>OY288271.1:72922343-74196308 GCA_958450335.1 Hibiscus tridactylites
TCAACTTCTTAAAAGGCTACGTGTTTTCTTTATTAATTATTTTAAAACACACGCTCCCGATGTTTTAAGAAACAATTAAATCTTACGAAAAATCCGATCCTAATAAAAAGAAAAAAAAAACTACATGTCTCGGAAAAAGGGGTGCAACACGAGGACTTCCCAGGAGGTCACCCATCCTAGTACAACTCTCGCCCAAGCACGCTTAACTGCAAAGTTTTGATGGGATCCGGTGCATTAGTGCTGGTATGATCGCACCCGTCACGTTCTGCGCGTTCAACTTATTAAAAGGCTACGTGTTTTCTTTATTAATTGTTTTAAAACTCCCGCTCCTCGTTTTTTATCGCCCCGCTCCCGATGTTTTAAGAAACAATTAAATCTTACGGAAAATCTTATCCTAACAAAAGAAAAAAAACTACATGTCTCGGAAAAAGGGGTGCAACACGAGGATTTCCCAGGAGGTCACCCATCCTAGTACTACTCTCGCCCAAGCACGCTTAACTGCGGAGTTATGATGAGATCCGGTGCATTAGTGCTGGTATGATCGCACCCGTCACGTTCTGCGCGTTCAACTTATTAAAAGGCTACGTGTTTTCTTTATTAATTGTTTTAAAACTCCCGCTCCTCATTTTTTATCGCCCCGCTCCCGATGTTTTAAGAAACAATTAAATCTTACGGAAAATCTGATCCTAACAAAAGAAAAAAAACTACATGTCTCGGAAAAAGGGGTGCAACACGAGGACTTCCCAGGAGTTCACCGATCCTAGTACTACTCTCGCCCAAGCACGCTTAACTGCGGAGTTCTGATGGGATCCGGTGCATTAGTGCTGGTATGATCGCACCCGTCACGTTCTGCGCCCTCAACTTATTAAAAGGCTACGTATTTTCTTTATTAATTTTTTTAAAACACCCGCTCCTCGTTTTTTATCGCCCCGCTCCCGATGTTTTAAGAAACAATTAAATCTTACGGAAAATCCGATCCTAACAAAAAAAAAACTACATGTCTCGGAAAAAGGGGTGCAACACGAGGACTTCCCAGGAGATCACCCATCTTAGTACAACTCTCGCCCAGGCACGCTTAACTGCAGAGTTCTGATGGGATCCGGTGCATTAGTGCTGGTATGATCGCACCCGTCACGTTCTGCGCGTTCAACTTATTAAAAGGCTACGTGTTTTCTTTATTAATTGTTTTAAAACTCCCGCTCCTCGTTTTTTATCGCCCCGCTCCCGATGTTTTAAGAAATAATTAAATCTTACGGAAAATCTTATCCTAACAAAAGAAAAAAAACTACATGTCTCGGAAAAAGGGGTGCAACACGAGGATTTCCCAGGAGGTCACCCATCCTAGTACTACTCTCGCCCAAGCACGCTTAACGGCGGAGTTATGATGAGATCCGGTGCATTAGTGCTGGTATGATCGCACCCGTCACGTTCTGCGCGTTCAACTTATTAAAAGGCTACGTGTTTTCTTTATTAATTGTTTTAAAACTCCCGCTCCTCATTTTTTATCGCCCCGCTCCCGATGTTTTAAGAAACAATTAAATCTTACAGAAAATCTGATCCTAACAAAAGAAAAAAAAACTACATGTCTCGGAAAAAGGGGTGCAACACGAGGACTTCCCAGGAGGTCACCGATCTTAGTACTACTCTCGCCCAAGCACGCTTAACTGCGGAGTTCTGATGGGATCCTGTGCATTAGTGCTGGTATGATAGCACCCGTCACGTTCTGCGCCCTCAACTTATTAAAAGGCTACGTATTTTCTTTATTAATTTTTTTAAAACACACGCTCCTCGTTTTTTATCGCCCCGCTCCCGATGTTTTAAGAAACAATTAAATCTTACGGAAAATCCGATCCTAACAAAAAAAAAACTACATGTCTCGGAAAAAGGGGTGCAACACGAGGACTTCCCAGGAGATCACCCATCCTAGTACAACTCTCGCCCAGGCACGCTTAACTGCAGAGTTCTGATGGGATACGGTGCATTAGTGCTGGTATGATCGCACCCGTCACGTTCTGCGCGTTCAACTTATAAAAAGGCTACGTGTTTTTTTTATTAATTGTTTTAAAACACCCACTCCTCGTTTTTTATTGCCCCGCTTCCGATGTTTTAAGAAACAATTAAATCCTACGGAAAATCCGATCCTAACAAAAGAAAAAAAAACTACATGTCTCGGAAAAAGGGGTACAACACAAGGACTTCCCAGGAGGTCACCCATCCTAGTACTACTCTCGCCCAAGCACGCTTGACTGCGGAGTTCTGATGGGATCCGGTGCATTAGTGCTGGTATGATCGCACCCGTCACGTTCTGCGCGTTCAACTTATTAAAAGGCTACGTGTTTTCTTTATTAATTGTTTTAAAACTCCCGCTCCTCGTTTTTTATCGCCCCGCTCCCGATGTTTTAAGAAACAATTAAATCTTACGGAAAATCTGATCCTAACAAAAGAAAAAAAACTACATGTCTCGGAAAAAGGGGTGCAACACGAGGATTTCCCAGGAGGTCACCCATCCTAGTACTACTCTCGCCCAAGCACGCTTAACTGCGGAGTTATGATGGGATCCGGTGCATTAGTGCTGGTATGATCGCACCCGTCACGTTCTGCGCGTTCAACTTATTAAAAGGCTACGTGTTTTCTTTATTAATTGTTTTAAAACACCCGCTCCTCGTTTTTTATCGCCCCGCTCCCGATGTTTTAAGAAACAATTAAATCTTATGGAAAATCCGATCCTAACAAAAGAAAAAAAAACTACATGTCTCGGAAAAAGGGGTGCAACACGAGGACTTCCCAAGAAGTCACCCATCCTAGTACTGCTCTAGCCCAAGCACGCTTGACTGCGGAGTTCTGATGGGATCCGATGCATTGTATGATCGCACCCGTCACGTTCTGCGCGTTCAACTTATTAAAAGGCTACGTGTTTTTTTTATTAATTGTTTTAAAACACCCGCTCCTCGTTTTTTATTGCCCCGCTTCCTATGTTTTAAGAAACAATTAAATCTTACGGAAAATCCGATCCTAACAAAAGAAAAAAAAACTACATGTCTCGGAAAAAGGGGTACAACACAAGGACTTCCCAGGAGTTCACCCATCCTAGTACTACTCTCGCCCAAGCACGCTTGACTGCGTAGTTCTAATGGGATCCGGTGCATTAGTGCTGGTATGATCGCACCCGTCACGTTCTGCGCGTTCAACTTATTAAAAGGCTACTTGTTTTTTTTTATTAATTGTTTTAAAACACCCGCTCCTCGTTTTAAGAAACAATTAAATCTTACGGAAAATCTGATCCTAACAAAAGAAAAAAAACTACATGTCTCGGAAAAAGGGGTGCAACACGAGGCCTTCCCAGGAGGTCACCCATCCTAGTACTACTCTCGCCCAAGCACGCTTGACTGCGGAGTTCTAATGGGATCCGGTGCATTAGTGCTGGTATGATCGCACCCGTCACGTTCTGCGCGCTCAACTTATTAAAAGGCTACGTATTTTCTTTATTAATTTTTTTAAAACACCAGTTCCTCGTTTTTTATCGCCCCGCTCCCGATGTTTTAAGAAACAATTAAATCTTACGGAAAATCCGATTCTTATAAAAGAAAAAAAACTACATGTCTCGGAAAAAGGGGTGCAACACGAGGACTTCCCAGGAGATCACCCATCCTAGTACAACTCTCGCCCAGGCACGCTTAACTGCAGAGTTCTGATGGGATCCGGTGCATTAGTGCTGGTATGATCGCACCCGTCACGTTCTGCGCGTTCAACTTATAAAAAGGCTACGTGTTTTTTTATTAATTGTTTTAAAACACCCGCTCCTCGTTTTTTATTGCCCCGCTTCCGATGTTTTAAGAAACAATTAAATCTTACGGAAAATCCGATCCTAACAAAAGAAAAAAAAACTACATGTCTCTGAAAAAGGGGTACAACACAAGGACTTCCCAGGAGGTCATCCATCCTAGTACTACTCTCGCCCAAGCACGCTTGACTGCGGAGTTCTGATGGGATCCGGTGCATTAGTGCTGGTATGATCGCACCCGTCACGTTCTGCGCGTTCAACTTATTAAAAGGCTACGTGTTTTTTTTTATTAATTGTTTTAAAACACCCGCTCCTCGTTTTTTATTGCCCCGCTTCCGATGTTTTAAGAAACAATTAAATCTTACGGAAAATCCGATTCTTATAAAAGAAAAAAAACTACATGTCTCGGAAAAAGGGGTGCAACACGAGGACTTCCCAGGAGATCACCCATCCTAGTACAACTCTCGCCCAGGCACGCTTAACTGCAGAGTTCTGATGGGATCCGGTGCATTAGTGCTGGTATGATCGCACCCGTCACGTTCTGCGCGTTCAACTTATAAAAAGGCTACGTGTTTTTTTATTAATTGTTTTAAAACACCCGCTCCTCGTTTTTTATTGCCCCGCTTCCGATGTTTTAAGAAACAATTAAATCTTACGGAAAATCCGATCCTAACAAAAGAAAAAAAAACTACATGTCTCTGAAAAAGGGGTACAACACAAGGACTTCCCAGGAGGTCATCCATCCTAGTACTACTCTCGCCCAAGCACGCTTGACTGCGGAGTTCTAATGGGATCCGGTGCATTAGTGCTGGTATGATCGCACCCGTCACGTTCTGCGCGCTCAACTTATTAAAAGGCTACGTATTTTCTTTATTAATTTTTTTAAAACACCAGTTCCTCGTTTTTTATCGCCCCGCTCCCGATGTTTTAAGAAACAATTAAATCTTACGGAAAATCCGATTCTTATAAAAGAAAAAAAACTACATGTCTCGGAAAAAGGGGTGCAACACGAGGACTTCCCAGGAGATCACCCATCCTAGTACAACTCTCGCCCAGGCACGCTTAACTGCAGAGTTCTGATGGGATCCGGTGCATTAGTGCTGGTATGATCGCACCCGTCACGTTCTGCGCGTTCAACTTATAAAAAGGCTACGTGTTTTTTTATTAATTGTTTTAAAACACCCGCTCCTCGTTTTTTATTGCCCCGCTTCCGATGTTTTAAGAAACAATTAAATCTTACGGAAAATCCGATCCTAACAAAAGAAAAAAAAACTACATGTCTCTGAAAAAGGGGTACAACACAAGGACTTCCCAGGAGGTCATCCATCCTAGTACTACTCTCGCCCAAGCACGCTTGACTGCGGAGTTCTGATGGGATCCGGTGCATTAGTGCTGGTATGATCGCACCCGTCACGTTCTGCGCGTTCAACTTATTAAAAGGCTACGTGTTTTTTTTTATTAATTGTTTTAAAACACCCGCTCCTCGTTTTTTATTGCCCCGCTTCCGATGTTTTAAGAAACAATTAAATCTTACGGAAAATCCGATCCTAACAAAAGAAAAAAAAACTACATGTCTCGGAAAAAGGGGTACAACACAAGGACTTCCCAGGAGGTCACCCATCCAAGTACTACTCTCACCCAAGCACGCTTGACTGCGGAGTTCTGATGGGATCCGGTGCATTAGTGCTGGTATGATCGCACCCGTCACGTTCTGCGCGTTCAACTTATTAAAAGGCTACGTGTTTTCTTTATTAATTGTTTTAAAACACACGCTCCCGATGTTTTAAGAAACAATTAAATCTTACGAAAAATCCGATCCTAATAAAAAGAAAAAAAACTACATATCTCGGAAAAAGGGGTGCAACACGAGGACTTCCCAGGATATCACCCATCCTAGTACAACTCTCGCCCAGGCACGCTTAACTGCAGAGTTCTGATGGGATCCGGTGCATTAGTGCTGGTATGATCGCACCCGTCACGTTCTGCGCGTTCAACTTATAAAAAGGCTACGTGTTTTTTTATTAATTGTTTTAAAACACCCGCTCCTCGTTTTTTATTGCCCCACTTCCGATGTTTTAAGAAACAATTAAATCTTACGGAAAATCCGATCCTAACAAAAGAAAAAAAAAACTACATGTCTCGGAAAAAGGGGTACAACACAAGGACTTCCCAGGAGGTCACCCATCCTAGTACTCCTCTCGCCCAAGCACGCTTGACTGCGGAGTTCTGATGGGATCCGGTGCATTAGTGCTGGTATGATCGCACCCGTCACATTCTGCGCGTTCAACTTATTAAAAGGCTACGTGTTTTCTTTATTAATTGTTTTACAACACACGCTCCCGATGTTTTAAGAAACAATTAAATCTTACGAAAAATCCGATCCTAATAAAAAGAAAAAAAACTACATGTCTCGGAAAAAGGGCTGCAACACGAGGACTTCCTAGGAGATCACCCATCCTAGTACAACTCTCACCCAGGCACGCTTAACTGCAGAGTTCTGATGGGATCCGGTGCATTAGTGCTGGTATGATCGCACCCGTCACGTTCTGCGCGTTCAACTTATTAAAAGGCTACGTGTTTTTTTTATTAATTGTTTTAAAACACCCGCTCCTCGTTTTTTATTGCCCCGCTTCCGATGTTTTAAGAAACAATTAAATCTTACGGAAAATCCGATCCTAACAAAAGAAAAAAAAAACTACATGTCTCGGAAAAAGGGGTACAACACAAGGACTTCCCAGGAGGTCACCCATCCTAGTACTACTCTCGCCCAAGCACGCTTGACTGCGGAGTTCTGATGGGATCCGGTGCATTAGTGCTGGTATGATCGCACCCGTCACGTTCTGCGCGTTCAACTTATTAAAAGGCTACGTGTTTTCTTTATTAATTTTTTTAAAACACACGCTCCCGATGTTTTAAGAAACAATTAAATCTTACGAAAAATCCGATCCTAATAAAAAGAAAAAAAAAACAACATATCTCGGAAAAAGGGGTGCAACACGAGGACTTCCCAGGATATCACCCATCCTAGTACAACTCTCGCCCAGGCACGCTTAACTGCAGAGTTCTGATGGGATCCGGTGCATTAGTGCTGGTATGATCGCACCCGTCACGTTCTGCGCGTTCAACTTATAAAAAGGCTACGTGTTTTTTTATTAATTGTTTTAAAACACCCGCTCCTCGTTTTTTATTGCCCCGCTTCCGATGTTTTAAGAAACAATTAAATCTTACGGAAAATCCGATACTAACAAAAGAAAAAAAAACTACATGTCTCGGAAAAAGGGGTACAACACAAGGACTTCCCAGGAGTTCACCCATCCTAGTACTACTCTCGCCCAAGCACGCTTGACTGCGGAGTTCTGATGGGATCCAGTGCGTTAGTGCTGGTATGATCGCACCCGTCACGTTCTGCGCGTTCAACTTATTAAAAGGCTACGTGTTTTCTTTATTAATTGTTTTAAAACACACGCTCCTGATGTTTTAAGAAACAATTAAATCTTACGAAAAATCCGATCCTAATAAGAAGAAAAAAAACTACATGTCTCGGAAAAAGGGGTGCAACACGAGGACTTCCCAGGAGATCACCCATCCTAGTACAACTCTCGCCCAGGCACGCTTAACTGCAGAGTTCTGATGGGATCCGGTGCATTAGTGCTGGTATGATCGCACCCGTCACGTTCTGCGCGTTCAACTTATTAAAAGGCTACGTGTTTTCTTTATTAATTTTTTTAAAACTCCCGCTCCTCGTTTTTTATCGCCCCGCTCCCGATGTTTTAAGAAACAATTAAATCTTACGGAAAATCTGATCCTAAAAAAAGAAAAAAAACTACATGTCTCGGAAAAAGGGGTGCAACACGAGGATTTCCCAGGAGGTCACCCATGCTAGTACTACTCTCTCCCAAGCACGCTTAACTGCGGAGTTATGATGGGATCCGGTGCATTAGTGCTGGTATGATCGCACCCGTCACGTTCTGCGCGTTCAACTTATTAAAAGGCTACGTATTTTCTTTAGTAATTGTTTTAAAACACCCGCTCCTCGTTTTTTATCGCCCCGCTCCCGATGTTTTAAGAAACAATTAAATCTTACCGAAAATCCGATCCTAACAAAAGAAAAAAAAACTACATGTCTCGGAAAAAGGGGTGCAACACGAGGACTTGCCAGGAGGTCACCCATCCTAGTACTACTCTCACCCAAGCACGCTTGACTGCGGTGTTCTGATGGGATCCGGTGCATTAGTGCTGGTATGATCGCACCCGTCACGTTCTGCGCGTTCAACTTATTAAAAGGCTACGTGTTTTCTTTATTAATTGTTTTAAAACACACGCTCCCGATGTTTTAAGAAACAATTAAATCTTACGAAAAATCCGATCCTAAAAAAAAGAAAAAAAACTACATGTCTCGGAAAAAGGGGTGCAACACGAGGACTTCCCAGGATATCACCCATCCTAGTACAACTCTCGCCCAGGCACGCTTAACTGCAGAGTTCTGATGGGATCCGGTGCATTAGTGCTGGTATGATCGCACCCGTCACGTTCTGCGCGTTCAACTTATAAAAAGGCTACGTGTTTTTTTATTAATTGTTTTAAAACACCCGCTCCTCGTTTTTTATTGCCCCGCTTCCGATGTTTTAAGAAACAATTAAATCTTACGGAAAATCCGATACTAACAAAAGAAAAAAAAACTACATGTCTCGGAAAAAGGGGTACAACACAAGGACTTCCCAGGAGTTCACCCATCCTAGTACTACTCTCGCCCAAGCACGCTTGACTGCGGAGTTCTGATGGGATCCAGTGCGTTAGTGCTGGTATGATCGCACCCGTCACGTTCTGCGCGTTCAACTTATTAAAAGGCTACGTGTTTTCTTTATTAATTGTTTTAAAACACACGCTCCTGATGTTTTAAGAAACAATTAAATCTTACGAAAAATCTGATCCTAATAAGAAGAAAAAAAACTACATGTCTCGGAAAAAGGGGTGCAACACGAGGACTTCCCAGGAGATCACCCATCCTAGTACAACTCTCGCCCAGGCACGCTTAACTGCAGAGTTCTGATGGGATCCGGTGCATTAGTGCTGGTATGATCGCACCCGTCACGTTCTGCGCGTTCAACTTATTAAAAGGCTACGTGTTTTCTTTATTAATTTTTTTAAAACTCCCGCTCCTCGTTTTTTATCGCCCCGCTCCCGATGTTTTAAGAAACAATTAAATCTTACGGAAAATCTGATCCTAAAAAAAGAAAAAAAACTACATGTCTCGGAAAAAGGGGTGCAACACGAGGATTTCCCAGGAGGTCACCCATGCTAGTACTACTCTCGCCCAAGCACGCTTAACTGCGGAGTTATGATGGGATCCGGTGCATTAGTGCTGGTATGATCGCACCCGTCACGTTCTGCGCGTTCAACTTATTAAAAGGCTACGTATTTTCTTTAGTAATTGTTTTAAAACACCCGCTCCTCGTTTTTTATCGCCCCGCTCCCGATGTTTTAAGAAACAATTAAATCTTACCGAAAATCCGATCCTAACAAAAGAAAAAAAAAACTACATGTCTCGGAAAAAGGGGTGCAACACGAGGACTTGCCAGGAGGTCACCCATCCTAGTACTACTCTCACCCAAGCACGCTTGACTGCGGTGTTCTGATGGGATCCGGTGCATTAGTGCTGGTATGATCGCACCCGTCACGTTCTGCGCGTTCAACTTATTAAAAGGCTACGTGTTTTCTTTATTAATTGTTTTAAAACACACGCTCCCGATGTTTTAAGAAACAATTAAATCTTACGAAAAATCCGATCCTAAAAAAAAGAAAAAAAACTACATGTCTCGGAAAAAGGGGTGCAACACGAGGACTTCCCAGGAGGTCACCCATCCTAGTACTTCTCGCCCAAGCACGCTTGACTGCGGAGTTCTGATGGGATCCGATGCATTAGTGCTGGTATGATCGCACCCGTCACGTTTTGCGCGTTCAACTTACTAAAAGGCTACGTGTTTTCTTTATTAATTGTTTTAAAACACCCGCTCCTCGTTTTTTATCACCCCGCTCCCGATGTTTTAAGAAACAATTAAATCTTACGGAAAATCCGATCCTAACAAAAGAAAAAAAAACTACATGTCTTGGAAAAAGGGGTGCAACACGAGGACTTCCTAGGAGGTCACCCATCCTAGTACTACTCTCGCCCAAGCACGCTTGACTGCGGAGTTCTGATGGGATCCGATGCATTAGTGCTGGTATGATCGCACCCGTCACGTTCTGCGCGTTCAACTTATTAAAAGGCTACGTGTTTTCTTTATTAATTGTTTTAAAACACACGCTCCTGATGTTTTAAGAAACAATTAAATCTTACGAAAAATCTGATCCTAATAAAAAGAAAAAAAAAACTACATGTCTTGGAAAAAGGGGTGCAACACGAGGACTTCCTAGGAGGTCACCCATCTTAGTACAACTCTCGCCCAAGCACGCTTAACTGCGGAGTTCTGATGGGATCCGGTGCATTAGTGCTGGTATGATCGCACCCGTCACGTTCTGCGCGTTCAACTTATTAAAAGGCTACGTGTTTTCTTTATTAATTGTTTTAAAACACCCGCTCCTCATTTTTTATCGCCACGCTCCCGATGTTTTAAGAAACAATTAAATCTTACGGAAAATCGGATCCTAACAAAAGAAAAAAAACTACATGTCTCGGAAAAAGGGGTGCAACACGAGTACTTCCCAGGAGGTCACCCATCCTAGTACTACTCTCGCCCAAGCACGCTTTGCTACGGAGTTCTGATGGGATCCGGTGCATTAGTGCTGGTATGGTCGCAGCCGTCACGTTCTGCGCGTTCAACTTATTAAAAGGCTACGTGTTTTCTTTATTAATTGTTTTAAAACACCCGCTCCTCGTTTTTTATCGCCCCGCTCCCGATGTTTTAAGAAACAATTAAATCTTACCGAAAATCCGATCCTAACAAAAGAAGAAAAAAAACTACATGTCTCGGAAAAAGGGGTGCAACACGAGGACTTCCCAGGAGGTCACCCATCCTAGTAATACTCTCGCCCAAGCACGCTTAACTGCGGAGTTCTGATGGAATCCGGTGCATTAGTGCTGGTATGATCGCACCCGACACGTTCTGCGCGTTCAACTTATTAAAAGGCTACGTGTTTTCTTTATTAATTGTTTTAAAACACCCGCTCCTCGTTTTTTATCGCCCCGCTCCCTATGTTTTAAGAAACAATTAAATCTTACGGAAAATCCGATCCTAACAAAAGAAAAAAAAACTACATGTCTCGAAAAAAAGGGGTGCAACACGAGGACTTCCCAGAAGGTCACCCATCCTAGTACTACTCTCTCCCAAGCACGCTTAACTGCGGATTTCTGATGGGATCCGATGCATTAGTGCTGGTATAATCGCACCCGTCACGTTTTGCGCGTTCAACTTATTAAAAGGCTACGTGTTTTCTTTATTAATTGTTTTAAAACACCCGCTCCTCGTTTTTTATCGCCCCGCTCCCGATGTTTTAAGAAACAATTAAATCTTACGGAAAATCCGATCCTAACAAAAGAAAAAAAAAACTACATGTCTCGGAAAAAGGGGTGCAATACGAGGACTTCTCAGGAGGTCACCCATCCTAGTACTACTCTCGCCCAAGCACGCTTAATTGCGGAGTTCTGATGGAACCGATGCATTAGTGCTGGTATGATCGCACTTATCACGTTCTGCGCGTTCAACTTATTAAAAGGCTACGTGTTTTCTTTATTAATTGTTTTAAAACACCCGCTCCTCGTTTTTTATCGCCCCGCTCCTGATGTTTTAAGAAACAATTAAATCTTACGGAAAATCCGATCTTAATAAAAGAAAAAAAAACTACATGTCTCGGAAAAAGGGGTGCAACACGAGGACTTCCTAGGAGGTCACCCATCCTAGTACTACTCTCTCCCAAGCACGCTTGACTGCGGAGTTCTGATGGGATCCGATGCATTAGTGCTGGTATGATCGCACCCGTCACGTTCTGCGCGTTCAACTTATTAAAAGGCTACGTGTTTTCTTTATTAATTGTTTTAAAACACCCGCTCTTCGTTTTTTATCGCCCCGCTCCCGATATTTTAAGAAACAATTAAATCTTACGGATAAAGGGGTGCAACACGAGGACTTCCAAGGAGGTCACCCATCCTAGTAATACTGTCGCCCAGGCACGCTTAACTGCAGGGTTCTGATGGGATCCGGTGCATTAGTGCTGGTATGATCGCACCTGTCACGTTCTGCGCGTTCAACTTATTAAAAGGCTATGTGTTTTCTTTATTTATTGTTTTAAAACACCCACTCCTCGTTTTTTATCGCCCCGCCCCAGATGTTTTAAGAAACAATTAAATCTTACGGAAAATCCGATCCTAACAAAAGAAAAAAAACTACATGTCTCGAAAAAAGGGGTGCAACACGAGGACTTCCCAAGATGTCACCCATCCTAGTACTACTCTCACCCAAGCACGCTTGACTGCGGAGTTCTGATGGGATCCGGTGCATTAGTGCTGGTATGATCGCACCCGTCACGTTCTGCGCGTTCAACTTATTAAAAGGCTACGTGTTTTCTTTACTAATTGTTTTAAAACACACGCTCCCGATGTTTTAAGAAACAATTAAATCTTACGAAAAATCTGATCCTAATAAAATGAAAAAAAACTACATGTCTCGGAAAAATGGGTGCAACACGAGGACTTCCCAGGAGGTCACCCATCCTAGTACAACTCTCGCCCAGACACGCTTAACTGCAGAGTTCTGATGGGATCCGGTGCATTAGTGCTGGTATGATCGCACCCGTCACGTTCTGCGCGTTCAACTTATTAAAAGGCTACGTGTTTTCTTTATTAATTGTTTTAAAACTCCCGCTCCTCGTTTTTTATCGCCCCGCTCCCGATGTTTTAAGAAACAATTAAATCTTACGGAAAATCTTATCCTAACAAAAGAAAAAAAACTACATGTCTCGGAAAAAGGGGTGCAACACGAGGATTTCCCAGGAGGTCACCCATGCTAGTACTACTCTCGCCCAAGCACGCTTAACTGCGGAGATATGATGGGATCCGGTGCATTAGTGCTGGTATGATCGCACCCGTCACGTTCTGCGCGTTCAACTTCTTAAAAGGCTACGTGTTTTCTTTATTAATTGTTTTAAAACACCCGCTCCTCGTTTTTTATCGCCCCGCTCCCGATGTTTTAAGAAACAATTAAATCTTACGGAAAATCCGATCTTAACAAAAGAAAAAAAACTACATGTCTCGGAAAAAGGGGTGCAACACGAGGACTTCCCAGGAGGTCACCCATCCTAGTACTACTCTCTCCCAAGCACGCTTGACTGCGGAGTTCTGATGGGATCCGATGCATTAGTGCTGGTATGATCACACCCGTCACGTTCTGCGCGTTCAACTTATTAAAAGGCTACGTGTTTTCTTTATTAATTGTTTTAAAACACCCGCTCCTCGTTTTTTATCACCCCGCTCCCGATATTTTAAGAAACAATTAAATCTTACAGAAAATCCGATCCTAACAAAAGAAAAAAAAACTACATGTCTCGGAAAAAGGGGTGCAACACGAGGACTTCCCAGGATGTCACCCATCCTAGTACTACTCTCGCCCAAGCACGCTTAGCTTCGGAGTTCTGATGGGATCCGATGCATTAGTGCTGGTATGATCACACCCGTCACGTTTTGCGCGTTCAACTTATTAAAAGGCTACGTGTTTTCTTTATTAGTTGTTTTAAAACACCCGCTCCTCGTTTTTTATCGCCCCGCTCCCGATGTTTTAAGAAACAATTAAATCTTACGGAAAATCCGATCCTAACAAAAGAAAAAAAACTACATGTCTCGGATAAAGGGGTGCAACACGAGGACTTCCCAGGAGGTCACCCATCCTAGTAATACTCTCGCCCAAGCACGCTTAACTGCAGGGTTCTGATGGGATCCGGTGCATTAGTGCTGGTATGATCGCACCTGTCACGTTCTGCGCGTTCAACTTATTAAAAGGCTATGTGTTTTCTTTATTAATTGTTTTAAAACACCCGCTCCTCGTTTTTTATCGCCCCGCTCCCGATGTTTTAAGAAACAATTAAATCTTACGGAAAATCCAAACCTAACAAAAGAAAAAAACTACATGTCTCGAAAAAAGGGGTGCAACACGAGGACTTCCCAGGATGTCACCCATCCTAGTACTACTCTCGCCCAAGCACGCTTAGCTGCGGAGTTCTGATGGGATCCGATGCATTAGTGCTGGTATGATCGCACCCGTCATGTTCTGCGCGTTCAACTTATTAAAAGGCTACGTGTTTTCTTTATTAATCTTTTTAAAACACCCGCTCCTCGTTTTTTATCGCCCCGCTCCCGATGTTTTAAGAAACAATTAAATCTTACGGAAAATCCGATCCTAACAAAAGAAAAAAAACTACATGTCTCGGAAAAAAAGGTGCAACACGAGGACTTCCCAGGAGGTGGTCACCCATCCTAGTACTACTCTCGCCCAAGCACGATTAACTGCGGAGTTCTGATGGGATCCGGTGCTTTAGCGCTGGTATGATCGCACCCGTCACGTTCTGCGCGTTCAACTTATTAAAAGGCTACGTGTTTTCTTTATTAATTGTTTTAAAACACCCGCTCCTCGATTTTTATCGCCCCGCTCCCGATGTTTTGAGAAACAATTAAATCTTACGGAAAATCCGTTCCTAACAAAAGAAAAAAAAACTACATGTCTCGGAAAAAGGGGTGCAACACGAGGACTTCCCAAGAGGTCACCCATCCTAGTACAACTCTCGCCCAAGCACGCTTAACTGCGGAGTTCTGATGGGATCCGGTGCATTAGTGCTGGTATTATCGCACCTGTCACTTTCTGCGCGTTCAACTTATTAAAAGGCTACGTGTTTTCTTTATTAATTGTTTTAAAACACCCGCTCCTCGTTTTTTATCGCCCCGCTCCCGATGTTTTAAGAAACAATTAAATCTTACGGAAAATCTGATCCTAACAAAAGAAAAAAAACTACATGTCTCGGAAAAAGGGGTGCAACACGAGGACTTCCCAGGAGGTCACCCATCCTAGTACTACTCTCGCCCAAGCACGCTTAACTGCGGAGTTTTGATGGGATCCGGTGCATTAGTGCTGGTATGATCGCACCCGTCAAGTTCTGCGCGTTCAACTTATTAAAAGGCTACGTGTTTTCTTTATTAATTGTTTTAAAACACCCGCTCCTCGTTTTTTATCGCCCCGCTCCCGATGTTTTAAGAAACAATTAAATCTTACCGAAAATCCGATCCTAACAAAAGAAAAAAAAATACTACATGTCTCGGAAAAAGGGGTGCAACACGAGGACTTCCCAGGATGTCACCCATCCTAGTACTACTCTCGCCCAAGCACGCTTAGCTTCGGAGTTCTGATGGGATCCGATGCATTAGTGCTGGTATGATCGCACCCGTCACGTTTTGCGCGTTCAACTTATTAAAAGGCTACGTGTTTTCTTTATTAATTGTTTTAAAACACCCGCTCCTCGTTTTTTATCGCCCCGCTCCCGATGTTTTAAGAAACAATTAAATCTTACGGAAAATCCGATCCTAACAAAAGAAAAAAAACTACATGTCTCGGATAAAGGGGTGCAACACGAGGACTTCCCAGGAGGTCACCCATCCTAGTAATACTCTCGCCCAAGCACGCTTAACTGTAGGGTTCTGATGGGATCCGGTGCATTAGTGCTGGTATGATCGCACCTGTCACGTTCTGCGCGTTCAACTTATTAAAAGGCTATGTGTTTTCTTTATTAATTGTTTTAAAACACCCGCTCCTCGTTTTTTATCGCCCCGCTCCCGATGTTTTAAGAAACAATTAAATCTTACGGAAAATCCAAACCTAACAAAAGAAAAAAACTACATGTCTCGAAAAAAGGGGTGCAACACGAGGACTTCCCAGGATGTCACCCATCCTAGTACTACTCTCGCCCAAGCACGCTTAGCTGCGGAGTTATGATGGGATCCGATGCATTAGTGCTGGTATGATCGCACCCGTCATGTTCTGCACGTTCAACTTATTAAAAGGCTACGTGTTTTCTTTATTAATCTTTTTAAAACACCCGCTCCTCGTTTTTTATCGCCCCGCTCCCGATGTTTTAAGAAACAATTAAATCTTACGGAAAATCCGATCCTAACAAAAGAAAAAAAACTACATGTCTCGGAAAAAAGGGTGCAACACGAGGACTTCCCAGGAGGTGGTCACCCATCCTAGTACTACTCTCGCCCAAGCACGATTAACTGCGGAGTTCTGATGGGATCCGGTGCTTTAGCGCTGGTATGATCGCACCCGTCACGTTCTGCGCGTTCAACTTATTAAAAGGCTACGTGTTTTCTTTATTAATTGTTTTAAAACACCCGCTCCTCGATTTTTATCGCCCCGCTCCCGATGTTTTGAGAAACAATTAAATCTTACGGAAAATCCGTTCCTAACAAAAGAAAAAAAAACTACATGTCTCGGAAAAAGGGGTGCAACACGAGGACTTCCCAAGAGGTCACCCATCCTAGTACAACTCTCGCCCAAGCACGCTTAACTACGGGGTTCTGATGGGATCGGGTGCATTAGTGCTGGTATGATCGCACCCGTCACGTTCTGCGCGTTCAACTTATAAAAAGGCTACGTGTTTTCTTTATTAATTGTTTTAAAACACCCGCTCCTCGTTTTTTATCGCCTCGCTCCCGATGTTTTAAGAAACAATTAAATCTTACGGAAAATCTGATCCTAACAAAAGAAAAAAAAACTACATGTCTCGAAAAAAGGGGTGCAACACGAGGACTTCCCAGGAGGTCACCCATCCTAGTACTACTCTCGCCCAAGCACGCTTCACTGCGAGTTCTGATGGGATCCGGTGCATTAGTGCTGGTATGATCACACCCGTCACGTTCTGCGCGCTCAACTTATTAAAAGGCTACGTGTTTTCTTTATTAATTGTTTTAAAACTCCCGCTCCTCGTTTTTTATCGGCCCGCTCCCGAAGTTTTAAGAAACAATTAAACCTTACGGAAAATCCGATTCTAATAAAAGAAAAAAAAACTACATGTCTCGGAAAAAGGGGTGCAACACGAGGACTTCCCAGGAGGTCACCCATCCTAGTAATACTCTCGCCCAAGAACGCTTAACTGCGAGGTTCTGATGGGATCCGGTGCATTAGTGCTGGTATGATCGCACCCGTCACGTTCTGCGCGTTCAACTTATTAAAAGGTTACGTGTTTTCTTTATTAATTGTTTTAAAACACCCGCTCCTCGTTTTTTATCGCCTCGCTCCCGATGTTTTAAGAAATAATTAAATCTTACGGAAAATCCGATCCTAACAAAAGAAAAAAAACTACATGTCTCGGAAAAAGGGGTGCAACACGAGGACTTCCCAGGAGGTCACCCATCCTAGTACTACTCTCGCCCAAGCACGCTTGACTGCGGAGTTCTGATGGGATCCGGTGCATTAGTGCTGGTATGATCGCACCCGTCACGTTCTGCGCATTCAATTTATTAGAAGGCTACGTGCTTTCTTTATTAATTGTTTTAAAACACACACTCCCGATGTTTTAAGAAACAATTAAATCTTACGAAAAATCCGATCCTAATAAAAAGAAAAAAAAACTACATGTCTCGGAAAAAGGGGTGCAACACAAGGACTTCCCAGTAGGTCACCCATCCTAGTACAACTCTCGCTCAAGCACGCTTAACTACGGGGTTCTGATGGGATCCGGTGCATTAGTGCTGGTATGATCGCACCTGTCACGTTCTGCGCGTTCAACTTATCAAAAGGCTACGTGTTTTCTTTATTAATTGTTTTAAAACACCCGCTCCTCGTTTTTTATCGCCCCGCTCCCGATGTTTTAAGAAACAATTAAATCTTACGGAAAATCTGATCCTAACAAAAGAAAAAAAACTACATGTCTCGGAAAAAGGGGTGCAACACGAGGACTTCCCAGGAGGTCACCCATCCTAGTACTACTCTCGCCCAAGCACGCTTAGCTGCGGAGTTCTGATGGGATCCGGTGCATTAGTGCTGGTATGATCGCACCCGTCACATTCTGCGCGTTCAACTTATTAAAAGGCTACGTGTTTTCTTTATTAATTGTTTTAAAACACCCGCTCCTCGTTTTTTATCGCCCCGCTCCCGATGTTTTAAGAAACAATTAAATCTTACGGAAAATCGGATCCTAACAAAAGAAAAAAAACTACATGTCTCGGAAAAAGGGGTGCAACACGAGGACTTCCCAGGAGGTCACCCATCCTAGTACTACTCTCGCCCAAACAAGCTTAGCTGCGGAGTTCTGATGGGATCCGATGCATTAGTGCTGGTATGATCGCACCCGTCACGTTCTGCGCGTTCAACTTATTAAAAGGCTACGTGTTTTCTTTATTAATTGTTTTAAAACACCCGCTCCTCGTTTTTTATCGCCTCGTTCCCGATGTTTTAAGAAACAATTAAATCTTACGGAAAATCCGATCCTAACAAAAGAAAAAAAAACTATATGTCTCGGAAAAAGGGGTGCAACACGAGGAATTCCCAGGAGGTCAACCATCCTAGTACTAGTCTCGCCCAAGCACGCTTAACTGCGGGGTTCTGATGGGATCCGGTGCATTAGTGCTTGTATGATCACACCCGTCACGTTCTGCGCGCTCAACTTATTAAAAGGCTACGTGTTTTCTTTATTAATTGTTTTAAAACTCCCGCTCCTCGTTTTTTATCGCCCCGCTCCCGAAGTTTTAAGAAACAATTAAATCTTATAGAAAATCCGATCCTAACAAAAGAAAAAAAAAAACTACATGTCTCGGAAAAAGGGGTGCAACACGTGGGCTTCCCAGGAGGTCACCCATCCTAGTAATACTCTCGCCTAAGCACGCTTAACTGCGAGGTTCTGATGGGATCCGGTGCATTAGTGCTGGTATGATCGCACCCGTCACGTTCTGCGCGTTCAACTTATTAAAAGGTTACGTGTTTTCTTTATTAATTGTTTTAAAACACCCGCTCCTCGTTTTTTATCGCCCCGCTCCCGATGTTTTAAGAAACAATTAAATCTTACGGAAAATCCGATCCTAACAAAAGAAAAAAAACTACATGTCTCGGAAAAAGGGGTGCAACACGAGGACTTCCCAGGAGGTCACCCATCCTAGTACTACTCTCGCCCAAGCACGCTTGACTGCGGAGTTCTGATGGGATCCGATGCATTAGTGCTGGTATGATCGCACCCGTCACGTTCTGCGCGTTCAACTTATTAGAAGGCTACGTGTTTTCTTTATTAATTGTTTTAAAACACACACTCCCGATGTTTTAAGAAACAATTAAATCTTACGAAAAATCCGATCCTAATAAAAAGAAAAAAAAACTACATGTCTCGGAAAAAGGGGTGCAACACGAGGACTTCGCAGTAGGTCACCCATCCTAGTACAACTCTCGCTCAAGCACGCTTAACTGCGGGGTTCTGATGGGATCCGGTGCATTAGTGCTGGTATGATCGCACCCGTCACATTCTGCGCGTTCAACTTATTAAAAGGCTACGTGTTTTCTTTATTAATTGTTTTAAAACACCCGCTCCTCGTTTTTTATCGCCCCGCTCCCGATGTTTTAAGAAACAATTAAATCTTATGGAAAAACGGATCCTAACAAAAGAAAAAAAACTACATGTCTCGGAAAAAAGGGGTGCAACACGAGGACTTCCAAGGAGGTCACCCATCCTAGTACTACTCTCGCCCAAACACGCTTAGCTGCGGAGTTCTGATGGGATCCGATGCATTAGTGCTGGTATGATCGCACCCGTCACGTTCTGTGCGTTCAAATTATTAAAAGGCTGTGTGTTTTCTTTATTAATTGTTTTAAAACACCAGCTCCTCGTTTTTTATCGCCTCGCTCCCGATGTTTTAAGAAACAATTAAATCTTACGGAAAATCCGATCCTAACAAAAGAAAAAAAAACTACATGTCTCGGAAAAAGGGGTGCAACACGAGGACTTCCCAGGAGGTCACCCATCCTAGTACTACTCTCGCCCAAGCACGCTTGACTGCGGAGTTCTGATGGGATCCGGTGCATTAGTGCTGGTATGATCGCACCCGTCACGTTCTGGGCGTTCAACTTATTAGAAGGCTACGTGTTTTCTTTTTTAATTGTTTTAAAACACACACTCCCGATGTTTTAAGAAACAATTAAATCTTACGAAAAATCCGATCCTAATAAAAAGAAAAAAAAACTACATGTCTCGAAAAAAGGGGTGCAACACCAGGACTTCGCAGGAGGTCACCCATCCTAGTACAACTCTCGCTCAAGCACGCTTAACTGCGGGGTTCTGATGGGATCCGGTGCATTAGTGCTGGTATGATCGCACCTGTCACGTTCTGCGTGTTCAACTTATTAAAAGGCTACGTGTTTTCTTTATTAATTGTTTTAAAACACCCGCTCCTCGTTTTTTATCGCCCCACTCCCGATGTTTTAATAAAAACAATGAAATCATACGGAAAATCAGATCCTAACAAAAGAAAAAAAACTACATGTCTCGGAAAAAGGGGTGCAACACGAGGACTTCCCAGGAGGTCACCCATCCTAGTACTACTCTCGCCCAAGCACGCTTGACTGCGGAGTTCTGATGGGATCCGGTGCATTAGTGCTGGTATGATCGCACCCGTCACAATTTGCGCGTTCAACTTATTAAAAGGGTACGTGTTTTCTTTATTAATTGTTTTAAAACACCCGCTCCTCGTTTTTTATCGCCCCGTTCCCGATGTTTTAAGAAACAATTAAATCTTATGGAAAAACGGATCCTAACAAAAGAAAAAAAACTACATGTCTCGGAAAAAAGGGGTGCAACACGAGGACTTCCCAGGAGGTCACCCATCCTAGTACTACTCTCGCCCAAACACGCGTAGCTGCGGAGTTCTGATGGGATCAGATGCATTAGTGCTGGTATGATCGCACCCGTCACGTTCTGTGCGTTCAACTTATTAAAAGGCTACGTGTTTTCTTTATTAATTGTTTTAAAACACCCGCTCCTCGTTTTTTATCGCCTCGCTCCCGATGTTTTAAGAAACAATTAAATCTTACGAAAAATCCGATCCTAATAAAAAGAAAAAAAAACTACATGTCTCGGAAAAAGGGGTGCAACACGAGGACTTCGCAGGAGGTCACCCATCCTAGTACAACTCTCGCTCAAGCACGCTTAACTGCGGGGTTCTGATGGGATCCGGTGCATTAGTGCTGGTATGATCGCACCTGTCACGTTCTGCGTGTTCAACTTATTAAAAGGCTACGTGTTTTCTTTATTAATTGTTTTAAAACACCCGCTCCTCGTTTTTTATCGCCCCACTCCCGATGTTTTAATAAAAACAATGAAATCATACGGAAAATCAGATCCTAACAAAAGAAAAAAAACTACATGTCTCGGAAAAAGGGGTGCAACACGAGGACTTCCCAGGAGGTCACCCATCCTAGTACTACTCTCGCCCAAGCACGCTTGACTGCGGAGTTCTGATGGGATCCGGTGCATTAGTGCTGGTATGATCGCACCCGTCACAATTTGCGCGTTCAACTTATTAAAAGGGTACGTGTTTTCTTTATTAATTATTTTAAAACACCCGCTCCTCGTTTTTTATCGCCCCGTTCCCGATGTTTTAAGAAACAATTAAATCTTATGGAAAAACGGATCCTAACAAAAGAAAAAAAACTACATGTCTCGGAAAAAAGGGGTGCAACACGAGGACTTCCCAGGAGGTCACCCATCCTAGTACTACTCTCGCCCAAACACGCGTAGCTGCGGAGTTCTGATGGGATCAGATGCATTAGTGCTGGTATGATCGCACCCGTCACGTTCTGTGCGTTCAACTTATTAAAAGGCTACGTGTTTTCTTTATTAATTGTTTTAAAACACCCGCTCCTCGTTTTTTATCGCCTCGCTCCCGATGTTTTAAGAAACAATTAAATCTTACGGAAAATCCGATCCTAACAAAAGAATAAAAAACTATATGTCTCGGAAAAAGGAGTGCAACACGAGGACTTCCCAGGAGGTCAACCATCCTAGTACTACACTCGCCCAAGCACGCTTAACTGCGGAGTTCTAATGGGATCCGGTGCATTAGTGCTTGTACGATCACACACGTCACGTTCTGCGCGCTCAACTTATTAAAAGGCTACGTGTTTTCTTTATTAATTGTTTTAAAACTCCCGCTCCTCGTTTTTTATCGCCCCGCTCCCGATGTTTTAAGAAACAATTAAATCTTACGGAAAATCCGATCCTAAAAAAAGAAAAAAAACTACATGTCTCGGAAAAAGGGGTGCAACACGAGGACTTCCCAGGAGGTCACCCATCCTAGTAATACTCTCGCCCAAGCACGCTTAACTGCGAGGTTCTGATGGGATCCGGTGCATTAGTGCTAGTATGATCACACCCGTCACGTTCTGCGCGTTCAACTTATTAAAAGGTTACATGTTTTCTTTATTAATTGTTTTAAAACACCCGCTCCTCGTTTTTTATCGCCCCGCTCCCGATGTTTTAAGAAACAATTAAATCTTACAGAAAATCCGATCCTAACAAAAGAAAAAAAAACTACATGTCTTGGAAAAAGGGGTGCAACACGAGGACTTCCCAGGAGGTCACCCATCCTAGTACTACTCTCGCCCAAGCACGCTTGACTGCGGAGTTCTGATGGGATCCGGTGCATTAGTGCTGGTATGATCGCACCCATCACGTTCTGCGCGTTCAACTTATTAGAAGGCTACGTGTTTTCTTTATTAATTGTTTTAAAACACACACTCCCGATGTTTTAAGAAACAATTAAATCTTACGAAAAATCCGATCCTAATAAAAAGAAAAAAACTACATGTCTCGGAAAAAGGGGTGCAACACGAGGACTTCGCAGGAGGTCACCCATCCTAGTACAACTCTCGCTCAAGCACGCTTAACTGCGGGGTTCTGATGGGATCCGGTGCATTAGTGCTGGTATGATCGCACCTGTCACGTTCTGCGTGTTCAACTTATTAAAAGGCTACGTGTTTTCTTTATTAATTGTTTTAAAACACCCGCTCCTCGTTTTTTATCGCCCCGCTCCCGATGTTTTAATAAAAACAATGAAATCTTACGGAAAATCAGATCCTAACAAAAGAAAAAAAACTACATGTCTCGGAAAAAGGGGTGCAACACGAGGACTTCCCAGGAGGTCACCCATCCTAGTACTACTCTCGCCCAAGCACGCTTGACTGCGGAGTTCTGATGGGATCCGGTGCATTAGTGCTGGTATGATCGCACCCGTCACAATTTGCGCGTTCAACTTATTAAAAGGGTACGTGTTTTCTTTATTAATTGTTTTAAAACACCCGCTCCTCGTTTTTTATCGCCCCGTTCCCGATGTTTTAAGAAACAATTAAATCTTATGGAAAAACGGATCCTAACAAAAGAAAAAAAACTACATGTCTCGGAAAAAAGGGGTGCAACACGAGGACTTCCCAGGAGGTCACCCATCCTAGTACTACTCTCGCCCAAACACGCGTAGCTGCGGAGTTCTGATGGGATCAGATGCATTAGTGCTGGTATGATCGCACCCGTCACGTTCTGTGCGTTCAACTTATTAAAAGGCTACGTGTTTTCTTTATTAATTGTTTTAAAACACCCGCTCCTCGTTTTTTATCGCCTCGCTCCCGATGTTTTAAGAAACAATTAAATCTTACGGAAAATCCGATCCTAACAAAAGAATAAAAAACTATATGTCTCGGAAAAAGGAGTGCAACACGAGGACTTCCCAGGAGGTCAACCATCCTAGTACTACTCTCGCCCAAGCACTCTTAACTGCGGAGTTCTGATGGGATCCGGTGCATTAGTGCTTGTATGATCACACACGTCACGTTCTGCGCGCTCAACTTATTAAAAGGCTACGTGTTTTCTTTATTAATTGTTTTAAAACTCCCGCTCCTCGTTTTTTATCGCCCCGCTCCCGATGTTTTAAGAAACAATTAAATCTTACGGAAAATCCGATCCTAAAAAAAGAAAAAAAACTACATGTCTCGGAAAAAGGGGTGCAACACGAGGACTTCCCAGGAGGTCACCCATCCTAGTAATACTCTCGCCCAAGGACGCTTAACTGCGAGGTTCTGATGGGATCCGGTGCATTAGTGCTAGTATGATCACACCCGTCACGTTCTGCGCGTTCAACTTATTAAAAGGTTACGTGTTTTCTTTATTAATTGTTTTAAAACACCCGCTCCTCGTTTTTTATCGCCCCGCTCCCGATGTTTTAAGAAACAATTAAATCTTACAGAAAATCCGATCCTAACAAAAGAAAAAAAAAACTACATGTCGCGAAAAAAGGGGTGCAACACGAGGACTTCCCAGGAGGTCACCCATCCTAGTACTACTCTCGCCCAAGCACGCTTGACTGTGGAGTTCTGATGGGATCCGGTGCATTAGTGCTGGTATGATCGCACCCGTCACGTTCTGCGCGTTCAACTTATTAGAAGGCTACGTGTTTTCTTTATTAATTGTTTTAAAACACACACTCCCGATGTTTTAAGAAACAATTAAATCTTACGAAAAATCTGATCCTAATAAAAAGAAAAAAAAAACTACATGTCTCGGAAAAAGGGGTGCAACACGAGGACTTCCCAGGAGGTCACCCATCCTAGTACAACTCTCGCTCAATCACGCTTAACTGCGGAGTTCTGATGGGATCCGGTGCATTAGTGCTGGTATGATCGCACCTGTCACGTTCTGCGCGTTCAACTTATTAAAAGGCTACGTGTTTTCTTTATTAATTGTTTTAAAACACCCGCTCCTCGTTTTTTATCGCCCCGCTCCCGATGTTTTAAGAAACAATTAAATCTTACGGAAAATCTGATCCTAACAAAAGAAAAAAAACTACATGTCTCGGAAAAAGGGGTGCAACACGAGGACTTCCCAGGAGGTCAACCATCCTAGTACTACTCTCGCCCAAGCACGCTTAGCTGCGGAGTTCTGATGGGATCCGGTGCATTAGTGCTGGTATGATCGCACCCGTCACGTTCTGCGCATTCAACTAATTAAAAGGCTACGTGTTTTCTTTATTAATTGTTTTAAAACTCCGCTCCTCGTTTTTTATCGCCCCGCTCCCGATGTTTTAAGAAACAATTAAATCTTACGGAAAATCCGATCCTAACAAAAGAAAAATAAACTACATGTCTCGGAAAAAGGAGTGCAACACGAGAACTTCCCAGGAGGTCACCCATCGTAGTACTACTCTCGCCCAAGCACGCTTGACTGTGGAGTTCTGATGGTATCCGGTGCATTAGTGCTGGTATGATCGCACCCGTCATGTTCTGCGCGTTCAACTTATTAAAAGGCTACGTGTTTTCTTTATTAATTTTTTTAAAACACCCGCTCCCGATGTTTTAAGAAACAATTAAATCTTACGGAAAATCCGATCCTAACAAAAGAAGAAAAAACTACATGTCTCGAAAAAGGGGTGCACACGAGGACTTCCCAGGAGGTCACCCATCCTAGTACTACTCTCGCCCAAGCACGCTTAACTACGGGGTTCTGATGGGATCCGGTGCATTAGTGCTGGTATGATCGCACCCGTCATGTTTTGCGCGTTCAACTTATAAAAAGGCTACGTGTTTTCTTTATTAATTGTTTTAAAACACCCACTCCTCGTTTTTTATCGCCCCGCTCCCGATGTTTTAAGAAACAATTAAATCTTCCCGAAAATCAGATCCTAACAAAAGAAAAAAAACTACATGTCTCGGAAAAAGGGGTGCAACACAAGGACTTCCCAGGAGGTCACCCATCCTAGTACTACTCTCGCCCAAGCACGCTTAACTACGGGGTTCTGATGGGATCTGTGCATTAGTGCTGGTATGATCGCACCCATCACGTTCTGCGCGTTCAATTTATAAAAAGGCTACGTGTTTTCTTTATTAATTGTTTTAAAACACCCGCTCCTCGTTTTTTATCGCCCCGCTCCCGATGTTTTAAGAAACAATTAAATCTTCCCGAAAATCAGATCCTAACAAAAGAAAAAAAACTACATGTCTCGGAAAAAGGGGTGCAACACAAGGACTTCCCAGAAGGTCACCCATCCTAGTACTACTCTCGCCCAAGCACGCTTAACTACGGGGTTCTGATGGGATCCGGTGCATTAGTGCTGGTATGATCGCACCCGTCACGTTCTGCGCGTTCAACTTATTAAAAGGCTACGTGTTTTCTTTATTAATTGTTTTTTAAACACCCGCTCCTCATTTTTTATCGCCCCGCTCCCGATGTTTTAAGAAACAATTAAATCTTACGGAAAATTCGATCCTAACAAAAGAAAAAAAACTAAATGTCTCGGAAAAAGGGGTGCAACACGAGGACTTCCTAGGAGGTCACCCATCCTAGTACTACTCTCGCCCAAGCACGCTTGACTGTGGAGTTCTGATGGGATCCGGTGCATTAGTGCTGGTATGATCGCACCCATCACGTTCTGCGCGTTCAAATTATTAAAAGGCTATGTGTTTTCTTTATTAATTGTTTTAAAACACCCGCTCCTCGTTTTTTATCGCCCCGCTCCCGATGTTTTAAGAAACAATTAAATCTTCCCGAAAATCAGATCCTAACAAAAGAAAAAAAACTACATGTCTCGGAAAAAGGGGTGCAACACAAGGACTTCCCAGGAGGTCACCCATCCTAGTAATACTCTCGCCCAAGCACGCTTAACTACGGGGTTCTGATGGGATCTGGTGCATTAGTGCTGGTATGATCGCACCCGTCACGTTCTGCGCGTTCAATTTATAAAAAGGCTACGTGTTTTCTTTATTAATTGTTTTAAAACACCCGCTCCTCGTTTTTTATCGCCCCGCTCCCGATGTTTTAAGAAACAATTAAATCTTACGGAAAATCCGATCATAACAAAAGAAAAAAAAACTACATGTCTCGGAAAAAGGGGTGCAACACGAGGACTTCCTAGGAGGTCACCCATCCTAGTACTGCTCTCGCCCAAGCAAGCTTAACTGCAGAGTTCTAATGGTATCCAGTGCATTAGTGCTGGTATGATCGCACCCGTCACGTTCTGCGCGTTCAACTTATTAAAAGGCTACGTGTTTTCTTTATTAATTGTTTTAAAACACCCACTCCTCGTTTTTTATCGCCCCGCTCCCGATGTTTTAAGAAACAATTAAATCTTCCCGAAAATCAGATCCTAACAAAAGAAAAAAAACTACATGTCTCGGAAAAAGGGGTGCAACACAAGGACTTCCCAGGAGGTCACCCATCCTAGTACTACTCTCGCCCAAGCACGCTTAACTACGGGGTTCTGATGGGATCTGGTGCATTAGTGCTGGTATGATCGCACCCGTCACGTTCTGCGCGTTCAATTTATAAAAAGGCTACGTGTTTTCTTTATTAATTGTTTTAAAACACCCGCTCCTCGTTTTTTATCGCCCCGCTCCCGATGTTTTAAGAAACAATTAAATCTTACGGAAAATCCGATCATAACAAAAGAAAAAAAAACTACATGTCTCGGAAAAAGGGGTGCAACACGAGGACTTCCTAGGAGGTCACCCATCCTAGTACTGCTCTCGCCCAAGCAAGCTTAACTGCAGAGTTCTAATGGTATCCAGTGCATTAGTGCTGGTATGATCGCACCCGTCACGTTCTGCGCGTTCAACTTATTAAAAGGCTACGTGTTTTCTTTATTAATTGTTTTAAAACACCCACTCCTCGTTTTTTATCGCCCCGCTCCCGATGTTTTAAGAAACAATTAAATCTTACGGAAAATCCGATCCTATCAAAAGAAAAAAAAACTACATGTTTCGGAAAAAGGGGTGCAACACGAGGACTTCCCAGGAGGTCACCCATCCTAGTACTACTCTCGCCCAATGACGCTTAACTGCAGAGTTCTGATGGGATCCGATGCATTAGTGCTGGTATGATCGCACCCGTCACGTTTTGCGCGTTCAACTTATTAAAAGGTTACGTGTTTTCTTTATTAATTTTTTTAAAACACCCGCTCCTCGTTTTTTATCGCCCCGCTCCCGATGTTTTAAGAAACAATTAAATCTTACGGAAAATCCGATCCTAACAAAAGAAAAAAAAATTATATGTCTCGGAAAAAGGGGTGCAACACGAGGACTTCCCAGGAAGTCACCCATCCTAGTACTACTCTCGCCCAAGCACGCTTAACTGCAGAGTTCTGATGGGATCCGGTGCATTAGTGCTGGTATGATCGCACCCGTCACGTTCTGCGCGTTCAACTTATTAAAAGGCCACGTGTTTTCTTTATTAATTGTTTTTTAAACACCCGCTCCTCATTTTTTATCGCCCCGCTCCCGATGTTTTAAGAAACAATTAAATCTTACGGAAAATCCGATCCTAACAAAAGAAAAAAAAACTAAATGTCTCGGAAAAAGGGGTGCAACACAAGGACTTCCCAGGAGGTCACCCATCCTAGTACTACTCTCGCCCAAGCACGCTTGGCTGTGGAGTTCTGATGGGATCCGGTGCATTAGTGCTGGTATGATCGCACCCATCACGTTCTGCGTGTTCAAATTATTAAAAGGCTATGTGTTTTCTTTATTAATTGTTTTAAAACACCCGCTCCTCGTTTTTTATCGCCCCGCTCCCGATGTTTTAAGAAACAATTAAATCTTCCCGAAAATCAGATCCTAACAAAAGAAAAAAAACTACATGTCTCGGAAAAAGGGGTGCAACACAAGGACTTCCCAGAAGGTCACCCATCCTAGTACTACTCTCGCCCAAGCACGCTTAACTACGGGGTTCTGATGGGATCCGGTGCATTAGTGCTGGTATGATCGCACCCGTCACGTTCTGCGCGTTCAACTTATTAAAAGGCTACGTGTTTTCTTTATTAATTGTTTTTTAAACACCCGCTCCTCATTTTTTATCGCCCCGCTCCCGATGTTTTAAGAAACAATTAAATCTTACGGAAAATTCGATCCTAACAAAAGAAAAAAAACTAAATGTCTCGGAAAAAGGGGTGCAACACGAGGACTTCCCAGGAGGTCACCCATCCTAGTACTACTCTCGCCCAAGCACGCTTGACTGTGGAGTTCTGATGGGATCTGGTGCATTAGTGCTGGTATGATCGCACCCATCACGTTCTGCGCGTTCAAATTATTAAAAGGCTATGTGTTTTCTTTATTAATTGTTTTAAAACACCCGCTCCTCGTTTTTTATCGCCCCGCTCCCGATGTTTTAAGAAACAATTAAATCTTCCCGAAAATCAGATCCTAACAAAAGAAAAAAAACTACATGTCTCGGAAAAAGGGGTGCAACACAAGGACTTCCCAGGAAGTCACCCATCCTAGTAATACTCTCGCCCAAGCACGCTTAACTACGGGGTTCTGATGGGATCTGGTGCATTAGTGCTGGTATGATCGCACCCGTCACGTTCTGCGCGTTCAATTTATAAAAAGGCTACGTGTTTTCTTTATTAATTGTTTTAAAACACCCGCTCCTCGTTTTTTATCGCCCCGCTCCCGATGTTTTAAGAAACAATTAAATCTTACGGAAAATCCGATCATAACAAAAGAAAAAAAAACTACATGTCTCGGAAAAAGGGGTGCAACACGAGGACTTCCTAGGAGGTCACCCATCCTAGTACTGCTCTCGCCCAAGCAAGCTTAACTGCAGAGTTCTAATGGTATCCAGTGCATTAGTGCTGGTATGATCGCACCCGTCACGTTCTGCGCGTTCAACTTATTAAAAGGCTACGTGTTTTCTTTATTAATTGTTTTAAAACACCCACTCCTCGTTTTTTATCGCCCCGCTCCCGATGTTTTAAGAAACAATTAAATCTTACGGAAAATCCGATCCTATCAAAAGAAAAAAAAACTACATGTTTCGGAAAAAGGGGTGCAACACGAGGACTTCCCAGGAGGTCACCCATCCTAGTACTACTCTCGCCCAAGCACGCTTGACTGCGGAGTTTTGATGGGATCCGGTGCATTAGTGCTGGTATGATCGCACCCGTCACGTTTTGCGCGTTCAACTTATTAAAAGGCTACGTGTTTTCTTTATTAATTGTTTTAAAACACCCGCTCCTCGTTTTTTATCGCCCCGCTCCCGATGTTTTAAGAAACAATTAAATCTTACGGAAAATCCGATCCTAACAAAAGAAAAAAAAACTACATGTCTCGAAAAAAGGGGTGCACACGAGGACTTCCCAGGAGGTCACCCATCCTAGTACTACTCTCGCCCAAACACGCTTAGCTGCGGAGTTCTGATGGGATCCGATGCATTAGTGCTGGTATGATCGCACCCGTCACGTTCTACGCGTTCAACTTATTAAAAGGCTACGTGTTTTCTTTATTAATTTTTTTAAAACACCCGCTCCTCGTTTTTTATCGCCTCGCTCCCGATGTTTTAAGAAACAATTAAATCTTACGGAAAATCCGATCCTAACAAAAGAAAAAAAAAACTACATGTCTCGGAAAAAGGGGTGCAACACGAGGACTTCCCAGGAGGTCACCCATCCTAGTACTACTCTCGCCCGAGCACGCTTAACTGCGAAGTTCTGATGGGATCCGCTGCATTAGTGCTTGTATGATCCCACCTGTCACGTTCTGCGCACTCAACTTATTAAAAGGCTACGTGTATTCTTTATTAATTGTTTTAAATCTCCCGCTCCTTGTTTTTTATCGCCCCGCTCCCGATGTTTTAAGAAACAATTAAATCTTACGGAAAATCCGATCCTAACAAAAGAAAAAAAAACTACATGTCTCGGAAAAAGGGGTGCAACCCGAGGACTTCCCAGGAGGTCACCCATCCTAGTAATACTCTCGCCCAGGCACGCTTTACTGCGAGGTTCTGATGGGATCCGGTGCATTAGTGCTGGTGTGATCGCACCCGTCACGTTCTGCGCGTTCAACTTATTAAAAGGTTACATGTTTTCTTTATTAATTGTTTTAAAACACCCGCTCCTCGTTTTTTATCGCCCCGCTCCCGATGTTTTAAGAAACAATTAAATCTTACGGAAAATCCGATCCTAACAAAAGAAAAAAAAACTACATGTCTCGGAAAAAGTGGTGCAACACGAAGACTTCCCAGGAGGTCACCCATCCTAGTACTACTCTCGCCCAAGCACGCTTGACTGCGGAGTTCTGATGGGATCCGGTGCATTAGTGCTGGTATGATCGCACCCGTCACGTTCTGCGCGTTCAACTTATTAGAAGGCTACGTGTTTTCTTTATTAATTGTTTTAAAACACACACTTCCGATGTTTTAAGAAACAATTAAATCTTACGAAAAATCCGATCCTAATAAAAAGAAAAAAAACTACATGTCTCGGAAAAAGGGGTGCAACACGAGGACTTCCCAGGAGGTCACCCATCCTAGTACAACTCACGCTCAAGCACGCTTAATTACGGAGTTCTGATGGGATCCGGTGCATTAGTGCTGGTATGATCGCACCTGTCACGTTCTGCGCGTTCAACTTATTAAAAGGCTACGTGTTTTCTTTATTAATTGTTTTAAATTACCCGCTCCTCGTTTTTTATCGCCCCGCTCCCGATGTTTTAAGAAACAATTAAATCTTACGGAAAATCTGATCCTAACAAAAGAAAAAAAACTACATGTCTCGGAAAAAGGGGTGCAACACGAGGACTTCCCAGGAGGTCACCCATCCTAGTACTACTCTCGCCCAAGCACGCTTAGCTGCGGAGTTCTGATGGGATCCGGTGCATTAGTGCTGGTATGATCGCACCCGTCACGTTCTGCGCGTTCAACTTATTAAAAGGCTACGTGTTTTCTTTATTAATTGTTTTCAAACACCCGCTCCTCGTTTTTTATCGCCCCGCTCCCGATGTTTTAAGAAACAATTAAATCTTACCGAAAATCCGATCCTAACAAAAGAAAAAAAATACTACATGTCTCGGAAAAAGGGTGCAACACGAGGACTTCCCAGGAGGTCACCCATCCAAGTAATACTCTCGCCCAAGCACGCTTAACTACGGGGTTCTGATGGGATCCGGTGCATTAGTGCTGGTATGATCGCACCCATCACGTTCTGCGCGTTCAACTTATAAAAAGGCTACGTGTTTTCTTTATTAATTGTTTTAAAACACCCGCTCCTCGTTTTTTATCGCCCCGCTCCCGATGTTTTAAGAAACAATTAAATCTTACGGAAAATCCGATCCTAACAAAAGAAAAAAAAACTACATGTCTCGGAAAAAGGGGTGCAACACGAGGACTTCCTAGGAGGTCACCCATCCTAGTACTGCTCTCGCCCAAGCACGCTTAACTGCGGAGTTCTGATGGTATCCAGCGCATTAGTGGTGGTATGATCGCACCCGTCACGTTTTGCGCGTTCAACTTATTAAAAGGCTACATGTTTTCTTTATTAATTTTTTTAAAACACCCGCTCCTCGTTTTTTATCGCCACGCTCCCGATGTTTTAAGAAACAATTAAATCTTACGGAAAATCCGATCCTAACAAAAGAAGAAAAAACTACATGTCTCGAAAAAAGGGGTGCACACGAGGACTTCCCAGGAGGTCACCTATCCTAGTACTACTCTCGCCCGAGCACGCTTAACTGCGGAGTTCTGATGGGATCCGATGCATTAGTGCTGGTATGATCGCACCCGTCACGTTCTGCGCGTTCAACTTATTAAAAGGCTACGTGTTTTCTTTATTAATTGTTTTAAAACACCCGCTCCTCGTTTTTTATCGCCCCGCTCCCGATGTTTTAAGAAACAATTAAATCTTACGGAAAATCCGATCCTAACAAAAGAAAAAAAAAACTACATGTCTCGGAAAAAGGGGTGCAACACGAGGACTTCCCAGGAGGTCACCCATCCTAGTACTACTCTCGCCCAAGCACGCTCAACTGCGGAGTTCTGATGGGATCCGGTGCATTAGTGCTGGTATAATCGCACCATATGAGGTGGTTGAGCGTGTGGGTCCTGTTGCGTATCGGTTGAGGTTACCTCAAGAGTTGGAGAAGATTCATGATGTGTTCCATGTTTCTATGCTCCGGAAGTATAGATCTGATCCTTCGCATGTGATGCCTGTGGAGGAAGTGGTTTTGAATCCGGATTTGACCTATGATGAGGAACCGATGAAGGTTCTGGATTCGGATAGCAAGGTTCTTCGTGGCAAGACAATTGAGTTGGTGAAGGTGTTGTGGAAGCATCGAGGTGTTGAGGAAGCCACGTGGGAGCGGAAGGAAGACATGCTGAAGCAGTTTCCTTATCTCTTTCCTTCAGGTAAATTTCGAGGACGAAATTTCTTAAGGGGTTAGAGTTGTAACGCCCCGGTTTTGGGCTTAGGAGTTTTTGGCGTTGACCGGTTTGGTCAAACTGTTGTTCGAATCTAAAGAGGTGAAATTAGGAAAGCCTAGTTCGGGTTGCATTAAAAATATGGAAAAATGTTCTAAAATCATCTTTTAATATAATTAAGTGAACTCTGAAATCAATTTTGGAAAAAGAGTTTTGGAAGTGTGACATTTTGACTAGTGACCAAAATGTAATTTTCGAAAGTTTGGTGACTATTTTATAAAGGGTTGAAACTTTGAATCTTTAAGGAGCTATTTACCCAAAGGGAGTTTCTCCAGATTTTTCTAAGATATTTTATGACTTAATTCTGATTTTAAAGATATAGAAAAGAGGAGGGAAAGTCATTTTGGATATTTTTGCAACTAACTTCCTATTTTCTCAATTTTCTTTCTCTCATTTTCTCTCAACCCAAACACTTTCTCTCCAGAGAATTTGATCTGATTTTCTCACCTAAATTCCTCCTTTCAACTCTCTTTTGATTCCTAATCATAGTATCTTCAAAACCTCTTCATTTGCTACTTGATTCAACAAGGTTTTTGATTCCAAAAAGAGGAGAAACTCAAGTTTGGAGGTAAGAACGTCCTTCTCCTCTAAACTATCAGTTCTTTACTGAAATTCCTAAGTTTTCAATCCTAAATTGATGTTTTATTAAAGGTTTTTAAGTGGTGAAATGGATCTTGGCTTATAATGCAAGATTTGGTGATTTTTGATGATTTTTGTTGGATCTGATTAATCTGTGATTTGAGATGCGTTTTTGATGTTAAATGAACTCTAAATTGATAAGGAATTGAGTTTTGATTAATGCAATCCCGGATAGGTTGAGTTTCCTAAGTTTAGCTTGTGATTCAAGGTTGTTTTTGAGGTGATCTTTTGGATCTGATGTTGCTGGAGGTATAAGGATGTTAATAGGTTGTTTTTAGATGTTATATGATGTTAAAGGATGTGTGGTTTTGCTGGTTTATGGCTGGGCTTTGTTTAGAAGTGGTTTGGATGCATTTTCGGTTGTGTTTGGTGGCCGAAAATGGTGTGTGGATGAGAGCAGCGAGTTTAGGTGCTTTCATTGAAGCAATTAATGCATGATGATGCATTAATCCTCTGCTTTGATGTGTTGAAACAGGGGAGGCATCTTTGGATCCAAGAGTTGTTGATCCGGAAGCTTGATTTGGTGCTTTGGCTTGAAGCAAAGTGGAATCGGTGAGTGCGTGTGTGAAATTGGGTTTTCGGCTTTGAAACCAATGTCTTGGGAGCTTAGTTTAAGTCTAAACAACTTTGCTAAGCTCAAGTGTAAGTTTTCGGAATTACTCTCTAGTGGTGGCCATGATTTTGTTGTGATGCAAAGTGGTTTATTGCATGTTTTAATTACTGTTTTGAAAGCATGATTTAGCATGGTATTTGCTGATGTTGTAAGCCATATGTTGAAGGAAACTCTAGGTAAGAGTTCCTTGTTTTTGTACATTGATTAAATGTGGTTTGATGCTTTTAAATGCATGATGAATATGGCTTGGTTTAATGCTTAAAAACAGTGGATTAAATGATGAAAATGATGTATATTGGCAAGTGATGTTTTAAAAAGGGTTAAGGTCACTAAGGTGGTTAAAAGTCCTTGAGTGAGCCTTGTTACTTAAGAACATCAAGGTGGTTAAAAGTCCTTGGATGGTTCTTGTTGCGGACACTAAGGTGGTTAAAAGTCCTTAGGTGATCCTTTCCATGGTGTTTAAAAGTCCATGGGGCCAAGGTGTTTAAAAGTCCTTGGGGTGAATCAAGCTATGGACACAAAGGTGGTTAAAAGTCCTTGTGTGGTCCTCTTTCATGGTGGTTAAAAGTCCATGGCCAAGGTGTTTAAAAGTCCTTGGGGCCAAGGTGTTTAAAAGTCCTTGGGAAAGTTGAAGAACTTGTTTTAAAGAAAAGGAATCTATCCCTTGAACCAATATGACATGTTATGTTATGAAGCATGAGATGCTTGTTTTAAGTATGCTTTTGAGCATGTGCAAAGGTTGATTTAAAGCATGATTTGTAAATGTTTTTAAATGCATTATTGAATGGTTTTTAAGAGCATTCCTCACTAAGCTTTTGCTTACGCTCTCTTTCGTTTTCTTAATTCAATAATGCAGAACATTAGGGAACCTTGAGGGCAGCAAGGAGGGCAAGCATTCAAGTGAAAGTAGAGCTCAATGTACGGAAGGTTTTGTTAATACATTCTAGCTTTTGGTAATTTGGAAATGGGGGACCATTGTGTATGTTTTGGGAGGTGTTTGGAACTCCCTAAGTATGTTGAATGATGATAAGAATGCTGGTTTTTGTGTTGGACCATTACATGCTTGTTTTGGAAGTTTGTGCTTGAATAGCTAGCTTGTGTAGGAAGCATGCCTATAGATTTGGGGCTTTTTGCATATGAAGTTAATTTGTTGATTTGATGATGCTTATAAGTCTTATATATGTTGAATTGCATGCTGGTAAAGTTTGGTAGCATTTGGAGCATGTTTGAATGATCAATTGCATGTTTAAGTGTGCATTTTGCTGCAATCTGTGCAGGGTGTTTCGGAACAGTGCACACCATTTCGGAACGGGTGCCTTGAATGAACCCAGGCGTCCGAAACGGTAGGTACCGTTTCGAAACGGTTTGGCCACTGCCAGCCCGTGTTCCGGAACCTGTTGCGGAACGGCCTGCGTTTCGAAACGGGCTTTTCCTGTTCCGGAACGGTCGACCGTTGGGGCTGACATTGGCAGTTAAATGTTTTGAATTGTTTGCATTTTGGTCCTGAAACTTGTTTGTGCAATTGTATGAGTTCGGGAAGTCCTTTTGAGCTGAAATTTCACAGAGAATCATGAAACCTGACTAATTTTAGGTTGGTAACTTTAATTTGGGTTAAGTCCTCCTAAATATCAGAAATTACAATTTGGTCCCTAAAGTTGTAATTTGTTCAATTGGGTCCCTGTTTGATCTATGATGTTTGTGATCTCTGTGTATGATGTTTGTGTGATCACAATTAGGTCTAATGTGCATCTAGACAAGATTAAAAAGAAAAAAAGGGTCGTTAATCAAGGTTGACTTTCGGGTTGACTTTGGTTTTCCCCGTGTGACTTTCTTAATTCGGGTCAACCGTCTAGGCCGGGTTAAGGGGGTTACATTTGGTGGTATCAGAACCGAGTTCTCGAGTAATTGGGAATGAATGAATGTATGCATGATTGAAGTATGTTGCCTTGTATGCTTGTTCATCGAAAGCATGTTTAGTGGCTTGTGATTTGGATGCAGTTGAGTTGTATGCTGTGATGTAGCATGTTGAGGGTACCCATTGACAAACAAAAGCTAATGAAATGATGTTGATTTTGAATGAAATTGATCTTGAATACTTGGATTGCTTACCTTGCTGGGCCTGACTTGTTTTATTTGCATTGTGATTGCATTGTAAAAGTATGGCACCGCGTAGAGAGTTACGAGGTAGCGTGCGAGCTACGGCTCCTAATGAGAACGAGAACGAAGAGAACACGGGTAGTGCGGTGTTACCCCCTCCTCCGCCTGGTGGTGGTGCTGGAGGTGAGAGGGCTGAAGCTACAGCTGGTGCTGGAGCTGCTGGACCTGAGGTTGGTCAGGGGCAAGCTATGCCTGATATGTCTATGTTGGTACAAGCTATTGCGGGTGCTTTTCGAGCAGCAGTAGCTGGAGCTCAAGGAGCTGGGCATCAGGGAGATGCTGGAGTTAGACTACCTTTGGAGCGTCTGCGCAGTCTTGGTGGGACTGAGTTCAGAGGTATGTCGGCTGAGAGTTCTGAAGCTTGGCTAGAGAGTACCAAGCGTATCTTGGGTCAGATGAGCTGCACGGATGTGCAAAAGCTGGGTTGTGTTGTGTCCTTGCTGCAGGACGATGCGTATACGTGGTGGACGACCACCATAGCTGGGATGGCTGAAGCTGATGTTACTTGGACATTCTTTCAGAATGTGTTCAAGCGGAGATATCTAGGAGTGAGATATCTTGATGAGAAAAGGCGTGAATTCATGTCTCTTACCCAAGGGAGCATGAGTGTGGCTGAGTATGAGGTGCAGTTTGTGCGACTCAGTCAATATGCACCGGAGCTGATACCTGATGAGCGAGCAAGGTGCGAGAGGTTCCGTTATGGTCTTGTGACGGATGTAAAGATGTATGTGCTGGCCACTGAATATGATGATTTTGATGTGTTGGTGGGCCGAGCCAAGGACATTGAAATGAACTTGGGTTTATCTGCGAAAGGTGCTGGAGCAAGTGCTGGAAAGAGATCAGCTGAGTTTAGTTCCGGAGGTGGACGGAACAAGAGGGGACGTGATCAGAGGTATCAGTCCTCAGCCAAGAGAGGTGGTGGTGCACCTGCTAGAGGAGGTAATGCTAGAGCTGATCCGAGTGCTTGTTGGATCTGTGGTTCACGTGGTCACATGAAGCGTGACTGTCCTCGTGCTGTGAGGGAGGTGCAAGCTCCTGTTGCGGCAGCTGGTAATGGATGCTGGAATTGTGGTTCTGTAGACCATTTGAGGCGAGATTGTCCGAGGTTGGCTGGTGGCCAAGAGCGTGCTCCTGTTGTTGCTGCACCACAGATTGGTCGTGGGCGTGGCCGTGGTAATTTCCAGAGGAGAGAGGAAGGTGGTCGTGGAGTAGCCCATGTTATGGCTATTTAGCCTGAAGGTGGAGGCCAAGCTAGGGTGTATGCTCAGCGTGAGGGAAGGAATGATGCAGATGTGATTGCAGGTACCTTTACCTTGCAATCCTTGTCATTGCTTTCTTTGATTGATTCTGGATCTACGCATTCATACATTTTGCGTGAGCATGCTGAATTGCTTGGTTTGCCTGTTGAGTCTTTGGATGTTGGTGTTCGTGTCACTAGTTCTTTTGGTGAAACTGTTGTGACTCGAAAGCTTTTTAGAAGGTGTCCTTTGGTTGTTCAAGAACATGTTTTCCATGTTGACCTTATGGAGTTGCCCTTCTATGGTTTTGATGTGATCCTTGGTATGGATTGGCTTGCTGAGCATCGTGCTGCGGTAGATTGTGAAAATAAGCGAGTTTCGCTGAAGCTTGCGGATGATTATGAAGTTGTTGTGGTTGGTGAGAATGTGAAGTTTCTTGCCAATGTGGTGTCTACCTTGGAGGCGAGTAGGATGCTGAGGCAAGGTTGCGAAGCTTATCTAGCTTTTGTGATGAATCCTAGCTCTAAGGAGTTGAGGGTGCAAGATATCAGGGTTGTGAAGGAGTTTCCTGGTGTTTTTCCCGAGGAGTTGCCTGGTTTACCTCCTAATCGCGAGGTGGAGTTTGGAATTGAGTTGTATGAGAATACAACTCCTGTGTCCATTACTCCCTATAGAATGGCACCTAAGGAGCTGAAGGAGCTGAAGACGCAGTTGCAAGAGTTGCTTGATCGTGGTTTCATCCGGCCGAGTGTGTTACCTTGGGGTGCACCAGTCTTGTTTGTGAAGAAGAAAGATGGCACTATGAGGATGTGCATTGATTATCGTCAGCTGAACAAGTTGACTATCAAGAATCGGTATCCTTTGCCGAGGATTGATGATCTCTTTGATCAATTTTGGGGAGCTGCTGTGTTCTCTAAGATTGACTTGAGGTCAGGGTATTATCAGTTGAAGGTGAAGGATGTGGATGTGCCTAAGACAGCTTTCAGGACAAGGTATGGGCATTATGAGTTCCTTGTGATGCCGTTTGGTTTAACAAATGCTCCTGCTTCTTTCATGGACATGATGAATTGTGTGTTTCATGAATACCTGGACAAGTTCGTTGTGGTGTTCATTGATGATATCCTCGTGTACTCGCGTACTGAGGAGGAGCACGAAGAGCATTTGAGGATTGTTTTGCAAGCCTTGTTGGAGAATCAGCTTTATGCTAAGCTGAGCAAGTGTGAGTTCTGGCTTAAGGAGGTGGTGTTTCTTGGGCATGTGGTCTCAGCTGAGGGGATTCGTGTTGATCCTCAGAAGATTGAGGCGGTGATGAACTGGAAAGTTCCTAAGTCTGTTCATGAGGTCCGTAGTTTCCTTGGTTTGGCAGGATACTACCGGAGGTTTGTGGATGGTTTTTCCAAGATTGCTGCTCCTTTGACGAAGCTGTTGCAGAAGGATGTTAAGTATGAGTGGACGGAAGCGAGACAGCAGGCTTTTGAGAAGCTTAAGGCGGCTTTGACGCAAGCTCCTATCTTGGTTCAGCCTGAATCAGGGAAAGAGTTTGTGGTCTATAGTGATGCATCCTATGTTGGTTTGGGATGTGTGCTGATGCAAGAGGGTAAGGTGGTGGCTTATGCGTCGCGACAGTTGAAAGTGCATGAGCGCAACTATCCTACGCATGATATTGAGCTGGCTGCAGTGGTTTTTGCTCTGAAGATCTAGAGACATTATCTGTATGGTGAGAAGTGTATGGTGTACACGGATCACAAGAGTTTGAGGTATCTGATGTCTCAGAAGGAGTTGAATCTTAGGCAGCGGCGTTGGTTGGAGTTGCTCAAGGATTATGATCTGACGATTGAGTATCATCTTGGAAAAGCTAATGTTGTTGCGGATGCCTTGAGTAGGAAGGTAGCTGTTGTGCTGAGGGCTATGTTTGCTAGCTTGAGCATATCGCGAGATGGTGGTCTTGTTGCTGAGTTGCAAGTGAAGCCATCGTTGGTTCAGTTGATCAAGGAAAAGCAGTTGCTGGATGATTCCTTGGTGTCTCATGTTCAGGATATCGCGGAGGGTAGACCTTCGGATTTCTGCTTTAATGAGGATGGTGTGTTGTGTTTTGGTAGTCGGATAGTAGTGCCTGCTGATGCTGAGTTGAGGCGTGCTATTCTGACTGAAGGTCATAGTAGTCCTTTTGCTATGCACCCTGGTGGTACTAAGATGTATCGTGATCTTCGTGATGAGTACTATTGGGTGGGTTTGAAGAAGGATGTTGCAGAGTTTGTGAGCAAGTGTTTGGTGTGTCAGCGAGTTAAGGCTGAACATCAGGTTCCTTCTGGTTTGTTGCAACCGTTGAAAATCCCTGAATGGAAGTGGGAAAGGGTTACCATGGATTTTGTATCTGGTTTACCTTTGTCTCCATCAAAGAAGAATTCTGTTTGGGTGATTGTGGATCGCTTGACGAAGTGTGCGCATTTCTTGCCTGTGCGTACTACGTTTTCTTTGGATAAGTTGGCAGAGCTGTACATTGCTGAGATTGTGAGGCTGCATGGCGTGCCTAAGTCGATTGTGTCAGATAGGGATCCGAGGTTCACATCGCGTTTTTGGCAGTGTTTGCATCAAGCTCTGAGTACAAGGTTGCATTTCAGTACATCCTATCATCCTCAGTCGGATGGTCAGTCTGAGCGGGTTATCCAGATTTTGGAAGATATGTTGAGGTGTTGCGTGATTGAGTTCCAAGGTTCTTGGGAGAAGCATCTGCCTTTGGTTGAGTTCGCTTATAACAATAGTTATCAGGCGAGTATACAGATGGCACCTTATGAGGCTCTGTATGGGAGGAAGTGTAGGACTCCTCTTTGTTGGGCTGAAACTGGTCAAAAGTTGGTTTCGATGCCGGCTTTGTTGAAAGGGACCACCGAGAAGGTGAAGCTCATTTGTGAACGGTTGAAGGCTGCTTCTGATCGGCAAAAGTCTTACGCGGATTTGAAGCGTAAGGAGATAGAGTATGTGGTGGGTGACCGTGTGTTTTTGAAGGTTTTGCCTTGGAAAAAGGTGATGAGGTTTGGCCGAAAGGGTAAGTTGAGCCCTAGGTACATTAGACCATATGAGGTGGTTGAGCGTGTGGGTCCTGTTGCGTATCGGTTGAGGTTACCTCAAGAGTTGGAAAAGATTCATGATGTGTTCCATGTTTCTATGCTCTGGAAGTATAGATCTGATCCTTCGCATGTGATGCCTGTGGAGGAAGCGGTTTTGAATTCGGATTTGACCTATGATGAGGAACCGGTGAAGGTTCTGGATTCGGATAGCAAGGTTCTTCGTGGCAAGACCATTGAGTTGGTGAAGGTGCTGTGGAAGCATCGAGGTGTTGAGGAAGCCACGTGGGAGCGGAAGGAAGACATGCTGAAGCAGTTTCCTTATCTCTTTCCTTCAGGTAAATTTCGAGGACGAAATTTCTTAAGGGGGAGAGTTGTAACGCCCCGGTTTTGGGCTTAGGAGTTTTGGGCGTTGACCGGTTTGGTCAAAGTGCTGTTCGAATCTAAAGAGGTGAAATTAGGAAAGCCTAGTTCAGGTTGCATTAAAAATATGGAAAAATGTTCTAAAATCATCTTTTAATATAATTAAGTGAACTGTGAAATCAATTTTGGAAAAAGAGTTTTGGAAGTGTGACATTTTGACTAGTGACCAAAATGTAATTTTCGAAAGTTTGGTGACTGTTTTATAAAGGGTTGAAACTTTGAATCTTTAAAGAACTATTTACCCAAAGGGAGTTTCTCCAGATTTTTCTAAGATATTTTATGACTTAATTCTGATTTTAAAGATATAGAAAAGAGGAGGGAAAGTCATTTTGGATATTTTTGCAACTAACTTCCTATTTTCTCAATTTTCTTTCTCTCATTTTCTCTCAACCCAAACAATTTCTCTCCAGAGAATTTGATCTGATTTTCTCACCTAAATTCCTCCTTTCAACTCTCTTTTGATTCCTAATCATAGTATCTTCAAAACCTCTTCATTTGCTACTTGATTCAACAAGGTTTTTGATTCCAAAAAGAGGAGAAACTCAAGTTTGGAGGTAAGAACGTCCTTCTCCTCTAAACTATCAGTTCTTTACTGAAATTCCTAAGTTTTCAATCCTAAATTGATGTTTTATTAAAGGTTTTTAAGTGGTGAAATGGATCTTGGCTTATAATGCAAGATTTGGTGATTTTTGATGATTTTCGTTGGATCTGATTAATCTGTGATTTGAGATGTGTTTTTGATGTTAAATGAACTCTAAATTGATAAGGAATTGAGTTTTGATTAATGCAATCCCGGATAGGTTGAGTTTCCTAAGTTTAGCTTGTGATTCAAGGTTGTTTTTGAGGTGATCTTGTGGATCTGATGTTGCTGGAGGTATAAGGATGTTAATAGGTTGTTTTTAGATGTTATATGATGTTAAAGGATGTGTGGTTTTGCTGGTTTATGGCTGGGCTTTGTTTAGAAGTGGTTTGGATGCATTTTCGGTTGTGTTTGGTGGCCGAAAATGGTGTGTGGATGAGAGCAGCGAGTTTAGGTGCTTTCATTGAAGCAATTAATGCATGATGATGCATTAATCCTCTGCTTTGATGTGTTGAAACAGGGGAGGCATCTTTGGATCCAAGAGTTGTTGATCCGGAAGCTTGATTTGGTGCTTTGGCTTGAAGCAAAGTGGAATCGGTGAGTGCGTGTGTGAAATTGGGTTTTCGGCTTTGAAACCAATGTCTTGGGAGCTTAGTTTAAGTCTAAACAACTTTGCTAAGCTCAAGTGTAAGTTTTCGGAATTACTCTCTAGTGGTGGCCATGATTTTGTTGTGATGCAAAGTGGTTTATTGCATGTTTTAATTACTGTTTTGAAAGCATGATTTAGCATGGTATTTGCTGATGTTGTAAGCCATATGTTGAAGGAAACTCTAGGTAAGAGTTCCTTGTTTTTGTACATTGATTAAATGTGGTTTGATGCTTTTAAATGCATGATGAATATGGCTTGGTTTAATGCTTAAAAACAGTGGATTAAATGATGAAAATGATGTATATTGGCAAGTGATGTTTTAAAAAGGGTTAAGGTCACTAAGGTGGTTAAAAGTCCTCGAGTGAGCCTTGTTACTTAAGAACATCAAGGTGGTTAAAAGTCCTTGGATGGTTCTTGTTGCGGACACTAAGGTGGTTAAAAGTCCTTAGGTGATCCTTTCCATGGTGTTTAAAAGTCCATGGGGCCATGGTGTTTAAAAGTCCATGGGGCCAAGGTGTTTAAAAGTCCTTGGGGCCAAGGTGTTTAAAAGTCCTTGGGGTGAATCAAGCTATGGACACAAAGGTGGTTAAAAGTCCTTGTGTGGTCCTCTTTCATGGTGGTTAAAAGTCCATGGCCAAGGTGTTTAAAAGTCCTTGGTGCCAAGGTGTTTAAAAGTCCTTGGGAAAGTTGAAGAACTTGTTTTAAAGAAATGGAATCTATCACTTGAACCAATATGACATGTTATGTTATGAAGCATGAGATTCTTGTTTTAAGTATGCTTTTGAGCATGTGCAAAGGTTGATTTAAAGCATGATTTGTAAATGTTTTTAAATGCATTATTGAATGGTTTTTAAGAGCATTCCTCACTAAGCTTTTGCTTACGCTCTCTTTCGTTTTCTTAATTCAATAATACAGAACATTAGGGAACCTTGAGGGCAGCAAGGAGGGCAAGCATTCAAGTGAAAGTAGAGCTCAATGTACGGAAGGTTTTGTTAATACATTCTAGCTTTTGGTAATTTGGCAATGGGGGACCATTGTGTATGTTTTGGGAGGTGTTTGGAACTCCTTAAGTATGTTGAATGATGATAAGAATGCTGGTTTTTGTGTTGGACCATTACATGCTTGTTTTGGAAGTTTGTGCTTGAATAGCTAGCTTGTGTAGGAAGCATGCCTATAGATTTGGGGCTTTTTGCATATGAAGTTAATTTGTTGATTTGATGATGCTTATAAGTCTTATATATGTTGAATTGCATGCTGGTAAAGTTTGGTAGCATTTGGAGCATGTTTGAATGATCAATTGCATGTTTAAGTGTGCATTTTGCTGCAATCTGTGCAGGGTGTTTCGGAACAGTGCACACCGTTTCGGAACGGGTGCCTTGAATGAACCCAGGCGTCCGAAACGGTAGGCACCGTTTCGAAACGGTTTGGCCACTGCCAGCCCGTGTTCTGGAACCTGTTGCGGAACGGCCCGCGTTTCGAAACGGGCTTTGCCTGTTCCGGAACGGTCGACCGTTGGGGCTGACATTGGCAGTTAAATGTTTTGAATTGTTTGCATTTTGGTCCTGAAACTTGTTTGTGCAATTGTATGAGTTCGGGAAGTCCTTTTGAGCTGAAATTTCACAGAGAAGCATGAAACCTGACTAATTTTAGGTTGGTAACTTTAATTTGGGTTAAGTCCTCCTAAATATCAGAAATTACAATTTGGTCCCTAAAGTTGTAATTTGTTCAATTGGGTCCCTGTTTGATCTCTGATGTTTGTGATCTCTGTGTATGATGTTTGTGTGATCACAATTAGGTCTAATGTGCATCTAGAAAAGATTAAAAAGAAAAAAAAAGGTCGTTAATCAAGGTTGACTTTCGGGTTGACTTTGGTTTTCCCCGTGTGACTTTCTTAATTCGGGTCAACCGTCTAGGCCGGGTTAAGGGGGTTACACAAGTGCACACTCCTGTCAAGTAATAATATAAAAGATATCGTCTCCCACAGGGATTGAACAACTTAACTCGATTCGTTGTTTCTGCACAAGAAAAGTAAATGCACAAAAATAAAACACAAGTAAATAAAAGGGAAGAAATCAGATTGATAGAATGGGCAAGATTATGCTGCTACTTAGTGTGAAACTGTGTTGAATAGGACAAGTTGCTTTGCTTTGCAGGGGATGGCAGTTAGGCTGCTGAGACGCTCTCACTGCCTCGACAGGAGTATAGACTTATGTATCGACGACAAACTCGGCAGAACTACAAGGCTCGACAGAACGTTTCGAAAGTGATCCCACTTATGTCTAAGTCAGAATGCTGTTGATGCCCACTGTAGATAATACCGGTCGCGACGTGAATCGTGCAAAGATAACAATGTTTATTCATCCTCTTTTAGCCGCCTTAAACCCTAACCTATCTCTAGGCTGGATTGATCAAGATCGTCTATAGATGAGATCGTACTTACTCATTTCCTGAGTTCGACTCTCTCGATACTGAACAAATGGATAGTAATCAACTAATCTTTCACTTGAATTGAAAACTATGAAAAACATGGAATAAGCAAACCTTGAAGCTTTATTGTAAAAACAAACTTAAAATCCTAAACAACCGTTCTCACACTAATTACAACATAACCCAAACCCAATGAGAGTTTTAGAACATAATGGCGGCAAGAAAACATAAACTATGCCTAAGGGAAAACCTAAGTTATTTTGAAGCACAATTACAATGAGTATATATAGGCATTAGCTACGTCTAGTCCTTCTTGAAGTAGAAGTCTTCAAAGTAGCTTTTTTGCATTAAATGCTGACTGCTTTGAGTTGAATGTGGACTAAATAATGTTGCCTTGATTCACAAGTAATCTCGAGTTCCTCCTTCGACGGCTCTGCCTACTGCTACAATCATTAGAAAATTGAGTGGAAGACTGCCTTGGGCAGCAAGTTTATGCTGGCTCCTAAATCGCACAAGGCTTTTGTTTTGTGCTTTCTACCTATTCTGCATGGTATAACAAAGCTTCCTGAATCTGTTTGCTTGGGCGGCAACTCTGTTACAACAACTGTTTCAAACTCCCTAATTCTCTTCCTCTTAGAAACCATATCCCTGAGGTATTTGGCATAGTTGGGCATGTTCTGAATGGCTTCTATGAGAGGTATGTTTATGTGCACCTGCTTCAGAATATCCAAGAATTTCCTGAACTGGTGCTTCTGTTTCTGTTGCTTGAGCCTTTGGGGGAAAGGTGCTGGCAGGTGGATGTCCTCTATACATTCTTTGCATGGAAACTTTATCTGTGGATGATCATCCATTTCAGGACTGTTGTCAGGCTCAGCTGTCGGGGTGGTTGGTGTAGATGCTGCCGTGGCAGGCAGTTCTTTTTGTGCTGTTTGTTTCTCTTCTAAATTTTCCACTCTGGGCTCATTCAACTGTTTCCCACTCATGATTGATATGGCTTTGCACTGCACATATGTGGGCTTAGCTGTTGCCTCAGAACTTCTGGATGCTGCATCCATTGCCCTGCTACTATAGATCAAGTGAACTGCCCAAACTAGGTTTCCAGGTTCTTTATCGCAGCCTCCTGGTTGTTCATCCTCATCTCTGTCCTATCCATAATCGACTTAGTTTTATCAATAAACTTATTTGTACAAACAATAAATTCACTAGTGTTAAACATAAAAGTTTGAATGGTTGCTTCTAGTGAATTATTGTTTTGTGGTTGCTGAGCTTGCTGTCTGGAATGGTTTTGCTGGTAACCTCTCTGCTGCTGTTGTGGATTACCAGCAGTTTTAGGATTGCTCCAGGAGAAGTTTGGATGATTCTTCCAACCAGGGTTATACGTATTCGTGTAGGGCCTATTGTTCCTCTCCTATGCTCCCATGAAATTGGCAGATGCAGTACATTCAGAGGAACCGTGGTTGCCCCCCACTCATCACATAATGGTTCTACAGCTTTGTCCTCATAGACTTTCCTAGTGGGTTTCACCATGTTCATTACCATCTCTGTCAGCTTGTCGAGGCGCGCATTGACAGATTCTGAGGCTTCCACTTCGTTCACAATTGCTGGCTTCCTAATGCTGCCTCGGCGGGCTGTTGGGTACTTATAGTCGTTCTTAACGGCTTGGTTCAAGATCCGCAGTGCCTCCTCTAGTGGTCTATCGAGGATGATTTCGTTGGCTGAAGCATCAAGCATCATCCGAGTTGGGTAGTTCACCCTGTTGTAGAACATTGAAACTTGTGTCCAAGCTGGGAAACCATGGAGCGGACAATTGTTAAGCATATGTTGGTACCACTCCCATGTTTCATACAGTGGCTCATCATCCCCTTGTCGAAAGGCTGTGATCTCGTTTCTCAATATGTCTATGACATTGGATGGGCTAAAATGATCCAGGAAATCCTTACACAGCTCTGTCCATGTGTTGAATGACCATACTGGCTGGTTGTTCAACCACTGCTTTGCCATATCCCTTAGTGAATAGGGGAATAATCTCAGCCTTAGAACGTCTTGGTGGACTCTGTGTATTTTGAATGCTATGCATATGTCCAGGAATCCTTTTAAGTGTTGCCGAGCATCTTCTGTGGCAGTCCCACCAAATTGCCCCAATGTGTTGATCATGTTGAACATTACGGGCTTCAGCTCAAAGTGACCCGCCTCAATCTCAGGTTTTGTCACTGTCGGATCAAACCCTTTGAAGTCATGTTCCAAGTAATCCCTGGTGGTTCGAACGTATTGCGGCTGCTTGGACGAATGTTGAGGGTGCTGCCTAGGTGGAACTTGCTGTTGTTGTAACACCCTAAAACTACCCTAGTTGAAAATTCCTAAGTTAGATAATAAAGAAGATAAAAATAGGATGTAACCTGAAATGTTGTGTAAAAACAGATTGTAACCTATAATGTGGTACGAGTATTGTGCAACCTGAAATGTTGTGTAAAAAAGGTTGTAGCCTATAAAGTGATATGAGTATTGTGCAACCTGAAATGTTGTGTAAAAATAGGTTGTAACCTATAAAGTGATACGAGTATTGTGCAACCTGAAATGTTGTGTAAAAACAAGTTGTTTGTAACGCCTTGGTTTTGGGCCTAGATGTTTTAGACATCGGATTGGACCGGTCGGAAATGGTTCGAATCGTGTTTGGTGATTTAAGGGAATCAAGGATCAGGATAGGATAAAAATATGGTAAAAATTGCTAAAATCCTCTAAAAATTCCAAAATTGACTTTGGAAGTGGTACATTTTGGGTAGTGACCAAAATGTAAAGTTTCAAAACTGTGGAAAAATGTGATTTTAAAAGAGGATCCAAAATCTTAGATTCTTTAGGGAGCTTTATGGCAATTTAGACTTTCCTTAATTTGACTTGTGTTTAAAATGATTTTTAAGCTAATTGATTTTAAAAGGCTTTTATTTATTTAATTAATTAGGTAGTTAATTATGAGATTTTAATCACGTAACTACCTTTCTCTTCTCATTTTATCCAGATTTCTTTTCTTCCAAACACTCTTTTCTTGATTTCTCTTTCATTTCAAAGAATCCTTTTCAATTTCTTCAAGATTGTGAAGTAAAAACTTGTCATACATTGAGGAAAGCAAGGATTGGAGGTAAATCTCGTTCTCAACCTCTAATCAAGGTTCTTTATTGAAAATCCCAAGATCTTTGGCTTCTAATTGTTTTTTTTGGCTAAGTTTTCGTTATAGTTTTGATTTGAGATCAAAATCTTGCAAAAATATGTGTAAAATCTTGATTTTCGGATTTATATTGATGAGCTCTATTTTGGATTGGTTTTAATTGAGTTTTGAGTTGATTATTATGTTGAAAAAGGGTTTTAATAATATAGATCCCGAAATTCTTGAGATCCTTAAGTTTCTTGATGGTTTTATTTGGGTTTTTGAGGTGAAATGATGGTATTATGCATGCTGGAGGTATAAGGAAGGGTTTAGGCTGTTTTTAGATGAGTTTTGACGTTTACAAATGGTTGAAACTAATGAAGTTGGCTAATCTTGGTTTAAGAAGCAATCGATTGAGTTTTCGGTTGTTTCGGATGAGTGAGCAACAAGTTTGTGTTTAGTTGCTGGTGTTGAAATGCATTTTAATTCATTTAGATCTTTGTTTTGGTGATAAAAATAGGGGATCTTGATCCGGGAGCAAACGAGACGTTTTTGGAGGCTCCGAAAGGGTGATTTTCATGTCGGCGAGCAAGGCTTCACGTATCGGTGAGTGGAAATGGATTTTCTAGCTTTGTAACGCTTTGAGTGTGGTCTTGGGAGCTTAGTGTAAGTTTGAAATACTTATTTAAACACTTGGATTAAATGTGATACTATTTACTGTTTTAGAGCATGTTTTAAGCATTGATAATGCTGGTGTTTAATGCCATTTGGTTAAGGATGCATTTGGTAGATGATCCATGATCCTTGGATTTATGAAATGTGTGTATTTGAGATTAAGCATGTTATGCTTGTGAAAGTGGCATTGTGATTTATCCTTGGTTTTATCTTGGCATTGCGACAGGTGCTGTCGCGACAGGCTCGACGACAAACACAACAAAAGAGCTTTGAACAGTGCAACACCTACACTACTGAGCAAATCAATACCAGCCTATTTTCTCAATTTGATTCATTTACCTATTTTAGTTTATATTCAAGAATTTTCACAACTCTTTATTAAATTTATCTTTTCCCTTGTGCAGGAAAATTATTTTGAAGTTTTCCCAATCCATGTGGAGACGATATCTTTTATACTATAACTTGACACGGGTGTACACTTGCGCTCCAATTTAATAAGAATCTTTTACATGCATCAAGTTTTTGGCGCCGTTGTCGGGGATTGGCGCACAACTTCGTGTTTTTTTTCCTGCACCTATAATTATTTTCTTGCCTTATTTTATTCGTTTTTTTTCTTTCATAAAAAAAAACTCAGGTGCAATACAGGTTCAAGGGCATCAACATGTCAGGAAAACCCATTCGAGAGCTGATGTTGGAAAGTTCTTGCAATTACCGTGAAGGTAATCATGCACTCGAAAGTTGTCCCCATTTTTTCGGTGAATATATGGACAACCAACGATAGAACCAACAAGAACAAGATATGCCGCCACAGCAACAACGAAGACAACAGATGCCGCTGCCACAACAACAAATTTTTTATGGTATGATCAAAACCCGCAAAATTTTTGGTACCATAACAGTTTTGCTGCAGAACCCGACATGCCCTGGCAATGTCATCATCTTCAAGAGCAGTCAAAATCCTTAGACACACTGCAAGCCTTCATGGCACTCACTCAAGAATTGTCGATTTCTATGGACAAAAGAATCGCCAAGGTGGATGCAATCTTGAGCACACCGGTCTTCATTCATGCAAGGGATGAACCTGAAATCTCGAGGCAAGATGACAAAGATGACAGTGAAAGAGAGTGCCCAACACATGATGATCACGAGCTGCAACTTGCCTTGGTAATGATCGAGGAGCCTGAACGGAACAACGCCACAACAACACCTAGTGAAGTTGAGAAAAATGTCACGGCGGCAACCACTTCCGAAGTAGAAACCCCAATCGAAGCGGAAATTGCCGCCTTGGTAGCGACTGATGCTAAAGCAGCAACCATTGTAGAGGCAAAACCTCAACTCACTGCCTCGGCTATGCCCGAAAAAGATTGCATACATCCACCTTCGCCATGGCACTTGCACAACCACATGCAAGAGCAACCTGATGACAATGCCTCACCAATGGAATATGAGCAAGTAATAAACAAACCTTTTGAATTCTTTGAAAACTCACCAATTCCATTGTAGGTATTTGAGGAACCAACGCCGGTGGATTTAGAATCATCGAGATCTCTACTGATGGAGACCTATGAGTGGCCAACAGAAATTGATATGGGGAGTCATGGAACTTTCCAATGTCCACTTGACCTGCAAAGCAACCTGACAAAGGACTGTCAAAATAACTGGCTTCCACAGTAGTAGACACGACAGCAAAGGCTACTTTCCACCATAACGAACTTCGACGAGAATGAGGTAAGTACATGGGTAGATATAGATATAATTTTTCCTAAACACATGTTCATGTGTTCAGGAACAATGCCAAGATGGGAGGACTTTATGGACTACAAAGGAACTAGAAAGAAAGTCACCTCCACCATGATAAAACAAAAAGGAGTAGCCACGAGCACATTGGACCAACCCTTTTTGGGCAAAATTGTAACTCGATGGGGGTGCAAATGGACCATAAGAAATATCAGAAACGACGCTTCTCAAATTTTATATAGTTTTAGTTTTTCATTTCGTTATCTTAGGATAAGAGTTTCAAGGATTAATTCCCTCTAGAACTCTGAAGTTTTTATTTTATTTTTTTCTTATCTTTTACAATAAAGAACTCACAACAACCTAATAACCCAAGGCGATCAAGACATGGTGTTCTCTGCCGCGGCAGTATCTAGTTTCGCTGCCCTGGCAGCAGAAGAGGCATCCTTTGAAAGATCGGCAACCTAGGCACATGCCACCCGGCAGTACTGATGCTGCCACCCTGCACCCGCCACCCGGTAGTACTGATGCTGCCGCCTTGCACCCGCCACCCGACAGTACTGATGCTGCCGCCCTGCACCCGCTGCCCAGCATCACCTGCCCATCCTGCATCCCCAGTATCATCAGCTGCATCTACCGCGACAGTGACGACAACAATGTCGACACTTCAACTTAAGTTTCTTGCTCCTTCTGTCTTCTGTGTTTCTATTTTCTATTTTGTGATGTTTTTTTATCTTTCTGTTTTTGTCTGTTATGCATTGAGGAAAATGCAACCCTCGAGTTTGGGGGTAGACAGTCCTCCTATTATTAATAAACTAATTATATTTTGTGTTTATAACTATTTATTTTTGTGATTAAAAAAATATTTGGCTTAAGTTTTTTAACTGAACTTACCTGCCGCGACATTCACTGTCGTGATAGTACCTTTAGGATGTTTTAGCAACTATTTAGAGCCTTGCTATAGTTCTGATCTTTAAAAAACCCTTTGTGACTCTTATGCTGTCTAGACTTCAGTAGTGAACTAGAATAGGAAGGCTTACCCACTTGAGTTTCCCCTAGAGGTGCCTAACACTGGCTTTAGGAAAGGAACAAGAGAAAAGAAAAAATTTAGACTCACTCGCCCGCAAAACTGCCTTACAATGATTTTAGGAAGATCTTTCTTTAAGCTTAAGTTAGAAAAAACTAAATGAGCCTAAGAATTGCCTCCAGAAAAAATGAAATCGAGTCTAAGGTCAGAAAAAACTAAAGGAGCCTAAGAATTGCCTCAGAAAAAATGAGTTGGCATAAAACTCAAGTTTGTAAGAATAACTATTCTGGTAAGCTAAAGGAGTCTAGGCACATATTTGTTCACAAAACTTGCACACACTGCACAAGAACTATAGAATTGTTCCGGATAAATCCAGAAACACCCGACAAGGTACTGTTGTTGATAGTGAATGTGTGGTAGGTAATGAGAAGTTCACTGAATTAAGCCAAGCCAAAAAGTTTTTAGCTTTAGTTAGGTTATATTTGCTTGAGGACAAGCAAGAACTTGAGTTTTGGGGTGTGTTGAGTGCATAAAAGTTCTATATTTTACAACTCATTTACCCATATTTTTGCTGCACTCAAGCATGATTCATTGCATTTTAGGATAGAATTTGCATAAACATCACATATGGATAATTTTGCACAGATGCTGCTGATTTTGGTCAATTCTTACAGATAACTATCGTGGCAGAATCCAGGGCAGCAGAGGAACAAAAGATAACTATCGTGACAGAATCCAGGGCATCAGAGAAACAGAAGCTAACTGTCGTGGCAGCATCCAGGGCAACAAAAGAGCTGGAGTGAAGAAAACTGCCTCATACATCACTGTCGTGACAGTTTCCGTGACAGTCGTCGTGATAGTTGCTGTGACAGAAGTGGCGACAATGTTGAAGCAAACTGCCTTATAACTCACTGCTGTGACATGCCGTGATAGAGGTGGCCACAGTGAAGAAGAAGATATGGAAAATACGAAGTGGAGTTCGATTGATAGAGGATTTCAAGCCTAATTTTTAGAGAATACTCGCATAATTTTTGGAGCCCAGAAGCATAAGGAAGGCCTTGCCTAAAGTTTGAGGAGAAAGTCAAAGCAAGAAGATAGGGCGAACTAAAGGACGTTTATTCAGAGATTTAGTCTTTAATGAATCGTAATTTAATTTGAACTAGTATTCTTGGCCAATAGAAAAACTTGTACCCAAGGCCTATATATATGCTTGTAATTCGACCTAGAGAAGAATAACCTAGCTCCTAGCCGTCTTCCCCTAAAACCCTAGTCGTTTTCCCTTCTCCATCAAGTTCTAAACCTTCCTAGGGCTAAGGGTTGATCTTGTATAGTAGTTGTAGGGGTTGAACTGTTTCTTAGAATTTTTTTGTCAATCAATAAAACTTCAAGTTTATTTACTCCGGTTTCAACATCTCATAAGAGTATCGGAGAGCATTGTGAGGTTATCTATTTACTTAATATCGGGAGAGTTAAGTATACGAAAGAAGTGAATACGAGTTTTCTAGTTTATGGTTAAACTATCTTGGCCTAGGGAAAGGTACAAGGTTAAGCGGCTAAAGAAGAATTCATAAACTGCGGTGTTCATCCTTTGATTCACGCTGGGAGGTATCATCCAAGACGTGTTCGCCGACATAACTTGGACCTAAGGATATGAGAAGTCATAACAGGGATTCTTGCCGAACTTGAAGTGCAGAGTTGTTGTTCACTACCGCGACATCAACAAACCTCTGCCGCGACAGGCTCGACGACAGACACAACATAAGACCATTGAACAGTGCAACACCTACACTACTGAGCAAATCAATACCAACCTATTTTCTCAATCTGATTCCTTTACCTATTTTAGTTTATATTCAAGAATTTTCACAACTTTTTATTAAATTTATCTTTTCCCTTGTGCAGGAAAATTAATTCTGAAGTTGTCCCAATCCCTGTGGAGATGATATCTTTTATACTATAACTTGATACGAGTGTACACTTGCGCTCCAATTTACTAGGACTCTTTTACACGCATCACCTGTCGTCTCATGAAGGTGGTTCTAGCTCTGGAAAGAGAGCAACTGAGTCTAGTTTCGGTGGTGGACGGAAGAAGAGAGGCCGAGATAGGAGATATCAGCCTGCTGCTAGGCGAGGCAATGTTGGACACGGTTCACCGGTTTAGGGAGACATGATGAGGGCAGATAAGAACACGTGCTGGATGTGTGGTTCTCAGGGTCATTTGTGGCGAGATTGTCCTCGTGCGGCTAGGGAGGCTCAGGCTCCTGTTGTGGTGACAGGGAATTCTTGCTGAAACTGTGGTTCAGTAGATCATATGAGGCACGAGTGTCCTTTGTTGGCTGGTGGAGGCCAGGGACGTACACCTACTGTGGCTGCACCTCAAAGAGGCCGTGGGCGCGGTCGAGGGAATTTCCAGAGAAGAGATGAGGGTCATCGAGGTATTGCTCATGTTGTAGCAGTTCAGCCTGAGGGAGGCGATCTTGCGAGGGTCTATGCTCAGTGCGAGGAGCGCAATGATACTAATGTCATCGCAGGTACCTTTGTTCTTCAGTCTTTATCATTGTCAGCTTTGATTGATTCTAGATCCACGCATTCTTATATCTTGAGTGAGCATGCACATTTGCTTGATATACCTGTTGAGTTTCTTGAAGTAGGAATGCAAGTGACTAGTTCCTTTGGTGAGACTGTAGTCACTAGGAAGTTGTATCGGAGGTATCCCTTATTTGTTTAGGGTCATGTTTTTCTTATGGATTTGATGTAGATACCCTTGTATGGTTTTGATGTAATCCTTGGTATGGATTGGTTGTATGAGCATAGAGCGGTGGTTGGCTTTGATGTCAAGTGGGTCACCTTAAGGCTTGCCGATGATTATGAAGTGGTGGTAGTAGGCACGAATGTAAAATTCTTGTTGAATGTGATTTCAGCTTAAGGAGGTGGTCTTCCTTGGGCATGTTGTATCGGCTGAGGCTATTCGTGTTGATCCGCACAAGGTTGAGGCAGTGATGAGCTGGAAGGTGCCTAAGTCAGTGACGAAAGTAAGAAGCTTTCTTGTTTTAGCTGGATATTACCGTAGATTTGTCGAGGGTTTCTCAAAGATTGTTGCACCTTTGACCAAGTTGTTGCAAAAGAATGTTCGCTTTGAGTGGACGGATGCGAGGCAACAAGCTTTTGAGAAGCTGAAGGAAGCTTTGACGCAGGCTCCTGTCTTGATTCAACCTGAGTATGGTAAGGAGTTTGTGGTCTATAGTGATGCGTCCATTATTGATTTGGGCTGTATGTTGATGCATGAGGGTAAGGTAGTAGCCTACGCATCTAGGGAGTTGAAGGTGCATGAGCGTAACTACCCTACTCACGATCTTGAGCTTGCGGCTGTTGTGTTTGCTTTGAAGATCTGAAGGCATTATCTGTATGGCGAGAAGTGTGTGGTGTTCACGAATCATAAGAGCTTAAAGTATCTTATCTCTCAGAAAGAGTTGAATCTTCGGCAACGTCGTTGGGTGTAGTTGCTTAAGGATTATGATCTGTCGATCGAGTATCACCCGGGCAAGGCCAATGTTGTGGCTGATGCTTTGAGCAGGAAAGTGACTATGGAGTTGAGGGTGATGTTTGCTCGCTTGACCATATCACGAGATGGTGGTCTTGTTGCTGAATTGCAAGTGAAACCATCCTTGATTCATTTGATCAAGGACAAGCAGTTGCTAGGCGATTCTCTTGTCCCTCATTTTTAGGATATTGCGGAGGGTAAGCCTTCGAATTTCAGTTTTAATGGTGATGGTGTTCTGTGTTTTGGGAGTCAAATAGTGGTGTCAGATGGTGTTGAGTTGAGGTGCACTATTCTGACTGAAGCCCATAGTAGTCCTTTTGCTATGCATCCTGGTAGTACAAAGATGTATCGTGATTTGAAAGACGAGTACTACTGGGTGGGGTTGAAAAAGGATGTAGCTGAGTTCGTTAGTAAGTGTATGGTGTGTCAGCGGGTGAAGGATGAACATCAGGTACGTTTTAGGTTGTTGCAACCTTTGAGAATTCCAGAAGAAGAATTCGGTTTGGGTGATTGTTGCAACCATGGATTTTGTGTCTGGTTTGCCTTTGTCACCGTCGAAGAAGAATTCGGTTTTGGTGATTGTTGATCGCCTTACGAAGTGTGCACATTTCTTTCCTGTGCATACTACGTATAGCCTAGATAAGATGGCAGAGCTGTACTTTGCTGAGATTGTGCGGCTTCATGGAGTGACAAAGTCCATAGTGTCAGATCAAAAACCGAGGTTTACATCGCGGTTCTGGGAATGTTTGCATCAAGCCTTGGGTACACGGTTGAATTTTAGTACTGCATATCACCCTCAGACGGATGGACAGTCGCAACGTGTGATCCAGGTGCTTGAGGACATGTTAAGATGCTGCGTTATAGATTTTCAGGGTTCTTGGGAGAAGCACTTGCCGTTGGTTGAAATTGCTTATAACAATAGTTATCAGGCAAGTATTCAAATGGCTCCATACGAGGATTTGTATGGGAGGAGATGTAGAACCCCACTTTGTTGGGCAGAAGTTGGGCAAAAGTTGATTTCGATGCCGACTATGTTAAAGGGAACCACCGAGAAGGTGAAGCTCATTTGTGAGCGTTTGAAGGCATGATCGGATCGACAAAAGTCTTACGCGGATCTGAAGCGTAAGGAGATCGAGTTCGCGGTTGGCGAACACGTGTTCTTGAAGGTATCACCTTGGAACAAGGTGATGAGATTTGGGCGTAAAGGTAAGCTTAGATCGAGGTTAATTGGACCATACGAGGTTGTGGAGCGTATTGTTTCTATGGCATATCGGTTGTGGTTGCCTTCTGAGCTGGGAAAGATACATGATGTGTTTCATGTCTTCATGTTGCGGAGTTACAGATCGGATCCTTCGCATTTGATGCCTGTTGAGGAGATAGAATTGAATCTGAATCTGTCATATGATAAGGAACCAGTGAGGATTCTGGATGTGAGCGGTAAGGTTCTTCGTGGCAAGACGATAGAACTTGTGAAGGTGTTGTGGCGACACCGAGGAGTTGAGGAGGCCACTTGGGAAAGCAAGGCGGACATGCTGAAGCAGTTTCCGCACCTTTTTCCTTCAGGTAAAATTTCGAGGACGAAATTTCCAAAGAGGGGGAGAGTTGTAACGCCCTGGTTTTGGGCCTAGATGTTTTAGACATCGGATTGGACCGGTCAGAAACGATTCGAATCGTGTTTGGTGATTTAAGGGAATTAAGGATCGGGATAAGATAATAATATGGTAAAAATTGCTAAAATCCTCTAAAATCATGTTTAAGAGGTTGGTCAAATCAATTTTAAAAAATTGACTTTGGAAGTGGTATATTTTGGGTAGTGACCAAAATGTAAAGTTTAAAAACTGTGAAAAAATGTGATTTTAAAAGAGGATCCAAAATCTTACAATATTTAGGGAGCTTTATGGCAATTTAGCCTTTCCTTAATTTGACATGTGTTTAAAATGATTTTTAAGCTAATTGATTTTAAAAGGCTTTTATTTATTTAACTAATTAGGTAGTTAACTGTGAGATTTTAATCACGTAACTACCTTTCTCTTCTCATTTTCAGCCAAACACCATTCTAAATCATTTTCTCCAGATTTCTTTTCTTCTAAACACTCTTTTCTCGATTTCTCTTTCATTTCAAAGAATCCTTTTCAATTTCTTCAAGTTTGTGAAGTAAAAACTTGTCATTCATTGAGGAAAGCAAGGATTGGAGGTAAATCCCGTTCTCAACCTCTAATCAAGGTGCTTTATTGAAATTCCCAAGATCTTTGGCTTCTAATTGTTGTTTTTGGCTAAGTTTTCATTATAGTTTTGATTTGAGATCAAAATCTTGCAAAAATATGAGTAAAATCTTGATTTTCAGATTGATATTGATGAGCTCTGTTTTGGATTGGTTTTAATTGAGTTTTGAGTTGATTATTATATTGAAAAAGGGTTTTAATAATATAGATCCCGAAATCCTTGAGATCCTTAAGTTTCTTGATGGTTTTAGTTGGGTTTTTGAGGTGAAATGATGGTATTATGCACGCTGGAGGTATAAGGAAGGGTTTAGGTTGTTTTTAGAAGAGTTTTGATGTTTACAAATGGTTGAAAGTGATGTATGTTGGCTGGTTTTGGTTTAGGAAGCAATCGATTGAGTTTTCGATTGTTTCGGATGGGTAAATTGGTGTAGTTTTGGTGTAGTTTGGGTGAGCAACGAGTTTGTGTTTAGTTTCTGGTGTTGAAATGCATTTTAATGCATTTAGATCTTTGTTTTGGTGATCAAAAACAAGGGATCTTGATCCGGGAGCAAACGAGACATTTTTGGAGGCTCCAGAAGGGTGATTTTCGTGTCGGCGAGCAAGGCTTCGCGTATAGTGAGTGGAAATAGATTTTCTAGCTTTGTAACGCTTTGAGCGTGGTCTTGGGAGCTTAGTGTTAGTTTGAAACACTTAGCTAAGCTCAAGAGTAAGTGATTCAAAAGTCTCTCTCGAAATGTGATATGTTTTTGTTGGAAAATGCACTTGGATTAAATGTGATTCTATTTACTGTTTTAGAGCATGTTTTAAGCATTGATAATGCTGGTGTTTAATGCCATTTGGATAAGGATGCATTTGGTAGATGATCCTTGGATTTATGAAATGTGTGTATTTGAGATTAAGCATGTTATGCTTGTGAAAGTGGCATTGTGATTTATGCTCATAAATAGTGAAATAATGTTGTAAATTAATTATATTGGCAAGTGATGGAAATGGTTTTTGGTTATTTTAATCGGATATAGTTAGCCGGCTATAGGATTGGGTGCACCATGAATAAAGTCGCCTTGGATGTCGAGGGGTTGTGATTGTACTATATACTCTATCTAAGTACCCTAACGATTGAGGCTAAGATCACAACGGTAGATGGTTAAATCCTGCGTGTAGATCTTGTGGTATGTGTCACGTGCTCTCGTTAGTGGAATTATACAACTACCGATGAGTGGTGTTGAGGGGTTGTGATTGTACAGTTAAAATCTACCACGGGTGTCACAACGGTTGATGTCTTAATCCCGTGTGTGAGCCTTGCGTAGTCCGGTAGTGTGTATGAAGCGTGTGGGACAACGCTTGTAATCCGCGTATCCGAGTGTGTCATATGAGTTGGTTTTTCTATGGATTATGAATTGATCACTCGCTAGCCAATATAATGTTGTTGATTAATGATTTAAGCATGTGATGCTTGTGACTTATGCTAGAATGCATGTGATGCTTGGTTTAAGCATGAGCAGAAGATTATTTGCTGTTATTTTAATGATGCTAAGAGCATGAGGTTTAAAAAGTGCATTGATGCTTTAAAAGGGCAAGATTTAAGTAAAGGCACGAGATAACAAATGGTGACATTTTGGTTTTGTAAAATGTATTGATGAATGTTTGGTTTTGGCGATCCTCACTAAGCTTTATGCTTACGCTCATTTGTTTCATCAATGCAGAGAATTAGGCTTTCAAGGCAGCAAGAAGGCAAGTGGAATCTAAGCTCTTTTGACTAAACAAAGTATGTGGTTTTACCTTTGTGTAATTAGAGGCAATGATTGGGATTTCTACTCTTGATGTTATTTGGTGATGTTAAATACCTTGGACATGTTTGGTTTGTTGTTTTGGTATTGTAAATGGCCTTTGAATATTGGTTTAATCTTGGATGTGGTTTTTAGCCTTTTTGTGGGTTGACATCTAGGAAGCATGCCTATAGTTCTAATGCTTGCAAGAATGATGCCATGTTATAGCTTGTGCTTTGTTTTGGTGGTCTTTGATGTGTATTCATATTGCATGTGTGTTATGACATGTGTTGGAATGGTTTCAAAGGTGAAAAGTTGAGAAAAACCAGCAATTTGGAAAATTGCAGGTCCAGGCGTTTCAGAACGGTGGCCTGTAATGGTCATGGAGTTTCAGAACGGGAAAGCACGTTTCGAAACATTTTGCTACTGTGAATAATCGTATCGAAACAGATCATTGGGGGTCTCGGAACGCACCCGCGTATCGAAATGGTCAATAAGGTTTCGAAACGACCTTTTCGATACAGGGTCTTGTGTTCCGAAACACTTGACCGTTGGATGTTGATTTTGAATTGTTCTAGGTTTATGTTTCTTACGGTTTGGTCCTTGAATGTTGTAGTTTAATTGGTTGAGTTTGGATGATCCGTTTAAGTTGAAATTTGACATGCTGTCATGTTACTTGATTAATTTTCGACTGGTAACTTTAAAATCTGATTAGTATTTGTAAATCTGGAAATTTACAATTTGATCCCTAAAAGAAAAAAGTATGCAATTGAACTCCGATCGCTGTGCCGCTTTCTCCAAATCACTTTGCTAAACATATAGGGTAATAATGTGCATCTAGAAAAGATAAAATGAAAATAGTAAGGGTCGTTAATTGGGGTTGACTTTTGCGAGTTGACTTCGATTTTCCCCGTGTAATCTTCTTAATTCAGGTCAGTCGTCTAGGTCGGACTGAGGGGGTTACATTATCCGAAACATGTCATGCATCATATAGGCTTGCACTATGCCACCTAGGAGTCTTATATCGAACTGCTTGTGATTTCGCTCTCTAATCCCGAACTTTTCTGAAATTTTAATAGAATGTCTGAAACTCGTCTAGCCCAGGACGATGAAAGTCCCCGTGGATCATTTAATAGTAGGGATAATGTAAGATTGGAATAGAATCCTCAAAGGATTAACAAGCCCTGGGTACCTGTTCAGTCTCGAGAACATGCTTTAGCTATCCGCTTATACGCTCTTACTTGGTCGACAAGTTAAGCTTGAACTTTCGAGAATTCTTCTTGAATTGAATTAGCCAAATCGAAATGTTCTTTCTTGCTCCATAAGAAATAATTTAAAGTTTTACTTTCTTGACAAGCAACTATTCGAATATCTTACTTGCTTAATAAGCTAAGCATAGAATTTGAAATAGATAAAAACGAGCCTTATAGTTTCAAATCCAATAGGAGGAAACTTATCGATTTCCTTGATTTCTATAGATTGCTGAATAACCATTCGAAATGTTCACTTCTCTTGTAATCTATATGTGTTACCCAAATGTGAGTTCGATCTAGTTTTAGGACTAGTCTGGTTGGGAAAACATGAAGCCTGATAAGATTCTCAAAACTGAAAATTATAACTACGAGGGTTAGGGAAAGAATCGATCCTACCGATTGATCATGAGCCGACCTCTATTTTCGCCGCTTTGACACTACAAGATGAGCTTGATTTTGGTTTACCTGAAATGCCTATTGTATCTGAATTTACCGATGTTTTTTCCCGAGGAACTCCCTGGCCTTCCTCCAACTCGAGAAGTTGAATTCAAGATCGAAGTTCAACCCGTAACTAATCCTGTGTCCATTACGCTCTATCGGATGACACCTATTAAACTGAAAGAATTTATGAAGTAAATCCAAGAACTTGAGGACAAGGGATTCATCCGACCTAGTACATCTCCCTGGGGTGCTCATGTCTTGTTCGTGAAAAAGAAAGACGGTACGATGCGACTTTGCATCAATTACCGTTAGCTTAATAAAGTATCCATCAAGAGTAAATATCCTCTGCTAAGGATCGAAGATTTGTTCGATCAACTTAAACATGCAGCTGCATTCTCTAAGATTGACCTCCGATTCGATTATTATCAAATGAGAGTGAAAGAAGAAGATGTGCCCAAAACAACCTTCCAAACTCGATATGGACATTATGAGTTCCTAGTAATGCCATTCAGGTTAACGAATGCCCCTTCTGCATTCATGGATTTGATGAATCAGGTATTCAAACCTTATCTCAATAAGTTCGTGGTTGTTTTTATCGACGACATTGTTGTATACTCCCGAAACAAGGAAGAACATGCTATCATCTTCGGATTGTACTTCAGACGCTCCGAGATCACCAACTATTCGCCAAGTTCACTAAGTGTGAATTTTGGTTATCTGAAGTCTCATTCCTCGGACATGTCATTTTTGCCGATGGAATCAAAGTTAACTCGAAGAAAATTCAAGCTATTCTTGATTGGAGACCTTCAAGAAATGTGAGTGAGGTCTGAAGTTTTCTCGGTTTAGCCGGGTATTACCGAAGATTTTTGAAAGGGTTCTCAGTGATTGCCGCGTTGCTACCCAAACTCCTCTGAAAGAACGAAGCATTCGAGTGGTCGGAAAAGCAACAGTGAAGCTTCGACCAACTCAAAAAAGCTCTGACACATGCCCCGATCCTTATTCAACCCGAATCGAGTAAAGAGTTCGTTATGTATAGCGATGCATCACATTCGGGCATTGGTTGTGTTCAGATGCAAGAAGGTAACGTGATCGCATACGCCTCCCGAAAATTGAAGCCACACGAATTGAACTATCCTACACACGGTCTCGAGCTTGCGACCATTGTATTCGCGTTTAAAATTTGGCGGCACTACTTGTACGATGAAAGATGCAAGCTGTTCACCGATCACAAAAGCCTGAAATATTTACTCACTCAAAAAGATCTGAATATGAGACAAAGGATATGGTTAGAATTGCTCAAAGATTACGATATGATCATAGATTATCATCCTGGAAAAGCCAACATGGTTGCCGATGCCCTGAGTCGAAAACCGAACCTTGGTAAGATAATCAAAATTCTTGAAAATTTGAAAACTTCTTTTCTTGATTTCTAAGTAAGCATTTGAAACATCTCTTGTAATCCAAGGAAGAGTTTCAAACACTTTCTTGCTAACCAAGAAAGCTTTCTATGGTAACTTGTTTCCTAAGTAACGAGATTAAAATGTTTATTGTAGCTTCCTTGACTATCAACACTCATTTTCGAATATGCAAAGCTCAGAATTTTCTATGTGAACTTCAAATTCAATCCACTTCGATTTCGAGAATCAAAGAACTTCAGCAAGTTGATCCAGAAATTCAGAAAATCATTTCTAAGCTTGAGTCTAATCCCAACTTCTCTATTAAATCGAACGGTCTTCTATACTTCAAATATCAAATTTGTGTTCCTAATGATAAGGAATTACAAGATGAAATCCTACAAGAAGCACATCAAAGTTCTCTCTCGATCCACCCTGAACCGGTTAAGATGTACAAGGACCTTAAGCCCTTGTGTTGGTGGCCCGAAATGAAATCGGCTATCAACGACTATGTCTCGAAGTGTTTGAATTTCCAACGTGTGAAAGCCGAGCACGGCGTCCCTACCGGATTGCTCCAACCTCTCGAATTTCCACAATGGAAATGGAAACGAATCACAATGGACTTCGTATCCGGTCTTCCTTGCTTCCCAAGAAAATGTGATGCTATTTGGGTAATCGTCGATAGATTCACCAAGTGTGCTCATTTCATTCCAATTTGTATGAATTATAGTTTGGAAATTTTGGCTAATCTTTACATTCGGGAAATCATCCGTTTGCATGGAGTTCATATCTCAATTTTTTCCGATCGAGATCCCTGATTCACAACTCGTTTTTGGAGAACTCTTTAACGAGCTCTCGACACAAAATTGAACCTTAGTACGACTTTCCTTCTGTAAAGTGATGGAAAATCAAAACGAGTAATCCAAGTGCTTGAAGAAATGGTTAGAGCCTTTATCATTGACTTCAGAAAGAATTGGGAGAAATCGCTACTACTGGTTGAATTTGCATATAACAATAGCTATCAGTCTTCTATCCAAATGGCTCCCTTCGAAGCATTGTATGGAAGAAAATGTCGAACTCCCCTCTGTTGGTCCGAACTTCAAGATAACAAAGTGTTAGGACCACAATTGCTTCGGGAAACCGAAGAACAAGTTTAGATCATTCACTCCTGTTTGAAGCAAGCTTTCGATAGACAAAAGTCGTACGCCGATCTGAAGCATAAGGACATCCAACATGAAATTGGAGACAAGGTGTTTCATAAAGTCTCCCCGTGGAAGAAAGTATTCTGATTCGGCAAAAGAGAAAAGCTAAGTCCTCGGTTTATCGGACCATTTGAAGTGATCGAAAGAATTGGTCCCGTAGCTTATCAACTAGTACTTCCTTCCGAGTTTGATAAGATACACAATGTTTTCCATGTCTCGATGCTACGACGCTATCGATCCGATTCAAGTCATTTTCTTGAACCCGAAGAAATTGAACTAAATCCCGATCTTTCATACAAAGAAGAACCTATCCAAATTCTAGATCGAGAAGTCAAAAGACTTTGAAACAAGAACGTTCCCCTCGTTAAAGTTCTATGGAGGAATCATAACATCAAAGAAGCGACGTGGGAACCTGAGGTCACGGTGAAGAAGCAATATCCCTATCTGTTCGATTCAGGTAAATTCGAGGGCGAATTTCTTTTTAAGAGGGGAGGAGTTGTAACACCCTAAAACTACCCTAGTTGAAAATCCCTAAGTTAGATAATAAATAAGATAAAAATAGGTTGTAACCTTGTTGAAAATAGGTTGTAACACCCTAAAACAGGTTGTAACCTATAAAGTGATACGAGTATTGTGCAACCTGAAATGTTGTGTAAAAACAGGTTGTAGCCTATAAAGTGATGAGTATTGTGCAACCTGAAATGTTGTGTAAAAAGTAGGTTGTAACCTATAAAGTGATACAAGTATTGTGCAATCTAAAATGTTGTGTAAAAAGTAGGTTGTAACCTAAAATCTGGTGCAAATGTAGTATAACCTGGAATACAATATAAAAGAGGTTATAACCTAAAATGTGAAACACTGTGAGAAGTTAAAGGAACAAGAAAATAGGTTATTAGTGAGAGTTAAAATATTATAATATATTATAAACCATAGTGGGATTACATGGAGAAGAAGTAATCCATGTGTCAATACCATGAGCTATAATCTGCCAACTAAGGATAAATGATTAAACAAGTGTAATTCACTACACTTTCATCTTTTACCTTCTTCTTCATCCACCAAAAACTAAGAAAAATTGACAAAGGAGAGAGAAAGCTTAATCACTAAAATTTTGGAAATCTAGTGAGAGAAAGCTCATGCATGTGAAGGAAAATTAAGTGGGATAGCTTAAAGTAATCATGCATGTATACATGTAAGTATCGATACTGTCCAACATTTTTGTTTGATGTTCATGATGATATTTGGTTGATGTATTGTCTGTGATATGTTGAAATTCATGTTTAGAGATGTTTAATAACGTGTTATAAGCATTCAAAACAAGTTATATTGATTAAAAATCTGGAAATTTGCATGCATGAAACTTAGAACATGAATCTGTCCAGTTTCATACTAAAAGGAGCACCTGGATTAAAATGGATTTTTGTAATGTTAGAGTTCGAATTAGAAATACTTTTGAAGATAAAAGTTATAGAGGATGAAAAATACTACGAGATAGAGCTCTCACATGCATGAAAATGGTACTGGAATGTCTAGAAAATTATGTTAGAAGTAACGAGTTGTGTTTTGAATTGAAACTGGAGACTGCCTAGGTTAATCACTATTTTGGAAATGTTTAAGGACGAATTTGAGGTCTAAAAAATTTGTTAAAATTTATAAGAAACAGGGAAACCTAATAAATTTTGATTAGTAACATGATAATGGTGTTAAATGACTTGAAAAATATGTTTAAGGCGAATAAATGCTTAGATAGTGAATCTCGACACATCTGGGAAAATTAATTATTAAGGGACCTTAATGCACTGTTTTTGAAACTATTGGAATTTTTTAATAATTTTATTAGATGTGCTTAAAAGTGGTTAAACACTCAGAATCAAATGTGTAATGAATCATAAGTCAAATGGTCACCAAAGTTACATGTTGCAAACAAAGGACAAATTAGGCCACTGTAAATGCCCTGTGTTAAATTATTAAATTGTATTGATGTAGGAGTGGAAAAATTATGAGCCATACATAGAATTAAATCTGTGTAAATAAGATTTCTATATTGGTTAAGAACTTCTAATTTGGAGTTGTTTGTAAAAAGTTATGGGCAGATTAGTGCAGGGTGCTCAGACTGCCAGTTTAGGGGCAATTTCATATTGATTAAATGAATTGAGTTCTAATGTGTTTGAATAAATGAATAAATGTCATTGAATTGAGTTCTAATGTGTTATTTGAATGTTCAAGATCAATATTGTGAAGAAATCCTAGAGGATTCAAGGGTTGAGAAATCAAATAGGAGGAGCAAAGGCATAATGATCAAAGAATCAACCTAAGCTTTGAAGTATTGTGAGTGTAGTTATCTTAGGGTTAGGACTAGTGTCCTAACCAATGTTTTTATGCTTATTTAATGAATTAACATGATGTATGAAATGGATCTAAATCAAGGTTTGGTAATCTAAAAGGTAATGGAAGACGGATTAAAAGGAAATGAATTTAGATGATAATGCTTGATGCTAGTGTTAGCTACTAGTGTACTTTGTAATTCATATGGTTCGATGCTAATTGTGGCCTTGAATATGGATGATCATATGATGATATGCTGTTGTTATGAAGCATGGAATGAATGATATGGATGCTATATGTTTGCTGGAAATGAAATGATAAGCGAGCTTGATTGATATTGATAAAATGCTTACATGATATGTCTATATGACCTTGTTTGGTGTTTGTAACACTCTTGATTGAATTGAATGAAAATTTAAAAGACATTACAAGTCCTTGGTTGACTAGTGGTCCTTAGGTAGAAGGGCATGTCTTAGAGTATGACCTCTACTGATTTAAATGTGGTTAGTCACCTACTGATGCTTTGAGCATCTACTGTTACAAGTTACAAGTTGAATGATGTAATTAGACACCTCGATACATTGTGTATCTACTGATCTTTGGTGCTTTGAGCATCTACTGTTATATGTTGGTACTTGGTACCTATTGGCTTGATTACCTAGTCCACTCAATCATCCAAGGTAAAACCTAATTGAACTTGCAACAAGACTTTACATGATCAATGAAATGGTGAAATCATACATGGTTATATATTATATGAAATGATATGATCGAAAAGGGTAATAAACCTATTTGAATGATATGAAATTTTGATCAATGATATGATAGGATTATTGTTCTTTGGTTGTGTTATACATTGGTATGTTGTTTTGACATTGAATGTGAGAATGTTATATGACTTGACATATGATTCGAATGGAACTAGCTAAGTCTACTTGAACTTGAGATAAGCTAGCAAGATGTGACTTGTTTGGTGTTAAGCCTAGCTAGGTAACCTTAATTATATGAAAAACACACTTAAAAGATTGTATTAGTAAGTTATAGGAACTACCTCACTAAGTACAAATTGTACTTATCACTCTTCTGTTTCCTTCTTCCAAAATAACAGGTCCCGGATATCCAAAAGCTAGCTATTTTGATCCGGAAGCAATCACAAGCTAAGATCCAAGTATGATATAGCTTTATTTTGACTCCTAGATGGTGGCATAGTTACATGTTTAGAGTATGTCACATGCATTTTGGTATCATGTATATGTTAATATGGGTTGTATATGTTTAAGATATAGTTTCATGATATATAATGGATAGACAAGTTGTTATGACTATATTGGAATATATGTACATATTTAAGTTTGATTATGTCTTGATATGGTCTTACAAATAATGTGTATGGTTTATATGTTTTGATATTTGAATGATTGCAAATGAAAATGTTATATGTTGCTTGTATAATAGGTTATTCAAATGGTATGATAGGATTATTGTATATGTAAGGTGATGTGAACTTAGGATTATACATGCCTTTAGATGTTTGAATTTGAAATGGAAATTTCATGTTATTGCTATGTTGGATTCGAATATTATGATGGTTTTTGATGTAATTTTAAATATGATTCTTACATGCCTAAGTTGATTTTAATGTTGTTCGAAGATGATCCCTATTTAATTAGGATTGATTGTATTGTATATATGATTGTAAGGTGCTAGCCGAACTTTATATAAACATGAATTGGATTGAATGGATTTTAGATGAATGTTTGAAAGTGTATAGACGTTTAATATGGTTGACAAGTTAGTTTAGGTTGATTAAGTTATATGATTTAATTGTTTAAATCAGAAGTATTGTTATGTTACGTTATATGTTAGAAAAGTTTTTTTGTTGGCCCACCCAAATGTATTGTTTGTTATAGAATGAAATATGTTATAAGATGCACAACTCTGATTCGTCGATGTTTCATGTTTGATTCTATGATTACATGTTATGTGTTATGTGTCCTGTTTGAGTAACGCCCTATCGTTCCTAAACCGAGCGTGGGGTGTTACAGTTGTTCTCTAGGCGGCGGGTCTTGCTGCCCATCCCTGCCATTCTGAGCATTGTTGGCAGGGTTGTCGTTTATTACTTCCATTCTTTCCTCTACTTTTCTCTCTTCTTTAGTTTTCCCAAGTGCTGTTCTAATCTCATTTTTGAGTTCTCTTGCTCTTCGTTCGATATCGTCTACGTAAACGATTTCGCCTTTTGGGTTTGCCCTGGTCATCCACTTAGCAAAGGAACTGTAAAATTCTCTTTTTTCTTTATTTCGGTCAAAGCCCGTTTTTTGCTCCCTTTATTAATAATCAAGGGCCCTCCTGCCGTCGTTTCACTGACATAAAATTAATAAAACTGAAATCTAAATGCAAATAAATAAAGATGCATAAATTTAAAAACGAATTTCGCTGTTACTAATCCCCGACAACAACACCAAAAACTTGAAGAGCGATTTAGTGTTCTCTATATATGAGCACAAGTGCACACTCCTGTCAAGTAATAGTATAAAAGATATCGTCTCCCACAGGGATTGGACAACTTAACTCGATTCGTTGTTCCTGCACAAGAAAAGTAAATGCACAAATAAGTTGGTTTGTTTAAGAAGAAAATAAAATAAAATACAAGTAAATAAAAGGGAAGAAATCAGTTTGATAGAATGAGCATGGTTATGCTGCTGCTTAGTGTGAAACTGCGTTGAATAGGACAAGTTGCTTTGCGCTGCCAGACTCTACTAACTCGGCGGGGGATGGCAGTTAGGCTGCTGAGACGCTCTCGGTGCCTCGGCAGGGGAATGGACTTGTGTCTTGGCGGCAAACTCGGCAGAACTACAAGGCTTGGCGGAACACTTCGAAAGTGATCCCGCTTATGTCTAAGTCAGAATGCTATTGATGCCCACTGCAGATAATACTAGTCGCGGCGTGAATCGTGCAAAGACAACATGTTTATTCGTCCTCTTATAGCCGCCTTAAACCCTAACCTATGTCTAGGCTAGATTGATCAACACCATCTATAGATAAGATCGTACTTACTCCTTTCGTGAGTTTGACTCTTTCGATACCGAAAAAATGGATAGTAATAAACTAATATTTTTCCTTAATTGAAAAATATGAAGAACATGGAATAAGCAAACCTTGAAGCTTTATTGCAAAAACAAACTTAAAATCCTAAACAACCGTTCTCACACTAATTAAAACATAACCCAAACCCAAAGAGAGCTTTAGAACATACTGGTGACAAGAAAACCTAAACTATGTCTAAGGGAAAACCTAAGTTATTTTCAAGTACAATTACAATGAGTATATATAGACATTATCTAGGTCTAGTCCTTCTTGGAGTAGAAGTCTTCAAAGTAGCTTTTTGCATTAAAAACAACTCTAATTGCTGACTTCTTTGAGCTGAATGTGACTTAATCACGTTACCTTGGTCCGCAAGTAATCTCGAGTTCCTCCTTCGGCGGCTCTGCCTGCTTCTACAGTCATTGGAAAATTGAGTAGACAACATCGTTAAGATCATGATTTTCTACTCTACAGACCGCACTCTAGATCTCCAATTTCTCATCTTGCTGTCTCTGGCGGCAGGTAGGGCAGCGACAACTACTCGGGAGCTGTTGTCTCTGTTTGGAATTGCATCAGTACAACTCCTTAGTCTGCTGCCTCAACATCATGTCCTTAGCTACTCTCTCCTTTTGTCAGCCTCTAGTGTAACAACCCGATTTTGGGCCTAGATGTTTTAGACATCGGATCGGGTTAAGTGAACCGGTTGGAAACTGTTCGAATCGTGTTAGGTGGTCCAGGGAAATCATGGTTAGGGAATGGATAAAAATTGACAAAATTTGCTAAAATCCTCTAAAATCGTGTTTAAGAGGTTGGTTAAATCAATTTTACACAATGGGATTTTGGAAAAGGTACATTTTGGGCAGTGACCAAAATGTAAAGTTTTAAAACTGTGGAAAAATGCAATTTTCAAGGAAAGAGTCAAAATCTTAGAATCTTTAGGGAGCTTTTAATCAATTAAGCCTTTCCTTAATATGACATGTGTTTTAAATGGATTTTAAATAATTGATTTATTAGTTTTATTATTTAATTAATAAAAGTTAGTTATTTTGGAGAACAAAAGTTCACGTTAGTTATCATTTTTAGCCAAACACATTTCTAAACCAATTTCTCCATATTTCTTTTCTCCCAAACACTCACTATTTGATTTCTCATCCATTTCAAGGAATCCTTTTCAATTTCTTCAAGATTTGTGAAGCAAAAACTTGTCAAATGTTGAGGAAAGCAAGGATTGGAGGTAAATCTCGTTCTCAACCTCTAATCAAGGTTCTTTAATGAAATTCTCAAGATTTTTTACTCTTAAATGTTGTTTTTAATTGAGTTTTGATTATAGTTTTGATTTGAGATCAAAATCTTGTAAAATGTTGAGTAAAATCTCAATTTTCGGAGTGATGTTGATGAGCTCTGTTTGATGAGTTCTCGTTCTCAACCTCTAGTCAGAATGCTATTGATGCCCACTACAGATAATACCGGTCACGTCGTGAATCGTGCAAAGACAACAATGTTTATTTATCCTCTTTTATCCGCCTTAAACCCTAACCTATGTCTCGGCTAGATTGATCAACGTCGTCTATAGATAAGATCATACTTACTCCTTTCGTGGGTTCGACTCTCTCGATACCGAACAAATGGATAGTAGTCAACTAATCTTTCACCTTAATTGAAAACTATGAAGAACATGGAATAAGCAAACTTTGAAGCTTTATTGCAAAAACAAACTTAAAATCCTAAACAACCCCACACTAATTACAACATAACCCAAACCCAAAAGAGAGTTTTAGAACATAATGGCGGCAAGAAAACCTAAACTATGCCTAAGGGAAAACCTAAGTTATTTTGAAGTACAATTACAATGAGTATATATAGGCATTATCTAGGTCTAGTCCTTCTTGGAGTAGAAGTCTTCAAAGTATATTTTTACATTAAATGCAACTCTAATTGTTGACTTCTTTGAGTTGAATGTGGACTTAATCACGTTGCCTTGGTCCACAAGTAATCTAGAGTTCCTCCTTCGACGGCTCTGCCTACTTCTACAGTCATCGGAAAATTGAGTGGACAACATCGTTAAGATCAGGATTTTGTAACCCCCTTAGCCCGGCCTAGACGGTTGACCCGAACTACGAAGATTACACGGGGAAAACCAAAGTCAACTCGAAAGTCAACCTTGATTAACAACCTTTTTTTTCCTTTTTAACCTTGTCTAAATGCATATTAAACCTAGGCGTACTCTTTAGATAAGCATATTCAAAAATCACAGCCATCGGAAAACAATAAGGGATTCAATTGCAAAACATACGAATTTAGGGACCAATTTGTAAATTCTGGAAATTAAGAGGACTTTACCAATTTTTAATTTACCATTATGAAATTAATTATGTTTCGTGCTTCTTAGCCAAATTTCATCACAAACGGACATCCCAAACTCAAACAATTGCATAAACAATTTCCAGGACCAAAATGTAAAGATTTCAAATCATAAAAACAAGTGATTCAATGCCCAACGGTCGAGTTTTCCGAAACAGGGATTGCCCGTTCCGAAACACGGGACCGTTTCGAACCCTGTTCCGAAACAAGGCCTGGCAGTAGCAAAAACGTTTCGGAACGGTTCTACCCGTTTCGAGACGCCAAGGCCATTTTAGGCCCCCTGTTCCGAAACAGTAGCACCCGTTCCGATACGGGCTGCCCAGAAATACAGAATTTTTCTGGTTTAACACCCTTTCGACTCATCAAACACATTCATATGACCTCCTTATCATGCCCACAAGTCATCAAACATTAAAGGAACATATTTGCATCATCAAAACTCAATCATGACATCAATTAGGATAAACCACAAGGCTATAGGCATGCTTCCTATAATTGGAAACCAAACTATCATCAAATCTTCAAAACAAATACCAAATGGCCATTTACACACACCAAATATCATATGCATCAAACCAAACTTAGGGAGTCCAAAACATCTCCCAAAACACATTCTAGGTTCCCATTGCCAAATACCAAAAGTTAATAGTGTTGTAAAAATAGTCACCATACATTAGCTTAGACTTTCACTTGGATCCTTGACCTCCTTGCTGCCCTTAAAGCACTACAATTCTCTACATTATTGGTTCAAGAAGGAGAGCGTAAGCACACATGCTTAGTGAGAAATGCTCTAATGAAACAACACGATAATGCACTTTGTAAAAATACCTTTCCAAGGCCTTTAATTTCAAAACATCATTTATCATGCATCTATGCATACAAACCAAGCATCTCATGCTTCAATACATCAACATGTCATATTGGCTTTCAAGTGATAATCCTTAACCATTTTTACAACTCAAAACACAATCGGATACGCGGATTACAAGCGTTGTCCCATACGCTTCATACACACTACCAAACACTCAAGGTGGAGTTTACCAGTATAATCACAACCCCTCAACACTCGTGATGGAGTCTACTGTACAATTACAACCCTTCCACATCACTCATTGGTAGTTGTATAACATCACTAACGAGAACAAGGGACACACAACACAAGATCCTCACATGACATTTTAACCACCATTATGATCTTAGACATCTCGTTAGTGTACTTGGATGGAGTTTACGGTACCATTACAACCCCTCAACATCCAAGGGAACTTTATTCACGGTGCACCCAATCCTATAGCCGGCTAACTATATCCGATTAAAGTACTTTTAAACCAACACATCACTTGCCAATATACATCATTTACCATAATCAATCCACTGTTTTTAAGAATCAAACAAAGCCATTAAATAATCATGCATCACTATGCATCAAACCTCATTTATCAATGTCCAAAACAAGGATCTCTTACCTTGAGCATCCTTCAACACATGGCTTACAAAACAAGCATTCAACATGCTAAAATATGCTTTCAAAACAGAATTTAAAGATGCAAATTAACACATTGCATCCAACCATCTCATGGTTCATCAAAAAGAGAGTTTCTCCGAAAACTTATTCTTGAGCTTAGCTAAGTTGTTTAGACTTAAACTAAGCTCCCATAACCTTCAAACATTGGTTTCAAAGCTGAAAACCAAACTTCACTCACCAATTCCGTTTTGTAAGATTGCCGAAACGCCGATCAAGCCCCCGGATCAACACCACAAGGATCTGAAGTTGTCTCCCTATTTTAAAAGTTTTAAACACATCAAAGTGGAGGATTAATGCATCATCATGCATTTAAATCTTCAGCCATTACACCTAAACTCGCTGCTCTCACCAAAACTCACATTTCGGCTACCAAACACAACCGAAAACCCATCCCAACACCTCTACAACATTACCCAGCCAAGATCCATCACTTCCAATCATTCTTAGACATCAATTAACATCCAAAAAGAGCCTAATCACGTCCTTATACCTCCAGCTATATTAGAACATCAAAATCACCCCAAAAACACCATTTTCTCAAGTAAAAATTTAGGAAAATCAACCTATTCGGGATTGCATTGTTTAAACCTCAATTACACATCATTTAGACATCCAAAATACATCAAAAAAACATCTCAAAACAGAGCCCAATCATCTATTATGAATTTCTTCAAAATTAAATCCAAATCTTGCATTTTAAGCCAAAACCAAGATCACAACATTAAAACCTTTAATAAAACTCAATTTAAGGATTGAGAACTTGAGTATTTCAGTAAATAACTGAGTATTTAGAGGAGAAAGACGTTCATACCTCTAAATGTGGATTTCTCCTTGTTTAGAGCCAAAATCCTTGAAAATTCAATAAGCAAATGATGAGGATTTGGTGTAGAAATGATTAGGAATAATTTAGGGATTGAAATCTCAACTTTAGATGTGAAAATCAAAGAAAACGTTGCTGTGGAAATATGTTTGGCTGAGGGAAATTTGAGAGAAAGTGAAATGGGAAAATTTTGGCAAAAGTTAGTTATGAAACCAAAATGTGATTTTTCCCTCTTTTCTTTTTATTAATTAACATTAAATGAGTCTTTAAAATTTAATAAAAATCTGGAGAAACCCTCCATTGGGTAAATTAGCTCCTTAAAGATTCAAAGTTTCAATCCTTTAAAAACAGTCACGAACTTTTCAAAAATTACATTTTAGTCACTAACTTGAAATGTCATATTTCCAAACCTCATTTTGTAAAATTGATTTCACCACTCTCTTATATATAATAAAAGAGGATTTTTAGATATTTTTTCCATATTTTTAATGCATCTCGAACTAGGCTTTCCCTAAAATCACCTTTTATATTCGAACGGAAACTTAAACCGGTCCGGTTCAGACCCTAAACTTCTAAGCCCAAAATTGGAGTGTTACAATTCTCTCCCCCCCCCCTTAAGAAATTTCGTCCTCGAAATTTACCTAGATGAAAAAGGTATGGAAACTGTTTCACCATGTCATCCTTCTGTTCCCACGTGGCTTCCTCACCACCACGATGCTTCCACAACACCTTTACCAACTCAATGGTCTTGCCTCGAAGAACTTTACTGTCTGAATCTAGAATCTCCTCCGGTTCCTCATCATAGGTCAAATCCGGATTCAACTCCACTTCCTCCACAAGCATAACACGCGATGGATCCGATCTATACTTCCGAAGCAGAGAAACATGAAACACATCATGAATCTTTTCTAACTCTTGCGGTAACCTCAACTTGTACGCAATAGGTCCCACACGCTCAATCACCTCGTATGGTCCAATGTACCTAGGGCTCAACTTACCCTTCCGGCCAAACCTCATCACCTTTTTCCAAGGTGAAACTTTCAAAAACACACGGTCACCTACCACATACTCAATCTCTTTACCCTTCAAATCCGCGTAAGACTTCTGTCGATCAGAAGCTGCCTTCAATCGCTCACAAATGAGCTTCACCTTCTCGATGGTTCCTTTCAACAAAGCTGGCATCGAAACCAACTTCTGACCCGTTTCAGCCCAACAAAGAGGAGTCATACACTTCCTCCCGTACAAAGCTTCATAAAGTGCCATTTGAATACTTGCCTGATAACTATTATTATAGGCAAACTCCACCAAAGGCAAATGCTTCTCCCAAGAGCCCTGAAACTCAATCACACAGCATCTCAACATATCCTCCAACACCTGGATAACACGCTCAGACTGTCCATCCGACTGCGGATGATAAGATGTACTGAAATTCAACCGTGTACCCAAAGCCTGATGCAAACACTGCCAAAAACGCGATGTAAACCTCGGATCTCTATCCGACACAATCGACTTTGGCACACCATGCAGCCGCACAATCTCAGCAATGTACAGCTCCGCAAGCTTATCCAAAGTGTACGTAGTATGCATAGGCAAGAAATGCGCACACTTCGTCAGGCGATCCACAATCACCCACACCGTATTCTTCTTCGATGGAGAAAAAGGAAAACCAGACACGAAGTCCATGGTAATCCTTTCCCACTTCCACTCAGGATTCCTCAACGGTTGCAACAACCCTGAAGGAAACTGATGCTCAGCCTTAACTCGCTGACATACCATGCACTTGCTTACAAACTCAGCAACATCTTTCTTTAAACCCACCCAATAGTACTCATCACGAAGATCACGGTACATCTTAGTACTACCAGGGTGCATAGCAAAAGGACTACTATGAGCTTCAGTCAGAATAGCACGCCTCAAATCAGCATCATTGGGCACTACCATCCGACTCCCAAAGCATAAAACTCCATCATCATTAAAGCAGAAATTTGATGGCCTATCCTCTGCAATATCCTGAACATGTGGCACCAAGGAATTATCCAACAACTGCTTTTCCTTAATCAGCTGAACCAAGGATGGTTTCACTTGCAACTCAGCCACTAGACCACCATCACGCGAAATGCTCAAACTAGAAAACATAGCCCTCGACTCCACTGCCACCTTCCTACTCAAGGCATCGGCTACAACATTAGCTTTACCCGGATGGTACTCGATCATCAAATCGTAATCCTTAAGCAACTCCACCCAATGTCGTTGCCTAAGATTTAACTCTTTCTGAGACATCAGATACTTCAAACTATTGTGGTCCGTGTACACAGTACACTTCTCACCATACAAGTAATGTCTCCAAATTTTCAAAGCAAAAACCACCGCAACTAACTCAATGTCATGCGTAGGATAATTGCGCTCATGCACCTTTAACTGACGTGATGCATAAGCCACCACCTTACCCTCTTGCATCAACACACATACCAAACCAACGTAGGACGCATCACTATACACCACAAACTCTTTCCCTGATTCAGGTTGAACCAAAATAGGAGCTTGCGTCAAAGCTGCCTTAAGCTTCTCAAAAGCATGTTGTCTCGCCTCCGTCCACTCATACCTAACATCCTTCTGCAACTACTTCGTCAAAGGTGCAGCAATCTTTGAAAACCCATCCACGAACCTCCGATAGTATCCCGCCAAACCAAGGAAACTACGGACTTCATGAACAGACTTAGGAGGCTTCCAATTCATCACTGCCTCAATCTTCTGAGGATCAACACGTATTCCTTCAGCAGAAACTACATGACCAAGGAACACAACTTCTCTGAGCCAAAACTCACACTTGCTCAGCTTGGCGTAAAGCTGATTCTCCAACAATGCCTGCAATACAATTCTCAAATGCCCCTCATGCTCCTCCTCAGTACGAGAGTACACGAGAATATCATCAATGAACACCACAACAAATTTATCCAAGTATTCATGGAACACTCTATTCATCATGTCCATGAAAGCTGCATGAGCATTCGTCAAACCAAACGGCATCACAAGAAACTCATAATGCCCATACCTCGTTCTGAAGGCTGTCTTTGGCACATCCACATCCTTCACCTTCAACTGATAATACCCTGACCTTAAGTCAATTTTAAAGAACACAGTCGCTCCCCGAAATTGATCAAAAAGATCATCAATTCTCGGTAATGGATACCGATTCTTGATAGTCAACTTGTTAAGCTGACGGTAATCGATGCACATTCTCATAGTGCCATCCTTTTTCTTTACAAACAAGACCGATGCACCCCAAGGTGACACACTCGGCCGAATGAACCCACGATCAAGCAACTCCTGAAGTTGCGTCTTCAGCTCTTTCAACTCTTTAGGTGCCATTCGATAAGGAGTAATGGACACTGGAGTTGTGTTTTCATACAGCTCAATTCCAAACTCCACTTCGCGATTAGGAGGCAATCCAGGCAACTCCTCCGGAAACACACCAGGAAACTCTCGCACAGTCCTGATATCTTGCACTCGTAACTCCTTAGAGCTAGGATTCATCACAAAGGCTAGATAGGCTTCACAACCTCGCCTCAGCATCCGGCTCGCTTCCAATGTAGACACCACATTGGCAAGAAACTTCACATTCTCACCAACCACCACTACCTCATAATCATCCGCAAGCTTCAACGAAACTTGCTTATTCTCAAAATCCACTACAGCTCGATGCTCAACAAGCCAATCCATACCAAGGATTACATCAAAACCATAGAAAGGCAATTCCATAAGATCAACATGAAAAACATGGTCTTGCACAACCAAAGGACATCTTCTATAAAGCTTTCGTGTCACAACAGTCTCACCAAAAGAACTAGTTACACGCATACCAACATCTAAAGACTCAACAGGCAAACCAAGCAATTGAGCATGTTCACGCAATATGTATGAGTGTGTAGATCCAGAATCAATCAAGGAAAGTAATGACAGGGATTGCAAAGTGAAAGTACCTGCGATCACATCCGTGTCATTCCTCCTTTCCCTCTGAGCATACACTCTGGCCTGGCCACCACCCTCAGGCTGAACAGCTACCACATGAGCCACATTCCTTCCACCATCCTCCCTACACTGGAAGTTACCACGGCCGCGCCCACGACCTCTCTGTGGTGCAACAACTCCAGGAGCACGTCCCTGACCACCACCGGCCAACAGAGGGCACACCCTCCTCATATGATCCGCCGAACCACAGTTCCTGCACGAATTACCGGTCACCAAAATAGGAGCTTGTACCTCCCTCGCTGCTCGAGGACAATCACGCCTTAGATGGCCACGCGATCCGCATGCCCAGCATGTGTTCTGATCAGCTCTCGCCCTGTCCCCCTGAACAGGCGCACCTTGCTATCCACCACCACGCCTAACTGAAGACTGATACCTCCGATCACGTCCTCTCTTATTCCGTCCACCACCAGAACTATACTCAGCAGCCCGCTTGCCCGCACTAGGACCAACACCTCTAGAAGATAAACTCAAATTCAACTCAATATCTTTCGCTCTACCAACCAGCACATCAAAGTCAGTGTACTCAGCAGCCAGCATATAGGTCTTCACTTCCGTCACCAAACCATAACGGAAACGTTCACACCTTTCCCACTCATCAGGGATAAGCTCAGGTGCGTACTGACTGAGTCGGACAAACTGAACCTCGTACTCAGCCACTGACATGCTCCCTTGAGTAAGAGACATGAATTCCCTTTTCTTTTCATCCAGGTACCGCACACCCAGATACCTCCTCTTGAACGCGTTCAGAAAGAACGTCCAAGTCACATCAGCATCCTCCATTCCAGAGATAGTGGTTGTCCACAAGGTATACGCATCGTCATGCAACAACGATATTACACAGCCCAGCTTCTGCACTTCATTGCAGTTCATTTGTCCCAAAATTCTCTTGGTACTTTCCAACCAAGACTCAGAACCCTCAGCAGACAAACCCCTGAACTCAGTCCCTCCCAGACTGCGCAAGCGTTCCAGAGGTAGTCTAGCATTAGCATCTCCCTGATGCCCAGCTCCATGAGCTCCAGCTACCACCGCCTGGAAAGCTCTAGCGATAGCCTGAATCAACACTGTCATGTCAGGAACAACTTGCCCCTGCCCAGCTTCAGGTCCAGCAACCCCAGCACCAGCACCTTCACCCCCAACACCACCACCACCGGGTGGAGGAGGTAAATCCACTACATTTTCAGCATTCTCTTCGTTCTCATTTTGAGCCATAGCTCGCGTATTAATCCTCGTCTCTCTACGAGGTCCCATTCACTAAACAATGCAATCACAAATGCAATAAACATAGTCAGGCTCAGCAAGGTAAGAAATCCAAGTACTCAAGCTCATTTCCATTTAAAACAAATCATTTCATTAGCTTTGATATGACAATGGGTCTGTCTAACATGCTTCACCACAGCATACATCACAACTGCATACATACATTTCACACATCATACTTTCGCTCAACAAGCATACAAAGCAATCATACACTTATCACCCACTTAACCGTTCCCAATTACTCGAGAACTCAGCTATGATACCACCAAATGTAACCTCCTTAGCCCGGCCTAGACGGTTGACCCGAACTACGAAGATTACACGGGGAAAACCAAAGTCAACCTTGATTAACGACCCTTTTTTTCCTTTTTAACCTTGTCTAAATGCATATTAAACCTAGGAATACTCTTTAGACAAGCATATTCAAAAATCACAGCCATCGGAAAACAATAAGGGATTCAATTGCAAAATATACGAATTTAGGGACCATTTTGTAAATTCTGGAAATTAAGAGGACTTTACCAATTTTTAATTTACCATTATAAAATTAATTATGTTTCGTGCTTCTTAGCCAAATTTCATCACAAACAAACATCCCAAACTCAAACAATTGCATAAACAAAGTTCAGGACCAAAATGTAAAGATTTCAAATCATAAAAACATGTGATTCAGTGCCCAACGGTCGAGTGTTCCGAAACGGGGATTGTCCGTTCCGAAACACGGGACCGTTTCGAACCCTGTTCTGAAACAAGGCCTGGCAGTAGCAAAAACATTTCAGAACGGTTCTACCCGTTTCGAAACGCCAAGGCCATTTCAGGCCCCCTGTTCCGAAACAGTAGCACCCGTTCCGATACGAGCTGCCCAGAAATGCATAATTTTTCTGGTTTAACACCTTTTCGACTCATCAAACACATTCATATGACCTCCTTGTCATGCCCACAAGTCGTCAAACATTAAAGGAACATATTTGCACCATCAAAACTCAATCATGACATCAATTAGGATAAACCACAAGTCTATAGGCATGCTTCCTATAATTGGAAACCAAACTATCATCAAATCTTCAAAACAAATACCAAATGGCCATTTACACACACCAAATATCATATGCATCAAACCAAACTTAGGGAGTCCAAAACATCTCCCAAAACACATTCTAGGTTCCCATTGCCAAATACCAAAAGCTAATAGTGTTGTAAAAATAGTCACCATACATGAGCTTAGACTTTCACTTGGATCGTTGACCTCCTTGCTGCCTTTAAAGCACTTCAATTCTCTGCATTATTGGTTCAAGAAAGAGAGCGTAAGCACACATGTTTAGTGAGAAATGCTCTAATGAAACAACACAATAACGCAGTTTGTAAAAACACCTTTCCAAGGCCTTTAATTTCAAAACATCATTTATCATGCATCTATGCATACAAACCAAGCATCTCATGCTTCAATACATCAACATGTCATATTGGCTTTCAAGCGATAATCCTTAACCATTTTTACAACTCAAAACACAATCGGATACGCGGATTACAAGCGTTGTCCCATACGCTTCATACACAACACCAAGCACTCAAGGTGGAGTTTACTGGTACAATCACAACCCCTCAACACCCGTGATGGAGTCTACGGTACAATTACAACCCTTCCACATCACTCATTGGTAGTTGTATAACATCACTAACGAGAACACGGGACACACAACACAAGATCCTCACATGGCATTTTAACCACCATTATGATCTTAGACATCTCGTTAGAGTACTTGGATGGAGTTTACGGTACCATTACAACCCCTCAACATCCAAGGCGACTTTATTCACGGTGCACCTAATCCTATAGCCGGCTAACTATATCCGATTCAAGTACTTTTAAACCAACACATCACTTGCCAATATACATCATTTACCATCATCAATCCACTGTTTTTAAGCATCAAACAAAGCCATTAAATAATCATGTATCACTATGCATCAAACCTCATTTATCAATGTCCAAAACAAGGATCTCTTACCTTGAGCATCCTTCAACACATGGCTTACAAAACCAGCATTAAACATGCTAAAATATGCTTTCAAAACAGAATTTAAACATGCAAATTAAACACATTGCATCCAACCATCTCATGGTTCATCAAAAAGAGAGTTTCTCCGAAAAATTACTCTTGAGCTTAGCTAAGTTGTTTAGACTTAAACTAAGCTCCCATAACCTTCAAACATTGGTTTCAAAGCTGAAAACCAAACTTCACTCACCAATTCCATTTCGTAAGATTGCCGAAACGCTGATCAAGCCACCGGATCAACACCACAAGGATCCGAAGTTGTCTCCCCTGTTTTAAACACATCAAAGCAGAGGATTAATGCATCATCATGCATTTAAATCTTCAGCCATTACACCTAAACTCGCTGCTCTCACCAAAACTCACATTTCGGCTACCAAACACAACCGAAAACACATCCAAACACCTCTACAACATTACCCAGCCAAGATCCATCACTTCCAATCATTCTTAGACATCAATTAACATCCAAAAAGAGCCTAATCACGTCCTTATACCTCCATCTATAGCAGAACATCAAAATCACCCCCAAAACCACCATTTTCTCAAGTAAAAACTTAGGAAAATCAACCTATTCGGGACTGCATTGATTAAACCTCAATTACACATCATTTAGACATCCAAAATACATCAAAAAGACATCTCAAAACAGAACCCAATCTTCTATTACGAATTTCTTCAAAATTAAATCCAAATCTTGCATTTTAAGCCAAAACCAAGATCACAACATTAAAACCTTTAATAAAACTCAATTTAAGGATTGAGAACTTGGGAATTTCAGTAAAGAACTGAGTATTTAGAGGAGAAGGACATTCATACCTCTAAATGTGGATTTGTCCTTGTTTAGAGCCAAAATCCTTGAAAATTCAATAAGCAAATGATGAGGATTTGGTGTAGAAATGATTAGGAATCATTTAGGGATTGAAATATCAACTTTAGATGTGAAAATCAAAGAAAAAGTTGCTGTGGAAATGTGTTTGGCTGAAGGAAATTGGAGAGAAAATGAAATGAGAAAATTTTGGCAAAAGTTAGTTATGAAACCAAAATGTGACTTTTCCCTCTTTTCTTTTTATTAATTAACATTAAATGAGTCTTTAAAATTTAAGAAAAATTTGGAGAAATCCTCCCTTGGGTAAATTAGCTCCTTAAATATTCAAAGTTTCAATCCTTTAAAAACAGTCACGAACTTTTCAAAAATTACATTTTAGTCACTAACTTATATATAATAAAAGAGGATTTTTAGATATTTTTCCATATTTTTAATGCATCCCGAACTAGGCTTTCCCGAAAATCACCTTTTATATTCGAACCGAAATTTAAACTGGTCCGGTTTAGACCCTAAACTTCCAAGCCCAAAATTGGGGTGTTACAATTTTCTACTCTACAGACCGCACTCCAGTTCTCCAATTTCTCTTCTTGCTGTCTTGGGCGGCAGGTAGGGCGGCGACAGCCACTCGGTAGCTGATGTCTCTTTCTGGAACTGCATCAGTACAACTCCTTAGTCTGATGCCTCAAAATCATGTCCTTAGCTACTCTCTCCTTCTGTTAGCCTCTAGTGTAACGCCCCGATTTTGGGCCTAGATGTTTTAGACATCGGATCAGGTTAAGTGAAAAACTTGTTGCGTGTAAAATAGTCTATCACAATGGTAGTGCAAGTATACACGACGCAAGTAGTAATGTGATACGAAGTATCGGATATTGTCTCCACAGGGATTGGGCTAATAGCTTCACCTTAGTTCACTGCACGAAAGTAAAGAAAATAATTGAGAAGATTGTCACGAAAATAATGAAGTAAACTTAAATAAAAGAGTAGAGATATCAAGATAGAGAGAATGGGCTAGTATTGAATTGCTCAGTAGTGCAGGTATTGCAGAGTTTAGGAAATCCAGTTCTATCGTCGTCACCCGTCGCGGCAACACCTGTCGCGGCAGCAGTCCGTTGATTGTCGCGGCAGCAAACACTCAACTCAGTACTTTCACATCATTGATGATACCTCCCGACGTGAATCGAAGGATGAACACCGATGTGTATGAATTCTTCTTTAGCCACTTAACCTCGTCCTATCCCTAGGCCCGAGATAGTTCAACTATAAACTAGAGAACTTGCTCTTATTTCTTTCGTATACTTAACTCACCCGATGCTAAGTAAATAGATAACCTCACAATGCTCTCCCGATGCTCTTGCAAGATATTAATAACCAAAATAAGAGAACTTGAAGTTTATTTTATTGAACTGAAAATTCCTAAAACAAAACAACCCTTGCAACTACTTTACAAATCAACCCGTGGCCCTAGGGGGAATTTAGAACATGGTGAGGGCAGGAAAACGACTAAGGTTTGGGAAGGAGGCTAGGGTAATCGGTTATGGGATATTGGATATGGGATATGCCCTAGGTTAAAATACATGCCCTTATATAAGCTTTGGGCTCAAGTTATCTAAATTAGCAAGAATACAACTTTAATTGAAAGTATGATTCTAATAAAGACAAAATCTTCAAGGAATCTACTTTCCAGCCGTCATCTTCTTGCTTGGGATTTTCCTGCCTTGAACTTTGGGCTTGACATATCTTTTGATCCGGGGCTTGGAAAAATATGAGGTTTTCACACGACAGACGGGCTGAATTTTCTCTATCTGTCGAGGTCCACTTTGCTTCTTCTCCTCCAAATTGCTGTCGTCTTTTACTGTCACGGCAGCAACCATGGCAGCATCGTCCTCTTTGTCTGCTTGTCCAGTTCAGCTCTTTTGCTTCTCTGCCCAGCGCCTGCCCTTACCGTTTGCTACGGCGGCAACCTGCAAAAACAGCCATTCTTAGTAGAATCTGTGCCTTTTAATATATTTGTGATGTTTTGCTGTAAACTAACCTAAATGCAATGAATAATGCTTGAATGCAACAGAAATATGGGTTAAAAAGGGTGTAAATAATAGAACTTTTACACACTCAACACACCTCCAAACTCAAGTTTTTGCTTGCCCTCAAGCAACTAAGACCTAAAAGAAAAATGAATTTTTTTTGTTTTGGCTTTCAAAAAGCGAACTTTCCCTTACCCGTCGTTCGTTCCCTGTGACGGCAGCAACCTGTCGAATAATTTAGGATCTGTCCGGAATCTCACTATAGTCCTCGTGCAGTGTGTGCATGCTTGTGAACAGTTATATGCCAAGACTCTCTTAGTTTCACTAGAATATTCAACTCTTAACTCGAATTTTTATTCCAAAGTTTATCTTTTGAAGGCACTTTTTCATGCTTCTTTGTTTTGACTCGATTTCTCTATTTTTCAAGCTAAAGTTGTACTAGAGCCAGTTTTAGGCACCTCTAGTTAACTTCCTAGAGCCAATTTCGGGCACCTCTAGGATTGTTGAGTCTCTTTTGCTAAACTTCTTTCCTAGAGCCAGTGTTAGGCACCTCTAGGGGCTATTCAAGTGCTAAGCTTCCTATTCTAGTTTGGCTAAAAGAAATCTAAGCAGTATAACAGTCACAATGGTGTTTAAGTTTTCAGAACTATAGAAAGGCTCTAAACTTCTCCTTAAACTATCCTAAAGTTACTGCCACGACGGGCAAGTTTAGTTCACAATTTTCAGCCAAAATTTTCAATCTTTTCAGTTTTTTGAAGAGAGAAAAATAAACTAAGTAAAGACACCAATTTAAACTAAATATGTACTCTATTAATATGGAGGGTTGCCACCCCCAAACTCGAGGGTTGCATTGCCCTCAATGCAAATGACAAAATAAAAATGAAGACATATGAAGGCAATACATCACAAAATATATAAATGGCAGGCAACAATAAGAAAACAAGAAACTTAAATTTTAAGCAATGTCTTCACTGCTGCTGCTGAGGCGGATTTGGCGGCAGATTCTGGCTCTTGGGGCGGGCTGGGGTGGTTGCTGTACAACCTGAATATCAGAGTTGCTGCCACTGCTGCTGCTGGCTTTTGGCAGAGTTTTCTTATCTGCCATTCTTTTCTTCCTCTTTACCGGTGTAAATTCCTTCGACAGGTTCCTCTGAATAGAGGGTTCAGCGTCGCTGCCTGCCCAGACGGAGGAGGAATAGAACCCAACAACAAAGGCAGCAAGGTCATCCGAGGGCACTGGTCGCTTTGTTCCTCGAGCAGATGTTTCGGCATGGGTGCTGCCGGCTGCCGTCGGGGCAGGTGATGGTATGGAGGCGGCATATGGTGTTTGTGGGGTAGCAGCATGTGTAGGTGTGTGGACTGGGGTGGGGACAGTGAAGTAGTGGGCAGGGAAGGTGGGGAAAACAACATCAGGGAAATTTAAAGTAGTTTGAATAAAATTTACCGTGGATGCGGCAAAGTCCTTGATGAATGTCATGAGGCCCAACTGTCTGTCCTCCATCCTTTGAATGGCAGCTAGGATCTGATTGGAGGGGTCTGTCGGAGCAGCTGCTGCGGCGGCAGGTTCAGGATTTGGCTGCTCTGATGATTCAGCTGGGGCGGCAGCGGGGTTGAAAGATGAGAGAGGGGTTTCCACTGTTAGCTCCATGAGACTGATGATATTCTTTTCTGTCCAACCCCGTCCTTTCACTATGAATTCGGTGTCGGCTTTTGGCACATTATGACCGCGGCAGAGGGACGTGATGAGGTAGGGGAGAAAAAGGAGGCCCGACGGTCGATGTGCACTTTCCAAAATACTCTCTCGCATATAACTACCCACATTAATGGGTCGTTCATTTAAAATAGAGTGTATTAAGGCTAACCTTTGCTGGTCAACGGTTGTATGGTGTGACGACGGCATAATCCTCTTTTTGATGAAGGCATTCCAATGTTTTGCCTCCGGCAGCAGCTGCCCCCTCTTCACCGTATATGGATTTTTTCGACTAGTATTCCATTCGGTTCCCTCTGCCGTTAGTTCTGCCATGACACTGTCATAGGTAGCATCATCCAAGGTGTCGAGGAACTGCTGGTGTGCGTCATCATTGGGGCCCGTGTATAGGCCATATAAATAGTTGATGTGCTCGGCTGTGAATGACACCTCTTTCCCTCTAACAGTCACTACTGTCACCGTTTTGCTGCTGATGGCAGCATAAAATTCTCTCACGAGCGTCTCGTTCATCTCCTCTGGTTACTCCGTAAATGATTGCCATAGTAGAGCTCTAATATTCCTGGCGATGAAAGGCTTGAGGCCTAGATTCTTTGCCTTTGGAGTATAAATGAAGCCTCGTTCCTCCCACAGATCTCTGGTTGCAAAGGACTGTGGGAGAGTTGCTGCCGGTGAGGAAGTAGAGGCAGCATTGCGGCGGGTTTTTCTAGAAGACATGTTAGTGCAAGGGTTGTGAAAAGTAAAGGAAAGCAAATGAAAACTAAAGATGGAGAGCAAGTAAGAAAGACAGAAGTGAGTGAAAATGAAAATGAAACGGGGTTTTATAGAAGAGGAATTGCTGCCCGTTGAAGCTGTAACGGCAGGCGCGAATAACGGGGCGGCTATCGAGCTTTAGCGTGTCTGACGCGTCTAACACGCGTTTCTGCGTCTGTTACGCGTCTGTCACACGTTTTCGCGTCTGTCGTGAAAGCATGGTGACAGCCTGTCTTTTCCGTGTCAGCCGCGGCAGCTGGAACGACAGGCTTCAATATTAGGCTTTGTTGGGCTGATGGATGGATGGTGGGCTGAGTTCACTTCTTCTGTTCTTCTTGCCTCCTTTATTTCCTAAAAACAATAAACATAAAAAAATTATTCGAATAAAATAAACCTTATTTCCTAATAAATAATAAATAATAAAAATAAATATAAATAAAATTTAGGTTAAATTAGGGATGCCAGGTGGGGCATCTCTTAAGGTAACCACTTCCTGCATTCCTGGGGCTTCAGTTCCCTGATAATGCTTGAGGCGCTGTCCGTTAACTTTGAATTGGTGCCCGTCTTTTAATGATCAGATTGTGATGGCACCATGGGGAAAAACTTGTACGACTTGGAATGGGCCAGATCATCTAGATTTCAGTTTCCCTGGGAAAAGTTTCAGTCTAGAATTGAACAACAATACAAGCTGCCCTGGGCAGAACTGTCGTGGCAGCAACTTCCTGTCATGCCACTTCTTAGTTTTCTCCTTGTAGATTCTTGCATTGTCGTATGCCATTGTCCGTATTTCTTCAATTTCGTTCAAATCTTACAGCCTTTTCTGCCCTGCCCTGTCCAAGTCCATATTCACTGCCTTGATTGCCTAGTATGCTCTGTGCTCTATCTCGACAGGTAGATGACATGTTTTCCCATAAATCAATCGGTACGGAGACATGCCCAATGGAGTCTTAAAAGCTGTCCTATATGCCCATAACGCATCATTGAGGAGTAAAGACCAATCTTTCCTAGTTGGCTTAACCATCTTATCAAGAATGTTCTTAACTTCCCTATTAGATATTTCAGCTTGTCCATTGGTCTGTGGGTGGTATGCTGTCGCGATTCGATGCTTGACACCATATTTCTTCAATGCGGCAGCAATAACCCTATTGTCACAATGTCTCCCTTCATCATTGATAATCGCCTTAAGGATGCCAAACCTAGAAAAGATAATCTTGTGTAAAAACCTTTGGACTGTCTTGGCATCATTCTTTTGAGTGGCAATAGCTTCAACCCACTTAGAGACATAATCCACTGCTAGTAGGATGTATAGATTTCCACATGAAGATGGAAAAGGTCCCATAAAATCAATCCCCCAAACGTCGAAGATTTCGACTTCTAAAATGTTCTGCAGTGGCATCTCGTTTCTCCTTGAGATGTTTCCTGTCCGTTGGCACCTGTCACAGCTCTTGTAGAAGTTTTGTGCATCTTTATACAGTGACGGCCAATAAAACCCTGACTGCAGCATCTTGGCAGCAGTTTTGTTGCCTCCTAAGTGACCTCCATACTGTGAAGCATGGCAGTGATGAAGAATGTCTTCTTGCTCTTCTTGTGGTACACACCTCCTTATAACCTGATCTGCACATATTTTGAAAAGAAGAGGTTCGTCCCAATAATAATGCTTAACATAATTTTGGAACCTCTTCCTGGCTTGGTAATTAAGATCACAAGGAATTATTCCGCTAACTATAAAATTAACGAAATCAGCATACCAGGGGAGTTCAGAAGGCTTACCTGCCGCCATGGCTGTCGCGGCAGTGATTGCGGCAGTAAAGAGCTGCTCGTCTGGGAAGGTCTCTAGTATGTTTGTCTCATCTGTTGGTAGACTCTGTCCCTTCTCCAACCTTGAAAAGTGATCTGCCACCTAATTTTCTGTCCCTTTTTTGTCCTTGATTTCAAGGTCGAATTCTTGCAATAGCAAGATCCACCGTATCAATAGAGATTTTGCATCCTTTTTCGCGAACATATATTTTAGGGCAGAATGGTCTGTGTGCACTATTACCTTCGTCCCAAGTATGTAAGAACGAAACTTGTCAATGGAGAACACCACAGCTAATAACTCCTTTTCTGTGGTGGTGTAGTTCACTTGGGCATCATTTAGTGTCTTACTAGCATAATATATGACATGAAATAACTTGTCTCTCCGCTGCCCAAGTGCTGCCCCGACATCATAGTCACTAGCATCACACATAATCTCAAATGGTTGTGTCCAGTCTGGTGGCTGTACTATTGGGGCTGTTACCAGTTTTTCCTTCATAACCTTGAATGCTTCAGTACATTCTTTATTGAAGTCAAAGGGTCGGTTCTGCTCCAAAAGATGGCATAGTGGCTTGGTGATTTTTGAGAAATTTGCAATTAATCTCCGGTAAAAACTAGCATGCCCTAAGAAACTTCTAACACCCTTGACTGTTTTCGGCGGCGGCAACTTTTCGATCACTTCTATCTTGGCCCTGTCGACTTCTATCCCACGGCAGCTAAACTTATGGCCAAGGACTATCTCTTCATCCACCATAAAGTGGCATTTTTCCCAATTTAAGACTAGGTTTGCTTTTTCACATCTTTCAAGTACCTTTTGTAGATTTCCTAGGCAGCTCTCAAAATCGTCCCCAAAGACTGAAAAATAATCCATAAAAATTTCAAGGAAGTCCTCCACCATGTAAGAGAATATGGCCATCATGCACCTTTGGAAGGTGGCGGGTGCATTGCATAATCCAAACGGCATCCTCCTAAAAGCATATGTTCCGTAGGGGCATGTGAAAGTCGTCTTTTCTTGATCTTCTGGTGCGATAGCTATTTGATTATAACCTGAATAACCATCAAGAAAACAATAATAAGGTTTACCCGCTAATCTATCAAGCATTTGATCAATAAAGGGTAAAGGAAAGTGGTCCTTTCGGGTAGCTTTGTTAAGCTTCCGATAGTCCATACAAACCCTCCAACCGGTCACAGTCCTGGTTGGGATTAACTCATTATTTTCATTGGTCACCATGTTCATTCCTTCTTTCTTGGGAACGCATTGCACCGGGCTCACCCATTTGCTGTCGGAGATGGCGTAAATAATACCAGCATCTAACCATTTGATTATCTCTTTACGAACCACCTCTTTCATCGCATGGTTTAGCCGCCTTTGGGCATCTATAGTCAGCTTATGATCTTCCTCTAAAAGGATTTTGTGCATGCATAACGCCGGACTAATGCCTTGAATATCAGCTATCATCCATCCAATTGCCTTCTTGTGCTGCCGTAGCATCCCTATTAGTTGTCGTTCCTGTTCCTGTGGTAGCTTAGAAGAGATGATTACGGGCAACGTATCATTTGAACCAAGAAAAGCATATTTTAGCTGCCCTTGCAGGGTCTTCAGTTCTAAGGCAGGTGGCTCAACAGTAGATTGCTTTTGGATTGCATGGTTATTCGAAGTATAATTTAAAGGTTCGAATAACTTACCTGGACGATCGCCTATCCAGTTTACCTCCTCCTGATCTTCAGTATCAGATTCAGAGGAGTTGCTGTCGTCGGTGCTATCGTCAGTGCTATCGTGACAGTCCTGTAGGTGGCTGCCGCGGCAGTGACCAATTTTTATGTCGTGACAGCCCGACCTGATGCAGGGTTGATCAAGGGTAATTTCAGTGATAGCCTTGCATTCCTTGTCTGCATCAACATGCTTCATAGCTTGGAGAACATTCAACTTAATCTCTTGATCGTTCACTCGCATGGTGAGTTCTCCTTTCCCCACATCAATTAGTGATCTTCCCGTGGCTAAGAAGGGTCGCCCAAGGATGATTGGTGCGTTTTCGTCTGCCTCACAATCTAAAACAAGAAGGTCAGCAGGTAAAATAAATTTATCCACTCTTACCAGAATATCTTCGATTTTTCCTTCTTGATGAACATAAGAGCGGTTTGCCAGCTGCAGAGTTACTGTCGTGGGCCGCGCCTTTCCAATACCTAATTTTTGAAAAACACATTTTGGCATTAAATTAACACTAGCACTAAGATCACAAAGTGCCTTACCCACATATTTATCTCCGATTACACAAGGTATGATGAAGCTCCCCGGATCCTTCTTTTTCTGGGGTGGCTGTCGATGAAGAATACTCATGCAACCTTCGGTCATCTTTACCGTTTCAAATTCCCCAAGTTTAGATTTCTTTGACATGACATCCTTGAGAAATTTAGCATAACCGGGCATCTCCCTAACATCATCTTACAGCGGAATATTAATATGAACCTGCTTAAAAATATCATAAATCTTTTTGAGTTGAGATTCTTGCTTTGCTTGCTGTCTCCGTTGAGGAAAAGGAGGTGGGGGACGATAATCAACAATACGTCCTTCCCACTGCATACGAATCTGAGGAGGTTTGGGTTCATCATTTTTCTCCTCTATCGCTTCTGCTGTCGTGACAGGCTCATCGGCAGCAGTCTGTTTAGTACCTGGCGGGGCAGCTTCCTCGGCAAGTCTGTCCAAGGCTGATTTCCTTACTGTTTCAGCTTCTTTTTCTGGCCCTAGTAATTTCTTCCCACTCCTAGTAGTAATAGCTTTACACTGCTCATGTGTGGGTTGCCTAGCATTTTCAGTATTACTAGGGAATCCTCCAATCTGCCTTGGTTTGATATGCTGGGAAACCTGACCCATTTGTGTCTCCAAAGATTTCAGAGTAGCTTCATGATTCGTCATCCGCATCTCTGTTTTATCCATGGATGTCTTTGTTTTCTTGACAAACTGATTCATATTCTCAATATAAGTACCTGTCTGAGACATAAAAGTGGCCAGAGTCTGTTCCAGTATACTACTCGTGGCAGCTGGTTGCTGCTGTTGCTGTTGCGGCGGCAGTTGCTGTCGCGTCAGCAATATAGGTCCTCCCTGATTCTGATTGTGTGCTTGAGGATTCAAGGCATTATTAGGATTACTCCAAGAAAACTTGGGATCCTTCCTCCAATTGGGATTATAGTTGTTGGAATTGTAATTCGGCTTATAGTTTCCAACATATTTTCCCTCTTCTAACTGTATAGGACACTCATCCGAACTAAGATTTCCCTCACAGATTTCACATACCTCCTCAATAGCAAATCCATGTTGTGCATCATCATTCAATAGCCTTTTCATTGCTTTAGTAAGGAATGCTACCTGTAATTTCATTGTGTTGTCGGCCTCATAATCCTTGACAGCTAGTACCCGTTTACCCCCTCTTCTTGCTGTCGGAAACTGCTCCTCATTCTTATCCAGATTTTTCAATACTTGCATCGCCTCGTCCGGATCTTTATCCAATAATAGTCCGTTTGCTGCTGAATCAATTCGAATACGAGTTTGTAAGTTGGCAGCATTATAAAACTTAGTTACCTGATTCCAGACGGGGAATCCATGCATTGGGCAGTTCCGTAGAAGAGTAGTAAATCTGTCCCAGGCCTCGTACATCGGCTCGTCATCTTCCTGTTGAAAAGTAGCAATTTCATTACGTAATCGCTCAGATAAATGCGAAGGATTAAAACGAGATAAAAATTCACGAGACAAATCTGCCCAAGTTCTAATTGAACCCGACGTAAGTTTATTCCACCAAGGTTTTGCTCTGTCCCTCAACGAATGGGGAAATAACTGAAGCCTCAGTATCTCCGGATTAACTCCTGGTGGTCTAAACGAACCACAGATCTCCTGGAACATTTTTAGATGCTCCCTAGCATCCTCTGTAACAGCACCACTAAACTACCCGACATTGTTGATCATACTAAACATAACATGTTTCTGCTCGAAGTAGTCAACATCTATGTCCGGCAGCGTGGTTTCCAGCTCTACATGATCGTTCAACATGTAGTCACGACAGGACCGTCATCCGGCAGCGGCAGGAGGATTGCCGGCAGGCGGTATAATATCGCCGACAGGCGGGTCGTTTCCATTGTGGGCCATCTTCTCTAGCTGTTTCTCAAGGTACTCGTTCCTGGCTAGTAAGTGAAGAAGTTGTTTCTTGAGGTTGAATGATCGTTTGATTTCTGGATCTAATTGATACTCAGGATCTTTACCTCGATTCGATCTGTGCATAAACAAGAAACCTTGTGAAAAGCAAGAGTTGAATGCACCAAAGAAAAACAGAAAAATAAAAATAAAAATAAAAATAAAAATGAAAAGTGCAGTAAAAGAAAAGGTAGAGTGATACGAAGTATCGGATATCGTCTCCACAGGGATTGGGCTAATAGCTTCACCTTAGTTCACTGCACGAAAGTAAAGAAAATAATTGAGAAGATTGTCACGAAAATAATGAAGTGAACTTAAATAAAAGAGTAGAGATATCAAGATAGAGAGAATGGGCTGGTATTGAATTGCTCAGTAGTGCAGGTATTGCAGAGTTTAGGAAATCCAGTTCTGTCGTCGTCACCCGTCGCGGCAGCAGTCCGTTGATTGTCGCGGCAACAAACACTCAACTCAGTACTTTCAAGTTTGGCAAGAATCCCAGATCTGCCTTGGCCTATCCCTAGGTCCAAGTCTGTCGATGATCACGTCTTTTATGATACCTCCCGGCGTGAATCGAAGGATGAACACCGATGTGTATGAATTCTTCTTTAGCCACTTAAACTCATCCTATCCCTAGACCCGAGATAGTTCAACTATAAACTAGAGAACTTGCTCTTATTTCTTTCGTATACTTAACTCTCCCGATGCTAAGTAAATAGATAACCTCACAATGCTCTCCCGATGCTCTTGCAAGATATTAATAACCAAAATAAGAGAACTTGAAGTTTATTTTATTGAACTGAAAATTCCTAAAACAAAACAACCCTTGCAACTACTTTACAAATCAACCCGTGGCCCTAGGGGGAATTTAGAACATGGTGAGGGCAGGAAAACGACTAAGGTTTGGGAAGGAGGCTAGGGTAATCGGTTATGGGATATTGGATATGTGATATGCCCTAGGTTAAAATACATGCCCTTATATAAGCTTTGGGCTCAAGTTATCTAAATTAGCAAGAATACAACTTTAATTGAAAGTATGATTCTAATAAAGACTAAACCTTCAAGGAATCTACTTTCCAGCCATCATCTTCTTGCTTGGGATTTTCCCGCCTTGAACTTTGGGCTTGACATATCTTTTGATCTGGGGCTTGGAAAAATATGAGGTTTTCACACGACAGACGGGCTGAATTTTCTTTATCTGTCGAGGTCCACTTTGCTTCTTCTCCTCCAAATTGCTGTCGTCCTCTGCTGTCACGGCAGCAACCATGGCAGCATCGTCCTCTTTGTCTGCTTGTCTAGTTCAGCTCTTCTGCTTCTCTGCCCATCGCCTGCCCTTACCGTCTGCTACGGCGGCAACCTACAAAAACTGCTATTCTTAGTAGAATCTGTGCCTTTTAATATATTTGTGATGTTTTGTTGTAACCTAACCTAAATACAATGAATAATGCTTGAATGCAACATAAATATGGGTTAAAAAGGGTGTAAATAATAGAACTTTTACACACTCAACAAAGTGAACCAATTGGAAACGATTCGAATCGTGTTAGGTGGTCCAGGGAAATCATGGTTCGGGATTGGATAAAAATATGACAAGATTTGCTAAAATCGTCTAAAATCGTGTTTAAGAGGTTGGTTAAATCAATTTTACAAAATGGGATTTTGGGAAAGGTACATTTTGGGCAGTGACCAAACTGTAAAGTTTTAAAACTATGGAAAAATGCAATTTTCTAGGAAAGAGTCAAAATCTTAGAATCTTTAGGGAGATTTTAAGCAATTAAGCATTTCCTCAATATGACATGTGTTTTGATGGATTTTAATTGAGTTTTGAGTTAATCTTGATTTTGAAAATGAATTTTAATGATATAGATCCCGAAATTCTTGAGATCCTTGAGTTTTATGATTGTTTTTGTTGGGTTTTTTAGGTGTTTTGATGCTTATATGCTTGATGGAGGTATAAGGTTGGTTTTAGGTTGTTTTTAGATGTTGAGTAATGCTTAAAATGTGTTGGATGAGTTGGGTAATGTCTGGGCTAAGGTTTCAGATCGATCGATTGAGTTTTTGGTTGTTTCGAATGGGTAATTTGGTGTGTTTTTGTTGGGTGACGAGTTTGTGTTAAGTTGTTGGTGTTATAATGCATTCTAATGCATTGAGGCTATGTTTTTATGTGTTGAAAATAGGGGATTATAATCTGGAAGCAAACGAAGTGGTTTTGGGGGCTTCAGATAATTGATAGTCGCGTCGGCAAGTGAACGAACGCGAGTCGGTGAGTGGGTATTGGTTTTCCAGCGAGGAAACATTTTGAAAAAGGTTTTGGGAACTTAATAAGAGCTTGGTACGCTTTATTAAGTTCAGAAGTAAGTAAAGTGGATTTTACTCTCAGATTGTGCTAGTTATGAGCCTTTGGTTGCACTTGATTTTAAATGCATGTACCTATTGTTTAAAGCATGTTTTTTAGTATGTATAATGGGTATGATGATTCCATGTGGTTTAAGGATGCACTAGGTAAGTGATCCTTGTATGCATGTGTTGATGCATGAGATTTTAAGCATGGTTTAAAGCTTGTTTATGGCTTATCATGGATGCTTTGTAAAAACAGTGAGGTATGCATGGGAAAGGGGTTATATTGGCAAGTGATCTTGGTTAATGTGTTTTACAAATGAAATCGAATATAGTTAGTCGGCTATAGGATTGAGTGCACTATAAACAAGTCGCCTTGGATGTTGATGGGTTGTGATCGTACCGAATACTCCATCCAAGTACCCTAACGATTGAGGATTGTTAAGGCTGCAACGGTTGAGGGTAGCTCCCGAGTGCGAACCTTGTGTATGTCCCGTCTCTCGTTAGTGGTTTATACACTTACCAATGAGTGGTGTTGAGGGGTTGTGATTGTACCGTATACTCCACCACGGGTGTCACAACGATGGAGGGTCGCTCTCGTGTGTGAGCCTTCAGATGCCGGTAAAGTGTATGAAGGGTGTGGGACAACCCTTGGTAATTCGATACTTTGATTTTGAGTTTGTTGTTATCTCTTGTGAGCCAATATAATGGATTTGTATAATGTGGAAATTTTTGCTAATGCATGGTTTTAGAAATGCATGTTTTGGTTTAAGCTTTGCATAATGGTGTTTATGCTTGGAGGGCTTGGTAAATGAAAAGCAATGGTTTAATTGCTGATTTTGATTTAATCATGTGGCATGATGTTTAAACAATGTTTTCGATGTTAAGTGATGGTTTTGGAAAGAAGGGAAAATGGTTTTGTGCATTGATGACGTTTGTGGTTTGAGCAATTCTCACCAAACTTGTATGCTTATTGTCACAGACTTATTCTTTCAAGCTCAATCCGTGCGGTGCTAACACTCTCGGCACGATGTTAGCATGCCTTTATCGCGCAACGCTATGGCAAAACACAAGGAGCGAGAGAGTTTTACAAGGAAAGAACCTTGTATTGAACTAAGGAAGCTTTACAAGTATGCTTTACAAGATGACTTCTTGAGTGATTTACAAATGAGAGGGGTGGCCCTATTTATAGGCTCCCACCTCCTCAACGGACGGCTAGGATCGTTTTGATCCAACGATTACAATGTTGCCTCCCAAAATATCTAAGACTCCTAGATATTTCTAGATAAGTCCATACTTATCTATATACATCCCTAGTATTCTAGATTACTCCTATAGTTCTACATATGTCTATAGGTTTCTAGAATGTTCCGGAGATGTCCAGAGTTGTCCCGAGCCTTCCGGACTAGTCTCGAGCCTTCTCGATATCTTTCGGGTCTTCTAGGTCCCTCCGGATGAGCCTAGATGAGTGTGGAACATTCTGGAACCCCTCGAATTTGTATGGAGACGTTTGGAGCTCACTAGGCCGTTCTAGATCCTTCCTTGGATAATCCTTAGCCTTAAAATGCCCAAGGAATCTTCTTTTGCCTTTGTTAGTTCGTGAGCACCTGGGTGGGGCTCCTTGGGCGCGCGTTACGCACCTAGGTGGGGCACCTTGGTGCTTCTCGGTGCACCATGGCAGGTGTGCCCCTCGGTTGGCTTCGGTGTACTCTGGTGGGGCGTGACATCCTCCCCCACCCGATCTCGTGACGCCCTCATCGCGTCTCGGTTGAGCTGCTTGGGTGTTGCTAGTGTGCCTCCGTCGGCTCCAAGCTTGTCTCGTCTTCACTCTCTGCTTGACAGCTCAATCCTGGGCAATCGTATCAAGTTGTGCCTTGCCATCAACCCCTTTGCAGAAGGCAACAAGATGCTTTCGTATCGGATATGACCTCATCCCATGAGGTGCTTCACATAGGTAGGACTTTACCCTCGTGCTAGCCGTTGTCGCGGACTTAGCCTTTGCATTGCCAAGATTCCCTCTCGTGGGCTTGACCTTGGTGACGCCACCTTGCTTACCCCTTGCAAGCTTGGTCGGTGACTTGGCCTTACCCTCGGCCTTCGGAGATGATGGGTCGCCCTTGTGCTCCACGTCGAGCCATGACCCTGGCTTAAGTCTCTTGGTGTCGTGTTCCTTAGAAGTGGAACTTCTCTCGTTCCTTTCGGTGCCCTCTACCGATCGAAGTGCTGAAATCAGTTGCATGATCCCATTTGTGCACCCTCATCGCCACTGTCGGTGTCACTACCTTCTCGGTTCTTGGCAAGGAGTGAACTAAGGGCTTGGCGTTGTGGACATTCCCGCATCCAGTGGTCACCATCACAAATGAAGCAACCGTTTGGTGGTGACTTCCTTGGTCCTTGGAACACCTTGGACTTATCCTTGTCCTTGCCCTTCCAAGGGGATGAGTCTCGGTGACTAGGTGAGTGGCCTTCCTGATGGCCCTCCTTGTGATAGCCCTTGTCTCCCCCACATTTAGCATGGCCACCCTTCTCATCCCTCGGCTTTGGGGTGGTCTTCTTGTGGCTCGAGTAGTCGATAAGGCTCTCGGCCACGACTATGGCATCGGCAAGGTTTTGCACCCCACGACGCCTTGACTCGGTCTTGGCCCATGATTGGAGTCCATCGACAAAGTTATAGAGTGAGTCTTTGTCGGAGAGGTCGGGGATCTCGAGCACCAAGCTTGTGAACTTCTTGACATAGTCTTGGATGCTCCTCGTTTGCTTAAGCCTTCGTAATCGTGCCCTTGCTTCTTCCTCGGCATTCTTCGGATAGAATTACTGTTTTAGCTCCTTTTTGAAACCGGAAAAGGTATAGATGGTGCACGTACCATTCTCAATATCGAGACACCTCCTCCTCCACAAAAGCATGGCGGTGTCGGTGAGGTATAAGGTTGCGGTTTGGACCTTGGAGGCATCCTCCCTGATTCCAACGGCTTCTAAGTATTGCTCCAAGCCATACAAGAAGTTGTCTACTTCTTTGGCGTTGCGTGACCCTGAAAAGGTTTCAGGCTTGGGCAACTCGACCCTTCTTGCCTCCACGGTGGTGCTTGTCCCAGCTGCCATAGCACGTTTACACAAGGCTAGGTCGCCTTGCAATGCTTCTAGTTGGGCATGCATGTTGTCAAGTTCACGTTGAAACGAATCACGTACCTTTGTGAGCTCTAACATGAGTGCGTCACGTACTTCACCCATTTCCGCGCACAGGGTCTCCTCTATCTTGATCTTCATGGCCCTCACGGCCGTGTGGATCTCGGCATCCTCCGCCTCAAGGCCTTCAATACGCTCATGAAGGTCGTCCACGTGGGCACCCATGCCCGATACTCCTTCCTCCATGTGAGTCAAGCGCGACTCCAAGCTAGATAGTGTGTCTTTGGACTTGGCACGAGGCCTTGTCTCCCCAGGGTCTATTCTTCCTTCACCCGCATGTTGGTAATGTGTGACCTCGATCTCCGGCGGGCTAGCAACTTGGCTTTTGCTTGACTTGGCCATGTTCCCAACGATTGTAACTTGCTCCGATACCAACTGTCACAGACTTATTCTTTCAAGCTCAATCCATGCGGCGCTAACACTCTCGGCACGATGTTAGCAAGCCTTTCTCGTGCAACGTTATGGCAAAACACAAGGAGCAAGAGAGTTTTACAAGGAAAGAACCTTGTATTGAACTAGGGAAGCTTTACAAGTATGCTTTACAAGATGACTTCTTGAGTGATTTACAAATGAGAGGGGTGGCCCTATTTATAGGCTCCCATCTCCTCAATGGACGGCTAGGATCGTTTTGATCCAATGGTTACAATGTTGCCTCTCAAAATATCTAAGACTCCTAGATATTTCTAGATAAGTCCATACTTATATATATACATCCCTAGTATTCTAGATTACTCTTATAGCACTACATATGTCTATAGGTTTCTAGAATGTTTCGGAGATGTCCGGAGTTGTCTCGAGCCTTCCGGACTAGTCCCGAGCCTTCTCAATCTCTCCCGGGTCTTCTAGGTCCCTCCGGATAAGCCTAGATGAGTGTAGAACGTTCTGGAACCCCTCAGATTTGTGTGGAGACGTTTGGAGCTCACTAGGCCGTTCTAGATCCTTCCTTGGATCATCCTTGGCCTTAAAATGCCCGAGGCATCTCATTTTGCCTTTGTTGGTTCGTAAGCACCTGGGTGGGGCTCCTTGGGCGCGCGTTGCGCACCTAGGTGGGGCACCTCGGTGCTTTTCGGTGTACCCTGGCGGATGTGCCCCTTGGTTGGCTTCGGTGTACTATGGTGGGGCGTGACATTATGCTCTCCTTGTTTCATCAATGCAGATAATTAGGCTATTTTGGAGGCAGCGTCTTTGAGGAACCACACTAAGACTTTTCGCTAAAGGTATGTTGAACTCTTGAACTAGTGTAATAAAGGCAATGAGGGTGTCCAATGCTTTAAATATTGTTGTTGTGGTATTTTCTTGTTTTGAGCAAGTTTATCATGCATTCATGATATTGTAGTTGGCCTCTATGTGGTTTTTGGACCTTTAATTGGTGTTTTGGTCATGTTTCGGTTTGTGGTTGAAGGCATGCTTTATTAGTTGCTTATTCAATATGAATTGATGTGCCTAATGCATGCTATGTGGCTAGTTTGTGATGCATATATGTTTGATGTGACTATATATGCATGTAAATGAGTTATGGGTGTGATCGGTTGATGATTGATGCGTTTAAGAGGCTGTTCCTTGTGGACTTCTGGTATGGGTATCGATACTCGGGCCTCAGTATCGACACTCATAGGAAAATTTTGGCCTGATTGGTGTAGTTGTATCGATACGCTTTGGAAGTGTATCGATATGATTTGGAAGTGTATCGATACGATTTGTAAGTGTATCGATACCCCTATGCATAATGCACACCTGTACTGATACTCGGGGAAGGGTATCAATACCCTCTCTCAAACTTTGGTTACTGCCTTCCCGAGTATCGATACGGGCTATAGGTGTACCGATACCTGACCGTTAAATTAGTTAAATGGAATCTTTAAAAGTCTGAAATGTTACATTTTAGTTCTTGTACTTTGTGTATGCAATTGGATGGGTTTGGATGGTTCGTTTGTGCTGAAATTTGTCATAGAAGCATGTTTTATGATTAATAAAAGGTTGGTAACCTTAAAATTGGAAAGGTCCCTATAAATTACCGAAATTACATTTTGGTCCTTAAAAGTTTAAAATGTTCAATTGAACGCCTAAACGTTATCCGTTTGCTGTGTCGTTTCTTCTAAATGTTTTGTGATCACATAGAGTTTTAAATTACATCTAGAGAAGATAAAAAGAAAAAAAGGTCGTTAATCAAAGTCGGCTTCAACGAGTTGGCTTCAGTTTTCCCCGTGTAATCTCCTTGGTTCGGGTCGGATGTCTAGGTCGGGCTAAGGCGGTTATATCTAGTACCTGAAACTAAAACTAAACTAAAACAATACATTTTCCTTACCAAATAAAAGATAATCAATAAAAAGCTTGGCCAAGTAAAGAATACCGTAAAGTGCAATGCAGGAACCTAATTATGCCTAAAATGTACTAAAAAACAACAATAATATCAGATGGAATGTGCATGAAATATAGAACTTATGGACACTTTACACATGCGTAGGACCTAGTGGATGCTGGAGGAACGCTGGAGCGGAAGCATATCAGATCTCTCGGTTTGAGCTAACGAGGCAAAAAGAGTTGGAGATAAATCTAACTTTGATCCACGTGGACTCTCCTTAGATACAAAACATTAAAAGATAGCGAGAAAGCAAAGATCCTCTTTAAGGAGGAGATATGCGCTTTAGGGTTATTAAACCTTAGTTTCCCCGCCTATATAAAAAAGACTTGGACAACAATTGTTAACTCCTAGAAATTACCAATTTTTATGCATATTTTACAATGCTTTTGCTTGTCTTTAGGTATATATGTTTGCATTTAGATGCTAAAATCATGCATTTGAATAAGAAGTTAGGGAGTTGTTCTTTTGCTAGCGTGAAGGGTTGTTTTGTTGGCATTGATGCAGGTTAGGAGCAGAGCAGACTTGGCTGAGCAGCGCAAGAGCAGACTTGGCTGAGCAGCGCAAGAGCAGGAAAAGTAGAAGCGAATTTCTGAGTAGCAGTTGGAAAAGTTGGACCAGAGATTGCCAAGCTCGGTTGGCAAAGAATTGATGTTCGATGCCTGATCAAAGTAGCCATTGAACCCAATACACGTCAGCCCTAAAATTCAAAAGAGGATAAGAAGATAACACGATTATCTTGGCGTGTTAATCAAAATTCGAATTTCGAACCCAATTTAGGGTTTCCATGTGTGCCTATTTAAAGGAAGAGAGCACCATGGTGAAAGAGGAAGCTAGAGGGCAAATCGTTGTTCGACCATCTTAGACTGAGAGCTCTGGAGCATCGAAAGGCTGCATTGACGGACCTCCTTCTTGCCCATTCTCTTAGTTTTATTTTTATTTGAATGTTGATGTTGAGATACAATATTTTATGGATGGATTCCCCAACCATGAACTAAGCTTTTACAGTTGGTTGGGGATATTTGCGATTAACGCTCAATTTATTTCTGGTTTTTAATAATTTAAATGCCTTAGCATTATTTTCTATCTGGCTAGCACTTCATTTCCTCAAATTCTTTATCATACGAAAGTTGGCATTGTATGCTTATTATGTCTTAATATCTTAACATACTTAAGGGGTAACGATCAGTTGCCAGGTACTAAGGAGAGAAGCTTCGACAGAAGATGTTCAAGTATACGAGCTTAATTAGGAAGTGAATCTACCCCTTAAGAGTATAGACTGAAACTTCATCAAGTTAATTTATGAAAAGCTGCACTATAGACATATATGGGTTTTATTGTGGTTAACTTAGAGTATTACCACCCACAGAGGCAATACTACTCTTGAAACCTACTCGACAATAAATCCAATGTAGGACATTATTAATCGCTGGCATGCGTCATTGAAGTCAAATGCCTTATCATGTTCAAGAAAGTTACACAAAGGTTTAGTAATCTTAGAAAAAATTACAATAAATCTCCCATAAAAACTTGCGTGTCCCAAGAAGCTTCAGATTCATTTGACTGTAGTTGGTGAAGGTAGTTTCTCGATCACATCTACTTTTGCTTTGTCGACTTCAATGCCTTTTAATGAAATCTTGTGGCCGAGGACTATGCCTTCACCCACCATGAAATGGCACTTCTCCAATTTTAGGACTAGGTTGGATTCCTCGCATCGTTTGAGTACTCTTTCCAAATTGCCAAGACAATTGTCAAAGTTATTGCCAAATACTAAGAAATCGTCTATGAAGATTTCCAAGAAATCCTCCACCATGTCGGTCATGCATCGTTGGAAGGTTGCCGGGGCATTGCATAGTCCGAATGGCATCCTTCTAAATGCATATGTGTCGTATGGGCATGTAAAGGTGGTTTTTGCTTGGTCGTCCGGGGCTTTGACAATCTGAAGTTAACTTGAATAACCATCAAGGAAACAATAAAATGGTTTTCCCGCAAGTCGATCAAGCATTTGGTCAATAAAGAGTAAAGGAAAATGATCCTTCCTAGTAGCTTTATTCAACTTGTGACAATCCATACAAACCCTCCAACCGGTCACAATCCTGGTTGGGATTAATTTGTTGTCCTCATTGGTTATCAAGGTCATTCCACCTTTCTTTGGTACACATTATACCAGGCTTACCCATGTGCTTTCAAATATAGGGTAGATAATGTTGACATCAAGCCATTTGATGATTTCTTTTCTCACCACCTCCCTCATAGCATGGTTAAGCCTTCGTTGGGCCTCAATGGTAGGTTTGTGATCGTCCACCAAAAGGATTTTGTGCATGCATACCAATGGGCTTATTCCCTTCAAATCGGCAATTGTCCACCCTGTTGCCTTCTTGTGCAGCTTAAGCATGTCGATCAATTTCTGTTCCTGCTCATACTGCAACTTAGAAGAAATAATTATAGGCAATGTATCATTGTGTCCTGAATAAACATATTTTAATTTCCCTGACAATGGTTTCATCTCAAGGATTGGTGGTTGCTCGATAGAGGGTTTTTCAATCTTTCTTTACTCTCTCGAGTAATTGAGGGGTTCGAAATACTTACATGGCTGGGATGCTATCCAGTTGGCCTCCTCTTGTTCCTCAATTTTTGCCTCTTCAGCTTCCTCAGAATCCGACAATTCATTGCCGAGGCAGTTGATGCACTTCAAATCGCCTACCACTTTGCATATTTTGCTCACCAGTGAGTTAGGTTGTACAATGCCGCGGTAGCCTCGTAATGCCTTGGCGGTATCTTGCTGCCTCAGCCTTGATCTGGGACTGGATCTGCTTCGCAAGGCTTTATCTTTATGGTTCAGCTTCCTTCAGTAGAAACTGTTGTCCTTGGTTGGGCTTAATCAGGGCCTATTGAGAGCTCGTTCTGCATCATCCTCCCTTTTCCTTTAGTGTTTTCACGACATCAGGTACCATGACAGTGGCTCGACATTAAACTACCGCGGAAATGGCTTGGCAATGAACTGCAGCGGCAATGGCTCGACATGGCTTGGCAATGAAATGTCGCGGCATCGCATGCTGGCATGGCATCACATGCCTTGGCATCACCTACTGGCACGACATCACATGCCCCGACATCACATGCCCCGACATCACATGCCCCGACATCACATGCTGGCACGACATCACCTACTGGCACGACATCACATGCCAGGGTATCACTTACACTGGTAGTGAGTAAATCTGCACAAGCACCAAAATACATCAAAACAATACCTTTTTCATTAAATAAATCACATGTAAGGATCAAGGATAGAAACAATATAATTAATGCATAAAAGGGCCATAATGCAGCTTAATTGGGTGTAGGTTGAGTAATAATTGCCATGTAAAAGGGGTGAAAATATAGAACTTTTAGGCACTTATCACACCCCCAAGCTCGAACTATTGTTGGTCCTCAAGCAATGTAAACCATCAATTGCCAAACCTTAGTTTTTATAAACCATCTCCTTGGTCTTACTTTTCCTTCTCTCTTCAAACTATAGCCATGACTATTCTAGGCCCTTAATGCTCCAGATGCCTTAGGAATTCTCTGAGATCAAGATATAAGAAATAGTGAGCAAATTATGACAAGATGATTATATGGGTTCTAGATAAACACTTAAGCATTAAACTACTAAACTTGGGTATTTTTTTCTCTTTCTCTTTTTTATAAGCATCCTAGCCTACTAGAGCCAGTTTCGGGCACCTCTAGGGCTTCCTTAAGCTAGAGCCAGTTTCGAGCACCTCTAACTTCTTACCCAAAATTTTCTTTCTAAGCAAGTCTATGCCCTAAATGTACTAGAACTCCTTAAATCATACAAGTCATGAAAGTCTCAAAAGTTCTAAAAGCAATTTCCTAAGTTATATTCCTTAAGCATCCTAGAATTAAAGGCTCTAAATAGTTCAAAGCAATGGTAAGAAGAGAGAGATCTATTGCCAAGTAAGAAGATTTCATTAAAATTAAACTAAGGCAATTGATAAAGAGTATTGCCGAGGCATAATCTTCATTCGGTTAAGGCAATGCATGCAGTAAATTTTTTTGACAATTATTAAACAAAATTGCATTTTCATGTTGCGGCATGACAGTGCCTTGGCAGTGGAACCTACAACCCCAAACTCAAGACAAGCATTGCCCTCAATGCATTAAGCACAAAATACAGAATAAACATTATAAGCACACAAAAATTAAAGGGCAAAAATTAAAGGCACAAGAGAAGAAATCTAAAGTGACTCAAATGAGTCATTGCTCTGTATGATCAGTCTCCTCGTTGCTATATGCTTGACTCGTTTGGTGGCTCTCGGTGGTTGGGTGCGTGTTGGGGGAGTGAGATCTTCTTCATTTCCGCGGCGTGACCAGTCGGCATTGCCGAGGTATTCGCTTCAAAGGTTGCCGAGGCATCAGGTATTGCCGAGGCATGCTCAGTCTCGTCCGTTTTGGCAACGGTTTTGGGACAAATGTTTGCTCCTTTGGTTGAGCTCGAGCTTTCCATGGTTTAAGGTTTTTGGCCATGGTGGTTTTGTTTCTTAATGTGGAAAACAAAGAAGACCTGAAAAATAATTATACTAAAGACAAATAAAATATCTCCTAAAATAACCGGAAATAAAATAAAGGTTCAAAAATTAAAAATTAAAAATTCTTAGAAAGAGCATTTTCATGCATCTACTAAGGTTACCACATATCCGAGAAATCTTGAGGAGGGTCGTTTCCGATACTTCTTATAGTCCATCCGCACCCTCCATCGAGTGACAATATTGCCCAAAAAAAGTTGGGCCAATGTGATCGTAGCTACTCCCTTTGGCGTTACTATGGTGGATGCATCTTTCTTTCATGTTCCCTTGTTGTCCATGTATACGCTCCACCTTGGGACTTTTTCTGAAGGCATGAATAGATTATTAGGAAAAATTAAATCAATATCCAACCATTTACTTACCTCATTCTCGTCGAAATCCATTGTGATTGGATGTAGCCTTCGTTGTCGTGATAGTTGCGTCGGCAACCAATTGTCGTGGAAATCTTCTTCCATAATTCGGTGCACGTCAAGGGAAAACCAAATTTTCTAAAAAGCTTTGTGGATCAAAACCTCGTTTTCGTTAGGTCCCTCGAACATCTCCATCAGTAGAGATTTTGTTGGCTTCAATTCTACCAACATTGGTTCCTCAAAATATACCGCAATGGAAGAGGTGAGTTTTTAAAGAATTTAGAGGGTTCAACCATTACCTGCTCATATTCCATTGGCAGAGTATTGTCATCTTGGTTATGTGGTGGAGGTCAAACATCCTCAATCTTTTCATCTATTTGAGACTTGATTGATGGAATAGCCGAGGCATCAGGTCTTGCCAAGGCATATGTAGTTGCTGAGGCATGTGGTGCTTTCGTGTCATTCGCCATGTTTTTCTCAACTTGGCTAAGTGTTGTTGCGGCGTTGTTCTGTGCAGGCTCCTCAATCATTTCCAAGGCAATTCGTTGTATAGGCTCATCATGTGTTGGGTAGTCTTTCTCATTGGCATCTTCTCTACTTGGAGGTTCTAGTTGTTCCCCACACATCGGAGAGCTCTCTTCGCATTGCTCCTTGTCATCTTGCCTTGGGACTTCAGTATCCCTAGTAATGGGTTGTTGGTGCATGTTCTCTATAGCATATGTAGATTTCTTCAATCGATCTTTCAATTTTCTCACGATTTCAGCCATCATGGCAATGCACGCATCCATGGAATTTAATAGCTCTTGACGAGGACTACCTTGCCATGACATATCTGTTGTCGTGATACTCTACTGTTGATAAGGACTACTTTTCCAAGGCATGTCTACTGCCGAGGCATTACATTGCCAAGGCATGTCTGTTGCTGAGGCACTGCATTGCCAAGGCATGTCTCTTGCTACAGCAAAATTGTTATGGTAATTTTTTTTGAGCTTTCTGATCATACCATGAAGGATTTTGCTGATGGTCCCATCTATGGTCCTCCTTGTAGTCATATGCACCGAAAAGGTGAGGGCAATTTTCAAACACATGATTTTCTCCACTCACAACACAAGAGTTTTCCTTGATATATGCTTTTCTTGGTTGATTCATCTCTTCCAACATCAACTCTCGAATAGTTTTGCTTTTATTTCTCGACATGTTGATATCCCTTCACTTGTAGCGCACCTGATTTTTTTAAATAAAACTGTAACGCCCCGGTTTTGGGCTTAGAAGTTTTGGGTTTGGACCGGTTCGGTCAAAGTGTTGTTCGAATATAAAAAGGTGAAATTAGGAAAGCCTAGTTCGGGTTGCATTAAAAATATAGAAAAATGTTCTAAAATCTTCTTTTAATATATATAAGTGAAATGTGAAATCAATTTTACAAAATGAGTTTTGGAAGGGTGACATTTTGGCTAGTGACCAAAATGTAATTTTTGAAAGTTGCGTGACTGTTTTAGAAAGGATTGAAACTTTGAATCTTTAAGGAGCTATTTACCCAAAGGGAGTTTCTCCAGATTTTTCTAAGATATTAAATGATTTATTTCTAATTTTTAAACAAAAGAAAAGTGGAGGGAAGTTATTTGCAACTAACTTTCCATATTTTTCCAATTTTACTTTCTCTCATTTTCTCTCAACCCAAACATCTTTTCTCCAGAAATTTTCTTCTGATTTTATCACTTAAATCTCTCATTTCAATTCTCTTTTGATCTCTAATCATCTCATCAACAAAACCTCACCAATTGCTAATTGGATTTTCAAGATTTTGGTCCCAAAAAGGGAGAAACTCAAGTTTGGAGGTAAGAACGTCCTTCTCCTCTAAACTCTCAGTTCTTTACTGAAATTCCTAAGTTCTCAATCCCTTAATTGATGTTTTATAAGTGGTTTTTAAGTTGTGTAAAGGATCTTGGCTTAAAATGCAAGATTTGGTGATTTTTGGTGGATTTTCGTGTGATCTGTTTGGGCAGTGTTTTGAGGTGTCAAATTGATGTTAAATGAATGCTAAATTGATTAGAAGTTGAGGTTTAAATAATGCAATCCCGGATAGGTTGAATTTCCTAAGTTTTACTTGAGTTTTTGGTTGTTTTTGGAGTGTTTTTGATGATCTGTTATAGCTGGAGGTATAAGGACGTGTTTCTGATCATTTTGGATGTTAATTGATGTTTAAAAATGGTTAGAAGTGATGGATTTTGGCTGGGTTAAGTTTTGGAAGTGTTTGGAAGTGATTTCGGTTGTGTTTTGTAGCCGAATTGTTGGATTTGTGATGAGCAGCGAGTTGAGTTGTGTTGCTGGTGTTTTTAATGCATAATGATGCATTAATCCTCTGTTGTTGTGTGCTTGAAACAAGGGAGTTTGATCCGTGAGCTTTAGAGGTGGTGCGGAAGGTTTCGGATGCTTGGAAGGCTTGTTGGTTAGCCTTGTTTTGTGTATCGGTGAGTGAAGTTGGGTTTTCAGCTTTTAAACCAAGGTTTGAAGGTTTTGGGAGCTTAGTTTAAGTCTAAACAACTTTGCTAAGCTCAAGAGTAAGTAAATGGATTTTCGCTCTTGGTTGTGTTGTAAATTGGCTTTCAAAGCAATTGTGGTTGATGGTTGCAATGCACTTGATTTGCATGTTTTAAATTCTGTTTTGAAAGCATATTTAAGCATGGTTTAATGCTGGTTTTGAAAGCCATATGTGAAGGATACTCAAGGTAAGAGATCCTTGGTTTTATACATTGAAATTGTGGTCTTGATGCATGGTGTTGCATGATGTTTAATGGCTTTGAGTAATGCTTTAAAAACAGTGGATTGATGATGGTAAATGATGGTTTTTGCATTATGGTTATGCATGTGAATCATTGGACTAATGTGGTAAGATGGTTATATTGGCAAGTGATGGAAGTGGTTCTTGGTTTCTTTGATCGGATATAGTTAGCCGGCTATAGAATTGGGTGCACCGTGAATAAAGTCGCCTTGGATGTGGAGTGGTTAAGAGTGAACCAGTAAACTCCATCCAAGTATCCTAGCGAGATGGTTAAGGTCATAATGGAGGTTGAGTGCCCATTCGAGGACCTTGGGTAAGCAAAGGTAGTAATGGTTGTTAAAATTCCATTTGAGGACCTTGTGCTTGTTAAGATTACAATGGTGGTGTAAAGTCCATGTGTGGATCTTGTATAGGGTGTCCCGGATCTCGTTAGTGATGTTATACAACTACCAATCGGTGATGCTAATGTTGTATGGTGTTTAAAAGTCCATACATGGGAACCTTGTGCATGTTAAGGTTATATGGTGTTTAAAAGTCCATATATGGGAACCTTGTGTAAGTTAAGGTTGTAGGGTGTTTAAAAGTCCATACATGGGAACCTTGTGAAAGTTAAGGTTGTATGGTGATTGAAAGTCCATACATGGGAACCTTGTGAAAGTTAAGGTTGTATGGTGATTGAAAGTCCATACATGGGAACCTTGAGGAAGATAAGGTTGTATGGTGGTTAAAAGTCCATACATGGGAACCTTGTGAATGGTGAGGTCAAATGGTGGTTAAAAGTCCATTTGGGGACCTTGGATTGGTAGTGTGTATGAAGCGTAGGGACAACGCTTGTGATCCGCGTATCCGATTGGATGTTGAGTTGAAAAGTGGATTTGGATTATCACTTGAAAGCCAATATGATGTTCTTGATTATAATGAAGCATGAGATGCTTGGAATGATGCATGGTTGCATGGGAAGTGCATAATGTATTAAGTATGCATGTTTGCTTGTTAAGTTTGAACAAATGTTGATTATCTATTGAGAATGATGCATGTGTTCATGAAATCTCTTTAGTGCATTGAAGTCTTGCTAAGACTTGTTTTTAAAGGCATGTGATGCAAATGTTGATGATGAGGTTCATATGTTGCATTTGTTTAATGCATGTGTTGGATTGATTAAATAAATGGTTTTTAAAGGTTTCTTGTTTGAAATGATAACCAAGTAAGAGGAATGTATAATGTGAAGTGGAAGTGTTTTCCAAGGTTTTGAATTTAACTTTGCATTTGGTGTTTATGCATAGAAAGGTTAAATTGATGTTTTGCAAGTTGTGCTTTGAAAAGGTTTACTTAGCTTGCTAAGCTAAGGGTTGGTTTTCATGTTTGAGCAATGCATGATTTTGAGCTTGTTGTTGAAAAGGGTTTTCAAATATTGCTTTGGTTTATCAAATCGGGTTTGTTTTTAAAAGTGGTTTTATGACCCGCTGCATTGATGGTGTTTTGGTTTTTGATCATTCCTCACTAAGCATTATGTGCTTACGCTCCTTTTTGTCCATCAATGCAGATAAGTGAGGTTGGAAGAGCAAGGAGCAAGGGATTCAAGGAGGACTCCACTTGAGATGTATGTCTCGGTTAATAGCTATAGTTAATAAAGGCAATGGGGGAAGAATCTCTTATGTAGATGTGTAACGAGATTGTTTATGTTGGACAAGTTTGTTATATGTTGTTAAATCATGTGGATTAATGTTGCAACGTTTGGATCATCTTATGCTTAAGTTGATTTGCTATGCTTCTTGTTTAAAAGCATGAATGAGTTTTTGAATGTGTTTAATGTGTTGGTGCACCTAGGGGTGATCATGTATCTAGATTTTGATGCATATATGTTCCTATGTGTTGAGTAACTTGCGGGTGTGGTTTGATTGCATTTGGAGCATGTTCGGTTGGCCAATTGTGTGTTTAAGTAAGCATTGTGCTGCATTCTGTGCAGGTCGTTTCGGAGCAGTAGCTACCGTTTCGGAACGGGTGCCCTGGCGTCCGAAACGGGTGACACCGTTCCGAAACGGGAAGCCCTCTGCCAGCCCTTGTTTCGGAACGCGTTGCGGAACGGCCCCGCGTTTCGAAACAGGCTCTCCCTGTTTCAGAACACCTGACCGTTGGGGACTGACATTGGCAGTTATATGTTTTGAAATGTTTGCAAATTGGTCCTGAATCTTGTACGTGCAATTGTATGAGTTTGGAATGTCCATTTGAGCTGAAATTTGGCAGAGAAGCATGAAACTTGACTAATTACAATTTGGTAACACTAATTTGGGTTAAGACCTTATAATTAACAGATTTTGCAATTTGGTCCCTAAAGTTGTAAATTGTTCAATTGGGTCCCTATTTGATCTCTGATGTTTATGATCTTTGAGCATGTTGTTTGAATGATCGTAACTAAGGTTAATGTGCATCTAGACAAGTTTAAAAAGAAAAAAAAGGGTCGTTAATCAAGGTTGACTTTCAGGTTGACTTTGGTTTTCCCCATGTGACTATCTTAATTCGGGTCAACCGTCTAGACCGGGTTAAGGGGGTTACATTTGGTGGTATCAGAGCTGAGTTGCGAATGCTTGGGGGAAAGCAGTAAGTTGTTGTAATGTGTGTTTGATGTCTATCCTGATGTTTGGTTGAAAGCTGGTTGAAACACGTGTTTCTGAGTAAGTTGTTGATGTTTTCAAGCATGCTTTGTGGTTATGAATCTTAGCTGAGCTAATGTGGATTTGTGCTGATGTTGTGAGCTGATTTTATGCATAATGAAAGTGCTAAGAGTATGATATGTTGATATTATGCTGTTGTGAATGGATGCTGTTTGATGTAAGCATGATCGATTATGTTGTATGATATGCTTGATGACGTTTTTGTTGGCTGTTATGTCATGTAGAAGGGGAGGATTCGGGATACCCATTGCCTTATTATTATAGCTATTGTGTTATTTTGGAGTTGGAGTTTGAATCCTTGCTTAAAGCTGGTCTAATTGGTTTGTTTGTTTTGTTGTGATTGTGTGCTGTTAATAGTATGGCAAAATCGATGAAAGAATGGCAGTTGGGTGAGATGGTTGCTGCTTTAGGGCAGGTTGTTAGGGCGTGGAATTCACCTTTTAGTGGAGGTGTTTTGCCTCAGTCTTCTGTGCTTGGTGTTGAGGTATTGAGACAGGAGGGAGAAGCTGGTTCTGTGATGAAGAGTTCATCACATGTTGCTCAAGAGGTGTTGGGAACATCTTAGGTTGTGGTAAAAGTAAAGTCTGCAGATGTGCTGGCTGTGGGATGTGTGGGTTTGTCGAAGCAGCGTTTGCTTGATTTGGGTGTTGTGGAGTATCATGGTTCTTCACCTGAGACGTTTGAGGTCTGGTTGGCCAGTGTGGTTCTGATTTTGGATCAGGAAGGTTGTGATTATGCTTGTAAGCTGGGAAGTGTTGTCTCTTTGATGTTGGAGGACGCATGTGCCTGGTGGACATCTGTGGCGGTGGCATCGCACATCCATGATATTGATTGGGACTTCTTTGTGTCTGCCTTTTATGAAAGGTATCTTGGAGAGAAATATCCAAGGGTTAAGCAGTGTGAAGGTAGTGCAGATCTGGGGCAAGTGCTGGTTGAACAAGAAGTGGAGGCTCAGCTACCGGTGTGTAATCGTTGTGGAAGGCGCCATGTTGGAGGTTGTTGGGGCGCAGGTACTTGTTGGAACTGTGGTTCTAAAGAGCATGTGAAGCGTGATTGTCCTCTTGGAGTGAAGTCAGCTTCAGTGGTAGCCAAAGGGTCTCTGAAGGGTCGTGGGCACGGCCGAGGCAAGGTTCGAAGGTGGCAGGAAGAGCAGAAAGTTGTGAAGAGTTTGGGAAAGGAAATCTGTTGGAAATGTGGGTCTGCTGGACATATGAGGTGTAGTTGTTTGAAGTTGGCTCGGAACAGCCAAGGTTCCTTACCGCAAGGAGTTGGTGGTGACCTTAGTGTGTTAGCTGATGTTGCAGCGGTGCGGCTAGAGGATGATGGTTCTGCGAGTAAGAGAGCTCGTCTGATGAAGCTTCAGGGTGGTGATATGTTTTCAGGTAACCTTGTTAAGTAACCTTTGCCTAGCTATATTAGTTGGTTTCTGTTGGTTTACCTTGCGTAGTGAGTATGATCTTGTTGCTAGCATGTTGAGGTAGTTGTTGTTGTTGTATTTGTTTGGAAACATCTCTAGCGTGAAGTAGGCTTAAGTGAGTATCTTGTGGTTAATGGTTGTTGGAATGATGGAGTTAGACAAGTTAAAAGTGAGGTAGGAGTTTTTTCTTAGACGGATTCTGAGGATGTTATTGGAGGGTGTGAGCTGGCATTCATGCACAGTTAAAATCATTGTTATATGCTATATTATATATGTGTTGGTCCATGCATACATGTGGCATGACATTAGAGGTTTTGCATACATGTACATCAGGCATTGATAGGGCATATTGGTGATCATGCATACGAACGTTCACACTCACTAATAACTAATCGAATCTGTTAGTGTTGTGGTTGGGTTAGGTTGGATGATGGGTTTTTAGAGGTTGTTTTGGTGCTGAGTGGAAGTTAGAAGTAATGGAGAGTATTAAGCTAGTTGCTAGTAATAGCGAGTGTGGTATAGCTCGTTGGTAGAAGGAAAGTGTTTGATGCTTGAAGAGTTTAGTGGTTTGGTGGTGAGGAGTACAGGTTGAGGTTAGAATCGGTCAAGTGGTTTGAATAGCTAGTAGAGGTGGTGGTTCCTTAGTGTTAAGTGATGTTGAGGATAGTGGATGTGTTTCTAGAGTGCTGAGATAGCTTAGCATTAATGTTGTAGTAGAAGGGTTGTTTATGTAGTGTTGGTTCTTAGCAACCTTGAGGAGTTGAGAAGATGGTGTGTATGTTTAAGTTGGGCGATGTTCTAGTAAGGCAAGTGTTTTGGTCGAAGCTTGAAGCGGAAAGGTAATGAAAGATCGAAGGCCATCGTTGGTTGGCTAGTTGTGAATAAGTAATTCTTTTTGAGATCAGCTGGTGGTGTGTGGAATGGTGGGCGAAGTCAAGGTTGGGGTTTGTGACGTGATTGTCTGTCGATGAGTGCGCAGTTCTGGTGAGTCGATGGTAAAGATAGCGGTGGATGTGAAGTAAGGACAGTAATACGTTGAGAGGTTGGGTAAGCAGTTGGTGCTTAAGAATTTTTGCTTGTTTGGAAAATCTTGGAAAGAGGTTGGGAAGTTTGCAAGGAGTTTTAGAAGCAGTGAAGGTGGTGGGGTTACATAGTGGCTGAACTGGTTTGGTTGGTACCACTGTGTGAACAGGTTTTGGGAGTTGTGTGTTAAGGTGTTGTATGCTGATAGAGTTTGAGGTTCTTCAGGTTGTTGATGGGGCTATGTGTAGTCCGGAGTTGTGAAAGGTTAAGTGAGTGTTCTGAAATTCGTGAACAATATGTGGTGGTGTTGAGTTTGGGTGGAGTTTTGTGTGGAAAGTGTCCAATGGTGGTTGAGGCTTTTGTGTTGCCTTGTGTGTGGATTGAGAAGGTTGTTGTTCTCATACGCCAGTTGAAATTTCGAGGACGAAATTTCCTAAGAGGGGGAGAGTTGTAAAACCCCGGTTTTGGGCTTAGAAGTTTTGGGTTTGGACCGGTTCGGTCAAAGTGCTGTTCGAATATATAAAGGTGAAATTAGGAAAGCCTAGTTCGAGTTGCATTAAAAATATGGAAAAATGTTCTAAAATCCTCTTTTAATATATATAAGTGAACTGTGAAATCAATTTTACAAAATGAGTTTTGGAAGGGTGACATTTTGGCTAGTGACCAAAATGTAATTTTTGAAAGTTGCGTGACTGTTTTAGAAAGGATTGAAACTTTGAATCTTTAAGGAGCTATTTACCCAAAGGGAGTTTCTCCATATTTTTCTAAGATATTAAATGATTTATTTCTGATTTTTAAACAAAAGAAAAGTGGAGGGAAGTTATTTGCAACTAACTTTCCATATTTTTCCAATTTTACTTTCTCTCATTTTCTCTCAACCCAAACATCTTTTCTCCAGAAATTTTCTTCTGATTTTATCACTTAGATCTCTCATTTCAATTCTCTTTTGATCTCTAATCATCTCATCAACAAAACCTCACCAATTGCTAATTGGATTTTCAAGATTTTGGTCCCAAAAAGGGAGAAACTCAAGTTTGGAGGTAAGAACGTCCTTCTCCTCTAAAATCTCAGTTCTTTACTGAAATTCCTAAGTTCTCAACCCTTAATTGATGTTTTATAAGTGGTTTTTAAGTTGTGTAAAGGATCTTGGCTTAAAATGCAAGATTTGGTGATTTTTGGTGGATTTTCGTGTGATCTGTTTGGGCAGTGTTTTGAGGTGTCAAATTGATGTTAAATGAATGCTAAAATGATTAGAAGTTGAGGTTTAATTAATGCAATCCCGGATAGGTTGAATTTCCTAAGTTTTACTTGAGTTTTTGGTTGTTTTTGGAGTGTTTTTGATGATCTGTTATAGCTGGAGGTATAAGGACGTGTTTGTGATCATTTTGGATGTTAATTGATGTTTAAAAATGGTTAGAAGTGATGGATCTTGGCTGGGTTAAGTTTTGGAAGTGTTTGGAAGTGATTTCGGTTGTGTTTTGTAGCCGAATTGTTGGATTTGTGATGAGCAGCGAGTTGAGTTGTGTTGCTGGTGTTTTTAATGCATAATGATGCATTAATCCTCTGTTGTTGTGTGCTTGAAACAGGGGAGTTTGATTCGTGAGCTTTAGAGGTGGTGCGGAAGGTTTCGGATGCTTGGAAGGCTTGTTGGTTAGCCTTGTTTTGTGTATCGGTGAGTGAAGTTGGGTTTTCAGCTTTTAAACCAAGGTTTGAAGGTTTTGGGAGCTTAGTTTAAGTCTAAACAACTTTGCTAAGCTCAAGAGTAAGTAAATGGATTTTCGCTCTTGGTTGTGTTGTAAATTGGCTTTAAAAGCAATTGTGGTTGATGGTTGCAATGCATTTGATTTGCATGTTTTAAATTCTGTTTTGAAAGCATATTTAAGCATGGTTTAATGCTGGTTTTGAAAGCCATATGTGAAGGATACTCAAGGTAAGAGATCCTTGGTTTTATACATTGAAATTGTGGTCTTGATGCATGGTGTTGCATGATGTTTAATGGCTTTGAGTAATGCTTTATAAACAGTGGATTGATGATGGTAAATGATGGTCTTTGCATTATGGTTATGCATGTGAATCATTGGACTAATGTGGTAAGATGGTTATATTGGCAAGTGATGTAAGTGGTTCTTGGTTTCTTTGATCGGATATAGTTAGCCGGCTATAGGATTGGGTGCACCATGAATAAAGTCGCCTTGGATGTGGAGTGGTTAAGAGTGAACCGGTAAACTCCATCCAAGTATCCTAACGAGATGGTTAAGGTCATAATGGAGGTTGAGTGCCCATTCGAGGACCTTGGGTAAGCAAAGGTAGTAATGGTGGTTAAAATTCCATTTGAGGACCTTGTGCTTGTTAAGATCACAATGGTGGTGTAAAGTCCATGTGTGGATCTTGTATAGGGTGTCCCGGATCTCGTTAGTGATGTTATACAACTACCAATCGGTGATGCTAAGGTTGTATGGTGTTTAAAAGTCCATACATGGGAACCTTGTGCATGTTAAGGTTATATGGTGTTTAAAAGTCCATATATGGGAACCTTGTGTAAGTTAAGGTTGTATGGTGTTTAAAAGTCCATACATGGGAACCTTGTGAAAGTTAAGGTTGTATGGTGATTGAAAGTCCATACATGGGAACCTTGTGAAAGTTAAGGTTGTATGGTGATTGAAAGTCCATACATGGGAACCTTGAGGAAGATAAGGTTGTATGGTGGTTAAAAGTCCATACATGGGAACCTTGTGAATGGTGAGGTCAAATGGTGGTTAAAAGTCCATTTGGGGACCTTGGATTGGTAGTGTGTATGAAGCGTAGGGACAACGCTTGTGATCCGCGTATCCGATTGGATGTTGAGTTCAAAAGTGGATTTGGATTATCACTTGAAAGCCAATATGATGTTCTTGATTATAATGAAGCATGAGATGCTTGGAATGATGCATGGTTTCATGGGAAGTGCATAATGTATTAAGTATGCATGTTTGCTTGTTAAGTTTGAACAAGTGTTGATTATCTATTGAGAATGATGCATGTGTTCATGAAATCTCTTTAGTGCATTGAAGTCTTGCTAAGACTTGTTTTTAAAGGCATGTGATGCAAATGTTGATGATGAGGTTCATATGTTACATTTGTTTAATGCATGTGTTGGATTGATTAAATAAATGGTTTTTAAAGGTTTCTTGTTTGAAATGATAACCAAGTAAGAGGAATGTATAATGTGAAGTGGAAGTGTTTTCCAAGGTTTTGAATTTAACTTTGCTTTTGGTGTTTATGCATAGAAAGGTTAAATTGATGTTTTGCAAGTTGTGCTTTGAAAAGGTTTACTTAGCTTGCTAAGCTAAGGGTTGGTTTTCATGTTTGAGCAATGCATGATTTTGAGCTTGTTGTTGAAAAGGGTTTTCAAACATTGCTTTGGTTTATCAAATCGGGTTTGTTTTTAAAAGTGGTTTTATGACCCGCTGCATTGATGGTGTTTTGGTTTTTGAGCATTCCTCACTAAGCATTATGTGCTTACGCTCCATTTTGTCCATCAATGCAGATAAGTGAGGTTGGAAGAGCAAGGAGCAAGGGATTCAAGGAGGACTCCACTTGAGATGTATGTCTCGGTTAATAGCTATAGTTAATAAAGGCAATGGGGGAAGAATCTCTTATGTAGATGTGTAACGAGATTGTTTATGTTGGACAAGTTTGTTATATGTTGTTAAATCATGTGGATTAATGTTGCAACGTTTGGATCATCTTATGCTTAAGTTGATTTGCTATGCTTCTTGTTTAAAAGCATGAATGAGTTTTTGAATGTGTTTAATGTGTTGGTGCACCTAGGGGTGATCATGTATCTAGATTTTGATGCATATATGTTTCTATGTGTTGAGTAACTTGCGGGTGTGGTTTGATTGCATTTTGAGCATGTTCGGTTGGCCAATTGTGTGTTTAAGTAAGCATTGTGCTGCATTCTGTGCAGGTCGTTTCGGAACAGTAGCTACCGTTTCGGAACGGGTGCCCTGTAGTAGCCCAGGCGTCCGAAACGGGTGACACCGTTCCGAAACGGGAAGCCCTCTGCCAGCCCTTGTTTCGGAACGCGTTGCGGAACGTCCCCGCGTTTCGAAACAGGCTCTCCCTGTTTCGGAACACCTGACCGTTGGGGGCTGACATTGGCAGTTATATGTTTTGAAATGTTTGCAAATTGGTCCTGAATCTTGTACGTGAAATTGTATGAGTTTGGAATGTCCGTTTGAGCTGAAATTTGGCAGAGAAGCATGAAACTTGACTAATTACAAGTTGGTAACACTAATTTGGGTTAAGACCTTATAATTATCAGATTTTGTAATTTGGTCCCTAAAGTTGTAAATTGTTCAATTGGGTCCCTGTTTGATCTCTGATGTTTATGATCTTTGAGCATGCTTATTTGAATGATCATAACTAAGGTTAATATGCATCTAGAAAAGTTTAAAAAGAAAAAAAGGGTCGTTAATCAAGGTTGACTTTCGGGTTGACTTTGGTTTTCCCCGTGTGACTATCTTAATTCGGGTCAACCGTCTAGACCGGGTTAAGGGGGTTACAAAAACAAATAAAAAGAAAATTTTGTAAAACTAATAAAAATTGCAATAACAAAAACTACTGACACCAATTGCCAATCCCCGACAATGGCGCCAAAAACTTGATGCTCTTCAAACCGCCTACCACTTTGCATATTTTACCCGCCAGCGAGTTGGGTTGTACAATGCTGTGGCAGCCTCGTAACGCCTTAGAGGCCTCGTAATGCCTTGGCGGCCTTGTAATGCCTTGGCGGCCTTGTAATGCCTTGGCGGCCTCGTAATGCCTTGGCGGCCTCGTAATGCCTTGGCGGCATCTTGCTGTCTCGACCCAGATCTGGGACTGGATCTGCTTCGTAAGACTTTATCTTTATGTTTCAGCTTCCTTCAGTAGAAACTATTGTCCTTGGCTGGGCTTAATCAGGGCCTATCGAGAGCTTGTTCTGCACCATCCTCCTTTTTCCTTTAGTGCCCTCACGACATCACGTACCCTGGTAGTGGCTCGGCATTAAACTTCCGCGGCAATGGTTTGGTAATGAAATGTTGCAGCATCGCCTACCGGTACAACATCACATTCCCTGGCATCACCTGCTGGCACGATATCACATGCCTTGGCATCACCTACTAGCACGACATCACTTGCCCTGACAGTGAGTAATTTTGCACAAGCAGCAAAATGCATCAAAACAATACCTTTTTCATTAAATAAATCACATGTAAGGATCAAGGATAGACACAATATAATTAATGCAAAAAGGGCCATAGTGCAGCTCAATTTGGTGTAGATTTAGCAATAATTGCCATGTAAAAAGGGTGAAAATATAGAACTTTTAGGCACTTATCAGTAGTCGTCAGGGCAATGTCCAAGTGATTGCCAAGGCAATAACTAGAATCATTACCGAGGCAATGTTTGCCTAGGCATGGTGCATCTATGTCAAAGTTGAATTCAGTGGTTGCTTGAATCATTTGACATTCTTCTTGATCGTCTGCACGTTTTAGGGTCTGGAAAACATTGAGCTTGACTTGTTGATCATTGACTTTCATGGTTAGCTCTCCTTTTTGCACGTCGATCAAGGTTCTTCCTTTGGCTAAGAATGGTCTCCCGAGTATGATAGGTGCATGTTCATCTGCTTCACAATCCAAAACAAGGAAGTTAGCGGGAAAAATAAACTTATCTTCTCTTAGCAATATGTCTTCGATTTTTCCTTCTGGATGCACATATGAAAGATCGTCCATCTGGAGCATGACTGTGGTGGGTCTAGCCTTTCTAATTCCCAATTTTTGGAAGATGAATTTGGGCATCAAGTTAATTCTCACTCCTAATTCACACAATGCCTTCCCAACATAATGATTCCTGATTGCACATGGTATCGTAAAGCTCCTAAGATCCTTAAGTTTAGGTGGTGTCTGGTTGTGTAGCATGGCCATACATCCTCCTGTTACGACAACAGTTTCGAACTCTCCAATCCTTGTTCGTTTAGAGACAATATCTTTTAGGAATTTGGCATAATTCAGCATTTGCTAAACTGCTTCTAGCAAGGGTAAGTTGATGTTGACTTTCTTCAAGATGTCTAGAAAATTCTTGAATTGGCACTCTTGCTTTTTCCGTTCAAGCATTTGCGCGAACGGTAGTGGAAGTCGAATGTCTTCGATCCGTTCCTTGCATTAAAATTTGATTCAGGGTATGGAATCTGGTTGTTCAGAAGTGATTTGATTTTCCCTAGTATCTTTTCCAGGCTTTGCCGCGGTAGTATGGTCGGGTATTATGGAGGTAGAAGGATAAGACGTTGTCGCGACAATGGGCTCCTTTGATTTGGTTTCCTCCTTTTCATTAGTCAGGGGTTCCTTGAGTTGCTTGCCACTCCTTGTACTGATTACTTTGCACTATTCATGAGTTGCTCCCTTGGCGACTTCAGTATCGCTTGGCAACCCTCCCATTGGTCTGGTGTTCAGGATCTGGGCAAATTGCCTCACTTGAGTCTCTAGTGACTTCAGGGTTGCTTCGTGGTTCTGCATTCTCATCTCGATCATGTCCATAAAAGCATCAATTTTCTTTATAAATCTATCATTACTAGCCATATATGCACTAGTTTGAGACATAAAAGCATTAAGGATTGTTTCAAGGAACTAGATGGCTTGGTTTGTTGACGCGACATTTGTTGCTGCATCGGTTGCTGAGGCAATTGTTATCGCAGCATGTTCTGTTGGAATCCTTGTGCTAGAGAAATCTGATCATTCTGATTCAGGGCATTGTTAAGGTTGCTCCATGAGAAGTTGGGGTGTTTTCTCTAGGCGGGTTGTAGGTGTTGTGCATCACATTGTTGTTGCGGTTGTAGCTTCCAAGATAAAAGCTCGACTCTGGATTCTATGGGCATTCAGAAGAAACATGGTTACTCCCACAATTTTCACTAAACAGATCCATTACCTTGACCTCCTGGTGATTATTTTTCTTTTACATGTTCATGACCAACTTGGTCAAGGTGGCTATTTGGGCTAAAATCGAGTCTGAAGATTCTAGTTCGTTTACTGTGGGTTGGCGTCTGATTCCTCCTCTTCTAGATATTGGGAATTGATAGTCATTTTTAGCCAGCCTATTCAGGATCTCCATTGCTTCCTTTGGTTTCTTGTCTAGGAGTATGCCATTTTTCGAGGCATCAAGCATCATCCTCGTTGGTGTGTTTACAACATTGTAGAACATTGTCACATGTGTCCAAAATGGGAATCCATGTAAGGGGCATTTATGTAACAGCTCTCTGTATCCCTCCCAGGCCTCGTACATGGATTCAATATCAGCCTCCCGAAAAGAAGTGATTTCATTACGTAATTTATTAGTTAAATTTGTAGGATTAAATCTAGCAAAGAAATCATGACATAAGTCACTCCAGGATTCTATAGATCCAACTTGAATGCTATTTAACCAAGTTTTTGCCCTATCCTTCAGTGAATAGGGAAATAATTTCAGCCTGAAAATATCCTCATGAACACCTTGTATTTTGAATGAATTGAAAATCTCCAAGAAGGATTTGTGGTGTTGTCTAGCATCTTCAGTTGTTGAGCCGCCAAATTGTCCCATGGTATTGATCATGTTGAACATTACGAGCTTTAGTTCAAAGTGGGCAGCTTCTATCGCAGGTGTGACAACTCCTGGATTCAGTTCGTTGAGATCTTCTTCTAAGTAATCTAGGACGGTGAGGTTTCTTAATTGAGCAATTGGAGGTGACTGAATTCCTTCCTCTACTGCCGCGACATTATGATTGTCGTCAGAATTCTGATTGCCATTGGCATTTCGGTTGCCTGCTACATGTGCCATTTCTCTTATCCCTTGTTTGAGTCTTTGACAAGTACGGTCAATTTTTGGATCAAGTTCGAATAATGGATTCTTTGGGTTCGCCCTGGTCATACACCAATGCAAAACCAAATTTGATTAGCGCTTGAAAAACTAAAAAAAAGTGCAAGAAAATTAAATAAAGGTTGTTATTGCCTATCCCCGACAACGGCGCCAAAAACTTGTTGCATGTGTAAAGTGCCCCGCAATTATGCAAGTATACACGTCTCAAGTAATAAAGTGATGTGTATTGAGTATCGTCTCCACAGAGATTGGTGTAACCTTCAATGTTATTGTCTAGCACTGAAAAGGAAATAAAAGTAAAAAAACACAAGTGATAGATTGGATTTTTAGAATAATCTAATAAACAAAAAAGCCAGTAAACTAAAAGTTGAGTAATCAAGATGAGAGAATGGGCTAGATTATATTGCGGTATAGTGTGGAAACCAATTGGAATTGTCTCGGTTTTTTAATACAACGAACACTGAATTGCCTCGGCAAAGACTAAAGTCACTACCACAACAACTGGTTAAGTAACTACCTCGGCAATCCCTTGCTTGGGCAGATACAAACAACGTCAAGGTTCGACAAAGTGTCCTTCAGTGGCTCCTTCTTATCCCTAAGTCAAAACCGTGTTGATGTGCAGGCCTTGATAATACCTCTCAGCATGAACCAAGGGTGAACACCAACCAATCTCATGCTTCCTTTAGCCGTTGAAACTCAAACTTATCCCTAAGCTGAGTTAGTTTTCACCAATTGGGATGAAAACCATGCTTATCCATTTTTGTGAGTCTAACTCTCTCGATATTAGACAAATAGAGAGTTAATGAGATCCTCTCCCAATTCACTCACAAACAAGATCAATACCAAGAATAAGCAAACCTTAAACTAAAATTGTATTAACAAAAACTTAAACAAAATTCAACCATTTTCTCACAACTACTAAACAATACAATCTAAACCCTAAGAAGAAATTAGAACATGATCACAATGTAAGCTCGCTACAAAGTCTCTCAACTCTCAATTTCTCGCGTCTAAGATGTCTTTAATGGCTTGCTTTGGCTTCTTATTTATAGAGGAGGTCTATGTCAAGTCATTCTTGATGAAGTTAAGTTAGAATTAAACACATTAAAAGAAAAGATCTTCTTTTAAAGTATTATAACTTTCTTCCTTAAAATCCCTTCATTTTCGTGGAATATTCTCTTGACCTTCCTTCGGCGTTTTCATAATCTTCCTACGGTCCGGTCTTCATGCAAAGTGCATAGAAAAATTCCAGTTTTCATGCTCTTCAAAACGTATATCACTTTGCATGCTTTCTCCCTTGTCGACTATGTATGTGCATTGCCTCGGCAGTGGCTTGGCTATTGCCTCGACAATTGTCGATTTGTCTTTTCTGCTCAGCAGGGCTCTATATCATGGTTCAGCTTCCTTCAGTAGAAACTGACTTCCACAACTGGCTTGATCTGAACCGTCGAGAGATGGTTTTGCACTGCTCCTTCCTTTCCTTTACTGCCGCGACAGTGAGTAGCGAAATCTGCATATGCACCAAATAAACCACAAATAATGATCAAGCATAATAAAGATGTGATCAGTGTGATTGATGCATGAAGGGCTACAATGTGACTCAAATGGGTGTAGATTTAGCAATAATTGTCATAGAAAATGGGTGAAATTATAGAACTTCTACACACTTAACAATTGCTACCAAATGAAGTTTCACTATTCAATGTACCATTAGAAATAGATTCATGGGCAAGGTACTATGTGACTTGGGAGCCATCATCAATTTGATGCCAATGTTAGTCTTCGGAAAGCTTGGAGTTGAAGTAAGGCCTACTACTGTAACACTTCAGCTGACAGGCCAATCCTTTGCACACCTTAAAGGTAAGATTGAGGATATGTTGGTGAAGGTAGACAAATTTATATTTCCAGATGATTTTATCATTTTAGATTATGAGGCAGATGTTAATGTCTCAATTATATTGGGTAGATCATTCCTTGCCATAGGTAGGGCCCTAATTGATGTTCACAAAGGTGAATTTACAATGCACATGAATGATCAACATGTTACATTTAATGTGTTTCAAGCTCTTAAATGCGCAGATGAACCTGAGGAATGCCAAATTGACGAGATAATGGAGTAAATTTTTTCTATGCACATGGCACATATTTTTCAAGACCCAAATTGTGATGCTAGGGAACTGGATGGTGAAGATGAGATGAGTGAAAAACCTGAAGGACCAACCTTGGAAACTGAAGATGTGAGTTATTTTGGATAACTAGAGCCACTAGAGTTTGCTAGCAGAGAAATTAAGGCACCCAAACCATCAATTGAGGAGCCACCAAAATTGGAGTTGAAACCATTGCCATATCACCTCAAGTATGCTTATTTAGGTAATAACTCAACTTTGCAGTGATCATTGCTATTGATCTCACAAATGACCTGGAGGAAAGATTATTGGAAATATTAAGCAATTATATGCAAGCTTTAGGATGGACCTTGGCTGATACCCGAGGATAAGCCCAACTATTTGCATGCACAAAATCATTTTGGAGGACTATCATGGCAAAACCATTGATGGCCAGAAAATATTGAACCCGAGCATGAAAGAGGTAGTGAAAAAAGAAATCATAAAATGGATGGATGTTGGGATAATTTATCTCATTTCTAATAGCTCATGGGTCAGCCTGGTGCAATGTGTGCCAAAAAAGGGTGGCATGACCGTGGTACAAAATAGCAAAGAAGAGTTGATTCCCTTCAGGACTGTCACATGTTGGATGTGCATAGATTATAGGAGGCTAAACAATTCCACACGGAATGACCACTTTCCATTGCCCTTCATCGATCAGATGTTAGACAGGTTGGCAGGTAAGGAATTTTATTACTTCATGGACGGCTAATCGGGCTACAATCAAATTGCCATCACCCCAGATGATCAAGAGAAAACCATGTTCACTTGTCCATATGGGGCATTCACTTTTAGAAGAATGCCCTTTGGATTGTGTAATGCCCAAACAACATTTCAGCGTTGCATGATGTCTATTTTTTCCGACATAACAGAAAACAATTTGGAAGTGTTCATGGATGATTTCCCAGTGTTTGGTAAAACATTCAAGGAATGTCTTCAGAGTTTGGAGCATGTTTTACAAAGATGTATTGAGACTAACTTGGTCCTGAACTGGGAAAAATGCCACTTCACGATGAAGGAGGACATTGTTCTCGGACACAAGGTGACCAAGAGAGGACCGGAAGTTAACAAAGCAAAAGTTGAGGTAATCAAACAATTGCCACCTACTACAAGCGTAAAAGGCATCAGAAGTTTCTTGGGACATGCAGGTTTTTACCGTCATTTCATTAAAGATATCTCAAAAAATTCTAAACCTTTATGCTTTTGGAACAAAATACCGCTTTTGCATTTGATGATTCTTGTTTAAGAGCTTTTCATGAACATAAAGAAAGGTTGATTAATGTTCCTATAGTCGTGGCACCGGATTGGAATGAGCCATTCGAGCTAATGTGCGATGCCAACGATTATGCTGGTGGAGTAGTGTTGGGATAAAGGCGTGGCAAAGTTTTCTATACCATCTACTATGCCAGCCAAATGCTAAATAGAGACCAGCTTAATTACTCCACAATCGAGAAAGAATTTCACGTGGTTGTCTTTGCAGTTGACAAGTTTAGATCTTACTTTGTAGGTAACAAAGTTATGGTGCACACAAATCCTTCGACATTAATATCTCTTAGAAAACAAGGATGCCACGCCCAGACTAATCCGATGGACACTCTTGCTGCAAGAGTTTGATCTCGAGATCCGAGACAAGAAGGGGAGTGAGAACTTGGTAGTTGACCATTTATCACGTCTAGAGCATCACCTTGAGGATGGCAAGACTGCTGCCATAAGGGATGAATTTCTCGATGAGTATTTACTTGCAGTTAATTCTATGCCATGGTATGCTGACATAGTCAACTACCTCGTAAGAAAAATTTTGCCACCGGATCTAGCGAGTAATGCCAGGAAATGATTCATGCGAGATGTTCGACAATATTATTGGGACGAGCCATTTTTGTTTAAGTAGTGTGCCAATCAAGTGATACTCAGTGCGTGCCAAAAGATGAACAACACAACATATTGCAATTATGCCATACAACACCGTATATAGGCCACTTTGCTGGGGTGAAAATCACGACCAATGTACTGGAACAAGATTAGTTTGGCCCACACTTTATAAAGATACCCATAATTTTGTAAAGGCATGTGATTGATGCCAGCGTATGGGTAACATCTCCAGCAGACATCAATTGCCACTCGAGAACATTATGCAGTATAACTGATTGATGTATGGGGAATAGACTTCATGGGTCCTTTCCCCCATCATTTGGTAACTTATATATCCTTGTGGTTGTTTATTACGTTTCAAAATAGGTTGAAGCTATTTCTTTGCTAACAAACGATGCCAAGGTTGTTTCCAAGTTCATGCAAAAGCATATTTTCACTCGATTCGGTGCCCCCAGAGCTATTACACATGATGAAGGTACCCACTTTAAATGTAATTCAATTTCTAAAGCTCTGTGCATGTATGAATACATCAACGAATTGCCACACCCTATCATCCCCAAACGAATGGCCAAGATGAGATCTCAAATAAGGAGATTAAGAACATTTTAGAGAAGACTGTGAACCCAACAAGGAAGGATTGGTCCTTAAGACTAGATGACTCCCTTTGGGCTTACAGAACATCTTTTAAAACTCCTTTGAGAACCTCCCCATACATACTCGTTTTTGGGAAGGCATGCCACTTGCCAGTGGTGTTGGAACATTGAACTTATTGGGCAACCAAAAAGCTTAATATGGAATGGAGGGTTGCTGGTAAGAAGAGGATGCTCGATTAGAACGAGTTAGAGGAATTTCGAGATCAAGCCTATGAGAATGCCAAGCTATATAAAGAGAAGACGAAGAGGTGGAATGATAACAAAATATTGCCAAGGCAGTTTGAAGCCGGTCAAAGAGTTCTGTTATTTAACTCTAGGTTAAAGCTATTTACTGGGAAGGTCAGTACCCCTCGAAATTGTCAAACCATATGCTCATGGCAGTTGACATCAAGGGTTTGAAGACTAAATTTTTTAAGGTAAACGACCAAAGGTTGAGACATTATCTAGAAGGTAATCAAGGTAATGCCAAGAAGACCATTCTCCTGGCAGAAATTGCATGATTCTGTCATTTTTTATCGCTCAGTGTAAATAATTAGGTTAGTTATTATTATTTTTCAGTATTTTATTTATTTTCTATTTTTATTTTAATTTTCTTCTTTGAAAGGGTTGTTTTGAGTGAGTGTAGGTACATGTTACATTGCCAGGCAGTATGCCGAGATGGGGGCTGACATGTAGAACTCAACATTGCATAATTGGACTTGTGTGGGTTAAGCCCAAGAAGAGTAATTTTTTTTTGGCTAAGTGTGAGTTTAAACCATAGCCGATTAGGGTAAAAATTGAATTTCAAAATTTAAACCTAATCTTTTTATCTTACCCCTTTTCTCGCTCCATCTCTTCACCTTCAACCCATAGCTTATCATTATCCCTTAGTTCATAATTATCTCTTCACCCTAAACACGCCACTCCTCTATCATTAGTTATATTTAATCACACCATTAAAACCCTCAACTGTTACTTTTTCCCTATACTTAAACACATACCTTTGCCTTAGCTAAATTTTTACAATCACTCTTTTCATCTTCTCCAGCAAGAAAGCAAGAATCCACCTTTTTGTTTCCCTAAAATTCTTCTGATTTCTCTAAAAATTTCTCCATGGCATCTTCTTCAACACCTTTCAAGATCTTCTTTAATGAAGAGATTCACAAGAAGTACCAGTATAACTTTGCCTCAAGGACGTTTTCCTATGAGAAAAATTTCGAGTTCAAGAACGAACCCAACTTGGGTTATTCGCCGAAGTTCATGATGGTGGTGAAACAACACAAGTGGGGCTTATTTTTCCAGAAATGGAGGAAATATATTCCAATATTGTCTGAGAGTTTTATGCCCACCTCACGACTAAAGATTTACCCTTCTTGCTTATACAAGGTACGTGTGTTCGATTTGATGAGGGATATATTAATACTATGTTTGGATTGGATGGTGTAGGGGAAGAGCACTATGAATTTGTTGACTCGTTGGACGCTGCCTAGAGGTAAAAGCTACTGAAGGATTTATGTGAGCCTGGCACCAAGTGGAACGTGTCATCGAAGAGCCATCGGATGATGAAGTGGCTGGGATTGAAGCCACAACCAAGGGGGTGGAACCATTTCCTGAAGGTAAATCTGACGCTGACCGCCCGCAATGAAATTGTCTCGGAGGAGAAGATGACCTTGTTGCATTCAATCATCGTGGGTCGCAAGATCAACATCGGTCGTATCATTATCGATGAAACTTATAAGTGCGATGGTAAGGGCAGTGGAAGTTTGTTTTCCCTTTATTAATCTTTAATATTTGTATGAAGCACAATGTGCCAATGCTTGATTCAAACAATGTCCAAAAAGCAAGGGAACAACTATCACTCTTGCCCTTTGGAGGCAACTCATTGCCACTGAGTCCAAAGAGAAGGGCAAGGGAAAGGTTGTGGAGCTGGTGTCCAAGGCCAAGGTGCCCAAGGCAGAACCTGAGACTCATATGCCAGCTGGTTCAGTGGCAATGCTTTCTCAAATCTACCAACACTAGGAGATCATTCTTCAAAAGTTGGAGAAAGCAGGGGAGCAGAAGACCAAGCTCTGGAATTATACACATGCTTGGGACTGTGCCATTAAGAAAACTCTTGAAGGAATGTCCCCGAGTGTTTTGCCAGCCTTCACTGAGTTCCCCACTGACCTCTTTGCCAACGATGATGTGCCAGCCAGTCCTCATTCAGTCTATACTCTGACACAATCAGATGCCACCGTACTAGTGTCCTCTGTCCAAGTTAAGTCCACAAGAATAGACACGCCGCCCAAAAGAAGAAGGAATCCAAGCCAAACTTGTTACAACACATGTTGCACCTACCTCATCTACTGCCACAGACCCTCCTGCTGCTTCGGAGCCAGTGAAGATTATCAAGGAAGTTCTCTATGACATTGGAGCTTCCACAACCGCATCAAAGCCCAACATGAAGGGAAAGAAACACATGGCTCCTGATCGAGGGAGCTTTGTCAAGAAAAAGAATCGTGTCACACGCCAAAAAAACTCCGAAGGGGAGTCCTCTTTCCCTTAAACTCCTTACATTCATTTTGTTCATGCATTTTATTTTATTTTCATTTGTTTAAATATGTCTACATACATTGAGGACAGTGCACACCTTTGGTTTGGGGTGTGTGTGGCCTCACATCTTTTTACTTCAACAAATTTATCAATTTATGACGAAATTTCTCTATGACGTTACATATAACGTCACAAAATATACTTTAATCGTGATAGATTTTTTTCGTCACAATTAGTAAACAGTTGTATATCTTTTGACAATTTAAAAAACGTCATTGATTTTCGTCACTATATGTTTGGCGCCTAAACAAAAACTTGGAGGGAAACATTTCAATGACATTTAGATAAAATGATGACATTGTACAATTGTTACCAATGAAATGAAAGTATTAGTGACGAAATATTATTATAATCATTCAATGTTCATTGGTGACGTTGAAAATTCATCACCAGTAACCTTTATTTGTGACAATTTGATTCGTCATATTTTAAAAGACATAAAATTTGACATTTTATTTGTGCCACAAAAAATTAGTTTAATGTGACGAAAATCACTAATTGTCACTAATTGCTACATGTCTTACATTTTATATAACTATTTTTAAAAATATTATGAGATTATGTCACTTAATGTTTGACGTCAATAATAAATGTAAAAGATGGTGGAAAAATTTATTGGTGAGAAATTTCTACATTTTGGTTGCGTGACTAATTCAAAATTTTATTAGTTATAAATTTTTAAATGTTTTGGATTTTGGGCTCATATTTTAATCGTTGACTATTATTTGTGCTAACATGGTAGTCAATCTTACTGACATTGTAGTGTGAATGATGACATGTCAAATGAACTTGATTGATTCTTTTGAAAAGAACAAGAATCTATTTATTTTTTAAAGTATAAAAAATATATTTCAAAAATAATTGAAATTTTATTGAAAGCGGTAAAAAGTTTATAAAAAATGAAATATTAATTAAAAACGAACTTCTTTACCAAACAACTCTTCTATAATCCTTGTTCGAATATATTATCGTTTATTGAACATATTTTCAATTGGATCAAATCTTGTATTGGAGTAACACATTGTTGCTCCTTAGTCTTAGGTTGAATATTAAAATTTATGTTTTCAACAACAAATAACATAGCAAGAGAATACCAATTTGAGTCATTAGCATCACTTAAATATAGGATTTGTCTATCACTTTTTTTACAACAAAAGTGAACCTCATAGGAGATCAATGGTGGGATGCAATCTTAGTCCTATAGATGATAATTATAAATATGCATTTGGATCCATATTAATCAAGAAATTAATACTACGAATTATTATTACATATTTAGTGCTAATCAAAGAATTTAGAATATATATATATATAAAAGTTATTGAAATATATATGTTTTGAATTTTTTTAAAAAAATGCATATTATCTACAAGCAATTGCTTGCAGCAAGCATATTAAATCTCTTCTCATAGCCCAAGGGGTTCAAAATCCATAGCCATTTTAATTTGGGCATTATTCTTTTTTAGTTTTGTCAAATCCCTAGCTAGATTTCGTGTTAGAGACGGCCGCGAGGTTTATAATTTCAAGCACCAAGCGACTCATTACTTGCACCACTGCCACCACCGCCTCCCTTTCCCCTTCCTACCCAAAAGGCCAAAACTACAACCTGATACCGATGGTGGTCGAGCAATCTTTCGCGGTGAGAGGGCTTACGGAATTTTATCTTGTCTCATCGAGGAAAATATCGTATGTATCAACGGACCCAACAACAAGGCCGTACCTGGGCATGGGCAATAGGGGCACCCGCCCAGGGCCTTTACTCTGTTCAGGGCCCATTTTTTTTTGAATATTTATAGTTAGGGTTTAATATTTTTTTAATATTTATTATTTAAAATTTAATTTTTTTAATAATTGTTATTAGAGTTCTATTCTTAATTTTTTTGATATTTGTTATTAAGGGTATAATTTTTTTCAATACTTGTTATTATAGCCTCATTTTTTCGAATACTTGTAATTAGGGGCCCATTTTTTTATGATTTATTGTTATTTCAATACTTGTTATTCGGGTACAAAAATTTCAATACTTGTTATTATGAAGCCAATTTTTCAATACTTGTTACTAGGAGTCTATCTTTTCTAATATTTGTTATTAGGGCCCTACTCTTAAATTTTATTTTTTCCGATACTTGTTATTGCGAGTCCATTTTTTTCAATACTTGTTATTTATGATCATTTTCCCTAATATTTGTTATTACATGCATACTTTTAAATTTTAATTTTTCAATACTTGTTATTAGGGTTCCACTTTTCCCTATATTTGTTATTACAAGATTTTTTTTATATATCACTTGTTACTAAGGGTCTAATTTCAATGTTTTTTCTTCTAATACTCGTTATTAGGGGAAAGGGTGAGCAAAACTCCACTCGACTCGAAAAAATTGATTTTTTGATTCGACTTAAAAAAAATTTCAAATAAAGTTTGAGTTGTAAAATAAAAATTTTAATAACTCAAAATTTTAGTATTTAGTAGATAAATTTTTAAGTTCGAGTCGTAAGGACTCGTAAACTCGCATAACTAGAATTTTTTTACTCGACTTAACTTGATCGAACGCTTACCCTTAATTAGAGGCATATTTTTTAAATTTGCCCATGGGCCACCAAGATCTCAGAAACGGGCATCAATTACAACACCGCCCACATCGTTGTCGCCCAGCTCCTCTTTCTCGAATCTGAAAACCCGTCCAAACGTATTCAATGTACCTCGACTCCCCTTGCAGCCAAGTCACTAAAGGTCTTTCTCGATAATCTTGTCATGTTGTTTTTGGTGCAAGTCTTTCAATTAATCATATGATGCAGTGCATTGAGTCTCCAATCAACCCATTTTTTGGGGTAAGCTGCATCCATGGTATCCTATTATAGTTTCATTATAAACATGTAGGCACAATGGTATGGTTGTATGAATACTTGTCACCATCATTGAACTAGTGTAGGCTACACTGTGTAGCTCAAGAATTAAAGATTCGCTGTTATTTAGTATCTCTACATGCCTCCAAATTCATGTTTGGTACAAAAAAATTAAAAGAGTGGCCAGGCCATAAAAAAAAAAAACAAAGTGCTTTAACCTTGCATGATTGATCGAAGAGAAGGGATTTAGTTGTATCTTTTAAAACCTGAAATTTAGTTCTAGAGAGGGGATTGGAAGCAAGACTGATCAAGGGATGGTGTGGTGTGGTGTGGTTTTGATCGGTTGAGCTTACTCTTGGAAAGAAGGAAGACATTCGGCTGGAGGTGTGTTATAAAAATGGAATAGCAACAGCTGTTAGAAGGGAGCAGTTGGCAAGGTAAGGGAGGAAGATTTAAGGTCGATACTATAGATAGTTATGATTTCGTAGATTTGATCTTAATATACTTTTTCCTATTCCTCGACTTAAGTTAATAGGATTATAAGTGTGATTTGATGACGTATATGATTATAATGTTGGTTTAATGCTTAAATGGTATGAATGATGCTAGAGTGTTGAGGAAGAAATAAAAAGATGGTAATTTATGATGGATTGATTCTTGGATGAGTTTGCATTACTGAATATACTATAAAGTATGTCTAAATGGTACTTAGTACTCGAATATGTATTCTTGCCTTTCTTTTCATAGCATCTTTATGTTTGATTGAATAATTGACTATATGAAATGTACATATTAATAGATACTACTCTTTCAAGTTGAATTTCGTTGATTTTAGTCTTGTATATATATCTTAAAATGTGGAGTTTAATTGCTGGAAAGTTCAGGATTGTTTTGGAACAATTGTGCATTTAGAATGGTTAAATATTAGGTTGAAATGTTTTCGCAACAACCGATTTCGCATGATTTGGTAGCTAAAATGAAGTAACAGTAGTTGAATCCGTGGCCTTGTGTCATGTGTGTAGCACTGTAATGCTTGATATTAAGTACAAAATGATGTAATTATAAGCTCAAAGCAGTTTGCATTGGTGTTGCCCTATGGAGACTGTTATGCTCGGTTAGAGTTCAATTTTGAGGCCATAATTTGGTACAAATGCAGCAAGTAGCTGCTGTAATTTTTTGTTTCTATCAGTGTTAAGATCTGAGAAATATGAAGAGAAGAAACAAGATTTGGGGAAGGAGAGACGGTACTCTCGTGGTATTTTATTGATTTAAAGAATAACCGTAATATTCTCAAAAGAGAACCGTCTTTCTACCAACCTTCTAGAGAAACAGAAATATAAAATGAATGATGCAGCACATTTGATTACAACCGCTGCACTCATTGCAAATAGAAACAGAAACAGAAAACAAACTTATACCTTTACTCTTGACATTCCCCCAGCTTCACTGACGAGGAAGACCCGAAAAAACTTCTTGTTTCTTCATAGACCAAACTTCACTCTTCATTCCCCCAACGGACTGGATGATGCAGATCTGACTCAATCTTGACTGCATATCTTAGAAGAAGAAACACAAGAACATGCTGCAACAAAAACAATACACAAACAAAAAGAAAAAAGAACCAGATGCAACCAGCAGTAAGCAAACAAATTATAACAAAGGAACAACAGCAAGTTTGAGCCTGTGTCTGTGAAAAGCAGGGGCGGACAAAGGCTTGGTTAGAACATCCGCAACCTGCTCAAAAGCAGGGACCTCATTGACCTGAAGCTTGCCTGCAACAACTTGTTCACGAACAAAGTATAAATCTAACTCAACGTGCTTGAATTTAGAATGCATCACGGGATTTGCGGACACAGCTACTGCACTTGAATTGTCACACCAGAGCACAGGTAAGCCATCTGTCATGACATTCAGCTCATTCAGGAGGGATTGAAGCCACATTATTTCAGTAGTAGCACAAGCTACACTTCTGTACTCAGCTTCGGCTGTGGACCGAGAAACAACCTGCTGCTTGCGTGACCCCCAAGAAACAGGATTACCACCAAAATAAATGCAGAACCCAGACGTTGAACGTCTGTCATCAGAGTCAGACCCCCAGTTAGCATCAGCAAACCCTTCAATGTTTAAACGAGAATGAGCAGTGAACTTCAACCCATAGTCTAAAGTGCCTTGCAGATATCTAAGGATTCTCTTTACTGCATTAAAGTGCACATCACTAGGACTCTGCATGAACTGACAGACTTTATTAACAGCAAAGGCAATTTCTGGCCTAGTTATAACAATATATTGTAAAGCCCCTACAATACTGCGATATTCAGTAGCATTGGCTATAGGAGTGCCATCATGAGCAGACAACTTGCAACTAGAAATCATAGGGGTAGGGAGACCCTTAGCATTGTCAAAACCATACTTATGCAACAGATCCATGATATATTTCCTTTGACTCACCATTAGACCATCTGAAGAACAGGTAACCTCAATTCCTAAAATATAACTAAGAACACCCAGATCTTTAAGAGAGAAAGTTCTGTGCAATCTATCAACCACATCCTGTATCGCAACACAATCAGAACCAGTCAAGATAATGTCATCTACATATACAAGTAGATACATCACAGAAGAAGAAGAAATTTTCACAAAGAGAGAAGCATCAGATTTAGTTAAAGAGAACCCATCAGACACAAGATAATCTTTAAGTCTCTCAAACCAAGCCCTTGGTGCTTGTTTGAGACCATAGAGTGCTTTGTTTAGTTTGCAAACCAGATTCAAACGAGAGTCACCTTGCTCATAGCCTGGGGGCTGAGCCATGTAGACTTCTTCCTTCAAAACCCCATTCAAAAATGCATTATTTATATCCACTTGCTTGAGTGTCCATCCACGAGTGATAGCCAATGACAGAATTGTTCTAACAGTAACAGGCTTCACTACAGGACTGAAAACATCATGGTAATCAATTCCAGCTTCCTGAAGATACCCTTTAGCCACAAGCCTGGCCTTGTATCTATCTACATAGCCATCAGGTTTCCTTTTAATTCTGAACAACCACTTACAATTCACAGCTTTTCTATTTGAAGGAAGAGGCACAAGAGTCCAAGTCTCATTCTTCATCAAAGCATCATATTCAGCTTGAACAGCTGCTCTCCAATGCTTGTCTAACATGGCTTCTTTAATGGCTTTAGGTTCAGACTCAGAATGCAAGACAGTAGAGGAAACCTGATAAATCTTGGGTTTGTATATGCCATTCTTACTCCTTGTCACCATGCTATGACCTATTTGCTGTGATGAACCTTGAGGCACATGAAAATCAGCAGTTTGAGCCCTTTGAGAATCCTCCTCTAAAAAAGTTGTGTCAGTAGGAACACCACCAAGAACTATCTCAGATGGAGTGACTTCAATTGGAACACCATCATTTTCAGATGTTAACAGAAACTCATCAGAGTAACCTTCTGTACCTTCTTCAGAGTTGTTAAAAACATCATCACTTTCTCCAAATCGAACAGTATCTGCTGCAACCCCACTTTGACCAACCTCCTGATTACCTTGAACAACTCCAGAGGTATTAAAAACATCATCATTCTCTCCAATTCGAACAGCAGCTCCCTGACCAGTTTGAGCATTGGCAACATTCCCTTGATCACCACCAACCTCCTGATCACCTTGACAAAGGATCTGCTCACCTTGAACAGTTCCCTAATTACCTTGAACATCATCTTCAGCATTTCCTCGAAGACTACTTTCAACAGTATTAACATTGTCTGTTAGAACATCCACAGGACCACCATTTTGACAACCAACATTGTAACCCCCGAAGCCCGGCCTAGACGCCCGACCCGAACTACGGAGATTACACGGGGAAAACCAAAGTCAACCCGAAAGTCAACTCTGGTTAACAACCCTTTTTTTTTCTTTTTAATCTTATCTAGATGTACATTACTCCTATGTGTGATCATACAAACAGCATATTAAAAGATCACAAACATCAGAGATCAAACAGGGACCCAATTGAACAAATTACAACTTTAGGGACCAAACTGTAGTTCCTGATAAATTAAAGGACTTAACCCAAATTAAGGTCACCAACTTGGAATTAGTCAGGTTTCATGCTTCTCCGTGAAATTTCAGCTCAAAAGAACAACCACAGCTCATGCAATTGATCATACAAGATTCAGGACCAAAACATAAACAAAACAAAACATTCAAAGATTCTTTTAACTGATTTTAACGGTCCGGTATCGATACGCCACGTGTCGTATCGATACTCGGGGAAGGCAGTAACCAAATTCAAGCAAGAGTATCGATACTCTCCCCGCAGTATCGATACTCCATTCATATGGTATCGATACTTGTTCATCAGGTATCAATACCCCTGGCCTGAAACTTGCAAATTTGGCTCAGGTGTATCGATACCCCAAGCCCAAGTATCGATACCCCTGTCTGCAGACAACTCCAAAACAGCATCAAACATGCTTCAAACATCAAATTAACATCACCAAACCATTACACAAAGTCAACCAACATGCAAGGACCTCAATTGCATCATCAATTTAACACATTAACATCACATAAGAAAAACCCCAATTTATATGGCATGCTTCCTAGTTAAGCTATCCATTCAACTCCAAACTTGCAAAACAAGCATATAAGGTTCCAAATCAAAAACCAACATTCTCAACAACATTTAACAGACTTAGGGAGTCTTAAACACCTCCCAAAACATATACATTGGTCCCCCATTGCCAAATCAACCAAAAAGCTAAATGTGCTTGTAAAACCTCATACATTGAGCTTAAGTAGAACTTGATTGCTTGCCCTCCCTTGCAGCCCACAAGATGCTCTAATTCTCTGCATTATTGAATTAAGAAAACGTAGAGAGCGTAAGCAAAAGCTTAGTGAGGCATGCTCATTTAAAACAATTCAATAACGCATTTGAAACCATTTACAAAACATGCTTTAAATTAATCCATGCATAAGTTCAAAGCATTCTTAAAACCATGTAACCACATGCTTATAACATAATCAAACCAAGCATCACATGCTTCTTACACACTTTCCATGTCATATTGGCACAAGTGACAAATTCCATTTTTGATGAACAAGATCAACATCTTTGTCAAGGACTTTTAAACACCTTGACCCCAAGGACTTTTAAACACCTTGGCCATGGACTTTTAAACACCATGATCATGGACCACACAAGGACTTTTAACCACCTTTGTGTCCGTAACTTGAATCACCCCAAGGACTTTTAAACACCTTGGCCCCAAGGACTTTTAAACACCTTGGCCCCATGGACTTTTAACCACCATGGAAAGGAGCACCTAAGGACTTTTAACCACCTTAGAGTCCGCAACATCGAAGGACTTTTAACCACCTTGATGTTCATGTAACAAGGCTCACTCAAGGACTTTTAACCACCTTAGTGACCTCCACTTTTTCAAAACCATCACTTGCCAATATGCATCAATTTCATCACAATATCCACTGTTTTAAAGCATTTAAACCAAGCCATTTCGTCATGCAATTCATGCATCAAATCCACATTTAAACAATGTACAAATCAAGGAACTCCTACCTAGAGTTACCTTCAACACATGGCTTAAATCAACAGCATAATCCATGCTAAAACATGCTTTCAAAACAGTAAGTAAAACATGCAAATCATCATTTAGCAAAATATCAAGTCATGGCCACCACTAGAGAGAAAATCCGGAAACTTACACTTGAGCTTAGCAAAGTTGTTTAGACTTAAACTAAGCTCCCATAACCTTCAAACCTTTGTTTAAAAAGCTGAAAATCCAATTCCAAAGTTGCACTCACCAAAAACCACTTAGCTTCAAGCCTAAGCACCAAATCAAGCCTCCAAATCAACCGAACTTGAATCCAATGATGCCTCCCCTGTTTCAACACATCAAAGCAGAGGATTAATGCATCATCTTGCATTAATTGCTTCAATGAAAGCACCTAAACTCGCTGCTCTCAATCAACCTCCAATTTCGGCCACCAAACACAACCGAAATTGCATCCAAAACACTTCCAAACAAAGCCCAGCCATAAACCAGCAAAACCTCACATCTATCAACATCAAACCACATCTAAAAACAACCTAAAAGCAACCTTATACCTCCAGCAACACCAGAACACCAAAATCACCTCAAAAACAACCTTAAAACACAAGCTAAACTTAGGAAACACAACCTATCCGGGATTGCATTAATCAAGACCCACTTCCACATCAATTTAATGATCATTTATCATCAAAAACACTTCTCAAAACTCAGATTTAACAGATCAAACGAAAATCAAATGAAAACACCAAAATCTTGCATAATTAGCCAAGATCCATAAATCTACTTGAAAACCTTTAATTAAACATACATTTAGGATTGAAAACTTTAGGAACTTCATTAAAGAACTTAAAGTTCAGAGGAGAATCGTTCATACCTCCAAACTTGTGATTTCTCCACTTTTTGGAATGAAAACTTTGTTGAAACTTGTAGCAATTGAGTAGGTTTTGATTACACAATGATTTGCTAACAATTGTGAGTTGAAAAGATGAATTTAGGTGAAGAAATCAGATCAAAATCTCTGAAAATGGTGATGTTTGGTTGGAGAGAAAAGGAGAAGAGAAAATAGGAAGTTAGGAAAGAAAAAAAATAGTAAAATGAGTTTCCCTCCTTTTATCAATCCTTTAAAATCAGATTTTAGGATTAAAATATCTTAGAAAAATCTGGAGAATTCACTTTTGGGCACATAGCTCCTTAAAGATTCAAAGTTTCAATCCTTTTTAAAACAGCCACCAAATTTGCGAAAATTACATTTTGGTCACTAGCCAAAATGTCAACCTTCCAAAACTCATTTTCCAAAATTGTTTTCACAGTTCATCAATTTATATTAAAAGATGATTTTAGAACATTTTTCCATATTTTTAATGCAACCCGAACTAGGTTTTCCTAATTTAACCACTTACAATTCGAACAGCACTTTGACCAACCGGTCAACGCCCAAGACTTCTAAGCCCAAAAACCGAGGCGTTACAACTCTCCCCCCTTAAGAAATTTCGTCCTCGAAATTTACCTGAAGGAAAGAGATAAGGAAACTGCTTCAACATGTCTTCCTTTCGCTCCCACGTGGCTTCCTCAACACCTCGATGCTTCCACAGCACCTTCACCAACTCAATGGTCTTGCCACGAAGAACCTTACTATCTAAATCCAGAACCTTCACCGGTTCCTCATCATAGGTCAAATCCGGATTCAAAACCACATCCTCAACAGGCATCACATGCGAAGGATCAGATCTATACCTCCTGAGCATAGAAACATGGAACACATCATGAATCTTCTCTAGCTCCTGAGGTAACCTCAACCGATACGCAACAGGACCCACTCGCTCAACCACCTCATACGGTCCAATGTACCGAGGGCTCAACTTACCCTTCCGACCAAACCTCATCACCTTCTTCCAAGGCGAAACCTTCAAGAACACACGGTCACCCACCGCAAACTCTATCTCCTTACGCTTCAAATCCGCGTAAGATTTCTGCCGATCCGAAGCAGCCTTCAACCGCTCACAAATGCGCTTCACCTTCTCGGTGGTCCCTTTCAACAAAGCAGGCATAGAAACCAACTTTTGACCAGGTTCAGCCCATCCCAAAGGAGTCCTACACCTCCTCCCATACAGAGCCTCATAAGGTGCCATTTGTATACTCGCCTGATAACTATTGTTATAAGCGAACTCAACCAGAGGCAGATGCTTCTCCCAAGAACCTTGAAACTCAATCACGCAGCATCTCAACATATCCTCCAAAATCTGAATAACCCGCTCAGATTGACCATCCGACTGAGGATGATAGGATGTACTGAAATGCAACCTTGTACCCAGAGCTTGATGCAAACACTGCCAAAAACGCGATGTGAACCTCGGATCCCTATCCGACACAATCGACTTAGGCACACCATGCAACCTCACTATCTCAGCAATGTACAACTCTGCCAGCTTATCCAAAGAAAACGTAGTATGCACAGGCAAGAAATGTGCACACTTCGTCAAGCGATCCACAATCACCCAAACAGAATTCTTCTTCGACGGAGACAAAGGCAACCCAGACACAAAATCCATGGTAACCCTCTCCCACTTCCATTCGGGGATTTTCAACGGTTGCAACAAACCAGAAGGAACCTGATGTTCAGCCTTAACCCGCTGACACACCAAACACTTGCTCACGAACTCTGCCACATCCTTCTTCAAACCAACCCAATAGTACTCATCGCGAAGATCACGATACATCTTGGTACTACCAGGGTGCATAGCAAAAGGACTACTATGACCTTCAGTCAGAATAGCACGCCTCAACTCAACATCAGCAGGCACAACTATCCGACTACCAAAGCACAACACTCCATCCTCATTAAAGCAGAAATCTGAAGGTCTACCCTCCGCGATATCCTGAACATGAGACACCAAGGAATCATCCAACAATTGCTTATCCTTGATCAACTGAACCAACGAAGGTTTCACTTGCAACTCAGCAACAAGGCCACCATCCCGCGATATTCTCAAGCTAGCAAACATCGCCCTCAGCTCAACAGCTACCTTCCTACTCAAAGCATCCGCAACAACATTGGCCTTTCCAGGATGATATTCAATCGTCAAATCATAATCCTTGAGCAACTCCAACCAACGTCGCTGCCTAAGATTCAACTCCTTCTGAGACATCAGATACCTCAAACTCTTGTGATCCGTGTACACAGTACACTTCTCACCATACAGATAATGCCTCCAGATCTTCAAAGCAAAAACCACTGCAGCCAACTCTATATCATGCGTAGGATAATTGCGCTCATGCACCTTCAACTGCCGCGACGCATAAGCCACAACCTTACCCTCTTGCATCAGCACACACCCCAAACCAACATAGGATGCATCACTGTAGACTACGAACTCTTTCCCTGATTCAGGCTGAATCAAGATAGGAGCTTGCGTCAAAGCCAACTTCAGCTTCTCAAAAGCTTGCTGCCTCGCCTCTGTCCACTCATACTTAACATCTTTTTGCAAAAGCTTCGTCAAAGGAGCAGCTATCTTGGAAAAACCATCCACAAACCTCCGGTAGTATCCGGCCAAACCAAGGAAACTACGGACCTCATGAACAGACTTAGGAACCTTCCAGCTCATCACCGCTTCAATCTTCTGAGGATCAACACGAATCCCCTCAGCTGAAACGACATGTCCAAGAAACACCACCTCTCTAAGCCAAAACTCACACTTGCTCAACTTAGCATAAAGCTGATTCTCCAACAAAGCTTGCAAAACCACCCGCAAATGCTCTTCGTGCTCCTCCTCAGTACGCGAGTACACGAGGATATCATCAATGAACACCACAACGAACTTGTCCAGGTATTCATGAAAAACACGATTCATCATGTCCATGAAAGCAGCAGGAGCATTTGTCAAACCAAACGGCATCACAAGAAACTCATAATGCCCATACCTTGTCCTGAAAGCTGTCTTAGGCACATCCACATCCTTCACCTTCAACTGATAATACCCTGACCTCAAGTCAATCTTAGAGAACACAGCAGCTCCCCGAAATTGATCAAAGAGATCATCAATCCTCGGCAAAGGATACCGATTCTTGATAGTCAACTTATTCAGCTGACGGTAATCAATGCACATCCTCATAGTGCCATCCTTCTTCTTCACAAACATGACAGGAGCACCCCAAGGTGACACACTCGGCCGGATAAAACCACGATCAAGCAGCTCTTGCAACTGCGTCTTCAGCTCCTTCAGCTCCTTAGGTGCCATTCTATAGGGAGTAATGGACACAGGAGTGGTATTCTCATACAGCTCAATACCAAACTCCACCTCGCGATTAGGAGGTAAACCGGGCAACTCCTCAGGAAAAACACCAGGAAACTCCTTCACCACGCGGATATCTTGCACTCTCAACTCCTTAGAGCTAGGATTCATCACAAAGGCAAGATAGGCTTCACAACCTTGCCTCAGCATCCTACTTGCCTCCAAGGTAGAAACAACATTGGCAAGAAACTTCATATTCTCACCAACCACCACTACTTCATAATCATCCGCAAGCCTAAGCGACACCCGCTTATTCTCACAATCCACAACAGCACGATGCTCAGCAAGCCAATCCATACCAAGGATCACATCAAAACCATAAAAGGGCAACTCCATAAGATCAACATGAAAGACATGCTCTTGAACAACCAAAGGGCACCTTCTATACAGCTTACGAGTCACAACAGTTTCACCAAAAGAACTAGTGACTCTAACACCGACATCCAAAGACTCAACAGGCAAACCAAGCAACTCAGCATGCTCACGCAAAATGTATGAATGAGTAGATCCAGAATCAATCAAGGAAAGCAAAGACATGGATTGCAAAGTAAAGGTACCTGCAATCACACCAGCATCATTCCTTCTTTCGCGCTGAGCATACACCCTCGCCTGGCCTCCACCCTCAGGTTGAATAGCTACAACATGAGCTACTCCTCGGCCACCTTCCTCACGCCTCTGGAAATTACCACGGCCACGCCCACGGCCTCTCTGCGGTGCCGCAACAGCAGGAGCACGCTCTTGGCCACCAGCCATCCTCGGACAATCACGTCTCAAGTGGTCAGCAGAACCACAATTCCAGCACTCATAACCAACATTACCAGCTGCCACAACAGGAGCCTGCACCTCCCTACCAGCACGAGGACAGTCACGCCTCAAGTGACCACGGGAACCACAAATCCAACAGGCACTAGGCTCAGCCCTAGCAAAACTTCCTCTAGCAGGTGCACCTCCACCTCTCTTAGCTGAAGACTGAAACCTCTGATCACGTCCTCTCTTGTTCCGTCCACCTCCGGAACTATACTCGGCAGCTCTCTTCCCAGAACTAGCCCCAGCACCTCTCGTAGACAAACTCAGATTCATCTCAATATCCTTGGATCGACCAACCAACACATCAAAATCATTGTACTCAGCTGCCAACATATAGGTCTTAACATCCGGCACCAAGCCATAACGAAACCTTTCGCACCTCTCTCGCTCATCAGGTACCAACTCCGGTGCATACTGGCTAAGGCGTACAAACTGTACCTCATACTCAGCCACACTCATGTTCCCCTGAGTCAGAGACATGAATTCACGCTTCTTTTCATCCAGATATCTCACTCCCAGATATCTCCTCTTGAATGCATTCAGGAAGAATGTCCAAGTGATGTCAGCTTCAGCCATCCCAGAGATTGTGGTCATCCACCACGTATAGGCATCACCTTGCAACAAAGATACCACACAGCCCAACTTTTGCACATCCGTGCAACTCATCTGTCCCAGAACACGCTTGGTACTTTCTAACCAGGCTTCCGACCTCTCAGCTGACATACCTCTGAACTCAGTCCCACCAAGACTGCGCAGACGCTCTAAGGGTAGTCTTACACCAGTATCTCCCTGATGCCCAGCTCCTTGAGCTCCAGCTACCGCTGCTCTAAAAGCACCCGCAATAGCTTGTACCAAAGCAAACATGTCAGGCATCGCTTGTCCCTGACCAACCTCAGGTCCTGCAGCTCCAGCACCAGCTGCCTCAGCTCCAGCTCTTCCCCTCTCCGCACCACCACCAGGTGGAGGAGGAGGTAGCACAGCACTACCAGTGTGCTCATCATTCACATTCCCTTCAGGAGTCGTAGCTCTTACGTTACTCCTTAACTCTCTACGTGGTGCCATACTTTACCATGCAATAACAATGCAAAATAAAACAAGTCAGACCCAGCAAGGTAAGCAATTTCAAGTATTCAAGCTCAATCTCTTTCAAAAACAACATCATTTCTTTAGCTTTTGTTTGGCAATGGGTACCCTTATCATGCATCATCACAACATACTTCACAAAAACATCATCAACATAAATCACTGAACATGCTTTCACCCAACAAGCATACAAACCAAACCATGCTTCAATCATGCACAACAACATTCCCAATTACTCAAGAACTCAGCTCTGATACCACCAAATGTAACCCCCGAAGCCCGGCCTAGACGCCCGACCCGAACTACGGAGATTACACGGGGAAAACCAAAGTCAACCCGAAAGTCAACTCTGGTTAACAACCCTTTTTTTTCTTTTTAATCTTATCTAGATGTACATTACTCCTATGTGTGATCATACAAACAGCATATTAAAAGATCACAAACATCAGAGATCAAACAGGGACCCAATTGAACAAATTACAACTTTAGGGACCAAACTGTAGTTCCTGATAAATTAAAGGACTTAACCCAAATTAAGGTCACCAACTTGGAATTAGTCAGGTTTCATGCTTCTCCGTGAAATTTCAGCTCAAAAGAACAACCACAGCTCATGCAATTGATCATACAAGATTCAGGACCAAAACATAAACAAAACAAAACATTCAAAGATTCTTTTAACTGATTTTAACGGTCCGGTATCGATACGCCACGTGTCGTATCGATACTCGGGGAAGGCAGTAACCAAATTCAAGCAAGAGTATCGATACTCTCCCCCCAGTATCGATACTCCATTCATATGGTATCGATACTTGTTCATCAGGTATCAATACCCCTGGCCTGAAACTTGCAAATTTGGCTCAGGTGTATCGATACCCCAAGCCCAAGTATCGATACCCCTGTCTGCAGACAACTCCAAAACAGCATCAAACATGCTTCAAACATCAAATTAACATCACCAAACCATTACACAAAGTCAACCAACATGCAAGGACCTCAATTGCATCATCAATTTAACACATTAACATCACATAAGAAAAACCCCAATTTATATGGCATGCTTCCTAGTTAAGCTATCCATTCAACTCCAAACTTGCAAAACAAGCATATAAGGTTCCAAATCAAAAACCAACATTCTCAACAACATTTAACAGACTTAGGGAGTCTTAAACACCTCCCAAAACATATACATTGGTCCCCCATTGCCAAATCAACCAAAATGCTAAATGTGCTTGTAAAACCTCATACATTGAGCTTAAGTAGAACTTGATTGCTTGCCCTCCCTTGCAGCCCACAAGATGCTCTAATTCTCTGCATTATTGAATTAAGAAAACGTAGAGAGCGTAAGCAAAAGCTTAGTGAGGCATGCTCATTTAAAACAATTCAATAACGCATTTGAAACCATTTACAAAACATGCTTTAAATTAATCCATGCATAAGTTCAAAGCATTCTTAAAACCATGTAACCACATGCTTATAACATAATCAAACCAAGCATCACATGCTTCTTACACACTTTCCATGTCATATTGGCACAAGTGACAAATTCCATTTTTGATGAACAAGATCAACATCTTTGTCAAGGACTTTTAAACACCTTGACCCCAAGGACTTTTAAACACCTTGGCCATGGACTTTTAAACACCATGATCATGGACCACACAAGGACATTTAACCACCTTTGTGTCCGTAACTTGAATCACCCCAAGGACTTTTAAACACCTTGGCCCCAAGGACTTTTAAACACCTTGGCCCCATGGACTTTTAACCACCATGGAAAGGAGCACCTAAGGACTTTTAACCACCTTAGAGTCCGCAACATCGAAGGACTTTTAACCACCTTGATGTTCATGTAACAAGGCTCACTCAAGGACTTTTAACCACCTTAGTGACCTCCACTTTTTCAAAACCATCACTTGCCAATATGCATCAATTTCATCATAATATCCACTGTTTTAAAGCATTTAAACCAAGCCATTTCGTCATGCAATTCATGCATCAAATCCACATTTAAACAATGTACAAATCAAGGAACTCCTACCTAGAGTTACCTTCAACACATGGCTTAAATCAACAGCATAATCCATGCTAAAACATGCTTTCAAAACAGTAAGTAAAACATGCAAATCATCATTTAGCAAAATATCAAGTCATGGCCACCACTAGAGAGAAAATCCGGAAACTTACACTTGAGCTTAGCAAAGTTGTTTAGACTTAAACTAAGCTCCCATAACCTTCAAACCTTTGTTTAAAAAGCTGAAAATCCAATTCCAAAGTTGCACTCACCAAAAACCACTTAGCTTCAAGCCTAAGCACCAAATCAAGCCTCCAAATCAACCGAACTTGAATCCAATGATGCCTCCCCTGTTTCAACACATCAAAGCAGAGGATTAATGCATCATCTTGCATTAATTGCTTCAATGAAAGCACCTAAACTCGCTGCTCTCAATCAACCTCCAATTTCGGCCACCAAACACAACCGAAATTGCATCCAAAACACTTCCAAACAAAGCCCAGCCATAAACCAGCAAAACCTCACATCTATCAACATCAAACCACATCTAAAAACAACCTAAAAGCAACCTTATACCTCCAGCAACACCAGAACACCAAAATCACCTCAAAAACAACCTTAAAACACAAGCTAAACTTAGGAAACACAACCTATCCGGGATTGCATTAATCAAGACCCACTTCCACATCAATTTAATGATCATTTATCATCAAAAACACTTCTCAAAACTCAGATTTAACAGATCAAACGAAAATCAAATGAAAACACCAAAATCTTGCATAATTAGCCAAGATCCATAAATCTACTTGAAAACCTTTAATTAAACATACATTTAGGATTGAAAACTTTAGGAACTTCATTAAAGAACTTAAAGTTCAGAGGAGAATCGTTCATACCTCCAAACTTGTGATTTCTCCACTTTTTAGAATGAAAACTTTGTTGAAACTTGTAGCAATTGAGTAGGTTTTGATTACACAATGATTTGCTAACAATTGTGAGTTGAAAAGATGAATTTAGGTGAAGAAATCAGATCAAAATCTCTGAAAATGGTGATGTTTGGTTGGAGAGAAAAGGAGAAGAGAAAATAGGAAGTTAGGAAAGAAAAAAAATAGTAAAATGAGTTTCCCTCCTTTTATCAATCCTTTAAAATCAGATTTTAGGATTAAAATATCTTAGAAAAATCTGGAGAATTCACTTTTGGGCACATAGCTCCTTAAAGATTCAAAGTTTCAATCCTTTTTAAAACAGCCACCAAATTTGCGAAAATTACATTTTGGTCACTAGCCAAAATGTCAACCTTCCAAAACTCATTTTCCAAAATTGTTTTCACAGTTCATCAATTTATATTAAAAGATGATTTTAGAACATTTTTCCATATTTTTAATGCAACCCGAACTAGGTTTTCCTAATTTAACCACTTACGATTCGAACAGCACTTTGACCAACCGGTCAACGCCCAAGACTTCTAAGCCCAAAAACCGGGGCGTTACAAACATTGTCACAACCAACATTGTCACAACCAACATTGTCACCACCACCTCGATCAGCAACAATATTAGCACCAACAGACGCACCTTGACCATTTGAATCAAGACCCTGTTGACCAGAAATTATAGGTTCTCCCTGAGTAGCACAAGGACTGCAGGAACCGGGTGGGATACGAGAAGACTCAAGAATGTGGATGTCATGTGAAGTGAAAACAGGAGTAGAAGGGCAAGCCTCCAAAAGAGGCAAACAGGACTGACTCAATTCAGACTCCTTCTTAGACACTTCAGATTGCTGAAGAAAGGGAAATTTAGACTCATCAAAAACAACATGTCTGGAAATTAGAACTTTCCCAGAATCATCCAAACATTTATATCCTTTCTGAGATGAATTGTACCCTAGGAACAAACAGCTTGAAGTCCTGAAACTAAACTTATGTTGACTGTATGGCCTCATATAAGGGTAGCAAGTGCAACCAAAGACTTTAAAAAAGGAATAATCAGGACTTCTCCCATATAATTTCTCAAAAGGAGATATACCATTCAACACTTCAGTAGGCATCCTATTAATCAGAAACACAGCAGTGGTGAAAGCATGATTCCAAAATTTCAAAGGTAAACCAGCCTGTGCAAGTAAGGTCAACCCAGTTTCAACAACATGCCTATGCTTTCTCTCAGCCTTACCATTTTGTTCAGAAGTATGGGGACAAGAGTATCTATGTTGGACACCATTTGAAACTAACCAATTTCTTAAAGCAAGATATTCAGTCCCACAATCTGTTTGAAGAGTTTTAATCTTCTTGCCAAACTGAGTTTCAATTAATTTATAAAAATTGAAAAAACACTGAGCTACATCAGACTTTTTCTTAACTAAGTAAATCCAAGTGTGTCTGCTACACACATCAATAAAGGATACATAATAAAGGTATCCATCAGAAGCAACAGATGCAGGACCCCACAAATCAGAAACAACAAGTTCAAACGGCTCATTATATTCAGTAGAAGATGAGGAAAAAGGAAGCTTGTGAGCTTTCCCTTTTAAGCAAGCAGAACAGACATGACTTACATCCCAAGGCTTAGCAACAACATTACACTTATTCAACACATTACTAACAATTCGACTAGAGGGATGACCTAGTCTCTTATGCCACAAACCAAACAAATCTAAGGACTTAGAAACAGTATGAACCTGAGCAGCAGATTGCAGTGAACAACAAGCATTAGCAACAGGGGCAGTCAACTGATACAAACCCTCATGCGTGAGCTTCCCTTCCAGAAGGATCCTCTGAGTCTGAGTATCCTTAACACAGCAGCCATTAGCAAAAAACTCAAAATAAACATTATTATCACGAGCTAGTTGAGAGATAGACAATAAATTCTTTTTAATTTAGGGAACATGTAACAAATTCTGAAGAACTAAAGGTTTGGACTGAGTAAGTAAATACCCCTGACCAACATGCTTAATGGGAACACTAGCACCATTGCCCATGAGTAAAGAAGTGGTACCTGTATACTGAACAGCAGAATGCATAGTAGATTGATCAGAAGTAACATGATGAGATGCCCCAGAATCAGGACACCACACACCCTGTGTCAGAATGGAACCATTAGGTGAGAACATCACAGGAGTTTGAGAAAAGTTACTAGTGGTAGTAGGCTGAGCAACAGAAGAAGAATGATCACTAGGAAACTTAGAAACAGGATTGACTGTAGAAACCCCTTGTTTAACACCAATGGGAGAAAAAGAGTTTACTCCTTGACCAACAGCTGAAGAAAACCTCCCTTGACCAGTAGAGAAGCCAGTAGAAGTAGAATTATAATACCCAGTATGAGGAGGACACGAAGCATAATTGGTTGGCTGAAACCCAAAAGTGTGATTGAACACCTGAGCAGATTGATTACCAGGTCTGGAATTACCACCAACAGGAGCCACATTACTATTTTGGGCTGATCCAAAATTAGCACCTTCAGACTGCACTTCATCCTCATTAGTGTTGTAACCAGAATAACTAAGATCAAACCGATAGTAGCACTTCTGCACAGTGTGCCCCATTCGACCACACAATTGGCACTGAGGTCGGTTGGATCCATATCTTCCTCGACCACGACCTCTGTTATTGTTGTTATTAAAGGCACCTCTACGGCCCCTAGAATAAAATGGAGCTCCTCCTCCAGACTGAAACTGACCAGATAACTAAAGATCATTAGGTGTAACATGTCTAGTGTCATTAAAGGAAGTGGCATCACTCTGAACTGCCAGATTGGCATGAACAGGAAGACTATCATGGTGAAACATCTGCATCCTAGCTTCGCAATCTAACAGCATCTCAGTTAGCTTTTCAAAAGACAAAAATTCCTTGGAGGCAACAGCTATAACTGACTCAAATTCTACAGATAAACCAGCAAGGATAACACTAACATGTTCTTGCTCAGAAACTACACTACCAGAAGCATTCAGAGTATCACAAATCATCTTGATCTTAGCTAGATATTCAGCAATAAACAATCCTAGTTTCTTCTGAGTATGAAGACTATGTCTAAGGGAAGAGGTTTTAGTGGTTGAACAAGCCCCAAACATACGAGTAACAGCGGACCAAATTGTACTCGCAGTGGTACACCCTGTCAACCGAAGAAGAACTTCTGAACTTATGGTGGACAGCATCCAAGAAGCAAGGAGCTTATCTTGCCTATAGTACGCAAGATAATCTGGATTTTCACTGACTTGTCCTGCAGCATTTGTTACAGTACGGCTTGGTGGAACAGTTTCACCAGACAGAAAAGGTAGCAAACCATAGCCATCAATAATCAGAGAAATCTGTTGTTTCCACAAGACATACGTACTCGCTGAAAGTTTTACAACATCAATTTTAGGAATCAATTGAACACTAGAGACATTCATAACATTCGTGACGTGACCAGAGCTAGAATCAGAGTTAACCGACGTTTCTCCTTGAGTCATATTCACACAGGCAAATTAACAAACAGGTTGCGTGCACAGAAAACAGACGAATCCAAACGCAAGAAAAACCAACCTCCAGAGATCCAAAATCTCAGCGACGTCTCAATGAACTCAACAATTCAAAGAAGACTCAAACAAACGCCTACAGGATATCTCAACCAAGAGTCACTAGATTTACTCTGTAACCAATGAGTCCTTTTCGAGTAAACATGCTTATGACCAACACAGAGAATCCTAGGTTTTGAGGCGATGAATGAAGCAAATGATGCAATTATCACACAAAATCAGACCAAATGCAATCGCGAGATAATGAATCATCAAGAAGGTGAAAAGAAAAGGCAGAACCTGAGCGGCAACAAATCAAAGCACAGCAAACAAGAAGAAGAAGCAACATTGAACAACAGCGGAAGAGAATATAACACCAGGAATCACGGCGATTGATACCATGTTAAGATCTGAGAAATATGAAGAGAAGAAAGAAGATTTGGGGAAGGAGAGACGGTACTCTCGTGGTATTTTATTGATTTAAAGAATAACCGTAATATTCTCAAAAGAGAACCGGCTTATATACAAAGAATTAGAACGTTGGTTAGAAGTAACGGTGCTAACAACCCCTAACCGTCTTTCTACCAACCTTCTAGAGAAACAGAAATATAAAATGAATGATGCAGCACATTTGATTACAACCGCTGCACTCATTGCAAATAGAAACAGAAACAGAAAACAAACTTATACCTTTACTCTTGACAATCAGCAACAAAACAATAGTCTAAAATGCGACTAGTTATGCTATTAAGTCTGTCCCGATATGTTAACATTATTGGAAACGATTTAGGACATTAGACCTAAGTTTCGGTCCTATTTTATAAGAATAATTGAGCTTAATTGTACATCATTTATGCTTTCAAAAATGTTATACATTAGCAGCTAGAAACCGTTCAGTTTGCATTGTTGTGTAAAAAAAATGCACCAAACAATACTTGTTTCAACAATCATGTTACAACTAGGGGTGGGCAAAAAACTCGATTACCCGGTCCCGGTTCTAGACCCGGTGGATTTTTACCCGGAATTGGTTCCGGTGGGATCGGGACTGGATCTTGATTTTTTGGACCCGGTATCCGGTGGGTACCCAATGGGACTGGGAGCAGTAACGAGTACGTGGTACTGGTTGGGTACCGAATGACGTTAAAGAGGTTGGAAACAATTGAATGCGCTCCTTTATTTCTCTTTATCGAACTTTCTAGTGGTCTTGCTTGCAATAGATAGAGTTCTTTAGTTTATTCTCTCTCTTTATATATGAATATTACGAGTACGACTCGTTTTAAGACTTCAACCTTCAAGCCTACAATATTTTGACTTTGTTATTTAATATTATTATTGATAGTTGAATTTTATTCCACTATTGCTCAAATTTTATTAATAATAAATTAATTGACCGGGTACCCGGTATTGGTACTGGTTCCCACTAGTATCGAGACTGGTTCTTAAAATCATGGATCCGGTCTGACCGGGACTGGTTCTAATTTTCAGGAACTGGTGGTTACCGGGACCGGGACCAATTCTGGACAAATTGGCTGGGTACCCGGTCATGCCCACCCCACAACCGGATCAAGTAGATCTAGTTTCTTTTATTATGGGGCAAATAAACTTTAGACCTTATTTACCTGGTGAATAAAAATGAATATATTAGTCTAAACGATGATGTACCAACTTAAATCTTGGTAATGTAGAAATATTGGCTACCATGTATATCTTTTATCTGATATTTCTTTATTCAGTGCAGATTAGAACAAGTTGTAATTCAATAAGTGTGTTTAGAATGAACGAAACTTAGGCTACTGAAAGTCTATAATGTCAACAAGGATATCAACAAGCATTGACCAATTGTCTGCAACCAAATGGGCCAATTCAAGCACAAGCTAGAAAACCAACCGTCGAGCAATTTTATACTTCAAATTGTTCTGTTGTGCAGCAGTTTTTTCCTCTATATTTGCAAGTATTATCGTGAAATGGTTTGAACATTCTAACTTTCTTAAACATATAGGTGGAAGAATGTCTTGGCATATGGTGACAGCATGATTGTAAAACATTAATGTATCCTTACTTTCCTCCCAATGCGAAAAAGCCCAAGGTTTTTCGGTATATTGATCTTGTACCAGCAGCAATACAACACCTTACTCGGTTGTCATGTTAATATAAATGACTAATATATGCATTTCTCATGCCTCATATGTACTTTTTTTAAATTTTATGTAGTTGCATATACCACATATTTTTTCCTTAATGTATGTTTTTTATTATATGGCCTTTGTAGTTTTTACGAGCCTTCATAGAAGAGAGCAACTGTATTAATTGCTCATGAATTTTATTGGTTACGGTAAAGACACTGGTTATGAGGTTCCTTGTCTCGTTGTTGCGGCTAAAAATGTTTTGGATTCATTTGCAATGGCTATACAAATTCTACTCGATTAAGTCATCAAGTTGGCAAGGATATGGGTATAGACGCACCTATCTATATAAGCTTTTGTAAAATTATTTTTTTTACATTCAAGTTTTATTATATTAGGGATAAAAATTGGAGTAGATAATCTTGATTGTTTTTACTTTTATTATTTGTAAGAAATGAATTATAATATTTTTAGAATAATATAAATATTTTTTGGTGAATAATGTTTATTTTTTTATTTTGATATTTTTCTCATTTTAGTTGACAATAATTATGTCACTATCAATTTTATGCTTTTGCTTCTATCACTAATAATTTAATTTTTTTTTGAAGAAATTGAGTCTCATTAAAAACCCCGTTAACACCCATGGGTTAAGAGAACCAGGAGGCCCCTATGCAGAAAAAGAGTACCCATATGTATATTACTATGATCGAGATTGAATCTCAGCGAGTACAAAGTTACGGATACAATCTAGATAAAGGTTACCAAAGGACAAAGAGTCCATGGTACGAAGAGCATGAGTAGCTAAAGTGTAAGCAACAGAGTTAGCCTCTCTGTTTACAAAAAGAACACGAAAGTATGAAGACGAAGCGAGCAAATCTCGTGCCTGCAAGAGGATAGGACTCATGGCGGAAAGATCTGGCCCCGATCGGTTAAGCCTATTTGCAATGGATGCACAATCCGTCTCAAAGACCAAATTGGGTCAGTCTTGTTCTTGTGCAAAGGTGATGACAACGATAAGAGAATGTCCCTCAGCCGTGGTAGCGTCCAAACAGCTTCCGAAGGGATAGGTGAGACCACCACCAACAGCTCCCAAATCATCACGAACCACCACTCCAACTGCTACCGTGCGTGTGACCGAGTCAAAAGCCTCGTCCACATTAACTTTAAGAGACCCCGGTGGGGGCCGCCTCCAGCGAGGTTGAGAGAGAGAGAGGGATGATCCGGCGGAGCGAGATGGTTAGAAGAGTTAGCTTCCTTATAATCGCGTTGAAGGCCTATAGAGTTGATGTCAGTGAGCCATGCAAGTGCCGGTTGTGGACCCAGTCATTGCGACGGTTCCAAATGTTCTAAAGAATAGTGAGAAAGAGGCCAAATGAATCAGCCGATAGCGTAGCTGCGCCCTCTACAATCCATTGCAGGCCAGAAGAGGCCGGGCTATGGATTAAGGAGGACGGGATGCCTGCCAGGCGAAGAGCCTCAGAGGATCCTGGGTAGTCCCTAAGGGCGTGGAGTACAGATTCCTGGCAAGATAGGCAGAGAGGGCAATGTCCTAAATCGGGAGTGAACACCTAGATTTTGGACCTTACAGGTAGGGCATCTGACCCTAGCCGTCAGCCGAAAGACTTAACTTTTGGAAGGACCTTTAACTTGGCCAAAACCTTCCAAACCCGAGAAGGTCGATTACGTGGCTCCGGGGGACGTTGCGGATACGAGTAGCCAGAGCGAACCGAATAGATACCGGAATCGTGAGGATTCCATAAGATGGAGTCACGATTGTCATTAATAATGGGAATGTTAAGAATAGCATTATCGTCATCAGACGTAAAATAATTGCAGACTTTGACTGGGTCCCATTGGGCCTGATTGGGGTACATGAAATTACTACATCGAGTATGGACTTCATCCATGACTTTATACTCTATATAGTTGGAGGGGGGATGAGCCACCCCAATTATCTTTGTGGACCCTGATGTGACTGTTCATACCAGGACGGTAGAGAAACCCTCCATGGAGATGTTTCATGGTGTTATAGAGCCCTTGCCAAGAAGAGGAGCCACGACGCGACGAATCAACTTCAAGAATTTGGCCGATAGGGAAGTAATTCACCTTATATATTTGGCCTAGTAGAGACTTCGACTCGCAGATGAGTCTCCAAATCTGTTTGGCTATAAGTGCCATGTTAAAGTGGTTGAGATCTCTGAAACTGAGGCCACCTGCTTACTTAGGTAGACAGACCCGATCCCAAGAGAGCATGTGCCAACCTTTCTTGTTATTTCGCCCAGACCACTAATATTGGCGAATCGCAGTAGTCATATCGTCGATACTATTTTGAGGCAGGAGATAACAAGACATAACATATTGGGGCAATGATTGGATGACAACTTTGATAAAGATTTCACGGCCACTAAAGGATAGTAAGTGCTTGTCTCAATGGGATAGCCTATCGTTGACTTTATTGCGAATGAAGCCAAGAGCTTCAGTACGAGGTAAACTCCCGGGTTGTCAACCTCCTTGACCTGCAGGGAGGCATTAATACTGGCTCTGACCGTTTGAGCAGTACGAGGGTTATAGAAGATAGTGGTTTTTTCAAAATTTACCGCTTGTCCCGAGGACAAAGAATAAGTATGGAGAGCCAACTTGAGATTTTTAGCTTCCTCTTGTTTATTGTTAATAAAGACCATGTAGTCATCTGCAAATAGAAGGTGGTTCACTTTGGGACCAGTTCGGGCCGCCCTTAGCCCAAGTAAAAGGTCGCTTTGTTGTGCATCATTTAAATATGCCGAAAGACCTTGTGTACAGAAAAGGAAAAGAAAAGGGGATAAAGGATCTCCTTGTCCGAGACCGTGATGTGGGTAGAAATAGGGGAGAAGGAATTGTTAAGTTTAGCGGTTAAGGAGACAGTGGATATGCAACGCATGATAAGCGAGACCCAAGCAGAATTGAAACCCATTCGAAGCATGACATGTTGGATGAAAGGCCATTCCACGCGATCGAATGCCTTTTCCATGTCCAATTTAAGTGCAACACATTGAGAGAAATTATTGTATCCGATGTTAATCGAGTGGATAATCTCGTGGGCAATTAAAATATTATTCGAGATATTCTTTCCTTGAACAAAAGCAACTCGATTGCTGCTAATACAGAAAGGAATCGTGGTCTTCATTGTGTTGACTAGGACCTTGGCAAAAATCTTATACATCATTGTGCAAAGGTTGATGGGCCTAAGGTGACACATTGTAGTTGGATCTTTAATTTTAGGTATCAAGACTAGTATGGTTCGATTAACGAAAGCCATGTCAGTTGTCCCATTGAGAAGGTCGATACAGAGTTAGGTTACATCCTTGCCAACAGTGTCCCAATGCTGTCTATAAAACCCACTAGGAAGCTCATCCATTCCTGGTGACTTCTGGGGATCGATATCGCGAAAAGCTTGGAGGACCTCATCAGAAGTGAAAGCCCTCGAAAGAGCCTCATTCATTGTTGGGGTAATGGATGGTTAATTTTATTATTAGTAAAGATCTCAATATAATTAATGATAATGTGGTCTCTAATTAGGTGAAATATTGGTAATATGCGACGATTTTAAATTGAAAATTAAGAAAAATATTATGACGTTATTTACCATTTTAGGTGATAATATATTATGTCATTGGAAATGTGACGATATCTTTATGCCACCTATAAATAGAGTTTAATGGATTATTTGTGACGATAAGAATTATCAATAACAAAATATTATATAATTTAGTGACATAATTAGTTGTCATTGAATATAAATTATAAAGTGACGTTATGTATTATCGTCATTCATACTACTATTAGGTGACGATATACTATGTCACTAACAATGTGACAATCTTTTTTCGTCACTTATACAAAGAGTTTTTGTAATATTGGCGACGATACTGATTATTAATGACAAAATTTTATATCATTGGATGACGTAAATAGTGGTCATTGAATACAAATTATAAGGTGACGTTATACATTAACGTCACTATATTCTTGACATTACGTGATGAAAATAACTACATCGTCACGCTAGACATTTAGTGACGCCCATAGCATGACGAACGTCGTGACATCAAGTTTTACGTCACAAAATACAAATCGTGACATTTAGTGACGCCCATGCATTCATGTTTATATTTTTGTTTGCATAAAGATTAGGTATCCATGCACACCAAACCACTAAAAACATTGCCTCAGTTAAATTGGGAATTCTGCTAACACTTTGCTAGTTTAGTATAATTTGTTCTAGAATTGTCACATCCCAAAAACCGGTCTAGTCGGAATTAGGTTCCGATGACCGAGTATTTTATATCATTTTTATAAGATATTCGATCTTATTAGAATATTCGGGTCAATTTATAAATTCGGGGTCAAGTTTCAGTGATCGAATGTTTTCGTTTCGATTAAAGGTTGGTTCGATTTGGTACCAAGAATAAATTAAATATTTTAGTTAATTATTATTATTATATTATTATTAAAAATATAAAATAAAAAAATAAAAAAGTAATAATAATATACGGTGGCAATTCCTTCAAAATGAAGGAATTGCCTAAGGGGCATTCCACGTTTGGTGGCCACTCGGCCAAATTTGGTTTAAGGGTGGCAATTGCCACTATACGTGGCACAAGCAAAAGGGAAATTTTCCCAAATCAAGCCACGGTTCCCACATACGTGGAACGTGTGGGTTAACCAAGGGTTGGCCGTTTGTTTCTATAAATAGGGAGATAACTCCATGGGAAATGCACGGTGATTCAAGGAAAATAAGGAGAAAATTAGGTGAGAAGTAGCTACGGTCCAATGTTCAAATAGGTGGTCTGATATTTTTGATATAATAATATCGAATCTCTGCCGACGTCGGGGTAAGCTCAAAACTTTGGTTGGTCTAAGTTTCGATATCGAGTTTTGATTAATATTTTCATATTTATTCGATATTGTCTTGTTAGTCCTAACCGGTTCCTACTTAATCTAGTCCAAAAAATCGATAAAGGACGACCTTGAACCAATGGAAAAGGTGATGTTATATATGAACTCTAATATCGAGGTGAGTGTAGTAGCGTCTCGAGTTAGGCAAGGGCCTACTCGAATTTGTTGTTATATTTATTAGTACTAACCTTTGAGTTAGAAGCTTTACGTCATCGATCGTATATTGGTAAGTGTACGGTAAACATTGCATTGATTCCATGATTCATAGTATGTATATAGTTGTTATGAAAATCATTGAAAGCATTGACATGTGATAAGTATGACATGAATCATTGATATTGTTTATTGATATGAAATATTGTTGTGAATCATGAACAATAAACCTTGGATTCGAAGTATTGGATACAATTGGCATGCCATAGAATTCATGAGCTCATTGGTACGGGTATTGGGCTTCGGCCATTGGTGCGGAGGAGGGATGTGTTGTGTGTTGGTCAATTGGTGCGGAGGAGGGATTATGACATGACCATTATTGTTGGTGATGTGGTGGAATTCGCGTATCCAAATACTGTTGAATCGATCCAAGGAAAAATATTGATTATTGATATTGCTTTTGTTATGATTGTATAACATGCCTTTCATTTATAATATGTATATAGATTGCTTATGTGAAATATGCCATTAAATATGCCATTGAAGTATGCTGCATTGCATAACATGTTCATTCATTGTTATTGGCTACCTCACTTAGACTATGTAAGTCTAATGCATTCATTTGCATAACATTTCAGGTTAAGAAAAGTAACACATCGAGATCGAGATTAGTTGGAAGATTGGCAAGTCACTACAAGTAAAGAGTAATGTGTTTTGTCCTTATGAACTCCTAGTATGGTGGCAAAGTAGTTAAAGTAATTATACTAGTCTTGTGGCCCTACTATTGTGTATATGTTACCTATATTTTGTATAAGGTTTTAAAGTTATAATGACTTTTGAGTTAGTAATAAAATAGATATATTTGGCACTAAAATATTGATTAAAAGTTTAAAATTTATGTCTCCGATCTCTGTTATGTTTTTCGGTAGCGCTCTCCGACCTGGTTCTCTACCAGGCCGAGAAGGGTGTGTTACAAGAATACTCTGTCCGATAATAAAATTTAGAAATCCTTAGTTTGCATGTGCCGACAAGATAGCAAAGCCGGGTCTACTTGGCAATTGATCTCTTGTTTAGGAAACTGAAGTCTCACTTAACACGTAGTATGCATCTAGTTCCCAAACAAACTAAGAATTCTTGAAACTAAGCTTAGAATAATGAAAAAAATGAAAAAATGATGCGTGGGTAAAAGAAAATAATAAGGTACCAATGTAATGCCCCTGGTTTTGGGCCTAGATGTTTTAGACATCGGATCGGACCGGTCGAGAACGGTTCGAATCGCGTAAGGTGATTTAAGGAAATCAAGGATCGGGATAGGATAAAAATGTGGTAAAAATTGCTAAAATCCTCTAAAAATATGTTTATGTGGTTGGTCAAGTTAATTTTACAAAACGGATTTTAGAAATGGGACATTTTGAGTAGTGACCAAATTGTAAAGTTTCAAAACTGGGAAAATGTGTTTTTTTAAAGTAGAGGCCAAAATCTTAGAATCTTTAGGGGACTTTAAGTCAATTTGACCTTTCCTCAATATGACATGTGTTTTAAAAGGTTTTAATTAAATGACTTCAATTGGATTTATATTAATTAATTAAAAGGTAGTTAATGTGAGATTTTCAATTACGTAACTACCAACTCTTTCTCATTTTCAGACAAACACTAATTTACTCATCTTTCTCCAGAATTCTTTCTCCCAAAAACTCTCTCAACATTTCCTAAATCATTTTCAAGAAATCTTTCCTAGTTCTTCAAGATTTTGCTAAGGAACACTTGTCATTCATTGAGGGAAGCAAGGATTGAAGGTAAATCCCGTTCTCAACCTCTAATCAAAGTTTTTTTATTGAAATTCCTAAGATATTTGAATCCTAAATACTATTTTTGGTTGAGTTTTCATTATAGTGTTGATTGGAGATCAAAATCTTGTGAAATTGTGGTTGAAATCTTAATTTTCGGACTTGATGAGTTAAGCTTTATTTTGTGTTGATTTTAATTAGGTTCTAAGTTGATTTATTTGTTAAAATGAAGTGTTGATAACATAGATCCTGAAATCCTTGAGATCCTTGAGTTTCTTGGTTGTTTTAAGTGAGTTTTTGAGGTGAAATGGTGGAATCTTGATTGCTGGAGGTATAAGGTTGGGCTAGGTTGTTTGTTAGATGTGATTTGGTGTTTACTATGGGTTGGAAGTGATGTATGTTGGCTAGGCTTGGTTTAGAAAGCAATCGATTGAGTTTTCGGTTGTTTTGGATGGGTATTTTGGTGTAGTTTGGGTGAGCAACGAGTTTGTGAATTGTTGCTGGTGTTGGAATGCATTTTAATGCATTTAGATCTCTGTTTTGATGATGTGAAAATAGGGGATCTTGATCCGAAAGCAAACGAGGTGTTGTTGGAGGCTCCGAAAGGGTACTTTTTGTGTCGGCGAGTAAGGCTTCGCGTATCGGTGAGTGGAAATGCAATTTCCTGCTTTGTAATGCTTTGAGCGTGGTCTTGGGAGCTTAGTGTAAGTTTGATACACTTAGCTAAGCTCAAGAGTAAGTGATTCGGAAAATCCCTCTATTGGAAATGTGCTATGATTGATGAAAATGAACTTGAGTTAAGTGTAGATTTGTTTACCGTTTTTAAGCATGTTTAAAACATGAATGTTGCTGGATTTTAATGCCATTATGTTAAGGATGCACTAGGTAAGTGATCCTTGGTTTTCATGTGTTGAATGCATATGATGTAAGCATGTTATGCTTGTGGAAATGGCATTGTTTTTATTCTTGTAAAACAGTGAATTAATGTGGTAAAATGATTATATTTGCAAGTGATGTAAATGGTTTTTGGTTGTGTTAATCGGATATAGTTATCCGGCTATAGGTTTGGGTGCACCGTGAATAAAGTCGCCTTGGATGTCGAGGGGTTGTGATTGTGTCGTAATCTCCATCCAAGTACCCCCAACGATTGAGGTTAAGACCACAACGGTAGATGGTTTAGTCCCGTGTGTGAGTCTTGTGTATGTGTCCCGTACTCTCGTTAGTGGAATTATACAAGTACCGATGAGTGATGTTGAGGGGTTGTGATTGTGCCATTGATCTCCACCTTGTGTATTCCGGTAGTATGTATGAAGTGTGTGGGACAACACTTGTAATCCACGTATCCGATTGTGTCTTGTGTTGAAATGGTTTATAGATTATCACTTGCGAGCCAATATAATGTAAATGATTAATGTTAAGCATGAGATGCTTGTAAATGATGCAAAGATGCATGAGATGCTTGATGAAGCATGAGCAAAGGTTTATTTGCTGTTTTAAATGTTGCATATGAGCATGTTTTAGAAAGTGCATTGATGTTCTTGAATGGACATGTTTTTATGTAAAGGCATTGGTGTGAAATGCATTGACGAATGTTGCATCTCATGCATCTTTGCATCATTTACAAGCATCTCATGCTTAACATTAATCATTTACATTTTATTGGCTCGCAAGTGATAATCTATAAACCATTTCAACACAAGACACAATCGGATACGTGGATTACAAGTGTTTTACAAAGCTTGGTGAAATGGTGGTATTGTCATTGGTGTGAAATGCATTGACGAATGTTGCATAGCGGTCCTCAGTAAGCTTTGTGCTTACGCTCTTTTTTTTCATCAATGCATAAATCTAGGCATTCGAGGCAGCAAGTATGCAAGAGGAATCCAAGCTTTTAATCTTGAAAATTACGTGGATTTACTTCGGTGTAATAAAGGGCAATATGTGGGAATTATGCTTTTGAATGCTTGAGGATGTTTCCCTTTATTTTGAACATGTTTGATGGTTTATCCTTGAGTTGTAATTGGCCATTATGGGTTGTTTTTGGATGTGACTGTTGGTTTTGGCTTGTTATGGTTTTGGTGGACTAGGGAGCATGCCGTTAGTGTCTATGTTTGCATGTTGGATGCCATGTCGTAGCTAATGCCTCTAAATGATGATCATTGGTGTGTATCTATGTTGTATGAATGTTGTGGCATGTTTCGGGAATGTTTCGAATATGAAAAGATGTGAAAAACCAGCAAAATCTGTTGTGGCAGGGCAAGGTGTATCAGAACGCCCTTGTCTATTTCAGAACGGGGGCCTGAAATGGCCTTGAGGTTTCGGAACGGGAAGGGACGTATCGAAACAATTTTGCTACTGGAAATGGGTGTTTTGATACGGATCTCGGAACACACCTGAGTATCAAAACGGTCAACCAAGTTTCGAAATGACCGTTTCGATACATGGCCATCCGTTTTGAAACATCTGACCGTTGAGTTTGAATTTGAACTGTTTCAGGTTTTTGCTTCTTACATTTTGGTCCCTGAGATTTGATTGCTTAATTTAATGAGTTTGAATGACCCGTTTGAGATGGAATTTGATATGATGGCATGTTATATGATTAATTAAGGATTGGTAACAATAAAACTTGTTTAGTCCTTATAATTCTGTAAATTTACGTTTTAGTCCCTAAAAGACGTTTCTATGCAATTGAATCCATGTTTGAGTTCCGTTCGCTGTGTCGCTTCTGTTGAAATGTTTTTCTAATCATATAGGCTAATAATGAGCATCTAGAAAAGATAAAAAGAAAAAAGGTCGTTAATCAAGGTTGACTTTCGGGTTGACTTTGGTTTTCCCCGTATAATCTTCGTTGTTCGGGTCGAGCGTCTAGGCCGGGCTACAGGGGTTACATTTGTTGGTATCAAAGACAGGTTGCGAAAGAATTGGGGATGTTAGTATGAGAAATTGATATGTGTTGATGTATGTTTTGTGAAAAGCATGCAATTGGTTGAATTTTGAAGCTTATGCCATGCTTGATTTATGTGAATCGCATGTGGAATGGATATGATTGCGTGATGATGATGAATGTTGATATGTGCTGAATTTGGATGATGAAAAGTATGTTGAGCATTATGTTTCATGTATGCTATGCTATGTTGAGGGAAATTGGGGTGCCCATTGCTTTATTACACTAATCAAATGTTTTGTAAACTTGGATTCTTGCTTGTAGTTGGCTTAAATGGTTTGACTTGTTTTATTATTATGCTTGTTTAAAATAGCACCATGGGTCCAAGAAGAGAACTGAGGTCAAATATGATAGTGCCTGCGGCTGAGCAGGGTGACCAGGGTGAAAAAGGGGCTGATGTCCCTCATGGTGGAAATTTACCTCCTTCGCCACCACCTAGAGGTCGGGAGCAGCTGCAACAAGGACATGCTGGTCCTGGTTTGGGTGATTTGGTGCCAATGGTTCAGGCGATCACCGGAGCGTTTCAGGCTGCTGTGGCCGGAGCGCATGTACAGGCCCCTGCAGCTGGGCATGCTGGCTTACCTTTGGAAAGGTTGAGGAGCTTAGGAGCTATGGAGTTTTATGGTATGTCACCTGAGGCGTCTAAGGCCTGGTTAGCATGTACGATCCGTATCATGGATTAGATGGGCTGTAATGATGTGCGCAAGCTGGGATGCGCAGTTTCTTTGTTGCAAGGCGATGTTTACAGCTGGTGGACGACTACCACGACTGGTATGGAACCCAATGAGGTTGATTGAGAGTTTTTCAGAGGTGTCTTCAGGAGGAAGTATCTAGGGGTGAGATACTTGGATTAAAAGAAACGTGAGTTTATGTCGCTTGTTCAGGGCAACCTTTTTGTGGCTGAGTACGAGGTTCTATTCGTACGCCTGAGCCTGCATGCTTTTGAGCTGGTACCTAGTGAGAGGCACCGATGTGATCGCTTCCGGTACGGGCTGGTACATGAAGTTAAGACGTACATGCTGGCTGCAGATTATACTGACTTCGATATGCTTGTGTGTCGAGCCAGAAAACATCGAGCAGAATTTGGGATTATCGTCTCGAGGTGTTGGTTCTAGTCTTGGGAAGAGAGCAGCTGAGTACAGTTCCGGAGGTGGACGGAACAAAAGAGGTCGAGATATGAGACATCAGCCTGGGGGAGGCGTGGTGCTCCGGGCCGAGGTGGTCAGGCTCAGGGAGGTCATGTGAGATCTGAGCAGCATACATGTTGGACATGTGGTTCGAGAGACCATTTGAGGCGAGATTTTCCTCGAGTTGTTAGAGAGGTTCATGCTCATGTTGTGGTGACAGGGAATTCATGTTGGAATTGTGGTTCGGCGGATCACATGAGAAGGGAGTATCCTTTGCTGGCTGGTGGAGGCCAAGGACGTGCTCCTGTGGTAGCTGCACCTCAAAGAGGCCGTGGGCGCGGCCGTAGGAACTTTCAGAGGAGAGACGAGAGGCAACGAGGTATTGCTCATGTTGTAGCCGTTCGACTTGAGGGAGGTGGACCAGCGAGGGTTTACGCTCAGCGTGAGGAGCGCAATGATACTGATGTCATCGCAAGTACCTTTGTTCTTCAGTCTTTATCTTTGCTGGCTTTGATTCATTCTGGATCCACACATTCTTATATCTTGAGTGAGCATGCACATTTGCTTGATATACCTGTTGAGTTGCTTGAAGTAGGAATGCAAGTGACTAGTTGTTTTGGTGAGACTGTAGTCACTAGGAGGTTGTATAAGATATGCCCTTTATCTGTACAAGGACATGTTTTTCTTGTGAATTTCATGGAGTTACCTTTCTACGGATTTGATGTAATCCTTGGCATGGATTGGTTGTCAGAGCATAGGGCGGTGGTTGACTTTGATGTCAAGCGAGTCACCTTAAAGTTGGCCGATGATTATGAAGTAGTAGTAGTGGGCGAAAATGTGAAATTCTTGTCGAATGTGATTTCGGCTTTGGAAGCAAACCGTATGATGAGGTTGGGTTGCGAGGCTTACCTTGCCTATGTGATGAATCCTGGCACTAAGGATGTGCGTGTGCAGGACATCCGAACTGTACGCGGTTTTCCAGGTGTCTTTTCGAAAGAATTGCCTGGATTGCCACCAAACAGGGAAGTGGAGTTTGGTATTGAGTTGTACGAGAATACGACTCCGGTGTCCATTGCTCCTTATCGCATGACACCTAAAGAGTTGAAAGAGTTGAAAACGCAATTGCATGAGTTGTTGGATCGAGGCTTCATTCGGCCGAGTGTGTCACCTTGGGGTGCACCGGTCTTGTTTGTAAAGAAGAAGGATGGGACAATGCGGATGTGCATAGACTATCGGCAACTGAACAAGTTGACGATCAAGAACAAGTATCCCTTGCCTAGAATTGATGATCTCTTTGATCAGTTTCGGGGAGCCTCAGTGTTTTCTAAGATAGATTTGAGATCAGGGTATTATTAGCTGAAGGTGAAGGATGTGGACGTACCTAAGACAACTTTTCAGACAAGGTACGGGCACTATGAATTTTTGGTGATGCCGTTTGGTTTGACCAACGCGCCTACTGCTTTCATGGACACAATGAATCGAGTATTCCATGAATTCTTGGATCAGTTTGTGGTGGTGTTCATCGATGATATCCTTGTTTATTCGCGTACCGAGGAGGATCATGATAGACACTTGAGAATTGTTTTGCAAGCGTTATTGGAAAATCAGTTGTATGCCAAGCTGAGTAAGTGTGAGTTTTGGCATAGGGAGGTGGTCTTCCTTGGACATGTTGTGTCAGCTGAGGGTATTCGCGTTAATCCACACAAGGTAGAGGTTGTGATGAGTTGGAAAGTACCTAAGTGAGTGATAGAGGTGCGGAGTTTCCTTGGTCTAGCTGTGTATTACTGTAGGTTTGTCGAGGGTTTCTCGAAGATAGCAGTACCTTTGACCAAGTTGTTGTAGAAGAATGTTCGCTTTGAGTGGACTGATGCGAGACAATAAGCTTTCGAGAAGTTGAAAGAAGCTTTGATGCAAGCTCTTGTTCTGATTCAACCTGAGTTTGGGAAGGAGTTTGTGGTTTATAGTGACGCGTCCATTGTTGGTTTGGGCTGCGTGTTGATGGAGGAAGGTAAGGTAGTGGCCTATGCATCTAGGTAGTTGAAGGTGCATGAGTGCAACTACCCTACTCATGATCTTGAGCTTGCGGCTGTGGTGTTTCCCTTGAAGATTTGGAGGCATTACATGTACCATGAGAAGTGTGTTGTGTTTACAGATTATAAGAGCTTGAAGTATCTTATGTCTTAAAAGGAGTTGAATCTTAGGCAGCGTCGTTGGGTGGAGTTACTTAAAGATTATGATCTAAAGATTGAGTATCACCCGGGCAGGGCTAATGTTGTGGCCGATGCTTTGAGCTGGAAAGTGGTTGTGGAGTTGAGGGCGATGTTCGCTCGCTTGAGCATATCACGTGATTGTGGTCTTATTGCAGAATTTCAAGTGAAGCCATCTCTGATTCAGTTGATCAAAGATAAGCAGTTGCTTGATGATTCTCTTGTTTCACATGTTCAGGACATTGCGGAGGGTACACCTTCATATTTTAGCTTTAGTGATGATGGTGTTTTATGCTTTGGGAGTCGAATAGTGGTGTCGGATGATGTTGAGTTGAGGCGCACTATTCTGACTAAAGCTCGTAGTAGCCCTTTTGCTATGCACCCTTGTAGTACAAAGATGTACCATGATTTGAAAGATGAGTACTAATGAGTGGGGTTGAAAAAGGACGTGGCTGAGTTCATTAGTAAGTGCATGGTGTGTCAGCGAGTGAAGGCTGGACATCAGATTCCTTCTAGGTTGTTGCAGCCTTTGAGATTCCCAGAATGGAAGTGAGAGAGAATCACCATGGATTTTGTGTCTAGTTTGCCTTTGACGCCATCAAAGAAAAATTCAATTTGGGTGATTGTAGATCGGCTCACGAAGTGTGCACATTTTCTGCCTGTGCATACTACATATACCTTGGATAAGTTGGCTGAGCTGTACATAGCTGAGATTGTGCGGTTGCACGGTGTGCCAAAGTCCATTGTGTCAGATAGAGATTCGAGGTTTACATCATGATTTTGGGAATGTTTACATCAAGCCTTGGGTACACGATTGAATTTTAGTACTTCTTATCATCCTCAAACGGATGGACAGTCGAAACGTGTGATCCAAGTGCTTGAGGACATGTTGAGATGCTGTGTGATAGATTTTCAGGGTTCTTGGGAGAAGCACTTGCCGTTGGTTGATTTTGTGTATCATGACAGTTACCAGGCAAGTATTCAAATGGCTCCATACGAGGCTTTGTATGTGAGAAGATGTAGAACCCCTCTCTGTTGGGCAGAAGCTGGGCAAAAGTTGATTTCGATGTCAGCTAAGCTAAAGGGAACCACCGAGAAGGTGAAGCTCATTTGATAGCGTTTAAAGGTAGCATCGGATAGGCAAAAGTGTTACGCGGACCTGAAGCGTAAGGAGGTTGAGTTCGCGATTGTCGAACGTGTGTTCTTGAAAGTATCGCCTTGGAAGAAGGTGATGAGATTTGGGCGTAAGGGTAAGCTTAGCCCAAGGTTCATTGGACCTTACTAGATTGTGCAGCGTATAGGTCCTGTGGCATATCGGTTGAGATTGCCTACGGAGTTGGAGAAGATACATGATGTGTTTCATGTCTCTATGTTATGAAGGTACAGATCGGATCCTTCGCATGTGATGCCTGTTGAGGAGATAGAGTTGAATCCAGATCTGTCATATGATGAGGAACCAGTGAAGGTTCTGGATGTGAGTAACAAAGTTCTTCGTGGCAAGACGATAGATCTTGTGAAGGTGTTGTGGTGACACCGAGGAGTTGATGAGGCCACGTAGGAAAGCAAGGCGGACATGTTGAAGTAGTTTCCGCATCTCTTTCCATCAAGTAAGAATTTTAAGGACAAAATTTCCTAAGTGGGGGAGAGTTGTAACACCCTGGTTTTGGGCCTAGATGTTTTAGACATCGGATCAGACCGGTCGAGAACGGTTCGAATCGTGTAAGGTGATTTAAGGAAATCAAGGATTGGGATAGGACAAAAATGTGGTAAAATTTTCTAAAATCCTCTAATAATATGTTTAAGCGGTTGGTCAAGTCAATTTTACAAAACAAATTTTGGAAATGGGACATTTTGAGTAGTGACCAAATTGTAAAGTTTCAAAACTGGGAAAATGTGATTTTTAAAGTAGAGGCCAAAATCTTAGATTCTTTAGGGGGCTTTAAGTCATTTTGACATTTCCTCAATATGACATGTGTTTTAAAAGGTTTTAATTAAATGACTTTAATTGGATTTATATTAATTAATTAAAAGGTAGTTAATGTGAGATTTTCAATTACGTAACTACCATCTCTTTCTCATTTTCAGCAAAACACTAATTCACTCATCTTTCTCCAGAATTCTTTCTCCCAAACACTCTCTCAACATTTCCTAAATCATTTTCAAGAAACCTTTCCTAGTTCTTCAATATTTTGCTAAGGAAAACTTGTCATTCATTGAGGGAAGCAAGGATTGGAGGTAAATCCCGTTCTCAACCTCTAATCAAAGTTCTTTATTGAAATTCCCATGATATTTGGCTTATAAACACTATTTTTTGTTGAGTTTTCATTATAGTGTTGATTGGAGATCAAAATCTTGTGAAATTGTGGTTGAAATCTTAATTTTCGGACTTGATGAGTTAAGCTCTATTTTGTGTTGATTTTAATTGGGTTCTAAGTTGATTTATATGTTAAAATGAAGTGTTGATGACATAGATCCCGAAATCCTTGAGATCCTTGAGTTTTTTGGTTGTTTTAAGTGAGTTTTTGAGGTGAAATTGTGGAATCTTGATTGCTGGAGGTATAAGGTTGGGTTAGGTTGTTTGTTAGATGTGTTTTGGTGTTTACTATGGGTTGGAAGTGATGTATGTTGGTTGGGCTTGGTTTAGAAAGCAATCAATTGAGTTTTAAGTTGTTTTGGATGGGTATTTTGGTGTAGTTTGGGCGAGCAACGAGTTTGTGAATTGTTGTTGTTGTTGGAATGCATTTTAATGCATTTGGATCTCGGTTTTGATGATGTGAAAATAAGGGATCTTGATCCGAAAGCAAACGAGGTGTTGTTGGAGGCTCCAGAAGGGTAACTTTCGTGTCGGCGAGCAAGGATTCACGTATCGGTGAGTGGAAATGCAATTTCCTACTTTGTAACAGTTTGAGCGTGGTCTTGGGAGCTTAGTGTAAGTTTGATACACTTAGCTAAGCTCAGGAGTAAGTGATTCGGAAAATCCCTCTCTTGGAAATGTGCTATGCTTGATGAAAATGCACTTGAGTTAAGTGTAGATTTGTTTACCGTTTTTAAGCATGTTTAAAGCATGAATGTTGCTGGATTTTAATGCCATTATGTTAAGGATGCACTAGGTAAGTGATCCTTTGTTTTCATGTGTTGAATGCATATGAAGTAAGCATGTTATGCTTGTGGAAATGGCATTGTGTTTATGCTTGTAAAATAGTGAATTAATGTGGTTAAATGATTATATTGGCAAATGATGTAAATGGTTTTTGGTTGTGTTAATCGAATATAGTTAGCTGGCTATAGGATTGGGTGCACCGTGAATAAAGTCGCCTTGGATGTCGAGGGGTTGTGATTGTGTCGTAATCTCCATCTAAGTACCCTAATGATTGAGGTTAAGACCACAATGGTAGATGGTTTAGTCCTGTGTGTGAGTCTTGTGTATGTGTCCCGTACTCTCGTTAGTGGAATTATACAACTACCGATGAGTGATGTTAAGGGGTTGTGATTGTGCCATTAATCTCCATCACGGGTGTTGAGGGGTTGTGATTGTACCATTGATCTCCACCTTGTGTAGTCCGGTAGTATGTATGAAGCGTGTGGGACAACGCTTGTAATCCGCGTATCCGATTGTGTCTTGTGTTGAAATGGTTGATGGATTATCACTTGCGAGCCAATATATTGTAAATGATTAATGCTAAGCATGAGATGCTTGTAAATGATGCAAGGATGCATGAGATGCTTGGTGAAGCATGGGAAAATGTTTATTTGTTGTTTTAAATGTTTCATATGAGCATGTTTTAGAAAGTGCATTGATGTTCTTGAATGGACATGTTTTTATTTAAAGGCATGAGACATGAAATGGTGGTATTGTCATTGGTGTGAAATGCATTGATGAATGTTGCATAGCGGTCCTCACTAAGCTTTGTGCTTATGCTCTTTTGTTTCATCATTGGAGAAATCTAGGCATTCGAGGCAGCAAGTACGCAAGAGGAATCCAAGCTTTTAATCTTGCAAAGTATGTGGCTTTACTTCGGTGTAATAAAAGGCAATGGGTGGGAATTATGCTTTTGAATGGTTGAAGATGTTTCCCTTTACTTTGAGCATGTTTGATGGTTTATCCTTGAGTTGTAATTGGCCATTATGGGATGTTTTTGGATGTGAATGTTGGTTTTGGCTTGTTATGGTTTAGGTGGACTATGGAGAATGCCTTTAGTGTCTATGTTTTCATGTTGGATGCCATGTCGTAGCTAATGCCTCTAAATGATGACCATTGGTGTGTATCTATGTTGTATGCATGTTGTGGCATGTTTCGGGAATGTTTTGAATATGAAAAGATGTGAAAGACCAGCAAAATCTGATGTTGCAGAGCAAGGTGTATCGGAACGCCCTTGCCTGTTTCGGAACGGGGGCCTAAAATGGCCTTGAGGTTTCAGAATGGGTAGGGACGTATCAGAACAGTTTTGCTACTGGAAAAGGGTGTTTCGATACGGATCTCGGAACGCACCTGAGTATCAAAACGGTCAACCAAGTTTCGTAACGACCGTTTCGGTACAGGACCATCCGTTTTGAAACATCTGATCGTTGAGTTTGAATTTGAACTGTTTCAGGTTTTTGTTTCTTACATTTTGGTCCTTGAGATTTGATTTCTTAATTTAATGAGTTTGAATGACCCGTTTGAGATGAAATTTGATATGATGGCATGTTATATGATTAATTAAGGATTGGTAACCATATAACTTGTTTAGTTCTTATAATTGTGGAAATTTACGTTTTAGTCCCTAAAAGACGTTTCTATGCAATTGAATCCCTGTTTAAGTTTCGTTCGCTGTGTCGCTTCCGTTGAAATGTTTTCCTAATCATATAGGCTAATAATGAGCATCTAGAAAAGATAAAAAAGGGTCGTTAATCAAGGTTGACTTTCAGGTTGACTTTGGTTTTCCCCGTGTAATCTTCGTAGTTCGAGTCGAGCGTCTTGGCCGGGCTACGGGGGTTACAAACAATGTTTTGCCAAGGCAAGAAAAAAAGCTAGAATTCTCCTAGGCCTTAGAGATAATAAGTAACTTGGGGCTTCGTGGTTTGCTCTCTCTTAGTTTTCAAGTCAAAAACTTTAGGGTATGAGTTGAAGAGTAAAAACCTAGTAATGTTTGGATTAACGTGGGGTTCGTAGTATGCTCCCTATTATTTCTCACGCCAAACAATATTACAAAACAAGCCTAAAAATATTGCCAGCAAAAACCCTTGGCGAATAAAAGAAAAACTAATAATTCTGAGCTTGGGGAATAAATTTGACTAAGGGAGTAAAAGGATATCTGATGCATATTGCATGCACTTCATGCACACTTTGTAACCCCCTTAGCCCGGCCTAGAAGTTTGATCCGAACTACGAAGATTACACGGGGAAAACCAAAGTCAACCCGAAAGTCAACCTTGATTTATGACCCTTTTTTTATCTTATCTAGATGCTCATTACTATCCTATGTGTTCAGCAAGACACTCAGAAGGAAACAACACATCAATCGAAGTTCAATTAAGGATTTAATTGCATACATTTGACTTTTAGGGACTAAACTATAATTTTCAGAAAATTCAAAGACTTTCAGGATTTCAAAGTTTTCAACCTTCAATTAATCATGTAACATGCTTGCATGCCAAAATTCAACTCAAACGGACCATCCAAACTCATTGAATTAAGCATCCAACACTTAGGAACCAAAATGTAAGAAATAGAAACCCAAAACAGATCAAAATACAAACCCAACGGTCAGGCATTTTGATATGGGCGGCTTTATACCGATATGGTTGTCTCAAAATAGGGTTGACCATTTCGATACTCGGGTACGTTCCGAGACCCGTATCGAAACACCCTCCTCTAGTAGCAAAACTGTTTCGATACACCTTCACCCGTTCCGAAACCTCTTAGCCATTTCAGGCCCCTGTTCCAAAACGTGCAAGGGCGTTCCGATACGTCTTACCCTGAAACAACAGAATTTGCTAGTTTTTTCATGCATTTTCACATTCGAATCATTCCTGAGACATGTCACAACATACATACAACATGTATACACACCAACAATCATGATATCGAGGCATTAGCTATAACATGGCAACCAACATGCATGTATAGGTTCTAAAGGCATGCTCCCTAGTCCACCAAAACAATAACAAGTCAAAACCATCATCCATAACCAAAATCAAACCATAGAGGCCAATTACATCTCAAAAGTAACTATCAAACATGCTAAAAGTAAAGGGAAATCATTATCAACCATACAATGGCACAAATCCCACCCATTGCCTTTTATTACACCGGAGTAAAGTCACATACTTTGCAAAATTAGAAGCTTGGATTCCTCTTGCTTACTTGTTACCTTCAAAGGCTAGTTTTCTGCATTGATGAAACAAAAGAGCGTAAGCACAAAGCTTAGTGAGGGTCGCTAAATAACATTCATCAATGCATGACTCATATCTTGTGAAAACCAACACTTTACATCTCAAGCCTTTTTATGAAACATGTTGCTCATGCTTCAATAAGCATCGCATGTAACCTTGCATCATATACAATATCACATGCATCCTTGCATCATATTCAAGCATCTCATGCTTCACATTATTCATTTACATTATATTAGCTCACAAGTGATAATCCATAAACCATTTCAACACAAGACACAATCGGATACGCGAATTACAAGCGTTGTCCCACACACTTCATACATACTACCAGGATACACAAGGTGGAGATCAATGGCACAATCACAACCTCTCAACACCCGTGATAGAGATTATGGCACAATCACAACCCCTCAACATCACTCATCGGTAGTTGTATAATTCCACTAACGAGAGTATGGGACATGTTGGGTTTATAGCACGCTCAAATTGATCACCGAAACCGCCAAGGAGGGTTGTTTTTGTTTAGTGGTTGAATTGGCTAAAATCGAAATAAAGGTAGACAAGTGAAACAATGATTTTAGAGTGGCTCAGCTTTCTAACCAAAGCCTACATCCACTACCTTAGCACACCACTAAGGATTTCCCAATTCACTACTATGAATTCTTCCTTTTGAGGCCAAAGAGATAACCTTACAACCCTATCTTTTGGACTCGGCTAAGATAGAACCACTCTAGTTTTTCACTAAGGCTAAACTAGAACCTCTCCTTTTACAAGGGATTTGTTTGGTAAACTAAGTACCTCACAAGGTGGGTGTTTACACAAATTAAGCTCACAATAGTACAAAGGATTTACAATTAAGCACTCTCTTAAACACTATATACAAGAGAAATGAAGAAATAAGAATTGGACTCAAATTCTCTTGATCATATTGCTTGGATGTGTTCTCTGTAACACCCCAATTTTGGGCTTAGAAGTTTTGGGTTTGAACTGGACTGGTCGGATTTTCGGTTCGAATATAAAGGTGGTTTTAAGGAAAGCCTAGTTCGGGATGCATTAAAAATATGGAAAAATATCCAAAAATCCTCTTTTATTATATATAAGAGAGTGGTGAAATCAATTTTACAAAACAGGGTTTGGAAATGTGACATTTCAAGTTAGTGACTAAAATGTAATTTTTGAAAAGTTTGTGACTGTTTTAAAAGGATTGAAACTTTGAATCTTTAAGGAGCTAATTTACCCAAGAAGAGTTTTCTCCAGATTTTTCTTAATATTAAAGATTTAATTAATGATTTTTAATAAAAGGAAAAAAGGGGAAATAGATATTTTTGACTTGATAACTAACTTTTGTCAAAACTTTTCCATTTCTTTTTCTCTCATTTTTCTCTCAGCCAAACACATTTCCCTAGCCACTTTTCCTCTGATTTTTACATCTAAAGATGAGATTTTAATCTCTATTTGATCTCTAATCATTCCTACACCAAATTCTCATCATTTGCTTATTGAATTTTCAAGAATTTTGGCTCTAAACAAGGAGAAACTCACATATAGAGGTATGAACGTCCTTCTCCTCTAAATACTCAGTTCTTTACTGAAATTCCCAAGTTCTCAATCCTTGATTTGAGTTTTATTAAAGGTTTTGATGTTGAGATCTTGATTTTGGCTTAAAATGCAAGATTTGGATTTAATTTTGAAGAAATTCGTAATAATTGATTGGGCTCTGTTTTGAGATGTCTTTTTGATGTAATTTGGATGTCTAAATGATGTATAATTGAGGTTTGATCAATGCAATCCCGAATAGGTTGATTTTCTTAAGTTTTTACTTGTGAAAATGGTGGTTTTTGGGGTGATCTTGGTGTTTTGTTAATGCTGGAGGTATAAGGACGTGTTTGGGATCATTTTGGATGTTCATTGATGTTTAAAAATGGTTAGAAGTGATGGATCTTGGCTGAGTTAAGTTTTGGAAGAGTTGGAGGTGATTTCGGTTGTGTTTGGTAGCCGAAATGTTGGGTTTGTGTAGAGCAGCGAGTTGAGTTGTGTTGCTGGTGTTTTTAATGCATTATGATGCATTAATCCTCTGTTGTTATGCGCTTGAAATAGGGGAGAATGATCCGTGAGCAATAGAGGTGGCGTTGAAGGTTTCGGATGCTTGGAAGGCTTGTTGGCTAGCCTTGTTTTGTGTATCGGTGAGTGAAATTGGGTTTTCAGCTTTAAAACCATGGTTTGAAGGTTTTGGGAGCTTAGTTTAAGTCTAAACAACTTAGCTAAGCTCAAGAGTAAGTAAATGGAATTTCTCTCTTGGTTTGTGTTATGAATTGGTTTTTAAAGCACTTGTGATTGTTGGATGCAATGCATGTGATTTGCATGTTTTAAATTCTGTTTTGAAAGCCATGTGTGAAGGATGCTCAAGGTAAGAGATCATTGGTTTTGTACATTGGAATTGTGGAATTGATGCATATTGTTGCATGTTGTTTATTGGCTTTGTGTAATGCTTCAAAAACAGTGGATTGATGATGGTAATTGGTGGTTTTGGCACTTTGGTTATGCTTGTAAAACAATGGATTAATGTGGTAAAATGGTTATATAGGCAAGTGATGTAAGTGGTTCTTGGTTACTTTAATCGGATATAGTTAGCCGGCTATAGGATTGGGTGCACCGTGAATTGAGTCGCCTTGGATGTCGAGGGGGTTGTGATTGTACCGTAAACTCCATCCAAGAATCCTAGCGATTCAGGAAATTGGTGTCACCACGATGGAGGTTGGCTCTCGTGAGTGGGCTTGGTTTAGTGCCACTACGATGGGGGTTGGCTCTCGTGGGTGGGCTTGGTTTAGTGCCACCACGATGGAGGATGACTCTCGTGGGTGAACCTTGTTAAAGTCACCATGATGGAGGTTGGCTCTCATGGGTGGAATTTGTTAAGCGTCACAACGGTGGAGGGTTGCTCCCGTGTGTGAGCTTGGTTAAGGTGATTACAATGGTTGTGGTAGCTTCCATGTGTAAGCCTTGTGATGTGTCCCGGCTCTCGCTAGTGTATTATACAACTTCCGATGAGTGATGTTGAGGGGTTGTGATTGTACCGTTAAACTCCATCACGGGTGTTGAGGGGTTGTGATTGTACCGGTAAACTCCACCTTGTGTTGTTCGGAAGTGTGTATGAAGCGTGTGGGACAACGCTTGTAATCCACGTATCCGATTGTGTCTTGCGTTATGATGGTTTGTGAATTATCACTTGGAAGCCAATATAATGTTCTTGAATATGATGAAGCATGAGATGCTTGAAATGATGCATGGTTGCATGAGAAATGTGTAATGTTCTATGAATGCATGTTTTACTTGTTAGCTTGAACAAGAGTTTATCTTCTATTGAGAATGTTGCATTGTGTGCATGGAATCACTTTGGTGCATTGATTCTTGTGAAGGCTTGTTTTAAAAAGGCATGTAATGCAAATATTGATTTTGTGGTTCATGTATTGCATTTGTTTAATGCATGAGATAGAATTGAGGGTGTAAGTAGTTTTTAAAGGTTTCGTGCTTTGAAATGATTTTCAAATATGAGAAAAGTATGATGTGAAGTGGAAGTGTTTTCCAAGGATCTTGTATTTAACTTTGCATATGATGTTCATGCATGGAATGGTTAAATTGATGGTTTTGCAAGGTTGTGCTTTGAAGTGAATTACTTAGCTTTTCTAAGCTAAGGGTTGGTTTTCATGTTTGAGCAATGCATGATTTAAAACACGTTGTTAAAAAGGGTTTTCAAACATTGCTTTGGTTTATCGAATTGTGTTTACTTTTAAAAGAGGTTTTATGACTCACTGCATTGATGGTGTTTTGGTTTTGAGCATTCCTCACTAAGCATTATGTGCTTACGCTCCTTTTTGTCCATCAATGCAGATATTTGAAGTTGGAACAGCGAGAAGCAAGGGATTCAAGGAGAGCTCCACTTGAGATGTATGTCTCGATTAATAGCTATAGATAATAAAGGCAATGGGGGGAGAATCTCTTATGTTAATGTTTAATGAGATTGTGTATGTTGAACAAGTTTGGTTTATGATTTTGAAATATGTGGTTTAACGCTTGCAACATTTGAATCTTCTTATTCTTAAGTCGTTATGCTATGCTTCTTGTTTTAAAAGCATGATTGAGTGTTGGATGTGTTGAATGAGTTGGTGCACCTAGGGGTGGTTTTGTATCTAGATTTTGATGCAAATTGGTAGGTTTGATGCTTGGCATGTTGTTGATTTATTGTGGAATGGTTTGGAGCATGTTTGATGGGGTTTAAAGGTGTTAAAACAGGCCAATCTGCTGTTTCTGGGCAGGGTGTTTCGAAACACCCTTGCCTATTTCGAAACAGGCCCTTGTTTTGGCTTGGGTGTTCCTGAACGGCCTAGACCGTTTCTGAACACTTTGGCTACTGCCAAGGGGTGTTCCTGAACGGCCTAGACCCGTTTCGGAACACTTGACCGTTGGGCATAAAATTTGAATGGTTTTGAGGTTTGCAAGCTTTACGTTTTAGTCCTGATTCTTGTATGTGCAATTTCTTGAGTTTGAGATGTCCGTTTGAGATAAAATTTGGCAGTGAGGTATGAAACATGACTAATTTCATAATGGTAACTTAAAATTTAGCAAAGTCCTCTTAATTTTTAGAATTTACAAATTGGTCCCTAAATTCGTATTTTGTGCAATTGGGTCCTTATCGTTTTCCGATTGCTGTGATTTTTGAGTATGCTTATCTCAAGAGTATGCCTAGGTTTAATGTGCATCTAGACAAGTTTAAAAAGAAAAAAAAGGGTCGTTAATCAAGGTTGACTTTCGGGTTGACTTTGGTTTTCCCCGTGTAATCTTCGTAGTTCGGGACAACCGTCTAGGCCGGGCTACGGGGGTTACATTTGGTGGTATCAGAGCTGAGTTGCGAAAGCTTGGGGAAAATAGTAAATTGTCGTAATAGGTGTTTAATGTTTATTCTGATGTGTGGTTGAAAGTCGGTTGGAAAGCGTGTCTTTGAGCGAATTGTTGATGTTTTTAGCATGCTTTTTGATTGTGAATTTTCATTGAGCTAATGTGGATTTGTGCTGATGTTATGCTAGTGATGTGAGCTGATTTTATGAATGATGAATGTGTGATGGGTATGATATGTTTATATTATGCAGTTACGAGTGAATGTTGTTTGATGAGAGCATGATCGAAATATGTTGATTGATATGCTCGATGTTGTGATATCAATGTTTTTATTGACTGTTATGTCATGTAAAAGGGGAGAATTCGGGATACCCATTGCCTTATTATTATAGCTATTGTGTTATTTTGGAGTTGGAGTTTTGAATCCTTGCTTAAAGCTGGTCTAATCGATTTGTTTGTTTTGTTATGATTGTTTGCTGTTAATAGCATGGTGAAATCGATGAGAGAATGGCAGTTAGGTGAGATGGTTGCTGCTTTAGAGCAGGTTGTTAAGGCGTGGAATTCACCTTTTAATGGAGGTGTTTCGTCTCAGTCTTCAGTGCCTGGAGTTGAGGTAGTAAGGCAGGCGGAAGAAGTTGGTTCTGTGATGAAGAGTTCATCACCTATAGTTCAGGAGGTGTCGGGAACATCTCAGGCTGTGGTGAAAGTGAGGCCTGTAGACGTGTCGATTGTGGGACACGCGGGTTTGTCGAAGCAGCGTTTGCATGATTATGGAGCTGTGGAGTATCATGGTTCGACACCTGAGACGTTCGAGGCCTGGTTGGCCAGTGTAATTCTGATTTTGGATCAGGAAGGTTGTGACTATGCCTGTAAGCAGGGAAGTGTTGTCTCATTGATGTTGGAGAACGCTTGTGCCTGGTGGACATCTGTGGCGGTGGCATCACACATCCACGATATAGATTGGGACTTCTTTGTGTCTGCCTTTTATGAAAGGTATCTTGGAGAGAAATTCCCAAGGGTTAAGCAATGTGAGGGTTTGGTTTCAGTTTATGAAGGTGAGAAAAGTTTAAGCAAAAGAGTTGTGGGTATTGACCTTGGGAGCGGTCAGCGTAAGAGGCGACGTGATAGAAGGTTTTGCTTGAATCGAAGCTTGGATGGTAGTGCAGATTTGGGGCAAGTGGTACTTGATCAAGGAGGGATAGCTCGGTTGCCGATGTGTGACCGATGTGGGAAGTGTCATGTTGGAGGTTGTTGGGGCGCAAGAGTTTGTTGGAACCGTGGTTCTAAAGAGCATGTGAAGCGGAATTGTCCTCAAGTGGTGAGATTAGCTTCAGTGGTAGCAAAAGGGTCTCTGAAGGGTCGTGGGCATGGCCAAGACAAGGTTCGAAGGTGGCAGGAAGGGCAGAAAGGTGTGAGGAGCTTGAAGAATGAAACCTGTTGGAATTGTGGGTCTGTTGGACATTTGAGACGAAATTGTTTGAAGTTGGCTCGGGGTAGCCAGAGTTCTTTACCGCAGGGAGATGGTGTTGAGTGTGTAAAAGTTATATTATTTACACCCTTTTTAACCCATATTTCTGCTGCATTCAAGCATCATTGCATTGCATTTAGGTCAGTTTTCAGTAAAACATCACAAATATGTAAAAGGCACGGATTCTACTAAAAACGGCTGATTTTGCAGGTAGCTGCCATAGTTGATGAGGAAGGCAGGCGCATGGCAGAGAAGCAGAAGAGCTGAACTGGACAAGCAGACGAAGAAGACGAAGCTGCCATGGACCTGTCGTGACAGAATGGTGACAGCAACCTTATGAAGAGGAAAAGTAAAGTGGACCTCGATAGATAGAGAAAAATCTGCTCGTCTGTCGTGTGAAAGCCAAATATTTTTCTAAGCCCCGGATCAAAAGATATGTCAAGCCAAAGCTCAAGGAGAGGAAATTCCTAGAAACAAGGATGGCGGCTGCAAAGTAGGATACTTAGAGATTAAGTCTTTATTAGAATCTTACTTTTAATTAAAGTTGTAATCCTTGTTACCTTAGAATACTTGAGCCCAAAGCTTATATAAGGGCATAGGTTTTAACCTAGAGGAAGATCCCTCATCTTACCCCATAATCGATAACCTAAACCCATCTGCCGTTTACCCGTCACCGACATGTTCTAAATTCACCCTAGGGCTACGGGTTGTTTTGTAAAGTAGTTGCAAGGGTTGTTTTGTTTTAGGATTTTCCAAGTTCAATAAAATAGACTTCAAGTTCTCTTATTTTGGTTTTAACATCTTGCAAGAGCATCAGGAGAGCATTGTGAGGTTATCCATTTACTTAGCATCGGGAGAGTTAAGTATACGAAAGAAATAAGAGCAAGTTCTCTAGTTTATAGTTGAACTATCTCGTGCCTAGGGATAGGGTGAGGTTAAGTGGCTAAAGAAGAATTCATACACATCGGTTTTCATCCTTCGATTCACGCTGGGAGGTATCATCAAAGACGTGATCATCGACAGACTTGGACCTAGGGATAGGCCAAGGAAGATCTGGGATTCTTGCCAAACTTGAAGTACGGAGTTGGTGTGTCTGCTGCCGCGACAGCTAACGGACAGCCGCCGCGACAGGTGCTGTCGGCGACGGGAGCGACGACAGAACTGGAGTTCCAAAACAATCCAATACCTGCACTACCGAGCAATTCAATACCAGCCCATTCTCTCTATCTTGATATCTCAATCTTTTTATTTACGTTTTTCTTATTATTCTCGTGACAATCTTCTAAACTATTTCCTTTACTTCGTGCAGTAAACTAAGGTGAAGTCATTAGCCCAATCCCTGTGGAGACGATATCCGATACTTCGTATCACTTTACTACTTGCGTCGTGTACACTTGCACTACAATTGCGCTAGACTCTTTTACACGCAACAAGTTTTTGGCGCCGTTGCCGGGGATTGGCAACATAACTACATCTTTCTTTTATTGCACTTTTCGTTTTTATTTTTATTTTTATTTTTATTTTTGTTTTTGTTTTCGTTTTAATTTTACTTTTTCTTTAATTTTTCTTTTGTGCTTTCAACTCTCGCTTTTCACGAGGTTTTCTTGTTTATGCGCAGATCTAAAAGAGGTGAAGATCCTGAGTATCCATTAGATCCGGAAATCGAACGTTCCTTCAGTCTCAAGAAACAACTTCGCTGACTTTTAGACAGAAACGAATACCTCGGGGAACAGCTAGAGAAGATGGGCCATAATCAACCTGCCGGCGGTCGTATACCACCCCTTGGCGATAACCACCCACTTGTCGGTGACCCGCCTGGGGCAGATGGACGACGGTCATGTCGTGACTACATGCTGAACGATCATGTAGAACTAGAGACCACACTGCCGGATATTGATGTTGATAACTTCGAGCTTAAACCTGTCATGTTTAGTATGATCAACAATGCCAGACAGTTTAGTGGTGTCGTGACAGAAGATGCTAGGGAGCATCTCAAAACGTTCCAGGAGATCTGTGGTTCGTTTAGACTGCCAGGAGTTAGTCCGGAGATATCGAGGCTTCGGTTATTCCCCCATTCATTGAGGGACAGAGCTAAAACTTGGTGGAATAAACTTACACCGGGTTCAATCGTAACTTGGGCAGATTTGTCTCATGAATTCTTATCTCGTTTTAATCCTTCGCATTTATCTGAGCGATTACGTAATGAAATTGCTACTTTTCAACAGGAAGACGACGAGCCGATGCACGAGGCCTGAGACAGATTTACTACTCTTCTTCGGAATTGCCCTATGCATGGATTTCCCGTCTGGAATCAGGTAACTAAGTTCTATAATGATGCTAACTTACAAACTCGCATTCGGATTGATTCTGCAGCAAATGGATTATTATTGGATAAAGATCCGGACGAGGCTTTGCAAGTTTTGAAAAATCTGGCCAAGAATGAGGAGCAGTTTCCGACAGCAAGAAGAGGGGGTAAACGGGTACTTGCTGTCAAGGACTATGAGGCCGACATCACTATGAAATCACAGGTAGCATTCCTTACTAAAGCAATGAAACGGTTATTGAATGAAGATGAATTACAAGGATTTGCTGTCGAGGAAGTTTGTACTATCTGTGAGGGAAATCATAGTAGGGATGAATGCCCAATACAAATAGAAAAGGGAAAATATGTTGGAAATTACAAGTCGAACTACAATTCCAACAATTATAATCCCAATTTGAGGAAGGATCCCAAATTTTCCTGGAGTAATCCTAACAATGCCCTGAATCCGCAAGCACATAATCAGAATCAGGGAGGACCTAGATTGCTGACGCGACAACAACTGCCGTAGCACCTACCTTAAAATCTCTAGAGACACAAATGGGTCAGGTTTCTCAACATATTAAGCCGAGGCAGAACGGATGATTCCCTAGCAATACTGAAAATGCTAGACCGCCCCCACACGAGCAATGTAAGGCGATTACTACTAGGAGTGGAAAGAAGCTACCAGGGCCGAAAAAAGAAGCTGAAACAGAAAAGGAACCTGCCTTGGATAAACCTGCCAAGGAAGCTGCCCCGACAGGTGATAAACAGACTACTGCCGATGAGCCTGTCACGACAGCAGAAGCGACAGAGGAGAAAAAAGATGATTACCGTCCTCAGATTCGCATGCAGTGGGAAGGACACATTGCTGATTATCGTCCTCCACCACCTTTTACCCAACGGATACAGCAAGCTAAGCATGAATCTCAACTTAAAAAGATTTATGATATTTTTAAACATGTTCATATTAATATTCCGTTGTTAGATGTTGTTAGGGAGATGCCCGGTTATGCTAAATTTCTCAAGGATGTTATGTCGAAAAAATCTAAACTTGGGGAATTTGAAATAGTAAGGATGCAAGAAGGCTGCATGAGTATTCTTCATCGGCAGCCACCCCAGAAAAAGAAGGATCCGGGGAGCTTCATCATACCTTGTGTAATCGGCAACAAATTTGTGGGTAAGGCACTTTGTGATCTTGGTGCCAGTGTTAATCTAATGCCCAAATCTGTTTTTCAGAAACTAGGTATTGGCAAGGCGCGGCCCACGACAGTAACTCTGCAGCTGGCCGACCGCTCTTACGTTCATCCCGAGGGAAAAATTGAAGATATTCTGGTAAGAGTGGATAAGCTTATTTTTCCTGCTGACTTTCTTATCTTAGATTGTGAGGCAGACGAAAACGCACCAGTCATCCTTGGGCGACCCTTCTTAGCGACGGGAAGATCATTGATTGATGTAGAGAAAGGAGAACTCACCATGCGCGTGAACGATCAAGAGATTAAGTTGAATGTTCTCCAAGCGATGAAACATGCTGATGTGGACGAGGAATGCAAGGCCATCATTGAGGTGACCTTTGATCACCCTTGCATCAGGTCGGGCTGCCGTGATATAAAATTTGGTCACTGCCGTGACAGCCACCTACAGGCCTGTCATGACAGCGACGACGACAGCACTGACGACAGCGACTCCTCTGAATCCGATACATCTGATACTGAAGGTCAAGAGGAGGTAAACTGGTTAGGCAATCGTCCAGGTAAGTTATTCGAACCCTTGAATTACACTTCGGATAACCATTTAATCCAAAAGCCATCTAATGTTGAACCACCTGTCTTAGAACTTAAGCCCCTGCCAGGACAGCTTAAATATGCTTATCTTGGTTCTAATGACACACTGCCCGTAATCATCTCTGCTAAGCTGCCGCAGGAACAGGAACGGCAACTAATCGGCATGTTAAGGCAGCAAAAAAAGGCGATTGGATGGACGATAGCAGATATTCAAGGCATTAGTCCGGCAATATGCATGCACAAAATCCTCCTAGAGGAAAATCATAAGCCGACTATTGATGCCCAAAGGCGCTTAAACCTTGCGATGAAGGAGGTAGTGCGTAAAGAGATAATCAAATGGTTAGATGCTGGTATTATTTACGCCATCTCCGACAGCAAATGGGTAAGCCCGGTGCAATGTGTTGCAAAGAAAGGAGGAATGACCGTGATAACCAACGAGAACAATGAGTTAATCCCAACCAGGACTGTGACCGGTTGGAGGGTTTGTATGGACTATCGGAAGCTTAATAAAGCTACCCGAAAGGACAACTTTCCTTTACCCTTTATTGATCAAATGCTTGATAGATTAGCGGGTAAACCTTACTATTGTTTTCTTGATGGTTATTCAGGTTACAATCAAATTGCTATTGCACCGGAGGATCAAGAAAAGACGACTTTCACATGCCCCTACGGAACATACGCATTTAGGAGGATGCCGTTTGGACTCAGTAATGCACCTGCCACCTTCCAAAGGTGCATGATGGCTATATTCTCCGCCATGGTAGAGGACTTCCTTGAGATTTTCATGGATGATTTTTCCGTCTTTGGAGACGATTTTGAGTGCTCCCTCGGCAATCTTCAAAAGGTACTTGAAAGATGTGAAAAAGCTAATCTTATTCTAAATTGGGAAAAATGCCACTTTATGGTGGACGAAGGGATAGTCCTTGGCCATAAGATTAGCTTCCGTGGGATAGAAGTCGACAGGGCCAAGATAGAAGTCATAGAGAAGCTGCCGCCGCCAACCACAGTCAAGGGCATTAGGAGTTTTTTAGGGCATGCTGGTTTTTATAGGAGATTCATCGCGAATTTCTCGAAAATCACGAAGCCCCTATGCCATCTCTTAGAACAGAACCGACCCTTTGACTTTAATGAGGAATGTACTGAAGCATTCAAGGTTCTGAAAGAAAAATTGGTGACAGCCCCCATAGTACAGCCACCAGACTGGACACAGCCATTTGAGATTATGTGTGATGCTAGTGACTATGTTGTCGGGGCAGCACTTGGGCAGCGCAAAGACAAGTTGTTCCATGTCATATACTATGCCAGCAAAACATTAAATGACGCCCAAGTGAACTACACCACCACAGAAAAAGAGCTGTTAGCTGTGGTGTTCTCCATCAACAAGTTTCGTTCTTACATACTTAGGACGAAAGTAATAATACACACCGACCATTCTGCCCTAAAGTATTTGTTTGCAAAGAATGATGCAAAACCTAGATTGATACGGTGGATCTTGCTATTACAAGAGTTCGACCTTGAGATCAAGGACAAAAAAGGGACAAAAAATTAGGTGGCATATCACTTGTCAAGGTTGGAGAAGGGACAGAGTCTACCAATAGATGAGACACACATACTGGAGACCTTCCCTGATGAGCAGCTCTTCGCTGCCGCAATCGCTGTCGCGACAACCATGGCGGCAGGTAAGTCTTCTGACCTTCCCTAGTATGCTGATTTCGTTAATTTTATAGTTAGCGGAATATTACCTTCTGATCTTAATTATCAAGCCAGGAAGAGGTTCCAAAATGATGTTAAACATTATTATTGGGACGAACCTCTTCTTTTCAAACTATGCGCAGATCAGGTTATAAGGAGGTGTGTACCACAAGAAGAGCAAGAAGACATTCTCCATCACTGCCATGCTTCACAATATGGAGGTCACTTAGGAGGCAATAAAACTGCTGCCAAGGTGCTGCAGTCAGGGTTCTACTGGCCGACACTGTATAAAGATGCACAGGACTTCTACAAGAACTGTGACAGGTGCCAGCGGACAGGTAACATCTCGAGGAGAAACGAGATGCCACTGCAGAATATTCTAGAAGTCGAGATCTTCGACGTTTGGGGGATAGATTTTATGGGACCTTTTCCATCTTCATGTGGAAATCTATACATCCTCCTAGCAGTGGATTATGTCTCCAAGTGGGTAGAAGCAATCGCCACTCAAAAGAATGATGCCAAAACGGTCCAAAAGTTTTTGCACAAAAACATTTTTTTCTAGATTTGGCATCTCTAAGGCGATTATCAGTGATGAAGGGAGACATTTTGATAATAGGGTAATTGCTGCCGCCTTGAAGAAATATGGTGTCAAGCACAGGATCGCGACAGCATACCACCCACAGACCAATGGACAGGCTGAGATTTCCAATAGGGAAGTAAAGAACATTCTTGAGAAGATGGTTAAACCAACTAGGAAAGATTGGTCTTTACTTTTGAACGATGCATTATGGGCATATAGGACAGCTTTTAAGACTCCATTGGGCATGTCTCCATATCGATTGATTTATGGGAAAACCTGTCATCTGTCTGTCGAGATCGAGCACAAAGCATATTGGGCAATCAAGGCAGTGAATATGGACTTGGACAAGGCAGGCCAGAAAAGGCTATTAGATCTGAACGAGATTGAGGAATTACGGACAATGGCCTACGACAATGCGAGGATTTACAAGGAAAAGACTAAAAAGTGGCATGACAAGAAACTGCTGCCACGACAGTTCTGCCCAGGGCAGCTCGTGTTGTTGTTTAACTCTAGACTTAAACTCTTCCCAGGAAAGCTAAAGTCTAGATGGTCTGGCCCGTTCCAAGTGGTACAAGTTTTTCCCCATGGTGCCATCACAATCCGATCATTAAAAGACGGGGACCAATTCAAAGTCAATGGACAGCACCTCAAGCATTATCAGGGGACTGAAGCCCCAGGAATTCAGGAAGTGGTTACTTTAGGAGATGCCCCACAAGGCATCCCTAACTTAACCTAATTTTATTTATTTATTATTATTTATTATTTATTAGGAAATTAGGTTTATTTTATTAGAATAATGTTTTTTTTTTAATTTTCTGTTTTTAGGAAATAAAGGAGTCAAGAAGAAAAGGAGAAGTGACCCAAGCCCACCATCCATTCATCAGCCCAAAAGAGCCCATTTATTGAAACCTGTCGTTTCGGCTGCCGCCGCGGACGGATAAGACAGGCTGTCAAAAGACTGACACGACAGACACAGAAGCGTGTGGCAGACGCGTAACAGACGCATAAATGCGTGTCAGACGCGTCAGACACGCTAAATCCCATCCGTCGCCCCTTTATTCACGCATGCCGTTACAACATTAAACGGGCAGCAACTCGACCGCTATAAAACCCCGTTTTCATTTTAATTTTTCTCACTTCTGCTTATTCTTCCTTACATTCTCCTCTAGTTTTATTTGCTTTCTTCAGTTTTCACAACAATTGCAACTAACATGTCGTCTAGACATACCCGCCGTAGTGCTGCCTCAGCCTCCTCTTCAGCGGAAAAAACGCCCTTCGCCACAAAGGAGTTATGGGAGGAACGTGGTTTCGTGTACATCCGAAAGGCACCCAACATGGGACTCCGGCCGTTCATCGTCAAGGCCATCACAACACAACTATGGGAGCACTTTGCGGAGCAACCGGCAGAACTAAACGACACATTAGTCCGGGAGTTTTATGCTGCCATAGACAGCAGAACGGCGACATCTGTTACCGTTCAAGGTGTAAAGGTGCCCTTCACTGCCGACAGCATCAACCACATGTTTGGCCTCTACTTTGGCCCCGATGATGATGCCCACCAGAAATTTCTTGACACCCTCGATGCTGCCGCCTATGGTGCTGTTATGGCGGAGGTGACAGAGGAAGGAACCACATGGACAACCAGCAAAAAGAACCCCCACTCTGTCAAAAGGGGGCAGCTCCTCCCTGAAGCTAAACTCTGGAATGCTTTTATCAAAAAGCGCATCATGCCTTCTTCCCACCACACGACAGTTAACCAGCAGCGGCTCGCCCTTATTCATTCCATCATGCACGACAGGCCTATTAATGTGGGCCGTTATATGAGGGACAGCATCCTGGACTGCACCTTCCACTCCGACTCCCGCCTCTACCTGCCGTTCACAATAACCTCTTTATGCCGCTGTGCTGCTGTCCCCGAGGAGCCCTCCGACAAAATAATCAAGGGCAGAGGCTGGACAGACAACAACATCAACACCCTCATGGAGCTGGTAGTGGCTACCCCTATCTCGTCTTTCAATCCAGCCGGCTCCCCTAAAGAACCATCAAAGGAGCCTGCCCCTGAACCTGCTGCCGCCACCGCTCCGACAGACCAGTCCGCCCTCATCCTTGCTGCGCTACAACGGGTAGAGGAGAGACAAATGGGATTGATGACGTTCATTCGGGACTTCGCTAACTCGACGATAAAATTCATTACCCAAACTTTAAATTTTCCTGATGTTCAATTCCCTACTTTTCCTGCCCATTATTTCCATATCCCCACTCCTGTCCAGACGCCTGTCCACACACCCACACCACCTGCCTCCCCACATTCCCACTCTACCGCTTCCACCACATCACCTGCCCCGACGGCAGCAGACAGTCCACCGGCCGACACCTCTGCCAGAGGAACAAAGAGGCCTGCCTCCGACGACAGCCCTCTGATCAGGAGGAATTTGGAGCGAGAATTTACGCCGGTCAAGACGATAAAACACGTGGCAGACAAGAAACGGTTTCCCAAGGCTAGCACCACCACCAGCAGCACTTGGGACAATGGCAGCAGTTCTGACGTCCAGCTCGTGGAGCAACCTGCCCCTGCACCTGCCCCTGAACCTGCCCAGCCTCCTCCACAGCCCAGACGCCGCCGTCAGATCCGTGTCAGCAGCAGCAACGAGGACATCGACTGAAAATTTAAGTTTTTATTTTCCTCTTATTGTTGCCTGCTTTTATCATTTGTGATGTACTTTTCTTCATATTTTTGTTTTTTTCTGTCATTTTGCATTGAGGGCAATGCAACCCTTGAGTTTGGGGGTGGCAACCCTCCATCATTAATGGAGTCTTAAGTACATCTTTTTATTAATTGTTGTGTCTTCAGTCCATCATTAATGGAGTCTTAAGTACATCTTTTTATTAATTGTTGCCTGCTTTTATCATTTGTGATGTACTTTTCTTCATATTTTTGTTTTTTTCTGTCATTTTGCATTGAGGGCAATGCAACCCTTGAGTTTGGGGGTGGCAACCCTCCATCATTAATGGAGTCTTAAGTACATCTTTTTATTAATTGTTGTGTCTTCTTTTTAATTAATTTCTCTTAAAAAAAACCAGAAAATATAAAACTGTTGGCTTAAAACTGTGAAGTTAACTTACCTGTCATGACAGCTCTGTCGTGGCAGCATCTTTAGGATAGTTTAAGGAGAAGTTTAGAACCTTACTATAGTTCTGAAAACTTAAACACCATTGTGACTTTTATATTGTTTAGATTTCTTTTAGCCAAACTAGAATAGGAAGCTTAGAACTTGAATAGCCCCTAGAGGTGCCTAACACTGGCTCTAGGAAAGAAGTTTAGCAAAAGAAAATAAAAAACCTAGAGGTGCCCGAAACCGGCTCTAGGAAGCTAACTAGAGGTGCCCAAAACTGGCTCTAGAAAAATTTAGCTTGAAAATAGAAGAAAAAGAAGCATGAAAATGTGCCTTCTAAAAAAATAAACTTTGGCATAAAAATTCGAGTTAAGAAGTTGAATATTCTAGTGAAACTAAGAGAATCTTAGCATATAACTGTTCACAAGCATGCACACACTGCACGAGAGCTATAGGGAGATTTCGGACAGATCCTAACCTTTCTGACAGGTTGCTGCCGCCATAGAGAGTGAGCGACGGGTAAGGGACAGTTCACTGTTTGAAGGCCAACACAAAAATATTCATTTTTCTTTTAGGTTTAATTGCTTGAGGGCAAGCAAAAACTTGAGTTTGGGGGTGTGTTGAGTGTGTAAAAGTTCTATTATTTAGACCCTTTTTAACCCATATTTCTGCTGCATTCAAGCATCATTGCATTGCATTTAGGTTAGTTTTCAGTAAAACATCACAAATATGTAAAAGGCACGGATTCTACTAAAAACGGCTGATTTTGCATGTAGCTGCCATAGTTGATGAGGAAGGCAGGCGCAGGGCAGAGAAGCAGAAGTGCTGAACTGGACAAGCAGACGAAGAAGACGAAGCTGCCATGGACCTGTCGTGACAGAATGGTGACAGCAACCTTATGAAGAGGAAAAGTAAAGTGGACCTCAATAGATAGAGAAAAATCTGCTCGTCTGTCGTGTGAAAGCCAAATATTTTTCTAAGCCCCAGATCAAAAGATATGTCAAGCCAAAGCTCAAGGAGAGGAAATTCCTAGAAACAAGGATGGCGGCTGCAAAGTAGGATACTTAGAGATTAAGTCTTTATTAGAATCTTACTTTTAATTAAAGTTGTAATCCTTGTTACCTTAGAATACTTGAGCCCAAAGCTTATATAAGGGCATAGGTTTTAACCTAGAGGAAGATCCCTCATCTTACCCCATAATCGATAACCTAAACCCATCTGCCGTTTACCCGTCACCGACATGTTCTAAATTGCCCCTAGGGCTACGGGTTGTTTTGTAAAGTAGTTGCAAGGGTTGTTTTGTTTTAGGATTTTCCAAGTTCAATAAAATAGACTTCAAGTTCTCTTATTTTGGTTTTAACATCTTGCAAGAGCATCAAGAGAGCATTGTGAGGTTATCCATTTACTTAGCATCGGGAGAGTTAAGTATACGAAAGAAATAAGAGCAAGTTCTCTAGTTTATAGTTGAACTATCTCGTGCCTAGGGATAGGGCGATGTTAAGTGGCTAAAGAAGAATTCATACACATCGGTGTTCATCCTTCGATTCACGCCGGGAGGTATCATCAAAGACGTGATCATCGACAGACTTGGACCTAAGGATAGGCCAAGGAAGATCTGGGATTCTTGCCAAACTTGAAGTACGGAGTTGGTGTGTCTGCTGCCGCCACAGCTAACGGACAGCCGCTGCGACAGGTGCTGTCGGCGACGGGAGCGACGACAGAACTGGAGTTCCAAAACAATCCAATACATGCACTACCGAGCAATTCAATACCAGCCCATTCTCTCTATCTTGATATCTCAATCTTTTTATTTACGTTTTTCTTATTATTCTCGTGACAATCTTCTAAACTATTTCCTTTACTTCGTGCAGTAAACTAAGGTGAAGTCATTAGCCCAATCCCTATGGAGACGATATCTGATACTTCGTATCACTTTACTACTTGCGTCGTGTACACTTGCACTACAATTGCGATAGACTCTTTTACACGCAACAGATGGTGATGACCTTAATGTGTTAGCTAATGCTGCAGTGGTGCGGCTGGAGAATGATGGTTCTGCGAGGAAGAGAGCTTGTCTGTTGAAGCTTCGGGGCATTGAGGTGTTTACAGGTAACCTTGTTAAGTAACCTTTGCTCTAGTATCTTAGTTTGGTTTCAGTTGGTATTTCCTTGCGTAGTGGGTATGGTCTCGTTGCTAGCATGTTTGGGGTAGTAGTTGGTGTTGTTTTGAAAACAACTTTAGTGTGAAGAGGGCATTAGTGAGTATCTTGTGGATAATGGGTTGTTAGAATGATGGAGTTGGTCATGTTGGAAGTGAGATAGGAGGTTGTTTTTAGGCGGATTTTGAGGATGTTATTGGTGGGTGTGAACCGACATACATGCACAGTTAAAATCATTTGTTATATGCTATATTATATATGTACTGGTCCATGCATACATGTGACATGACATTAGAGGTTTTGCATGCATGTAGATCAGGCATTGATAGGGCATATTGGTGACCATGCATACGAACGTTCACACTCGTTGATAGTTAATCGGGTCCGTTAGTGTTGTGATAGGGTTAGATTGGATGGGGGTTTTAAAAGTTGTGTTGGTGCTTGGAGAATGTTAGAAGTAATGGAGGGTATTAAGCGAGTTGTCAGTAATAGTGAGTGCGATATAGCATGTTGGTAGAAGGAAAGTGTTTGGCGCTTAATGAGTTTAGCGATATGGTGGTGAGGAGATTACCGGTTGAAGTTAGAATCGGTTAGAGTGGTTGTGAATAGCTGGTAGAAGTGGTAGTTTCTTGGTGTTAAGTGATGTAGTAAGTTAGTGGATGTGTTCCAAAGTGCTGAGGTAACTTGGCATTGATGTAGTAGTAGAAGGGTTGTCTATGTAGGTGATGGTTCATAGCAACCTTTGAGGAGTTGAGAAGAGGTTTTGTTGTGGGTTGTAGAAAAGGGTTAGCCGGGAGAATAGAAGTTTCGTAACCTAAATATGTATATATAGGTTGGGCGATGTTCTAGTAAGGCAAGTGTTGTAGTCAAAACTTGTAGTGGAAAGGCAATGTAAGATCAAAGGCCATTGTTGGTTGGACGGGTTCTTGTGAGAAGTGGTTGGCTAGGCGTGTATAAGTAAATTTCTTCTGAAGTCAGTTGGTGGTATGTGGAACGGCTGGCGGAGTCAAGGTTGGGGTTTTGTGATGTGATTTTTGAATGTTGTGTGATTAGTACCAGTGAGTTGTTATAGTGATGATAGCGGCGGATGTGAAGGAATGTCAGCAATACGTTGAGAAGTTTGGGTAAGCAGTTGATGCTTAAGGATTTTTGCTTGATGTGGTAACCTTTGGAAGAGGTTGAGCAGTTGTGCAAGGGTTTAGAAGCAGTGAAGGTTGTGGGTCACATGGTGGCTGAACTGGATTGGTTGGTGTCACTGTGTGAACAAGTTTTGGGAGTTATGAGTTAAGGTGGTGTATGCTGTAAAAGTTGGAGGTTCTTCGGGTTGTTGTTGGGGCTATGTGTAGTCCGGAAGTGTGAAAGGTTAAGATGTGGTTAACATCTGAGTGTTTTGGAATTCGTGAACAATATGTGGTGGTGTTGGGTTTGGTGGAGTTTTGTGAGGAGAGTGTTCAGTGGTGGTTAAGTCTCCTGTGTTGCCTTGTGTGTTGCTTTAAGAAGTTTGGTTGTTCTCTATTCGCCAGTTGAAATTTCGAGGACAAAATTTCTTAAGGGGGGAGAGTTGTAACACCCCAATTTTGGGCTTAGAAGTTTTGGGTTTGAACTGGACTGGTCGGATTTTCGGTTCGAATATAAAAGGTGGTTTTAAGGAAAGCCTAGTTCGGGATGCATTAAAAATATGGAAAAATATCCAAAAATCCTCTTTTATTATATATAAGAGAGTGGTGAAATCAATTTTACAAAACGGGGTTTGGAAATGTGACATTTCAAGTTAGTGACTAAAATGTAATTTTTGAAAAGTTGGTGACTGTTTTAAAAGGATTGAAACTTTGAATCTTTAAGGAGCTAATTTACCCAAGAAGAGTTTTCTCCAGATTTTTCTTAATATTAAAGATTTAATTAATGATTTTTAATAAAAGGAAAAAAGGGGAAATAGATATTTTTGACTTCATAACTAACTTTTGTCAAAACTTTCCCATTTCTTTTTCTCTCATTTTTCTCTAAGCCAAACACATTTCCCTAGCCACTTTTCCTCTGATTTTTACATCTAAAGATGAGATTTTAATCTCTATTTGATCTCTAATCATTCCTACACCAAATTCTCATCATTTGCTTATTGAATTTTCAAGAATTTTGGCTCTAAACAAGGAGAAACTCACATTTAGAGGTAAGAACGTCCTTCTCCTCTAAATACTCAGTTCTTTACTGAAATTCCCAAGTTCTCAATCCTTGATTTGAGTTTTATTAAAGGTTTTGATGTTGAGATCTTGATTTTGGCTTAAAATGCAAGATTTGGATTTAATTTTGAAGAAATTCGTAATAATTGATTGGGCTCTGTTTTGAGATGTCTTTTTGATGTAATTTGGATGTCTAAATGATGTATAATTGAGGTTTGATCAATGCAATCCCGAATATGTTGATTTTCCTAAGTTTTTACTTGTGAAAATGGTGGTTTTTGGGGGTGATCTTGGTGTTTTGTTAATGCTGGAGGTATAAGGACGTGTTTGGGATCATTTTGGATGTTAATTGATGTTTAAAAATGGTTAGAAGTGATGTATCTTGGCTGGGTTAAGTTTTGGAAGAGTTGGAGGTGATTTCGGTTGTGTTTGGTAGCCGAAATGTTGGATTTGTGTAGAGCAGCGAGTTGAGTTGTGTTGTTGGTGTTTTTAATGCATTATGATGCATTAATCCTCTGTTGTTATGTGCTTGAAATAGGGGAGAATGATCCGTGAGCAATAGAGGTGGCGTTGAAGGTTTCGGAAGCTTGGAAGGCTTGTTGACTAGCCTTGTTTTGTGTATCGGTGAGTGAAGTTGGGTTTTCAGCTTTAAAACCAAGGTTTGAAGGTTTTGGGAGCTTAGTTTAAGTCTAAACAACTTAGCTAAGCTCAAGAGTAAGAAAATGGAATTTCTCTCTTGGTTTGTGTTATGAATTGGTTTTTAAAGCACTTGTGATTGTTGGATGCAATGCATGTGATTTGCATGTTTTAAATTCTGTTTTGAAAGCATATTTTAGCATGGTTTAATGCTGGTTTTGAAAGCCATGTGTGAAGGATGCTCAAGGTAAGAGATCCTTGGTTTTGTACATTGGAATTGTGGAATTGATTCATATTGTTGCATGTTGTTTATTGGCTTTGTGTAATGCTTCAAAAACAGTGGATTGATGATGGTAATTGGTGGTTTTGGCACTTTGGTTATGCTTGTAAAACAATGGATTAATGTGGTAAAATGGTTATATAGGCAAGTGATGTAAGTGGTTCTTGGTTACTTTAATCGGATATAGTTAGCCGGCTATAGGATTGGGTGCACTGTGAATTGAGTCGCCTTGGATGTCGAGGGGGTTGTGATTGTACCGTAAACTCCATCCAAGAATCCTAGCGATTGAGGAAATTGGTGTCACCACGATGGAGGTTGGCTCTCGTGAGTGGGCTTGGTTTAGTGCCACTACGATGGAGGTTGGCTCTCGTGGGTGGGCTTGGTTTAGTGCCACCACGATGGAGGATGGCTCTCGTGGGTGAACCTTGTTAAAGTCACCATGATGGAGGTTGGCTCTCATGGGTGGAATTTGTTAAGCGTCACAACGGTGGAGGGTTGCTCCCGTGTGTGAGCTTGGTTAAGGTGATTACAATGGTTGTGGTAGCTTCCATGTGTAAGCCTTGTGATGTGTCCCGGCTCTCGCTAGTGTATTATACAACTTCCGATGAGTGATGTTGAGGGGTTGTGATTGTACCGTTAAACTCCATCACGGGTGTTGAGGGGTTGTGATTGTACCGGTAAACTCCACCTTGTGTTGTTCGGAAGTGTGTATGAAGCGTGTGGGACAACGCTTGTAATCCGCGTATCCGATTGTGTCTTGAGTTATGATGGTTTGTGAATTATCACTTGGAAGCCAATATAATGTTCTTGAATATGATGAAGCATGAGATGCTTGAAATGATGCATGGTTGCATGAGAAGTGTGTAATGTTCTATGAATGCATGTTTTACTTGTTAGCTTGAACAAGAGTTTATCTTCTATTGAGAATGTTGCATTGTGTGCATGGAATCACTTTGGTGCATTGAGTCTTGTGAAGGCTTGTTTTAAAAAGGCATGTAATGCAAATGTTGATTTTGTGGTTCATGTATTGCATTTGTTTAATGCATGAGATAGAATTAAGGGTGTAAGTGGTTTTTAAAGGTTTCTTGCTTTGAAATGATTTTCAAATATGAGAAAAGTATGATGTGAAGTGGAAGTGTTTTCCAAGGATCTTGTATTTAACTTTGCATATGATGTTCATGCATGGAATGGTTAAATTGATGGTTTTGCAAGGTTGTTCTTTGAAGTGAATTACTTAGCTTTTCTAAGCTAAGGGTTGGTTTTCATGTTTGAGCAATGCATGATTTAAAACACGTTGTTAAAAAGGGTTTTCAAACATTGCTTTGGTTTATCGAATTGTGTTTACTTTTAAAAGAGGTTTTATGACTCACTGCATTGATGGTGTTTTGGTTTTGAGCATTCCTCACTAAGCATTATGTGCTTACGCTCCTTTTTGTCCATCAATGCAGATATTTGAAGTTGGAACAGCGAGAAGCAAGGGATTCAAGGAGAGCTCCACTTGAGATGTATGTCTCGGTTAATAGCTATAGATAATAAAGGCAATGGGGGGAGAATCTCTTATGTTGATGTTTAATGAGATTGTGTATGTTGAACAAGTTTGGTTTATGATTTTGAAATATGTGGTTTAACGCTTGAAACGTTTGAATCTTCTTATTCTTAAGTCGTTATACTATGCTTCTTGTTTTAAAAGCATGATTGAGTGTTGGATGTGTTGAATGAGTTGGTGCACCTAGGGGTGGTTTTGTATCTAGATTTTGATGCAAATTGGTAGGTTTGATGCTTGGCATGTTGTTGATTTATTGTGGAATGGTTTGGAGCATGTTTGATGGGGTTTAAAGGTGTTAAAACAGGCCAATCTGATGTTTCTGGGCAGGGTGTTTCGAAACACCCTTGCATGTTTCGAAAGAGGCCCTTGTTTTGGCTTGGGTGTTCCTGAACGGCCTAGACCATTTCTGAACACTTTGGCTACTGCCAAGGGGTGTTCCTGAATGGCCTAGACCCGTTTCGGAACACTTGACCGTTGGCTATAAAATTTGAATGGTTTTGAGGTTTGCAAGCTTTACGTTTTAGTCCTGATTCTTGTATGTGCAATTGCTTGAGTTTGAGATGTCCGTTTGAGATGAAATTTGGCAGAGAGGTATGAAACATGACTAATTTCATAATGGTAAATTAAAATTTAGCAAAGTCCTCTTAATTTTTAGAATTTACAAATTGGTCCCTAAATTCGTATTTTGTGCAATTGGGTCCCTTATCGTTTTCCGATTGCTGTGATTTTTGAGTATGCTTATCTCAAGAGTATGCCTAGGTTTAATGTGCATCTAGACAAGTTTAAAAAGAAAAAAAAAGGTCGTTAATCAAGGTTGACTTTTGGGTTGACTTTGGTTTTCCCCGTGTAATCTTCGTAGTTCGGGACAACCGTCTAGGCCGGGCTACGGGGGTTACATTCTCTAACCATCTTCAAGTGTCCCAAGGTTGCTTTTATAGTGTGGAATGATATTGTAGCCGTTTATTACCGTTGGGGATGTTTTAGAGCCGTTGGGAAGTCATAAAGTCGAGCTTCAAATTCCCATATGCACAGAGGTTTCGAAACCTTTACCAAAGGTTTCGAAACCTTAAAAAGGGATTTGTAAAAACTAGCCATTACAAGGCATAAAGGTTTCGAAACCTTTGCTAAGGTTTCAAAAATAGTGGCATTCTGCCCAGAAAGGTTTCGAAACCTTATAGGGATGGTTTCGAAACATTCACTTAAAAACCCAATTTTGGCTAATTTTTAACTTTTAAATGTATATTCGATATAGGTGCAAAGTCAAAACATTTTAAACATATTTTTTCAAGTTTTAAGGACTTTTGAATTATTTTTGAAATCTTTAAACAAGTCCAAAACATTTTTCACATAATTGTTATATCAAAATATTTCTCAACATGACACAGACACAAGACTCACACACGGGACTAACCATTCACCGTTGTGATCTTAACCTCAATCGTTAGGGTACTTGGATGGAGATTACGACACAATCACAACCCCTCGACATCCAAGGTGAATTTATTCACGATGCACCCAATCCTATAGCCGACTAACTATATCCGATTAATGTAACCAAAACCATTTTCATCACTTGCCAATATAATCATTTAACCACATTCATCCACTGTTTTACTAGCATAACAACAATGCCATTACCACAAGCACACATGCTTACTATCATATGCATACTCATATGAAAAACCAAGGATCACTTACCTAGTGCATCCTTCACATTATGGAATTAAAATCCAGCATTTAAATCATGCTTAAACATGCTTAAAACAGTAAACAAAACCACATTTATGTCAAATGCATTTTCATCAAAACATAGCACATTTCCAAGAGAGGTTTTCGAACCACTTACTCTTGAACTTAGCTAAGTGTATCAACATACACTAAGCTTCCAAGACAACGCTCAAAGCGTTACAAACCATTAAATTGCATTTCCACTCACCGATATGCGAAGCCTTGCTCGCCGACACGAAATTACCCCTACGGAGCCTCTAAAACCACCTCGTTTGCTTCCTGATCAAGATCCCCTGTTTTCACATCATCAAAACATAGATCTAAATGCATTAAAATGCATTCCAACACTAGCAACAATTCACAACACGTTGCTTACCCAAACTAAACCAAATTACCCATCCAAACAACCGAAAACTCAATCGATTGCTTCCTAAACCAAGCCCAGCCATCATACATCACTTCCAAACAATTATCAACATCAAAACATATCTAATAAACCACCTAACTCATCCTTATACCCCAAAATCTCACTTAAAACTACCAAGAAACTCAAGGATCTCAAGGATTTCGGGATCTATGTTATCAACACATCATTTTAACATATAAATCAACTTATAACTCAATTAAAACCCATACAAAACAGAGCTTAACTCATCAAGTCCGAAAATCAAGATTTCATCCACAATTTCACAAGATTTTGATCTCCAATCAAAACTATATTGAAAACTCAATCAAAAATAGTATTTAGAAGCCAAATATCTTGGGAATTTCAATAACGAACTTTGATTAGAGGTTGAGAACGTTATTTACCTCCAATCCTTGCTTCCTTCTATAGATGACAAGTTTTCCTTGCAAAAATCTTGAAGAATTAAGAAAGATCTCTTGAAAATGATTAGGAAATGTTGAGAGAGTTTTTGGGAGAAAGAATTCTGGAAAAAGATGAGAGAAAATTGTGTTTGGCTGAAAATGAGAGAGAAATGGTAGTTACGTAAGTGAAAATCTCATTAACTACCTTTTGATTCATTAATATAAAAATCCAATTAAAAAATCATTTAATTAAAAACCCTTTTAAATCACATGTCATATTGTAGAAAGGTCAAATTGACTTAAAGCCCCCTAAAGATTCTAAGACTTTGGCTTCCACTTTAAAAATCACATTTCCCAGTTTTGAAACTTTACAATTTGGTCACTACTCAAAATGTCCATTTCCAAAACCTTTTTTTGTAAAATTGATTTACCCAACCTATTAAATATATTTTTAGAGGATTTTAACAATTTTTACCATTTTTTATCCTATCCTGATCCTTGATTTCCTTAAATCCCCTTACGCAATTCGAACCGTTCTCGACCGGTCCGATCTGATGTCTAAAACATCTAGGCCGAAAACCAGGGCGTTACACACTTTATGATCCTAGACTAGTGTTATACTACTGCACTTGAATTTGCTTATCTGCTTGGCATTATTGCACTGGGATATCTGAGGACACATAACTAGGGCCATATCTTGCTTACTAGCAATTGTTGGCATTCATAACAGTTTTGTGGAGGTACACATTTTTTTTGTTTTCTTAATTTTAGTTGCATTACTTGAGGACAAGAAATGAGCTAGTCTTAGGGGAGTGTTAACTCCTAGAAAGTACCGATTTTATGCATATTTTATAATGTTTGCATTTAGTTGTTAAAACCATACATTTGCATAAGGAGTTAAGGAGTTGTTCTTTTTCCAACGTGAATGGTTATTTTGTTGGAATTGATGCATGTTAGGAACATGACAAGCTTGGCAGAGCAACACAGGAATAGTAAGCAGGAAAAGCATAAGAGAATTGTCGAGTAGCAGTTGACAAAGTTGGACCAGAGATTGCCAACTTCGGTTGGTAAAGAATTGAAGTCTGATGCCCAGTCAAAGCAGGTTTCCATGCGTGCCTATTTAAAGGAAGAGAAGAAATCGATCAAACAAAAACTTAGAGAGAGCATCGTGGTGAAAGAGGAATCAAGAGAGCAGATCCTAGTTTGACCATCTTAGACCGAGAGCTCTGGAGCATCGAAGGGCTGCATCGATGGACCTTCTTCTTGCCTATTCTCTTAGTTTTATTTTTATTTGAATGCTGATGTTGAGATACGATATTTTGTGGACGGATTCTCAAACCATGAATTAAGCTTTTACAATTAGTTGTGGATGTTTGCTATTAACTCACAATTTATTTCTAGTTTTTAATAATTTAAATGCCTTGGCATTATTTTTCTATCTGGCTGGCACTTCATTTCCTTAAATTCTTTGCCATACGACAGTTGACATTGCATGCTTATTATGCCCTAATATCTTAAAAGACTTAAGGGGTAACGACCAGTTGTCAGGTACTAAGGAGAGAAGCTTTAACAGAAGATGTTCAAGTATACGAGCTTACTTCGGAATTGAATCTACCCCTTAGGAGTATGGATTGAAACTTAACTAAGTTAATTTAAGAAAAAACTACACTATAGACATATAGGGGTTTTATTGTGGTTAACTTAAGGGTATTGCCACCGACAGAGGCAATACTACTCTTGAAATCTGCTCGACAATAAAGGCAGGATATCATTAATAGCTGTCATAGCTAGTGTGAAATCCAGGCATCCCTTGCCAACACTCATTGCCCATTTGAATACTTCTTTTTTCCAAATTGTTTTCACTTTCATTGCATTCCCTTAACTATTATCTAAAACAAAATTCCAACTCAATCCAAACATTCTTGATTCATTTAACAAGTAAACCATTAAAACAATTAGATTCTTGGTCAATCTCTATGGATACGATACTCAACTTACTGTTGTATTACTTGTTGACCATGTATACTTGCATGCCATAGACTCACACTTGACATTATTTCTTACATATTTACACTGCATTCTCTATCATTTGCCAAGCATTAGCAAAGTCGATAACAATTCAAGAGATCTTGATCACAAATGACAGTTCTTAGTCTTCAGCTATCGGAGAACCACCAGAGTTGAAGTTCTAGAGGAGTCTCCACACTGCTGACACCATCGAGAGAGGCTAAAGGAGTGCGGGACCATCAACAACAATTAGAAAGCTTGGAGGAGATTGTCGAGGATGCTTGACCCCTTTCTTGATAAACTACTTATGTTTTCAATTTCTTTTTAGTTGGGTTTATTGCTTTATAGGATTTTATGTTTTGTATAATTTGTTTTATTGCTATAGTTCTTTTTTCTTTATCTGTTCTGTTAATCGTTCTTCAGGCATATTTATTGTAAGAGCTATCGAGAGAGGCCTTTTAACTATTGATATGTGGCTTAATATCGAGAGAGTTAGGTTAAACAAACGTGAACAATGGGGCTAAGTTGTTAACTTGGTCCTAATCTAGCTTAGACATAAGTTTAGGGTTTCAACGACTAAAAGGGAGAATTTTAATAAATAATAGAGTTTTTAGGGTTCACATGTCGAGTAGATAAAGATCTTAATGGTTTACGTAGACATGTATTTCCAGTTGCTATAACATTGAAATAAGTAGTCAAGCATAATTCCTAGGCAATAAACTCAACTTCCATAATTATTTGTTATTTGCCGCAACATCTGTTTGTTTTGATCATAAATATCTTTACTTTATTTGCATTTAGTCTTGATAAACCGACACCAATCAATACTTGCTCAAACATGCATTCTTTAGTTCGATAATTTCGTAGTTATTGATCCAATCCTTGTGGGTTCAAAACTCTACTCTATCACTTTATTACTTGATTTGACGAGTATACTTGTTCTAAAGTGCATCATTATTCGACAAGTATCATGATGTCTTCTTGTTCTTCCTTAGGTACACATCTCTAGATCATCTGATCGACACATTTCTTGAAAAGGTAGGACTCGTCCCAATAATAGTAGCGTGCATCGTGTCAAAATTTCTTCCTTCCCTGGCTACAAAGAGCACAAGGAAAAATACCACTAACAAGAAAATTAACAATGCCAGCATACCACGTCAAGAAAATTAACAAACTCATCCATGAAGATCTCCAGAAAATCATCCACTAGAATGTTTTTGGAGCATTGCATAGGCCAAATGGCATTTGGCGAAAGGCATAAATGTCATATGGACATGTGAATGTTGTCTCTCTTGGTCCTCCAGTGCGATAGCAATCTGGTTGTATCCGGAGTAACAGTCTAGGGAGCAATAGTAGGGTTTCCTTGCAAGTTTGTCAAGCATCTAGTTAATGAACGACAACAGAAGTGGTCTGTAACACCCCGATTTTGGGCTTAGATGTTTTGGCAAGTCGGGTTGGACCGGTGGAACCGATGACGGTTGTTTGAACCGTTAAAAAAGTGGTTTAGGGAGATCGTAGTCCGAGATAGGATAAAAATGTGATTAAAATTTCTAAAATCCTCTAAAATGATGTTTGAGCGGTTGATCAAATCAATTTTACAAAACGAGTTTTCGAAAGTATACATTTTGGGTAGTGACCAAAATGTAAAGATTTAAAACTTGGGAAAAATGGTTTTTCAAGAAGTGTCAAAATCTTAGAATCTTTAGGGAGCTACTTGGCAATTGTGCCTTTCCCTAATTTGCCTTGTTTTTTAAATGCTATTAATAATTAAAAAGGTTTTAATTAAATTAATTAATGAAGGTAGTTAATCGGTTAATGAAAACTTTTGACGAGCTTTCATTTTCTCACTTTTGCTTCAGCCAATCACCCTTCTTTTCTCTCAAATTTCCAGAAATCTTTTGCTCTCAAATCCTCTTTTTGTTTCCTATCATTTCTCCATTGATTTCTTCCATTTTCCTTCAAGTTTCTTCAAGCAAAACTTGCCAAACTAGATGAGAAGCAAGGATTGTAGGTAATTTTCGTGCTATCCCTCTAATATAAGTTCTTTAATGAAATTCCAAAGATATTTGACTCTTTGATACTGAATTTGATTGAGGGTTTGTTGTTAGATTGATAAACTCTTGAAATCTTGATGAAAAATGGTTTTAAAATGTGATTTTCAGACTTTTATTGATTTGGCTGATTTGAGAATGTTTCTAAATGAGTTTTGAGAGGTTTTTGGTGTTGATTTGGAGTCTTAATCATAAAGATCCCGAAATCCTTGAGACCCTTAATTTTGTAAGTGTTTTTGGTTGAGTTTTTGGGGTGTTCTTGAGGAATTTGAGTTGCTGGAGGTATAAGGTTGGTTTTAGGTTGTTTTTGGATGTTGACTAATGCTTAAAATGTGTTGGGTAGGTTGGGTAATGGCTGGGCTGAGGTTTGAGGTCAATCGATAGTGTTTCCGGTTATTTCGGATGGGTGTTTTGTTGCTTTAGAGCAGGGCCGCGGGATTTCATGTGTGTGCTGGGTTTTGGATGCATTTTAATGCATTGAACCTCTGTTTTGATGTGTTGAAAACATGGGATAGTATTCCGGAATCAAACGAGGTGTTTTCGGAGGCTTTGGAGGATCGGTAGTTGCATCGGCAAGCGTGGTATCACGAGTCGGTGAGTGGAATTTGGTTTTCCAGTGTATAAACATTTTTTAAGAAGGTTTTGGGAACGTAATAAGAGCTTGAAACGCTTAATTAAGTTCGGAAGTAAGTAAATCAGAATTTCTCCCTCGGTTGTGCTAGTTATGAGCCTTTGGTTGTACTTGATTTTAAATGCATTCACCGACTGTTTTAAAACATGTTTTGAGATTATATATTGTGTATGATAATGCCATGTGGTTTAAGGATGCACTAGGTAAGTAATCCTTGTATGCATGTGTTGATGCATGAGATTTTAAGCATGGTTTAATGCTTGTTTATGGCTTATCATGTATGCTTTGTAAAAACAGTGAGGTATGCATGAGATATGGATTATATTGGCAAGTGATGTTGGTTAAAGTGTTTTATAAATAAAATAAGATATAGTTAGCCGACTATAGGATTGAGTACACTATAAACAAGTCGCCTTGGATGTTGAGGGCTTGTGATTGTACCGAATACTCAATCCAAGTACCCTAACGATTGAGGATTGTTTAAGGTTGCAACGGTCGAGGGTAGCTCCCGAGTGCGAACCTTGTGTGTGTCTAGTCTCTCGTTAGTGGGTTATACATTTACCGATGAGTGGTGTTGAGGGGTTGAGATTGTACCGAATACTCCACCACGGGTGTCACAACGATGGAGGTTCGTTCATGTGTGTGAGCCTTGATATGCCTGTGGGAGGCCTGAAATACGAGTAGCAATGATTTAATTTCTGAATTTGTATGAATCATGATGCATGATGTTTATTACAATGAGTTTGATGAAAAAGTGCATGGTTTGTCTAGAAAGGCTTGATGGTTTTGAAAAGAGTGAAAAACGATTTTGTGCATTGATGACGTTTGTGGTTTTGAGCAATCCTCACTAAGCTTGTATGCTTATGCTCTTTATGTTTCATTAATGCAGATAATTAGACTTTTGGTGGCAGCATCTTTGAGGAATCACACCAAGACATTTTGCTAAAACTATGTTGCATACTTGAACTAGTGTAGTAAAGGCAATGGGGTGTCCGATGCATTGAAAGTTAAAGATTTGTTGATTTCTGGTTTTGATCAAGTTTATGATGCATAATTGGATTTGTACATGGTTGTTGCATATTGGTTTGTGCTTGTAATTGGTTTTTAGTCTTTTGGTGTTTTTGACATCTAGAAAGCATGCCTTTAGTCCTATAACTTGCAAGAATGATGCTATGAGGTAGCTTGTGCTTTATATTGGTGGTCATTGATCTGTATTCATGTTGTATGTATGTTGGGGCATGTGTTGGGATGGTTTCAGAGGGTAAAAGTTGATTTAAACCATCTATTTGGAAAGTTGCAGGCCCAGGCGTTTCAGAACACCCTTACCTGTTTCGGAACAATGGCTTGTAATGGCCTTGATGATTCGAAACGGTGAGGCTCGTTCTGGAAAATTTTGCCTCTATGAACTGTTGAGTGCATAAATGTTCTGTACTTTTAACCTTCATTTACTCATATTATTGATGCACTCAAGCATGTTTAGTTGCATTTTAGGATAGATTTTGCATAAACATCACAATTGAGAAATATTGTACAGATACTGCTGATTTTGGTGTATTCTTGCAGGTACCTGTCGTGGCAGTATCCAGGGCAGCAGAGGAACAGAAAACAACAGCAGAGCTGGAGTGAAGGATTGCAGGAGATGACTTACTTAAACACTGTCGCGACATCTGCCGTGGCAGAGGAGGCGATAGTGAAGACTAAGGTAATGGAAAATGCAAAGTGAAGTTCGATCGATAGAGCTTTTAAAGCCTGATTTTTGTGAACCACTTGCATAACTGTCAGAGCCCAGAAGCACAAGGAAAGTCTTGCCCAAAGTTTGAGGAAAAAGTCAAAGCAAGAAGATAGGGCAAATTAAAAGACATCTACTCAGAGATTTAGTCTTTAATAGAGTTGTACTTCAATTACAACTAGTATTCTTGGCCATTAAGAAAACTCAAGTTCAAGGCCTATATATATGAATGTAATTCGACAAGGCAAAGGATATCTAGCTGCTAGCCGTCTTCCGTCAAAATCCTAGTCGTTTTTCTCTCTCCGCCATGTTTTAAACTTCCCCTAGGGATAAGGGTTGATCTTGTAAGGTAGTTGTAAGGATTGTACTATTTCTTTGGATTTTTTCTCTTCAGTTAATAAAAGCTTCAAGTTTATTTACTCTGGTTAAACATCTCATAAGAGTTTTAGGAGAGCATTGTGAGGTTATCCATTTACTTAATATCGAGAGAGTTAAGTATACGAAAGGAGTGAATGCGAGTTTTCCAGTTTATGGTTAAACCATCTTAGCCTAGGGATAGATACATGGTTATGTGGCTAAAGAAGAATTCACAAACTTCGGTGTTCATTCTTTGATTCACACCGAGAGGTATCATCCAAGACGTGTTCATCGACAGAACTTGGGCCTAGGGATAGGACAAGTCACAACATGGATTCTTGTCAAACTTGAAGTACAGAGTTGTTGGCCGCTGCCGCGGCAACAACAGACCGCTGCCGCGACAGGCGCAACGACAAAAGCAACAAAAGGTCCTCTGAACAGTGCAATACCTGCACTTCTGAGAAAAACAATACCAGCCTATTCTCTCAATCTGATTTCCTCGTTTACTTTAGTTAATCTTCAAGTTTTCCAACATCACTTTATTGAACTTATTTCTTTTCTTATGTAGAAATTTAAGGATAGAAGTATTTCCAGTCCCTGTGGAGACGACATCCGATACTTCGTATCACTTTATTACTTGCGACGTGTATACTTGCACCCCAATTGCGATAGACTATTTTACACGCAACAAGTTTTTGGCGCCGTTGCCGGGGACTGACAACATACCTTTACCTTTAGTTACTGCACTTTTTGTTTTTATTTCTTTTCTGTTTTTAGTTTTTTTTATTTTCCCTTTGCTTTTCACAAGGTTCTCCTATTGCTTATGCGCATATCGAGACGTGGTAAAGAACCTGAATACGAATTAGATCCAGAAATCGATCAGACATACCACCTCAGGAACCAAGCCCGACCCTTGATAGAAAGAAATAACTATCTTAAGGAAAGACTTGAAGCAATGGTGAAGGAAAGGCAACACAATGGAGTAGATAACAACAACAACAACAACAACAACCCCAGGGTTGATGTTGATCCTCCTATTGATGCCCAACACGATCGACAACCTCCTGCTGCCCCAACAACACGATACACATGCCGGGAGTATATGGACAATGATCACGTTGAACTGCAAACTACGCTGCCAGATGTGGAAGCTGAATACTTTGAACTAAAACCTGTGATGTTCAGCATGATAAACTCTGCCTTACAATTTGGTGGCTCTGCTACAAAGGATGTACATGAACATCTAAAAACCTTCTAGGAGATCTGTGGATTATTCAGACAACCGGGAATAAGCTCGGAAGTACTGAGACTCCGGCTATTTCCTCATTCATTGAGGGATAGAGCAAAAACCTAGTGGAACAAGTTAACGTCGGGTTCAATAAGAACTTGGGCGGATCTCTATCGTGAATTTCTTTCTCGTTTTAATACTTCTCTTTTATCTAAAAGATTGCGTAACGAGATTGCTACTTTTCAATAGGAAGATGACGAACCAATGCATGAGGCGCGAGACCGATTTACAACTCTCTTACGAAACTGCCCGATGCATGGATTCCATGTATGGAATGAGGTTGTCAAATTCTATAACGCGGCCAATGCACACACACGGATGAAGATAGACTCAGCAGCAAACATATTGTTACTAGACAAGGAACCAGAAGATGTAATGCTGGTGTTGAAAAAGTTAGCAAAGAACGATGAACAGTTCCCCACAGCTCGAAGAGGAGGAAGACGAGGATCATCTGTCAAGGAGTACGAATCTGACAATTCGGTAAAAACTCAGTTAGCATACATCACCAAGGTGGTTGAAAACTTGCAAAGGAAAGACTCTAAGGCTATATTTTCTACCGAGGAGGTGTGTGAGAATTGTAGTGGAAACCATAGTACAGAAGAGTGCCCCATAAAACTAGAAGAGGGAATGTATGTTCGAAATTACAACAAGACAAAAAGCTATGATTCCAACAATTACAATCCAAATTGGTGGAAGGACCCCAAATTTTCCTCGAATAACCCAAATAATGCATTGAATCCTCCAATCTAGAATAACCAGAACCAAGGAGGTCCCAGAATTCTGTCATGACAGCAACCACAGCAGCAGCCACAACAGCAGCCGACAGCCACCACAAGCATACTGGAACAGACCCTAGCAACCTTCATGTCTCAAACTGCAGCATATATGGCTAACATGGATCATTTTGTCAAGAAAACTGAAACCTTCAGGGACAAGACATAGATGAGAATGCCAAACCATGAAGCTACATTAAAATCTCTAGAGACACAGATGGGTCAGGTTTCACAGTTCATCAACACGAGGGAGAATGGAGGATTCCCTAGTGATACTGAGGTCACTAGAAAACCCACACACGAGCAGTGTAAGGCCACTACAACGAGAAGTGGGAAACAACTAAAGAGCCAATAATGAAAGAAACATCTAGTAAGGAAACGACCTTTACAGACACCTACCGAGAACACTGCATCGACAGAAAGGAAGCAACATGTTGTCGTCGCCCCTGCCACGATAGCAGAAGAAGTAGAGGAGGCGATAGAAGAAGCTAAAGATTGTGAGCCTCCTCAGACCCGATTCCCATGTGAAGAACGCCTCGAAGATTACCGTCCTCCACCCCATTTTCCATAGCGGTTAAAGAAACAGAAACAAGAGTACCAGCTTAAAAAGATCTACGATGTTATTAAGCACGTACACATCAACATTCCGTTGTTGGAGGCCATTAAGCATATGCCCGGTTATGCAAAATTCCTAAAAGATGCAATGCCCAGGAAATCTAGACTAGAGGGAATTTGAAACTGTAATGATGATGGAAGGATGCATGGCAATCCTTCACAAGCGTCCTCCCCCAAAGAAGAAGGATCCTAGGAGTTTCATCATACCATGTATAATTGGTGATAAGTTTGTGGGTAAGGCACTTTGTGATCTTGGTGCTAGTATTAATCTAATGCCCAAATCTGTTTTTCAGAAGCTAGGTAAAGTTTACATGCTCAACTAAAAACAACATATAGCATCCAAAGGCATAACCTTTCATCACAAGCATTCGACAAAACATAACATGGTTTACAAATCCGAAGCATAGCATAAACAACATTCAACAATTATGAGTCATACAACGCTCATACAATCACATAGCAGACCCATTGCTAAACAACTACTTTATTTACTAAACCATACTTGAGCAACTACAAAAGCTTGGAATGCCCCTTTCCTTGCTCCTTGCTAACTCCACGCTAATGATCTGCATTGTCGAAAATGAGAGCGTAAGCTAGAAGCTTATTGAGGATGTTCTAAAACCAAAAACAACGACAATGCAGGGTTCAAGCATATAATCCTTACATCACACACAAGCATACTTAGGCATCAATATAGCAATCTAGCAAGCAACACAAGAGACAATAATATGGCATCTTACTTCATATTAAGCTCAACAAGATAAAGCATTTATCTCAACATCATAACCACAAGAGCAAGTACATTGGCCACCTCTTAGTTTACTCGGATATGCGGATTACTTTCAACAACAACATTACCTCGGTGGGATTACACTCATCACCGGACCTCGCATGGATGCGATTCCACTCATCATCACATGCCCTACGGATGGGATTCCACTCATCATCATGTATAATATAAACAATTTCCGGTGGAATATTACATCACCGTACTCCTCCTTGATAACTTAATGCCACCAAGACCACGCGCGAATTTGACTCAACCGTGTGCACACTAATCCTAATGATCGATCATTTATACCCGGTAAGTTAACTAGTGCCAATTATACCTTTAAACCACATCATAACAACCATCATTTATAGCACACATCCATCATCACACACATCAATGTATACTCATACATACACAATTCATGCTTCACAAGAATAGAATAGGCATGAACATTTAAAGCTTGTAAACACAGAAGAAGATAAACTACCAATTTAACTTCTACCTTGGAATGGCCTACCAAGCACATCCCAAACCTCAACAACACACACTTGAACCAATTTAAACAATTTTGAAAGTTTCACCCACCACCCTTTCTTAGAAAACCAAGCAAAGCCAACTCAAGCCTCCACAGTTTCCGGAACCGATCCCGAACCTTCTCCGATGTTTCCTCTTGCTTCTAACCAATCAAAAGACAATGAATTACTCACCAAATCAATGCTAAACTCAGCCACAATCTCAATCCACAATCACAAGCCAAAACTTCATAGTTTCAAACCCAAACTAACCACAAAACTCACATTTTCGTACTCCCCAAATACCCAGCTGAAATCCACCATTTCCAACACCCAAATGACCTCTAAAGACTTCCAAAACACCTTCCTAACAACCCTATACCATCAGCCCTTCAACCCCACACAAAACCAAACCAAAAATTCAAGTTTCGACACTTTCAAAAATGCCCCCAAGACCCATTTCGGGATTTTTGTCAAAATCCCTCCATTTTAAGACATTAGGTGTACTAAAGTAAGGTGAACTAAAAAATCAACTAAACAACCCAAAAACATGTCAAAAACCCAATAAAGCTTCATATTTTCTTCAACCTTGAAAACTTGAAAAATTAAAAAGATGATGGTTTTGAAATCTAAAACCATGGAGATGCTTGGAATGAAAAGGAGAATTCAAAACCGAAATTACCTTCAAAGGAGCCCTTGAGATGATGGAGAAAAGAGATGGAATAGTGATTTGGGTTTTGGGAGGGTTTTTATAACGCCCCGATTTTGGGCTTAGGAGTTTTGGGCGTTGACCGGTTGGTCAAAGTGCTGTTCGAGTCTAAAGAGGTGAAATTAGGAAAGCCTAGTTCGGGTTGCATTAAAAATATGGAAAAATGTTCTAAAATCATCTTTTAATATAGTTAAGTGAACTGTGAAATCAATTTTGGAAAATGAGTTTTGGAAGTGTGACATTTTGGCTAGTGACCAAAATGTAATTTTCGAAAGTTTGGTGACTGTTTTATAAAGGGTTGAAACTTTGAATCATTAAGGAACTATTTACCCAAAGGGAGTTCCTCCAGATTTTTCTAAGATATTTTAAGTCTAAATTCTGATTTAAAGTGATATTAAAAGTGGAGGGAAAGCCATTTGGGTATTTTTGGATTTTGTAACCAACTTTTCTCAATTTTCTTTCTCTCATTTTCTCTCAACCCAAACACATTCTCTCCAGAGAATTGGTTCTGATTTTCTCACCTAAATCCCTCCTTTCAACTCTCATTTGATTCCTAATCAACATATCTTCAAAACCTCTTAAATTGCTACTTGTTTCAACAAGGTTTTTGATTGCAAAAAGAGGAGAAACTCAAGTTTGGAGGTAAGAACGTCCTTCTCCTCTAAACTATCAGTTCTTTACTGAAATTCCTAAGTTTTCAATCCTTAATTGATGTTTAATTAAAGGTTTTTAAGTGGTGAAATGGATCTTGGCTTATAATGCAAGATTTGATGATTTTTGATGATTTTCGTTATATCTGATTAATCTGTGATTTGAGATGTGTTTTTGATGTTAAATGAACTCTAAATTGATAAGGAATTGAGCTTTGATTGATGCAATCCCGGATAGGTTGAGTTTCCTAAGTTTAGCTTGTGTTTCAAGGTTGTTTTTGAGGTGATCTTGTGGATCTGATGTTGCTGGAGGTATAAGGATGTTAATAGGTTGTTTTTAGATGTTATATGATGTTAAAGGATGTGTGGTTTTGCTGGTTTATGGCTGGGCTTTGTTTAGAAGTCGTTTGGATGCATTTTCGGTTGTGTTTGGTGGCCGAAAATGGAGGTTGGATGAGAGCAGCGAGTTTAGGTGCTTTCATTGAAGCAATTAATGCATGATGATGCATTAATCCTCTGCTTTGATGTGTTGAAACAGGGGAGGCATCTTTGGATCCAAGAGTTGTTGATCCGGAAGCTTGATTTGGTGCTTTGGCTTGAAGCAAAGTGGAAATCGGTGAGTGCGTTTATGGAAATTGGGTTTTCAGCTTTGAAACCAATGTTTTGGGAGCTTAGTTTAAGTCTAAACAACTTTGCTAAGCTCAAGTGTAAGTTTTCGGAATTTCTCTCTAGTGGTGGCCATGATTTTGTTGTGATGCAAAATGGTTATTTGCATGTTTTAATTACTGTTTTGAAAGCATGTTTTAGCATGGTTTTTGCTGATGATGTAAGCCATATGTTGAAGGTAACTCTAGGTAGGAGTTCCTTGCTTTTGTACATTGACTAAATGTGGATTGATGCTTTTAAATGCATGATGAATATGGCTTGGTTTAATGCTTTAAAACAGTGGATTAAATGATGAAAATGATGTATATTGGCAAGTGATGTTTTGAAAAAGGTTAAGGTCACTAAGGTGGTTAAAAGTCCTTGAGTGAGCCTTGTTACTTAAGAACATCAAGGTGGTTAAAAGTCCTTGGATGATTCTTGTTGCGGACACTAAGGTGGTTAAAAGTCCTTAGGTGATCCCTTCCATAGTGTTTAAAAGTCCATGGGGCCATGGTGTTTAAAAGTCCATGGGGCCAAGGTGTTTAAAAGTCCTTGGGGCCAAGGTGTTTAAAAGTCCTTGGGGTGATTCAAGCTATGGACACAAAGGTGGTTAAAAGTCCTTGTGTGGTCCTCATTCATGGTGTTTAAAAGTCCATGGCCAAGGTGTTTAAAAGTCCTTGGGGCCAAGGTGTTTAAAAGTCGTTGGGAGGTTGATGAACTTGTTTAAATGAAATGGAATTTATCACTTGAGCCAATATGACATGTTGTATTATGTTGAAGCATGAAATGCTTGTTTAAAGTATGCTTCTGAGCATGTGCAAAGGTTGATTTAAAGCATGATTTGTAAATGTTTTTAAATGCATTATTGAATGGTTTTTAAGAGCATACCTCACTAAGCTTTTGCTTACGCTCTCTTCCGTTTTCTTAATTCAATAATGCAGAACGTTAAGGAACCTTGAGGGCAGCAAGGAGGGCAAGAATTCAAGTGCAAGTAGAGCTCAATGTATGGAAGGTTTTTGTTAAACATTTTAGCTTTTGGGTGATTTGGCAATGGGGGACCAATGTGGATGTTTTGGGAGGTGTTTGGAACTCCCTAAGTATGTTGAATGATGATAAGATTGCTGGTTTTTGCTTTGGATCATTATATGCTTGTTTTGGAAGTTTTGTGCTTGAGTAGCTAGCTTGTGTAGGAAGCATGCCTATAGAATTGGGGCTTTTTGCATATGATGTTAGATTGTTGATTTGATGATGCCTATAAGTCATATATATGTTGAATTGCATGCTGGTAAAGTTTGGTGACATTTGGAGCATGTTTGGATGATTAATTGCATGTTTTGGAATGCTTTTTGCTGCAATCTGTGCAGGCGTTTCGGAACAGTGTGCACTGTTTCGGAACGGGTGCCTTGAATGAACCCAGGCGTCCGAAACGGTATGCACCGTTTCGAAACGGTTTGGCCTCTGCCAGGCCCATGTTTCGGAACCCGTTGCGGAACGGCCCGTGTTTCGAAACGGGTTCAGCATGTTTCGGAACGGTCGACCGTTGGGGGCTAACATTGGCAGTTATATGTTTTGAATTGTTTGCGTTTTGGTCCTGAAACTTGTTTGTTCAATTGCATGAGCTTGAGAAGTCCTTTTGAGCTGAAATTTCACAGAGAAGCATGAAACCTGATTAATTTCAAGTTGGTAACTTTAATTTGGGTTAAGTCCTTTTAATTATCAGAAATTACAATTTGGTCCCTAAAGTTGTAATTTGTTCAATTGGGTCCCTGTTTGATCTCTGATGTTTGTGATCTTTGAGTATGATGTTTGTGTGATCACAATTAGGATTAATGTGCATCTAGACAAGATTAAAAAGAAAAAAAAGGGTCGTTAATCAAGGTTGACTTGCGGGTTGACTTTGGTTTTCCCCGTGTGACTTTCTTAATTCGGGTCAACCGTCTAGGCCGGGTTAAGGGGGTTACATTTGGTGGTATCAGAGCTGAGTTCTCGAGTAATTGGGAATGAATGTATGCATGATTGAAGTATGTTTGGCTTGTATGCTTGTGGTTCGAAAGCATGTTTAGTGGCTTGTGATTTGGATGCAATTGAGATGTATGCTGTGATGTTGCATGTTGAGGGTACCCATTGCCAAACCAAAGCTAATGAAATGATGTTGATTTTGAATGAAATTGAGCTTGAATACTTGAATTGCTTACCTTGCTGGGCCTGACTTGTTTTATTTGCATTGTGATTGCATGGTAAAAGTATGGCACCACGTAGAGAGTTACGAGGTAGTGTGCGAGCTACGGCTCCCAATGAGAACGAGAATGAAGAGAACACAGGTAGTGCAGTGTTACCCCCTCCTCCGCCTGGTGGTGGTGCTGGAGGTGAAAGAGCTGAAGCTGCAGCTGGTGCTAGAGCTGCTGGACTAGAGGTTGGTCAGGGGCAAGCTATGCCTGATATGTCTATTCTGGTACAAGCTATTGCGGGTGCTTTTCGAGCAGCAGTAGCTGGAGCTCAAGGAGCTGGGCATCAGGGAGATGCTGGAGTTAGACTACCTTTGGAGCGTCTGCGCAGTCTTGGTGGGACTGAGTTCAGGGGTATGTCTGCTGAGAGTTCGGAAGCTTGGCTAGAGAGTACCAAGCGTATCTTGGGTCAGATGAGCTGCACGAATGTGCAAAAGTTGTGATGTGTTGTGTCCTTGCTGCAGGACGATGCGTATACGTGGTGGACGACCACCATAGCTGGGATGGCTGAAGCTGATGTTACTTGGACATTCTTTCAGAATGCGTTCAAGAGGAGATATCTTGGAGTGAGATATCTTGATGAGAAAAAGCGTGAATTCATGTCTCTTACCCAAGGGAGCATGAGTGTGGCTGAGTATGAAGTGCAGTTTGTGCGACTCAGTCAGTATGCACCGGAGCTGATACCTGATGAGCGGGAGAGGTGTGAAAGGTTCCGTTATGGTTTGGTAACGGAAGTAAAGACATATATGTTGGCTGCTGAGTATAATGATTTTGATGTGTTGGTGGGCCGATCCAAGGACATTGAGATGAACTTGGGTTTATCTGCGAAAGGTGCTGGAGCAAGTTCTGGCAAGAGAGATGCTGAGTATAGTTCCGGAGGTTGACGGAACAAGAGGGGACGTGATCAGAAGTATCAGTCCTCAGCCAAGAGAGGTGGTGGTGCACCTGCTAGAGGTGGTTATGCTAGAGCTGATCCTAGTGCTTGCTGGATCTGTGGTTCACGTGGTCACATGAAGCGTGACTGTCCTCGTGCTGTGAGGGAGGTGCAAGCTCCTGTTGCGGCAGCTGGTAATGGATGTTGGAATTGTGGTTCTGTAGACCATTTGAGGTGAGATTGTCCGAGGTTGGCTGGTGGCCAAGAGCGTGCTCCTGTTGTTGCTGCACCGCAGAGAGGTCGTGGGCGCGGCCGTGGTAATTTCCAGAGGAGAGAGGAAGGTGGTCGTGGAGTAGCCCATGTTGTGGCTATTCAGCCTGAGGGAGGAGGCCAAGCGAGGGTGTATGCTCAGTGCGAGGGAAGGAATGATGCAGATGTGATTGCAGGTACCTTTACTTTGCAATCCTTGTCATTGCTTTCTTTGATTGATTTTGGATCTACGCATTCATACATTTTGCGTGAGCATGCTGAATTGCTTGGTTTGCCTGTTGAGTCTTTGGATGTTGGTGTTCGTGTCACTAGTTCTTTTGGTGAAACTGTTGTGACTCGAAAGCTTTATAGAAGGTGTCCCTTGGTTGTTCAAGAACATGTCTTTCATGTTGATCTTATGGAGTTGCCCTTTTATGGTTTTGATGTGATCCTTGGTATGGATTGGCTTGCTGAGCATCGTGCTGTTGTGGATTGTGAAAATAAGCGAGTTTCGCTTAAGCTTGCGGATGATTATGAAGTTGTTGTGGTTGGTGAGAATGTGAAGTTTCTTGCTAATGTGGTGTCTACCTTGGAGGCGAGTAGGATGCTGAGGCAGGGTTGCGAAGCTTATCTAGCTTTTGTGATGAATCCTAGCTCTAAGGAGTTGAGGGTGCAAGATATCAAGGTTGTGAAGGAGTTTCCTGGTGTTTTTCCTGAGGAGTTGCCTGGTTTACCTCCTAATCGCGAGGTGGAGTTTGGAATTGAGCTGTATGAGAATACAACTCCTGTGTCCATTACTCCCTATAGAATGGCACCTAAGGAGGTGAAGGAGCTGAAGACGCAGTTGCAAGAGCTGCTAGATCGTGGTTTCATCCGGCCGAGTGTGTCACCTTGGGGAGCATCAGTCTTGTTTGTGAAGAAGAAAGATGGCACTTTGAGGATGTGCATTGATTACCGTCAGCTGAACAAGTTGACTATCAAGAATCGGTATCCTTTGCCGAGGATTGATGATCTCTTTGATCAATTTCGGGGAGCTGCAGTGTTCTCTAAGATTGACTTGAGGTGGGTATTATCAGTTGAAGGTGAAGGATGTGGATGTGCCTAAGACAGCTTTCAGGACAAGGTATGGGCATTATGAGTTCCTTGTGATGCCGTTTGGTTTGACAAATGCTCCTGCTGCTTTCATGGACATGATGAATCGTGTGTTTCATGAATACCTGGACAAGTTCGTTGTGGTGTTCATTGATGATATCCTCGTGTACTCGCGTACTGAGGAGGAGCACGAAGAGCATTTGAGGATTGTTTTGCAAGCCTTGTTGGAGAATCAGCTTTATGCTAAGCTGAGCAAGTGTGAGTTTTGGCTTAAGGAGGTGGTGTTTCTTGGGCATGTGGTCTCAGCTGAGGGGATTCGTCTTGATCCTCAGAAGATTGAGGCGGTGATGAACTGGAAAGTTCCTAAGTCTGTTCATGAGGTCCGTAGTTTCCTTGGTTTGGCGGGATACTACCGGAGGTTTGTGGATGGTTTTTCCAAGATTGCTGCTCCTTTGACGAAGCTGTTGCAGAAGGATGTTAAGTATGAGTGGACAGAAGCGAGACAACAGGCTTTTGAGAAGCTTAAGGCGGCTTTGACGCAAGCTCCTATCTTGATTCAGCCTGAATCGGGGAAAGAGTTTGTGGTCTATAGTGATGCATCCTATGTTGGTTTGGGATGTGTGCTGATGCAAGAGGGTAAGGTTGTGGCTTATGCGTCGCGGCAGTTGAAGGTGCATGAGCGCAACTATCCTACGCATGACATTGAGCTGGCTGCAGTGGTGTTTGCTCTGAAAATCTGGAGACATTATCCGTATGGTGAGAAGTGTACTGTGTACACGGATCACAAGAGTTTGAGGTATCTGATGTCTCAGAAAGAGTTGAATCTTAGACATCGGCGTTGGTTGGAGTTGCTCAAGGATTATGATCTGACGATTGAGTATCACCCTGGAAAGGCTAATGTTGTTGCGGATGCCTTGAGTAGGAGGTAGTTGTTGAGCTGAGAGCTATGTTTGCTAGCTTGAGCATATCGCGAGATGGTGGTCTTGTTGCTGAGTTGCAAGTGAAACCTCTTTGGTTCAGTTGATCAAGGAAAAGCAGTTGTTGGATGATTCCTTGGTGTCTCATATTCAGGATATCGCGGAGGGTAGACCTTCGGATTTCTGCTTTAATGAGGATGGTGTGTTGTGTTTTGGTAGTCGGATAGTAGTGCCTGCTGATGTTGAGTTGAGGCGTGCTATTTTGACTGAACGTCATAGTAGTCCTTTTGCTATGCACCCTGGTAGTACTAAGATGTACCGTGATCTTCGTGATGAGTACTATTGGGTGGGTTTGAAGAAGGATGTTGCAGAGTTTGTGAGCAAGTGTTTGGTGTGTTAGCGAGTTAAGGCTGAACATCAGGTTCCTTCTGGTTTGTTGCAACCGTTGAAAATCCCTGAATGGAAGTGGGAAAGGGTTACCATGGATTTTGTATCTGGTTTACCTTTGTCTCCGTCGAAGAAGAATTCTGTTTGGGTGATTGTGGATCGCTTGACGAAGTGTGCGCATTTCTTGCCTGTGCATACTACGTTTTCTTTGGATAAGCTGGCAGAGCTGTACATTGCTGAGATTGTGAGGCTGCATGGTGTGCCTAAGTCGATTGTGTCGGATAGGGATCCGAGGTTCACATCGCGTTTCTGGCAGTGTTTGCATCAAGCTCTGGGTACAAGGTTGCATTTCAGTACATCCTATCATCCTCAGTCGGATGGTCAGTCTGAGCGGGTTATCCAGGTTTTGGAGGATATGTTGAGGTGCTGCGTGATTGAGTTCCAAGGTTCTTGGGAGAAGCATCTGCCTTTGGTTGAGTTCGCTTATAACAATAGTTATCAGGCGAGTATACATATGGCACCTTATGAGGCTCTGTATGGGAGGAAGTGTAGGACTCCTCTCTGTTGGGCTGAAACTGGTCAAAAGTTGGTTTCGATGCCGGCTTTGTTGAAAGGGACTACCGAGAAGGTGAAGCTCATTTGTGAGCGGTTGAAGGCTGCCTCTGATCAGCAAAAGTCTTACGCGGATTTGAAGCGTAAGGAGATAGAGTATGCGGTGGGTGACCGTGTGTTCTTGAAGGTTTCGCCTTGGAAGAAGGTGATGAGGTTTGGCCGGAAGGGTAAGTTGAGCCCTCGGTACATTGGACCATATGTGGTGGTTGAGCGTGAGGGTCCTGTTGCGTATCGGCTGAGGTTACCTCAGGAGTTGGAGAAGATTCATGATGTGTTCCATGTTTCTATGCTCCGGAAGTATAGATATGATCCTTCGCATGTGATGCCTGTGGAGGAAGTGGTTTTGAATCCGGATTTGACCTATGATGAGGAACCGGTGAAGGTTCTGGATTCGGATAGCAAGGTTCTTCGTGGCAAGACCATTGAGTTGGTGAAGGTGCTGTGGAAGCATCGAGGTGTTGAGGAAGCCACGTGGGAGCGGAAGGAAGACATGCTGAAGCAGTTTCCTTAACTCTTTCCTTCAGGTAAATTTCGAGGACGAAATTTCTTAAGGGGGGGAGAGTTGTAACGCCCCGGTTTTGGGCTTAGGAGTTTTGGGCGTTGACCGGTTGGTCAAAGTGTTGGTCGAATCTAAAGAGGTGAAATTAGGAAAGCCTAGTTCGGGTTGCATTAAAAATATTCAAAAATGTTCTAAAATCATCTTTTAATATAATTAAGTGAACTGTGAAATCAATTTTGGAAAATGAGTTTTGGAAGTGTGATATTTTGGCTAGTGACCAAAATGTAATTTTCGAAAGTTTGGTGACTGTTTTATAAAGGGTTGAAACTTTGAATCTTTAAGGAGCTATTTACCCAAAGGGAGTTTCTCCAGATTTTTCTAAGATATTTTAAGTCTAAATTCTGATTTTAAGTGATATTAAAAGTGGAGGGAAAGCCATTTGGCTATTTTTGGATTTTGTAACCAACTTTTCTCAATTTTCTTTCTCTCATTTTCTCTCAACCCAAACACATTCTCTCCAGAGAATTGGTTCTGATTTTCTCACCTAAATCCCTCATTTCAACTCTCATTTGATTCCTAATCAACATATCTTCAAAACCTCTTCAATTGCTACTTGTTTCAACAAGGTTTTTGATTGCAAAAAGAGGAGAAACTCAAGTTTGGAGGTAAGAATGTCCTTCTCCTCTAAACTATCAGTTCTTTACTGAAATTCCTAAGTTTTCAATCCTTAATTGATGTTTAATTAAAGGTTTTTTAGTGGTGAAATGGATCTTGGCTTATAAAGCAAGATTTGATGATTTTTGATGATTTTCGTTAGATCTGATTAATCTGTGATTTGAGATGTGTTTTTGATGTTAAATGAACTCTAAATTGATAAGGAATTGAGCTTTGATTGATGCAATCCCGGATAGGTTGAGTTTCCTAAGTTTAGCTTGTGTTTCAAGGTTGTTTTTGAGGTGATCTTGTGGATCTGATGTTGCTGGAGGTATAAGGATGTTAATAGGTTGTTTTTAGATGTTATATGATGTTAAAGGATGTGTGGTTTTGCTGGTTTATAGCTGGGCTTTGTTTAGAAGTGGTTTGGATGCATTTTCGGTTGTGTTTGGTGGCCGAAAATAGAGGTTGGATGAGAGCAGCGAGTTTAGGTGCTTTCATTGAAGCAATTAATGCATGATGATGCATTAATCCTCTGCTTTGATGTGTTGAAACAGGGGAGGCATCTTTGGATCCAAGAGTTGTTGATCCGGAAGCTTGATTTGGTGCTTTGGCTTGAAGCAAAGTGGAAATCGGTGAGTGCGTTTGTGGAAATTGGGTTTTCAGCTTTGAAACCAATGTCTTGGGAGCTTAGTTTAAGTCTAAACAACTTTGCTAAGCTCAAGTGTAAGTTTTTGGAATTTCTCTCTAGTGGTGGCCATGATTTTGTTGTGATGCAAAATGGTTATTTGCATGTTTTAATTACTGTTTTGAAAGCATGTTTTAGCATGGTTTTTGCTGATGATGTAAGCCATATGTTGAAGGTAACTCTAGGTATGAGTTCCTTGCTTTTGTACATTGACTAAATGTGGATTGATGCTTTTAAATGCATGATGAATATGGCTTCGTTTAATGCTTTAAAACAGTGGATTAAATGATGAAAATGATGTATATTGGCAATTGATGTTTTGAAAAAGGTTAAGGTCACTAAGGTGGTTAAAAGTCCTTGAGTGAGCCTTGTTACTTAAGAACATCAAGGTGGTTAAAAGTCCTTGGATGATTCTTGTTGCGGACACTAAGGTGGTTAAAAGTCCTTAGGTGATCCCTTCCATGGTGTTTAAAAGTCCATGGGGCCATGGTGTTTAAAAGTCCATGGGGCCAAGGTGTTTAAAAGTCCTTGGGGCCAAGGTGTTTAAAAGTCCTTGGGGTGATTCAAGCTATGGACACAAAGGTGCTTAAAAGTCCTTGTGTGGTCCTCATTCATGGTGTTTAAAAGTCCATGGCCAAGGTGTTTAAAAGTCCTTGCGAGGTTGATGAACTTGTTTAAATGAAATGGAATTTATCACTTGAGCCAATATGACATGTTGTATTATGTTGAAGCATGAAATGCTTGTTTAAAGTATGCTTTTGAGCATGTGCAAAGGTTGATTTAAAGCATGATTTGTAAATGTTTTTAAATGCATTATTGAATGGTTTTTAAGAGCATACCTCACTAAGCTTTTGCTTACGCTCTCTTCCGTTTTCTTAATTCAATAATGCAGAACGTTAAGGAACCTTGAGGGCAGCAAGGAGGGAAAGAATTCAAGTGCAAGTAGAGCTCAATGTATGGAAGGCTATCAGTTTGCAATTCAAATTGACTGCAACTATCAAGTCTCTTAACCCATATTCCCTCGCAAATTCCCAAAGCAAGAGCTCTATATTCTGCCTCAGCACTGCTTCTTGACACAACTGACTGTTTTTTACTTCTCCATGTCACCAAATTTCCCCAAACAAAGGAGCAATATCCACTAGTTGACCTTCGCTCTGTTAACTCTCCAGCCCAACTTGAATCAGTAAAGATTTTTACTGTTCTGTCTTCATTCTTTCTGAAAATCAAACCATGGCCAGGAGTCATTTTTAGATACCTTAGAATTCTGTAGACTACATCAAGGTGCTCCTCTCTCGGGTCACACATGTATTGGCTTACAATGCTGACAGAAAATGCTATATCTGGTCGTGTAAGTGACAGATAAATTAATTTCCCCACAAGTCTTTGGTACTATTCCTTGTTAGCAGGAATTCCCAACTCATCTTTCCTTAACTTCAAGTTGATCTCCATAGGAGTTTCTACTGGCTTACAACCCATTATTCAAGTTTCTTCAAGTAAATCTAAAACATATTTTCTCTGATTAATAACAATGCCCATCTTGGATCTTGCTACCTCCATTCCCAAGAAGTATTTGAGATTTCCAAGATCCTTGGTTTCGAATTCAAAGGCCAGTATCTTCTTTAGTTGTTCTATCTCATAAACATCATCTCCTGTAATGATAATATCATCTACATAAACAATTAGAATTGCCTTTTTTCCACATGGAACTGTTTTTACAAACAAAGTGTGATCAGTTTGACATTGCTTGTAGCCATTTTTAAGAATGACTCTAGTAAATTTATCAAACCAGGCCCTTGGAGATTGTTTTAATCCATATAAAGATTTTTCCAATTTACAAACCTTTTGATCATTACGATGTAGTTTCATACCTGGAGGAATTTTCATGTAGACCTCTTCTTCCAGAGTCCCATTCAAGAATGCATTCTTAATGTCTAGTTGATGAAGTTCCCAATCTTTATTTGCTGCCAAAGATAACAACACTCTAACTGAATTTAGTTTTGCAACAGGAGGAAAAGTTTCTTCATAATCTATTCCATAGGATTGTGTAAATCCTTTGGCCACAAGTCTAGCCTTAAATCTCTCCACACTACCATCAGAATTGTACTTCACTGTAAAAATCCATTTACAACCTACTGGTTTTTTACCTGGTGGTAAATCGACAAGAGTCCATGTTTTATTACCTTCAAGTGCACTAATCTCTTCATCAACTGCCCTCTTCCATTGAGGATCTTCTAAAGCTTCCTCTATTGTTTTAGGGACAAAGATTCTTTCTACATTTGCAGTAAAAGCCTTGAATGAAGGATTTAGTTTTCCATATGCTACAAACCTTTGAATTGGATGGTTAGTACACTTTCTCACACCTTTCCTTTGAGCAATGGGCAAATCAACAATATCAATAATAGGAATAGGAGCTGTATTTTGAGAAATTCCCATACCTTCCATGTGTTCTGAGGCTGTAGGGCTGAGTTCCAGTTCTCGTCAGTCTCCAGGTTGTATGTTGGTCTCTTTAATAGGCTTTTGTCTCCTTTTATAGACACTAAGTTCCCTCTTCTCAAATTGCTCGGGTTGGGTCTTTTGAGGAGTTTGTGGTGAGCTAGGAACTGGAGATTGCGTGGGTCCTGAAGATGGTATAGGTTCTGAAGGAGAAGTTATAGTTATGAAGGGTTGAACTGTAGGTTCTGAAGGAAGTATGGGTTTTGAAGGAGAAGGTATAGGTATGATAGGTTGAGCTATAAAAGGCTGAAAATCATCAATAAACTGAAAATCATCAAAAAGCTGAGGTTTTCTTACACTCTCCCCCTGAATTTCAGCCTTGGAGTAAAAAGGATTGTTTTCCAAGAAAGTAACATCCATGGTGGTATAGGTTCTTTTAGTGACAGGTGAGTAACACTTGTAGCCCTTCTTAGTGGAAGAATATCCTAAGAAAATGCACTTAAGAGCTCGAGGATCAAGTTTTGACCGAGAATGAGGATAAATATGGACAAAAACGGTACACCCGAAGACTTTTAATGGCAGATTGGAAGAAAGTGGCTGAAAATTAGAAAAATGATGAAGAAAAACATCTCGAGGTGCCTTAAATTGCAAGGGTTTACTAGGCAACCTATTTATAAGGTATGTGGCTGTAAGAATGGCTTCCCCCAAAAAGAATTTAGGAACATTTGTGGAAAATAATAATGACCTTGCTACCTCTAAAAGGTGCCTATTTTTTCTCTCGGCAACCCCATTCTGTTGAGGAGAATCAACACAAGAGCTAATATGAAGAATTCCTTTTTCCTTAAAATAGGATCCTAGAGTTCTAGTGAAATACTCACTGCCATTATCAGTGTGAAAAATCTGAATTTTTGTTTTAAACCGAGTCTCAATCAGGTTCTGAAATCTTCTAAACACACTCTCGGTTTCAGATTTTTCTTTCATTAAGAATGTCCAAGTGAGTCTAGAGTGATCATCTATAAAAGTAATGAACCACCTAGAACCATCTATGTTTTTCACTCTTGAAGGGCCCCAAATGTCACTGTGAACAATGGAAAAGGTATGAGAGGATTTGTATTTGGATGGAGGGTATGAATTTTTTGTGTGTTTAGCAAGTGGACAGATTTCACAAGTAAAAAAATTTGGACTTGTATTTTGAAATAAATGAGGAAACATTTTTGCAAGGTACTGAAAATTAGGATGTCCTAGTCTGTAATGCCATAATAAAACATTTGGAGAAGAATTAGAACCATGATTAGGAAAAAAGTTTGGTTGAGAACAACTTGAGTTGGCTTGTCTATGTAGAGATGGTTGGCCTTGAAGAATGTAGAGGCCACCACACAACCTAGCACTTCCAATCACCTTCCTCGAGTCCATAGCCTGAAATTCACAAACACGTGGAGAAAATTTAATAGTGCAGCGGAAATCAGTAGAGAGTTTACTGACAGAGAGAAGATTGCAAGCTAAATTAGGCACATATAACACATTCAATAATTCAATGTTTTCAGAAACTCGAATTGAACCACTCCCTTCAGTGGGTGATAAAGAGCCATCCGCAGTCTTTATGTGAGAGGGAAAATTTAATTTCTGAAACTTCTGAAACAACGTCACATCTCCTGTCATGTGATCTGATGCTCCTGAATCCACGATCCATGATGTACAATTATTATCAGCCAAATTTGTAAAAATTGTACTACCTCCATGAGTCTTAGAAGTCACATTGGTTTGCTGAAAGGATGAATGTGGCTGTAGATTATCAGCATCAATGGGCTGCTGGAAGGTTGAAGATGGCTGGAAGTTATCAACAACATTGAGCTGCTGAAATCTGTTGTAAGGCTGGAAATTGCCAACAGCAGTGGGCTGCTGGAATTTTTTTAAAGGTTGAAATACATCATCTGAAATATTTTCTGAACTGATTGCGGAAGATGTATACATCTCGCAAGTTTTAGGATCTAAAACCTAATCTGATACCATGTAGAAAAGTGGTATGTGCAGAGAAGAAAGATAATTTCTCTGTATTTTTTGATATCTATTATTGATAAAGTAGTACCTATTTATAGGTTACAAAAGGAGACTAATCTAGGAAAATTACATAAAATCAGCAACTAAATTATTGCTAAATTCCTAAATGTTAGCAGCATATGAACCACATCATCAACATTTGCATCATAAGCCTTTAAAAACAAGTCTTAGCAAGACTACAATGCACTAAAGAGATTTCATGCACACATGCATCATTCTCAATAGATAATCAACACTTGTTCAAACTTAACAAGTAAACATGCATTCTTAATACATTATACACTTCTCATGCAACTATGCATCATTCCAAGCATCTCATGCTTCATTATAATCAAGAACATCATATTGGCTTCCAAGTGATAAACCAAATCCACTTTTCAACTCAACATCAAATCGGATACGCGTATCACAAGCGTTGTCCCTACGCTTCATACACACTACCAATCCAAGGTCCCCAAATGGAATTTTAACCACCATTTGACCTTACCATTCACAAGGTTCCCATATATGGACTTTTAATCACCATATAACCTTAACATTCACAAGGTTCCCATATATGGACTTTTAATCACCATATAACCTTAACATTCACAAGGTTCCCATATATGGAATTTTAACCACCATATAACCTTAACATGCACAAGGTTCCCATATATGGAATTTTAACCACCATATAACCTTAGCATCACCGATTGGTAGTTGTATAACATCACTAACGAGATCCGGGACACCCTATACAAGACCCACACATGGACTTTACACCACCATTGTGATCTTAACAAGCACAAGGTCCTCAAATTGAATTTTAACCACCATTATTACCTTTGCTTACCCAAGGTCCTCGAATGGGATTCCAATCACCATTATAACCTTAACCATCTCGTTAGGATACTTGGATGGAGTTACCAGTTCACTCTTAACCACTCCACATCCAAGGCGACTTTATTTACGGTGCACCCAATCCTATAGCCGGCTAACTATATCCGATCAAAGTAACCAAGAACCACTTACATCACTTGCCAATATAATCATCTTACCACATTAGTCCAATGATTCACATGCATAACCATAATGCAAAAAACACCATTTACCATCATCAATCCACTGTTTTTGAAGCATTAAACAAAGCCATTAAACAACATGCAACACTATGCATCAATTCCACAATTCCAATGTACAAAACCATGAATCTCTTACCTTGAGCATCCATCACACATGGCTTCCAAAACCAGCATTAAACCATGCTAAATTATGCTTTCAAAACAGAATTTAAAACATGCAAATCACATGCATTGCATCCAAAAATCACAATTGCTTTAAAAACCAATTCATACACAAACCAAGTGAGAAATTTCATTTACTTACTCTTGAGCTTAGCTAAGTTGTTTAGACTTATACTAAGCTCCCAAAACCTTCAAAACCTTGGTTTAAAAGCTGAAAACCCAACTTCACTCACCGATACACAAAACAAGGCTAGCCAACAAGCCTTCCAAGCATCCGAAACCTTCCACACCACCTCTAATGTTCACGGATCAACCTCCCCTGCTTCAAGCACACAATAACAGAGGATTAATGCATCATTATGCATTAAAAACACCAACAACACAACTAAACTCGCTGCTCATCACAAAACCAACATTTCGGCTACAAAACACAACCGAAAACACCTCTAAACACTTCCAAAACTTAACCCAGCCAAGATCCATCACTTCTAACCATTTTTAAACATCAATTAACATCCAAAATGATCCCAATCACGTCCTTATACCTCCAGCAATAATAGATCATCAAAAACACTCCAAAAACAACCAAAAACTTGAGCAAAACTTAGGAAATTCAACCTATTCGGGATTGCATTGATTAAACCTCAATTCCTCATCAATTTAACAATCATTTAACATCAAATTAACACCTTAAAACACAGCCCAATCAGATCATACGAAAATTCATCAAAAATCACCAAATCTTGCATTTTAAGCCAAGATCCATTACACAACTTTAAAACCATTTATAAATCATCAATTAAGGATTGAGAACTTAGGAATTTCAGTAAAGAACTGAGAGTTTAGAGGAGAAGGACGTTCTTACCTCCAAACTTGTGTTTCTCCCTTTTTAGGATCAAAAAGCTTGAAGATCCAATTAGCAAATGGTGAGGTTTTGTTGATGAGATGATTAGCAATCAAAAGAGATATTTAGGTGACAAAATCAGAGGAAAAACTCTGGAGAAAAGGTGTTTGGGTTGAGAGAAAATGAGAGAAAAGAAGAATTGGAAAAGTTAGTTGAAAATAGGAAAATAACTTCCCTCCACTTTTCTTTTGTTTAAAAACCAGAATTAAATCACTAAATATCTTAGAAAAATCTGTAGAAACTCCCATTGGGTAAATAGCTCCTTAAAGATTCAAAGTTTCAATCCTTCTTAAAACAGTCACGCAGTTTTCAAAAATTACATTTTGGTCACTAGCCAAAATGTCACCCTTCCAAAATTCATTTTGTAAAATTGATTTCACAGTTCACTTATATATATTAAAAGAGGATTTTAGAACATTTTTCCATATTTTTAATGCAACCCGAACTAGGCTTTCCTAATTTCACCTTTTTATATTCGAACAGCACTTTGACCGAATCGGTCCAAACCCAAAACTTCTAAGCCCAAAACCGGGGCGTTACAGTGTTGGTTCTAGTGCAGGCAAGAGAGCTGCTGAGTATAGTTCCGGTGGTGGACGGAACAAGAGAGGACGTGATCGGAGGTATCAGTCTTCGGCTAGGCGTGGTGGTGGAGGGAAAGGTGCGCCTGTTCAGGGAGACATGGCGAGAGCTGATCAGAAAACATGCTGAGCATGTGGATCGCGTGGTCATTTGAGGCGTGATTGTCCTCGGGCAGCGAGAGAGGTGCAGGCTCCTGTTGTGGTGACCGGTAATTCGTGCTGGAACTGTGGTTCGGCGGATCACATGAGAAGGGAGTGTCCTCTGTTGGCCGGTGGTGGTCAGGGACGTGTTCCTGGAGTTGTTGCACCACAAAGAGGTCGTGGGCGCGGCCGTGGTAACTTCCAGCGCAGAGAGGATGGTGGAAGGAATGTGGCTCATGTGGTGGCTGTTCAGCCTGAGGGTGGTGGCCAGGCCCGAGTGTATGCTCAGAGGGAGGGGAGGAATGACACGGATGTGATAGCAGGTACTTTCACTTTGCAATCCTTGTCATTACTTTCCTTGATTGATTCTGGATCTACACACTCATACATATTGCGTGAACATGCTCAATTGCTTGGTTTGCCTGTTGAGTCTTTGGATGTTGGTATGCGTGTAACTAGTTCTTTTGGTGGGACTGTTGTGACACGAAAGCTTTATAGAAGATATCTCTTGGTTGTGCAAAACCATATTTTTCATGTTGATCTTATGGAATTGCCTTTCTATGGTTTTGATGTGATCCTTGGTATGGATTGGCTTGTTGAACATCGAGCTGTGTTGGATTTTGAGAATAAGCGAGTTTCGTTGAAACTTGCGGATGACCATGAGGTAGCGGTGGTTGGTGAGAATGTGAAGTTTCTTGCCAATTTGGTGTCTACATTGGAAGCAAGCCGAATGCTGAGGCAAGGTTATGAAGCCTATCTAGCTTTTGTGATGAACCCTAGCTCTAAGGAGTTGCGAGTCCAAGATATCAGGACTGTGCGAGAGTTTCCTGGTGTGTTTCCGGAGGAGTTTCCTGGATTGCCTCCTAATCGCGAAGTGGAGTTTGGAATTGAGCTGTATGAAAACACAACTCCAGTGTCCATTACTCCTTATCGAATGGCACCTAAAGAGTTGAAGGAGCTGAAGACGCAACTTCAAGAGTTGCTTGACCGTGGTTTCATTCGGCCGAGTGTGTCACCTTGGGGAGCACCGGCCTTGTTTGTAAAGAAAAAGGATGGCACTATGAGAATGTGCATCGATTACCGTCAGCTTAAACATTTTACTATCAAGAATCGGTATCCATTGCTGAGGATTGACGATCTTTTTGATCAATTTCGGGGAGTAGCTGTGTTCTCTAAAATTGACTTAAGGTCAGAGTATTATTAGTTGAAGGTGAAGGATGTGGATGTGCCAAAGACAACCTTCCGAATAAGGTATTGGCATTATGAGTTTCTTGTGATGTCGTTTGTTTTGACGAATGCTCCTGCAGCTTTCATGGACATGATGAATAGAGTGTTCCATGAATACTTGGACAAATTTGTTGTGGTCTTCATTGATGATATTCTCGTGTACTCTCGTACTGAGGAGGAGCATGAGGGGCATTTGAGGATTGTGTTGCAGGCTTTGTTGGAGAATCAGCTTTATGCTAAGATGAGCAAGTGTGAGTTCTGGCTCAGGGAAGTTGTGTTTCTTGGTCATGTGGTTTCTACTGAAGGGATTCAGGTTGATCCTCAGAAGATTGAGGCAGTTATTGTAACACCCCAATTTTGGGCTTAGAAGTTTTGTGTTTGGACCGGGCCGGTCGGGTTGCGGTTCGAATATAAAAGAGTGAATTTAGGAAAGCCTAGTTCGGGTTGCATTAAAAATATGAAAAATGTCTTAAAATCATCTTTTATTATATATAAGAGAAATTGGTGAAATCAATCTTACAAAATAAGGTTTGGAAGTGTGATATTTTGGGGTAGTGACAAAAATGTAATTTTTGGAAATTGTGTGACTATTTTAAAAAGGATTGAAACTTTGAATCTTTAAGGAGCTATTTACCCAATAGGATTTTCTCCAGATTTTTCTTAAATATTAAAGGATTAATTAATGGTTTAAAATAAAAGTAAAAGGGAGGGAAAGATATTTTTGGCATTTTCAACTAACTTTTCCTAATTTTCCATTTTCTTTTCTCTCAACTTTTCTCTCAACCCAAACACATTTCTCCAGCAAAATTCCCTCTGATTTTGATCTCCAAAGATTAGATTTCAACTCTCATTTGATCTCTAATCAATTCTTCAACAAACCTTAGCATTTGCTTATTGGATTTTCAAGATTTTGGTTCCAAAAAGGGAGGAAACTATAGTTTAGAGGTATGAACGTCCTTCTCCTCTAAATTCTCAGTTCTTTACTGAAATTCCCAAGTTCTCAATCCTTGCTTTGTGTTTTATTAAATGTTTTACAATTATATTCTTGATCTTGGCTTTAAAATGCAAGATTTGCTTTGATTTTGATGAAATTCGTATGATCTGATTGGGCACTATTTTGAGATGTCAATTTGTTGTAAAATGAATGTTTAATTGATGAGAAATTGAGGTTTAATCAATGCAATCCCGAATAGGTTGATCTTCCTAAGTTTTGCTTGAGTTTTTGGTTGTTTTTGGAGTGATCTTGATGATCTGTTATAGCTGGAGGTATAAGGACGTGGTTAGATCCTTTTTGGATGTTAATTGATGTTTAAGGATGTTTAGAATTGATGGATCTTGGCTGGGTAGTGTTGTGGAGTTGTTTGGATGTGTTTTCGGTTGTGTTTGGTAGCCGAAAATGGAGTATGGATGAGAGCAGCGAGTTTAGGTGCTTTCATTGAAGATATTAATGCATGATGATGCATTAATCCTCTGCTTTGATGTGTTTAAAACAGGGGAGGCATCTTTGGATCCTTGTGGTGGTGATTCGGGAGCTTGATTGGTGTTTCGGCAAGTGGCGAAACGGAATCGGTGAGTGGATTTTGGTTTTCAGCTTTGAAACCAATGTTTTGAAGGTTTGGGAGCTTAGTTTAAGTCTAAGCAACTTAGCTAAGCTCAAGAGTAAGTTTTCGGAAAAAACTCTCTTGATGATGAACCATGAGTTGGTTGAGTGCAATGTGATTTGTTTGCATGTTTTAAATTCTGTTTTGAAAGCATGTTTTAGCATGATTATTTGCTGATTTTATAAGCCATGTATTGAAGGATGCTCAAGGTAAGAGATCCTTGTTTTTAAACATTGTTAAATGTGGGTTTGATGCTTAAGGATGCATGATGATTATGGCTTTGTTAAATGCTTTAAAATAGTGGAATATTGTTGTTAATGATACATATTGGCAAGTGATGTTTTGAGAATGGTTAAGAACACTATGGTGGTTAAAAGTTCATAAGTGGTTCTTGTGTTAAGAACAACATGGTGGTTAAAAGTCCATGGTTGGTTCTTGGTTAAGATCACAAAGGTGGTTAAAAGTCCTTGTGTGAATCTTGTATATTTTAAGAACAACATGGTGGTTAAAAGTCCATGGTTGGTTCTTGGTTAAGATCACAAAGGTGGTTAAAAGTCCTTGTGTGAATCTTGTATATTTTAAGAACAACATGGGGGTTAAAAGTCCATGGTTGGTTCTTGGTTAAGGTCACAAAGGTGGTTAAAAGTCCTTGTGTGAGCCTTGTGTATTGAAGAACACCATGGTGGTTAAAAGTCCATGGGTGATTCTTGTTAAGGACACAAAGGTGTTTAAAAGTCCATGTGTGGTCCTTGTGAGTTGTAAGATCACAATGGTGTTTAAAAGTCCATGTGTGGATCTTATGTTGATTGTATCACTTGTGGCCAATATGATATGTTATAAACTTGAAGCATGAATTGCTTGTTTTAAATGCTTATGTGCATGTACAAATGATGATTTGAGCCAAGATTTATAAATGTGTTTTATAAATGCATTATTGTGTTGTTTTAAATGAGCATCCCTCACTAAGCTATTTGCTTACGCTCTCTCTTTTCCTAAACCAATAATGCAGAGCATTGAAGTGCATTAGGGGCAGCAAGGAAGCCAAGCATCCAAGTGAAGGTTTAAGCTCATGTATGGTGAATGTTTTCTAACACTATTAGCTTTTGGGCATTTGGCAATGGGGGACCTATGTTGTTGTTTTGGGAGATGTTTTGGACTCCCTAAGTTGGATTTATGTTGTTAATGTTGTTGGAACATGTAATTGGCCTTTGTGAGGTGGTTTTGGTATATTGTGGCTTGAATGGTTTTCTAAGTAGGATGCATGCCTATAGAATTAGGGATTTGCTTAATTGATGCCATGTTTGAGTATGGTTGATACAATTATGTTCCTTATGCATGTATTGACTTGCTGGTATAATTTGGTTGTATTTGGAGCATGTTTGATGGGTCAATTGTGTGTTTAAACAGCAAAATTCTGCAAATCTGGGCAGGCCATATCGGAACGGGTGCTACCGTTTCGGAACAGGGGCCTGAAATGGCCTAGGCGTTTCGAAATGGGAGGAACCGTTCCGGAACGGAAATGTTACTGTCAAGCCTTGTTTCAGAACCCTTTTCGGAACGGTCCCGCGTTTCGGAACAGGTCCTCCCTGTTTCGGAACACTCGACCGTTGGGCTCTAAATTTGATGGTTATATGTTTCGAAATGTTTGCGTTTTAGTCCTGAACCTTGATATAGCAATTGAATGAGTTTGGGATGTCCGTTTGTGTTGAAATTTGACAGAGAAGCATGAAACATGATTAATTTCATAATGGTAACTTTTAATTGGGATAAGTCCTTGTAATTTTCATAATTTACAATTTGGTCCCTAATTCCTTAATTTGTGCAATTGAGTCCCTGAACGTTTTCCGATTGCGCTGATCTTTGAGTATACTGATTGTATGAACATATCTAGGGTTAATGTGCATTTAGATAAGATTAAAAAGAAAAAAAGGGTCGTTAATCAAGGTTGACTTTCGGGTTGACTTTGGTTTTCCCCGTGTAAACTTCTTAATCCGGTTCAACCGTCTGGGTCGGGTTAAGGGGGTTACATTTGGTGGTATCAGAGCTGAGTTCTCATGTAATTGGGAATGGTTATGTGGGTGATTAAAGTATGTAGACTTTGTATGCTTGTTGAATGAAAGCATGATGAGTGAATTGTAAATATGTTACAATTGTGGTGTATGCTGTGGTGAAGCTTGTTGTGGGTACCCATTGCCAAATCAAAGCTAATGTAATGATATTGTTTTTAATTGGAAATGAGCTTGAGTACTTGGATTGCTTACCTTGCTGAGCCTGATTTTGTTTTATTGCATTGTGATTGCATTGCTAGTGTATGACACCTCGTAGAGAGTTGAGGGTTAATACGCGAGCTATGGCTCAAAATGAAAATGAAGAGAATGCTGAGAATGTGGTGGATTTACCTCCTCCGCCTGGTGGTGGTGGTGCTGGGGGTGAAGGAGCTGGAGCTGCAGCTGGTGCTGGGGTCGCTGGACCTGAAGCTGGTCAGGGACAAGCTGTTCCTGACATGACGATGTTGATTCAAGCTATTGCTGGAGCTTTTCAAGCAGCGGTAGCTGGAGCTCAAGAAGCTGGGCATCAGGGAAATGCTGGAGTTAGACTACCCTTGGAACGTTTGCGCAGTCTAGGAGGGACTGAGTTTAGGCGTTTGTCTGCTGAAGGTTCGGAGTCTTGGTTGGAAAGTACCAAGAGAATCTTGGGTCAAATGAGTTGCACTGATGTGCAGAAGCTGGGCTGTGTAGTATCCTTGCTACAGGATGATGCATACACTTGGTGGACAACCACTATCCCTGGGATGGCGGAAGCTGATGTAGCTTGGACGTTCTTTCAGAACGCGTTCAAGAGAAGGTATCTGGGTGTGAGATACCTAGATGAAAAGAAAAGAGAATCATGTCTCTTACCCAGGGGAGCATGTCAGTAGCTGAGTATGAAGTTCAGTTTGTTCGACTCAGTCAGTATGCACCTGAGCTTGTTCCGGATGAGCGGGAGAGGTGTGAAAGGTTCCGTTATGGTTTGGTGACGGAAGTAAAGACGTATATGTTAGCTGCCGAGTATAATGATTTTGATGTGCTGGTTGGTCGAGCAAAGGACATTGAGATGAATTTGGGTTTATCATCTAAAAGTGCTGGTTCTGGTGCTGGTAAGCGAGTTGCCGAGTATAGTTCCGATGGTGGACGGAACAAGAGGGGACGTGATCAGAGGTATCAGTTTTCAGCTAAGCGAGGTGGTGGTGCACCTGCTCAGGGAGGCAAGGCAAGAGCTGAACCGAGCGCATGTTGGACATGTGGTTCGCGTGGTCATATGAAACGTGATTGTCCTCGAGCTCTGAGGGAGATGCAAGCTCCTGTTGTGGCAGCTGGTAATTCGTGCTGGAACTGTGGATCTACGGATCACATGAGGAGGGAGTGTCCTATGTTGGCTGGTGGCCAAGGGCGTGCTCCTGTAGTTGTTGCACCACAGAGAGGTCGTGGGCGCGACCGTGGTAATTTCGAGCGTAGAGAGGAAGGCGGTCGGAATGTGGCTCATGTTGTAGCTGTCCAGCCTGAAGGTGGTGGCCAGGCTAGAGTGTTTGCTTAGAGGGAGGGAACGAATGACGCGGATGTGATCATAGGTACTTTTACTTTGCAATCCTTGTCATTACTTTCCTTGATTGATTCTGGATCTACGCACTAATACATTTTGCGTGAGCATGCTGAATTGCTTGGTTTGCCTGTTGAGTCTTTGGATGTTGGTATGCGTGTCACTAGTTCTTTTGGTGAGACTGTTGTGACTCGAAAGCTTTATAGAAGATGTCCTTTGGTTGTGCAAGATCATGTTTTTCCTATTGATCTTATGGAATTGCCTTTCTATGGTTTTGATGTAATCCTTGGTATGGATTGGCTTGTTGAGCATCGAGCTGTAGTGGATTGTGAAAATAAGCGAGTTTCGTTGAAACTTGTGGATGATTATGAGGTTGTTGTCGTTGGTGAGAATGTGAAGTTTCTTGCCAATGTGGTGTCTACATTGGAGGCGAGCAGGATGCTGAGGCAAGGTTGTGAAGCTTACCTAGCTTTTGTGATGAATCCTAGTTCTAAGGAGTTGCGTGTGCAAGATATCAGGACTGTGCGAGAGTTTCCTGGTGTGTTTCCTGAGGATTTGCCTGGGTTACCTCCTAATCGCGAAGTGGAGTTTGGGATTGAGCTGTATGAAAACACAACTTTAGTGTCCATTACCCCTTATCGAATGGCACCTAAGGAGTTGAAGGAGCTGAAGACGCAATTGCAAGAGTTGCTTGATCGTGGTTTCATTCGGCTGAGTGTGTCACCTTGGGGTGCACCGGTCTTTTTTGTGAAAAAGAAGGATGGCACTATGAGAATGTGCATTGATTATCGTCAGCTTAACAAGTTGACTATCAAGAATCGGTATCCATTGCCGAGAATTGATGATCTTTTTGATCAATTTTGGGGAGCAGCTGTGTTCTCTAAGATTAACTTAAGGTCAGGGTATTACACGTTGAAGGTGAAGGATGTGGATGTGCCAAAGATATCTTTCAGGACGAGGTATGGGCATTATGAGTTCATTGTGATGCCGTTTGGTTTGACAAATGCTCCTGCTGCTTTCATGGACATGATGAATCGTGTATTCCATGAATACTTGGATAAGTTTGTTGTGGTGTTCATTGATGATATCCTCGTGTACTCGCGTACTGAGGAGGAGCATGAAGAGCATTTGAGGATTGTGTTGCAAGCTTTGTTGGAGAATCAGCTTTGTGCCAAGCTGAGCAAGTGTGAGTTCTGGTTAAGAGAAGTGGTGTTTCTTGGTCTTGTGGTTTCTGCTAAAGGAATTCGTGTTGATCCTCAGAAGATTGAGGCGGTGATGAATTGGAAGGTTCCTAAGTCTGTTCATGAAGTTCGTAGTTTTCTTGGTTTGGCGGGATACTACCGAAGGTTTGTGGAGGGGTTTTCGAAGATTGCTGCACCTTTGACGAAGTTGTTGCAGAAGGATGTTATGTATGAGTGGACGAAAGCGAGACAGCATGCTTTTGAGAAGCTTAAGGCGGCTTTGACGCAAGCTCCTATCTTGGTTTAGCCCGAATTAGGGAAAGAGTTTGTGGTGTATAGTGATGCGTCCTATGTTGGTTTGGGATGTGTGTTGATGCAAGAGGGTAAGGTGGTGGCTTATGCATCACGGCAGTTGAAAGTGCATGAGTGCAATTATCCTACACATGATATTGAGTTGGCTGCGGTGGTTTTTGCTTTGAAGACCTGGAGACATTATCTGTATGGTGAGAAGTGTACTGTGTACACTGATCACAAGAGTTTGAAGTATCTGATGTCTCAGAAGGAGTTGAATCTTAGGCAGCGACGTTGGGTGGAGTTGCTCAAGGATTATGATTTGACGATTGAGTATCACCCTGGAAAAGCTAATGTTGTAGCAGATGCCTTGTGTAGAAAGGTAGCTGTTGAGCTGAGGGCTATGTTTGCCGGTTTGAGTATTTCGCGCGATGGTGGTCTTGTGGCTGAATTGCAAGTGAAACCATCTTTGGTTCAGTTGATCAAGGAAAAGCAGTTGTTGGATGATTCCTTGGTACCTCATGTACAGGATATTGCGGAGGGTAGGCCTTCGGATTTCTATTTTAATGATGATGGAGTGTTATGTTTTGGGAGTCGGATAGTAGTGCCCAATGATGCTGAGTTGAGGCGTGCTATTCTGACTGAAGGTCATAGTAGTCCTTTTGCTATGCACCCAGGTAGTACTAAGATGTATCGTGATCTTCGTGATGAGTACTATTGGGTGGGTTTAAAGAAAGATGTTGATGAGTTTGTAAGCAAGTGTATGGTGTGTCAGCGAGTTAAGGCTGAGCATCAGTTTCCATCAGGTTTGTTGCAACCGTTGAGGATTCCTGAGTGGAAGTGGGAAAGGATTACCATGGATTTTGTGTCTGGTTTACCTTTGTCACCATCGAAGAAGAATTCGGTGTGGGTGATTGTGGATCGCCTGACGAAGTGTGCGCATTTCTTGCATGTGCATACTACGTACTCTTTGGATAAGCTTGTGGAGCTGTACATTGCTTAGATTGTGCGGCTGCATGGTGTGCCTAAGTCGATTGTGTCGGATAGGGATCCGAGGTTTACATCGCGTTTCTGGCAGTGTTTGCATCAAGCCTTGGGTACACGATTGAATTTCAGTACATCTTATCATCCTCAGTCGGATGGTCAGTCCGAGCGTGTTATTTAGGTTTTGGAGGATATGTTGAGGTGCTGCGTGATTGAGTTTCAGTGCTCTTGGGAGAAGCATTTGCCTTTGGTGGAGTTTGCCTATAATAATAGTTATCAGGCGAGTATTCTAATGGCACCTTATGAGGCTTTGTACGGGAGGAAGTGTAGGACTCCTCTCTGTTGGGCTGAAACGGGTCAGAAGTTGGTTTCGATGCCAGCTTTGTTGAAAGGAACCACCGAGAAGGTGAAGCTCATTTGTGAGCGCTTGAAGGCAGCTTCTGATCGGCAAAATTCTTACGCGGATCTGAAGCGTAAGGAGATTGAGTATGCGGTGGGTGACCGTGTGTTTTTGAAGGTTTCGCCTTGGAAAAAGGTGATGAGGTTTGGCCGGAAGGGTAAGTTGAGCCATCGGTACATTGGACCATACGAGGTGGTTGAGCGTGTGGGTCCTGTTGCGTACAAGTTGAGGTTACCGCAAGAGTTGGAGAAGATTCGTGATGTGTTCCATGTTTCTATGCTTCGGAAGTATAGATCTGATCCTTCACATGTGATGCCTGTGGAAGAAGTGGAATTGAATCCGGATTTGACCTATGATGAGGAACCGGTGAAGATTCTGGATTCGGATAGTAAAGTTCTTCGAGGCAAGATCATTGAGTTGGTAAAGGTGTTGTGGAAGCATCGTGGTGTTGAAGAAGCCACGTGGGAACGGAAAGATGACATGCTGAAGCAGTTTCCGTACCTCTTTCCTTCAGGTAAATTTCGAGGACGAAATTTCTTAAGGGGGGGAGAGTTGTAACACCCCAATTTTGGGCTTAGAAGTTTTGGGTTTGGACCGGGCCGGTCGGGTTGCGGTTCGAATATAAAAGAGTGAATTTAGGAAAGCCTAGTTCGGGTTGCATTAAAAATATGGAAAAATGTCTTAAAATCCTCTTTTATTATATATAAGAGAATGGTGAAATCAATTTTACAAAATAAGGTTTGGAAGTGTGATATTTTGGGTTAGTGACCAAAATGTAATTTTTGGAAATTGTGTGACTGTTTTAAAAAGGATTGAAACTTTGAATCTTTAAGGAGCTATTTACCCAATAGGAGTTTCTCCAGATTTTTCTTAAATATTAAAGGATTAATTAATGGTTTAAAATAAAAGTAAAAGGGAGGGAAAGATATTTTTGGCATTTTCAACTAACTTTTCCCAATTTTCCATTTTCTTTTCTCTCAACTTTTCTCTCAACCAAAACACATTTCTCCAGCAAAATTCCCTCTGATTTTGATCTCTAAAGATTAGATTTCAACTCTCATTTGATCTATAATCAATTCTTCAACAAACCTTAGCATTTGCTTATTGGATTTTCAAGATTTTGGTTCCAAAAAGGGAGGAAACTCAAGTTTAGAGGTATGAACGTCCTTCTCCTCTAAATTCTCAGTTCTTTACTGAAATTCCCAAGTTCTCAATCCTTGCTTTGTGTTTTATTAAAGGTTTTACAATTATATTCTTGATATTGGCTTTAAAATGCAAGATTAGCTTTGATTTTGATGAAATTCGTATGATCTGATTGGGCACTGTTTTGAGATGTCAATTTGTTGTAAAATGAATGTTTAATTGATGAGAAATTGAGGTTTAATCAATGCAATCCCGAATAGGTTGATCTTCCTAAGTTTTGCTTGAGTTTTTGGTTGTTTTTGGAGTGATCTTGATGATCTGTTATAGCTGGAGGTATAAGGACGTGGTTAGATCCTTTTTGGATGTTAATTGATGTTTAAGGATGTTTAGAATTGATGGATCTTGGCTGGGTAGTGTTGTGGAGTTGTTTGGATGTGTTTTCGGTTGTGTTTGGTAGCCGAAAATGGAGTATGGATGAGAGCAGCGAGTTTAGGCGCTTTCATTGAAGATATTAATGCATGATGATGCATTAATCCTCTGCTTTGATGTGTTTAAAACAGGGGAGGCATCTTTGGATCCTTGTGGTGGTGATTCGGGAGCTTGATTGGTGTTTCGGCAAGTGGCGAAACGAAATCGGTGAGTGGATTTTGGTTTTCAGCTTTGAAACCAATGTTTTGAAGGTTTGGGAGCTTAGTTTAAGTCTAAGCAACTTAGCTAAGCTCAAGAGTATGTTTTCGGAAAAAACTCTCTTGATGATGAACCATGAATTGGTTGAGTGCATTGTGATTTGTTTGCATGTTTTAAATTCTGTTTTGAAAGCATGTTTTAGCATGATTATTTGCTGATTTTATAAGCAATGTATTGAAGGATGCTCAAGGTAAGAGATCCTTGTTTTTAAACATTTGTTAAATTTGGTTTTGATGCTTAAGGATGCATGATGATTATGGCTTTGTTAAATGCTTTAAAACAGTGGAATATTGTTTTTAATTATACATATTGGCAAGTGATGTTTTGAGAATGGTTAAGAACACTATGGTGGTTAAAAGTCCATAAGTGGTTCTTGTGTTAAGAACAACATGGTGGTTAAAAGTCCATGGTTGGTTCTTGGTTAAGATCACAAAGGTGGTTAAAAGTCCTTGTGTGAATCTTGTATATTTTAAGAACAACATGGTGGTTAAAAGTCCATGGTTGGTTCTTGGTTAAGATCACAAAGGTGGTTAAAAGTCCTTGTGTGAATCTTGTATATTTTAAGAACAACATGGTGGTTAAAAGTCCATGGTTGGTTCTTGGTTAAGGTCACAAAGGTGGTTAAAAGTCCTTGTGTGAGCCTTGTGTATTGAAGAACACCATGGTGGTTAAAAGTCCATGGGTGATTCTTCTTAAGGACACAAAGGTGTTTAAAAGTCCTCGTGTGGTCCTTGGGAAATGAAGAACATCATGGTGGTTAAAAGTCCATGGATGATTCTTGTGCTAAGGACACAATGGTGTTTAAAAGTCCATGTGTGGTCCTTGTGAGTTGTAAGATCACAATGGTGTTTAAAAGTCCATGTGTGGATCTTATGTTGATTGTATCACTTGTGGCCAATATGATATGTTATAAACTTGAAGTATGAATTGCTTGTTTTTAATGCTTATGTGCATGTACAAATGATGATTTGAGCCAAGATTTATAAATGTGTTTTATAAATGCATTATTGTGTTGTTTTAAATGAGCATCCCTCACTAAGCTATTTGCTTACGCTCTCTCTTTTCCTAAACCAATAATGCAGAGCATTGAAGTGCATTAGGGGCAGCAAGGAAGCCAAGCATCCAAGTGAAGGTTTAAGCTCATGTATGGTGAATGTTTTCTAACACTATTAGCTTTTGGGCATTTGGCAATGGGGGACCTATGTTGTTGTTTTGGGAGATGTTTTGGACTCCCTAAGTTGGATTTATGTTGTTAATGTTGTTGGAACATGTAATTGGCCTTTGTGAGGTGGTTTTGGTATATTGTGGCTTGAATGGTTTTCTAAGTAGGATGCATGCCTATAGAATTGGGGATTTGCTTAATTGATGCCATGTTTGAGTATGGTTGATGCAATTATGTTCCTTATGCATGTATTGACTTGCTGGTATAATTTGGTTGTGTTTGGAGAATGTTTGATGGGTCAATTGTGTGTTTAAACAACAAAATTCTGCAAATCTGGGCAGGCCGTATCGGAACGGGTGCTACCGTTTCGGAACAAGGGCCTGAAATGGCCTAGGCGTTTCGAAACGGGAGGAACCGTTCCGGAACGGAAATGCTACTGCCAAGCCTTGTTTCGGAACCCGTTTCAGAACGGTCCCGCGTTTCAGAACAGGTCCTCCCTGTTTCGGAACACTCGACCGTTGGGCTCTGAATTTGATGGTTATATGTTTCGAAATGTTTGCGTTTTAGTCCTGAAGCTTGATATAGCAATTGAATGAGTTTGGGATGTCCGTTTGTGTTGAAATTTGACAGAGAAGCATGAAACATGATTAATTTTATAATGGTTACTTTTAATTGGGATAAGTCCTTGTAATTCTCAGAATTTACAATTTGGTCCCTAATTCCTTAATTTGTGCAATTGAGTCCCTGAACGTTTTCCGATTGCGCTGATCTTTGAGTATGCTGATTGTATGAACATATCTAGGGTTAATGTGCATTTAGATAAGATTAAAAAGAAAAAAAGGGTCGTTAATCAAGGTTGACTTTCGGGTTGACTTTGGTTTTCCCCGCGTAAACTTCTTAATTCGGTTCAACCGTCTGGGCCGGGTTAAGGGGGTTACAGTGATGAATTGGAAGCCTTATAAGTCTGTTCATGAAGTCTGTAGTTTCCTTCATTTGGCGGGATACTACCGGAGGTTCGTGGATGGGTTTTCAAAGATTGCTGCACCCTTGACGAAGTTGTTGCAGAAGGATGTTAAGTATGAGTGGACGGAAGCGAGACATTAGGCTTTTGAGAAGCTTAAGGCAGCTTTGACGCAAGCTCCTATCTTGGTTCAACCTGAATCAGGGAAAGTGTTTGTGGTGTATAGTGACGCGTCTTATGTTGGTTTGGGGTGTGTGTTGATGCAAGAGGGTAAGGTGGTGGCTTATGCATCGCGTCAGTTGAAGGTGCATGAGCGCAATTATCCTACGCATGACATTGTGTTAGCTGCGGTAGTTTTTGCTTTGAAAATTTGGAGACATTACCTGTATGGTGAGAAGTGTATTGTGTACACGGATCACAAAAGTTTGAAGTATCTGATGTCTCAGAATGAGTTGAATCTTAGGCAACGACGTTGGGTGGAGTTGCTTAAGGATTACGATTTAACGATCGAGTACCATCCGGGTAAAGCTAATGTTGTAGCGGATGCCTTGAGTAGAAAAGTGGCAGTGGAGTTGAGGGCTATGTTTGCCAGTTTGAGCATTTCGCGTGATGGTGGTCTTGTGGCTAAGTTGCAAGTAAAACCATCCTTGGTTCAGTTGATAAAGGATAATCATTTATTGGACGATTCCTTGGTGCCACATGTTTAGGATATTGTTGAGGATAGGCCTTTGGATTTCTGCTTTAATAATGATGGAGTCGTATGGTTTGGAAGTCGGATAGTAGTGCCCAATGATGCTGAATTGAGGCGTGTTATTCTGACTGAAGCTCATAGTAGTCCTTTTGCGATGCACCCTGGAAGTACTAAGATGTATCGTGAACTTCGTGATGAGTACTATTGGGTGGGTTTAAAGAAAGATGTTGCTGAGTTTGTGAGCAAGTGCATGGTATGTCAGCGAGTTAAGGTTGAGCATCAGTGTCCTTCTGGGTTGTTGCAACCGTTGAGGATTCCTGAGTGAAAGTGGGAAAGGATTACCATGGACTTCGTGTCTGGGTTGCCTTTGTCGCTGTCGAAGAAGAATTCGGTGTGGGTGATTGTGGATCACCTGACGAAGTGTGCGCATTTTATACCTGTGCATACTACGTACACTTTGGATAAGCTTGCGAAGCTGTACATTGCTGAGATTGTGCGGCTGCATGGTGTGCCAAAGTCGATTGTGTCGGATAGAGATCCGAGGTTTACATCGTGTTTCTTGCAGTGTTTGCATCAGGCATTGGGTACACGGTTGAATTTCAGTACATCTTATCATCCACAGTCGGATGGACAGTCTGAGCGAGTTATCCAGGTGCTGGAGGATATGTTGAGGTGTTGTGTGATTGAGTTTCAGGGCTCTTGGGAGAAACATTTACCTTTGGTGGAGTTTGCCTATAATAATGGCTATCAGGCAAGTATTCAAATGGCGCCTTATGAAGCTTTGTACGGGGGGAAGTGTAGGACTCCTCTTTGTTGGGCTGAAACAGGTCAGAAGTTGGTTTCGATGCCAACTTTGTTGAAAGGAACCACCGAGAAGGTGAAGCTCATTTATGAGCGATTGAAGGCAGCTTGTGATCGACAGAAGTCTTACGCAGATTTGAAGTGTAAAGAGAGTGAGTATGCGGTGGGTGACCGTGTGTTTTTGAAAGTTTCGCCTTGGAAAAAGGTGATGAGGTTTGGCCGAAAGGGTAAGTTGAGCCATAGGTACATTGGACCTTACGAGGTGATTGAGCGTGTGGGTCCTGTTGCGTACAAGTTGAGGTTACCGCGAGAGTTGGAAAAGATTCATGATGTGTTTCATGTCTCTATGCTTCGGAGGTATAGATCGGATCCTTCGCATTTCATGCCTGTGGAGGAAGTGGATTTGAATCCGGATTTGACCTATGACGAGGAACCTGTGGAGATTCTGGATTCGGACAGTAAAGTTCTTTGAGGCAAGACCATTGAGTTGGTAAAAGTGTTGTGGAAGCATCGTGGTGTCGAGGAAGCCACGTGGGAACGAAAGGATGATATGATGAACCAGTTTCCATACCTTTTTCCTCCAGGTAAATTTCGAGGACGAAATTTCTTAAGGGGGGAGAGTTGTAACACCCCAATTTTGGGCTTGGAAGTTTAGGGTCTGAACCGGACCAGTCTAAATTTCGGTTCGAATATAAAAGGTAGTTTTAGGAAAAGCCTAGTTCGGGATGTATTAAAAATCTTAAAAAATATCTAAAAAAATCCTCTTTTAATATATATATAAGAGAGTGGTGGAATCAATTTTACAAAATGAGGTTTTGAAATATGACATTTTGAGTTAGTGATTAAAATGTAATTTTTGAAAAGTTCATGACTGTTTTGAAATTATTAAAACTTTGAATCTTTAAGGAGCTAATTTACCCAAGGGAGGATTTCTCCAGATTTGTCTTGATTTTTAAAGACTCATTTAATGTTTAATTAATATAAAGAAAAGAGGGAAAAACCATATTTTAGTTTTATAACTAACTTTTGCTAAAATTTTCCCATTTCATTTTCTCTCAAAATTCCCTCAGCGAGACACATTTCCACAACAACTTTTCTTTTGATTTTCACACCTAATGATGAGATTTCAATCCCCAAATGATTCCTAATCATTTCTACATCAAATCCTCTTCATTTGCTTATTGAATTTTCAAGGATTTTGGCTCTAAACAAGGAGAAATCCACATTTAGAGGTATGAACGTCCTTCTCCTCTAAATACTCAGTTCTTTACTAAAATTCCCAAGTTCTCAAACCATAAATTAAGTTTTATTAAATGTTTTAAAGTTGTGATCTTGATTTTGGCTTAAAATTCAAGATTTGGATTTAATTTTGAAGAAATTCGTATTGGATGTTTGGGCTCTATTTTGAGATGTCTTTTTAATGTATTTTGGATGTTTAAATGATGTGAAATGGAGGTTTAACCAATGCAATACCGAATAGGTTGATTTTCCTAAGTTTTTACTTGTGAAAATGGTGGTTTTTTGGGGTGATTTTGGTGTTCTCCTATAGCTAGAGGTATAAGGACGTGATTAGGTTCTTTTTGGATGTTAATTGATGTCTTAGAATGTTTAGAAGTGATGGATCTTGGCTGGGTAATGTTGTGGAAGTGTTTGGATGTGTTTTCGATTGTGTTTGGTAGCCGAAATGTGAGTTTTGATGAGAGCAGCGAGTTTAGGTGTTTTGGCTGAAGATTTTAATGCATGATGATGCATTAATCCTCTACTTTGATGTGTTTAAAACAAGGGAGACAACACTGGATCCTTGTGGTGTTGATATGGAGGCTTGAACGGCGTTTCGGCAAGCTTGCGAAACGGAATTGGTGAGTGAAGTTTGGTTTTCAGCTTTGAAACCAATGTTTAAGGGTTTTGAGAGCTTAGTTTAAGTATAAGCAACTTAACTAAGCTCAAGAGTAAGTTTTCGGAGAAACTCTCTATTCGATGAACCATGAAATGGTTGGATGCAATGTGTTTAATTTACATGTTTAAATTCTGTTTTTAAAAGCATATTTTAGCATGTTTAATGCTGGTTTTGAAAGCCATGTGTTGAAGGATGCTCAAGGTAAGAGATCCTTGGTTTGATGTTGATAAATGTGGTTTTGATGCATAGTGATGCATGATGGTTTAATGGCTTTGTTTAATGCTTTAAAACAGTGAATCGATGATGGTAAATGATGTATATTGGCAAGTGATGTGTTGGTTTAGAAGTACTTGAATCGGATATAGTTAGCCGGCTATAGGATTGGGTGCACCGTGAATAAAGTCGCCTTAAATGTTGAGGGTTTGTAACGGTACCGTAAACTCCATCCAAGTACACTAACGAGATGTCTAAGGTCATAATGGTGGTTAAAATGCCATGTGAGGATCTTGTGTTGTGTGTCCCGTGTTCTCGTTAGTGATGTTATACAACTACCAATGAGTGATGTGGAGGGGTTGTGATTGTACCGTTAGACTCCATCACAGGTGTTGAGGGGTTGTGAATGTACCGGTAAACTCCACCTTGTGTGTTTGGTAGTGTGTATGAAGCGTATGGGACAACGCTTGTAATCCGCGTATCCGATTGTGTTTTGTGTTGAAACATGGTTATGGACTATCACTTGAAAGCCAATAAGACATGTTGGTATAATGAAGCATGAGATGCTTGTTTTGTATGCCTTCTTGCATGAGAAATGATGATTATGAATTTAAAGGCCTTTGAAAGGTGTTTTACAAAGTGCATTATTGTGTTGTTTCATTAGAGCATGCCTCACAAAGTATATGTGCTTACGCTCTCTTTCTTGAATCAATAATGCAGAAAATTGAGGTGTTTGTGGGCAACAAGGAGGGCAAGTAATCCAAGGGAAAGACTAAGCTCATGTATGGTGACTATTTTTACAACACTATTAGTTTTGGTATTTGGCAATGGGAACCTAGTTTGTGTTTTTGGGAGATGTTTTGGACTCCCTAAGTTTGGCATGATTCCTATGATGTTTTGGATATGTAATTGGTCATTTTTGGTGTTTGCTTTGTTGGTTTTGGGTAATAGGATGCATGCCTATAGATTGAGGTTTTCCTTAATTGATGCCATGAATTTGTTTTGTTGATGAAAATATGTTCCTTGTATGCATGATGACTTGTTGGCATGATTTGGGGGTCATAGGGATGTGTTTGATGGGTCGAATGTGTAATAAACCAGATAATTTCTACTTTTCTGGGCATCCCGTATCGGAACGGGTACTACTGTTTCGAAACAGGGGTCTGAAATGGCCTTGGTGTTTCGAAACGGGTAGAGCCGTTCCGAAACATTTTTGCTATTGCCAAGCCCTGTTTCGGAACAGGTTTCGAAACGGTCCCGCGTTTCGGAATGGTCAACCCCCGTTCCGGAACACTTGACCGTTGGGCACTGAATTAGATGGTTTTATGTTTTGAAATCTTCACGTTTTAGTACCGAACTTTGTATATGCAATTGCTTGAGTTTGGGATGTTTGTTTGAGTTGAAATTTGGCAGAGAAGCATGAAACATGACTAATTTCATAATGGTATCTTAAAAATTTGTAAAGTCCTCTTAATTTCCAGAATTTACAATTTGGTCCCTAAATTCGTATGTTGTGCAATTGAGTAACTTTTTGCTTTCCGATTGCTGTGATTTTGAGTATGCTTATCTCAAGAGTACGCCTAGGGTTAATATGCATCTAGACAAGTTTAAAAAGAAAAAAAAGGTCGTTAATCAAGGTTGACTTTCGGGTTGACTTTGGTTTTCCCCGTGTAATCTTCGTAGTTCGGGTCAACCGTCTAGGCCAGGCTAAGGGGGTTACATTTGGTGTTATCAGAGCTGAGTTCTCGTGTATATGGGAATGATTATGTGGGTGATGTATGTATGAATGCATGATGTGTTTTGTGAATGAAGTATGATGTGTGAATTGTAAAGAATGTTACAATTGTGATGTATGCTGAGATGAAGTATGTTAGAGGGACCCATTGCCATATCAAAACTAATGAAATGATTTGTTTTTAATTGGAAGTGAGCTTGAGTACTTGGATTTCTTACCTTGCTGAGCCTGATTATGTTTATTGCATTTGTGTTAGTACATTGTTTAGTGAATGGGACCTCGTAGAGAGACGAGGATTAATACGCGAGCTATGACTCAAAACGAGAATGAAGGAATGCAGAGAATGTAGTGGATTTACCTCCTCCACCCGGTGGTGGTGGTGCTGGAGGTGATGGAGCTGGTGCTGGTGCTGGGGTCGCTGGACCTGAAGCTGGGCAGGGGCAAGCTGCTCCTGACATGACAATGCTGATTCAGGCTATTGCTGGTTCCTTTCAGGCGGCAGTAGCTGGGGCTCATGGAGATGGGCATCATGGTGATGCTAATGCTAGACTACCTTTGGAACGTTTGCGCAGTTTGGGAGGGACTGAGTTCAGGGGTTTGATTGTAGAAGGTTCTAAGTCTTGGTTGGAAAGTATCAAGAGAATTTTGGGACAAATGAACTGCAATGAGGTGCAGAAGCTAGGCTGTGTGGTGTCGCTGTTGCACGATGATGCGTATACCTGGTGGACGACCACTATCTCCAGATTGGAGGATGCTGATATGACTTGGACGTTCTTTCTGAACGCGTTCAAGAGGAAGTATCTGGGTGTGCGATACCTGGATGAAAAGAAAAGGGAGTTCATGTCTCTTACTCAAGGGAGCATGTCAATGGCTGAGTACGAGGTTCAGTTTGTCCGTCTCAGTCAGTACGCACCTAAGCTTATCCTTAACGAGCGGGAGAGGTGTGAACGTTTCCGTTATGGTTTGGTGACGAATGTAAAGACCTATATGCTGGCCGCTGAGTACACTGACTTTGATGTGCTGGTTAGTCGAGCAAAGGATATTGAGCTGAATCTGAGCTTGTCCTCTAGGAGTGCTGGTTCTAGTGCGGGCAAGAGAGCTGCACAGTATAGTTCCGGTGGTGGACGGAACAAGAGAGGACGTGATCGGAGATATCAGTCTTTGGCTAGGCATGGTGGTGGAAGGCAAGGTGCGCCTGTTCAGGGAGACAGGGCGAGAGCTGATCAGAACACATGCTGGGCATGTGGATCGCGTGATAATTTGAGGCGTGATTGTCCTCAGGTAGCAAGAGAGGTGCAGGCTCCTGTTGTGGTGATCGGTAATTCATGCTGGAACTGTGGTTCAGCAGATCACATGAGGAGGGAGTGTCCTCTGTTGGTCGGTGGTGGTCAGGGACATGCTCCTGGAGTTGTTGCACCACAAAGAGGTCGTGGGCGCGGCCGTGGTAACTTCAAGCGTAGAGAGGATGGTGGAAGGAATGTGGCTCATGTGGTGGCTGTTTAGCCTGAAGGTGGTGGCCAGGCCCGAGTGTATGCTTAGAGGGAGGGGAGGAATGACACGGATGTGATAGCATGCACTTTCACTTTGCAATCCTTGTCATTACTTTCCTTGATTGATTCTGGATCTACACACTCATACATATTGCGTGAACATGCCCAATTGCTTGGTTTGCCTGTTGAGTCTTTGGATGTTGGTATGCGTGTAACTAGTTCTTTTGGTGAGACTGTTGTGACACGAAAGCTTTATAGAAGATGTCCCTTGGTTCTGCAAAACCATGTTTTTCATGTTGATCTTATGGAATTACCTTTCTATGGTTTTGATGTGATACTTTTTTTTGAACGGTGAAAGTGGGCCTCTTTAAAAACCCCTTCCCTATTAGAAGGGGTTTTGATGTGATACTTGGTATGGATTGGCTTGTTAAACATCGAGCTGAGGTGGATTTTGAGAATAAGCGAGTTTCGTTGAAACTTACGAATGACTATGAGGTAGTGGTGGTTGGTGAGAATGTGAAGTTTCTTGCCAATGTGGTGTCTACATTGGAAGCAAGCCGAATGCTGAGGCAAGGTTGTGAAGCCTATCTAGCTTTTGTGATGAACCCTAGCTCTAAGGAGTTGCGAGTGCAAGATATCAGGACTGTGCGAGAGTTTCGTGGTGTGTTTCCGGAGGAGTTGCCTGGATTTCCTCTTAATCACGAAGTGGAGTTTGGAATTGTGCTATATGAAAACGCAACTCCAGTGTCCATTACTCCTTATCGAATGGCACCTAAAAAGTTGAAGGAGCTGAAGACGCAACTTCAGGAGTTGCTTGACCGTGGTTTCATTCGGCCTAGTGTGTCACCTTGGGGTGCACCGATCTTGTTTGTAAAGAAAAAGGATGGCACTATGAGAATGTGCATCGATTACCGTCACCTTAACAAGTTGACTATCAAGAATCGGTATCCATTGCCGAGGATTGACGATCTTTTTGATCAATTTCGGGGAGCGGCTGTGTTCTCTAAAATTGACTTAAGGTTAGGGTATTATCAGTTGAAGGTGAAGGATGTGGATGTGCCAAAGACAACCTTCAGAACAAGTTATGGGCATTATGAGTTTCTTGTGATGCCGTTTGGTTTGACGAATGCTCCTGCAGCTTTCATGGACATGATGAATAGAGTGTTCCATGAATACTTGGACAAATTTGTTGTGGTGTTCATTAATGATATTCTCGTGTACTCTCGTACTGAGGAGAAGCATGAGGGGCATTTGAGGATTGTGTTGCAGGTTTTGTTGGAGAATCAGATTTATGCTAAGCTGAGCAAGTGTGAGTTCTGGCCCAGGGAAGTTGTGTTTCTTGGTCATGTGGTTTCTGCTGAAGGGATTCGGGTTGATCCTCAGAAGATTGAGGCAGTGATGAATTGGAAGCCTCCTAAGTCTGTTCATTAAGTCCGTAGTTTCCTTGGTTTGGCGGGATACTACCGGAGGTTCGTGGATGGGTTTTCAAAGATAGCTGCATCCTTGACGAAGTTGTTGCAAAAGGATGTTAAGTATGAGTGGACGGAAGCGAGACATCAAGCTTTTGAGAAGCTTAAGGCAGCTTTGACGCAAGCTCCTATCTTGGTTCAACCTGAATCAGGGAAAGAGTTTGTGGTGTATAGTGACGCGTCCTATGTTGGTTTGGGATGTGTGTTGATGCAAAAGGGTAAGGTGGTGGCTTATGCATCGCATCAGTTGAATGTGCATGAGCGCAATTATCCTACGCATGACATTGAGTTAGCTGCGGTAGTTTTTTGCTTTGAAAATTTGGAGACATTACATGTATGGTGAGAAGTGTACTGTGTACACGGATCACAAAAGTTTGAAGTATCTGATGTCTCAGAAAGAGTTGAATCTTAGGCAATGACGTTGGGTGGAGTTGCTTAAGGATTACGATTTAACGATCGAGTACCATCCGGGTAAAGCTAATGTTGTAGCGGATGCCTTGAGTAGAAAAGTGGCAGTGGAGTTGAAGGCTATGTTTGCCAGTTTGAGCATTTCGCGTGATGGTGGTCTTGTGGCTGAGTTGCAAGTGAAACCATCCTTGGTTCAGTTGATAAAGGATAAGCAGTTATTGGACGATTCCTTGGTGCCACATGTTCAAGATATTGCTGAGGATAGGCCATCGGATTTCTGCTTTAATGATGATGGAGTCTTATGCTTTGGAAGTCGGATAGTAGTGCCCAATGATGCTGAATTGTGGCGTGCTATTCTGACTGAAGCTCATAGTAGTCCTTTTGCTATACACCTTGGTAGTACTAAGATGTACCGTGATCTTCGTGATGACTACTATTGGGTGGGTTTAAAGAAAGATGTTGCTGAGTTTGTGAGCAAGTGCATGGTATGTCAGCGAGTTAAAGATGAGCATCAGTTTCCTTCTGGGTTGTTGCAACCGTTGAGGATTCCTGAGTGGAAGTGGGAAATGATTACCATGGACTTCGTGTCTGGGTTGCGTTTGTCGCCGTCGAAGAAGAATTCAGTATGGGTGATTGTGGATCCCCTGACGAAGTGTGCGCATTTCATACCTGTGCATACTACGTACACTTTGGATAAGCTTGCGGAGCTTTACATTGCTGAGATTGTGCGGCTGCATGGTGTGCCAAAGTCGATTGTGTCGGATAGAGATCCGAGGTTTACATCGCGTTTCTGGCAGTGTTTGTATCAGGCATTGGGTACACGGTTGAATTTCAGTACATCTTATGATCCACAGTCGGATGGACAGTCTGAGCGAGTTATCCAGGTGCTGAAGGATATGTTGAGGTGCTGTGTGATTGAGTTTCATGTTCTTGGGAGAAACATTTACCTTTGGTGGAGTTTGCCTATAATAATAGCTATCAGGCAAGTATTCAAATGGTGCCTTATGAAGCTCTGTACGGAAGAAAGTGTAGGACTCCTCTTTGTTGGGCTGAAACAGGTCAGAAGTTGGTTTTGATGCCAGCTTTGTTGAAAGGAACCACCGAGAAGGTGAAGCTCATTTGTGAGCGATTGAAGGCAGCTTCTGATCGACAGAAGTCTTACGCGGATTTGAAGCGTAAAGAGATTGAGTATGCGGTGAATGACCGTGTGTTTTTGAAAGTTTTGCCTTGGAAAAAGGTGATGTGGTTTGGTCGAAAGGGTATGTTGAGCCCTAGGTACATTGGACCTTACGAGGTGATTGAGCGTGTGGGTCCTGTTGCGTACAAGTTGAGGTTACCGCGAGAGTTGGAAATGATTCATGATGTGTTTCATGTCTCTATGCTTCGGAGGTATAGATCAGATCCTTCGCATGTCATGCTTGTGGAGGAAGTGGAGTTGAATCCAAATTTGACCTATGACGAGGAACTGGTGGAGATTCTGGATTCGAATAGTAAAGTTCTTCGAGGCAAGACCATTGAGTTGGTAAAAGTGTTGTGGAATCATCGTGGTGTTGAGCAAGCCACGTGGGAACGAAAGGATGATATGATGAAGCAGTTTCCATACCTTTTTCCTCCAGGTAAATTTCGAGGACGAAATTTCTTAAGGGAGGGAGAGTTGTAACACCCCAATTTTGGGCTTGGAAGTTTAGGGTCTGAACCGGACCGGTCTAAATTTCGATTCGAATATAAAGGGTGGTTTTAGGAAAAGCCTAGTTCGAGATGCATTAAAAATATGGAAAAATATCTAAAAATCCTCTTTTAATATATATAAGAGAGTGGTGGAATCAATTTTACAAAATGAGGTTTGGAAATATGACATTTTGAGTTAGTGATTAAAATGTAATTTTTGAAAAGTTCATGACTATTTTGAAATTATTGAAACTTTGAATCTTTAAGGAGCTAATTTACCCAAGGGAGGATTTCTCCAAATTTTTCTTGATTTTTAAAGACTCATTTAATGTTTAATTAATAAAAAGAAAAGAGGGAAAAACCATATTTTAGTTTTATAACTAACTTTTGCTAAAATTTTCCCATTTCATTTTCTCTCAAAATTCCCTCAGCCAAACACATTTCCACAACAACTTTTCTTTTGATTTTCACACCTAATGATGAGATTTCAATCCCCAAATGATTCCTAATCATTTCTACATCAAATCCTCTTCATTTGCTTATTGAATTTTCAAGGATTTTGGCTCTAAACAAGGAGAAATCCACATTTAGAGGTATGAACGTCCTTTTCCTCTAAATCCTTAGTTCTATACTGAAATTCCCAAGTTCTCAAACCTTAAATTAAGTTTTATTAAATGTTTTAATGTTGTGATCTTGATTTTGGCTTAAAATTCAAGATTTGGATTTAATTTTGAAGAAATTCGTATTGGATGTTTGGGCTCTGTATTGAGATGTCTTTTTAATGTATTTTGGATGTTTAAATGATGTGAAATGGAGGTTTAATCAATGCAATCCCGAATAGGTTGATTTTCCTAAGTTTTTACTTGTGAAAATGGTGGTTTTTGGGGTGATTTTGGTGTTCTGCTATAGCTGGAGGTATAAGGACGTGATTAGGTTCTTTTTGGATGTTAATTGATGTCTTAGAATGTTTAGAAGTGATGGATCTTGGCTGGGTAATGTTGTGGAAGTGTTTGGATGTGTTTGGTAGCTGAAATGTGAGTTTTGATGAGAGCAGCGAGTTTAGGTGTTTTGGCTGAAGATTTTAATGCATGATGATGCATTAATCCTCTGCTTTGATGTGTTTAAAACAAGGCAGACAATTTCAGATCCTTGTGGTGTTGATCTGGAGGCTTGAACTACGTTTTGGCAAGCTTGCGAAACGGAATTGGTGAGTGAAGTTTGGTTTTCAGCTTTGAAACCAATGTTTGAAGGTTTTGGGAGCTTAGCTTAAGTCTAAGCAACTTAACTAAGCTCAAGAGTAAGTTTTCGTAGAAACTCTCTCTTCGATGAACCAGAAATGGTTGGATGCAATGAGTTTAATTTGCATGTTTAAATTATGTTTTTAAAGCATATTTTAGCATGTTTAATGCTGGTTTTGAAAGCAATGTGTTGAAGGATGCTCAAGGTAAGAGATCCTTGGTTTGATGTTGATAAATGTGGTTTTGATGCACAGTGATGCATGATGGTTTAATGGCTTTGTTTAATGCTTTGAAACAGTGAATTGATGATGGTAAATGATGTATATTGGCAAGTGATGTGTTGGTTTAAAAGTACTTGAATCAGATATAGTTAGCCGGCTATAGGATTGGGTGCACCGTGAATAAAGTCGCCTTGGATGTTGAGGGGTTGTAATGGTACCGTAAACTCCATCCAAGTACACAAACGAGATGTCTAAGGTCATAATGATGGTTAAAATGCCATGTGAGGATCTTGTGTTGTGTGTCCCGTGTTCTCATTAGTGATGTTATACAACTACCAATGAGTGATGTGGAGGGGTTGTGATTGTACCGTTAGACTCCATCATGGGTGTTGAGGGGTTGTTAATGTACAGGTAAACTCCACCTTGTGTGTTTGGTAGTGTGTATGAAGCGCATGGGACAATGCTTGTAATCCGCGTATCCGATTGTGTTTTGTGTTGAAAAATGGTTATGGACTATCACTTGAAAGCCAATAAGACATGTTGATATAATGAAGCATGAGATGTTTGTTTTGTATGCCTTCTTGCATGAGAAATGATGATTATGAATTTAAAGGCCTTTGAAAGGTGTTTTACAAAGTGTATTATTGTGTTGTTTCATTAGAGCATGCCTCACTAAGCATATGTGCTTACGCTCTCTTTCTTGAATCAATAATGCAGAGAATTGAGGTGTTTGTGGGCAGCAAGGAGGGAAAGTAATCCAAGGGAAAGACTAAGCTCATGTATGGTGACTATTTTTACAACACTATTAGTTTTGGTATTTGGCAATGGGAACCTAGATTGTGTTTTTGGGAGATGTTTTGGACACCCTAAGTTTGGCATGATGCCTATGATGTTTTGGATATGTAATTGGTCATTTTTGGTGTTTGCTTTGTTGGTTGGATGTTTGTTGGTTTAGGGTAATAGGATGCATGCCTATAAATTGAGGTTTTCCCTAATTGATGCTATGAATATGTTTTGTTGATGCAAATATGTTCCTCGTATGCATGATGAATTGTTGGCATGATTTGGGGGTCATAGGGATGTGTTTGATGGGTCGAATGTGTAATAAACCAGATAATTTCTGCTTTTCTGGGCAGCCCGTATCGGAACGGGTACTACTGTTTCGAAACAGGGGTCTGAAATGGCCTTGGTGTTTCGAAATGGGTAGAGCCGTTTCGAAATGGTCCCGCGTTTCGGAATGGTCAACCCCCGTTCTGGAACACTTGACCGTTAGGCACTGAATTAGATGGTTTTATGTTTTGAAATCTTCACGTTTTAGTCCTGAACTTTGTATATGCAATTGCTTGAGTTTGGGATGTTCGTTTGAGTTGAAATTTGGCAGAGAAGCATGAAACATGACTAATTTCATATTGGTATCTTAAAAATTGGTTAAGTCCTCTTAATTTCCAGAATTTACAATTTGGTCCCTAAATTCGTATGTTGTGCAATTTAGTACCTTTTTGCTTTCCGATTGCTGTGATTTTTTAGTATACTTATCTCAAGAGTACGCCTAGGGTTAATATGTATCAAGACAAGTTTAAAAAGAAAAAAGGGTCGTTAATCAAGGTTGACTTTCGGGTTGACTTTGGTTTTCCCCGTGTAATCTTCGTAGTTTGGGTCAATCGTCTAGGTCGGGCTAAGGGGGTTACATTTTTATTTAACCTAGAGCCAATTTCGGGCACCTCTAGTGTTTCCTTTTGTTTATAAGGGTTTTATCAACTAGAGCAAATTTCGGGCACCTCTAGTGATTTTTTTACTCTTTTCTTAAGCTATATCCGGTTTTTGGCACCTCTAACTTTTTACCCAAATTTTTTTTAAGTTAATGTCCTAAGAGTCCTGGAACTCCTTCAATCATTCGAGTCACAAAAGTGTATATTTTTTCGGTCTCATAGTATGATTCTAAGTATTTTCCATGGACATCCTAAAATTGAAAGTTAGCTAGCAAAACTTTTAAGGTTACGGTAAAAGAGAGAGACATCTATTGCCGAGGGAACAATTTCATTGAATTAAATTTTAAGGCCATTGATAAGCATGCATTTTCTATAGATATGAAAAAAAGAATTTCCTAGCTACTCCCCCCAAACTCGAGAGAAGCATTACCCTCAAAACATGCTCATACACAAAATATAAAATAAAAGGCAAGAAAGGAATATTTTTTAACAACGATGGGGACATGGATGAATCATCGTCGTCGTCTTGTATAATCAATTTCCTTCTTATCATTTTCTTGATCCTCTTGGTTGCCCTTGGTGGTTGGTGACATGTCGGAGGTGTTGGTTTGGCTTTCTTGGTTACCTCTTCTTCATAGTCATTGTCTAGGCAAATTTCTTCGGTGGGAGAGGCCTTGCATTTCTTGGGGGATGGAACCAGAATGATCTTGGCTTGAGGTGCAATTGACTCGTCTGAGTTGGAAAAGTCGGACCACGTCTCGGTTTGGGTGGGCACTATGGCAGGTGCCTTGCCTTTGTCTGTTGTCGCGGTATAGGCAGTTGGGATTGCCAAGGTAGTGTTTTCCTGTGTTGCCGAGGTAGTGGTTGTCTTCATTGACGAGGCAGTGTCTTTAGGTGTTGTCGCGCAGAGGCTCTGTGTGTTGCTGGGGCAAGGATGTTAGTAGGGAAAGCCGAAAACTGCACCGTGCTCGTTGGGAACTACTCTAAGATCACTTGAGTGATGGAGTTGGTGAAGTCCCTTGTGAATTCCATGAACATGTGCTGCCTGTTGTCCATCACTTCAAGTTTCTACGCAAGGTGCTGGAGGGTGGTTGCCGCGACATCATGCTATGGAGTGGCTTGGGAAATGCACGAGGAGGTTGCCGCGGCAATGCCTCGAACCGGTGTGGACTCTGGCCCAACTTCTATGATTTGCATTATCTTGTAGTACTAGGCCTTTGTCCATCCCTCCCTTGTTTGTGTGAGCTCGTCGGCTAGGTCGGTTGGGAAACCCTTTTGCTTGCACAAGCTGGTGATGAGGCTCGAGAAGTAGAGTCGACCTTTATCTTTTTGGCTACACAAAAATATCTCATTGCATATAATGTATCCAACGTTAATAATTCTATTATGGAATATAGAGTGAATGAGTGCAAGCCTTGGTTTGTCGACGGTGGTGTTGTACTAAGTGGGCATTAGACATATCTTAACGAAGGTGTTCCAAAGTTTTGCCTCGGGCCGAAGTCTTTGGCGGTTTACCGTTCCTTTGTGTGCTCCTCCGTTCCATGTTGTCCCGGCAATGCAGAACTCTTTCATCACATCCTCGTAGTCATTTTCCATTATCTTGTCGGCGTATTCTTTATGCTCATCTTTGGTGACGTGTATGCCGTAGTGGAGGTTGATGGAATCAGCATCCACGGGTATTGCTTTGCCTCGAACATGGACATAGAGGTTGTTGGGATTTGGCGAGTGTGCATAGAATTCCCGTACCTATGTGACATTGCCCGGCTCCAGTTGGTGGCAAAGGATTTGCCACTTTTGATGTTTGATCTTATTTATGATGAAGTGATCTAAACTGAAGTCGGTGTGTGATGAAGAGTAATGAAAGCCTTGTTCTTCCCATACTTGCCGACCGACAAACTTTGTGTTGAACCTCCGTTCGACTTCCGGCGGGGAAAATCTTTGGAAAGTCGGTTCCTCCATAGGTTGAGAGTGCTCACCACTTCCAATTTTTAAGGTCATTTGAGATAGTTGTGAGGAATTGCGATTAAAGAAAACAAAGCAAAGAAAAGCGAAAGCAAATATTAGAGTTAAGTTGGGAGAAGACGGGTTTGGTGGTAGAGTATTTTGAGGAGGAGGGTCTAAATAGATGGGGGTTTGATGTAACAGTCACAAGCATTGAATGATAATGCTTTCCTGTGGACGGGCTTGCAACGGTCATGTTGAAACAATTAAAGCGAGCGGTCTCCAATGGCCATATGCAGTGGCATTAAAGGGGCGGTCTCCAACGGTCATATGCAACAGCATTGAAGGGGCGGTCTTCAACGGTCATGTTGTGGTCGAGTGTAACAGTTGTCGTGTTTTTGGTTTTAGGTAGGGCTTGAAATTGGCCCATCTTTCTCACCTCCTTGAACTCATTCCTAAAAGGAAAATAATAAAAAGAACATTATTTAAAAATAACATAGTTATCCTAAAAAATAAAATAATAAAAAATATGGAAAAATAAAAACAAAATTTAAAGTAAAAAATTAAGATACTAAAGGAGTGCATGAGGATGCATCTCCTAAAGTAATCACTTCCTTATCCCTCATGACATTGGTGCCAGTGTAGTGCGTCAATATCTGTCCATTAACTTTAAATTCATACCCGTCTTCTGTGGACTTGATTGTTATGGCACCATGGGGGAATGCTTTGACAACTTCGAAAGGTCATGGCCATCTCGATCGTAGTTTCCCTGGGAATAGCTTCAATCGAGAATTGAAGAAGAGGACTAATTGCCTCGGAAGGAATTGTCGCGACAATAGCTTCTTGTCATGCGAGCGCTTAGTTTTCTCTTTGTAGATTCTTGCATTGTCATAGGCTAAGGCATGAAACTCCTCTATCTCATTAAGGTTCATTAGGCGTTTTTGTCCAGCACTCTCCCAATACATATTTACGGTCTTGATTGCCCAATATGCCTTGTGCTCGATCTCCATTGGTAGATGGCATGCTTTACCAAACACAAGCTGAAATGGTGACATGCCCAATGGTGTTTTGAAGGTTGTCTTGTAGGCCCAAAGTGCATCATCAAGTCTAAGAGATCAATCCTTGCGTAAGGGGTTGACTACCTTCTCAAGGATATTCTTTAACTCGTTGTTCGAGATTTCGGTCTGTCTATTGGTTTGTGGATGGTATGTCGTGGTGATTTTTTATGTCACTCCAAATTTCTGCAATGCCTTGGCAATGAGTTTGTTGTCGAAGTGCTTTCCTTCGTCGCTTATGATTGCCCTTAGCATTCCAAATCGTGTTAAAATACTTTTCTATAGGAATCTATGCACGGTTTTGGAGTCATTGTTTGGTGTTGCAACTGCCTCTACCCATTTGGAGACATAGTCAACAACAAGTAGTATGTAGAGATTCACACATGAGATGGGACGAGCCCCATAAAATCGATTCACCAAACATCGAATATCTCGACTTCGAGGATGTTCTGCAAGGGCTGTAACGCCCTGGTTTTGGGCCTATGTGTTTTAGACATCGGATCGAGCCGGTCGGAAATGGTTTGAATCGTATTAGGTGGTTCAGGGAAATCAAGGCTCGGGATAGGATAAAAATATGACAAAATTGCTAAAATCCTCTAAAAATTATTTTTAAGAGGTTGGTCAAATCAATTTTACAAAATGAGTTTTGTGAGTGGTACATTTTGGTCAGTGACCAAAATGTAAAGTTTTAAAACTGTGGAAAAATGCAAATTTCAAAAGGAGTGAAAATCTTAGAATCTTTAGGGAGCATTTGTGCAATTACACCTTTCCTTAATTTGACATGTGTTTTAAATGAATTTTAAGTAATTGTTTAAAAAAGGGATTTTATTTATTTATTAAATAAAATCATTAATTTGGAAGTTTCATTTACGTAACTAACTTTTCACTCTTCATATTCAGCAAAACACCTTTCTAAAGTCTTTTCTCCAGATTTCTTTTTTCCCAAACACTCTCACTTTGATCTCATAACCATTTTAAAGATTTGCCTTCATTTTCATCAAGAATTGTGAAGCAAAACTTGTCAAATCTTAAGGAAAGCAAGGATTGGAGGTAAATCCCATTCTCAACCTCTAATCAAGGTTCTTTATTAAAATTCCCAAGATTTTTGACTCTCAATTGTTGTTTTAACTGAGTTTTGATTATAGCTTTGATTTAAGATCAAAATCTTGCAAAACTAAGGTTTAATTGTTGATTTTTGGAGTGTTTTTGATGAGCTCTATTTTAGATGGATTATAATTGAGTTTTGAGGTGATTATGATGTTGAAAAAGAGTTTAAATAATTTAGATCTCGAAATCATTGAGATCCTTCAGTTTTATGATAGTTTTAGTTGTGTTTTTGAAGTGTTTTGATGGTTAAATGATTGCTGGAGATGTAAGGAAGGGTTTAGGTTGTTTTTGGATGTGATTTGATATATTTTAATGATTGGAAGTGTTGATTTTTGGCTGGGAATGGTTTAGGAAGCATTCAAATGAGTTTTCGGTTGTTTCGGATGGGTAAATTGATGTTGTTTTGCTGGGCAACGAGTTTGTGTATAGTTTCTGTGTAACCCCCTTAACCCGGCCTAGACGGTTGACCCGAATTAAGAAGGTCACACGGGGAAAACCAAAGTCAACCCGAAAGTCAACCTTGATTAACGACCCTTTTTTTTCTTTTTAATCTTAACTAGATGGACATTTAACCTATGTGTGATCATACAAACAACATACTAAAAGATCACAAACATCCGAGATCAAACAGGGACCCAATTGAACAAATTACAACTTTAGGGACCAAATTGTAATTTCTGATAAATAAAAGGACTTAACCCAAATTGAAGTTACCACCTTGAAATTAGTCAGGTTTCATGCTATCCTGTGAAATTTCAACTCAAAAGGACATCCACAGCTCATGCAATTGATCATACAAGATTCAGGACCAAAACGTAAACAATTCAAAACATATAACTACCATGTCAGCCCCCTAACGGTCGACCGTTCCGAAACAGGTTGACCCTGTTCCGAAACACGGGCTGTTCCGAAACGGGTTCCGGAACGTGGCTCGGTAGAGGCCTAACCGTTTCGAAACGGTGCACACCGTTTCGGACGCCTGGGTTCGTGTAAGGCACCCGTTCCGAAATGGTGCATACTGTTCCGAAACGCCTGCTCAGATTTCAGCAAACAAGCTTACCAAATCATGCAATTGGTCATTCAAATATGCTCCAAACATCACCAAACTTTACCAGCATGCAATTAAACAAATAAAAGACTTATAGGAACCAACAAATCAACAAACCAACATCATATGCAAAAAGCCCCAATTCAATGGTCATGCTTCCTACACAAGCTAGCCACTCAAGCATCAAACTTGCAAAACAAGCATATAAGGTTCAATCCAAAAACCAGCATTTAAAACAACATTCAACATACTTAGGGAGTCTCAAACACCTCCCAAAACATACACATTGGTCCCCCATTGCCAAAACATACAAAAGCTAAATGTTTAACAAAACCTTCCATACTTAGAGCTTCTCTTGAACTTGATTGCTTGACCTTTCTTGCTGCCCCTCAAAGACTCTAATGCTCTGCATTATTGAATTAAGAAAACGTAGAGAGCGTAAGCAAAAGCTTAGTGAGGCATGCTCATTAAAACAATTCAATAATGCGTTTAAAACCATTTTATAAATCATGCTTAAAACCAATCCTTGCACATGCTCAAAAGCATACTTTAAATCAAGCAATCTCATGCTTCATATCATATATCAAACAAGCATCTCATGCTTCTTACATACTTAACATGTCATATTGGCTCAAGTGATACATTTCATTTCATAAAACAAGTTCAACCAACTTTCCCCAAGGACTTTTAAACACCTTGGCCATGGACTTTTAAACACCATGAATAAGGACCACACAAGGACTTTTAACCACCTTTGTGTCCAATGCTTGAATCACCCCAAGGACTTTTAAACACCTTGGCCCCATGGACTTTTAAACACCATGGAAAGGATCACCTAAGGACTTTTAACCACCTTAGTGTCCGCAACATGAACCATCCAAGGACTTTTAACCACCTTGATGTTCATAAGTAACAAGGCTCACTCAAGGACTTTTAACCACCTTAGTGACCTTAACATTTTCAAAACATCACTTGCCAATATACATCATAATCATCATTTAATCCACTGTTTTAAAGCATTTAACCAAGCCATTTTCATCATGCATTTTAAAGCATCAATCCACATTTAAACAATGTATAAAAGCAAGGTACTCCTACCTAGAGTTACCTTCAACATATGGCTTATATCATCAGCAAAATTCATGCTAAAACATGCTTTCAAAACAGTAATCAAAACATGCAAATCATCACTTTGCAAAACATCAAGTCATGGCCACCACTAGAGAGAAAATCCGAAAACTTACACTTGAGCTTAGCAAAGTTGTTTAGACTTAAACTAAGCTCCCCAAACCTTCAAACCTTGGTTTAAAAAGTTGGAAATCCAATTCCACAATTGCACTCACCAATTTCCACTTTGCTTCAAGCCAAAGCACCAAATCAAGCTTCCGAATCAACCAAACTTGAATCCAATGATACCTCCCCTGTTTCAACACATCAAAGCAGAGGATTAATGCATCATCATGCATTAATTGCTTCAATGAAAGCACCTAAACTCGCTGCTCTCATCCAACCTCCATTTTCGGCCACCAAACACAACCGAAAATGCATCCAAACCACTTCTAAACAAAGCCCAGCCATAAACCAGCAAAACCTCACTTCCATTAACATCAATTAACATCTAAAAACAATCTATTAACAACCTTATACCTCCAGCAACACCAGATCACCAAGATCACCTCAAAAACTACCTTAAAACACAAGCTAAACTTAGGAAACTCAACCTATCCGGGATTGCATCAATCAAGACTCACTTCCACATCAATTTAGGAATCATTTAACATCAAAAACACCTCTCAAATCACAGATTTAACAGATCAAACGAAAATCATGTGAAATCATCAAAATCTTGCATAATTAGCCAAGATCCATAAATCAACTTAAAAGCCTTTAATTAAACATCAATTTAGGATTGAAAACTTAGGAATTTCAGTAAAGAACTTGAAGTTCAGAGGAGAAGGACGTTCTTACCTCCAAACTTGAGTTTCTCCTCTTTTTGGAATGAAAATCCTTGATGAAACTTGTAGCAATTGAAGAGTTTTTGAAGATACAATGATTTGCAATCAAAAGAGAGTTGAAAGGAGGAATTTAGGTGTGAAAATCAGAATCAATTATCTGGAAATGGAGTGTTTGGGTTGAGAGAAAAAGACAGAAAGAAAATGAGAAGTTAGTTGAGAAAAATGACTAAATGAGATTTCCCTCCTTTTGTTTTACTTTAAAAATCAGAATTATAACTCAAAATATCTTAGAAAAATCTGGAGAAACTCCCTTTGGGTAAATAGCTCCTTAAAGATTCAAAGTTTCAACCCTTTATAAAACAGCCACCAAACTTTCAAAAATTACATTTTGGTCACTAGCCAAAATGTCAACCTTCCAAAACTCATTTTCCAAAATTGTTTTCACACTTCATCTAATTATATTAAAAGATGATTTTAGAACATTTTTCCATATTTTTAATGCAACCCGAACTAGGCTTTCCTAATTCAACCTCTTACGATTCGAACAGCACTTTGACCAACCGGTCAACGCCCAAAACTCCTAAGCCCAAAACCGGGGTGTTACAACTCTCCCCCCCTTAAGAAATTTCGTACTCGAAATTTACCTGAAGGAAAGAGATAAGGAAACTGCTTCAGCATGTCTTCCTTCCGCTCCCACGTGGCTTCCTCAACACCTCGATGCTTCCACAGCACCTTCACCAACTCAATGGTCTTGCCACGAAGAACCTTGCTATCCGAATTCAGAACCTTCACCGGTTCCTCATCATAGGTCAAATCCGGATTCAAAACCACATCCTCAACAGGCATCACATGCGAAGGATCAGATCTATACCTCCGGAGCATAGAAACATGGAACACATCATGAATCTTCTCCAACTCCTGAGGTAACCTCAACCGATACGCAACAGGACCCACTCGCTCAACCACCTCATATGGTCCAATGTACCGAGGGCTCAACTTACCCTTCCGGCCAAACCTCATCACCTTCTTCCAAGGCGAAACCTTCAAGAACACACGGTCACCCACCGCATACTCTATCTCCTTACGCTTCAAATCCGCGTAAGACTTTTGCCGATCAGAGGCAGCCTTCAACCGCTCACAAATGAGCTTCACCTTCTCGGTGGTTCCTTTCAACAAAGCAGGCATTGAAACCAACTTTTGACCAGTTTCAGCCCAACAAAGAGGAGTCCTACACTTCCTCCCATACAGAGCCTCATAAGGTGCCATCTGTATACTTGCTTGATAACTATTGTTATAAGCGAACTCAACCAAAGGCAGATGCTTCTCCCAAGAACCTTGGAACTCTATCACGCAGCATCTCAACATATCCTCCAAAATCTGAATAACCCGCTCAGACTGACCATCCGACTGAGGATGATAGGATGTACTGAAATGCAACCTTGTACCCAAAGCTTGATGCAAACACTGCCAGAAACGCGATGTGAACCTCGGATCCCTATCCGACACAATCGACTTAGGCACACCATGCAGCCTCACAATCTCAGCAATGTACAGCTCTGCCAGCTTATCTAAAGAGAACGTAGTATGCACAGGCAAGAAATGCGCACACTTCGTCAAGCGATCCACAATCACCCAAACAGAATTCTTCTTTGATGGAGACAAAGGCAAACCAGATACAAAATCCATGGTAACCCTCTCCCACTTCCATTCAGGGATTCTCAACGGTTGCAACAAACCAGAAGGAAACTGATGTTCAGCCTTAACTCGCTGACACACCAAACACTTGCTCACAAACTCCGCAACATCCTTCTTCAAACCCACCCAATAGTACTCATCACGAAGATCACGATACATCTTAGTACTACCAGGGTGCATAGCAAAAGGACTACTATGACCTTCAGTCAGAATAGCATGCCTCAACTCAGCATCAGCAGGCACTACTATCCGACTACCAAAACACAACACACCATCCTCATTAAAGCAGAAATCCGAAGGTCTACCCTCCGCGATATCCTGAACATGAGACACCAAGGAATCATCCAACAACTGCTTATCCTTGATCAACTGAACCAACGAAGGTTTCACTCACAACTCAGCAACAAGACCACCATCTCGCGATATGCTCAAGCTAGCAAACATCGCCCTCAGCTCAACAGCTACCTTCCTACTCAAGGCATCCGCAACAACATTAGCTTTACCAGGATGATACTCAATCGTCAAATCATAATCCTTGAGCAACTCCAACCAACGTCGCTGCCTAAGATTCAACTCCTTCTGAGACATCAGATACCTCAAACTCTTGTGATCCGTGTACACAGTACACTTCTCACCATACAGATAATGCCTCCAGATCTTCAGAGCAAAAACCACTGCAGCCAGCTCAATGTCATGCGTAGGATAGTTACGCTCATGCACCTTCAACTGCCGCGACGCATAAGCCACAACCTTACCCTCCTGCATTAGCACACATCCCAAACCAACATAGGACGCATCACTATAGACCACAAAATCTTTCCCTGATTCAGGCTGAATCAAGATAGGAGCTTGCGTCAAAGCCAACTTCAGCTTCTCAAAAGCTTGCTGCCTCGCTTCCGTCCACTCATACTTAACATCTTTCTGCAAAAGCTTCGTCAAAGGAGCAGCAATCTTGGAAAAACCATCCACAAACCTCCGGTAGTATCCCGCCAAGCCAAGGAAACTACGGACCTCATGAACAGACTTAGGAACTTTCCAGTTCATCACCGCTTCGATCTTCTGAGGATCAACACGAATCCCCTCGGCCGAAACAACATGTCCAAGAAACACCACCTCTCTAAGCCAAAACTCACACTTGCTCAACTTAGCATAAAGCTGATTCTCCAACAAAGCTTGCAGCACAATCCTCAAATGCTCTTCGTGCTCCTCCTCCGTACGCGAGTACACGAGGATATCATCAATGAACACCACAACGAACTTGTCCAGGTATTCATGAAAAACACGATTCATCATGTCCATGAAAGCAGCAGGAGCATTTGTCAACCCAAACGGCATCACAAGGAACTCATAATGCCCATACCTTGTCATGAAAGCTGTCTTAGGCACATCCACATCCTTCACCTTCAATTGATAATACCCTGACCTCAAGTCAATCTTAGAGAACACAACAGCTCCCCGAAATTGATCAAAGAGATCATCAATCCTCGGCAAAGGATACCGATTCTTGATAGTCAACTTGTTCATCTGACGGTAATCAATGCACATCCTCATCGTGCCATCTTTCTTCTTCACAAACAAGACAGGAGCACCCCAAGGCGACACACTCGGCCGGATGAAACCACGATCAAGCAGCTCTTGCAACTGCGTCTTCAGCTCCTTCAGCTCCTTAGGTGCCATTCTATAGGGAGTAATGGACACAGGAGTTGTATTCTCATACAGCTCAATCCCAAACTCCACCTCACGATTAGGAGGTAGACCAGGCAACTCTTCAGGAAAAACACCAGGGAACTCCTTCACAACACGGATGTCTTGCACCCTCAGCTCCTTAGAGCTAGGATTCATCACAAAAGCTAGGTAAGCTTCGCAACCTTGCCTCAGCATCCTGCTCGCCTCCAAGGTAGACACAACATTAGCAAGAAACTTCACATTCTCGCCAACAACAACAACTTCATAATCATCCGCAAGCTTAAGCGACACCCGCTTATTCTCACAATCCACAACAGCACGATGCTCAGCAAGCCAATCCATACCAAGGATCACATCAAAACCATAGAAAGGCAACTCCATAAGATCAACATGAAAGACATGTTCTTGAACAACCAAAGGACACCTTCTAAACAACTTTCGAGTCACAACAGTTTCACCAAAAGAACTAGTGACACGAACACCAACATCCAAAGACTCAACAGGCAAACCAAGCAACTCAGCATGCTCACGCAAAATGTATGAATGAGTAGATCCAGAATCAATCAAAGATAGCAATGACAAAGATTGCAAAGTAAAGGTACCTGCAATCACATCAGCATCATTCCTTCCCTCGCGCTGAGCATACACCCTCGCTTGGCCTCCACCTTCAGGCTGAATAGCTACAACATGAGCTACTCCTCGGCCACCTTCCTCACGCCTCTGGAAATTACCACGGCCGCGCCCACGACCTCTCTGATGTGCTGCAACAACAGGAGCACGCTCTTGGCCACCAGCCAACCTCGGACAATCACGTCTCAAGTGGTCCGCAGAACCACAGCATTACCAGCTGCCACAACAGGAGCTTGCACCTCCCTTACAGCACGAGGACAGTCACGCTTCATGTGACCACGAGAACCACACAAGGACCACACAAGGACTTTTAACCACCTTTGTGTCCAATGCTTGAATCACCCCAAGGACTTTTAAACACCTTGGCCCCATGGACTTTTAAACACCATGGAAAGGATCACCTAAGGACTTTTAACCACCTTAGTGTCCGCAACATGAACCATCCAAGGACTTTTAACCACCTTGATGTTCATAAGTAACAAGGCTCACTCAAGGACTTTTAACCACCTTAGTGACCTTAACATTTTCAAAACATCACTTGCCAATATACATCATAATCATCATTTAATCCACTGTTTTAAAGCATTTAACCAAGCCATTTTCATCATGCATTTTAAAGCATCAATCCACATTTAAACAATGTATAAAAGCAAGGTACTCCTACCTAGAGTTACCTTCAACATATGGCTTATATCATCAGCAAAATTCATGCTAAAACATGCTTTCAAAACAGTAATCAAAACATGCAAATCATCACTTCGCAAAACATCAAGTCATGGCCACCACTAGAGAGAAAATCCGAAAACTTACACTTGAGCTTAGCAAAGTTGTTTAGACTTAAACTAAGCTCCCAAAACCTTCAAACCTTGGTTTAAAAAGCTAGAAATCCAATTCCACAATTGCACTCACAATTTTCCACTTTGCTTCAAGCCAAAGCACCAAATCAAGCTTCCGAATCAACCAAACTTGAATCCAATGATGCCTCCCCTGTTTCAACACATCAAAGCAGAGGATTAATGCATCATCATGCATTAATTGCTTCAATGAAAGCACCTAAACTCGCTGCTCTCATCCAACCTCCATTTTCGGCCACCAAACACAACCGAAAATGCATCCAAACTACTTCTAAACAAAGCCCAGCCATAAACCAGCAAAACCTCACTTCCATTAACATCAATTAACATCTAAAAACAATCTATTAACAACCTTATACCTCCAGCAACACCAGATCACCAAGATCACCTCAAAAACTACCTTAAAACACAAGCTAAACTTAGGAAACTCAACCTATCCGGGATTGCATCAATCAAGACTCACTTCCACATCAATTTAGGAATCATTTAACATCAAAAACACCTCTCAAATCACAGATTTAACAGATCAAACGAAAATCATGTGAAATCATCAAAATCTTGCATAATTAGCCAAGATCCATAAATCAACTTAAAAGCCTTTAATTAAACATCAATTTAGGATTGAAAACTTAGGAATTTCAGTAAAGAACTTGAAGTTCAGAGGAGAAGGACGTTCTTACCTCCAAACTTGAGTTTCTCCTCTTTTTGGAATGAAAATCCTTGATGAAACTTGTAGCAATTGAAGAGGTTTTGAAGATACAATGATTTGCAATCAAAAGAGAGTCGAAAGGAGGAATTTAGGTGTGAAAATCAGAATCAATTCTCTGGAAATGGAGTGTTTGGGTTGAGAGAAAAAGAGAGAAAGAAAATGAGAAGTTAGTTGAGAAAAATGACTAAATGAGATTTCCCTCCTTTTGTTTTACTTTAAAAATCAGAATTATAACTCAAAATATCTTAGAAAAATCTGGAGAAACTCCCTTTGGGTAAATAGCTCCTTAAAGATTCAAAGTTTCAAACCTTTATAAAACAGCCACCAAACTTTCAAAAATTACATTTTGGTCACTAGCCAAAATGTCAACCTTCCAAAACTCATTTTCCAAAATTGTTTTCACAGTTCATCTAATTATATTAAAAGATGATTTTAGAACATTTTTCCATATTTTTAATGCAACCCGAACTAGGCCTTCCTAATTCAACCTCTTACGATTCGAACAGCACTTTGACCAACCGGTCAACGCCCAAAACTCCTAAGCCCAAAACCGGGGCGTTACATGCTGGAGTTAGAATGCATTTTGATGCATTGGATCTCTGTTTTTGGTGCTCTAAAAGCAGGGGTCATTGATCCGAGAGCAAGTGAAGCGATTTTGGAAGCTTCAGACGAGTGATCTTCGCGTCGGCACGTGAAATTTCGTGTATCGGTGAGTGGATGCGTTTTAAAGCTTTATTAAGATTGGATACGATGTGTTGGGAGGTTAGTGTAAGCTTGAAATTCTTAGCTAATCTCGGAAGTAAGTATGGCTACTTGAACTCTCGGTTTTCGGTTTGAAATGGACTCCATGGTTTATCATGTTCATGTTTTGATAATGGTTGTTACTCACTGTTATGCATGTATTTAAACATGGTTTTGCTTGTGTTTATCCTATGAAATGGTTTTGTTTGATACAAGATGGTATGATCTTGTATGATATGGTATTTTCTATTTAAAAGCATGTTTAATTTTGGGATATGAGATGATTTTTAATGATGCATTGTAAGCAGTGAGTTAACATGGTTTTATGGGTATATTGGCAAGTGAATGATCTATTTTTTAATATACGGATACGTTGGTCGACAAATAGGATGTGAGTGCACTATAATCTATAAATCGTACGTGTGTCTAGCTACGTGACGTAATAGGGGTGAGCCTATTGCGGGTGGTAGAGGTGAGTCTATCACTATGGGTTAGGGGTGGGCCTAATTCCATTCGTCGCGAATAAGATGGAGGCTAGCCCATCATTGAGTATAAGGGTGAGCCTATACAAGTCAGTGCATCCGATATTGTTTGTAAAAGTGATAGAGGTGAGTCTATCACAACGGATAGGGGTGAGCCTATGCCGGGATGTTTTAGGCCAATATATGTGTTTATTGTTACCCATGTATTATGATTATAATGAATGCATAATGGATTATTGTGCATGAGAAGCTTGATGATGAGATGTTGCATAGGACAAATCTATGCATGTGAATTAAGCAAGTGAGGCTTAATGTGGATTTGCATTGTGAACAATGCATGTGGCTAATGATACATGTGGAAGATGGTTAAAGAATGGTTTGCTTTTATTTTGAAAGCTTGAATTGAGATTGAGCATGATATGGTTTCAACTTGTGTTTTAAAAACGACATTGTTGATGTGTTTTGAGCTTTCCCTCACTAAGCAAGAGTGCTTATGCTCCTTTTTCCAACAATGCAGATAACTAAGCTTGAGGGCTGAGGAGTAGCAAGCGAGAGCACCTAATTCGTCACTCAAACACAAGTATGAACTTTGGTGATTTTAAATAAGTAGATATTGGCAATGGGGAAAGAACCTCGACTTGGGATATTTGTTTTAGAACTTCCTGGTTGAGATAAGTTGATTTGTCTTTTTGGGTTTGAAAAGAGAAATTATATGTTGCTTGAGGAAGAATGATGCTTTTCGTGTGTTTTATGGTATTGCTCATGAGATGCATGCTATAGCTTACTAGAATTACATGTGTTGGATTGGTAAAACCCTTGTAGTTGCATTTAATCATGATTGACATGTAGTATATGCTTAAGGATGTTTATCTATTGATGCTTGAGCATTCTTGGCTGATTAAAATGCATTTTGGAGTTGTATGTGAAGCCTACCTAGTATGAGTATCGATACTCGGGTTCGAGTATCGATACTGAAAGGCTTTTTGCAGGCTAAACAACACATAGACATTGATATGACTTGCCCGCGTATCGATACACTTGGGCTATCTTTGAAAGGTGTACCGATACGCGGGGAAGGGTATCGATACATTCTTTCCAATTTGAGATACTGTCTTCCCGCGTATCGATACAGGCCTTAGGGGTACCGATACTCGACCATTGTTTTCAGTTAAAAGTACCTTTTAAAGTCTGAAAAGTCTCATTTTGGTCCCTGAATGTTGTATGTGCAATTAGACGAGTTTGGATGGTCCGTTTGTGATGAAATTTGACATGGAAACATGTTTAATGACTAATTAATGGACGATAATCTTAAAATTGGATTGGTACTTATAATTTACTAAAATTACAGTTTAGTCCTTAAATGTGTAACTTGCGCAATTGAACCCCTAAATGAACTCCGATCGCTGTGTCATTTTCTTCTAAGTGATTTGTTGAAAACATAGGAATTAAAATGCATCTAAGGAAAAAAGGGTCGTTAATCTTCTTAGTTTGGGTCGGGCGTCTAGGCCGGGCTAAGGGGGTTACAAGGGCATCTTGTTTCGTCTTGAAATATTTACAGTCCGTTGACAACGGTAGCATTGCTTGTAAAAAGCTTGGGCGTCCTTGTAGAGAGTCGGCCAGTATAATCCAGATTGTAAAACCATGGCCGCTATGCGTGTCCCTCCAAAATATCCTCCATAGGATGAATAATGACATTGTTGGAGCACATCTTGTTCTTCTTCTTCTGAGACACACCCTCTTATAACCTGATCTACACTTTGTTTAAAGAAGAGAGGCTCATCCCAGAAATAATGCTTAGCATCATGTCGAAACTGCTTCTTTCCTTGATGGGTAAGGTTATAAGGTAAAATACCACTAACTAGGAAATTCACAAGATCAAACCAAGGTGTCAATGAAAGTACTGCAGCAGTTGCCGAAGCTATTGCCGAGGCAATGTTGTCTATAATTGTCTAGGTAGTGCCCGTCTGGGTTGCCGAGGCAGTGCCTTCTAGAGTTGCCGAGGCAATGAGAAACTGTTCGTCTGGGAATGGATCTTGGATTTCTGTTGGAGTGGTCTCCTTCTCTTCTTGTTCCAGTTGGGATAAATGGTCGGCAAATTGATTTTTTGTACCTTTCTTGTCCTTAATTTCAATATCAAACTCTTGTAAAAGTAAAATCCAACGAATAAAACGAGGTTTGGCATCTTTCTTGGAAAAGTGGTATTTAATTGCCGAATGGTCAGTATGAACAATTACCTTGGTTCCGATCAAGTATGAACAAAATTTATCAAATGCGAACACTACAACTAGTAACTCTTTCTCGGTGGTGGTGTAGTTCATTTGTGCTTCATTTAGAGTTTTACTAGCGTAGTAAATCACACGAAAGATTTTACCTGCTCGGTGACCTAGGACTGCTCCTACTGCAAAGTCACTTGCATCGCACATTAATTTGAAGGGCAATGTCCAATCTGGTGGAATCACTATTGGTGCGGCTACAAGTTTCTGTTTCAGGGTCTCGAATTCCTTGATGCATGAGTTATCGAAGTCAAAGGCTCTATCATGTTCAAGTAAGTTACACAAAGGTTTAGTGATTTTAGAAAAAAAATTTCAATAAATCTCCTATAAAAACCTACGTGTCCCACGAAGCTTTGGATTCCTTTGATTGATGTTGGTGGGCGTAGTTTCTCGATCACTACCATCTTTGCTTTGTCAACTTCGATACCTTTTGATGAGATTTTGTGACCGAGAACTATGACTCCATCCCCCATAAAGTGGCACTTCTCCCAATTTAGGACCAAGTCAGATTCCTTGCATCGTTTAAGCACTTTCTCCAAATGTCTGAGGCAATTGTCAAAGTCATCTCCAAATACCGAGAAATCGTCCATGAAGTTTTCTAGGAAATCTTCTACCATGTCGGAGAAAATTGCCATCATGCATCGTTGGAAGTTTGCTAGGGCATTGCATAGTCCGAAAAGCATCCTTCGAACGGCATAAGTGTCGTATGAGCAAGTGAAGGTGGTCTTTTCTTGATCTTCTGGTGCTATGGCAATTTGGTTATACCCTGAATAACCATCAAGAAAAAAAATAAAAGGGTTTACTTGCAAGATTGTCTAGCATTTGATCGATAAAGGGTAAAGGAAAGTGATCTTTCCTAGTAGCGTTATTTAACTTACAATAGTCCATGCAAACCCTCCAACCGGTCACAGTCCTGGTTAGGATTAGTTCATTGTTTTCATTGCTTACCACTGTCATACCTCCCTTTTTCGGTACACATTGTACCAGACTTACCCATGTACTGTCAGAGATGGGGTAGATAATACCGGCATCGAGCCATTTGATGATTTCTTTCTTTACTACCTCTTTCATGAGTGGATTTAGCCGCCATTATGCCTTAATGGTTGGTTTATGGTCGTTCTCTAAAAGGATTTTATGCATACAAACCACTGGGCTAATTCCCTTCAAATCGATAATTGTCCACCCTATTGCTCTTTTGTGCAACTTTAACATGTAAATCAATCTTTTTTCCTGTTCAGGCTGCAACTTAAAAGAGATGATTATGGGGAATGCGTTATTGATTCCCAAATAAACATATTTTAATTGCCATGGCAATGGTTTTAGTTCAAGAATAGGGTGTTGCTCAATGAAGGGTTTTTCGATTTTTCTTTCCTCCCTTAAGTAATCTAATGATTCGAAATACTTACCTGAATGACTAGCTATCTAGTTTGCTTCTTTATGCTCATCATTCTATTCTTCAGGGTTGGGGAAGTTGTCAATGTAATTGCCGAGGGAGTCATCATATGCATTTCTGAGGCAATTTTCACAGTTATTGTTGAGGCAGTTGTCGACGCAGTCTATGTCCATGCTGAACTCGGCTATAGTTTGGATGACTTGGCAGTGTTCTGGATCATTTGGTTGCTTGAGAGTTTGAAACACATTCAACTTGATTTGTTGATCATTCACCCTCATTGTGAGTTCTCCTCTCTCAACGTCGATCAAGGTTCTTCATGTTGCTAGGAATGGCCTCCCAAGGATAATGGGTGTGAACTCATATGCTTCACAGTCTAAAATAATAAAGTCAGCAAGGAAAATAAATTTATCCACTCTTACTAGTATATCTTCAATTTCCCCCTGGATGAACATAGCATCTGTCAGCAAGCTGTAGCATCACTGTAGTGGGTCTCGCCTTCCCTATAGCTAATCGTTGGAAGACTGACTTTGGCATAAGGTTTATGCTTTCTCAAAGATCGCAGAGTGCCTTCTCAACATAGTGATTGCCAATCGCACATGGTACGATAAAACAATCAAGATCTTTCAGGTTAGGTGGCATTCGATTGTGCAGCATGGCCATACATCCTTCCGTCACAACAACGATCTCAAATTCCCCTGTTCTTGTTCTCTTGTAGACAATATGTTTAAGGAACCTGGCGTAGTTCGGCATTTGCTCTATTTCTTCTACCAAGGGCAAGTTTATGTGGACTTGCTTCATGATGTCTAGGAACTTATTAAATTGGTATTCTTGTTTCTTCCATTTTAACCTTTATGGGAACGGTGGAAGTAGTCGAATGTCTTCAACCCGTTCCTTGCATGGGAATTTGATTTGCAGAATTGAATCAGGACCTTCAGATGCCTTCTTGTTTTCCATGGTGTATGTGTCATGCATTGTCGAGGGAACATTATTAGGCTTTGCCGAGGCAATGTTGTTGGGTACTGTCAAGGCAACGTTATTGGGTATTGTCGAGGCAATCGACTCTTCTAATTATGTTTCCTCTGTTTCATAAGCTCGTGGTTCCTTGATTTGTTTACCACTTCGTGTAGTGATTGCCTTGCATTGCCCATGAGTGATTCCTCGTGCGACCTTAGTGTCGCTAGGCAAACCTCCCATTGGTCTCGAGTTGGGGATTTGAGCAATCTACCCAACTTGAGTTTCTAATGATTTCAGTGTTGCTTCATGGTTCTACATTCTCATCTCAGTCCTATCCATAAAAGCATCAATTTTCTTTATGAATTTATCAGTATTAGCTATAGATGCACTAGTTTGAGACATGAAAGCATTTAGGGAGTTTTCCAAAGAACTGGATGGCATGGATTGTTGTTGCAGTATCGATTGCTGTGATATTTGTTACGGAGACATGTTCTGTTGAAATCCCAATGCTGGAGCATTATGATTGTTCTGATTCATGGCATTGTTGGGATTGCTCCATGAGATGTTGAGATGTTTCTTCCAGGCTAGGTTATAGGTGTTGGACATCATATTATTGTTCTGGTTGTAGTTTCCAACATAAAAACTAGACTCTGGATTCTGTGGACATTCATAAGAGTCATGGTTACCATTACATAAATCACATAACAAACCTACTACCTTGACCTCCTGTGTATTTCTTGGTCTTTGCATGCTCTTAACCAAATTAGTTAAGGTAGCCAATTGTGAAAGAATTGAATCCGATTACCCAAGCTTGTTTATGGTGGCATGGGGTCTGACTCCTCCTCTTCTGGCTGTTGGGAATTGAGAGTCATTTTTAGCGAACCTATTTAGGATATCCATTGCTTCCTCTGGTGGCTTGTCTAGGAGTATGCCATTTGCAGAGGCATTTAGCATCATCCTCGTTGGGTGTTTACTGCATTGTAAAACAATGTCACTTGTGTCCACAATGGGAATCCGTGTAGAGGCATTTGTGTAAAAGCTCTTTGTATCGCTCCCAAGCTTCGTACATGGATTAATCTTCTACGTGCCGAAAAGAAGTGATTTCATCACGTAACTTATCAGTTAAATTTGTAGGATTAAATCTAGCAAGGAAATCATGACATAAGTCATTCTAGGATTCTATAGATTCGGCTGCAATGCTATTTAACCAGGTTTTTGCCCTATCTCTCAGTGAATAGGGAAACAATTTCAGTCTCAAAATATCCTCATGGACTCCTTGTATTCTGAATGAATTGCAAATTTCCAAGAAGAATTTGAGGTGTTGTCTAGCATCTTCAGTTGCTGAGCCGCCAAATTGTCCCATGGTGTTGATCATGTTGAACATTATGGGTTTTAACTCAAAGTCGGCAGCTTCGATTGCAGGTGTGATAACTCCAGGATTCATTCTGTTGATATCTTCTTCTAAGTAATCTCAGACGGTTAAGTTTCTTGCTTGAGCAAATTGCGGTGGTTGAATTACTCAGTATCATGTTGTCAGCATTGTTATTGCGGATCGTATCTGCCATTACTCCTTTCATTTTTTGTTTGAGTTTTCAGTAGGTGCGTTCAATCTACGGATCGAGGGGATAATCTAGACCTGTTGGATTTGCCCTGGTCATACACCAATGCAAAACCAAATTTTGTTAATTCCTTGTGAGATTGAACAATAAAAGTAAAAATAAAAAGTGTAAGAAAATAAAAACGAAGTCCTTATTTCCAATCCCAGTAACGGCTCCAAAAACTTGTTGCGTGTATTAGGTGTCGCAATTTTAGTGCAAGTATACATGTCACCAAGTTATATTATAAAAGATATCATATCCATAGAGATTTGTGCTACTTCTAGAAATTATCGTCTCGCACTGTAGAAAAGTAAAAACACAAGTAATGGTTTGGTTGAGATAACAACTAAAATAAAGAAAGCAAGTAAACTAAGAGATTTAACATATATGATGATAAAGCATGCCTAATTATGTTGCATTGTAGTGTAGAAGTTGAATGCAACAGTCTCGGTTTTGAATGCAATCGTCAACTTGATTGCCTCGGTAATGGGCAAAGCTACTGCCGCAACAAGGAACACAGCTACTGCCTGGGAAATTGGGCGACAACCTTCAAGGTTCGGCAAAGCGTTCTTCACTGGTTCCTTCTTATCTTTAAGTCGAAACTCTATTGATGTGCATGCCTTGAAAATACTTCCCAACGTGAACCAAGGGTGAACACCAACCAATTTTACGCTTCTTTTAGCCGTTAAAATTTGTACTTATCCCTAAGTCGAATTAGTTTTTAGCGATTGGGATGAAAACCATGCTTATTCGTTTCGTGAGTCTAACTCTCCCGATATTAGACAAAATAGATGCAATTGCAATATCCTCTCTCGATTTGATTTTAAGAAAAAGTAAAACACCAAGAATAAGCAAACCTTGAACTTAATTGCATTAAAGAAAACCTAAACAAATTACAATCGCCATCTCACAACTACTAAACAAAATAATCCTAGCATAAGAAAGAATTAGAAAATAATGGTGATAATGAACTCTCTACTAAATCCCTAAGCCTCTCGATCTCTAGATATATCGATGGTGGCGGATGGGTCTTGGTTTTATAGGGCATGGCTTTGTCGAGTCCTTCTAGGAGTAGGATGATAAGTTGGAGTCGAATATAACTTCATAAAAGAGATGAATCTCTTTTAATTCATTATTTTATTCCTCCTAGTCAGTTTTCTATCTTCGACCTTCCTTAGGCTTTTTCATGGCCTTCCTCTGCTCTAATCTTCATGCAAAGTGTCTCTAAAAATTCGGCATTTTATGCTTTTCAAGTCGCATGCCACTTTGCATATTTTCTCCCTCATCGGTACTTGTTTGGGCACTGCCTCGACAATGGCTTGCTCCTTGCCTTGACAATGGTCTGTCAGTCTCTTATGCTTTGACAGGGCTCTTTCTTGGTCTAGCATTCCTTGGTAAGGCTTGTCGTCAAAGGATGGTGTAGGGCGTGCATGTGTTCCCTTTTTGTAAGAGCGCAAGTGCACACTCATGCCAAGTTATAGTATATAAGATGTCGAATCCCATGAGGATTGGAATAGTTTCTTCGAGTGTGTATCTACACAAGAAATTTAAATGCACAATTAATTTTAGGTTTGTTTGAAGGAATAAAACTAAAAACACAATTAATTAAAGTAGCAGAGATCATAGTGATAGAATAGGCCTGGTAATTGCTACTCAGTAGTGTATAGACTGCATTGCATAGGTTAAGGTTGGATTGCGCTGCCACGATATGCTACCTCAGCGAGTATGGTAGGCAGCAGCTATGACCCTGTCATGTGGCCGCAATGGGTCACTACCACTATAGGAGTGTACTGTCTCGGCAGGTGGGACGGAAAGAAGTCCTGGCGGCAAGTCTGGCAGATATTCCAAGTTCGGTAGGATATTCGACAGTGATCCCTCCTATTTCTAGATTAGGATGCTCGAGAACTAACTTGTGGACTAGTGTGGAACCAAATTAGTCAACTCAGTTGGTGATCCCTTTTAGCCGCTAAAACTTGTGGACTAGTGTGGAACCACGTTAGTCACGCCTTTGCAAGTTGTGATTGTGCTTAACCCTTTCGTGAGCCTTGAACTTTCGTGCCCGACAAATGGATTCTCTCAACTAATTGGTGTAGAAAAATTGGAAGAATGAAGTGCACAGATTAAGAAAACTTGGAATATTTTATTGCAAAACAACTCAACCTAATACTTTGATTTGCTAAATACACGAGGTTTATATAGGCAAAAATCTAGACCAAGTCCTTCTTGGAGTAGAAGTCCTTCTTGGAGTAGAAATCCTTCTTGGAGTAGAAATCTTTCTTGTTCAGCAAGTAAGTGTAAGCCACCTTGCTTGTTGATCTTCAATCAGCTCTATATACCACTCCAGGCCTTAGAAAAATGCAAGATTGGGCTCAATGGACTAAAAAAATGTCCTCTACCAGACGAGACCCTTCTTGACTATGTCGGTGTATTGCCATCTGGGTGGCATTCTGTGGCGGCGACGTCCTTGGCGATGGCATTCTGCAGCGGCGGCGTCTTTTGCGGCAACTGAAAAAGCTTTAGTACAGCTCCTTCTACTCATTGCTTTCTTGTCCTCTCTTCCTCTAATCAGCAATCAACACCTGAAATAGAAAACTAACTAAAACAATACATTTTCTCTACCAAATATAAGAAATTCAATAAAAGCATGGTAAAAGAAGAAATACTGTTATAATGCTTGACATGCAACTAATTATGCCTACCTAAGCTTAAAAACAACAATAATAAGGGCAATAATGTGCATAAAATATAGAACTTATGGACACTCTACACACCCCAAACTCGAAATATTTCTTGTCCTCAAGCAATGCAACCTAACTAATAAACTTGCCCTTGTACATAAATCAAAAAGAAAACCTAGTTTTTAACTTGGTTTTATACCTCAAGGACGTGGCACCTATATTAGTTTAGTGAGAGGGAATAACATGAAATAACTTAGAATTTTAATTCTAGTGCCAGTGAAGTGTGTGCAGTGTTGAGTGTGTAAAAGTTCTATTATTTACACCCTTTTTAACCCATATTTCTGTTGCATTCAAGCATCATTTCATTGCATTTAGGTTAATTTTTCAGCAAAACATCACAAATATATAAAAGGCACAGATTCTACTAAAAATGGCTGTTTTTGGCAGGTTTCCGCCGTCGTAGACGGTGAAGGCAGGCGCAGGGCAGAGAAGCAGAAGAGCTGAACTGGACAAGCAGACAAGGAGGACGATGCTGCCATGGTCTTGCCGTGACAACAGTTTTGCGGAGAGGAAAAGCAAAGTGGACCTCGATATATAGAGAAAATTATGCTCGTCTGTTGTGTGAAAACCAAACATTTTTCCAAGCCCCGGATCAAAAGATATGTCAAGCCAAAGCTCAAGGAGAGGAAATCCCAAGAAACAAGGAAGGCGGCTGAAAAGTAGGATACTTGAAGATTAAGTCTTTATTACAATCTTACTTTTAATTAAAGTTGTAATCCTTGTTAACTTAGAATACTTGAGCCCAAAGCTTATATAAGGGCATAGATTTTAACTTAGGAGACATCCAAGACCATATAACCGATATCCCCATAACCAACAACTAAACCCCTCTGCCGTTTACCTGTCGTCGACATGTTCTAAAGACCCCCTAGGTGTAACGCCCCGGTTTTGGGCTTAGAAGTTTTGGGTTTGGACCGGTTCGGTCAAAGTGCGGTTCGAATATAAAAAGGTGAAAATAGGAAAGCCTAGTTCGGGATGCATTAAAAATATGGAAAAATGTTCTAAAATCCTCTTTTATTATATATAAGAGTATGGTGGAATCAATTTTACAAAATGGGGTTTGGAAGGGTGACATTTTGGGCTAGTGACCAAAATGTAATTTTTGAAAACTGTCAGACTGTTTTTAAAAAGGATTGAAACTTTGAATCTTTAAGGAGCTATTTACCCAAAGGGAGTTTCTCCAGATTTTTCTAAGATATTAAATGATTTAATTAGTGGTTTTTTTAAGTAAAAGAAAAGAGAGGGAAGATATTTTCCTAAATTTCCAACTAACTTTTCCTAAAATCTCATTTCCATTTTCTCCCATCTTTCTCTCAAACCAAACACATTTTCTCCAGAGCATTTCCTTCTGATTTTGATGTCCAAACATGAGATTTTAATTCTCTTTTGATCTTCAATCATTTCTTCAACAAAACCTCACCATTTGCTAATTGGATTTTAAAGATTTTGGTTCCAAAAAGGGAGAAAACTCAAGTTTGGAGGTAAGAACGTCCTTCTCCTCTAAAATCTCAGTTCTTTACTGAAATTCCTAAGTTCTCAATCCTTAATTTGTGTTTTATAAAAGGTTTTAAGGTTGTGTTCTTGATCTTGGCTTTTAAATGCAAGATTTGCTTGATTTTGATGAAAATTCGGTTGATCTGTTTAAGCAGTGATTTGAGGTGTATTTTTGATGTTAAATGAATGTTAAATTGATAAGGAATTGAGGTTTAATTAATGCAATCCCGGATAGGTTGAATTTCCTAAGTTTAGCTTGTGTTCTTGGTTGTTTTTGGAGTGATCTTGGTGATCTGTTATAGCTGGAGGTATAAGGATGATGTTAGATCCTTTTCGGATGTTAAATGATGTTTAAGGATGTTTAGATTTGATGGATCATGGCTGGGTAGTGTTGTGGAGTTGTTTGGATGCATTTTCGGTTGTGTTTGGTAGCCGAAAATGGAGTGTGGATGAGAGCAGCGGGTTTAGGTGCTTTCTTTGAAGCTATTAATGCATGATGATGCATTAATCCTCTGCTTTGATGTGTTTAAACAGGGGAGTCATCTTTGGATCCAGGTGGTGGTGATCCGGAAGCTTGATTGGTGTTTCGGCAAGTGGCGAAACGGAATCGGTGAGTGGATTTTTGTTTTCGGCTTTGAAACCAATGTTTTGAAGGTTTGGGAGCTTAGTTTAAGTCTAAGCAACTTAGCTAAGCTCAAGAGTAAGTTTTCGGAAAAACTCTCTAGTGATGGCCATGGATTGGTTGTATGCAATGTGGTTTGTTTGCATGTTTTGAATTCTGTTTTGAAAGCATATCTAGCATGTTTATTTGCTGAGATTATAAGCCATGTGTTGAAGGAAACTCAAGGTAAGAGCTCCTTGTTTTTAAACATTGTTTTAATGTGGTTTAATGCTTGAAAATGCATGATGTTTATGGCTTGGTTAAATGCTTTAAAACAGTGAAGTATTGATGTTAAAGATGCATATTGGCAAGTGATGGTTAAGGTCACAAAGGTGGTTAAAAGTCCTTGTGTGAGCCTTGTATATTTAAGAACATCAAGGTGTTTAAAAGTCCTTGGATTGTTCTTGGTTAAGATCACAAAGGTGGTTAAAAGTCCTTGTGTGAATCTTGTGAATTTTAAGAACAACATGGTGTTTAAAAGTCCATGGTTGGTTCTTGGTTAAGGTTCAAGGTGGATAAAATTCCTTGTGTAAGCCTTGTATATTTAAGAACATCAAGGTGTTTAAAAGTCCTTAGATGATTCTTGTTAAGGACACAAAGGTGTTTAAAAGTACTTGTGTGGTCCTTGCCTTGGTGTTTAAAAGTCCATGGGGTTAAGGACACAATGGTGTTTAAAAGTCCATGTGTGGTCCTTGGAAAGTGTAAGATCACAATGGTGTTTAAAAGTCCATGTGTGGATCTTATGTGAAATGTATCACTTGTTGCCAATATGACATGTTATGATCTTGAGGCATGTATTGTTTGTTTTAAATGCTTTAGTGCATGATTAAAGGTTGTTTTGAAGAATGGTTTATAAATGTGTTTTATAAATGCATTATTGTGTAGTTTTAATGAGCATTCCTCACTAAGCTTTTGCTTACGCTCTCTCTTTTCCTAAACCAATAATGCAGAGCATTAAAGTGCATTGAGGGCAGCAAGGGGAACAAGAATCCAAGTGGTGAACAAAGCTCATATATGGTGATAGTTTCTTAAACACTATTAGCTTTTGGCATTTGGCAATGGGGGACCTATGTTAATGTTTTGGGAGATGTTTTGGACTCCCTAGATTGGATTTATGTTGTTAATAATGTTGGAGTTTTTAATTGGCCTTTATGAAGTGGTTTTGGTGTTTTGGATGCTTGAATGGTTGCTAAGTAGGAAGCATGCCTTTAGATTTAGGGATTTTCATAATTGATGCCATGTTGATGTTTGGTTGATGCAATTATGTTCCTTGTATGTTGAATGACTTGCTGGTATAATTTGGTGGTTTTTGGAGCATGTTTGGTAGATCAATTGAGTGTTTAAACAGCAACTTTTCTGCAATCTGAGCAGGCCGTATCGGAACGGGAGCTACCGTTTCGGAACGGGGGCCCTGTAGTGGCCCAGGCGTTCGAAACAGAAGGTACCGTTCCGAAACGAAAAGGTCTCTGCCATGCCTCATTTCGGAACACGTTGCGGAATGGTCCCGCGTTTCGAAACAGGTTCTCCCTGTTTCGGAACACCTGACCGTTGGGGGCTGACATGGGCAGTTATATGTTTTGAAATGTTTGCATTTTGGTCCTGAAACATGTTAATGCAATTGTATGAGTTTGAGAAGTCCGTTTGAGCTGAGATTTGACAGAGAAGCATGAAAGATGATTAATTTCAAGATGGCAACTTTAATTTGGTTTAAGTCCTTATAATTTTCTGAATTTACAATTTGGTCCCTAAAGTTGTAATTTGTGCAATTGGGTCCCTAAATGTTCTCTGATGGTTATGATCTTTGACTATGCTATTTGTATGATCATATCTAGGGATAATGTGCATCTAGACAAGAGTAAAAAAGAAAAAAAGGGTCGTTAATCAAGGTCGACTTTCGGGTTGACTTTGGTTTTCCCCGTGTGATCTTCTTAATTCGGGTCGATCGTCTAGGCCGGGTTAAGGGGGTTACATTTGGTGGTATCAGAGCTGAGTTCTCGAGTAATTGGGAATGGTTGTGTGGTTGATTTGAACATGTATGCTTTGTATGCTTGTTGAGTGAAAGCATGTTGAATTAATTGTAAATGTGTTGCAATTGAGATGTATGATGTGGTGAAGCATGTTGTGGGTACCCATTGCCAAATCAAAGCTAATGAAATGATGTTGTTTTTAAGTGAAAATGAGCTTGAGTACTTGGATTGCTTACCTTGCTGGGCCTGACTTTGTTATTTGCATTGTGATTGCATTGTTAGAGTATGGCACCTCGTAGAGAGTTGAGGAGTAATGTGCGAGCTACGGCTCGGAATGAGAATGAGAATGAGGAGAATGTAGAAAGTGCAGTGTTACCTCCTCCACCTGGTGGTGGTGGTGCTGGGGGTGAAGGAGCTGAAGCTGCAGCTGGTGCTGGGGTCGCTGGACCTGAGGCTGGTCAGGGGCAACCTGTTCCTGACATGACAGTGTTGATTCAAGCTATAGCTGGTGCTTTTCAAGCAGCAGTAGCTGGAGCTCAAGGAGCTGGGCATCAGGGAGATGCTGGAGTCAGACTACCCTTGGAACGTTTGTGCAGTCTAGGAGGGACTGATTTCAGGGGTATGTCAGCTGAAGGTTCGGAGTCTTGGTTAGAGGGTACCAAGAGAATCTTGGGTCAGATGGGTTGCACTGATGTGCAAAAGCTGGGTTGTGTAGTATCATTGCTGCAAGATGATGCTTACACTTGGTGGACTACCTCTATCGCTGGGATGGCGGAAGCTGACGTGACTTGGACATTCTTTCAGAATGCGTTCAAGAGGAGGTATCTAGGTGTGAGGTACCTAGATGAAAAGAAGTGGGAGTTCATGTCTCTTACCCAGGGGAGCATGTCTGTGGCTGAGTATGAAGTACAATTCGTTCGACTCAGTCAATACGCACCTGAGCTTGTTTCGGATGAGCGGGAAAGGTGTGAAAGGTTCAGTTATGGGTTAGTGACAGATGTTAAGATGTATGTGCTGGCTACCGAGTATGATGATTTTGATGTGCTGGTGGGCCGAGCAAAGGATATTGAGATGAACTTGGGTTTATCTGCTAGAAGTGTTGGGTCTAGAGTTGGAAAGCGAGCTGCTGATTATAGTTCCGGTGGTGGACGGAACAAGAGGGGACGTGATCAGAAGTATCAGTCCTCAGCTAAGCGAGGCGGTGGTGCGCCTGTTCGGGGAGGCAACGCTAGAGTTGATCCGAGTGCTTGTTGGACATGTGGTTCGCATGGCCATATGAAGCGTGATTGTCCTCGAGCTGTGCGGGAAGTGCAAGCTCCTGTTGTGGCAGCTGGTAATGCATGCTGGAACTGTGGATCTAAGGATCACATGAGGCGTGAGTGTCCTATGTTGGCTGGTGGCCAAGTGCGTGCTCCTGTTGTTGCTGCACCACAGAGAGGTCGTGGGCGCGACCGTGGTAACTTTCAGCCAAGAGAGGAAGGTGGTCGAGGAGTGGCTCATGTTGTAGTTGTCCAGCCTGAAGGTGGTGGCCAGGCTAGAGTGTTTGCTCAGAGAGAGGGGAAGAATGACGCGGATGTGATCGCAGGTACTTTTACTCTACAATCCTTGTCATTACTTTCCTTGATTGATTCTGGCTCTACACACTCTTACATTTTGCGTGAGCATGCTGAATTGCTTGGTTTGCCTGTTGAGTCTTTGGATGTTGGTGTGCGTGTCACTAGTTCTTTTAGTGAGACTGTTGTGACTCGAAAGCTTTATAGAAGGTGTCCTTTGGTTGTTCAAGATCATGTTTTTCATGTTGACCTTATGGAGTTGCCTTTCTATGGTTTTGATGTAATCCTTGGTATGGATTGGCTTGCTGAGCATCATGCTGTTGTGGATTGTGAAAATAAGCGAGTTTCGTTGAAGCTTGCGGATGATTATGAAGTTGTTGTGGTTGGTGAGAATGTGAAGTTTCTTGCCAATGTGGTGTCTACGTTGAAGGCGAGCCGAATGCTGAGGCAAGGTTGTGAAGCTTACCTGGCTTTTGTGATGAATCCTAGCTCTAAGGAGTTGCGTGTGCAAGATATCAGGATTGTGAAGGAGTTTCCTGGTGTGTTTCCTGAGGAGTTGCCTGGGTTACCTCCTAATCGCGAGGTGGAGTTTGGAATTGAGCTGTATGAGAATACAACTCCTGTGTCCATTACCCCTTATAGAATGGCACCCAAAGAGTTGAAGGAGCTGAAGCCGCAATTGCAAGAATTGCTTGATCGTGGGTTCATTGGGCCGAGTGTGTCACCTTGGGGTGCACCGGTCTTGTTTGTGAAGAAGAAGGATGGCACTATGAGAATGTGCATTGATTATCGTCAGCTGAACAAGTTGACTATCAAGAATCGGTATCCTTTGCCGAGAATTGATGATCTCTTTGATCAATTTCGGGGAGCAGCTGTGTTCTCTAAGATTGACTTGAGGTCAGGGTATTACCAATTGAAGGTGAAAGATGTGGATGTGCCTAAGACATCTTTCAGGACAAGGTATGGGCATTATGAGTTCCTTGTGATGCCGTTTGGTTTGACAAATGCTCATGCTGCTTTCATGGACATGATGAATCATGTATTTCATGAATACCTGGACAAGTATGTTGTGGTATTCATTGATGATATCCTCGTGTACTCGTGTACTGAGGAGGAGCATGAAGAGCATTTGAGGATTGTGTTGCAAGCTTTGTTGGAAAATCAGCTTTATGCCAAGTTGAGCAAGTGTGAGTTCTGGCTTAGTGAAGTGGTGTTTCTTGGGCATGTGGTTTCTGCTGAGGGGATTCGTGTTGATCCTCAGAAGATTGAGGCGGTGATGAATTGGAAGGTTCTTAAGTCTGTTCATGAGGTTCGTAGTTTCCTTGGTTTGGCGGGATACTACTGGAGGTTTGTGGATGGGTTTTCTAAGATTGTTGCACCTTTGACGAAGTTGTTGCAGAAGGATGTTAAGTATGAGTGGACGGAAGCGAGACAGCAGGCTTTTGAGAAGCTTAAGGCGGCTTTGACGCAAGCTCCTATCTTGGTTCAACCTGAATCAGGGAAAGAGTTTGTGGTGTATAGCGATGCGTCCTATGTTTGTTTGGGATGTGTGTTGATGCAAGAGGGTAAGGTGGTGGCTTATGCATCGCTGCGGTGGTCTTTGCTTTGAAGATCTGGAGACATTATCTGTATGGTGAGAAGTGTACTGTGTACACGGATCACAAGAGTTTGAAGTATCTGATGTCTCAGAAGGAGTTGTGTAACCCCCTTAACCCGGCCTAGACGGTTGACCCGAGTTAAGAAAGTCACACGGGGAAAACCAAAGTCAACCTAAAAGTCAACCTTGATTAACGACCTTTTTTTTTCTTTTTAAACTTGTCTAGATGCACATTAACCTTAGTTGTGATCATTCAAACAGCATGCTCAAAGATCATAAACATCAGAGATCAAACAGGGACCCAATTGAACAATTTACAACTTTAGGGACCAAATTGTAAATTCTGATAATTATGTGGACTTAATCCGAATTATAGTTACCAACTCATAATTAATCAGGTTTCATGCTTCACTGCCAAATTTCAGCTCAAACAGACATCCCAAACTCATACAATTGCACATACAAGTTTCAGGACCAAAACGCAAACATTTCAAAATATAAAACTGCCAATGTCAACCCCAACAGTCAGGTGTTCCGAAACAGGAAGAACCTGTTTCGAAACGCGGGGCCGTTCCGCAACGTGTTCTGAAACGAGGGCTGGCAGAGGACTTTCCGTTTCGGAACGGTGTCTTCCGTTTCGGACGCCTGGGCTACTACTGGGCACCCGTTCCGAAACGGTAGCTCCCGTTCCGGTACGGCCTGCACAGAATGCAGAGAAATGGCTGCTAAAGCACACAATTGACTTATCATACATGCTCCAAATGCAACCAAACTTTACCAGCAAGACATTCGACATGTAAGGAACATAAATGCATCAAAATCTAGATACATGATTACCCCTAGGTGCACCAGCTCATTAAACACATTCGATACTCATTCATGCTTTAAAACAAAAAGCATAGCATAACAACTTAAGCATAAGAAGATTCAAACGTTGCAACATTAATCCACAAGATTCATCAACATAAACCAAACTTGTCCAACATTCACAAACTCATTAAACATCAACATAAGAGATTCTTCCCCCATTGCCTTTATTTACTATAACTATTAACCGATACATACATCTCAAGTGGAGTCCTCCTTGAATCCCTTGCTTCTCGCTGTTCCAACTTCAAATATCTGCATTGATGAATAAAAAGGAGCGTAAGCACATAATGCTTAGTGAGGAATGCTCAAAACCAAAACACCATCAATGCAGCGGGTCATAAAACCACTTTTAAAAACAAACCCGATTTGATAAACCAAAGCAATGTTTGAAAACCCTTTTCAACAACAAGCTCAAAATCATGCATTGCTCAAACATTGTAACCCTCTTAACCCGGCCCAGATGGTTGACCCGAATTAAGAAAGTCACACGGGGAAAACCAAAGTCAACCCGAAAGTCAACCTTGATTAACGACCCTTTTTTTTCTTTTTACTCTTGTCTAGATGCACATTAACCTTAGATGTGATCATGCAAACAGCATACTCAAAGATCATAAACATCAGAGATCAAACAGGGACCCAATTGAACAATTTACAACTTTAGGGACCAAATTGTAAATTCTGATAACTTTAAGGACTTACCCAGATTTTATGTTACCAACTTAAAATTATTCATGTTTCATGCTTCTCTGCCAAATTTCAGCTCAAACGGACATCCCAAACTCATACAATTGCACAAACAAGTTTCAGGATCAAAATGCAAACTTTTCAAAACATTTAACTGCCAATGTCAGCCCCCAACGGTCACCCGTTCCGAAACAGGCAGAGCCCGTTTCGAAACGCGGGGCCGTTCCGCAACACGTACCGCAACGGGGGACTGGCAGTAGCCAAACCGTTTCGGAACGATCTCACCCGTTTCGGACGTCTGGGTTTGTTTGAGGCACCCGTTCCGAAACGGTATGAACTGTTCCGAAACACCCTGCACAGAAAACCTCCAAATGCATACTTAAACATGCAATTGACCATCCAAACATGCTCCAAAAGCCACCAAACTTTACCAACATACAATTCAACATATAAGAGACATACTTGCATCAACAATTCAACAAAATACCAACATTCATGAAAAGCCCCAATTCAAAGGATATGCTTCCTACACAAGCAACCATTTAAACACCATACTTCCAATTCAATCACATAAAGGCCAAAACATGTTCCAACAACATCAACAACATAAAACCATACTTGTCCGAACATATACGAACACATAAACATCAATCCGAGAGATTCTACCCCATTGCCTTTATTAACTATAGCTATTAACCGAGACATACATCTCAAGTGGAGTCCTCCTTGAATCCCTTGCTTCTCGCTATCCAAACTTCAAGAATCTGCATTGATGGACAAAAAAAAGCGTAAGCACATAATGCTTAGTGAGGAATGCTCAAAACCAAAACACCATCAATGCAGCGAGTCATAAAACCTCTTTGAAAAGCAACTCGATTTGTTTACCAAGCAAAGTTTGAAAACCCCTTTTTAACATCATGCTTAAACCATGCATTGCACATACATGAAACCAACCCTTAGCTTAGCAAGCTAAGAAAACCTTTTCAAAGCACAAATTGCAATTTCAACCATTTAACCATTCCATGCATAAACACCATATGCAAAGTTAAATTCAAAACCTTGGAAAAACACTTCCATTTCACAACATACCTTTCTTATACTTGAAAACATTCCAAGCAAGAAACCCTTTAAAACCATTTACTCAAGTAATCCAACACATGCATTAAACCAAGGCAATATATGAACCACAACATCATCATCACATGCCTTTTAAAACAAGTCTTACAAGACTCCAATGCATTTAAGAGATTTCGTGCACAAATGCATCATTTACCAAATGATAATCAACACTTGTTCAACTTAACAAGTAACATGCATTCACAAGCATTATACACATTCCATGCAACCATGCATCTTTTCAAGCATCTCATGCTTCTCATGCAATTATGCATCATTTCAAGCATTTCATGCTTCTTTATAATCAAGAACATCATATTGGCTTTCAAGTGATCAACCACATCCACTTTTCAACTCAACATCCAATCGGATACGCGGATCACAAGCGTTGTCCCCCACGCTTCATACACACTACCAATCCAAGGTCTCCAATGGACTTTTAAACACCATTTGACCTCACCATCCTAAGGTTCCCATGTATGGACTTTTAAACACCATACAACCTTAGCTTTCCCGAGGTTCCCATGTATGGACTTTCAAAAACCATACAACCTCCACTTTTCCCAAGGTTCCCATGTATGGACTTTTAAACACCATACAACCTTTGCATAAACTGATTGGTAGCTGTATAACATCACTAACGAGATCCGGGACACCCTACACAAGATCCACACCTGGACTTAACACCGCCATTGTGATCTCAACAAGCACAAGGATCCCATGTATGGACTTTTAACCACCATACAACCTTTGCTTAACCAAGGTCCTCCAATGGGCATTCAACCTCCATTATGACCTTAACCATCTCGTTAGGATACTTGAAGGGAGTTTACCGGTTCACTCTTAACCACTCCACCTCCAAGGCGACTTTATTCACGGTGCACCCAATCCTATAGCCGGCTAACTATATCCGATCAAAAAACCAAGAACCACTTACATCACTTGCCAATATAACCACCTTACCACATTAGTCCAATGATTCACATGCATAACCATAATGCAAAAACCATCATTTACCATCATTAATTCACTGTTTTAAAGCATTACACATAGCCATTAAACATCATGCAACACCATGCATCAAAACCACATTTTCAATGTATAAAACCAAGGATCTCTTACCTTGAGCATCCTTCACATATGGCTTACAAAACCATCATTAAACCATGCTAAAATATGCTTTCAAAACAGAATTTAAATCATGCAAAACCCTTGCATTTCAAACTTCAACCACAATTGCCAAAAAAACCAATTCATAACACAAACCAAGAAAGAAATCCATTTACTTACTCTTGAGCTTAGAAAAGTTTTTTAGACTTAAACTAAGCTCCCAAAACCTTCAAACCTTGGTTTAAAAGCTGAAAACCCAACTTCACTCACCGGTACACAAAACAAGGCTAGCCAACAAGCCTTCCAAGCATCTAAAACCTTCCGCACCACCTCTAAAGCTCACGGATCAAACTCCCTTGTTTCAAGCACACAACAACAGAGCATTAATGCACCATTATGCATTAAGAACAGCAGCAACACAACCAAACTCGCTGCTCATCACAAAATCAACATTTCGACTACCAAACACAACCGAAATCAGCTCCAAACACTTCCAAAACTTAACCCAGCCAAGATCCATCACTTCTAACCATTTTTAAACATCAATTAACATCCAAAATGATCACAAACACGTCCTTATACCTCCAGGTATAACAGATCACCAAAAACACTCCAAAAACAACCAAAAACTCAAGCCAAACTTAGGAAATTCAACCTATCCGGGATTGCATTAATTAAACCTCAACTTCTAATCAATTTAGCATTCATTTAACATCAATTTGACACTTCAAAACACTGCCCAAACAGATCACACGAAAATTCCACCAAAATCACCAAATCTTGCATTTTAAGCCAAAATCAAGATTTCAATTGAAAAGCCTTTAACAAATCACAAATCAAGGATTGAGAACTTAGGAATTTCAGTAAAGAACTGAGAGTTTAGAGGAGAAGGACGTTCTTACCTCCAAACTTGAGTTTCTCCCTTTTTGGAACCAAAAAGCTTGAAGAATCAACTAGCAAATTGAGAGGTTTTGTTGATGTGATGTTTAGGAATCAAAAGAGAGTTGAAATGAGTGATTTGAGTGACAAAATCTGATGAGAAAATCTGGAGAAATGTGTTTGGGTTGAGAGAAAATGAGAGAAAAGGAAAATTGAGAGAAAATGGAAAGTTAGTTATGAAATAGTCAAAATGGCTTTCCCTCCTCTTTCTTTATGTTTAAAAATCAGAATAATACCTCAAAATATCTTAGAAAAATCTGGAGAAACTCTTTTTGGAATAATAGCTCCTTAAAGATTCAAATGTCAATCCTTTATAAAACTGTCACCGAACTTTCAAAAATTACATTTTGGTCACTAGCCAAAATGTCACCCTTCCGAACCTCATTTTCCAAAATTGATTTCACAGTTCACTTATATATATTAAAAGATGATTTTAGAACATTTTTCCATATTTTTAATGCAACCCGAACTAGGCTTCCTAAATTCACTCTTATATATTCGATCAGCACTTTGACCGAACCGGTCAACGCCCAAAACTTCTGAGCCCAAAACCGGGGCGTTACAACTCTCCCCCCCCCCTTAGGAAATTTCGTCCTCGAAATTTTCAACCGGCGAAAAGAGAACAACAACCTTCTCAAATCACACACAAGGCAACACAAAAGCCTCAACCAACACTGAACACTTTCCACACAAAACTCCACCGAACCCAACACCACCACATGCTGTTCACAAAATTCCAGCACACACAAAGATAACCACAACTTGCCCTTTCACATTTCCAGACTGTACACAGCCCCAACATCAACCTGAAGAACTTTAACTTTTACAGCACACATCACTGTAACACACAACTTCCAAGACTGGTTTACACAGTGACACCAACCAATCCAAATCAGCCACCATGCAAACTTCTTTGCTTCTAAAACTCTTGCAACTCCCAAACCTCTTCCAAGGATTTTCCCAACAAGCAAAAATTCTTAAGCATCAACTGCTTACCCAAACTCCTCAACAAAAGCTGACAATCCTTCACATCTGCCGCTATCATTACCATAACGACTCACCAGGACTACTCACCCACAATCCAAAATTTACATCACAACCCCAACTTGACTCCGCTAGCTGTTCCACACACCACCAGCTGACTTCAAAAGAAGTTCACATACTCACAACCAGCCAACCACTTCTCACAAGAATCTTTTCAAACAACACTGGCCTTAGATCTTTCATTGCTTAACCACCACAAGCTTGACCACAACACTTGCCTCACCAGAACATCGCTCAACCTAAACATACATAACAACTCCTCAAAGGTTGCTAAGAACCAACACTTACCAACACAACCCTTCCACAACAACTTAAATGCTAAGCTACCTCAGCACTTGGAAACACAACCACAAAACTGCAACATCACTAGCACCAAGGAACTACCACTTCCTTTTAACTATTCACACCACTTAACCAATTCTACTTCAACCGGTACTCCTCACCACCAAACCACTAAACTCTTTAAGCATCAAGCACTATCCTTCCACCAACATGCTATACCACCCTCGCTATTCTAGCAACTAGCTTAATATTACTTCTAACTCTCACTCAGCACCAAAACAACCTCTAAAAACCCATCATCCAACCTAACCCAACCACCACACTAACAGATTCGATTAGTTATTAGCGAGTGTGAACGTCGTATGCATGATCACCAACATGCCCTATCATGCCTGATGTACATGTATGCAAAACCTCTAATGTCATGCCACATGTATGCATGGACCAACACATATATAAAATAGCATATAACAATGATTTTAACTGTGTATGAATGTCAGTTCACACCCTCCAATAACATCCTCAAAATCCGTCTAAAAACAACCTCCCAACTCACTCCTAACTTATCTAACTCCATCATACCAACAACCATTAACCACAAGATTCTCACTAAGCCTTCTTCACACCCAAGATGTTCCCAAACAACTACCATTACCCCAAACATGCTAGCAACAAGACTAAACTTACCACGCAAGGAAAAACCAATAGAAACCAACTAAGGTAACTAGAGCAAAGATTACTTAACAAGGTTACCTGAAAACACAACACCTCCCTGAAGCTTCATCAGACGAGCTCTCTTCCTCGCGGAACCATCATCCTCCTGCCACACCACTGCAGCACCAGCTAGCACACTAGGGTCACCATCAACTCCTTGCGGTAAAGAAACTTGGCTATTCCGAGCAAACATCAAACAATCACGCCTCATGTGACCAGCAGACCCACATTTCCAGCAATTCTCATTTCCCAAATTCTTCACAACCTTCTACTCTTTCTGCCACCTCTGAACCTTGCCTCGGCCGCGCCCACGACCTTTCAGAGACCCTTTGGCTATCACTGAAGCTGATTTCACCCCAAGAGGACAATCACGCTTCACATGTACTTTGGAACCACAATTCCAACAAGCACTCGCGCCCCAACAACCTCCAACATGGCGCTTTTCACAACGGTCACACACAGGTAGCTGAACTTCCACTCCTTGCTCAAGCAACACTTTCTCCATAACAGCACTACCGTCACATTGCTTAACCCTTGGAAACTTCTCTCCAAGATACCTTTCATAAAAGGCAGATACAAAGAAATCCATTCAATATCATGGATATGTGACGCCACCGCCACAGATGTCCACCAGGCACACCCATCCTCCAACATCAGAGAAAAAACACTCCCCAGCTTACAGGCATAATCACAGCCTTCCTGATCCAAGATCAAAATCACACTGGCCAACCAGGCCTCAAACATCCCCGGTGTAGAACCATGATACTCCACATCACCCAAATCCAACAAACGCTGCTTCGGCAAACCCACACATCCCATAGCCAGCACATCCACTGACTTTACCGTTACCACAGCCTGAGATGTTCCCAACACCTCCTGAACAATAGGTGATGAACTCTTCACCACAGAACCAGCTTCTTTCCCTTGCCTTACCACCTCAACTCCAGGCACAGAAGACTGAAACAAAACACCTCTACAAAAGGGTGAATTCCATGCCTTAACAACCTGCCCCAAGGCAGCAACCATCTCACCCAACTGCCATTCTTTCATCGACTTTGCCATACTACTAACAACAACAAACATTCACAACAAAACAAACAAACCAGTTAGACCAAAATAACACAATAGCTATAATAATAAGGCAATGGGTATCCCGAATCCCCCCCTTTACATGACATAACAGTCATCACAACATGGATATCACAACATCAAGCATATCAAACAACATATTCGATCATGCTTACACCAAACAGCATCCACTTGCAACAGCATATTATCAACATAACATACTCATAGCACTTTCATCATGCATAAAACCAGCTCTCAACCACACAACAAGGTAAACATCAAACACGCATCACAACATCTTACCGTTTTCCCCAAGCATTTGCAACTCAGCTCTGATACCACCAAATGTAACCCCCTTAACCCAGCCCAGACGGTTGACCCGAATTAAGAAAGTCACACGGGGAAAACCAAAGTCAACCCGAAAGTCAACCTTGATTAACGACCCTTTTTTTTTCTTTTTACTCTTGTCTAGATGCACATTAACCTTAGATGTGATCATGCAAACAGCATACTCAAAGATCATAAACATCAGAGATCAAACAGGGACCCAATTGAACAATTTACAACTTTAGGGACCAAATTGTAAATTCTGATAACTTTAAGGACTTAACCAGATTTTATGTTACCAACTTAAAATTAATCATGTTTCATGCTTCTCTGCCAAATTTCAGCTCAAACGGACATCCCAAACTCATACAATTGCACAAACAAGTTTCAGGACCAAAATGCAAACTTTTCAAAACATTTAACTGCCAATGTCAGCCCCCAACGGTCACCCGTTCCGAAACAGGCAGAGCCCGTTTCGAAACGCGGGGCCGTTCCGCAACACGTACCGCAACGGGGGACTGGCAGTTGCCAAACCGTTTCGGAACGATCTCACCCGTTTCGGACGCCTGGGTTTGTTTGAGGCACCCGTTCCGAAACGGTATGAACTGTTCCGAAACACACTGCACAGAAAACCTCCAAATGCATACTTAAACATGCAACTGACCATCCAAACATGCTCCAAAAGCCACCAAACTTTACCAACATACAATTCAACATATAAGAGACATACTTGCATCAACAATTCAACAAAATACCAACATTCATGAAAAGCCCCAATTCAAAGGATATGCTTCCTACACAAGCAACCATTTAAACACCATACTTCCAATTCAATCACATAAAGGCCAAAACATGTTCCAACAACATCAACAACATAAAACCATACTTGTCCGAACATATACGAACACATAAACATCAATCCGAGAGATTCTACCCCATTGCCTTTATTAACTATAGCTATTAACCGAGACATACATCTCAAGTGGAGTCCTCCTTGAATCCCTTGCTTCTCGCTGTCCAAACTTCAAGAATCTGCATTGATGGACAAAAAGGAGCGTAAGCACATAATGCTTAGTGAGGAATGCTCAAAACCAAAACACCATCAATGCAGCGAGTCATAAAACCTCTTTGAGAAGCAACTCGATTTGTTTACCAAACAAAGTTTGAAAACCCCTTTTTAACATCATGTTTAAACCATGCATTGCACATACATGAAACCAACCCTTAGCTTAGCAAGCTAAGAAAACCTTTTCAAAGCACAAATTGCAATTTCAACCATTTAACCATTCCATGCATAAACACCATATGCAAAGTTAAATTCAAAACCTTGGAAAAACACTTCCATTTCACAACATACCTTTCTTATACTTGAAAACATTCCAAGCAAGAAACCCTTTAAAACCATTTACTCAAGTAATCCAACACATGCATTAAACCAAGGCAATATATGAACCACAACATCATCATCACATGCCTTTTAAAACAAGTCTTACAAGACTCCAATGCATTTAAGAGATTTCGTGCACACATGCATCATTTACCAAATGATAATCAACACTTGTTCAACTTAACAAGTAACATGCATTCACAAGCATTATACACATTCCATGCAACCATGCATCTTTTCAAGCATCTCATGCTTCTCATGCAATTATGCATCATTTCAAGCATTTCATGCTTCTTTATAATCAAGAACATCATATTGGCTTTCAAGTGATCAACCACATCAACTTTTCAACTCAACATCCAATCGGATACGCGGATCACAAGCGTTGTCCCCCACGCTTCATACACACTACCAATCCAAGGTCTCCAATGGACTTTTAAACACCATTTGACCTCACCATCCTAAGGTTCCCATGTATGGACTTTTAAACACCATACAACCTTAGCTTTCCCGAGGTTCCCATGTATGGACTTTCAAACACCATACAACCTCCACTTTTCCCAAGGTTCCCATGTATGGACTTTTAAACACCATACAACCTTTGCATAAACTTATTGGTAGCTGTATAACATCACTAACGAGATCCGGGACACCCTACACAAGATCCACACCTGGACTTAACACCGCCATTGTGATCTCAACAAGCACAAGGTTCCCATGTATGGACTTTTAACCACCATACAACCTTTGCTCAACCATGGTCCTCGAATGGGCATTCAACCTCAATTATGACCTTAACCATCTCGTTAGGATACTTGAAGGGAGTTTACCGGTTCACTCTTAACCACTCCACCTCCAAGGCGACTTTATTCACGGTGCACCCAATCCTATAGCCGGCTAACTATATCCGATCAAAGAACCAAGAACCACTTACATCACTTGCCAATATAACCACCTTACCACATTAGTCCAATGATTCACATGCATAACCATAATGCAAAAACCATCATTTACCATCATTAATTCACTGTTTTAAAGCATTACACATAGCCATTAAACATCATGCAACACCATGCATCAAAACCACATTTTCAATGTATAAAACCAAGGATCTCTTACCTTGAGCATCCTTCACATATGGCTTACAAAACCAGCATTAAACCATGCTAAAATATGCTTTCAAAACAGAATTTAAATCATGCAAAACCCTTGCATTTCAAACTTCAACCACAATTGCCAAAAAAACCAATTCATAACACAAACCAAGAAAGAAATCCATTTACTTACTCTTGAGCTTAGCAAAGTTGTTTAGACTTAAACTAAGCTCCCAAAACCTTCAAACCTTGGTTTAAAAGCTGAAAACCCAACTTCACTCACCGGTACACAAAACAAGGCTAGCCAACAAGCCTTCCAAGCATCCGAAACCTTCCGCACCACCTCTAAAGCTCACGGATCAAACTCCCCTGTTTCAAGCACACAACAACAGAGCATTAATGCACCATTATGCATTAAGAACAGCAGCAACACAAGCAAACTCGCTGCTCATCACAAAATCAACATTTCGGCTACCAAACACAACCGAAATCACCTCCAAACACTTCCAAAACTTAACCCAGTCAAGATCCATCACTTCTAACCATTTTTAAACATCAATTAACATCCAAAATGATCACAAACACGTCCTTATACCTCCAGGTATAACAGATCACCAAAAACACTCCAAAAACAACCAAAAACTCAAGCAAAACTTAGGAAATTCAACCTATCCGGGATTGCATTAATTAAACCTCAACTTCTAATCAATTTAGCATTCATTTAACATCAATTTGACACTTCAAAACACTGCCCAAACAGATCACACGAAAATTCCACCAAAATCACCAAATCTTGCATTTTAATCCAAAATCAAGATTTCAATTGAAAAGCCTTTAACAAATCACAAATCAAGGATTGAGAACTTAGGAATTTTAGTAAAGAACTGAGAGTTTAGAGGAGAGGGACGTTCTTACCTCCAAACTTGAGTTTCTCCCTTTTTGGAACCAAAAAGCTTGAAGAATCAAATAGCAAATTGAGAGGTTTTGTTGATGTGATGTTTAGGAATCAAAAGAGAGTTGAAATGAGTGATTTGAGTGACAAAATCTGATGAGAAAATCTGGAGAAATGTGTTTGGGTTGAGAGAAAATGAGAGAAAATGGAAAGTTAGTTATGAAATAGTCGAAATGGCTTTCCCTCCTCTTTCTTTATGTTTAAAAATCAGAATAATACCTCAAAATATCTTAGAAAAATCTGGAGAAACTCTTTTTGGAATAATAGCTCCTTAAAGATTCAAAGTTTCAATCCTTTATAAAACTGTCACCGAACTTTCAAAAATTACATTTTGGTCACTAGCCAAAATGTCACCCTTCCGAACCTCATTTTCCAAAATTGATTTCACAGTTCACTTATATATATTAAAAGATGATTTTAGAACATTTTTCCATATTTTTAATGCAACCCGAACTAGGTTTTCCTAAATTCACTCTTATATATTCGATCAGCACTTTGACCGAACCGGTCGACGCCCAAAACTTCTGAGCCCAAAACCGGGGCGTTACAAACATGAAAATCAACCCTTAGCTTAGCAAGCTAAGTAAACCTTTTCAAAGCCCAACTTGCAAAAACATCAATTTAACCATTCTATGCATAAACACCAAATGCAAAGTTAAATTCAAAACCTTGGAAAACACTTCCACTTCACATCATACCTTTCTCATACTTGATTATCATTTCAAGCAAGAAACCTTTTAAAACCATTTACTCATTCAATCCAACACATGCATTAAATAAATGCACATATGAACCACATCATCAACATTTGCATCATATGCCTTTAAAAACAAGTCTTAGCAAGACTTCAATGAACTTAAGAGATTTCATGCACACATGCATCATTCTCAATAGATAATCAACACTTGTTCAAACTTAACAAGTAAACATGCATTCTTAATACATTATACACTTCTCATGCAACCATGCATCATTCCAAGCATCTCATGCTTCATTATAATCAAGAACATCATATTAGCTTCCAAGTGATAAACCAAATCCACTTTTCGACTCAACATCCAATCGGATACGCGGATCACAAGCGTTGTCCCTACGCTTCATACACACTACCAATCCAAGGTCCCCAAATGGAATTTTAATCACCATTTGACCTTACCATTCACAAGGTTCCCATATATGGACTTTTAATCACCATATAACCTTAACATTCACAAGGTTCCCATATATGGACTTTTAATCACCATATAACCTTAGCATTCACAAGGTTCCCATATATTGACTTTTAATCACCATATAACCTTAACATTCACCGATTGGTAGTTGTATAACATCACTAACGAGATCCGGGACACCCTACACAAGATCCACACATGGACTTTACACCACCATTGTGATCTTAACAGGCACAAGGTCCATCAATGGAATTTTAATCACCATTATTACCTTTGCTTACCCAAGGTCCTCGAATGGAATCTCAACCCCCATTATGACCTTAACCATCTCGTTAGGATACTTTGATGGAGTTACCGGTTCACTCTTAACCACTCCACATCCAAGGCGACTTTTTCACGGTGCACCCAATCCTATAGCCGGCTAACTATATCCGATCAAAGTAACCAAGAACCACTTACATCACTTGCCAATATAACCATCTTACCACATTAGTCCAATGATTCACATGCATAACCATAGTGCAAAAACCACCATTTACCATCATCAATCCACTGTTTTTGAAGCATTAAACAAAGCCATTAAACAACATGCAACAGTATGCATCAATTCCACAATTCCAATGTACAAAACCATGAATCTCTTACCTTGAGCATCCATCACACATGGCTTCCAAAACCAGCATTAAACCATGCTAAATTATGCTTTCAAAACAGAATTTAAAACATGCAAATCACATGCATTGCATCCAACAATCACAATTGCTTTAAAAACCAATTCATACACAAACCAAGTAAGAAATTTCATTTACTTACTCTTGAGCTTAGCTAAGTTGTTTAGACTTATACTAAGCTCCAAAAACCTTGGTTCAAAAGCTGAAAACCCAACTTCACTCACCGATACACAAAACAAGGCTAGCCAACAAGCCTTCCAAGCATCCGAAACCTTCCACACCACCTCTAATGCTCACGGATCAACCTCCCCTGCTTCAAGCACACAATAATAGAGGATTAATGCATCATTATGCATTAAAAACACCAACAACACAACTAAACTCGCTGCTCATCACAAAACCAACATTTCGGCTACAAAACACAACCGAAAACACCTCCAAACACTTCCAAAACTTAACCCAGCCAAGATCCATCACTTCTAACCATTTTTAAACATCAATTAACATCCAAAATGATCCCAATCACGTCCCATTTCAGTAAAGAACTGAGAGTTTAGAGGAGAAGGACGTTCTTACCTCCAAACTTGAGTTTTCTCCCTTTTGGAACCAAAATCTTGAAAATCCAATTTGTAAATGGTGAGGTTTTGTTGATGAGATGATTAGCAATCAAAAGAGAATTAAAAAGATATTTAGGTGACAAAATCAGAGGAAAAACACTGGAGAAAAAGTGTTTGGCTTGAGAGAAAAATAGAAAATGGAAAAGTTAGTTGGAAATAGGAAAATATCTTCCCTCCACTTTTCTTTTGTTTAAAAATCAGAAATAAATCATTTAATATCTTAGAAAAATCTGGAGAAACTCCCATTGGGTAAGTAGCTCCTTAAAGATTCAAAGTTTCAATCCTTTTTAAAACAGTCACGCAGTTTTCAAAAATTACATTTTGGCCACTAGCCAAAATGTCACCCTTCCAAACTTCATTTTGTAAAATTGATTTCACAGTTCACTTATATATATTAAAAGAGGATTTTAGGACATTTTTCCATATTTTTAATGCAACCCGAACTAGGCTTTTTTAATTTCACCTTCTTATATTCGAACAACACTTTGACCGAACCGGTCCAAACCCAAAACTTCTAAGCCCAAAACCGGGGCGTTACAACTCTCCCCCTCTTAGGAAATTTCGTCCTCGAAATTTCAACTGGCGAAAAGAGAACAACCAAACTTCTCAAAGCAATACACAAGGCAACACAGGAGACTTAACCACCACTAAACACTCTCCACAAACTCCACCCAAACTCAACACCACCACACTCTGTTCCCAAATTCCAGAACACCCAAAGTTAAGCACAACTTAACCCTTCACAACTCCGGACTACACATAGCCCCAACAACAACCTGAAGAACCTCAAACTCTTACAGCATACAACACCTTAACACACAACTCCCAAAACCTGTTCACACAGTGACACCAACCAATCCAATTCAGCCACTATGTAATCCCACCACCTTCACTGCTTCTAAAACTCCTTGCAAACTTCCCAACCTCTTTCAAAGATTTTCCCAACAAGCAAAAATTCTTAAGCACCAATTGCTTACCCAACCTCTCAACGTATTGCTGTCCTTACTTCACATCCACCGCTATCTTTACCATCGACTCACCAGAATTGCTCACTCATCGACAGATAATCACGTCACAAACCCCAACCTTGACTTCACCCACCATTCCACACACCACCAGTTGATCTAAAAAAGAATTACTTATTCACAACCAACCAACCACTTCTCACAAGAATCCGTCCCACCAACAATGGCCTTTGATCTTACATTACCTTTCCACTTCAAGCTTCGACCACAACACTTGCCTTACTAGAACATCGCCCAACTTAAACATACATATCATCTTCTCAACTCCCTAAAGGTTACCAGGAACCCTCACCTACATAAACAACCCTTCTACTACAACATCAATGCCAAGATACCTCAGCACTCTAGAAACACATCCACTAACCTACAACATCACTTAACACCAAGGAACCACCTCTTCTACTAACTATTCAAACCACCTGACCGATTCTAACTTCAACCGGTACTCCTTACCACCAAACCACTAAACTCTTTAAGCAGCAAACACTTTCCTTCTACCACATACTATACCGCGCTCACTATTACCAACAGCTCGCTTAATACCCTCCATTACTTCTAACACTCCCCTAGCACCAAAACAACCTCTAAAAACCCATCATCCAAACTAACCCTATCACAACACTAACAGACTCGATTAGTTATTAGCAAGTGTGAACGTTCCTATGCATGGTCACCAATATGCCCTATCAATGCCTGATGTACATGTATGCAAAACCTCTAATGTCATGCCACATGAATGCATGGACCAGTATATATATAATATAATATGTAACAGATGATTTTAACTGTGCATGTATGTCAGTTCACACCCACCAATAACATCCTTAGAGTCCGTCTAAGAACAACCTCCTACCTCACTTTCAACTTGTCTAACTCCATCATTCTAGCAACCATTATCCACAATATACTCACTACAACACTCTTCACACTAAAGTTGTTTCCAAAGCAACAACTACTACTACCCCAACATGCTAGCAACGAAACCATACCCAAACCAAACTAGGATACTAAAGCAAAGGTTACTTAACAAGGTTACCTGAAAACACCTCACTGCTCTGGGGCTTCCACAGACGAGCTCTCTTCCTCGTAGAACCACCATCCTCCAGCCGCACCACTGCAGCATCAGCTAACACACTAAGGTCACCACCATCTCCTTGCGGTAAAGAACCCTAGCTATCCCGAGCCAACTTCAAACAACTACGTCTGGTATGTCCAGCAGACCCACATTTCCAACAGATTTCATTTCCCAAACTCTTCACAACTTTTTGCTCTTCCTGCCACCTTCGAACCTTGCCTCGGCCATGCCCACGACCCTTCAAAGACCCTTTGGCTACCACTGAGGCTGACCTCACCACATGAGGACAAACTCGCTTCACATGCTCTTTAGAACCACAGTTCCAACAAGCACCTGCGCCCTAACAACCTCCAACATGGCGCCTTCCACAACGGTTACATACCGGTAGCTAAAGACTTGCACTACCTTCACACTGCTTAACCCTTGGGAATTTCTCTCCAAGATACCTTCCATAAAAGGCAGACACAAAGAAGTCCCAATCAATATCATGGATGTGCGATGCCACCGCCACAGATGTCCACCAGGCACATGCGTCCTCCAACATTAATGAGACAACACTTCCCAGCTTACAAGCATAATCACAACCTTCCTGATCCAAAATCAGAATTACACTGGCCAACCAGGCCTCAAACGTCTCAGGTGTCGAACCATGATACTCCACAGCACCCAAATCCAATAAACGCTGTTTCGGCAAACCCACACATCCCACAGCCAGCACGTCTACAGACTTTACTTTTACCACAGCCTGAGATGTTCCCAACACCTCTTGAGCAACAGGTGATGAACTCTTCATCACAGAACCAGCTTCTTTCTCCTGCCCTACTACCTCAACTCCAGGCACAGAAGACTGAGACGAAACACCTCCACTAAAAGGTGAATTCCACGCCTTAACAACCTGCCCTAAAGCATCAACCATCTCACCCAACTGCCATTCTTTCATCGATTTTGCCATACTATTAACAACAAGCAATCACAACAAAACAAACAAACCAATTAGACCAGCTTTAAGCAAGGATTCAAACTCCAACTCCAAAATAACACAATAGCTATAGTAATAAGGCAATGGGTATCCCGTATTCTCCCCTTTTTCATGACATAACAGTCAACAAAAACATGGATATCACAACATCAAGCATATCATACAACATATTCGATCATTCTTTCATCAAACAACATCCATTCACAACAGCATAATATCAACATATCATACCCATTACACTTTCATCATTCATAAAATCAGCTCTCAACATCAGCACAAATCCACATTAACTCAACGATGATTCATAACCACAAAGCATGCTTGAAAACATCAACAACTTGCTCAGAAACACGTGTTTCAACCAGCTTTCAACCATACATCAGGATAGACATCAAACACATACTACAACAACTTACCTTTTTCCCCAAGCATTCGCAACTCGGCTCTGATACCACCAAATGTAACCCCCTTAACCCGGCCTAGAAGGTTGACCCGAGTTAAGAAAGTCACACGGGGAAAACCAAAGTCAACTCGAAAGTCAACCTTGATTAACCTTAGTTGTGATCATTCAAACAGCATGCTCAAAGATCATAAACATCAGAGATCAAACAGGGACCCAATTGAACAATTTACAACTTTAGGGACCAAATTGTAAATTCTAATAATTATGTGGACTTAATCCGAATTAAAGTTACCAACTCATGATTAATCAGGTTTCATGCTTCACTGCCAAATTTCAGCTCAAACGGACATCCCGAACTCATACAATTGCACATACAAGTTTCTGGACCAAAACGCAAACATTTCAAAACATAAACTGCCAATGTCAGCCCCCAACGGTCAGGTGTTCCGAAATAGGAAGAACCTGTTTCGAAACGCGGGGCCGTTCCGCAACGTGTTCCGAAACGAGGGCTGGCAGAGGACTTTCCGTTTCGGAACGGTGTCTTCCGTTTCAAAACACAATTGACTTACCATACATGCTCCAAATGCAACCAAACTTTACCAGCAAGACATTCGACATGTAAGGAACATAAATGCATCAAAATCTAGATACATGATTACCCCTAGGTGCACCAGCTCATTAAACACATTCGATACTCATTCATGCTTTAAAACAAAAAGCATAGAATAACAACTTAAGCATAAGAAGATTCAAACGTTGCAACATTAATCCACAAGATTCTTCAACATAAACCAAACTTGTCCAACATTCACAAACTCATTAAACATCAACATAAGAGATTCTTCCCCCATTGCCTTTATTAACTATAACTATTAACTGAGACATACATCTCAAGTGGAGTCCTCCTTGAATCCCTTGCTTCTCGCTGTTCCAACTTCAAATATCTGCATTGATGGACAAAAAGGAGCGTAAGCACATAATGCTTAGTGAGGAATGCTCAAAACCAAAACACCATCAATGCAGCGGGTCATAAAACCACTTTTAAAAACAAACCCGATTTGATAAACCAAAGCAATGTTTGAAAATCCTTTTCAACAACAAGCTCAAAATCATGCATTGCTCAAACATGAAAAACAACCCTTAGCTTAGCAAGCAAAGTAAACCTTTTCAAAGCCCAACTTGCAAAAACATCAATTTAACCATTCTATGCATAAACACCAAATGCAAAGTTAAATTCAAAACCTTGGAAAACACTTCCACTTCACATCATACCTTTCTCATACTTGATTATCATTTCAAGCAAGAAACCTTTTAAAACCATTTACTCATTCAATCCAACACATGCATTAAATAAATGCACATAGGAACCACATCATCAACATTTGCATCATATGCCTTTAAAAACAAGTCTTAGCAAGACTTCAATGAACTTAAGAGATTTCATGCACACATGCATCATTCTCAATAGATAATCAACACTTGTTCAAACTTAACAAGTAAACATGCATTCTTAATACATTATACACTTCTCATGCAACCATGCATCATTCCAAGCATCTCATGCTTCATTATAATCAAGAACATCATATTAGCTTCCAAGTGATAAACCAAATCCACTTTTCGACTCAACATCCAATCGGATACGCGGATCACAAGCGTTGTCCCTACGCTTCATACACACTACCAATCCAAGGTCCCCAAATGGAATTTTAATCACCATTTGACCTTACCATTCACAAGGTTCCCATATATGGACTTTTAATCACCATATAACCTTAACATTCACAAGGTTCCCATATATGGACTTTTAATCACCATATAACCTTAGCATTCACAAGGTTCCCATATATTGACTTTTAATCACCATATAACCTTAACATTCACCGATTGGTAGTTGTATAACATCACTAACGAGATCCGGGACACCCTACACAAGATCCACACATGGACTTTACACCACCATTGTGATCTTAACAGGCACAAGGTCCATCAATGGAATTTTAATCACCATTATTACCTTTGCTTACCCAAGGTCCTCGAATGGAATCTCAACCCCCATTATGACCTTAACCATCTCGTTAGGATACTTTGATGGAGTTACCGGTTCACTCTTAACCACTCCACATCCAAGGCGACTTTTTCACGGTGCACCCAATCCTATAGCCGGCTAACTATATCCGATCAAAGTAACCAAGAACCACTTACATCACTTGCCAATATAACCATCTTACCACATTAGTCCAATGATTCACATGCATAACCATAATGCAAAAACCACCATTTACCATCATCAATCCACTGTTTTTGAAGCATTAAACAAAGCCATTAAACAACATGCAACAGTATGCATCAATTCCACAATTCCCATGTACAAAACCATGAATCTCTTACCTTGAGCATCCATCACACATGGCTTCCAAAACCAGCATTAAACCATGCTAAATTATGCTTTCAAAACAGAATTTAAAACATGCAAATCACATGCATTGCATCCAACAATCACAATTGCTTTAAAAACCAATTCATACACAAACCAAGTAAGAAATTTCATTTACTTACTCTTGAGCTTAGCTAAGTTGTTTAGACTTATACTAAGCTCCCAAAACCTTGGTTCAAAAGCTGAAAACCCAACTTCACTCACCGATACACAAAACAAGGCTAGCCAACAAGCCTTCCAAGCATCCGAAACCTTCCACACCACCTCTAATGCTCACGGATCAACCTCCCCTGCTTCAAGCACACAATAACAGAGGATTAATGCATCATTATGCATTAAAAACACCAACAACACAACTAAACTCGCTGCTCATCACAAAACCAACATTTCGGCTACAAAACACAACCGAAAACACCTCCAAACACTTCCAAAACTTAACCCAGCCAAGATCCATCACTTCTAACCATTTTTAAACATCAATTCACATCGAAAATGATCCCAATCACGTCCTTATATCTCCAGCAATAACAGATCATCAAAAACACTCCAATAACTCAAGCAAAACTTAGGAAATTCAACCTATTCGGGATTGCATTGATTAAACCTCAAGTCCTCATCAATTTAACATTCATTTAACATCAAATTAACACCTTAAAACACAGCCCAATCAGATCATACGAAAATCCATCAAAAATCACCAAATCTTGCATTTTAAGCCAAGATCCATTACACAACTTTAAAACCACTTATAAATCATCAATTAAGGATTGAGAACTTAGGAATTTCAGTAAAGAACTGAGAGTTTAGAGGAGAATGACGTTCTTACCTCCAAACTTGAGTTTTCTCCCTTTTGGAACCAAAATCTTGAAAATCCAATTTGCAAATGGTGAGGTTTTGTTGATGAGATGATTAGCAATTAAAAGAGAATTAAAAAGAGATATTTAGGTGACAAAATCAGAGGAAAAACTCTGGAGAAAAGGTGTTTGGCTTGAGAGAAAAATGAGAGAAAAATAGAAAATGGAAAAGTTATTTGGAAATAGGAAAATATCTTCCCTCCACTTTTCTTTTGTTTAAAAATCAGAAATAAATCATTTAATATCTTAGAAAAATCTGGAGAAACTCCCATTGGGTAAATAGCTCCTTAAAGATTCAAAGTTTCAATCCTTTTTAAAACAGTCACGCAGTTTTCAAAAATTACATTTTGGTCACTAGCAAAAATGTCACCCTTCCAAACTTCATTTTGTAAAATTGATTTCACAGTTCACTTATATATATTAAAAGAGGATTTTAGGACATTTTTCCATATTTTTAATGCAACCCGAACTAGGCTTTCCTAATTTCATCTTCTTATATTCGAACAACACTTTGACCGAAGCGGTCCAAACCCAAAACTTCTAAGCCCAAAACCGGGGCGTTACAAGTTGAATCTTAGGCAGCGACGTTGGGTGGAGTTTCTCAAGGATTATGATCTGACGATTGAGTATCACCTTGGAAAGGCTAATGTTGTAGCGGATGCCTTGAGTAGGAAGGTAGCTGTTGAGTTGAGGGCTATGTTTGCCAGTTTGAGTATTTCGCGTGATGGTGGTCTTGAGGCTGAGTTGCAAGTGAAACCATCTTTTGTTCAGTTGATCAAGGAAAAGCAGTTGCTGGATGATTCCTTGGTGCCTCATGTTCAGGATATTGCGGAGGGTAGGCCTTCGGATTTCTGCTTTAATGATGATGGAGTGTTGTGTTTTGGGAGTCAGATAGTAGTGCCCAATGATGCTGAGTTGAGGCGTGCTATTCTGACTGAAGGTCATAGTAGTCCTTTTGCTATGCACCCTGGTAGTACCAAGATGTATCGTGATCTTCGTGATGAGTACTATTGGGTGGGTTTAAAGAAGGATGTTGCTGAGTTTGTGAGCAAGTGCATGGTGTGTCAGCGAGTTAAGGCTGAGCATCAGTTTCCATCAGGTTTGTTGCAACCGTTGAGGATCCCTGAATGGAAGTGGGAAAGGATTACCATGGATTTTGTATCTGGTTTACCTTTGTCGCCATCGAAGAAGAATTCAGTGTGGGTGATTGTGGATCGCCTGACGAAGTGTGCGCATTTCTTGCCTGTGCATACTACGTTTTCATTGGATAAGCTTGCGGAGCTGTACATTGCTGAGATTGTGCGGCTGCATGGTGTGCCTAAGTCGATTGTGTCGGATAGGGATCCGAGGTTTACATCGCGTTTCTGGCAGTGTTTGCATCAAGCTTTGGGTACAAGGTTGAATTTAGTACGTCTTATCATCCTCAGTCGGATGGTCAGTCCGAGCGTGTTATCCAGGTTTTGGAGGATATGTTGAGGTGTTGCGTGATTGAGTTTCAGGGCTCTTGGGAGAAGCATTTGCCTTTTGGTGGAGTTTGCTTATAACAATAGTTATCAGGCGAGTATTCAAATGGCACCTTATGAGGCTTTGTACGGGAAGAAGTGTAGGACTCCTCTTTGTTGAGCTGAAACGGGTCAGAAGTTGATTTCGATGCCGGCTTTGTTGAAAGGAACCACCGAGAAGGTGAAGCGTTTGAAGGCAGCTTCTGATCGGCAAAAGTCTTACGCGGATTTGAAGCGTAAGGAGATTGAGTTTGCAGTGGGTGACCGTGTGTTTCTTAAGGTTTCGCCTTGGAAAAAGGTGATGAGGTTTGGCCGTAAGGGTAAGTTGAGCCCTAGGTACATTGGACCATATGAGGTGATTGAGCGTGTGGGTCCTGTTGCGTACAAGTTGAGGCTACCTCAAGAGTTGGAGAAGATTCATGATGTGTTTCATGTTTCTATGCTCCGAAAGTATAGATCTGATCCTTCGCATGTGATGTCTGTGGAGGAAGTGGAATTGAATCCGGATTTGACCTATGATGAGGAACCGGTGAAGGTTCTGGATTCGGATAGTAAGGTTCTTCGTGGAAAGACCGTTGAGTTGGTAAAGGTGTTGTGGAAGCACCGTGGCGTTGAGGAAGCCACGTGGGAGCGGAAGGATGATATGCTGAAGCAGTTGGTAAATTTCGGGGACGAAATTTCTTAAGGGGGGGAGAGTTGTAACGCCCCGATTTTGGGCTTAGAAGTTTTGGGTTTGGACCGGTTCGGTCAAAGTGCGGTTCGAATATAAAAAGGTGAAAATAGGAAAGCCTAGTTCGGGATGCATTAAAAATATGGAAAAATGTTCTAAAATCCTCTTTTATTATATATAAGAGTATGGTGGAATCAATTTTACAAAATGGGGTTGGAAGGGTGACATTTTGGGCTAGTGACCAAAATGTAATTTTTGAAAATTGTGAGACTATTTTTAAAAAGGATTGAAACTTTGAATCTTTAAGGAGCTATTTACCCAAAGGGAGTTTCTCCAGATTTTTCTAAGATATTAAATGATTTAATTAGTGGTTTTTTAAGTAAAAGAAAAGAGAGGGAAGATATTTTCCTAAATTTCCAACTAACTTTTCCTAAAATCTCATTTCCAATTTCTCCCATCTTTCTCTCAAACCAAACACATTTTCTCCAGAGCATTTCCTTCTGATTTTGATGTCCAAACATGAGATTTTAATTCTCTTTTGATCTTCAATCATTTCTTCAACAAAACCTCACCATTTGCTAAATGGATTTTCAAGATTTTGGTTCCAAAAAGGGAGAAAACTCAAGTTTGGAGGTAAGAACGTCCTTCTCCTCTAAACTCTCAGTTCTTTACTGAAATTCCTAAGTTCCCAATCCTTAATTTGTGTTTTATAAAAGGTTTTAAGGTTGTGTTCTTGATCTTGGCTTTTAAATGCAAGATTTGCTTGATTTTGATGAAAATTCGGATGATCTGTTTAAGCAGTGATTTGAGGTGTATTTTTGATGTTAAATGAATGTTAAATTGATAAGGAATTGAGGTTTAATTAATGCAATCCCGGATAGGTTGAATTTCCTAAGTTTAGCTTGTGTTCTTGGTTGTTTTTGGAGTGATCTTGATGATCTGTTATAGCTGGAGGTATAAGGATGATGTTAGATCCTTTTTTGATGTTAAATGATGTTTAAGGATGTTTAGATTTGATTGATCATGGCTGGGTAGTGTTGTGGAGTTGTTTGGATGCATTTTCGGTTGTGTTTGGTAGCCGAAAATGGAGTGCGGATGAGAGCAGCGGGTTTAGGTGCTTTCATTGAAGCTATTAATGCATGATGATGCATTAATCCTCTGCTTTGATGTGTTTAAAAAGGGGAGTCATCTTTGGATCCAGGTGGTGGTGATCTAGAAGCTTGATTGGTGTTTCGGCAAGTGGCGAAACGGAATCGGTGACTGGATTTTGGTTTTCGGCTTTGAAACCAATGTTTTGAAGGTTTGGGAGCTTAGTTTAATTCTAAGCAACTTAGCTAAGCTCAAGAGTAAGTTTTCGGAAAAACTCGCTAGTGATGGCCATGGATTGGTTGTATGCAATGTGGTTTGTTTGCATGTTTTGAATTCTGTTTTGAAAGCATATCTAGCATGTTTATTTGCTGAGATTATAAGCCATGTGTTGAAGGAAACTCAAGGTAAGAGCTCCTTGTTTTTAAACATTGTTTTAATGTGGTTTGATGCTTGAAAATGCATGATGTTTATGGCTTGGTTAAATGCTTTAAAACAGTGAAGTATTGATGTTAAAGATGCATATTGGCAAGTGATGGTTAAGGTCACAAAGGAGGTTAAAAGTCCTTGTGTGAGCCTTGTATATTTAAGAACATCAAGGTGTTTAAAATTCCTTGGATGGTTCTTGGTTAAAATCATAAAGGTGGTTAAAAGTCCTTGTGTGAATCTTGTGAATTTTAAGAACAACATGGTGTTTAAAAGTCCATGGTTGGTTCTTGGTTAAGGTTCAAGGTGGTTAAAATTCCTTGTGTAAGCCTTGTATATTTAAGAACATCAAGGTGTTTAAAAGTCCTTGGATGATTCTTGTTAAGGACACAAAGGTGTTTAAAAGTCCTTGTGTGGTCCTTGCCATGGTGTTTCAAAGTCCATGGGGTTAAGGACACAATGGTGTTTAAAAGTCCATGTGTGGTCCTTGGAAAGTGTAAGATCACAATGGTGTTTAAAAGTCCATGTGTGGATCTTATGTGAAATGTATCACTTGTTGCCAATATGACATGTTATGATCTTGAGGCATGTATTGCTTGTTTTAAATGCTTTAGTGCATGATTAAAGGTTGTTTTGAAGAATGGTTTATAAATGTGTTTTATAAATGCATTATTGTGTGGTTTTAATGAGCATTCCTCACTAAGCTTTTGCTTACGCTCTCTCTTTTCCTAAACAAATAATGCAGAGCATTAAAGTGCATTGAGGGCAGCAAGGGGAACAAGAATCCAAGTGGTGAACAAAGCTCATGTATGGTGATAGTTTCTTAAACAATATTAGCTTTTGGCATTTGGCAATGGGGGACCTATGTTAATGTTTTGGGAGATGTTTTGGACTCCCTAGATTGGATTTATGTTGTTAATAATGTTGGAGTTTGTAATTGGCCTTTATGAAGTGGTTTTGGTGTTTTGGATGCTTGAATGGTTGCTAAGTAGGAAGCATGCCTTTAGATTTAGGGATTTTCATAATTGATGCCATGTTGATGTTTGGTTGATGCAATTATGTTCCTTGTATGTTGAATGACTTGCTGGTATAATTTGGTGGTTTTTGGAGCATGTTTGGTAGATCAATTGAGTGTTTAAACAGCAACTTTTCTGCAATCTGAGCAGGCCGTATCGGAACGGGAGCTACCGTTTCGGAACGGGGGCCCTGTAGTGGCCCATGCGTTCGAAACGGAAGTTACCGTTCCGAAACAAAAAGGTCTCTGCCAGGCCTCATTTCGGAACACGTTGCGGAACGGTCCCGCGTTTCGAAACAGGTTCTCCCTGTTTCGGAACACCTGACCGTTGGGGGCTGACATGGGCAGTTATATGTTTTGAAATGTTTGCATTTTGGTCCTGAAACATGTTAATGCAATTGTATGAGTTTGAGAAGTCCGTTTGAGCTGAGATTTGACAGAGAAGCATGAAAGATGATTAATTTCAAGATGGTAACTTTAATTTTGTTTAAGTCCTTATAATTTTCTGAATTTACAATTTGGTCCCTAAAGTTTTAATTTGTGCAATTGGGTCCCTGAATGTTCTCTGATGGTTATGATCATTGAGTATGCTGTTTGTATGATCATATCTAGAGATAATGTGCATCTAGACAAGAGTAAAAAAGAAAAAAAGGGTCGTTAATCAAGGTTGACTTTCGGGTTGACTTTGGTTTTCCCCGTGTGATCTTCTTAATTCGGGTCGATCGTCTAGGCCGGGTTAAGGGGGTTACACTAGGTCTACGGGTTGTTTTTTCAAGTAGTTGCAAGGGTTGTTTTGTTTTAGGATTTTCCAAGTTCAATAAAATAAACTTCAAGTTCTCTTATTTTGGTTATTAACATCTTGCAAGAGCATCGTGAGAGCATTGTGAGGTTATCTATTTACTTAGCATCGGGAGAGTTAAGTATACGAAAGAAATAAGAGCAAGTTCTCTAGTTTATAGTTGAACTATCTTGTTCCTAGGGATAGGGCAAGTTTAAGTGGCTAAGGAAGAATTCATACACATCGGTGTTCATCCTTCGATTCACGCCGGGAGGTATCATCAAAGACATGATCATCGACGGACTTGGAACTAGGGATAGGCCAAGGCAGATCTGAGATTCTTGCCAAACTTGAACGTAAGGAGTTGGTGTGTTTGCTGCCGCGACAGGTGCTGCCGTGACGGGCACGACGACAGAACTGGAGTTCCTAAGCATTACAATATCTGCACTACTGAGTAATTCAATACCAGCCCATTCTCTCTATCTTGATTTCTTTAATCTTATTTTCAAGTATTCTTTATTATTTTCGTGACAATATCTTAATCTATTCTTTTCCCCCTGTGCAGATGGCAAAGGAAAGGGTTAGCCCAGTCCCTGTGGAGACGATATCCGATACTCTAGTATCACTTTATTACTTGCGAAGTGTACACTTGCACTCAATTGCGATAGACACTTTTACACGCAACAAGTTTTTGGCGCCGTTGCCGGGGACTGGCAACACACTCTTACCCTAGCTTCTGCACTTTTCTTTTATTTTTATTTATTTTTATTTTTTTAACAAAAAAAAAACTCAGGTGAAAATACAGGTTCAAGGGCATCAACATGCCAGGAAAAACCATTCGAGAGTTGATGCGGGAAAGTTCTTGCAATTACCGTAAAGATATGCTGCCAAGGCAGCAGCCGTGGCAACAACAGGGGCAGCAAATGTCGATACCGCAGCAGCAAAATTTTTTATGGTACGATCAAAACCCACAAAATTTGTTATACCATAAAAGTTTTGCTGCAGAACCCGACCTGCCCTGGCAATGTCATCATCCTCAAGAGCAGTCAAAATCCTTAGAAGACACACTGCAAGCCTTCTTGGCACTCACTCAAAAAGTGTCAGCTTCTACGAACGCAAGTATCGCCAAGATGGATGAACTCTTGAGCAGACCAGTCCTCATTCATGCCACATATGAACCTGAAATACTGAGGCAAGATGACGAGGATGCCCATGTGAAAGGATACCCAACATATTAGGAGTCTGAGCAACAACTTGCCATGGCAATGATCGAAGAGCCGGAATGGAGCAACACCGCGACAACACTGAATGAAAATCAAGAGAATGTCATGACAACAACCACTTCCTCGGCAGAAACTGCCGCCTCGGCAGCAACTGATGCTGAAGCAGCAACCACATCAGAGGCAAATTCTCAACCCACTACCTCGATTATGCCTCACCAAGATTGCACACATCCATCCCTGTCATGGCACTCGCACGACCACCTAGAAGAGCTACCCAATGACAATGCCTCGCCAATGGAATATGAGCAGGTAATAAACGAACCTTTTGAATTATATGAAAACTCACCAATTCCATTGCAGGTATTAGAGGAACCAAAGCCGGTGGACATAGAATCATCAAAGTCTCTACTAATGGAGATCTACGAGTGGTCAACAGAATTTAGTATAGAGAGTGACGACACTTACCAATGTCCCATTGACCTGCAAAGTAACCTGACAACGGACTGTCAAAATAACTGGCTGCCACAGCAGCAGACACGACAGCAAGAGCTACATTCAACCACAACAACATTCAACGAAAACAAGGTAAGTTTGTGGTCGAATGTCAATTTAATTTTTTCTAATCATATATTCATGCCCTCAGAAACATTACCAAGAAGGGAGGACTTCATGGACTACAAAAGGAAGAGAAAGAAAGGAGCCCCCACCATGAGAATAATCACCAGATGGAGGGTATAAATAGACTTCAAGAAGTACCGGAAACGACGCCTCAAGCATTATCAGGGGACTGAAGCCCCAAGAATGCAGGAAGTGGTTACCTTAGGAGATGCCCCACAAGGCATCCCTAATTTAACCTAAATTTTATTTTTATTTATTTTTATTATTTATTATTTATTAGGAAATAAGGTTTATTTTATTCGAATAATGTTTTTATATTTTATGTTTTTAGGAAATAAAGGAGTAAAGAAGAAAAGGAGAAGTGACCCAAGCCCACCATCCATCCATCAGCCCAACAAAGCCAATATTGAAGCCTATCGTTACGGCTGCCATGACAGACGCGAAAACGTGTGACAGACGCATAATAGACGCATAAACGTGTGTCAGACGCGTCAGACACGTTAAAGCTCGACAGTCGCCCCGTTATTCGCGCCTGCCGTTATAGCTTCAACGGGCAGCAATTCCTTTTCTATAAAACCCCGTTTCATTTTCATTTTAACTCACTTCTTCTTTTCTTACTTGCTCTCCATCTTTAGTTTTCATTTGCTTTCAATTACTTTTCACAACCCTTGCACTAACATGTCTTCCAGAAAAACCCTCCGCAATGCTGCCTCTACTTCCTCACCGGCAGCAACTCCCCCACAGTCCTTTGCAACCAGAGATCTGTGGGAAGAAAGAGGCTTCATTTATACTCCAAAGGCAAAGAATCTGGGCCTCAAGCCTTTCATCGCTAGGAAGAATAGAGCTCTATTATGGCAATCACTTGCGGAGCAACCAGAGGAAATGAACGAGACACTGGTGAGAGAATTCTATAATGCCATCAGCAGAAAAACAGCGACAGCAGTAAGTGTTAGAGGGACAGAAGTACCGTTCACAGCCGAGCACATCAACTCTTTATATGGCCTCTGCATAGGCCACAATGATGATGCCCATCAGCCCTGATGTTGTTTTCCCCACCTTCCCTGCCCACTACTTCATTGTCCCCACCCCTGTCCACACACCTACACATGCTGCAACGTCACAAACACCATCTGCCACCTCCATCTGCTCGAGGAACAAAGCGACAAGTGCCCTCGGATGACCTTGTTGCCTTTGTTGCTGGGTTCTCTTCCTCCTCCGTCTGGGCAGACAGTGACGTTGAACCCTCTATTCAGAGGAACCTGTCGAAGGAATTTACACCGGTAAAGAGGCAGAAAAGAATGGCAGAAAAGTCTGCCAAAGGCCAGCAACAACAGTGACAGCAGCGGCAACAGCTCTGATATTCAGGTTGTACAGCAACCACCCCACCCCAGCCCGCCCCGCGAACCAGAACCCGCCGCCAGATCCGCCTCAGCAGCAGTAGTGAAGACAGTGATTAAAATTTAAGTTTCTTATCTTGTTATTGTTGCCTGCCATATATATTTTGTGATGTACTACCTTCATCTGTTTTCATTTTTATTTTGTCATTTGCATTGAGGGCAATGCAACCCTCGAGTTTGGGGGTGGCAACCCTCTGTATTCATGGAGTACATCTTAATTAAATTTGTGTCTTTTACTTAGTACTTTTCAAAAAAAAAAACTGAAAAATTTGGCTTAAAACTGTGAATTGAACTTGCCTGTCGTGACAGCTCTGTCGTGGCAGCATCTTTAGGATAGTTTAAGGAGATGTTTAGAGCCTTTCTATAGTTCTGAAAAACTTAAACACCTTTGTGACTGTTATACTGCTTAGACTTCTTTTAGCCAAACTAGAATAGGAAGCTTAGCACTTGAATACCCCTAGAGGTGCCTAACACTGGCTCTAGGAAAGAAGTTTAGAAAAAGAGACTCAAAAACCTAGAGGTGACCGAAACCGGCTCTAGGAAGCTAACTAGAGGTGCCTAAAACTGGCTCTAGTAAAACTTAGCTTGAAAATAGAAGAAAAGAAGCATGAAAATGTGCCTTCAAAAAGATAAACTTTGGCATAAAAATTCGAGTTAAGAGTTGAATATTCTAGTGAAACTAAGAGAGCCTTAGCATATAACTGATCACAACCATGCACACACTGCACGGGGACTATAGGGAGATTCCGGACAGATCCTAAATTATCCGACAGGTTGTTGTCGCCACAGGAAACGAACGACGGGTAAGGGAAAGTTCACTATTTGAAAGCCAAAACAAAAATATTTCATTTTTCTTTTAGTTCTTAATTGCTTGAGGGCAAGCAAAAACTTGAGTTTGGGGGTGTGTTGAGTGTGTAAAAGTTCTATTATTTACACCCTTTTTAACCCATATTTCTGTTGCATTCAAGCATCATTTCATTGCATTTAGGTTAATTTTCAGCAAAACATCAGAAATATATAAAAGGCACAGATTCTACTAAAAATGGCTATTTTTGGCAGGTTTTCGCCGTCGTAGACGGTGAAGGCAGGCGCAGAGCAGAGAAGCATAAGAGCTGAACTGGACAAGCAGACAAGGAGGACGATGCTGCCTTGGTCCTGCCGTGACAGCATGGTGACAGCAGTTTTGCGGAGAGGAAAAACAAAATGGACCTCGATAGATAGAGAAAATTATGCTCGTCTGTCGTGTGAAAACCAAACATTTTTCCAAGCCCCGGATCAAAAGATATGTCAAGCCAAAGCTCAAGGAGAGGAAATCCCAAGAAACAAGGAAGGCGGCTGAAAAGTAGGATACTTGAAGATTAAGTCTTTATTAGAATCTTACTTTTAATTAAAGTTGTAATCCTTGTTAACTTAGAATACTTGAGCCCAAAGCTTATATAAGGGCATAGATTTTAACTTAGGAGACATCCAAGACCATATAACCGATATCCCCATAACCGACAACTAAACCCCTCCGCCGTTTACCTGTCGTCGACATGTTCTAAAGACCCCCTAGGGCTACGGGTTGTTTTTTAAAGTAGTTGCAAGGGTTGTTTTGTTTTAGGATTTTCCAAGTTCAATAAAATAAACTTCAAGTTCTCTTATTTTGGTTATTAACATCTTGCAAGAGCATCGGGAGAGCATTGTGAGGTTATCTATTTACTTAGCATCGGAAGAGTTAAGTATACGAAAGGAATAAGAGCAAGTTCTCTAGTTTATAGTTGAACTATCTTGTACCTAGGGATAGGGCAAGGTTAAGTGGCTGAGGAAGAATTCATACACATCGGTGTTCATCCTTCGATTCACGCCGGGAGGTATCATCAAAGACGTGATCATCGACAGACTTGGACCTAGGGATAGGCCAAGGCAGATCTGGGATTCTTGCCAAACTTGAACGTAAGGAGTTGGTGTGTTTTCTGCCGCGACAGCCAACGGACAGCCACCGCGATAGGTGTTGCCGCGACGGGCACGACGACAGAACTGGAGTTCCTAAGCATTACAATACCTGCACTACTGAGCAATTCAATACCAGCCCATTCTCTCTATCTTGATTTCTTAATCTTATTTTCAAGTATTCTTTATTATTTTCGTGATAATATCTTAATCTATTCTTTTCCCCCTGTGCAGATAGCAAAGGAAAGGGTTAGCCCAGTCCCTGTGGAGACGATATCCGATACTCTAGTATCACTTTATTACTTGCGAAGTGTACACTTGCACTCAATTGCGATAGACACTTTTACACGCAACATGCAGGTCTGTGTACATGCGAAATATGCTAAGTAAACAAAGAATGTTGTAAAAGTTAAAGAAAAGGATATATAGTTGCTTCTTTGGCAACACAATTAAGCACTTCTTTTCTTCCTTTTTATGATCATGGCTTTTAAGGGCTTCAGCTCATCACAACTACTCTCTAGGTCTAAAGCTAAGATAGGAGCATACTACGAAACTTTGAACCCTTTGAGTAGAGTTATCTCGTGAAGGCTTTCATTGGCTCATGCTAATTTTTTGTCACTTCAAAGAATTTCAGATACATGGACTTTGATAGCAGCGGAGTGTCCTTGCTCATGATCCTTCCTATAGCCTGTTTCGGGCACCTCTAGGGCATTGAGCCTTTTCTTTGTTTTGCGGCCGTGGCGACATTGCTTTTTATTTTACTTTACTACCATGTGCTGTCGCGACGGCATACCTGCATCCAATATAAGAATTTTCATTAAGTTTAAACAGGCAATGTACACTTAGAACTCAAACAATATTCAGCACTTAATAGAAGTGTAATAAAAGTATGGCAACTGAATTTTTTTTTCTAAGGTGTTTTCATGATTCTTCCCAAGATTAAATTCAATTTTAAGTGTGGTGCGAAAATAGAACCGGCTAACTATTATAGGCACAAGTTATTTAACCCATATTTCACATTTTCATTAAGTACTAGGCAAGATTTACAATACAACTACATTCTTAACAGAATAACATGAGGACTAACCCCGCCAAACTCAAGGCGAGCATTGCCCTCAATGCCTTAGATAAAATAAAATCTATACAGAAAAACATAAAATAAAGCAGAAAAAATAATGGTGCTAGAAGTTGCCCGAGTTTTCTTTTAACTCGGTCGACTTGGAGGAAGATGAGAGGACTAGGCGGCGGGTGGCGGGTGATTTGGCGGCGAGGCTCTGCTTCTAGCCGCGAGCTGGCTGGACTCTAATGGGTGTGGCTCTCTTTGGTTGCTACTCCAGCTCGGTCTCTGGCCTTTAATCCTCTGGTTCGGTCGCTATCACGTGCCTCTTTTCTTTTCTTTGTTACCTCGACCGGCTCTACATCATAAGAGGAATCAGACACCTCCTCGTCAAGGGAATCAGTGGCCTTGGCTGTCTCTTTTGTTGTCGTCTCCGTCGCTTGGGCGGCTGTACTTTGTCTGCCCCTCATCTTTCTTGGCGGCTTGCCTTTTTATAGTAGGGTTTGAATCTATATAAGTAGTTGTTAGACGGATTAAATAAAAATAATATAACTGAAAATAAAATATGGTCCTAAGCTTATTAAGATCTATTCTTAAACAAAACGGTAAAGATGTGGAAAAACTAAAATTATGTTACAGCAGGTTCGTTTCCTGTACTTCTTATAGTCCACCCGCAGCCTCCATCGAGTGACTATTCTCATGGGGGAGTCTTTCTTCCTCGTTCCCTTGTAATCCATGCGAATCCTCCACCTTGTTTCTTTTCCTGAAGGCATGAACATGTGATTAGTAAAAATTATATCACTATCCAACCATGTACTTACCTTATCTATGTCGTGGTTTGTTATGGTGGAGGATGGCTTTTGCTGCCAAGGCAGGTGTTTAGGCGGCCAACTGTCAGGACACTAGTTTGTCATAATATGGTTCGGGTCAAGGAAAAACTCGGCAGACTGAAGGGCTTCATAATCCATAACATTGTGTTCTTCAAGTCCCTCGAACATCTCCATAAGTAGAGATTGTGATGGCTTTAGATCTGCCAGCATCGACTCTTCTTGATATACATATTCTATAGTTGCTGAGATTTCTGCCGAGGCGGGCATAAGTATCGAGATTGCTGCTGAAGCGTGCAAGGTTGCTAAGGCTTCGGATGTGACATCATCAATTTTCTGTCAACCTCACGAATTGTTGTCGCAAAATTGCTCTGTACAGTTTCCTCAATCCTTGCTAGGGCAATTTGTCGCATTGGCTTATCACGTGTTGGGCAGTGTTCTTCATCCTCTAGTTGTTCCTCTCACATCGGAGAACTTTCTTCGGCTATTTATTCGTCCTCTTGCCTTGGGACATCAGTATCCCTAGGACTGACTTGTTGGTGATCAATGGTTTCCAAGGCAGAAGTTGTTGGGACATTTTCTTCGTTCATGGCATATGTGGATGTGTTCGATCGATCTGCAGTATCCCATAAGGTTGAATCCCACTGGGCCATCCTTGTATCCATTTTCTGTGAAAGCCTTTGAGTGGATTCAATAAAGGATGCGGTACTAGCCATGAAAACTTGAAGCATTTCCTCGAAGGTTTGTGATTGTTCTTGGCGAGGACTACACTGCCAGGGTATATCTTCCGCTGTGGCAACACAATTGTCATGGTAAAATATTTTTTGAGGTTGTTGATCATACCATGAAAAATTATTTTGCGGCGGCAGATGCATCTGTTGTCCAAGTTGCTGTTGTGGCTTCTCTTGATGTTAGTCCCATATGTCTTCTCCGATAAGTAAAGTGCAATTTTCGATCACATGATTTCCCTCACATAGATTGCAAGAATTTTCCAATTTCAGCTATGGAGTGGTTTCTCTTGATTGCTCTTGAAGCTGACCACCTTTCCCTAGCATATTTATTTCTGCAGTAAAACTGTTATGGTAACTTTTTTTTTTACAATTTTGATCATACCATGAAAAATTTTGATGTTGCGGTAGCGGCGTTTGCTGTCTTGTCTGCTGCTGCAGCATCTGTTGTTCATGTTCAAACATCAGCTCCCGTATAGTTTCCCTCGACATTGTGATGCCTTTGGACTTGTAGCGTACCTGAATTGTATATATATATATATATACATATATATATATATATATATATATATATATATATACAAACAAGAAAAGAAAAGTTAAAAACCTGAAATTTAAATGCAATTAAATAAAGAGTGCAGAAAACAAAACGAAGTCGCTATTGCCAATCCCCGGCAACGGCGCCAATAACTTGTAGGGCGTATAGGTGTTCTCTTTTTGTGAGAGCACAAGTGCACACTCCTACCAAGTTATAGTATATAAGTTGTTGAATCCCATGAGTGTTGGAATAGTTTCTTCGAGTGTGTATCTACACTAGAAATTTAAATGCACAATTAATTTCAAGTTTGTTTAAAGGAATAAAACTAAAAACACAATTAATTAAAGTAACAGAGATCATAGTGATGGAATGGGCCAGGTAATTGTTGCTTAATAATGTGTAGACTGCATTGCATAGGTTAAGGTATGGCAGGCGGCAGCTACGACCCTGTCACGCGGCAGCAGCGGGTCACTACCACTACAGGAGTGTACTGTCTCGGCAGGTGGGACGGAAAGAAGTCTTGGCGGCATGTCTGGCAGATACTCCAAGTTCGACAGGATATTCGACGGTGATCCCATTTATTTTTAGGTTAGGATGCTCGACAGCTAACTTGTGGACTACTGTGGAACCAAATTAGTCAACTCGGTTGGTAATCCCTTTTAGCCGCTGAAACTTGTGGACTAGTGTGGAACCAAGTTAGTCACGCCTTTGCAAGTTGTGACCGTGCTTAACCCTTTCGTGAGCCTTGCACTTTCGTGCCTGACAAATGAATTCTCTCTACTGACTGGTGTAGAATAATTGGAAGAATGAAGTGCACAGATTAAGCAAACTTCGAATATTTTATTGCAAAACAACTCAACCTAATACAATTGTTTCTCACAACTACTTTACAAGAAAAAACCTAAACCCTAAGGAGTTTAGAACATAGCCGACTCCCTCTCTCTATCTCTCTGTCTGTCAATCTCTATGCTTGATTTACTAAATACATGAGGTTTATATAGGCAAAAATCTAGTCTAAGTCCTTAGAGTAGAAGTCCTTCTTGGAGTAGAAATCCTTCTTGGAGTAGAAGTTCTTCTTGTTCAGCAAGTAAGTATAAGCCACCTTGCTTATCGATCTTCAACAAGCTCTATATACCGCTCCAGGCCTCAGAAAAATGCAAGATTGGGCTCAATGGACTCAGAAAAATATCATCTATCAAACAAGACCCACATTGACTATGTCGGCGTATTGCCATCTAGGCGACATTTTGCGGCGGCGACGTCCTTGGCGACGACATTCTGCAGCGGAAGCGTCTTTGCCGTCAACTGGAACTGCTTCAGTACAACTTCTTTTGCTCCTTGCTTTCCTGTCATCCCTTCCTCTGATCAGCAACCAGCACCTGAAATAGAAGACTAACTAAAATAGTACCTTTTCTCTACCAAATATAAGATATTCAATAAAAGCATGGTAAAAGAAGAAATATTGTTATAATGCAGGACATGCAGCTAATTATGCCTAACTAAGCTCAAGAACAACAATAATAAGAGTAGGAATGTGCATAAAATATAGAACTTCTGGACAATCTGCAGATAGCCTAGTTTGGATTGTTGAATGATGGTTCTGCACCTCTTCGTCCCTTCCTTCACTACCTCGGCAATGCTTTCCCAGGCAGTGGGTAGTGAAATCTGCACAAGCACAAAACACATACCAAACAATACCTTTTCGACGAAATCTAATCAAATAAAGATGATCAAGCACATCAATGCTTAAGTCTAACAATAATCGAGTCATAAAGGGTCCTAAAATGAGTACTTTTATACACCTAACAGGGTTTAGTGGGAAATCATCCACATGGTGGTTTTCTCCATAAATGGTGCAAAATGGATCTAGTGCTTTGACTTCTCGGGCCTCAGTGTTCTTTTGCAACGTTCTCACCATGCTAGTGAGGTTGGAAATTTCGGCATGAATGGATGTAAGTTCATCAACCTTCAATTTCCCACTAGCTTTGGTTTCGATCCCAAGTCTAGCAATAGGATATTCAAAGTCATTGATCGTTATCCCCTCAAGAATATAAACACTTTTGTGTACCTCTTGTCTAGCAACGAGCCAGTTGTTGAAGCATCAGCAATAGTTCTTTTTTGTGCATTCAGTCTGTTGTAGAAGGTTTGCATTTGGGTCCAATTTGGGAATCCATGCATTGGACACCTTCTCAACTGTAATGCCCCAGTTTTGGGCCTAGAAGTTTTAAAAACGGTTTAGGGACCATAGAACCTAAACTAGAGATCCAAGTTGGTTCAGGGAAAACAAGGTTCGAGATATGATAAAATTATGTGAAAAATCCTAAAATCTTCTAAAATTGTCTATAAGGATTTGGTGGAGTCAATTTTGGAAAATGGCTTTTGGAAAACTTACATTTCGATTTAGTGACTAATTTGTAAAAGTTGCAAAATCAATTTTTAAGGACTATTTTCAAAAAGGGCCAAAACTTAGAATTCGTAGGGAGCTATTATACCAAGGTGTTATCAGCCTTTTCCCTTGATTTTGTGTTCTTAATATATTTAATTAATTGATTTAATAAATGAATTTTATTAAAAGAGATTTTAAAGGATAAACATTTTCTTACGTAACTACTTTTCTCCTAAACTTTTCTCTCAACTTTCCCATAAGCCAAACTATCTTTCCATCACTAAAATCTCCAGAGATTTATCTCTTTTCATCCACTTTTGATTTCTAAATGATTCTCTTGGATTTTTACATCATCTAGCTAAGGATTTCTTCTAAATCATTGCAAATCTGGGGAAAAGCTTGTGTTAGAGGTGATCTTTCTTTTCTCTCCTCTAATCAAGGTTCTTTATTGAAATTAACAAGTCTTTGGCTCTCTAATTATGTTTATCAACAAGGTAATGTTTCTTAAGATTTGGATGATGATTTCTTAAGATTTTCGTTATGGTAATGTTTTACTTGATTTGAGGTTGATACTAATCATGATTTGGATGTTAAATGATGTTGAAATAAAGATTTTATCATAATAATCCCGAATTGGATTGGATCTCTAGTTGTAAGATTGTTAGATTTGGGGTTTTTGTGGTGTTTCTGTGAAATATTAGTTGCTGGAGGTATAAGGATGTAATTAGATTATTTTTGGATGCTAATTTATGAGTATAAATGGTTGGAAGTGTTAGATTTTGGCTGGGTTGAGTTTATAAAGTAATCAGTGATGATTTCGGTTGTTTTGGATGGGTATTGTGGTGGATTTGAGCAAGGCAGGGAGATAGGTTTGCTTGCTGGAGATTTCAATGCATTGAGATGCATTACTCCTCTGCTCTTATGTGGTTAAAATAGGGGAGAACGTTTCAGAAGCAACCGGTGAAAATTTAGGAGCTTCGGACGCTTAGTCTCGCGTCATCTAATCAAGGATTCACGTGTTGGTGAGTGAGAATGTGGATTTCAGTTTTGAAATGCTTTAAAAGATAATTCGGGAACTTAGTGGTAAGCTTGAAATGCTTAACTAAGTTTGGAAGTAAGTAAACGAAATTTCTCTCTCAGACTGTGTTATTTTATGATGATTTTATGCATTGTTTTGAATTAATGGTTTTACCTACTGTTAAAGCATGTTTTAAGGATGTGTTTACTATTTTTAATGATGTGATATTGAAGAATGCAGGTGGTAAGTGATCCTTGTAAGTATATGATTTATACTTGAGATTTTATGCATGATTTAATGCTTGGAAATGTGATTTTGTTAATGCTTTGAAAACAGTGATGTGTGTTTTAAAATGTGAATTATATTGGCAAGTGATGTTGTGGAAATGGTTTATAATGATATCAGATATAGTTAGTCGGCTATAGGATTGAGTGCACTATAAAAAGTTGCCTTGGATGTCTAGGGGTTGGTGTCCCTTGGCTCCATCCAAGTACCTCAACGATCGAGGAGGTTGTTGTCCCGTCTCTCGTTAGTGGATTAAGCTTCTAACCGATGATTGGGGTTGGTGTCTGTAAAGTGTTCACAAGTTCTATATTTCATGCACATTCCATCTTATATTATTGTTGTTTTGAGTACATTTTAGGCATAATTAGGACCATGCATTGCATTTTACAGTTTTCTTTACTCTGCCATGCTTTTTGTTGATTATCTTTTATTTGGTAAAGAAAATGTACTATTATAGTTTAGTTTTAGTTTCAGGTACTAGAGGCTAATAGAAGGAGAGAGGAATGAGGACATGATGCTGAGGCAGCAGATCAATGAGTTGTACTGATGTTGTTCCAGACATAGACATCAGCTATCGTGTAGCTGTCACCGCCATACATGCCACCCAAGGCAGCAAAGTGAGCTTGCCGCCCAAGACAGCAAAGTGAGCCTGCCGCCCAGGGCAACAGAGTGATGAGTTGGTAAATTAGAGTGCGATCGACAGAGCAAAAAATCATGATTCTAACGATGTCGTCCACTCAATTTTCGGACGCCTTGAGCAGCAGACAGAGCCGCCAAAGGAGAATAATGAGCTTACTTGCAGAGCTAGGAAACAAGAAAAGAAGTCCAAATTCAACTCAAAGAAGTCAGAATTTAAAGTTGCATTTAATGCAAAAGCTCTTTGAAGACTTCTACTCCAATGAGGACTTAACCTAGACTATGGCCTATATATACTTCACATATTTTTGTATTTGAGGATAGATAGAATATTAGGTTTTCTTTAGGCATAGCTTAGGTTTTCTTGCCGCCGACATGTTCTAAATCTCTCTTGGGTTTGGGGTTATGTTGTAATTAGTTGTGAGAATGGTTGTTTAGGTTTTTAATTTTTTTTTGCAATAAAATACTCTCAAGTTTGCTTAATTCATGTACTTCACTTCTTCAATTAGTTCCAAAAGTCCAGTTGAAGAAATCCATTTGTCAAGCACGAGAGTGTCAAACTCACAAAATAATTAAGTATGGTCTCATCATGACGAGGTGTTGACTAATTCGCCTTAGACATAAGTTAGAATTTCAGCGGCTAAAAGGAGCAACTAAACGTCGACTGCCTATGTTAGGTTTACGCTGAGATTGCTAGGTATTGCCTACATCACGTAGTGATAGAATCCTTGCCTAGACATAGGAAGGATCACTTTAGAATTTCTTCGCCGAACTTGGAATATCTGCCAGACTTGCCGCCATGACTTCTCTCCATATCACCTGCCGAGACAGCGAAAGTTGCAAGAGCAAAGTTCCGCCATGGCAGTGAAAGTTGTTGCAGCCTCAATCCGCCATTACCTTCCAAGGTAGTAGATCGTGGCAGTGCAAGACAACTTGGCCTATTCAATTCAATTTCACACTAAGCAGCAACATAACCCTGCCCCCTCTATCGATCTGATTACTTCCACTTTTACTTGTGTTTTATTTTACTTTTCTTCTCAACAACTATCTTACTTGTGCAATTTACTTTTCTTGTGCAGGAACAACAATTCGAACCAAGCTGTTGAATCCCTATGGGAGACGATATCTTATATACTATAACTTGACAAGAGTGTGCACTTGCACTCATAAATAGAGTACACCTATTACGCTCTACAAGTTTTTGGCGCCGTTGCTGGGGATTGGTAACAACAAAATTCGTATTTATATTTCTGCACTTTTTATTTGCATTTAATTTTAGTTTTTATTATTCTCATTTTCATTCGCAAAAAAAAAATATGTGGGAAAATGCTTATTCAGGTGCCCCACGAGTTAAGGGCAACAATATTTGGGAAACTTCTTGTGAATTTTGTGAAGGCAATCATACGTTCGACAGTTGCCCTCATCTTTTTGCAGTGGACATGTCGAGAAAAACCACTTGGGAGTGGATGTCTGAATATGAACAGCAGATGCTGCCGCAGCAGCAACAAGGACAGCTGATGTCGTTGCCGCAGTTGCCGTCGCAGTAGAAAGATTATTCATGGTATGATAAAAAATCTCAAAATTCATTTTACCATAACAGTTTTGTTGCAGAAAGCGACATGCCTTGGGTACATAGCTATCAACAAGAACAACCAAAATCTTAGGAGGACACACTTCGAACCTTCCTTGCGTTCAAGGATAAAGTGACGGCTGCTATGGACGCTAGCATCGCTAAGATGGACGCACGGCTGAACAATTCAGTCCTCATGAATGCCATAAGTTTTGGTATACCGATGTCCCAAGACAAGAGGACGAAGAGCAATGCGAGGAAAGATCTTCGATGTGTGAGGAGAAATTAGAAACTCCGAGCTAAGAGGATGTAGAACACTACCCGGGCAACAAGATTGGTAGGTGTTCCGACAGCTACCTAGAACCCTGCCCTAAGGACGAACTGATAGCACCTGAGCAAAGCTATCCCTCAGCAGAGAGGCCCGCCACGACAGAAGCCTCCATAATGACGCCCGCCGCGGCAGACACCTTAACAGCTATGGATTATATATATATATATATATATATATATATATATATATATATAGAGAGAGAGAGGAGCCGATGCAGGCAGATTTACAGCCGTCAAAATCTCTACTAATGAAGATTTTCGAGGAGCCTAATGAGTTTTCCCTTGACTGGCACAACACTATGACAGAAGACTACCACAATAGCTGGTTGCTGCAGCAGCAAAAGAAACTTTCCCCTATGACGAACTTCAACAAAAAGGAGGTAAGAACATGGTTAGGTAGTTATATAATTTTTCCTAATCACATGTTCATGTCTCCATGAATAGGAACAAGAAGGAAGGTTCACATGGATTACATGGAAGAAGGACTCCTCCACCATGGGGATAATCATTAGATGGAGGGTGCAGATGAATTACAAGAAGTATAAAAAACGACCCTCTTGAGCTAAACCGATAAGGGAGTAGTTACTTTAGGAGATGCATATCAATGCACTCCTAGAGTAACAAAAAAATTGTATAAGTTTTTATATTTTCAAATCTTTATTGTTTTATTTAGGAGTAGATTTTAATTACTAAGGCCTAGATTTTATTTTCAGTTGCATTATTCCTGTCTCACAACTGTTTATACAGATTCAGACCCTTAAGAATCGAGCCGCCGCGCACAGCAGAGGGCAACATTACTAAGCTTGCTGCCACAACCCGCAATGGAAATCATAGCAGTTAACTCCTCCAAATCCTCTACACCATCTGACACCAACTAATCCTAAGTCTCCTTCCCTTTTCTCATGTTATTTTTTAGTTATTCTGTTTTATTTTAATTTTTCTATTTTTATTTTATGCATTGAGGGTAATGCCCATTTCAAGTATGGGGGGGTTAGCACTTATCATGTTTAGGCATAACTAGTGCATATTAGGTTGCATTATGTAGTTTCCTTAGAAAACTAATCGAAAAAGAAATTTTTTTTGTTAGAACTTGTGCCTATGATAGGATAGCCGGCTTTAAAATTTTTTTGCACCAAGTTAAAATGAACTTAATTTTTGGGGAAAATCATGAAGTAAACTTAGGATTTTTCTATAATTCCGAAAAATTAAAACACTACTCTTACTTGCTGAATTTGTTTGAATTTCTGATAAACAATGTCTGCTTTGTTTCTAGAATTCATTGCAAAGTTCTAAAAATGGTTGCAGGCAGCCGCCGAGGCAAGCAACAGAGACAAAAAAATCAAAGAACTGCCACAGAAGAAAAACAAAGAAAATTGATGTTTACCATGGTGGTGCCCGAAATAGGCTCTAGGAAGAATCATGTGCAAGGACACTCCGCTGCTATCAAAGTCCGTGAATCATAAACTCTTGAAGTGACGTCCAAATTAGCTTGAGTGAGTGAAAGTTTTCACGTGATGACTCTACTCAATGGGTTTGGGGTTTTGTAGTTTGCTCCTATCTTAACTTCAGACCTAGAAGAGTTGTTGTGATAAGCTGAAGCCCTTATTGCCATGATTGTTAACTATGCATAATTATGCTACCTTGGCAGAAACCTTATATACCATGATAACATCTTGTTTAGTTAGAATATTCATCAGATTCAGCCTGTACACAATTCTACACACACTTCACTGGCATTATAGTTTAATTATGAGGTAATTCATGTTATTTCCCTCTCACTAATCTAATGACAGGTGTCACGGCCTTGAGGTGTTAAATCAAGTTAAAATAGAAAATTTTCTTTTTCATTAGTTTAAAAGGGAAAGTATGTTTAGGTTGAATTGCTTGAGGACAAGCAATAGTTCGAGTTTGGGGGTGTGTAAAGTGTCCATAAGTTCTATATTTCATGCACATTCCATCTCATATTATTGTTGTTTTTAGTACATTTTAGGCATAATTAGGACCATGTATTGCATTTTATAGTGTTCTTTAGTTTGCCATGCTTTTTATTGATTATCTTTTATTTGATAAAGAAAAGGTACTATTTTAGTTTAGTTTTAGTTTTAGTTTCAGGTACCAGAGGCTGACAGAAAGAGAGAGGAGCTGAGGATATGATGCTGAGGCAGCAGATCAGGGAGTTGTACTGATGTAGTTCTAGACAGATATAGCAGCTACCGTGTAGCTGTTGCCGCCATACCTACCACCCAGGGCATCAAAGTTAGCCTGTCGCCCAGGAATGCAAAGTGAGCCTGTCGCTCAGGGCAGCAAAGTGAGCCTGCCGCCCAAGGCAGCAAAGTGAGTAGTTAGTAAATTAGAGTGCGATCAACAGAGTAGAAAATCCTGACTCTAACGATGTCGTCCACTCAATTTTCTGACGCCTTGAGCAGCAGACAAAGCCGCCAAAGGAGAAAAATGAGCTTACTTGTGTAGCAAGGCAACGAGAAAAAAAGTCCAAATTCAACTTAAAGAAGTCAGAATTTAAAGTTTCATTTAATGCAAAAGCTCTTTGAAGACTTACTCCAAGGAGGACTTAACCTAGACTATGGCCTATATATACTTCACATATTTTTGTATTTGAGGGTAGATAGAATCTTAGGATTTTTTTAGGCATAGCTTAGGTTTTCTTGCTGTCGATATGTTCTAAATTTCTCTTGGGTTAGGGGTTATGTTGTAATGAGTTGTGAGAACGGTTTTTGGTTTTTCAGTTTGTTTTTGCAATAAAATACTCTCAAGTTTGCTTAATTCATGTACTTCACTTCTTGAATTAGTTCCAAAAGTCCAGTTGAAGAAATTCATTTGTCGGGCACGAGAGTGTCAAACTCACGAAAGAATTAAGTACGGTCTCATCATGACGAGGAATTGACTAATTCGGCTTAGACGTAAGTTAAATTTCAGCGGCTAAAAGGAGCAACCAAACGTTGACTGCCTGTGTTAGGTTTACGCTGAGATTGCTAGGTATTGCCTACATCACGTAGTGATAGAATCCTTGCCTGGACATAGGAAGGATCACTTTAGAATTGCTTTGCCGAACTTGGAGTTTCTGCCATACTTGCCGCCAGGACTTCTCTCCATCTCACCCGCTGAGGCAGCAAAATTTGAAAAAGTAGAGTTCCGCCGTGGTAGCGAAAGTTGCTGCAGCCTCAATCCGCAATTACCCGCCAAGGCTACAGATCGTGGAAGTTCTAGACAACTTGGCCTATTCAACGCAGTTTCACACTAAGCAGCAGCATAACCCTGCCCTCTCTATCAATCTGATTACTTCCTCTTTTACTTGTGTTTTATTTTACTTTTCTTCTCAACAACTATCTTACTTGTGCAATTTACTTTTCTTGTGCAGGAACAACAACTCAAACCAAGCTGTCCAATCTCTATGGCAGATGATATATTATATACTATAACTTGACAAGAGTGTGCACTTGTGCTCATAAATACATTCCACCTAAAACGCTCTACAAGTTTTGGTGTCCCCGAAGGTTTAGCGTCCCTATGGGTTGTAGTTGTACCCGGTTGGTAAAGTACATTTGGTTGTGAATGTACCAATTTCGGTTGAGATGGCATGATGTTTCGGGTAGACACTTGTTGTAACCCGTGTATCCGATATGTGGTTTTAAGTTGTAACTTGTTTAATGATCACTTGTAAGCCAATATAATTGATGATATATCATTGAATGGTTTATGTTGCATAATGTAGTTTATGCATGTTTTACACTTTAAGCTTTGCATATGGTAGCTATGCATGGGAAGGCTTAAATAGTGTGAGGATTTGGAATGTGTTGATGATACATGATACATGAGCATGAGATTTAATATGTTAATTTTGTTTAAGTGCATTGTTTTAAAAAGGGAATGATGGTTTTCAAATGATGTTTTAGGAAATTGAAATGAGATTTCAATGTGGATATATAAAGGGTTTTAAATGCATTGATGGTGTTTTGGTTTTTGAGCCTCCTCGCTAAGCCTTGTGTGCTTACGCTCTCATTTGTCCATCAATACAAATAATTGATGTTTTGGAGGCAGCGAGTGGCAAAGGATCTCAAGAGACTTCATTTGAGAATGTATGTTTCGGTTTAGACTATACATAATAAGGGCAATGGCAGATCTGTTGTGTTTCAGAAGATTTGTGTAAACTCCCTATTTGAGCAAGGGTTCATTGTTGTTTTAGACTTGTAAATGGACTTTGGTTATTGGTTTGTGCTTTGCTATGCATCTTGGTATCTTGCTTGACTTGTTTGCTAGGTTGCATGCCTATAGTTTACCTTTGATGCAAATGTTCATGATATGAAGCTGAATATGTTATGTTTGATTGAGGATCGATCCTTAGTTATGTTGTGTATGCCTTAGAAGTGTGTCTAAGTTGTATGCTTAGCTAAATCGAATATTAAATCAGCAAAAATGGGCAATTTTGGCCCAGGCATATTGGTACGTAAGATACGGTATCGGTATAGGTAGGCCATTTCTGGCTTGGCGTATCAGTACGACAAGACCCGTATCGATACAATCTTTGTGTTTTTCATAGGGCGAATGGGTACGCGGGACCGTATTGAAACGATTTTGAGCTACTGAAATCTAGGTTTTAAATTAATTCAAAACCGCACCGATACGATGATTAGTGGATCGATACGGTGGTAGGTAAGTTAGTTAATTGGGATGTTTTTGAGGTTCTATTTCTTTACATATTGGTCCATGCTTGTTACGCATGTAATAAATGAGTTTGGATGATTATTTTAAGCTGAGATTTGATAGCAATGCATGTAATGTGACTAATTAAATGATGGAAACTTAAAAGATGAAAGAGTCCATGTAATTTGGAAAAATTACAAAATGGTCCCTAAAATGCAATTGTATGCAATCGAGTCCCAAGTTGATGTCCGATCGTGTTGCAAATCGTTCTGCTGCGAAGTTATCACTTAGGATAATAATGAGCATCTAGACAAGATAAAATGAAAAAAGGTTGTTTATTGGAGTAAACTCGAAATATTCCCCGTGTGACCTATTTAGTTCGGTCTATCCTCCAGAACGGGTCGAGGGGGTTACATTTGGTGGTATTAGAGCCATGTTGAGAAAGAATGGGATGATGGTAAGTTATTGGTAAGTTGATGTGATGTAATTCTAAGTGAATGATGATGTTCGCGTCGCACGGTGATTGTTATAATCATGTTGTTGATGAACAAATGATATTGATGCCATGCATGAAGTGTTGATATATATATATATATGTAAATTGTAATATACGTGATAATGTTATAGGCTGAATTTGGTTGATTGCTATGCACGGTGTTTACAATATGTATGTGGATTGTTGTATGCCATGTTTGGGGGGTGGGGGGATTGGGATACCCATTGCCTTTTTACTATATAAGTGTTTTAAATTGAAATGGAAATCTTGGATCCTTGCTTGAAGCTAGCCTAATTTCTTGTTTTGTTTAATTATCATGGCTTAATTATAATAGCACAATAAGACGGAGGAGAGAGTTGTGATCTGGTACGATTGTTGCTGCTGGAGAGCAGGTAAATCAGGAGAACGAGGTTCTTCCTGGGGGTGAGGAGCAAGGACAACGTGCGCAAGCTGGCCTGTGTTGGGTGATTTGACGACTCTAGTTTAGGCGATGACTGGAGCATTCCATGCTGCTGTTGCTGGAGTGCAAGTGCAAGCACCTACTGTTAGAAAATTGGGATTTTCTTTAGAATGCTTACGTAGTTTGGGCGGTGTTGAGTACAATGGTTTGTCACCTGAGGCACCCGAGGCTTGGATGGCTAGTACGGTCCAAATTTTGGATCAAATGGGGTGCAATGATGCACGTAAGTAAGGGTGTGCTATTTCGTTATTGCAAGGTGAAGCTTATAGTTGGTGGACGACTGTAATTGCGGCTATAGAGCCCAATGAGGTGGATTGGGAGTTTTTCCAAGCTAGCTTTAAAAAGAAATATCCATGAGTTAGATAATTGGATGACAAGAAACGTGAGTTTATGTCTCTGGCTCAAGGTAGCATGTTTGTGGCTGAATATGAGGTTTAATTTTTTTCGTTTGAGCCAATATGCTCATGAGTTGGTACCGAGTGATAGTCATTGTTGCGACCATTTCTGTTACGGATTGGTGCAAGAGGTGAAGACTTTCATGTTGGCCTCTGATTGCACGGATTTTGATGTGTTGGTGGCACGAGCCAAGGATATCGAGGCGAGTCAGGGTTTGACTCCTCGTGTATATGGTTCTAGCTCTGGTAAGAGAGCTGCTGATTTTGGTCTTGGAGGTAGACAGAATAGAAGGCAACGTGATAAAAGGTATCACACAGATGCGAAGCGAGGCCGAGGAAGGCCTGGACATGGAGCTTTTGGTGAGGGTGCTTAGGCTAGATCGACTTTTAATTCTTGTTGGGTATGTAGATCACATGAGAACATGAGGCGAGATTGTCCTCGTTTGGTTCGAGAGGCATAGGCTCGTGCAGTTGTAGCGGCCAATGCTTGTTGGAGTTGTGGTTCGACTTACAATTTGAGACGTGATTGTCCTTTGTTGGCTGGAGGTGGTCAGGTTAGAGCACCTGTTGTTGAACCACAGAGAGGCCGTGGGCGCGGTCGGGGCAACTTCTAGCATAGGAAGGATGGTCAGAGAGTTGTAGCACATGTTGTGGCTATTCAACCTGAGGGTGGTGGTCCTGCAAGGGTGGACGCACATCGCGAGGGGCGCAATGACACCGATGTGATTTGCAAGTACTTTCACTTTGCAATTTTTGTCAATTTTATCTTTGATTGATTTTGGTTCTACACATTTATGCATCTTGAGTGAGCATGCACATTTGCTTTATATCCCTGTTGAGATGTTACATGTGGGAATGCAAGTAACTAGTTCCTTTGGTGAAATTGTGGTTACGAGAAGGTTGTATAGGAGATGTCCTTTATCTGTTCAAGGCCACGTGTTTGCGTTTTATTTAATGGAATTACCTTTCTATAGTTTTGATGTAATCCTTGGGATGGATTGGTTAACCCATCATAGGGTTGTGGTTGATTTTGATGCTAAGCGAGTTACCTTGAAACTCACTGATGATTATGAGGTAGTAATCGTGGGTGAGAATGTGAAATTCTTGTCTAGTGCAATTTCGGCTCTTGAGGTGAGTCATATGATGGAGTTGGGTTGTGAAGCTTTCTTAGCTTATGTGATGAATCCAAGATCAAAGGAGGTACGTGTACAAGACATACATACTTTATGTGAGTTTTTGGGTGTATTTCTGGAAGAGTTGCCTGGGTTGCCGCCGAGTAGAGAGGTTGAGTTTGGCATAGAGTTGTATGAAAATATGACTCCAATGTCTATTGCTCCCTATCGAATAGCCGCGAAAGAGTTGAAGGAGTTGAAGATGCAACTTCAGGAGTTACTTGATCGAGGGTTTATTAGACCTAGTGTTTCACCTTGGAGTGCACTGGTCTTGTTCGTAAAGAAGAAAGATGGCACGATACGAATGTGTATAGATTATCGACAACTGAACAAGTTGGCGATTAAGAATAAGTATCCTTTGCAAAGAATTGATGATTTGGTTGATCAGTTTAGAGGTGCTTCAATGTTTTCTAAGATTGATTTAAGATCGGGATATTACAGTTAATGGCAAAGGATGTAGATGTGCCTAAGACATCTTTTCGTACAAGGTACGAGCATTATGAGTTCTTGGTGATGCCATTTTGCTTGACTAATACACCGGTTGCATTCATAGACACGATGAATCGTGTGTTCCATGTGTTTTTGGATCAGTTTGTGGTGGTGTTTATTGATGATATTCTCGTGTATTCTCGTACCGAGGAGGATCATGATAAGCATTTGCGGATTGTGTTGCAAGTGTTGTTGGAAAACCAACTTTATGCCAAGTAAAGTAAGTGTGAGTTTTGGCTTAGGGAAGTTGTCTTTTTTTGACATGTGGTGTCGGCCGAAGGTATTCGAGTTGATCCACATAAGACTGAGGCGGTGATGAATTGGAAAACACCTAAATTGGTGACGGAAGTTCGTAGTTTCCTTGGTTTGGTCGTTTACTACCGAAAGTTTGTGGATGGGTTTTCTAGAATAGTTGCTTCGTTAACAAAATTGTTGCAAAAGAATGTTCGCTTTGAGTGGTCGGATGTTAGACGACAAGCTTTCGAGAGGTTGAAGGAAGCTTTGACGCAAGCCCTTATCTTGATTCAACCTGAATCGAGTAAGGAGTTTGTAGTTTATAGTGATGCGACGTATTTTGGTCTAGGTTGTGTGTTGATGCAAGGTGGGAAGGTGGTGGCGTATGCATCTAGACAATTGAAGGTGCATGAGCGCAACTATCCTACCCACGTTCTTGAGCTTGCCGCGGTTGTGTTTGCTTTGAAGATTTGAGGCATTACCTTTACGGTGAGAAGTGTGTGGTTTATACGGATCATAAGAGTTTGAAGTATCTATTGTTTGAATCTTAGGCAACGAATATTGTTGGAGTTGCTTAAAGATTATGACTTGATGATAGAGTATAACCCTGTGAAGGCCAATGTTGTGGCTAATGCCTTGAGTAGGAAGGTGGATGTAGAGTTGAGGGCGATGTTTGCTCGATTGAACATATCGTGAGATGGTGGACTGATAGATGAGTTGCAGATGAAACCTTCCTTGGTTCAGTTGATTAAAGAGAAGCAGTTGCTTGATGATTCATTAGTGCCTCATGTTCAGGACATAGCAGATGGTAATGCAACAGACTTTTGTTTCAATGATGATGGTGTTTTGTGCTTTAAAAGTCGAATAGTTGTGCCAGAGGATGTTGCTCACTATCTTGACTGAGGCTCATAGTAGTCCTTTTTCTATGCATCCTGGTAGTACAAAGATGTATCGTGGGCTGAAAGACGAGTACTATTGGGTTGGGTTGAAGAAGGATGTTGCTGATTTTGTAAGTGTATGGTTTGTCAGCGCGTGAAAGCTAAGCATCAATTTCCTTTCAGGTTTTTGCAACCTTTGAAGATACCATAATGGAAATGGGAGAGGATTACGATGGATTTCGTTTCTCGGTTGCCTTTGACCCCCGTCAAAGAAGAATTCTATTTGGGTAATTATCAACCGTCTTACGAAGTGTGCGCATTTCATAGTTGTGCATACTACGTATACGTTGGATAAGTTGGCAAAGTTGTACATTGATGATATTATAAGGTTGCATGGTGTACCTAAATTTATAGTGTCAGATAGGGATCCGAAGTTTACAAAGAGGTTCCGGGAGTGTCTACATCAATCGTTGGGTACGTGTTTGAATTTCAGTACCTCGTATCATCCTTAGAAGAATGGTCAGTCTGAGCGAGTTATCCAAGTGCTTGAGGATATGTTGAGGTGTTGTGTTATAGATTTCTAAGGTTCTTGGGAGAAACAGTTGCCTTTTGTGGAGTTTGCCTATAATAATAGCTTTCAAGCAAGTATTCAAATGGCCCCGTATGAAGCCTTGTATTGGAGGAAGTGTAGAATGCCTCTTTGTTGGGCGGAAGCGAGGCAAAAGTTGGTTTCCTTGCCATATTTGCTTAAGGGAACAACAGAGAATGTAAAGCTTATATGTGATCGTTTTAAGGCATCATCAGATTGTCAAAAGTCTTATACAGATTTAAAGCGTAAGAAGATTTAGTTTGCGGTTGGAGATCGCGTGTTCTTGAAAGTATCACCTTGGAAGAAAGGTGATGAGGTTGGACGTAAGGGTAAGCTTAGTCCAAGTTTTATTAGACAATATGATGTGGTAGAGTGTGTTGGTCCTGTTGCATATCGGTTGAGGTTGCCTCCCGAATTGGAGAAAATTCATGATGTGTTTCATGTTTCGATGTTGCGAAGGTATAGATCGGATCTGTCTCATGTTACGCCTACATAGGAGAATGAGTTGAATCCGGATTTTTCTTATGATGAGGAACCTGTTGGGTTTCTTGATTCGAGTACAAAGTTCTTCGTGGTAAGACGATTGAACTTGTAAAGGTGTTGTGGTGACATCAAGGAGTTGAGGAGGCCACGTGGGAAAATAAGACGAACATGATGAAGCAATTTCTACACCTTTTTCCTTTAGGTAAACTTATGAGGACGAAATTTCCTAAGTGAGGGAGAGTTGTAACGCCTCGGTTTTGGGCCTAGGAGATTCAAATACGATTTAGGGCTCATAGAACCTAGACTAGAGATCTGGGTTGGTTAAGGGAAAACAAGGTTCGAGATATGATAAAATTATAGGAAAAATTCCTAAAATCTTCTAAAAATATATATAAGGGTTTGATGGAGTCAATTTTGGAAAATGGCTTTTGGATGACTTATATTTCTGTTTAGTGACTAATTTGTAAAAGTTGCAAAATATGTTTTTAAGGACTGTTTTGAAAGAGGTCCAAAACTTAGAATCTTTTGAGAGCAATTACACCAAGGTGTTATCAGCCTTTTCCCTTGATTTTGTGTTTTTAATATATATTTAATTAATTAATTTAATAAATGAATTTTATTAAAAGAGATTTTAAGAGGCTAAACATTTTCTTACGTAACTACTTTTCTCCTAAACTTTTCTCTCAACTTTCCCATCAGCCAAACTATCTTTCCATCAGTAAAATCTCCATATATTTATCTCTTTTCATCCACTTTTGATTTCTAAATGATTCTGTTGAATTTCTACATCATCTAGCTAAGGATTTCTTCTAAATCATTGCAAATCAGGGGAAAAGCTTGTGTTAGAGGTGATCTTTCTTTTCTCTCCTCTAATCAAGGTTCTTTATTGAAATTCCAAAGTCTTTGGCTCTCTAATAATGTTTAATAACAAGGTTTTATAATTTAATTGATGAAAATGGCTAAATCAAGCTTTGAAAGATGATTTCTTAAGATTTTCGTTATGGTACTATTTTACTTGATTTTGAGGTTGATACTAATCATGGTTTGGATGTTAAATGATGTTGAAATAAAGATTTTATCATAATAATCCCGGATTGGATTGGATCTCTAGTTGTTAGAATGTTAGATTTATGGTTTTGTGGTGTTTGTGTGAAATCTTCGTTGCTGGAGGTATAAGGATGTAACTAGATTTTTTTGGATGCTAATTGATAATTATAAATGGTTGAAAGTTTTAGATTTTTCCTGGGTTGAGTTTATGCAGTAATCGGTGATGATTTCGGTTATTTCGGATGGGAATTTAGTTGATTTGAGCAAGGCAACGAGATAGTTTTGCTTGCTTGCTGGAAATTTTAATGCATCGAGATGCGTTAATCCTCAGTTGTTATGTGGTTAAATAGGGGAGAACGTTTCAGAAGCAACCGGTGAAGATTTGGGAGCTTCGGACGCTTAGTTTGGCGTCGGCTAATTGAGGTTTCACGTGTTGGTGAGTGAAAACGTTGATTTCAGTTTTGAAATGCTTTAAAAGATGATTTGGGAACTTAGTGGTAAGCTTGAAACGTTTAACTAAGTTCGGAAGTAAATGAAAGGAATTTCTCTCTCGGATTGTGCTATTTTATGATGATTTATGTACTGTTTTGAATTAATGGTTTTACCTATTGTTAAAGCATGTTTTAAGGATGTGTTTATTGATGCTCGCGTAAAAGTGCCATGCAATAGTGCAAGTGTACACGTCAAGTAATATAATGATAAGTATATCGAGTATCGTCTCCACAGGGTTTAGGCTAGCCTTTTGGTTCTACTTCCTCGCACTTCAAAAGAATTGAAATAAAAACAAAGATGAGTTTGGTTGTTGAGTAAACTAAAAATACTAAAACTAAAGTATTATAGAAGTAATAGTAAAGAGAAGATCAAGTTGATAGAATAGGTCGAATTAGAATGCGTCGTAGTGTGGAATCCTATTGACTTGATTCAGGTCTTGAATGCTGCAACACTAATTTGGCATGGCAGTAACCTAAGTTCTTGCCGTGGCCGCAGAGGTTGAGTCTCTGCCGCGGTAATCTCTTGCTCTTGGGCAGATGCTGTTAAGGTTCGAAAAAACGTCCTTGAATGGCTCCTCCTTATCTCTAATCTCGGAACACTGTTGATGGTTGAACTCTGACCATACCTCTCGGCGTAAACCAAAGACAATACACTAACCAATCACACGCTTCTCTTAGCCGCTGAAATTCTTAACCTGTCTCTAGGCCGAATTAGTTAACACCCTTGGATGAAAATCGTGCTTAATCGTTTCGTGAATTCAACTCTCTCGGCATCGAATAAATGGATAATTTCACAAACTCTCTCTCGACGTGAATGCAAGAATGATTAGTACCAAGAATAAGCAAACCTCAACTTAATTGCATTAAGAATAAAAACAAAGTATAATAGTCTTCACACAACTACTAAACAAACAAATCCTAACCCTAAGGAAATTAGAACATAATGGATGAAAAAGAAAACACAAACTAAATCCTAAGCTCTTTTCTCTCGAACTCTCCTCGATCCGATGTCTCCTCTCCCTTTTCTCCATGGCGGCAAGCCTTTATATAGAGGAATGTGTAGGCACAAATCCTTCTTGGAGAGGAAGTTAAGTTGGACTTGGACTAGACTTTATTAAAGAAGTAAATCTCTTTAATTTATTACAATATACACCTTTTTCCAAGAGTCGAACTTTATACTTCCATCCATATTTTCCTCCTCTTCTCGAGCTCTAGTTGCCACACAAAGTGTGTAGAAAAATCCAGCGTTAAAAAGTCTACAAGCCGGCTACCAGTTTGCTCATTTTCCCCCCTAGCGAGTTGTTGTCGCAGCTTGGCTTTCGCTGCCTCGGTTTCCCTTAGTAGAAACTGTCATGTGGCTTGGCTCGATCAAGGTCTATTATCAACTGGTTCTACCTCATCTTCCCTCCTGCTTTCTGTGCTGTGGCGGCATCTTTCTGCTCCAACAGTGCAAATATGCAAGAATACCAATCATGCATTAAATAGTACCTTTTTCATAGAATAAACAGAATAATAAGATCAAAGGTATAAATGATGAAATATATGCATGAAAGGTCATAGTGCAGCTCAAATGGGTGTAGGTTGAGTGATAATTGCCATGAAAAAGGGGTTAAAATATAGGACTTTTGGACACTTATGACACCCCCAAACTCGAACTATTACTTGTTGTAACCCCCTCGACCCGGCCTGGCCGATAGACCGACCGAACGGATCACACGAGGAATATTCAAGTAAACTGGGAAGGTTTACCTCAATAAACAACCCTTTTTTTCTTTTTATCTTGTCTCGATGCAACTTAGATTCCTTTGTGTATGCACACAAGCAGCGGATCGAACAACAACACATCCGCCCCTCGATTATAACCAAACTAATGTTTAGGGACCATTTTGTGAATTTGATAAATTATAATGGTTATTTCCAAATTCAAATTAACAACCTTTAATTAAGTTCATTACATACTTCTCGGTGAAATCTCAACTCAAAATCACCTTTAGAACCCATCCAATTTCATACAAGGCAAACATGGACCAAAACGTAAGAAATAGAAACCCAGAGCAATCTAAAAATTGTATTAATGGTTAGACGTTTCGGAACAAAGAGCCCCATATCGAAACTGCCGTTTTGAAACACAGCTGATCGTTTTGATACGCGGGTTCATTTCGAAACCCCTCAGACACGTTTCAGAATGATGGTTCACAGAGGCAAAATGTTTCGGAACAGGCCTCACCGTTTCGAAACACCAAGGCCATTTCAGGCCACCGTTTCAAAACAGGAAAGGGTGTTTCGAAACACCTGGGCCTGCAATGTTTGAAAATGTTGTTTAAACTCAAATTAAACCATCTGAAACCATCCCAACACATGCCCAACCATGATGGCAATTAAAAAATACACCAAAGACAACATATACGAAGCATAGGCAACATCATAGCATCATTCACAATATCATAAGCACTAAAGGCATGCTTCCTAAAAGTTAAAAGCACCAAAAGGTCAAAATCAACTTTCAAGCATAAACCAATATCAAAAGGCCATTTACACAACCAAATACGCATATTGAACTTGCACAAAACCAGAAAATACCAAATTATTATCATTCATTGCATTGGACACCCCCATTGCCCTTATTACACTAGTTCAATAACACAACATACTTTTAGAAAGTGTCTTGGTGTGATCCCTTGAAGATGCTACCTCCATTTTTATTCTTTTTGAAAGCCATCATGTTTCCTTTAATAAAACATGCACATTATCATCAAAACCATTGTGTTAACATCATGCAACATGATTCAGAAAAATCCAGCAAGTTAACCATTGCTACTCATTTTCCAAGCATATCCACCATTATGCTATGCTTAAACCAAAACGTGCATCCTTCAAATTATGCATTAACAACATTTTCCACAATATCTCATTTCATTATATAGGATCACAAGTGATAAGCAACAATCTCAAGGGTTATCCCACACCCTTCATACACTCTACTGACATCTCAAGGTTCACACACGAGAGCAATCCTCCATCGTTGTGACACCCACGGTGGAGTATTCGGTACAATCACAACCCCTCAACACCACTCATCGGTAGATGTATAACCTACTAACGAGAGACGAAACACACACAAGGTTCGCACTCGGGAGCTACCCTCAACCGTTGCAACCTTAAACAATCCTCAATCGTCAGGGTACTTGGATGGAGTATTCGGTACAATCACAACCCCTCAACATCCAAGGCGACTTGTTTATAGTGCACTCAATCCTATAGCCGGCTAACTATATCCGATTTCATTTATAAAACACTTTATACAACATCACTTGCCAATATAATCCATTTCACATGCATACCTCACTATTTTTACAAAGCATTCATGATAAGCCATAAATCGAGCAATAAACCATGTTTCAAACCTCATGCATCAACACATGCATACAAGGGTCACTTACCTAGTGCATCCTTAAATCACATGGCATCATCAACCTCATTTCATATATTCAAAACATGCTTTAAAACAGTAGGTAAATACAATTAAAATCAAGTGCAATCAAAGGTTCAAAACTAGCACAATCCGAGAGAGAATTTCACTTTACTTACTTCCAAACTTAGTAAAGAGTTTCAAGCTCTTACTAAGTTCCCAAAACCTTTTCTAAAACGTTTCCACACTGGAAAACCAAGTTCCACTCACCGACTTGCGAAACCACGCTTGCCGACACAACTATCAATCGTCTAAAGCCTCCTACAACACTTTGTTTGCTTGCAGATTACTATCCATTGTTTTCAACATATTAATACAGAAGTTCAATGCATTAAAATGCATCCAAAACACTAGGAATCAATAGAAATCCCGCAACCCTGCTCTAAAGCATCAAAACACCCATCTGAAATAATAAAAAACTCAATTGATTGACCTCTAACCTCAGCCCAACCATTACCCAACACCTCCAACACATTTTAGGCATTAATCAACATAAAAAAACATCCTAAAACCAACCTTATACCTCCAACAACTCGGATTTCTCTAGAGCACCCCCAAAAATCAACCAAAAACACCTCAAAAAACAAGGATCTCAAGGATTTCGGGATCTCTATGATTAAGACTCCACTTCAACACCAAAAACCTTTCAAAACTCATTTAGAAACAATCTCAAACTAGCCAATTAAATCAAACTCCGAAAATCACATTAAAATCCATTTTTCTATCAAGATTTCAATAGTTTATCAAACTAATAACAAAACATCAACCGTAATCATTAATAAAGAGTCAAATATCTTTGGAATTTCATTAAAGAACCTAGATTAGAGGGTTAGCATGAAATTTATCTCCAATCCTTGCTCCTCTAATTTGTCAAGATTAACTTTAAAGAAACTTGGAGAAAATGAAAGAAATCAAAAGAGAAAATGAGAGAAAATGGAGAGTGTTGGCTGAGTGAAGAAGAGAAAATGAAAAAGGTCGTCAATTTTTCTTTAACTATTTAACTACCATCTTAATTAAATCAATTAATTAAAAGCATTTTTAATTTTTAATAAACATTGAAAACACATGCCAAATTAGGGAAAATTCATAATTGCCAAGTAGCTCCCTAAAGATTCTAAGATTTCGACTCTTCTTGAAAAACACATTTTCCCAACTTTTAAATCATTACATTTTGGTCACTGCCCAAAATGTACACAATCAAAAACTCGTTTTGTAAAATTGACTTAACCAACCTCTTAAACATAATTTTAGAGGATTTTAGAAATTTTTATCATATTTTTATCCCATCCCAAACCTTGATTTCCTTAAACCACCTTTTAATAGTTCGAACCATCGACATCGGTTCCGCCAACCCAACCCGACTTGCCCAATCACCTAAGCCCAAAACCAGCGCGTTACACTTGTCCTCAAGCAATGCAAACCATCAATTGCCAAACCTTGGTTTTTATAAATTGTTTCCTTGGTCTTAATTTTCCCTCTCTCTCCAAACCATGGCGAAGAACACTTTGGCCCTTAAAACTTTGGATGCCCTAGGAATTCCCTGGAATCAAACTATAAGATTTGTGAGTGTGTGCATGTATTGTGAACAAGATGATTAAAAGGATTCTAAGTAAACACTTAAGCATTAAACTACATAACTTGGGTTTTTAAGCAACCTAACCTACTGGAGCTAGTTTCGGGCACCTCTAGTGATTAGCTTAGAGCTGGTTTCGGGCACCTCTAGGGCCTCCTTAAGCTAAATCCAGTGGTGGGAACCTCTAACTTTTACCCAATTTTCTTTCTAAGCTAGTATATGTCCTAAGTGTACTAGAATTCCTTAAATCATGCAAGTCACATAGGTGTTTAACTTTTAATTTCATAGTGTGATCCGAAGTTATCTTCCTTTAAGCATCCTAAAAATAAAGGCTCTCAACAGTTCTAAAAAATGGTAAGAAGAGAGAGTTCTATTGCCAAGAAAGAAGATTTAATTAAAACTAAACTAAGGCAATTGATAGAAAGTACTGATGTGGCATAAGCAAAAGTCAGGTAAGGCAGATGCAATAATAAAAAAATTTAACAAGTAAAAGCACAAAATCTGCAATGCAATTATATTATACTACTGCGACATGGCAGTGCCTTGGCCTCTCTTCCTACACCCCCAAACTCGAACCAAGCATTGCCCTCAATGCTTACATTTCATACAAAATTGAAGAGGAATTTAAATGGATTTAGAGGTGGCAGAATCATCCTCCTCGTCACTGTCGGGCTCCAAAACTAGCCTCTTCGTTGGCTTAGAAGTTGTTCGCTTGATTCGTTTGGACTCTCGGGGTGGCTCGACGCGTGATGGTGGGGTGGGCTATGTTGTCGGGGCATCTACCTCTTCAAGGGAATCAAGGTCGACGTTGTCCATGTTTAGTCCCTTGCGGTTGATCAAGTCAAACACCTGGCTAACAAAGTGGTCACTATCTGAGGTGGTGTGAGGTATGGATCTGGCCGGTGTGTCTAAGCCAGCCTTGCGCTTGCTGCGGTAGAAAGTGTATTAGAGGATGCGGTAGGCTGGGACTGTGGTGCCTGGCAGTAGCGGTGGTAGGGGTCTATTGGGCTTTGTGCTGGGCTGCGACAGCGGTATAGAAGACGGAGGTAGGGAAGAAGGGGAATTGGACCATCGGGTCAGGGAACTTCCTTTAGATCCTCTAAGTTGTTGCAGTAGGGAAATCCCTAGTATACGCCATGAACAACTGCTGGCGTTGGTCCATTGCCTCCAGCTTGTTCAGAATCTACTAGAGGTCTACGGCGATAGGGGCATGCATCTGAGGTGTCATCGGGACGGATGCCGAGGCTGCTGCCCCGACAATACTCTGCATCGGTGTGGCCTGTAGGGGTTCAGTGTCTCAAATCTCTATGATTCTGCGGCAGGTCACCTTGTCCCATCCTTGTCTTTCTTTTGTAAGTTTGTCGGTTCTGTCGAACGAGACTTCATTCTCCGTGCAAAGGCCGGTGATGAGTGACAGGAAATAGAGCGGCCCGTTCTTCTTCACTGTGCATTTGTAAAACCTTGGCATGCTCATCTCTTTCAATGTGCAAGCCGTAGAACCTGTTGATGTTTTCGGCATCGATGTAGATGGCTTTTCCCCTCACATGCACGAATAGTGCGTCAGCACTTGGCCTATGAGCATGGAACTCTTGAACTATCGTGAGATTGGCCTGGGCCAGCTAAAGTCAGAAGACTTGCCACTTTTGGTGTAGGATCTTGTTGAAAAGGAAGGGCTCGTTGCCGTAATTTTGTTCATTGGATACTTGGAACCCTCGCTCTTCCCACACTTGTCGCGAGATGTAGTGCATTATAAACTATTCTTCCACCGATGTCGGTGCGAAGCGAGTATAGGCCGGTGCCGCGACAGCACTGGAAGATGCCCCTATGGTTGCCATCTAAATTGTATAAGAGCAATGAGCGTAATTGAGAGCGAGTAAAAAGAGTTGAGAGCAGAATTGAGCGTGAATAACTGTAAGATTCAAGTAGTAAAAGAAAGTAGGAAGTTGATAACAAAGGAGAATAGTGGCTTTTTTATAGAGTCTTGGCACATTTTGCCGGTGGAGCGCAATACGCGGCCACGACCGTTACTAGCTATTTCTAGCCACTGTAGCCCATTGCAATTATGTCCGTTGGAAAACTATCCGTTGCAGCTCTCGCAGTGTATTGGGCGACGGATGTCACAGCAGCTAACGATTACCTCTCCAAGCCGTTGGTTCCTCCTTTTTTCCTTCTTGATCTCCCTCCTAAGAATAAGAGACGAAAAAAAATTATTCTAAAAAAATGTGAAAATAAATATAGATAACTAAAAATAAAAATTTATTCTGAAAAATAAAAATTGATCCCAATAAAAATAAAGTAAAGAGAGAAAAGATTAGTGCACTAAAGGAGTGCACTTGAAGAAAAAGAAAGACAACTTACTACAAAGAAATGCTTACAACGATCTTATCACTGAACAAACAAGAACAAGTTGTTTCGGGTATTTTCAAGCATTTCATGGCATAAACAAGCATCCTTCATCATTTCCAAGCATTTCAACGAACAAACAACACTTTATATATGTAAAATACACTAAAATTTCGAATCTGAATTTTTTCGATTTTTTTTACTTTGACTTTTCTAGTCAAACTTTGACTTTTTTCAAAAAATATTCTTAAGAAATTCGATTTTTTTATTTATTATTTTTTTTGTTTTGTAGTGCAAAACGTGCTAAAATCCAACCTGGCTCTAATACCATATGATAAGGGGTACGCTTGTCGAAACGATGTTCCTTGTCTATAACGGATCTAGGATAGTAGCAAGCATATCTCTGCAATAAAAACAAAAATTGGACATTGTTTTAGGATCAAAATAACAAGAAAAATAAAAAGAAAATAAAAAGAAACAAAGAAAAAGTGTGTAGGAATTTCTGGACAGATTTGGACGACGAAGAAGACGAATGCTTCAAAGGGCGTTCATGGTTGTTTCGGTGTCCAAAAAATGACAGAAAAGTTGCTGGAAATTTAGAAGAAATTTTGTAACATTAAACTCTAAAGAACCTGCACAATCTACGGAGCAAACCTGAATCGAATCTGTCTAACGCCGAATGACTTGGACCCACTGGATAGCGATCTAGGAACCCGAAGTATCAAGTAAATTTGACACAGCAAACAACGTCTGAAATGCCAAAGAAAGTTCGGTGAAAAACCGAAATTGAAAGGATAATCTCACAAAAAAATATTCATAAAATGATCCAACCTTTATAAGTTAAATTCGGCCAATATACATAATATAATGGAAGTTGGCCGGTTTACAAACATGTGGTTGTTATTTGAAGCCATTTGAATATTAAATTCAAATGAAAAAAAAAGAACTTCCCAAAGTGGTGGCACTCACTACTGGCAGTGCATTTGAGTTTTGTTAGGCGGCACATAATTGAGCACATGTTTAATGTGCGCCCCATTTGAATTTCAAGAAATCTACACATGTGAATTGTGCTCATGGATTTTCAAATGAAAAACCAATTGTACTTATCCTTTTCTGCTACTCACGCGTGCTGCCTTTGTGTTGAAATTCAATTCACTTGCCGTACATGGTGAAAACGTCCAACAAATGTCACTCGGATGCTTTGAACTCCATTTGTCGCGCCTTGGGAGGAAATGAACCCAAAAATATATTCGGCTGCTTATTTTTGCATTAAGCCGTTTTTCATGGTTACGCACGGTACACGCTCACACGAATACATGGCACTGTCAATTCGACTCTCACTTGTTGTAATGGCTGCCATACATTTGTAGGTTACTTGTTCAGCTGCTACTGGACTTGTCACCTGTAGTTGGGCTATTGGAGCTAAAGTTGAGCTGACTGGAAATGAGTTGAGCTGGAACGAACTAGCAAAAAAAATGTGATGAGCTGAAAGTGAGCCGGTTACACTCTCCTGAGTTGGGACTGAGCTGCATACACTCTGGTGAGCTGGAGATGAGCTGCATATGCACACTTGAGCTGGAGTTGAGCTGCATATGCTCACTTGAGCTAGTGTCCTCCTACGTACCTGTGTCAAAAGGCAAAAAAAACTTCCATCAGAGTATTGTAAACTTAATGGAAACACTAATACAAGTCGTAAACACTTGCAACCTTATTTATTAGCTCGCAAACAAATATAAACACACCATAAGTTATATCAAACTGAGTCAAAACACACCAAACAAACTATATACATAGTAAACACACTAATATAAATAATATAAGTATAAGAAATGTTACACATCAGTATGTAAGAAATGAAAAAACAAACTTCCCTGAAATTTTGATGTTGCATTCTTTGGGTGGCATAAACATGCTCACATCAATATACTCCCTTATCCCTCAGAACATGTGCTCCTGTATGTGGTAGCAGCCTTTGTCCATGTTCTCCGCCTTGTGTGCCGCAACATGTGTCCTGGAATAGTGCAATATGTTTGTCGCAGAATTCTACCGTTTCAGTGCTGGGGCCTTTTGGTTCCTTACTGCTACCTTGTTGCTGAGTGGCATGTAGTGCTTGACAAGTTGTTGTATCGTTGGCATGTTTCCTACTGTTCAGAACATGAATTGTAACATGCTCATCATTAATCCTCATTGTCAGTTCTCCTTTATCCACGTCGATTACAGTCCCCCCCAGTTGCGAGGAGTGGCCGTCCAAGTATCAACGAAGCTCTTTCATCTACATCACAATCTAAGATGAGGAAACCAGTGAGGAAAATAAAATTACTCACTTTTATTGAGATATCTTCGGTTTTCCCTTCCAGTTGCACATGTGATCCGTCTACAAGCTGTAGCATCACTGTGGTCGGTTGTGCCATCCCAATATCCAATTTTTGAAAGACGGACTTGGGCATGATATTGATGCTTGCTTCTAAATCACATAGCTCTCTCCACTCATATGTGTTCCCGATCGCGCATGGTATGAGAAAGCTTTCGGGATCCTGAAGCTTGGGTGGCACTCAATTGTGTAATGCGGCCATACATTCCTCCGTTACAGCCACCGTTTCAAATTCCCTAATTCTTCTTCTCTTTGACACTATGTCCTTATGGAACTTGGCATAGATTGGAATCTCTTTGATTGCTTCCACCAGAGGTATATTGATATGTACATGTTTAAGTATATACATAAACATCTTAAACTGGTACTCATGCTTTTGTTGTTTCAGCCTCTGTGGGAATGGTGGAGTTGGTAGGCTATCTCTGGCTTTGTGGGTGATGCCACAGGGTCTCCGGTGGCAGGATTTGAGAGCACAAGTGCACACTCCTGCCAAGTTATAGTATAAAAGATGTCGAATCCCACGAGGATTTGAATAGTTTCTTCGAGTGTGTATCTGCACAAGAAATTTAAATGCACAATTAATTTTCAGGTTTGGTTAAAGGAATAAAACTAAAAACACAATTAATTAAAGTATGGGAGATTAGAGTAATAGAATGGGCCATGTAATTACTGATCATTAGTGTGTAGACTGCATTGCATAGGTTAAGGTTGGATTGTGCTGGCACGATATGCTGCCTCAGCGGGTATGGCGGGCGGCAAACTACGACCCTGTCACACGGCCGCAGCAGGTCACTACCACTGCAGGGGTGTGTACTGTCTTGGAAGGTGGGATGGAAAGATGTCCTGGCTGCAATTCTGGCAGATACTCCAAGTTTAGCAGGATAGTCGACAGTGATCCCTCTTATTTCTAGGTTAGGATGCTCGAGATTGATAACTTGAGGACTAGTGCGGAACCAAGTCAATCAACTCGGATAGAGATCCCTTTAGCCGCCGAAACTTGTGGACTAGTGTGGAACCAAGTTAGTCACGCCTCCCGTTGTAATCGTACTTAACCCTCTCATAAGCCTTGCACTTTCATGCCCGACAAATAGATTCTCTCAAACGAGTGGTGTAGAAAGATTGAAAGAATGAAGAACAATGGATTAAGTAAACTTGGAATATGTATTGCAAAAAAACTCAACCTATTACAATCGTTTCTTACAACTACTCTACTAGCAAAAACCTAAACCCTAAGGAGTTTAGAACATAGCTGACTCCCTCTCTCCATCTCTCTTTCTCTCAATCAATCTTTATCTATGTCTCTCTGCTTGATTTGCTAAATAAATGTGGTTTATATAGGCAAAGATCTAGTCTATGTCCTTCTTGGAGTAGAAGTCCTTCTTGAAGTAGAAATCCTTCTTGGACCAGAAATCCTTCTTGGAGTAGAAATCCTTGTTCAGCAAGTAAAGATAAGTTACTTTACTTGTTGATCCTTGATCAGCTCTATGCTCTGCTCCAGACCTCAGAAAAATGCAAGATTGGGCTCAATGGACTCAGAAAAATGTCCTTTATCAAACGAAACCCATCTTGACTATGTCGGCATTTTGTCGTCTTTGCGGCATTCTGCGATGGTAGCATCCTTGGGGGCAGCATTCTGCAGCGGCATCGTCTTTGGCGGCAACTGGAACTGCTTCAGTACAGCTCATTATGCTCCCTGCTTTCCTGTCCTCTCTTCCTCTGATCAGCAACAAGCACCTGAAATAGAAAACTAACTAAAACAATACCTTTTCTCTAACAGATATAAGATATTCAATAAAAGCGTGGTAAAAGAAGAAATATTGTTATAATGCATGACATGCAGCTAATTATGCCTAACAAAGCTTAAGAACAACAACAATAAAGGCAGAAATGTGCATAAAATATAGAACTTCTAGACACTCTACACACCCCCAAACTCGAACTATTGCTTGTCCTCAAGCAATGCATCCTAACTAGTAAACCTACCATTGTACATAAATAAAAATAAAACCTAGTTTTTAACTTGGTTTCTTACCTCAAGGCCGTGGTACCTATATTAGTTTAGTGTGAGGGAATAACATGAAGTAACTTTAAATTTAATTCTAGTGCCAGTGCAGTTTGTGCATGTCTGTGTACATGCTGAATATGCTAAGTATACTAAGTAAACAAAGAATTCTATAAAAGTTAAAGAAAAAGGATATAGAGTTGCTGCTTTGGCAGCACAGTTAAGCACTTCTTTTCTTTATATTTTTTCTCTGATCATGGCTTTTAAGGGCTTCAGATCATCACAACTACTCTCTAGGTCTAAAGCTAAGATAGGAGCATACTACGAAACTTCGAACCCTTTGAGTAGATTCATCCCGTGAAGGCTTTCATTCACTCATGCTAATTTTTCCGTCACTTCAAAGAATTTCAGATACATGGACTTTGATAGCAGCGAAGTGTCCTTGCTCATGATCCTTCATAGAGCATGTTTCGGGCACCTCTAGGGTATTCAGCCTTTTCTTTGTTTTGCGGCCGTGGTGGCATTGCTTTTTATTTTACTTTGCTGCACTATGCTGCCCCGACGGCATACCTGCATCTAATATAAGAATTTTCATTAAGTTTAAGCAGGCAATGTACACTTAGAACTCAAACAATATTCAGCATTTAACAGAAGTGTAATTAAAGTTTGGCAACTAAAAAGATATTTCTAAGGTGTTTTTCATGCTTCTTCCCAATATTAAGTTCAATTTTAAGTGTGGTGAAAAAATAGAATCGGCTAACTATCATAGACACAAGTTATTTAACCCAGGTTTCCAATTTTCATTAAGTACTAGGCAGGATTTACAATGCAACTACATGCTTAACAGAATAACATGAGGACTAACACCCCCAAACTCAAGGCGTGCATTGCCCTTAATGCATTAGACAAAATAAAACCTAAACAGAAAAACATAAAATAAAGAAGAGAAAAAAATAAAGAAAATAATGGTGCTAGAAGCTGCTCGAGTTGTCTTTTAACTCGGTGGACTTGGAGGAAGATGAGATGACTAGGCGGCGGGTGGCAGGTGATTTGGTGGCGAGGCTCTGCTTCTGGCCGTGAATTGGCTGGACTCTGATGGGAATGGGTCTCTTTGGTTGCTACTCCAGCTCGGTTTATGTCCCTTCATCCTCTGGTGTAGCTGCTACCACATGCCTCTTTCTCTTCTTTGTTGCCTCGTCCGGCTCTGCATCATCGGAGGAATTAGACACCTCCTCGTCAAGGAAATTGGTGGCCTGGACTTTCTCCTCTGCTGCTGTCTTTGCCGCTTGGGCGGCTGTCCTTGTTTACTCCTCATATTTCTTGACGGCCTGTCTTTTATAGTAGGGTCTGAATCTAGATAAGTAGTTGTGAGACATACTAATAAAAATAATATAACTGAAAATAAAATATGGTCCTAAGCTTATTAAGATCTATTCCTAAAGAAAACAATAAAGATGTGGAAAAACTAAAATTATGTTACAGCGGGTTTGTTTCTGGTACTTCTTATAGTCCACCCGCACCCTCCATCGAGTGATTCTTCTCATGGGGGAGTCTTTCTTCCTCGTTCCCTTGTAATCCATGCGAATCCTCCACCTTGTTTCTTTTTCTGAAGGCATCAACATGTGATTAGTAAAAATTATACCACTATCAAACCATGTACTTACCTTATCTTTGTCATGATTTGTTATGGTGGAGGATGGCTTTTGCTGCTAAGGCAGCTGTTCAGGCGGCCAACTGTCGGGGCAGTAGTCTGTCATAATGTGGTTCAGGTCAAGGAAAAACTTGACATATTGAAGAGCTTCATCATCCATAACACTGTGTTCTTCAGGTCTCTCGTACATCTCCATCAGTAGAGATTGTGATGGCTTTAGATCTTCTAACATCGGCTTCTCTAAATATATGTAGTCCATAGTGGCCAAGGTTTCTGCCGAGGCGGGCATGGTTACTGTGATTGCTGGTGAGGCCGACATTGTTGCCGAAGCTACTGTTGCGATGGGCATATTTCCTGTGGGTTCTGATATTGTCGTGACATCATCAATTTGTATGTTGGCCTCTCTAGCTATTTCCGTAGCCTTGCTCTGTTCAAGTTCCACAATTCTTGCTTGGTCAATTTCTTGCATTGGTTCATCATGTGTGGGGTAGTCCCTTGCATCCTCTTCCATTGGGATATAAGTATCCCTAGGTCTCAATTGCTGGTGATCCATGGGTTCCGCGGCATGGGTTTTATGTTCATCCACGACATTTATTGGGACAGAGTTGCTCAAAAGTGCATCCATCCTGGCGAGTTTTGCCTCCATAACAGTTAACACGTCTTAAGTGAGCGTGAGGAAAGCTTGAAACGTGTCTTCTAAGGAATTTGATTGCTCTTGAGGAGGACTGCATTGCCAGGGCTTTTGTACTGGTGCAACGACAAAATTATCGTAGTAAATTTTTTTTTTGAGGTTGTTGATCATACCATGAGAAATTTTGTTGCGACTGAAGATTCTGCAGTCCCTTTTGCTGCGGATGCGACATCTGCTCTTGGTCCCATTTTTGTTCGTCCATGTCTTCTCTGAAAAGTAAGGGGCGATTTTCGAACACATGATTTCCCTCACATAGATTGCAAGAATTGTCCAACATCAGCTCTCGAGTGGTTTCTCTTGATTGCTCTTGAAGCTGACCACCTTGCCCTAGCATGTTTGTTTCTGCAGAAAAATTGTTATGGTAAAAAAAGTTTGACAATTTTGATCATACCATGAAAAATTTTGTTGTTGCGACAGCAGCGCTTGCTGTCTTGTCTGCTGTCGTGGCGGCAACTGTTGTTTATGTTCAAACATCAGCTCCCATATAATTTTCCTCGACATTGTGTTGCCCTTGGACTTGTAGCGTACCTGAATATATATATATATATATATATATATATATATATACAAAAGGAAAAAAAATTAAAAACCTGAAATTTAAATGCAATTAAATAAAGAGTGCAGAAAACAAAACGAAGTCTCTATTGCCAATGCCCGACAACGACGCTCAAAACTTGTAGGGCGTGTAGGTGTTCCCTTTTTGTGAGGGCGCAAGTGCACACTCCTGCCAAGTCGTAGTATAAAAGATGTCAAATCCCACGAGGATTGGAATAGTTTCTTCGAGTGTGTATCTGTACAAGAACTTAACCCTTTCGTGAGCCTTTCACTTTCATGCCCGAAAAATAGATTCTCTCAAACGAGTGGTGTAGAAAGATTGAAAGAATGAAGACAATGGATTAAGTAAACTTGGAATATTTCTTGCAAAACAACTCAACATAATACAATCGTTTCTCACAAGTACTTTACAAGCAAAAACCTAAACCCTAAGGAGTTTAGAACATAGTCAACACCATCTCTCTATCTCTCTTTCTCTCAATCGATCTCTATCTCTATCTCTCCGCTTGGTTTGCTAAATACATATGGTTTATATAGGCAAAGATCTAGTCTAAGTCCTTCTTGGAGTAGAAATCCTTCTTGGAGCAGAAATCCTTCTTGGAGTAGAAATCCTTGTTCAGCAAGTAAAGATAAGTTACTTTAGTGGTCGATCCTTGATCCGCTCCATGCTCCGCTCCAAGCCTCAGAAAAATGTAAGATTGGGCTCAATGGACTCAGAAAAATGTCCTCTATCAAACGAGACCCATCTTTACTTTGTCGGCGTATTGTCGTCTGGGCGAAATTCTGCGGTGGCAGCGTCGTTGGCGGCGACATTCTGAACGGCATCGTCTTTGGCGGCAATGGAACTGCTTCAGTACAACTCCTTCTGCTCCCTGCTTTCCTGTCCTCTCTTCCTCTAATTAGCAACAAGCACCTGAAATAGAAAACTAACTAAAACAATACATGTTCTCTACCAAATATAAGATATTCAATAAAAGCATGGTAAAAGAAGAAATATTGTTATAATGCATGACATGCATCTAATTATGCCTAACTAAGCTTAAGAACAACAATAATAAGGGCAGGAATGTGCATAAAATATAGAACTTATGGACACTCTACACTTGCACTGCTCGTATGACGTTCCCTTAGCGGCTTTAGTGTCGCTAGAGAATCCTCCAACTGGCTTGGTGTTCAGGATTTGAACAATATGCCCCACTTTTGTTTTCAAGGATTTTAGTGTGGCCTCATTGTTCTACAACCGCATCTCTATTTTGTCCATAAAATTTTCTATCTTTTTAATGAACCTGTTAGTGTTAGCCATATATGCACTAGTTTGAGCCATAAAAGCATTTAAAGTGTTTTCGAGAGAACTAGATTGCATTGGTTGTTTGGCTTGCTGCTGCTGCTGCATGGGTTGTTGGAATCCTGAGGCTGGAGCATTCTGATTTTGTGGGTTCATGGAATTGTTAGGATTGCTCCAGGAGAAGTTGAGATGATGTTTCCAAGCTAGATTGTAATTGTTAGACATCTGATTGTTGCGATTGAAGTTTCCAACATAGCAGGTTGACTCTAGGTTTTGCGGGCATTCTGAAAAAGTATGGTTCTCCCAACAGTTTTTGCAAAATAAATCAATTACCTTAACTTCCTATTGATTGCTTTGTGACTGTAAGTTCATAACTAGCTTCGTCAAGGTAGTGATCTGGGATGAAATTGAGCCCTTAGACTCTAATTAATTAACTAAGTTTTGACGACGAACTCCTCCCCTTCTGGTCGTGGGAAACTGATAATCATTCTTGGTCGTCCTGTTTAAGATCTCAATGGCTTCTTCCGGTTCATTATCTAAGAGTATGTCGTTTGCCGTGTAACCCCCTTAGCTCAGCCTAGACGCTTGACCCGAACTACGAAGATTACACAGGGAAAACCAAAGTCAACCCAAAAGTCAACCTTGATTAACGACCTTTTTTTCATTTTTATCTTTTCTAAATCCACATTAAGCTTATGTGAACACTCAAGAGTCCTAGGGGAGATAGGCACAGCGATCGGAAATCAAACAGGGACTCAATTGCAAGAATTACAATTTTAGAGACCAAAATGTAAATTTTGGAAAATATAACGACTTTGTAGATTTTAAGTTTACCAATATGTAATTAGTCGTTTTACATGCGTCACTGTCAAATTTCAGCTTAAAAGGATATTCCAAGCTCATGCAATTGCATCTACAACATTCAGGACTAAAATGTAAAACATGAGATCCTGAAACAATTCAAATGATCAGACCAACGGTCAACCGTTCCGGAACACTAACCTTCGTACCAAAACGCCTGTATCGAAATGGTGTTGATTGTTTCGGTACTCGGGTGCGTTCCGAGACCAGTATCGGAACATGCCTCTCCAGTAGCCAAAGTGTTCTTAAACACCTTCACCCGTACCGAAACACTATGGCCATTTCGGGCCCTTGTTTCGAAACAGATAAGGGTGTTTCGATACACCCTGCCCTGCAACAACATTAATTTCTGGTTTTTCACATCTTAACACTATAAAACATGCTCCAAAACATACCATAACATACCAGCAACTTGTTTAGACATTAGAGAACATATTTAAGAAGCCTAAACTATAGCATGGCATCAAACACATGAACATTCAATCTATGTGCATGCTTCCTAACCACAAAACCAAATATAGCTCTCAAACCTCAAACCAAAGCAAATAAGACCATTTACAACTTCAAAAACCATAACAAACTTACAACAAACATAGGGAGTCTGAAATACATCTCCCAAATACAACTTCGAAACCCCATTGCCAATTACCAATACTAAAGTGTGTAAAAACATCACCATACACGAGCTTTACAATTCCTTGGATGTTCTTAACCTTCTTGTTGCCCAAAATCACTTCAATTATCTGCATTGTTGGTAAAAGAGAGCGTAAGCACATTTGCTTAGTGAGGCAAGCTCTAAAGAAAACCAACACAACAATGCATAATTCAAAAACACTTCTCAAAAGTCATTTTCATAAACATGCTCATTCTACCTCATGCATTTAATCTAATGCAAATCTTATGGCAAAGCCAAACACATGCTTGTGAAAACTAAAGCATTTCATGTACAAATCTCATATGCATTTCTCATACCATAAATCATCTCAATATTAGGTACATGTGAATCACATACATTTTCATTTATTGTATTGGCATTTCACATTTCATCATTACTCGAATATGCAGATTAGCTTGACCCAATGTCAAGTCCTACCCCGGGGGAATTTCTCATCACCGGACTCTCATGGCAGTATCTCTCTTCACCACAAAGCTTCGGTATTTCACTAAGTACTACCCCGATGGTATCTCTCATCATCGGATTCTCACTTTGGATTGAGATCGCACTACCCCCATTGCCCAATTCCAAAGAGCACATACAAATTTTTAGATTATAGTGCACTCTCATCCTATTGATTGATCAATTATATCTGGTAACTATCTCTACTTCTATGCCAATATATTATGTCAAAAACATCATCTCACCTATTGTTTTAATGCAACAATTCTCAAAACTTTCTCATCTCATTTCAAAAGCATGTGTTACTCATCAATGAAACATGTTATCTCATTAAATCTCTTCAAAGCATCATCTCATGCTACAAATCATGCATAAAAACAGTAGGAATTTGTATATCTCAAAGCAAGAGCATGTAAAAGCATTTTTGGGGCAACAACCACATATTTGAGAGCAAAACTAGCCATACTTACTTCCGGACTTAGGAAGGTGTTTCAAACCTTTCCTAAATCCCTAAACCTTATTTCTTTGTACCTCAATGACTTCTAAAACCATTCGCACTATTCGATTACATTTCGCTTGCTCGTCGAAACGCTATCTAAGCTCCCGACACTTCCGGATAAACACTAAAAGCATCTGAAGATGTCTCCCCTGTTCATAACATATAAGAGCAGAGTATTAATGCATCATCATGGATTGAAATCATCAGCCACACACCTAAACCCGCTGCTCTACTCAAAAGCCTCATTTCAGCCACCAAAACATCCGAAATCATCTCCAAACTCTTCCAAAACAAAGCCCAGCCAAGATCTATCACTCCCAAACATTTCTAAACTTCAATCAACACCAAAAATCACCATAAACTCGTCCTTATACCTCCATCTATAACAGAACACCAAAACCACCCCAAAAACCACCATTCTAGCATGCAAAACTTAGGAATCCAAACCTATTCGGGATTTGTTTGATAAAACCTCATTTATAACATCAATTACCATCCAAAATACATTAGAAATCAACCTCAAAACAGAGCCTAACCAATAGTTACGTAAATAATCAAGATGTCTTCAAGAATCTTGAGTTTAACACAATTTCATGTTTCTAACATTAAAGCAACTCAAAAATCATTAACAAATGATTGATAACTTGGGAATTTCAGTAAAGAAATGATCATTAGAGGAGAAGGACGAAGCTTACCTCTAATGGCTGATTTCTCCTTGATTTGGGCAAGTTTTCTTGAAAATCCAAAGTGAAAAAAGAGGATTTGATGGGGGAAAAGATTAGGAATCAAAAGAAGATTGAAATCTCATCAAAAGGAATGAAAATTACAGGATAATTGATGGAGGAATTTTGTTTGGCTGAAAAGAAAATGAGAGAAAACTAACGTAAGGTAGTTATGAAAAGTCAAAGATAAATTTTCTTTTTAATAATTCTATTTCCCTTAATTAAAATATTAATAAAAACACCCAAAATAAAGAGAAATCTGATTAAAAACATGTTGGAAAAATTAGCTCCTTAAAGATTCAAAGTTTCATTCCTTTACAAAACAATCACTATTCAACTTTTGCAAAAACTGCAATTTGGTCACTACAACGAAATGTAGTATTTCCAAACCTTATTTTGTAAAATTGTTTCCAGCACAATCACCTATATAATAAATGAGGATTTTTAGATATTTTTCCATAATTTTAAAGCATCCCGAACAAGGTGTTCCCTAAATCTCCCTTAAAGATTCGAAACGTTCTCGACTGGCCCGATTCAAACTTTAAAACTTCTAGGCTCAAAATCAGGGCGTTACATGCCAATGCATTCATCATCATCCTAGTTGTCGTGTTAATCGCATTGTAGAACATGGTCACATTCGTCCATACTGGTAATCTGTGCAAGGGGCATTTGTGTTATAGCTCTCGATATCGCTCCCAAGCCTCATGCATGGAATCGTCATCAACTAATCAAAAAGAAGAGATCTCATTACGTAATCCGTCAGTTAAATTTGTAGGATAAAAACGAGCTAAGAAATCACGATAAAGATCACTCCATGTTCCAATTGATCCTACTAGGATATTGTGGAGCCAAGTTTTTGCCATATCACTCACTAAATAGAGAAACAACTTCAATCTCAAAAAATCCTCATGTACTCCATGAATTTTAAATGAGTTACAGTGTAACATCGTGGTTCTAGGCCTAGATGTTTTAGACATCGGACCAGACCGGCCGTAAACGGTTCGAATCACGTAAGTTGATTTATGGAAATCAAGGATCGGGATAGGATAAAAATGTGGTAAAAATTGCTAAAATCCTCTAAAAATATGTTTAAGAGGTTGGTCAAATCAATTTTACAAAAAGATTTTTTGAAGTGGTACATTTTGAGTAGTGACCAAATTGTAAAGTTTCAAAACTATGGAAAATGTGATTTTAAAAAGAGAAGCCAAAATCTTAGAATCTTTAGGGAGCTTTATGGCAATTTAGCCTTTCCTTAATATGACATGTGTTTAAAAAGGTTTTAATTAAATAGTTTTAATTGGCTTTTATTTTATTTAATTAATTAGGTGGTTAATTAGTGAGATTCCATCACGTAACTATCATTCTCTTCTCATTTTCAGCCAACACACAATTCTAACTTATTTTCTCTAGAATTCTTTTCTCCCAAACACTCCCTAAATATTTTCTAAACAAACTCTAAGAGTTCTTTCAAGATCTTTAAGATTTTAGCTAAGGAAAACTTGTCATCCATTGAGGGAAGCAAGGATTGGAGGTAAATCCCGTTCTACACCTCTAATCAAGGTTCTTTATTGAAATTCCCAAGATCTTTGGCTTCTAATTAATGTTTTTGGTTGAGTTTTCATTATAGTTTTTATTTGAGATTAAAATCTTGCGAAAATAAGATGAAATTCTTAATTTTCGGACTTGTTTTGTTCAACTCTGTTTTGGATTGATTTTAATTGAGTTTTGTGTTGGTTAATATGTTGAAAAGAAGTTTTATTGATATAGATCCCGAAATCCTTGAGATCCTTGAGTTTCTTGGTAGTTCTAGTTGGGTTTTTGAGGTGAAATGATGAAGTAATGCTTCCTAGAGGTATAAGGATGGGTTTGGATTGATTTTGGATGTGTTTTGATGTTTATAATTGTTTGGAAGTGATGTATGGTACCTGAGCTTGGTTTAGGAAGCAATAGATTGAGTTTTCGGTTGTTTCGGATGGGTAAATTGGTGTAGTTTTGGTGAGCAACGAGATTGTGATTGGTTGTTGGTGTTGAAATGCATTTTAATGCATTTGGATCTCTGTTTTGATGATGTGAAAATAGGGTATTTTGATCCAGGAGAAAACGAGGCGTTGTTGGAGGCTCCAGAAAAGTAATTTTCGTGTCGACGAGCAAGGCTTCACGTATCGGTGAGTGGAAATGGATTTTCCAACTTTGTAACGCTTTGAGTGTGGTCTTGGGAGCTTAGTGTAAGTTTGAAACACTTAGCTAAGCTCAAGAGTAAGTGATTCGAAAATCTCATTCGGAAATGTGCTATGTTTTGATGGAAATGCACTTGAGTTAAATGTGGTTTTGATTACTATTTTAAAGCATGTTTTAAGAATGGTTAATGGTGGATTTTAATGCCATTATGATAAAGATGCACTAGGTAAGTAATCATTGGTTTTCTGTGATAAATGCATATGATGTTAAGCATGTTTATGCTAGTGGAAATGGCATTGTGTTTATGCTTGTAAAACAGTGGAATATTGATGTTAAATGATTATATTGGCAAGTGATGAAAGTGGTTTTTGGTTACTTTTAATCGGATATAGTTAGCCGACTATAGGATTGAGTGCACCGTGAATAAAGTCACCTTGGATGTCGAGGGGTTGTGATTGTGTCGTAATCTCCATCCAAGTACCCTAACGATTGAGGCTAAGATCACAACGGTGAACGGTTTAATCTCGTGTGTGAGTCTTGTGGTATGTGTCCCATACACTCGTTAGTGGAATTATACAACTACCGATGAGTGATGTTGAGGGGTTGTGATTGTGCCATTAATCTCCATCACGTGTGTTGAGGGGTTATGATTGTGCCATTGATCTCCAACTTGTGTAGTCTGGTAGTATGTATGAAGCGTGTGGGACAACTCTTGTAATCCGCGTACCCGATTGTGTCTTTTGTTTCGGCATGGTTTGAGGATTATCACTTGAGAGCCAATATAATGTTAAAGATTAATGATTAAGCATGAGATGCTTGTGAATGATGCAAGAATGCATGTGATGCTTGGTTTAAGCACGAGCGAAGGAATTTGTTGTTCATTTAATGATGCAATATGCATGTGGTTTTAAAAGTGCATTGAATGCTTAAATGAGCAAGTTTAAAAGAAAGACATGAGTTTGCAAATGAAGTTGCAATGGTTTAATGAAATGCATTGATGAATGTTGTTTTAGCGATCCTCACTAAGCTATATGCTTACGCTCATTTGTTTCATCAATGCAGAGAATTGAGCTTTCAAGGCAGCCCCAAAGCAAGGGGAATTCAAGAGTTTTTTACTAAGCGATGTATGTGGTACACCTTTAGTGTAATAAGTGGCAATGGGTAGGATTTCTACTCTTGTTAGTATTTGGTGATGTTAAACACCTTAAGCATGTTTTGTTTGCTTATCTTTGGTTTGTAAATGGCCTTTGAGGATTGATTTGTGCTTGAATGTGGCTTTTAGCTTTTGTATGGTTTTGAAAACTAGGAAGCATGCATATATATCTAATGCTTGCATGAATGATGCTATGTTTTAGTTTATGCTTCGTATTGTTGGTCATTGGTGCTTACACATGTTATATGTATGTTGTGGCATGAATTATAATGATTTCAGAGGTGATTATGTGTGGAAAACCAGCAAATTGTGAAGTTGCAGGGAAAGGTGTATGGGAACGCCTTACCTGTTTCGAAACGATGGCCTGGAATGGTCATGAGGATTCGGAACGGACAGGAACGTTCCGGAACGTTTTGCTACTGGAAAGTTGTATTTCGATACGGGTTTCGGAACACACTCGCGTAACGAAACAGTCAACCTGGTTTCGAAACGACCGTTTTGATACAGGGTCTTGTGTTTCGAAACACCCGACAGTTGGTATTTAAATTTGAATTGTTTCAGGTTTCTGTTTTCTTACGTTTTGGTCCCTGAGTCTTGAATGCTTAATTAAATGAGTTTGGATGATCCGTTTAAGATGAAATTTGACATGTTGGCATATTATATGATTAATTTTGGATTGGTAACTTTAAAACATGTTAAGTCCTTGTAATTCACGAAATTTACAAATTAGTCCCTAAAAGACGTTTGTATGCAATTGAAACCCTAATTGAACTCTGATCGTTGTGCCGTTTCTCCCTAATGGTCTTGCTAATCATATAGGTTAATATTGTGCATCTAGAAAAGATAAAAAGAAAAAGGGTCGTTAATCATGGTTGACTGTAATGGGTTGACTTTGGTTTTCCCCGTGTAATCTTCTTAGTTTGGATCGGGCGTCTAGGCCGGGCTAAGGGGGTTACATTTGTTGGTATCAGAGCCACGTTACAAAATAATTGGGGATGTTGGTATGTGAAATTGATATGTATTGAAGTATGTTATTTGAAAAGCATGAATTTGGTTTATTTTGGAGCTTATGTTATGCTTGATTGATGTGAATCGCATGTGAGATGAATATGATTGTGTGCTGATGAAGCGATGTTGATATGTGCTGGTTGTGGAGGATGGAAAGCATGATGATTCTGTTATGCTCTTGTATGTTATGTTATATTTGAGGGAAATCGGGGTACCCATTGTCTTATTACACTAGTTAAATGTTTTTGTAAACTTGGATCCTTGCTTGAGGCTGACCTAAATGGTTTGATTTGTTCTTTTTGTTGTTATGCCTTGTTAAAAATAGCACTATGGGTCCGAGGAGAGAGCTGAGGTCGAACACAATAGTGCACGCGGCTGAGTAGGGTGAGCAAGGGGCTGATGTCCCTCATGGTGGAAACTTACCTCCTCCGTCTCTACCTGGAGGTGGGGAGCAGGAGCATCAAGGACTTGATGGTCTGGGTTTAGGTGATCTAACGCATTTGGTTCAGACGATCACCGGGGCGTTTTAGGCTGCTGTAGCCGGAGCGCATGTACAGGCCTCTGCAGCTGGGCAGGCGGGCTTACCTTTGGGGAGGTTGAGGAGCCTAGGAGCTGTGGAGTTCTTTGGAATGTCTCATGAGGCGTTAGAAGCCTGGTTAGCGTGTATGATCCGTATTATAGATCAAATGGGATGCAACAATGTGCGCAAGCTAGGATGCGCAGTTTCTTTGCTGCAAGGTGATGTCTATAGCTGGTGGATGACTACCACCGCTGGATTGGAACCCAACGTGGTAGATTGGTTTTATTTCAAGGGTGCCTTCAAGAGGAAGTATCTACGGGTGAGGCACTTGGACGAGAAGAAACGCAAGTTTATGTCGCTAGTTCAGGTCAGCCTTTCTATAGTTGAGTACAAGGTCCACTTCATACGTCTGAGCCAGTATGCCCCTGAGCTGATACCTAGTGAGAGGCACCGATGTGATCGCTCCCGATACGTGTTGGTGCAAGAAGTCAAAACCTATATGTTGGCTGTAGATTACACTGACTTCGATGTGCTTGTATGTCGAGCCAAAGACATCTTACAGAACTTGGGTTTGTCGTCTCAAGGTGTTGGATCTAGCTCTAGGAAGAGAGAAGATGAGTGTAGTTATGGGGGTGGACGAAACAAAAGAGGTTGAGATATGAGACATCAGCTTGAGGGGAGGCGAGGTACTCCGGGTCGAGGCAGTCAAGTCCATAGAGGCCGAGTGAGGTCTGAGCAGCACACGTGCTGGACATGTGGATCGAGGGACCATCGGAGGCGAGATTGTCTTCGAGCATCTAGAGAGGTTCAGGCTCTTACTGTGGTGACAGGGAATTCGTGTTGGAATTGTGGTTCAGCGAATCACATGAGGTGGGAGTGTCCTTTGTTGGCTTGTGGAGGCCAGGGACGTGCACCTGCTGTGGCTGCACCTCGGAGAAGCCGTGGGCACGACCGAGGGAATTTTCAGAGAAGAGAAGAGAGCCAGAGAGGCATTGCACATGTGGTTTAAGTTCGGCTTGAAGGAGGCGGTCCTGCGAGGGTCTATGCTCAGCGCGAGGAGCGCAACGATACCGATGTTATTGCAAGTACCTTTACTCTTCAATCTATATCATTGATGGCTTTGATTGATTATGGATCTACGTAATCTTATATCTTCAGTGAGCATGCACATTTGCTTGATGTACCTGTTGAGTTGCTTGAAGTAGGAATGCAATTGACTAGTTCTTTTGGTGAGACTGTAGCACTAGGAAGTTGTATAGGAGATGCCCTTTATCTGTGCAAGGTCATGTTTTTCTTGTCGATTTGATGGAGTTACCCTTCTACGGTTTCGATGTAATCCTTGGTATGGATTGGTTGACTGAGCATAGAGCGGTGGTTGACTTTGATGTCAAGCGGGTCAATTTAAAGCATTATGATGATTATGAAGTAGTGGTAGTAGGCGAGAATATGAAATTCCTATCGAATGCAATTTCGGTTTTGGAAACAAACTGTATGATGAAGTTGGGTTGTGAGGCTTACCTTGCCTATGTGATGAATCCTGCCACCAAGGATATGCCTGTGCAGGACATCCGAACCGTTTGCGATTTTCCGTGTGTCTTTCTAGAAGAATTGCCTGGGATTCCAACAAACAGGGAAGTTGTGTTTGGTATCAAGTTGTACGAGAATAGGACTCCGGTGTCCATTGCTCCTTATCGTATGGCACCTAAAGAGCTAAAAGCGTTGAAAACACAATTGCAAGAGTTGTTGGATCGAGGGTTCATCCAGCCGAGTGTGTCACATTGGGGTGCACCAGTCTTGTTTGTAAAGAAGAAAGATGGGACAATGCGGATGTGCATAGATTATCAGCAACTGAACAAGTTGGCGATCAAGAACGCGTATCCCTTGCCTAGGATTGATGATCTATTTGATCAGTTCCAGGGAGCCTCGGTGTTTTCTAAGATAGACTTGAGGTCAGGATATTACCAGCTGATTGTGAAGGATGTGGACGTACCTAAGATAGCTTTTAGGACAAGGTACGGGCATTACGAGTTCTTTGTGAAGCCGTTTTGTTTGACCAACGCGCCTGCTACTTTCATGGACATGATGAACCGTGTATTCCATGAATTCTTGGATCAGTTTTTGGTGGTGTTCATCGATGATATCCTTGTGTATTCGCGTACCGAGGAGGATCATGATAGACACTTGAGAATCGTTTTGCAAGCGTTGTTGGAGAATCAGTTGAATACCAAGCTAAGTAAGTGTGATTTTTGGCTTAAGGTGGCAGTCGTCTTTGGACATGTTGTGTCAGCTGAGGGTATTCGCTAGGGGTGTGCAAAAATATCTGATCCGAACGATCCGATCCGTTTATCCGGTGATCCGATCCGAATTTTAGGATACCCGATCCGATTTTTTTTTCAGATAATTCGGATTGGATATCCGGTAAAAAAATCGGATATTCGGATCGGATACGGATCATGAAAATATTAATTTTGGATTATCCGAATATCTGAAAAAATAAATGGGCCATTAGCCCTAGGCCCCTATCTGAGTATCTGTGACGGGAAACTTTTCTAAATCTCAGCCATTAGCCCTTTCACGAGAATTTTCTCCCAAAACATATCTTCCCCTTTCGTCAGTTCTCAAAAATTTGCCCTAGCTTAGCCTCAAGCCCTCAACCTTCATCTCTCACTCTGATCTACTCCACTCTTCTCATTTTTTATCTGCGATTGTATCGTTGCTGTCTAGTCTGGTGGTGCCATTCCTTCTCTTTGGTGAAATATTATCCGGTGGACCTCATTTTCATTTTCCCCTTAAGTTCTGAGTATCTGTGATTTTTTTATCATTTCTCAAGTTTTGGTGAAGCATTGCCCGACGCTCGTGCTGTAAGTATCCATCTCTTGCCCCTACCTTATTTCCCCTGTCTTTTAATTATATGCTTGTTTCTCTTTGCACTTTATTTGGTTTTCATATTATGGTAGATTAGAGATGCTAGGTTTGATAAACTTGAATTAATAAACTGTTAATTAAATTAAATTGAGTTCGAAAACTTGAAATTTTGGTGTTTGGGACCAACTTACATCACGTTTCTTTGTCAAAAAGTATATCACTACTAATTGAATTTGATTTTGATGCCGGCAGCAGTCAATAATTGAAAAAAAGCATATCATTGTTAATTGAATTTGGGTTTCATATTATGGTAGATTAGAGATGCTTTTTTTCCCTTCACACAGTGAGGTTAATTGAATTGAAAAAAAAGCATATCACGTTTCTTTATTCTTCTTCATTGTTAATTGAAAAAAACTTATTGCTTGCTTTGATTGCATATCACTGTTAATTAAATTTGGTTTTCATATTATGTAGATTAGAGGTGCTTTGATTGCTGCTGCACCGAATTTGTTAACATTTTTTTTATTTGTTGCAATTTGTTTGAATGAAAATTTGCTCACAGACATATATATTAATGTCTTCATCTATTTCTGATCACATTGACAGAAAATCAAACATCATCTTCTGTGAGAAGTCTCGATCTATGGCGAACCAAAATTCACACCAAACTCCACTCCAATCTCGGGTAAGTTCATTGTAATTTATAACAATTTCTTCCTATATTTATTACAGTTCTAGTTTGCATAATCATAGTTTGGTAAACTTTGAAATTTACTTAGTATTGTATGAAAATCATGAAAATTCAGTTTAGATAAATGTATGAAAATAATTTTGAAAATGCATTCTAGATGAGTACAGAAACATTAAGGACTGCTTTATAGAGATGAATAAATAAATGCTTACTGTAAGTATTGACAAGTTCTACATTCATTGAACTTATGCGAGTATAAAGACCCTACATAATTTAACATGCAGATAAGATGAAAAATATGTGTTCATTGGCAAGTTTTGACACTTTTTTTAAGTTGCTTTCAAAGTAAACTTGATTTGTGGTCGATAAATACTTCCGTAATGCAAAGAGTTCACAGCAGCAATCTTGTTATTTTAAAATATTGCTCCAAATGCTCACAAACAACACTACAAATTTCATAATTCTTTTCATTTAGAAGTTTGAACCATTATCCGAGAACTTAAACAAAGGGTTTCTACATCAAAGCATTTGTTTATTTAATTAGTTTATGGATAATATTTCATGTCTTAATTTTATTTATTAAAATTTGTTATTTTATTGTTATAAATCTGTTTTTTTAGCCATAAATCTATTTTAGCCATAAATCTATTTTTTACGGCTTTATAAATCTGTTTTTTACAGCTTTATAAATCTATTTTAGCCATAAAAGAATATAATTTTTTATTGCTTTGCACAAACGAACCTGATATTTTAATTACTTTTCATAAATGAAACTTATTTTTTTGCTTGCTTACAGAATATTTCATCGTCTCTTGATGAAAATGAAGACAATGATTCTGTATTTGTTGATTCGATGATGGAAGATTCTGAAAAGGAAGAAAGACAAACAACTAAAAAGAGGAAAAAGGAGAAGAAAAGTCGAGCAACAACAACCAATGAGAAAAAGAAGAGGAGATCCAAGTGGTGGGCTCATTTCATAGATAATGAGGAGGATCCCGATTTTGCTTCTTGTAAGTATTGTCAACAACGTATTGGTTGTCAAACTAAAAATGGCACTACTCCCTTAGCAAATCACATTACTAGGTGCAAAAAATATCCCCCAAATTTAGATAAGAAGCAAAAGTTGATTGATTTTGAGACTAAAACACTAGTAATTGAAGATGGAACTACTAAAACAGTTAGTGTTCCAAAATTATGGGAATTTGATCAAGACATTTGTAGGAAGAAGCTTGCTAAAATGCTTATTGTGGATGAATTACCTTTTGCTTTTGTTGAACGTGAAGGCTTCATTGAATTCTGTCAGGTATTAAATCCCCTCTTTAGTGTTCCTTCTCGTACCACTGCTACTAGAGATTGTTATGCTCTCTTCATCGAACAAAGGAACCAGTTAAAAAATTCTTTTAAGAGCTTGAATTGTAGTGTTTCTTTAACAACAGACACTTGGACATCAGGTCAAAATTTAAGCTATATGTGTTTGACTGCTCATTTTATTGATGATGATTGGAATTGACATAAAAGAATAATCAACTTTTGTCTAATTGTTGGTCATTCCGGGAAACTTATTGGTAGAGCAGTAGAAAAATGCTTGAATGAATGGGGATTGAAGAACATTATGACTGTGACTGTAGACAATGCTAGCTCTAATGATTTGGCAGTCGATTACTTGAGAAGAAGACTTAACATTTGGGAGTCTAGTTTATTGTGGGGTAAATATTTGCATATGAGATGTGCATCTCATATTTTGAATTTGATCGTACGAGAGGGTTTGAAAGAACTTGATCTATCGATTATGAAAGTTCGGGCTCTTGTGAGGTATGTTAGGTCTTCTCCTGCCAGGCTTCAAAAGTTTAAAACTTGTATAGAAGAGGAGAAAGAGCATAGCAAAAGTCTTGTTGTTTTGGATGTTGAGACAAGATGGAATTCGACGTTTTTAATGCTTGAGTCTGCTATTAAATTTAAAAAGGCATTTGCTAGTTTATACATGAAAGATTCTTCTTGTTTTAAGGAACTTAGAAAGCTTGGTGGCGGTCCTAATGAAGATGACTGGATGAGGGTGAGCAGCTTTTTACCTTTCTTGAGTGTTTTTTATGATGCAACATTGAGGTTATATGGTTCTCGTTATGTCACTTGCAACTCATATGCGCACGAGATTTATGGGACTAGATTCATGATTTCAAATAACATGAATGATGATGATGAAGGTGTTAAGAAAATGGCAGCCTAAATGATGTCTAAATATGACAAATACTATGGAAACATTGATAATATCAATGTTTTTATGTTTGTGGCTGTGATCCTCGACCCTAGGCACAAGTTGAATTATGTTGAATGGATTGTGCGAGATTCTTATGATGAAACAAAAGCCAAACTTTTGTGTCTCAACATTAAGATGGTTTTGCAATCTTTGTTTGACTCATATGCTTCCTCAATGCCTTGTTCAAAGACAAGTGGCACTTCTTCCTCCACTTCTACTTCTTTCTCCACTTTCACTCAAAGTGGGACTCAAAGTGGGCGTACAATTAACCTTCAACAACTCATGGCTTCAAAATATCAAAGGGATACGGGTTGTTCATTAACAAATGCCAACAAAAGTGACTTGGAGAAGTATATAGAAGATGCTTCTGAACCGCATGTTTCAAGTTTTGAAATCTTGCAATGGTGGAGAGATCAAGCAAAGAGATACCCCATTCTTTATAAGATGGCTAAAGATGTGCTTGCCATACCCATTTCGACCGTAGCTTCCGAGTCGGCTTTTAGTACGGGAGGTCGCGTTCTTGATTCTTTTCGTACTTCATTGACTCCAAAAATGGTTGAAGCACTTGTTTGCACTCAAGATTGGTTACGCACTTCTCGGTCACCTCTTATAATAGAAGAAAATTTACTTGCCTTGGAAGAATTGGAAGAAGGTTAGTTTAGTTTTAATTGTTTTATTTTTTTGTTTATTTAATATTTAAACATAAATGTTTGTTTTAACTTTATTTTAATTTATTGTGTTGTAGGCATGAAGAATCTAACTTTGGAGCAACCAGACATCATAATTGATGAAACAATCAATACTTTAGATGATTTCTAAAGTTTGGACCTTAGAACTTTAAAGTAATTGGTGGTCTTACTATTTGTTATTTTGTGTTGTTGAAACTCTTTTAGACTTGATGTTTATTGTGAATCTCTTGTAGGTAGATTTTTAGTAACTAGTATGTTTATTTTGAACATTTTGAACATTGGACTTAAGAATTGTTATTTTGTGTTGTGTGTTTATTTTGGTGGTCTTACTAGTATATTTATTTTGTGTTGTATGTTCATTTGTTACTGCTGCTCAATTGCTATTTTGTGTTTGTTTTAAAATTGGCAGCAACCAACATCATTTGCTACTGTATACTTTAGGAATCTTGAAACTTGTTTTAATATTGTAAGTTTATTTTGTGTTTGTTATTTTGTATGTTTATGTTGAGACTTTTTTAGACTTGATGTTTATTTTAAATCTATTGCGCATTTTAAACTTGTTTAATTGTTTAATTTAAGATTCTTGAAACTTTTTAATTTTATATCAGAATACTTTTCAAATATATTTTTTTAAAAGAAATAAGATTAATTCTAGGTAAAATAAGTAATCTGTTCGGATCGGATATTCGGATACCCGATCCGAAAATTCGGATACCCGATCCGAAAATTTGGATATCCGAAAATTCGGATAAGATACGGATCACGACTTTAGGTATTCAAAATTTCGGATATCCGAATTTTCGGATGGGATCGAATCCGATATCCGAATTTGCACACCCCTAGTATTCGCGTTGATCCGCACAAAGTTGAGGCTGTGATGAGCTGGAAGATACCTAAATTGGTAACGGAGGTACGGAGTTTCCTTGGTTTAGCCTAGTATTACCGTAAGTTTGTCGAGGTTCGAAGATTGATGCACCATTGACCAAGTTGTTGTAGAAGAATGTTCGCCTTGAATGGACAGATGCGAGGCAGCAAGATTTTGAGAAGTTGAAGGAAGCTTTGACGCAAGCTCTTGTTCTGATTCAACCTGAGTCTGGCAAAGAGTTTGTAGTGTATAGTGATGCGTCCATTGTTGGTTTGGGCTGTGTGTTGATGCAGGAGGGTAAGGTGGTAGCCTATGCATCTAGATAGTTGAAGGTGCATGAGCGTAACTAATCTATTCATGATCTTGAGCTTGCGGCTGTGGTGTTTGCCCTGAAGATCTGGAGGCATTACCTGTACGGTGAGAAGTGTGTTGTGTTCACGGATCATAAGAGCTTGAAGTATCTCATGTCTCAGAATGGAGTTAAATCTTAGGCAACGCCGCTGGGTGGAGTTGCTTAAGGATTATGATCTGACGGTTGAGTATCACCCGAGCAAGGCTAATGTTGTTGTCAATGCTTTGAGCCAGAAAGTGGTCGTGGAGTTGAGGGTGATGTTTGCTCGTTTGAGCATATCGCGTGATGGTGGTCTTATTGCTGAGTTGCAAGTAAAACCATCTCTGATTTAGTTGATCAAAGATAAGCAGTTGTTGGATGATTCCCCTGTTTTGCATGTTCAAGACATTTCGGAGGGTAGACCTTCGGATTTCAACTTTAATGATGACGGTGTTTTGTGCTTTGGAAGTCGAATAGTGGAGCCAGATGATGTTGAGTTTGAGGCGCACTATTCTTGTTGAAGCTCATAGTAGTCCTTTTGCTATGCATCCTGGTAGTACAAAGATGTATCGTGATTTGAAAGATGAGTACTACTGGGTGGGGTTGAAAAAGGATGTGGCTGAATTCGTTAGTAAGTGCATGGTGTGTCAGTGAGTGAATGCTGAACATCAGGTTCCTTCTGGGTTGTTGCAACCTTTGAGAATTCCGGAACGGAAATGGGAAAGAATTACCATGGATTTTGTGTCTGGATTGCCGTTGTCCCCGTCAAAGAAAAATTTGATTTGGGTGATTGATGATCGGCTTGGAAAGTGTGCACATTTCCTGCCTGTGCATACTATGTATACCCTGGATAAGTTGGCTGAGTTGTACATTGCTGAGATTGCGCGGTTGCACAGTGTGCCAAAGTCTAATGTGTCGGATAGGGATCCGAGGTTTACATCGCGATTTTGGAAATGTTTGCATCAAGCTGTTGGTTGAGTTTGCTTAAAATAATAGTTATCAGGAAAGTATTTAAATGGCTCCATACGAGGCTTTGTATGGGAGAAGATGTAGAACACCTCTTTGTTGGGCAGAAGCTGGGCAAAAGTTAATTTCGATTCTAGCTATGTTAAAGGGAACCACTGAAAAGGTGAAGCTCATTTGTAAGCGTTAGAAGGCAGCATCAGATAGGCAAAAGTCTTACGCGGTTGGCGAACGTGTGTTTTTGAAATTATCGCCTTGGAAGAAGGTGATGAGATTTGGGCGTAAGGGTAAGCTTAGCCCAAGGTTCATTAAACCTTATGAGGTTGTGGAGCGTATAGGTCATGTGGCGTATCGGTTGAGATTGCCTGCGGAGCTGGAAAAGATACATGATGCATTCTATGTCTCGATGTTGCGGAGGTATAGATCTTGATCCTAGAGCAAACAAGGCATTGTTGGAGGCTCCGAAAGAGTAATTTTTGTGTCGACGAGCAAGGCTTCGCGTATCGGTGAGTGGAAATGGATTTTCTATCTTTGTAACGCTTTGAGCGTGGTCTTGGGAGCTTAGTGTAAGTATGAAACACTTAGCTAAGCTCAAGAGTAAGTGAATCGAAAATCTCTCTCGGAAATGTGCTATGTTTTGATGGAAATGCACTTGAGTTAAATGTGGTTTTAATTACTATTTTAAAGCATGTTTTAAGAATGGTTAGTGCTGGATTTTAATGTCATTATGTTAAGGATGCACTAGGTAAGTGATCCTTGGTTTTTTGTTATAAATGCATATGATGTTAAGCATGTTTATGCTTGTGGAAATGGCATTGTGTTTATGCTTGTAAAACAGTAGAATAATGATGTTAAATGATTATATTGGCAAGTGATGAAAGTGGTTTTTGGTTACTTTTAATCGGATATAGTTAGCGGGCTATAGGATTGAGTGCACCGTGAATAAAGTCGCCTTGGATGTCGAGGGGTTGTGATTGTGTCGTAATCTCCATCCATGTACCCCTAACGATTGAGGCTAAGATCACAACGGTGAATGGTTTAATCTCGTGTGTGAGTCTTGTGGTATGTGTCCCGTACTCTCGTTAGTGGAATTATACAACTACCGATGAGTGATGTTGAGGGGTTGTGATTGTGCCATTAATCTCCATCACGGGTGTTGAGGAGTTGTGATTGTGCCATTGATCTCCACCTTGTGTAGTCCGGTAGTATGTATGAAGCGTGTGGGACAATGCTTGTAATCCGCGTATCTAATTGTGTCTTTTGTTTTGGCATGGTTTGAGGATTATCACTTGAGAGCCAATATAATGTTAAATATTAATGATTAAGCATGAGATTCTTGTGAATGATGCAAGAATGCATGTGATGCTTGGTTTAAGCATGATCAAAGGAATTTGTTGTTCATTTAATGATGCAATATGCATGTGGTTTTAAAAGTGCATTGAATGCTTAAATGAGCAAGTTTAAAAGAAAGGCATGAGTTTGCGAATGAATTTGCAATGGTTTAATGAAATGCATTGATGAAAGTTGTTTTAGCGATCCTCACTAAGCTATATGCTCACGCTCATTTGTTTCATCAATGCAGAGAATTGAGATTTCAAGGCAGTCCAAAATCAAGGGGAATTCAAGAGTTTTTGACTAAGCGATGTATGTGGTACACCTTTAGTGTAATAAGTGGCAATGGGTGGGATTTCTACTCATGTTAGTATTTGGTGATGTTAAACACCTTAAGCATGTTTGGTTAGCTTATCTTTTGTTTGTAAATGGCCTTTGAGGATTGATTTGTGCTTGAATGTGGCTTTTAGCTTTTGTATGGTTTTGAAGACTAGAAAGAATGCCTATATATCTAATGCTTGCATGAATGATGTTATGTTTTAGTTTATGCTTCGTATTGTTGGTCATTGATGCTTGCACATGTTGTATATATGTTTTGGCATGAATTAGAATGATTTCAGAGGTGATTATGTGTGAAAACCAGCAAATTGTGAAGTTGCAGGGCAAGGCATATCAGAACGCCCTTACCTGTTTCGAAACAGTGGCCTGGAGTGGTCATGAGCATTCGGAATGGGCAGGAACGTTCCGGAACATTTTGCTACTGGAATGTTGTGTTTTGGTACGGGTTTGAGAACGCACCCGCGTAACGAAACGATCAACCTGGTTTCAAAATGACCGTTCTGATACAGGGTCTTGTGTTTCGAAACACCCGACCGTTGGAATTGAATTTGAATTGTTTCAGGTTTCTGTTTTCTTACGTTTTGGTCCCTAAGTCTTGAATGCTTAATTAAATGAGTTTGGATGATCCGTTTAAGATGAAATTTGACATGTTGGCATATTATAACATTAATTTTGGATTGGTAACTTTAAAATTTTATGTCCTCGTAATTCAAGAAATTTACACGTTAGTCCCTAAAAGACATTTGTATGCAATTGAACCCCTAATTGAACTCCGATCGTTTTGACGTTTCTCCCTAATGGTCTTGCTAATCATATAGGTTAATAATGTGCATATAGAAAAGATAAAAAGAAAAAAGGGTCGTTAATCAAGGTTAACTTTAACGGGTTGACTTTGGTTTTCCCCGGGTAATCTTCTTAGTTTGGGTCGGGCGTCTAGGCTGGGAAAATCCATTTCCACTCACGATACGCGAAACTTTGCTCACCGACACAAAAATCACCCTTCTGAAGACTCCAAAAATGCTTCATTTGTTTCTGGATCAAGATCCCCTGTTTTTAGATCATCAAAACATAGATCCAAATGCATTAAAATGCATATCAACACCAGCAACCAAACAAAAACTCGTTGCTCATAAAAACTACACCAATTTACACATCCGAAACAACCGAAAACTCAATCGATTGCTTTTTAAACCAAGCCCAACAAACATACATCACTTCCAACCATTTATAAACATCAAAACACATCTAAAAACAACCTAAATCCTTCCTTATACCTCCAACAAGCCAAACTTCATCATTACACCCCAAAAACCCAACTAAAACCATCAAGAAACCCAAGGATCTCAAGGATTTCGGGATCTATATTATCAAAACCCTTTTTCAACGTAATAATCAAATCAAAACTCAATTAAAACCAATCCAAAACAGAGCTCATCAAATGCAATCCGAAAATCAAGATTTTAATCATATTTTTGCAAGATTTTGATCTCAAATCAAAACTATAATAAAAACACACCCAAAAAATCAATTAGAAGCCAAAGATCTTGGGAATTTTAATAAAGAACCTAGATTGAAGGTTGAGAACGGGATTTACCTCCAATACTTGCCTCCCTTAAGGTTTGACAAGTTTTAGCTTCATAAAACTTGAAAATCTTGAAGAGAAATCTTGGAATTGATTTGGAAATCAATGAGAGAGTGTTTGGGAGAAAAGAATTCTGGAGAAAGTGTTGAGAAAATGATTTTGTTGATTAATGAAAGTTAGTTACGTGAAAAACTTCCCATTATTCTATTTTAATATTTTTATTAAATAAAATCTTTCTTTATTTAATCATCTAAAAATCCATTTAAAACACATGTCAATTTAAGGAAGGTGTAATTGCACCATAGCTCCCTAAAGATTCTAAGAGTTTTGGCTTCTCTTTTAAAATTACATTTTCTACAGTTTTGAAACTTTACATTTTGGTCACTACCAAAAGTGTACTTGTAACCCCCTTACCCCGACCTAGACGGTTGACCCGAACTACGAAGATTACACGGGGAAAACCAAAGTCAACCCGAAAGACAACCTTGATTAACGACCCTTATTTTTTTCTTTTTAGTCTTATCTAGATACATATTAACCCTATGTGAGCACACATAAAACATACAGGTGAAAAGCACATCGATCGAACAAGATGAGGGACTCAATTGCGCAAAATACAAATATTAGGGACCAAAAATGTAAATTCTGGAAATTAGGAGGTCATAACTGATTTTAAGGTTACCAATACTTAATTAGTCATATTACATGCTTCCCTGTCAAATTTCACTTTAATCGGACATCTCAAACTCATATAATTGCAATTACAACTTTCGGGATTAAAGCGTAAAGCTTGCAAACTTGAACATCATTCAAATCAGTGCCCAACGGTCCCCTGTTTCGAAACAGTGTTGACCGTTCCGAAACACGGGTTCGTTTCGAGACTTGTTTCGAAACAGGGCCTTCCAGTGGCCAAAACCTTTCGATACGGTCACCAGCCATTTCGAAACACCAAGGCCATTACAGGCCCCCGTTTCGAAACGCCAATGAGTGTATCGATACAGTTTGCCCAGAAGCTGCAGATTTCGCTGGTTTAACATACATAAAACCACTGAAACACATCCTAATGACTTCCAAATCATGCCAATAAGTCATCATACAAGTAAGGAGCATGCTTGCAACTCCAAAACACATTCATGGCATCAAACGTGAAACATCACAAGACTATAGGCATGCGTCCTAATATCCAAAACTAACAACCAACCACACTCCAAAACAAACATAAAAAGGCCAATTACAAATCCCAAAACATCAAAAGCATCATTCCACAACTAGGGAGTCCAAAACATCACCCAAAACACATCTTAGGTTCTCATTGACAAAATATCAAAAGCTAATAGTGTTATGAAAACATCACCATACATGAGCTTAGTTTCCCTTGGACTCTTAGCCTCTTTGTTGCCCTCAAACACTTCAATTATCTGCATTATTGGTTCAAGAGAGAGAGCGTAAGCACAATTGCTTAGTGAGGCATGCTCTAAAGGAAACAACACAATAATGCATTTTAGAAACCACTTTCAACAAAGCTTTCTAACACATGCTCAACACATTTCATGCAACCTTGCATACTTTACAAGCATCTCATGGTTAATTAAAATCAACACGTCATATTGGCTTTCAAGTGATTATCCATAACCTTTCACAACACAAAACACAATCAGATACGCTGATTACAAGCATTGTCCCACACGCTTCATACACACTACCGAACAACACAAGGTGGAGTTTACCGGTACAATCACAACCCCTCAACACCTGTGATGGAGTTTAATGGTACAATCACAACCCCTCAACATCACTCATTGGTAGTTGTATAACTCCACTAACGAGAACACGGGACACATAACACAAGATCCACACACGGACTTTTAACCACCGTTGTGATCTTACCTTTCTCGTTAGTGTACTTGGATGGAATTTACGGTACAATCACAACCCCTCAACATCCAGGGCAACTTAATTCACGATGCACCCAATTCTATAGCCGGCTAACTATATCCGATTCAAGTAATTTAAAACCATTACATCACTTGCCAATATACATCATATAACATCAACAACTCACTGTTTTAAAGCATTAAACAAAGCCATTTAACCTCATGCATCACTATGCATCAAATCCACATCTACAACATGTCAAACCAAGGATCTCTTACCTTGAGAATCCTTCAACATATGCCTTTCAAAACCAGCATTAACCATGCTAAAACATGCTTTCAAAACAGAATTTAAGCATGCATATAATAAACAATGCATCAAACCACTTCATGGCTCATCCAAGAGAGTTTTTCCGAAAACATACTCTTGAGCTTAGTTAAGTTGCTTAGACTTAAACTAAGCTCCCAAAACCTTCAAACATTTGTTTCAAAGCTGAAAATCCAACTTCACTCACCAATTCCGTTTCGCAAGCTTGCCGAAATGCCGATCAAGCCTCCAGATCAACTCCAAAGGTATTCGAAGATGTCTCCCCTGTTTTAAACACATCAAAGCAGAGGATTAATGCATCATCATGCATTGAAATCCTCAGCCAACACTCTTAAACTCGTTGCTCTTCCTAAAGCCAACCTTAACATCAAAACCTTAACCCAGCCAAGATCCATCACTTCTAACCATATCTAAACATCAATTAACATCAAAAATGAACCTAAACTCGTCCTTATACCTCCAGCTATAACGGAACACCACGATCACCCCAAAAACCACCATTTTCATAAGCAAAAACTTAGGAAACACAACCTATTCGGGATTGCATTGATAAAACCCCATTTACACATCATTAGAAATCCAAAATACATTTAAGAATCATCTCAAATCAGAGCCCAAACAATCACAACGAAACGCTTCAAGATTTCCTCCAAATCTTGAGTTTTAAGCCAAAATCAAGTTCATATCATTAAAACTATTAATAAAACTTAAATTAAGGATTGATAACTTGGGAGTTTCAGTAAAGAACTGAGTATTTAGAGGATAAGAACAACATTACCTCTAAATGGTGATTTCTCCTTGATTTCAACCTATTTTCTTGAAAATCCAATGAGGAAATCAAAAGGATTTGATGTAAGATGGATTAGGAACTAATTGATGATTGAAATCTCATCAATTGAAGTGAAGATCAATGAAAAAGTTGCTGGAGAAAAGTGTTTGAATGATGGAATTTTGAGAGAAAAAGAAATGAGAAAATTTTAGGAAAAGTTAGTTATGAAATTCAAAAAAGTGGTTTCCCTTTTTCATTTAATTAATTAAACATTAATTAAATCACCTAAATTAAGGAAAAATCTGGAGAAATCATTTTTGGGTAAATTAGCTCCTTAAAGATTCAAAGTTTCAATCCTTACAAAACAGTCACCACTGAACTTTTCAAAAATCACATTTTAGTCACTATTCCAAAATGTTATATTTTCAAACCTTATTTTGTAAAATTGATTTCACCACTCTCTTATATATATTAAAAGAGGATTTTTAGATATTTTTCCATATTTTTAAAGCATCCCGAAATAGGTTTTCACTAAAACCTCCTTTTATATTCGAACCAAAAATCAGACCGGTCCTCGAAATTGGGGTGTTACAACTATCCCCCCCCCCCCTTAAGAAATTTCGTCCTCGAAATTTACCTGGAAAAAAGAGGTACGGAAACTACTTCTTCATATCATCCTTTCTTTCCCACGTGGCTTCCTCAACACCACGATGCTTCCATAACACCTTAACCAATTCAATGGTCTTGTCTCGAAGAACTTTACTGTCCGAATCCAGAATTTCAACCGGTTCCTCATCATAGGTCAAATCTGGATTCAACTCCACTTCCTCTACGGGCATAACATGCGAAGGATCCGATCTATACCTCCGAAGCATAGAGACATGAAACACATCATGAATCTTTTCCAACTCTTACGGTAACCTCAGCTTGTACGCAACATGACCCACACGTTCAATCACCTCGTATGGTCCAATGTACCTAGGACTCAACTTACCCTTCCGACCAAACCTCATCACCTTTTTCCAAGGCAAAACCTTCAAAAACACACGATCACCTGCCACAAACTCAATCTCCTTACGCTTCAAATCCGCGTAAGACTTCTGTCGATCAGAAGCTGCCTTCAATCGCTCACAAATGAGCTTCACCTTCTCGGTGGTTCCTTTCAACAAAGCTGGCATTGAAACCAACTTCTGACCTGTTTCAGCCCAACAAGGAGGAGTTCTGCACTTCCTCCCGTACTAGGCTTCATAAGGTGCCATTTGAATACTTGCCTGGTAGCTATTGTTATAAGCAAACTCCACCAAAGGAAAATGCTTCTCCCAAGAGCCTTGAAACTCAATCACACAACACCACAACATATCTTCCAGCACTTGGATAACTCGCTCAGACTGTCCATCTGACTGTGGATGATAAGAAGTACTGAAATTCAGCCGTGTACCCAAAGCTTGATGCAAACATTCCCAGAAAACCGATGTAAACCTCGGATCTCTATCCGACACTATAGACTTTGGCACACCATGCAGCCGTACAATCTCAGCAATGTATAGCTCTACAAGCTTATCCAAGGTGTACGTAGTATGCACGGGTAAGAAATGAGCACACTACGTAAGGCGATCTACAATCACCCACACCGAATTCTTCTTCGATGGCGACAAAGGCAAACCAGACACAAAGTCCATGGTAATCCTTTCCCACTTCCACTCAGGCATTCTCAACGGTTGCAACAACCCAGAAGGAAACTAATGCTCAGCCTTAACTCGCTGACAATCAATGCACTTACTCACATACTCCGCAACATCTTTCTTTAATCCCACCCAATAGTACTCATCCTTAAGATCACGATACATCTTTGTACTACCAGGGTGCATTGCAAAAGGATTACTATGAGCTTCAGTCAAAATAGCACGCCTCAACTCAGCATCATTTGGCACCACTATCTGACTCCCAAAACATAGAACTCCATCATCATTAAAACAAAAATCCGATGGTCTATCCTCAGCAATATCCTGAACATGTGGCACCAAGGAATCATCCAACAGCTGCTTATCCTTTATTAACTGAACCAAAGATGGTTTCACTTGCAATTCAGCCACAAGACCCCCATCTCACGAAATACTCAAGCCGACAAACATAGCCCTCAACTCCACTGCCACTTTTCTACTCAAGGCATCCGCTACAACATTAGCTTTTCCCGGATGGTACTCGATCATCAGATCGTAATCTTTAAGCAACTCCACCCGACGCCGTTGCCTAAGATTCAACTCTTTCTGAGACATCAGATACTTCAAACTTTTGTGATACGTGTGCACAATACACTTCTCACCATACATGTAATGTCTCCAAATTTTCAAAGCAAAGACCACCGCAGCCAACTCAATATCATGCGTACGATAATTGCGCTCATGCACCTTCAACTGAAGCGATGCATAAGTCACCACCTTACCCTCTTGCATCAACACACACCCTAAACCAACATAGGATGCGTCGATGTACACCACAAATTCTTTCCCTGATTCAGGTTGAACCAAGATAGGAGCTTGCGTCAAAGCTGCCTTAAGCTTCTCAAAAGTCTGCTTTCTCGCTTCTATCCACTCATACTTGACATCCTTCTGCAACAACTTCATCAAAGGTGCAGCAATCTTCGAAATTTCATCCACAAACCTCCGATAGTATCCTGCCAAACCAAGGAAACTACAGACTTCATGAACAGACTTAGGAGGCTTCCAATTCATCACTGCCTCAATCTTCTGAGGATCAACACGAATCCCCTCGGTAGAAACCACCTGACCAAGAAAAACAACTTCCCTAAGCCAGAATTCACTCTTGCTCAGCTTAGCATAAAGCTGATTCTCCAACAAAGCCTGCAACAAAATCCTCAAATGCCCCTCATGCTCATCCTCAGTACGAGAGTACACAAGGATATCATCAATGAACACCACAACAAACTTGTCCAAATATTCATGGAATACTCTATTCATCATGTCCATAAAAGCTGCAGGAGCAATCGTCAGGCCAAACAGCATCACAAGGAACTCATAATGCCCATACCTTGTCCTACAGGTTGTTTTTGACACATCCACATCCTTCACTTTGAGCTGGTAATAACCTGACCTTAAATCAATCTTAGAGAACACAGCCGCTCCCCAAAACTGATCAAAAAGATCATCAATCCTCGGCAAAGGATACAGATTTTTGATAGTCAACTTATTCAGCTGACGGTAGTCGATGCACATTCTCAAAGTGCCATCCTTCTTCTTCACAAACAAGACCTGTAACCCCCTTAACCCGGCCTAGACGGTTGACCCGAATTAAGAAAGTCACACGGGGAAAACCAAAGTCAACCCGAAAGTCAACCTTGATTAACAACCCTTTTTTTTCTTTTTAATCTTGTCTAGATGCACATTAGTCCTAATTGTGATCACACAAACATCATACTCAAAGATCACAAACATCAGAGATCAAACAGGGACCCAATTGAACAAATTACAACTTTAGGGACCAAATTGTAATTTCTGATAAATTAAAGGACTTAACCCAAATTAAAGTTACCAACTTGAAATTAGTCAGGTTTCATGCTTCTCTGTGAAATTTCAGCTCAAAAGGACTTCCCAAGCTCATACAATTGCACAAACAAGTTTCAGGACCAAAACGCAAACAATTCAAAACATATAACTGCCACTGTCAGCCCCCAACGGTCGACCGTTCCGAAACGGGTAGACCCCGTTCCGAAACACGGGCCGTTCCGCAACGGGTTCCGAAACATGGGCTTGGCAGAGGCCAAACCGTTTCGAAACGGTGCATACCGTTTCGGACGCCTGGGTTCATGCAAGGCACCCGTTCCGAAACGGTGCACACTGTTCTGAAACGCCTGCACAGATTGCAGCAAAATGCATTCCAAAAAATGCAATAGATCATTCAAACATGCTCCAAATGCTTCCAAACTTTACCAGCATGCAATTCAACATATATATGACTTATAGGCATCATCAAATCATCAGAACAACATCATAAGCAAAAAGCCCCAATTCTATAGGCATGCTTCCTACACAAGCTAGTTACTCAAGCACAAAACTTCCAAAACAAGCATGTAATGATCCAATTCAAAAACCAGCAATCTTATCATCATTCAACATACTTAGGGAGTTCCAAACACCTCCCAAAACATACACTTTGGTCCCCCATTGCCATATTATCCAAAAGCTAAAAAGTACTTATAAAACCTTCCATACATTGAGCTTTACTTGTACTTGAATGCTTGCCCTCCTTGCTGCCCTCAAGGTTCTTTAATGCTCTGCATTATTGAATTAAGAATACGAAGAGAGCGTAAGCAAAAGCTTAGTGAGGTATGCTCTTAAAAACCATTCAATAATGCAATTAAAACCATTTATAAACATGCTTAAAATCAACCTTTACACATGCTCAAAAGCATACTTAAAACAAGCAATCTCATGCTTCAACATTAACATAACATGTCATATTGGCTCAAGTGATACATTCCATTTCTTAAAACAAGTTCATCAACTTCCCAAGGACTTTTAAACACTTTGGCCCCAAGGACTTTTAAACACCTTGGCCATGGACTTTTAAACACCATGAATGAGGACCACACAAGGACTTTTAACCACCTTTGTGTCCAAATCTTGAATCACCCCAAGGACTTTTAAACACCTTGGCCCCAAGGACTTTTAAACACCTTGGCCCCATGGACTTTTAAACACCATGGCCCCATGGACTTTTAACCACCATGGAAAGGATCACCTAAGGACTTTTAACCACCTTAGTGTCCGCAACAAGAATCATCCAAGGACTTTTAACCACCTTGATGTTCTTAAGTAACAAGGCTCACTCAAGGACTTTTAACCACCTTAGTGACCTTAACCTTTTTCAAAACATCACTTGCCAATAAACATCATTTTCATCAATTAATCCACTGCTTTAAAGCATTAAACCAAGCCATTTTCATCATGCATTTAAAAGCATCAATCCACATTGAATCAATGTACAAATCAAGGAACTCCTACCTAGAGTTACCTTCAACATATGGCTTACATCATCAGCAAAAACCATGCTAAAACATGCTTTCAAAACAGTAATTAAAACATGCAAATAACAGTTTTGCATCACAACAAAATCATGGCCACCACTAGAGAGAAATTCCGAAAACTTACACTTGAGCTTAGCAAAGTTGTTTAGACTTAAACTAAGCTCCCAAAACCTTCAAACCTTGGTTTAAAAGCTGAAAACCCAACTTCACTCACCGATTTCCACTTTGCTTCAAGCCAAAGCACCAAATCAAGCTTCCGGATCAACAACTCTTGGATCCAAAGATGCCTCCCCTGTTTCAACACATCAAGCAGAGGATTAATGCATCATCATGCATTAATTGCTTCAATGAAAGCACCTAAACTCGCTGCTCTCATCCAACCTCCATTTTCGGCCACCAAACACAACCGAAAATGCATCCAAACCACTTCTAAACAAAGCCCAGCCATAAACCAGCAAAACCACACTTCCATAAACATCATATAACATCTAAAAACAACCTATTAACATCCTTATACCTCCAGCAACAACAGATCACCAAGATCACCTCAAAAACAACCTTGAAACACAAGCTAAACTTAGGAAACTCAACCTATCCGATATTGCATTAATCAAAACTCAATTCCTTATCAATTTAGAGTTCATTTAACATCAAAAACACATCTCAAATCACAGATTAATCAGATCTAACGAAAATCATCAAAAATCATCAAAATCTTGCATTATAAGCCAAGATCCATTTCACCACTTAAAAACCTTTAATTAAACATCAATTAAGGATTGAAAACTTAGGAATTTCAGTAAAGAACTGATAGTTTAGAGGAGAAGGACGTTCTTACCTCCAAACTTGAGTTTCTCCTCTTTTTGCAATCAAAAACCTTGTTGAAACAAGTAGCAATTGAAGAGGTTTTGAAGATATGTTGATTAGGAATCAAATGAGAGTTGAAAGGAGGGATTTAGGTGAAGAAATCAGAACCAATTCTCTGGAGAGAATGTGTTTGGGTTGAGAAAAAATGAGAGAAAGAAAATTTAGCAAAGTTGGTTACAAAATCCAAAAATAGCCAAATGGCTTCCCTCCACTTTTAATATCCTTTAAAATCAGAATTTAGACTTAAAATATCTTAGAAAAATCTGGAGAAACTCCCTTTGGGTAAATAGCTCCTTAAAGATTCAAAGTTTCAACCCTTTATAAAACAGTCACAAAACTTTCGAAAATTACATTTTGGTCACTAGCCAAAATGTCACACTTCCAAAACTCATTTTCCAAAATTGATTTCACAGTTCACTTAATTATATTAAAAGATGATTTTAGAACATTTTTCCATATTTTTAATGCAACCCGAACTAGGCTTTCCTAAATTCACCTCTTTAGATTCGAACAGCACTTTGACCAACCGGTCAACGCCCAAAACTCCTAAGCCCAAAACCGGGGCGTTACAAGACCGGTGCACCCCAAGGTGACACACTCGGCCGAATGAAACCACGATCAAGCGACTCCTGAAGTTGCGTCTTCAACTCCTTCAACTCCTTAGGTGCCATTCAGTAAGGAGTAATGGACACTAGATTTTTGTTTTCATACAACTCAATTCAAAACTCAACCTCTCGACTAGGAGGCAATCCAGATAACTCCTCCGGAAACACACCAGGAAACTCTCGCATAGTCCTGATATCTTGAACTCGTAACTCCTTAGAGCTAGGATTCATAACAAAGGCCATGTAAGCCTCACAACCTTGCCTCAGCATTCGGCTTGCTTCCAATGTAGACACCACATTGGAAAGAAACTTCACATTCTCACCAACCACCACTACCTCATAATCATCCGCAAGTTTCAACGAAACCCGCTTGTTCTCAAAATCCACCACAACTCGATGTTCAACAAGCCAATCCATACCAAGGATTACATCAAAACCATAGAATGGCAATTCCATGAGATCAACAAGAAAAACATGGTTTTGCACTACCAAAGGACATCTTCTATACAACTTCCGTGTCACAACGGTCTCACCAAAGGAACTAGTCACACGCATACCAACATCCAAAGACTCAACAGGTAAACCAAGCAATTGAGCATGTTCACGCAATATGTATGAGTGTGTAGATCCCGAATCAATCAATGAAAGTAATGATAAGGATTGCAAAGTAAATGTACCTACGATCACATCCGTATCATTTCTCCCCTCTCGCTGAGCATACACTCGAGCCTGGCCACCACCCTCAGGTTGGACAACCACCAAATGCGCCATATTCCTCCCACCATCATCTCTGCGCTGGAAGTTACCACGGTCGCGCCCACGACCTCTCTGTGGTGCAACAACCCCAGGAGCACGTCCCTGACCACCACCGGCCAACAAAGGACACTCCCTCCTCATGTGGTCTGCCGAACCACAATTCCAGCACAAATTACCAGTCATTGCAACAGGAGCCTGAACCTCCCTCGCTGCTCGAGGACAATCACGCCTCAAATGGCCACGCGATCCACACGTCCAGCACGTGTTCTGATCAGCTCTCATCCTATATCCCTGAACAGGCGCACCATGCCCTCCATTACCACACCTAGCAGAAGACTGATACCTCTTATCTCATCCTCTCTTGTTCCGTCCACCACCAGAACTATAATCAGCAGCTCTTTTGCCTGAGCTAGAACTAACACCTTTGGAAGACAAACCCGGATTCTGCTCAATGTCCTTCGCTCTACTCACCAGCACATCAAAATCTGTATACTTAGCAGCAAGCATAAAGGTCTTCACATCCGACATCAAACCATATCGGAAACATTCACACCTCTCCCGTTCATCAGGGATAAGCTTAGGTGCGTATTGACTAAGACGGACAAACTGGATCTCATACTCAGCCACCTTCATGCTTCCTTGCACAAGAGACATGAATTATCTTTTCTTCTCATCTAGCTATCGCACACCTAGATACTTTCGCTTGAACGCGTTCAGAAAGAACGTCCAAGTCACATCAACTTCCTCCATTCCAGAAATAGTGGTCGTCCACCAAGTATACGCATAATAATGTAGCAGCGATACCACACAACCTAATTTATGCACCTCGTTGCAGTTCATTTGTCCCAATATCCTCTTTGTGCTTTCCAACCAAAATTCGGAACCCTCAGGAGATAAACCTCTGAACTCAGTCCCTCCCAGACTGCGAAGACGTTCCAAAGGCAATCTCACGTTAGCATCACCCTGATGCGTAGCTCCGTGAGCTCTAGCTCCAGCTACCTGAAAGGCTCCAGCAATAGCTTGTATCAATACAGTCATGTCAGAAGCAGCTTGCCCCTGCACAGCTTCAGGTCCAGCGACCCCAGCACCAGTACCAACTCCAGCATTTTCACCTCCAGCACCACCACCGCCGGGTGGTCCACCACCAGGGGGAGGAGGTATATCCACAACATTCTCAACATTTTCCTCATTCTCATTCTGAGCCATAGCTCTCGTATTCATCCTCATCTCTCTACGATGCCCCATTTACAAGAAAAACAATGCACTAACACAAATGCAATAAACATAATTAGGATCACAAGGTAAGTAATCCAAGTACTCAATCTCATTTTCCAAAAAACAATTCCTTTCATTAGTTTTGATATGGCAATGGGTTCCTCTAACATGCTTCAACATAGCATAGCATCATAATTGCAACATACTTTACAATTCATACAACATACTTTCACCCAATAGGCATTTCATGCAAATACACACACATCACCCACATAACAATTCCCATTTACACGAGAACTCAGCTCTGATACCACCAAATGTAACCCCCTTAGCCCGACCTAGACGGTTGACCCGAACTACGAAGATTACACGGGGAAAACAAAAGTCAACCCGAAAGTCAACCTTGATTAACGACCTTTTTTTCTTTTTAGTCTTATCTAGATACACATTAACCCTATGTGAGCACGCATAAAACATACAGGTGAAAAGCACATCGATCGAACAACATGAGGGACTCAATTGCGCAAAATACAAATATTTGGGACCAAAATGTAAATTCTGGAAATTAGGAAGTCTTAACTGATTTTAAGGTTACCAAGACTTAATTGGTCATATTACATGCTTACCTGTCAAATTTCACTTTAATCGGACATCTCAAACTCATATAATAGCAATTACAACTTTCGGGACTAAATCGTAAATCTTGCAAACTTGAACATCATTCAAATCAGTGCCCAACGGTCACCTGTTTCGAAACGGTGTTGACCGTTCCAAAACACGGGTTCCTTTCGAGACTTGTTTTGAAACAGGGCCTTCCAGTGGCCAAACTGTTTCGATACGGTCACCAGCCGTTTCGAAACATCAAGGCCATTACAGGCCCCCAATTCGAAAAGCCAATATGTGTATCGATACGGTTTGCCCAGAAGCTGCAGATTTTGCTGGTTTAACATACATAAAACCACTCAAACACATCCTAATGATTTATTAATCATGCCAATAAGTCATCATACAAGTAAGAGCATGCTTGCAACTCCAAAACACATTCATGGCATCAAACGTGAAACATCACAAGACTATAGGCATGCATCCTAATATCCAAAACCAACAACCAACCAAACTCCAAAACAAACATCAAAAGGCCAATTACAAATCCCAAAACATCAAAAGCATCATTCCACAATTAGGGAGTCCAAAACATCACCCAAAACATATCTTAGGTTCCCATTGCCAAAATATCAAAAGCTGATAGTTTTATGAAAACATCACCATACATGAGCTTAGTTTCCCTTGGACTCTTAGCCTCTTTGTTGCCCTCAAACACTTCAATTATCTGCATTATTGGTTCAAGAGAGAGAGAGCGTAAGCACAATTGCTTAGTGAGGCATGCTCTAAAGGAAACAACACAATAATGCATTTTAGAAACCACTTTCAACAAAGCTTTCTAAACACATGCTCAACACATTTCATGCAACCTTGCATACTTTACGAGCATCTCATGCTTAATTAAAATCAACATGTCATATTGGCTTTCAAGTGATTATCCATAACCTTTCACAACACAAAACACAATCGGATACGCGACTTACAAGCGTTGTCCCACACGCTTCATACACACTACCGAACAACTCAACGTGGAGTTTACTGGTACAATCACAACCCATCAACACCCGTGATGGAGTTTAACGGTACAATCACAACCCCTCAGCATCACTCATTGGTAGTTGTATAACTCCACTAATGAGAACACGGGACACATAACACAAGATCCACACACGGACTTTTAACCACCGTTGTGATCTTGCCTTTCTCGTTAGTGTACTTGGATGGAGTTTATGGTACAATCACAACCCCTCAACATCCAAAGCGACTTTATTCACGGTGCACCCAATCCTATAGCCGGCTAACTATATCCGATTCAAGTACTTTAAAACCATTACATCACTTGGCAATATACATTATATAACATCAACTACTCACTATTTTAAAGCATTAAACAAAGCCATTTAACCTCATGCATCAAATCCACATTTACAACATGTCAAACCAAGGATCTCTTACCTTGAGCATCCTTCAACATATGGCTTTCAAAACCAGCATTAAACATGCTAAAACATGATCTCAAAATAGAATTTAAGCATGCATATAATAAACAATGCATCAAACCACTTCATGGCTCATCCAAGGGAGTTTTTCCGAAAACTTACTCTTGAGCTTAGTTAAGTTGCTTAGACTTAAACTAAGCTCCCAAAACCTTCAAACATTTGTTTCAAAGCTGGAAATCCAACTTCACTCACCAATTCCGTTTCGCAAGCTTGCCGAAACACAATCAAGCCTCCGGATCAACTCCAAAGGTATCCGAAGATGTCTCCCTTGTTTTAAACACATCAAAGCAGAGGATTAATGCATCATCATGCATTGAAATCTTGTTGAGATTTTAGGGGCTCGATTCGATCAATCGTTCTTGCTTGCCAAGTGTGGAGAAGTTGGATAGTTGGGTGTTTTAGTAAGAGGTGAAAAATAGACAATTTGACACAAGGATTTATAGTGGTTCAACCTTCTAACCAAGGTCTACATCCGCTACCTTAGCTCCCCACTAAGGATTTCCAAACAAATTCACTAAGAATTTCGTCCCTTTTTCTAGGCTAAGGAGGCAACCTTTACAACCCTCAAAGCTTTCTACCCAAAGCTTGAGGAAACACTCTCTTGTATAAAGAAAGACTTAGCAAACTAGAAATCCCTCTAATAGGTGTTTTCTTGCAATTCTAAGCACTCACCCAAAACCTAAACACTTGAGCAAATTTAACAATGTAAGCTCACAGGTGTTGTCTATACAAGAAATAAATAATTTAAGCTCTAGACAAAATTTGACATCATAATGTTGTAACAATTGAAGCATTAACCATTACAAGATGCTTGGAGGTCCCTTTTATACTCCCAATTGAGTTTGTAGCCGTTACTACCCGTTAGGATCAAATTTGAGCCGTTGAGGACTTTGATTCCCACCATAAATGCAGTTCTGCAGCTCTCCGTTTTGAAACGCTCGAACGCGTTTCGAAACGCTCTTTAAGTAGAAAGAGTCGTTGCAATCTGTCAGGGCATTCATTTCAGAACACCCCCTGGCCGTTTCGGAACACGTATCGAAACGCTATGGACCCGTATCGAAATGCCCTGCATTTAAATGTTAGTTGGGAAATAGCCGTTGGGGTTTATGACCGTTATGGTCAATGCCACGTAGGCCTATCGAAACGGCATAGCCCGTTTCGAAACGCTGGGCAAAATCCTCATCCAGGGAAAGCCCGTTTCGATACTTGTATCGAAACGTTTTTGCTACTGGAATCCCATGTTTTGAAACACCTTAGGGCATTTCGAAACGCCTGGACAGTTTTGTAAAGTTTGGCTTTGAAAAACATGTAAAACCCTTTTAAAAGCTTCCCTAAACATAATTTCAAGTTGTTTGGACTTTGGAAATGTTTTAAATACTTTTTAAATTAGTCCAAAACATTTTTCAATTATTATATCAAAACATTAGTTCTACAATCTCTCCCTTTTTGATATAATAAAACTCACTTGAAAAATTGTTTGGGATTCTCCCCCTTTAACTTTAAAAATGTGAATAAGAGATTGAAGGTATGAAATCAAATAAAGCTCCCCTTATTCATTTGAAAATTCAATTTTTCAAACCATTTCTCCCCCTTTTTGTTATATCAAAAAAGAATTTAAAATATTAGGTTCAAAATAACAATAGAGGTAAACTTTGACAAAAATACAAATTTGGTTTTAAAATGTCTCCCCCTTACTCAAAGCATCAATAAAATGTTAGTCCAACATTTATGATCATCTAGTTGAATTAAAAAAAATAAACAAATAAAATCAAAAACAACTAGAATTTTTACCAACACTTGAATTCAAGGTAGGATGTGAAGCCTTCCTTCTTCAAGTGTTCTTCCTTGTGTGCATGGAGCTCCCCCTCAAAGTTTGACTTGTTGATCATCTCCATCACACCTAGCACAAGACAGTCCAGTAATTTTTTGTATCCAAATTGCTTTGGATCCATAGACATTAGTAGCACAAAATTTAGTCCTCTTAGGAATCCATTTTTCAATTTCATCATTTTTAGTTGAAATGATTAGTCCTTTTGGGACCCAAACACTTTTAAAACATTTTCCTTTAATAAATCCAAGGGCACTAGATTGTCTTACATAAAAATTTGTTTTTCTAAACTTATATTTCTTTTCAAGTTCATTAGAAATCAACTCTTTTTCTTTTTGAACTTTAAGAAGCAAATTTTGTAAATCAAAACATTTTTTGTTCAAAATCTTTCAATTTTGCTTCAAGTTCAAGATTTGTTTTGGAAAGCAAATCATTTTCAATTTTTATTTTTGAAATCAACTTTTTGTTCTTGGAAAATGATGCCTTGAATTCCAAAAGCAAATCATCATAGGCATCTTGTAACTCATCAAATGTATAAGAATTTGAAATAGATGAGTTAGAAGTTACCTCCCCCTCATTGAGGGCCATCAAGCATAGGTGGTCTACTTCATCATCAGTGGAGTCTTCATCGCTCCATGTGGCCACATATGCTTGTTTTTGGATTTGTGGGAGTCCTTCATCTTCTTCATCGATTCATGCTTGGATTTTTCCATTTTGCTCTTCATGAACCGGGCAAATTTGTTGAAGAGATAGGCCAACTCTTCATCTTCACTTTCCTCCTCACTTGAATCTACATGATGGCATATGGAGGATTTGAGAGCTACTGCACTAGCTGCCTAGCTCCATGATCTTCTTCTTCCCCATCGCTCCAATCTCTTCCTTCTTCTTCTTCTCTTCTTTGATTTTCTTCATTATTTGGTGAGTGAGAAGAGACCCCATGAGTTCATCAAGCTTCAAGGTTTTGAGATTCTTGGCTTCGATGATGGCGGTCCTCTTTAAGTCCCATGACTCGGGAAGGGAGTAGATGAGCTTTCGGACAAGCTTCTCTTCCGGGATGGCTTCTCCATAACCTTTAAGACCATTTGTGATAGTGGAGAACCTATCAAACATCTTCTCGATGTTCTCTTTCGGATCCATCTTGAAGTTCTCATACTCTAAGGTTAGGAGCCCAATCTTGGTCTCCTTGACTTCATCGGTTCCCTCGTATGTGACTTCAGGCTTGTCCCATACCTCCTTGGCACTCTCACAAGAAGACATCTTCTCAGAGATGGTTGGGCCAAATGCACAAAAGAGCATGTGCAAGGATTTGCAATTAAGCTCCATCTTCTTGCGATCGTCGGCACTCCATTCCGCTTTTCTTCCTTGAGGCATGAACGGACCTTCTTCAACTATGTCCCATAGCTTATAATCTCTTGACTTCAAGAAGAATTTCATCTTTATCTTCCAATGGGCATAGTGATTTCCGTCGAAGAAAGGCGGTTTTTCGATTGATTGTGCCATTGAGCCGGTTGATGAAGTAGTGATCAAGCTTTCTGGATCTTCTTAGTAGGATGTTAATCCTCTTCGATTGAGCCAAGCTCTGATACCAATTGTTGAGATTTCAAGGGCTCGATTCGATCAATCGTTCTTGCTTGCTAAGTGTGGAGAAGTTGGATAGTTGGGTGTTTTAGTGGGAGGTGAAAAATAGACAATTGGACACAAGGAATTATAGTGGTTCAACCTTCTAACCAAGGTCTACATCCACTACCTTAGCTCCCCACTAAGGATTTCCAAACAAATTCACTAAGAATTGCGTCCCCTTTTCTAAGCTAAGGAGGCAACCTTTACAACCCTCAAAGCTTTCAACCCAAAGCTTGAGGAAACACTCTCTTGTACAAAGAAAGACATAGCAAATTAGAAATCCCTCTAATAGGTGTTTGTTTTCAATTCTAAGCACTCACCCAAAACCTAAACACTTGAGCAAAATTTAACAATGTAAGCTCACAAGTGTTGTCTAAGCAAGAAATAAACGATTTAAGCTCTAGACAAATTTTGACATCATAATGTTGTAACAATTGAAGCATTAACCATTACAAGATGCTTGGAGGTCCCTTTTATACTCCCAATTGAGTTTGTAGCCGTTAGGATCAAATTGGAGCCATTGAGAACTTTAATTCCCACCATAAATGCAGTTCTGCAGCTCCCCGTTTCAAAACCCTCGAACCCGTTTCAAAACGCTCTTTATGTAGAAAGAGACGTTGTAGTCTGTCAAGGCACCCGTTTCGGAACACCCCCTGGCCGTTTCGAAACACGTATCGAAACGCTATGGACCCGTATCCAAACGCCCTGCATTTAAATGTTAGTTGGGAAATAGTCGTTGGGGTTTATGACCGTTGTGGTCAATGCCACGTAGGCGTATCGAAACGGCATAGCCCGTTTCGAAACGCTGGGCAAAATCCTCATCCAGGGAAAGCTCGTTTTGATACTTGTATCGAAACGTTTTTGCTACTGGAATCCCCTGTTTTGAAACACCTTAGGGCGTTTCGAAACGCCTAGACGGTTTTGTAAAGTTTGGCTTTGAAAAACATGTAAAACCCATTTAAAAGCTTCCCTAAACATAATTTCGAGTTGTTTGGACTTTGGAAATGTTTTAAATACTTTTTAAATTAGTCCAAAACATTTTTCAATTATTATATCAAAACATTAGTTCTGCAAATCTTCAGCCAACACTCTTAAACTCGTTGCTCTACCTAAAGCCAACATTTCGGCTACCAAACACAACCGAAATCACCTCCAAACTCTTCCTGACCTTAACCCAGCCAAGATCCATCACTTCTAACCATTTCTAAACATCAATTAACATCCAAAATGAACCTAAACTCGTCCTTATACCTCCAGCTATAACAGAACACCAAGATCACCCCAAAAACCACCATTTTCATAAGCAAAAACTTAGGAAGCACAACCTATTCGGGATTGCATTGATAAAATGTCATTTACACATCATTAGACATCCAAAATACATTTAAGAATCATCTCAAAACAGAGCCCAAATAATCACAACGAAATTCTTCAAGATTTCCTCCAAATCTTGAGTTTTAAGCCAAAATCAAGTTCATATCATTAAAACCATTTATAAAACATAAATTAAGGATTGATAACTTGGGAATTTCAGTAAAGAACTGAGTTTTTAGAGGAGAAGAACAACCTTACCTCTAAATGGTGATTTCTCCTTGATTTGAGCCAATTTTCTTGAAAATCCAATGAGGAAATCAAAAGGATTTGATGTAAGATGGATTAGGAACAAATTGATGATTGAAATCTCATCAATTGAAGTGAAGATCAATGAAAAAGTTGCTGGAGAAAAGTGTTTGGATGATGGAATTTTGAGAGTAAAAGAAATGAGAAACTTTTAGGAAAAGTTAGTTATGAAATTCCAAAAAGTAGTTTCCCCTTTTCATTTAATTAATTAAACATTAATTAAATCAGTTAAATTAAGGAAAAATCTAGAGAAATCATTTTTGGGTAAATTAGCTCCTTAAAGATTCAAAGTTTCAATCCTTAGAAAACAGTCACCACTGAACGTTTCAAAAATCGCATTTAAGTCACTATTCCAAAATGTTATCTTTCCAAACCTTATTTTGTAAAATTGATTTCACCACTCTCTTATATATATTAAAAGAGGATTTTTAGATATTTTTCCATATTTTTAAAGCATCCCGAACTAGGCTTTCCCTAAAACCTCCTTTTATATTCGAAACGAAAATCAAACCGATATGGTTCAGACCCTAAACTTCTAAGCCCAAAATTGGGGTGTTACAGTACCACTTCCAAAGCCTATTTTATAAAATTTATTCGAGTAAACATGATTTTAGAGGATTTTTGCAAATTTTACCATGTTTTTATCCTTTCCCGATCCTAGATTTCCCTAAACCTCCTAATACGATTCGAACCGTTTCCGACCGGTCTGATTTGATGTCAAAAAAATCTAGGCCCAAAACCAGGGCGTTACAAATCTCTCCCACTTAGGAAATTTCATCCTCTAAATTCTACCTAAACGAAAATGGTGTGGAAACTGTTCCAGCATGTCCGCCTTGCTTTCCCAAGTGGCCTCCTCAACCCCTCGGTGTCGCCACAACACCTTCACAAGCTCTATCGTCTTGCCATGAAGAACCTTCCTCCTCACATCCAGAATCCTCACCGGTTCCTCGTCATAAGACAGATCCGGATTCAAATCTACCTCCTTAACAAGCATCACATGCGAAAGATCCGATCTATACCTCTGCAACATCGAGACATGAAACACATCTTGAATATTTTCCAACTCGGGAGGCAACCTCAACCGATATGCCACAGGACCAATACACTCCAAAACCTCATATGGTCCTATAAACCTCAGGCTAAGTTTACCCTTACGCCCAAATCTCATCACCATCTTCCGAAGCGATACCTTCAAGAACACATGTTCACCCACCGCGAACTCAATCTCCTTACGCTTTAGATCCACGTAAGACTTTTGCCGATCCGATGCTACCTTCAAACGCTCACAAATGAGCTTCACCTTCTCGGTGGATCCTTTCAACACAGTCGGCATCGAAATAACCTTTTGCCCAACTTCTACCCAACAAAGAGGGGTTCTACATCTCAACCAAAGGCAAGTGCCTGGTAACTATTGTTGTAAGCAAACTCAACCAAAGGCAAGTGCTTCTCCCAAGAACCCTGAAACTCTATAACACAACATCTCAACATGTCCTCAAGCACCTGGATCACACGTTCCGACTGTCCATCCGTCTGAGGATGATAGGAAGTACTAAGATTCAACCGTGTACCCAAAGCTTGATTCAAACATTCCCAAAACTGTGATGTAAACCTCGGATCCCTATCCAACGCTATGGACTTTGGCATCCCGTGCAACCGTACAGTCTCAGCAATATACAGCTCTACCAGTTTATCCAAGGTGTACGTAGTATGCACAAGCAAGAGATGTGCACACTTCGTAAGGCGATCAATAATCACCCAAACCGAATTCTTCTTCGATAGTGAAAAAGGCAAACCAGACACAAAATCCATGGTAATCCTTTCCAACTTCCACTCCGCGATTCTCAAAGGTTGCAACAACCCCGAAGGTACTTGATGTTCAGCCTTCACTCGCTGACACACCATGCACTTACTAACGAACTCAGCAACATCCTTTTTCAACCCCACCCAGTAGTACTCATCCTTCAAATCATGATACATCTTGGTACTATCGGGGTGCATAGCGAAAGGGCTATTATGAGCTTCAGTCAAAATAATGTGCCTCAACTCAACATCATCTAGCACAACTATTCGACTCCCAAAACACATAACACCATCACCACTAAAACTGAAATCCGACAGTTTACCCTCCTCAATATCCTGAACATGAGGGACAAGAGAATCATCAAGCAACTACTTATCCTTGATCAATTGGATAAAAGATGGTTTCACTTGCAATTCAGCAACAAGACCACCAACTCGCGATATGCTCAAACGAGCAAACATCGCCCTCAACTCCACAACCACTTTCCTGCTCAAAGCATCGGCCACAACATTGGCCTTTCCCGGGTGATACTCGATCGACAGATCATAATCCTTAAGCAACTCCACCCATCGACATTGCCTAAGATTCAACTCCTTCTGAGACATATGATACTTTAAGCTCTTATGATCCGTGAACACCACACACTTCTCGCCATATAGATAATGCCTCCAAATCTTCAAGGCAAACACAAAAGACGCAAGCTCAAGATCGTCAGTATGGTAGTTACGCTCATTCACCTTCAACTACCTAGATGTATAGGCTACTACCTTACCCTCCTACATCAACACACAGCCCAAACCAACAATGGACGCATCACTATAGACCACAAACTCCTTACCAGATTCAGGTTGAATCAGGACAGGAGCTTGTGTCAAAGCTTCCTTCAGCTTCTCAAAAGCTTGTTGCATCGCATCCGTCCACTCAAAGCGAACATTCTTCTAAAACAACTTGGTCAAAGGTGCAACAATCTTAGCGAAACCTCGACAAACCTTCGGTAATATCCAGCCAAACCAAGAAAACATTGCACCTCCGTCACCGACTTAGGCACCTTCCAACTCATCACTGCCTCAACCTTATGCGGATCAACGCGAATACCCTCAGTCGATACAACATGCCCAAGGAAGACCACTTTTTTAAGCCAAAACTCACACTTACTTAGCTTGGCATACAATTGGTTCTCCAACAACGCTTGCAAAACTATTCTTAGATGTCTATCATGATCATCCTTGGTATGTGAGTACACAAGGATATCATTGATCAACACCACCACAAAACTGATCCAAGAACTCATGGAACACACGATTCACCATGTCCATGAAAGCAGCTTGTGCGTTGGTCAAACCAAACGATGTCACTAAGAACTTGTAATTCCTGTACCATGTCCGAAAATCTGTCTTAGGTACGTCCACATCCTTTACCTTCAACTGGTAATACCTTGACGTCAAGTCAATCTTAAAAAACACCGAGGCTCCTCGAAACTGATCAAAAAGATCATCAATTCTTGGCAAAGGATACTTGTTCTTAATCGCCAAACTTGTTCAGTTGCCGATAATCTATACACATCGGCTTTGTCCCATCTTTCTTCTTTACAAACAAGACTGGTGCACCCCAAGGTGATACACTCGGCCGGATGAACCCTCGATCCAACAACTCCTGAAGCTGGGATTTCAACTCTTTCTGCTCTTTAGGTGCCATGCGATAAGAAGAAATGGACACCGGAGTGGTATTCTCATACAACTCGATACCAAACTCAACTTCTCTGTTTGGCGGCAACCCAAGCAATTCTTCCGAAAAGACACCTGGAAAATCGCAAACAGTTCTGATGTCCTGCACACGTACATCCTTTGTACTAGGATTCATCACATACGCAAGATAAGCCTCACAACCCATACTTAGCATACAACTTGCTTCCAAAGCCGAAACAACATTAGACAAGAATTTCACATTTTCGCCTACTACCACCACTTCATAATCACCAGCAAGGTTTAAAGTGACTCGCTTAACATCAAAGTCTACCACCGCTCTATGCTTGGACAACCAATCCATGCCAAGGATCACATCAAAACCATAAAAGAGTAACTCCATCAAATTCACAAGGAAAACATGACCCTGAACAGATAAGGGACACCTCCGGTACAACTTCCTAGTGACTACAGTCTCACCAAAAGAACTAGTCACTTGCATTCCTACTTCAATCAACTCAAGGTATATCAAGAAAAGGCGCATGCTCACTCAAGATATAAGAATGTGTTGATCCAGAATCAATCAAAGCCAACAATGATAAAGACTATAGAACAAAGGTTTATGATGGCATCGGTAGCATTGACCTCCTCGCGCTGAGCATAGACCCTCGCAGGGCCGCCTCCCTTAGGCCGAACTGCTACGACATGAGCAATGCCTTGCTGCTTCTTATCTCTCCTCTAGAAATTTCCTCGACCGAGCCCACGGCCTCTCTGAGGTGCAGCCACAGCAGGTGCACGTCCCTGGCCTCCACCAGCCAACAGAGGACACTCACATCTCATATGATCTGCTGAACCACAGTTCCAGCAAGAATCTCACCGTAAATGACCCCAAGAACCACACGTCCAGCACGTATTTTGTTTCACCCTCATCTGGTCTCCCCGAGCCGGTGCACCATGTCCAACATTACCTCGCATAGCAGAAGGATGATATCTTCTATCTCGACCTCTCTTGTTCCGTCCACCACCAGAACTAGACTCAGCTGCTCTCTTTCCAGAGCTAGAACCAACTCCACGAGATAATAGACCCAAGTTCTGCTCGATGTCCTTAGCTCGACATACAAGCACATCAAAATCTGTGTAGTCCGTAGCAAACATATAAGTCTTGACTTTCTGCACCAGCCCATACCAGAAGCGATCAAAATGATTCCTCTCACCCGGCATCAACTCAGGGGCGTATTGGCTCAGATGTACGAACTGGACCTCGTACTCAGCCACATAAAGATTTCCCTGTACAAGCGACATAAACTCGCGCTTCTTTTCATCCAAGTATCTCACTCCAAGATAATTCCTCTTAAAGGAACCTTGGAAAAACTCCCAATCAACCTCATTGGGTTCCATTCCAGCGATGATAGTTGTCCACGAACTATAAGCGTCACCCTGGAGCAAAGAGACAGCACATCCTAGCTTACGCACATCACTACATCCCATCTGATCCATGATACGGATCGTACTAGCCAACCAAGCTTCTGACGCCTCAAGAGACATTCCATAGAACTCAGCAGCCTTTCCAAAGGCAAACCCACATGCCCAGCTGCAGGTGCTTGAACATGCGCTCCAGCTACCACAGCCTGAAACGCTCTGGTGATCGCCTGAACCAATGACTTTAGATCACCCAATCCTGGACCAGCTTGTCCTTTTTGCTCCATCTCTCCACCCCCAGGTGGTGGCGGAGGAGGCAAGTTTCCACCAGGAGGGACATCAACCCCTTGGATACCCTAGTCGCCCTGCTCAGTCGCAGGCACCACCGTGTTCGACCTAAGCTCTCTCCTCAGACCCATAATGCTATTTTTAACAATGCATAACAACAAAACAAATCAAACCATGATTTATGTCAGCATCAAGATAGGATCCAAGTTCACAAAAACATTTAATTACTGTAATAAGGCAATGAGCACCCTGATTTCCATCAAGCATAACATAGCATATCATATACATCATGCTTTACATCATCCAAAATCAGCACATATCCTAATCACATCATTTGTAACACCCTAATTTTGGGCCTAGATGTTTTAGACATCAGATCAGACCGATCAAGAATAGTTCGAATCGCGTAAAGTGATTTAAGGGAATCAAGGATCGGGATAGGATAAAAATGTGGTAAAAATTGCTAAAGTCATCTAAAATTATGTTTAAGTGGTTGGTTAAGTCAATTTTACAAAAAGAGTTTTGGAAATGGGACATTTCAAGTAGTGACCAAATTGTAAAGTTTCAAAATTGTGGAAAATATGATTTTTGAAGAAAAAGCCAAATTCTTAGAATCTAAAGGGGTCTTTATGGCAATTTAGCCTTTCCTTAATATGACATGTTTTTAAAATGATTTTTAATTAAATAGCCTTAAATGGTTAAATAATTTAGGTGGTTAACTTGAGATTCCTAATTACGTAACTACCAACTTCTCTTCATATTCAGCTAAACACTACTTTCACTCATCTTTCTCCAGAATTCTTTTCTCCCAAACATTCTCCCAATATTTCCTAAGAAATTTTCAAGAAAACCTATCTAGTTCTTCATGATTTTGCAAGGAAAAACTTGTCCACCATTGAGGAAAGCAAGGATTGGAGGTAAATCACGTTCTCAACCTCTAATCAAATTTCTTTATTGAAATTCCCAAGATATTTGGCTTCTAAATACTATTTTTTGTTGAGTTTTCATTATAGTTTTGATTGGAGATCGAAATCTTGTGAAATTGTGGTTGAAATCTTAATTTTTGGGCTTGATGTGTTAAGCTTTGTTTTGTATTGATTTTAATTGAGTTCTAAGTTGATTAATATGTTGAAATGAAGTGTTGATAACATAGATCCCGAAATCCTTGAGATCTTTGAGTTTCTTGGTTGATTTAAGTGAGTTTTTGAGGTGAAATGGTGGAATCTTGCTTCCTGGAGGTATAAAGTTGGGTTAGGTTGTTTGTTAGATGTGTTTAGGTGATTATAATGGTTTGGAAGTGACGCATGTTGGTTGGGCTTGGTATAGGAAGCAATCGATTGAGTTTTCGGTTGTTTTGGATGGGTAATTTGGTGTAGTTTGGGTGAGCAACGAGTTTGTGAATTGTTGGTGGTGTAGAAATGCATTTTAATGTATTTAGATCTATGTTTTGATGATGTGAAAACAGGGGATCTTGATCTGAAAGAAAATGAGGAGTTATTGGAGGCTCCGAAAGAGTAATTTTCGCGTCGTCGAGCAAGGCTTCGGGTATCGGTGAGTGGAAATGAAATTTCCTGCTTTGTAACGCTTTGAGCGTGGTCTTGGGAGCTTAGTGTAAGTTTGATACACTTAGCTAAGCTCAAGAGTAAGTGATTAGGAAATCTCTCTCGGAAAAAGTGCTATGTTTTGATGGAATTGCACTTGTGTTAATTGTGGTTCTGAATCCTGTTTTAAAGCATGATTAAGCATGGTTAAATGCTGGTTTTTAATGCCATTGTGTTAAGTAAGCACTAGGTAAGTGATCCTTGGTTTTCATGTGATAAATGCATGTGATGTTAAGCATGTTATGCTTGTGGAAATGACATTGTATTTATGCCTGTAAAACAGTGGATTAATGAGGTTAAATGGTTATATTGGCAAGTGATGGAAATGGTTTTTGGCTGTGTTAATCGGATATAGTAAGCCGGCTATAGGATTGGGTGTACCGTGAATAACTTCGCCTTGGATGTCGAGGGGTTATGATTGTACCGTATACTTCATCCAAGTACCCTGACGATTGAGGTTAAGATCACAACGTTGGATGTTAATTCCGTGTGTGGATCTTGTGTTATGTGTCTCGTACTCTCATTAGTGGAATTATACAACTACCGATGAGTGGTGTTGAGGGGCTATGATTGTACCGTTATACTCCACCACGGGTGTCACAACGATAGAGGGTTGCTCTCGTGTGTGAACCTTGTGTAGACCGGTAGTGTGTATGAAGCATGTGGGACAACGCTTGTAATCCGCGTATCCGATTGTGTCTTTTGTTAGAATGATTTATGGGTTATCACTTGTGAGCCAATATAATGTTAAAGATTAATGTGAAGCATGAGATGCTTGTTAATGATGCAAGAATGCATGAGATGCTTGGTAAAGCATGAGCAAATGTTTATTTGTTGTTTTTCAATGTTGCATATGAGCATGTGTTTATAATGTGCATTGATGTCTTGAGAAGACATGTTCTATGAAAAGGCATGTGTTGAAAAGTGGTGGTTTTACAAGTCATGTGAAATGCATTGATGAATGTTGTTTAGCGATCCTCACTAAGCTTTGTGATTACGCTCATTTGTTTCATCAATGTAGAGAATTATGAGTTTGAGGCAACACACAAGCAAGGGAATCCAAGCATTTTGTCTTAGCAAAGTATGTGGCTTTACTTTGGTGTAATAAGAGGCAATGGGTGAGATTTATACCCTTGGATGGTTCGGGATGTTCCTTTTTACTTTGAGCATGTTTGGTTGTTGATTCTTGAGTAGTAAATGGCCTTTATGGATTGATTAATGTTTGAATGTATATTTTAGTTTTGTATGGTTTTGGTGGACTAGGGAGCATGCCTATAGATTCATTATTTGCATGTTTGATGCTATGCTTTAGCTTTGGCTTTATAATGATGATCCCTGATGCATAAATATGTTGTATGAATGTTGTGACATGTTTTGGAATGTATTCGAACATGAAAAGATGTGAAAAACCAGCAAAATCTGATGTAGCAGGGCAAGGCGTATCGGAACGCCCTTGCCTGTTTCGAAACAGAGGCCTGAAATGGCCATGAGGTTTCGGAACGGGTGAGAACGTGCCGAAACAATTTTGCTACTGGAAAGGGGTGTTTCGATACGGGTCCTGGAACGCACCCGAGTATTGAAATGGTCAACCTGGTTTTGAAACGACCGTTCCGATACAGGTCTCTACGTTTCGGAACACCTGTCAGTTGAAGTTTGAATTTGAATTATTTAAGGTTTCTGTTTCTTGCATTTTGGTCCCTAAACCTTGCATGCTTAATTTAATGAGTTTGGTTGATCTTTTTAAGTTGAAATTTACCATGTTGGTTTATTATAGGTCTAATTTTGGATTGGTAACCTTAAATCTTGTTAAGTCCTCTAAATTATGGAAATTTACATTTTAGTCCCTAAAAGACATTTCTATGCAATTGAACCCCTATTTGAGTTCCGTTCACCGTGTCGCTTCCGTTGAAATGTTTTGCTAATCATTTAGGTTAATCAAGTGCATCTAGATAAGTTAAAAGAAGAAAATGGTCGTTAATCAAGGTTGACTTTCGGGTTGACTTTGGTTTTCCCTGTGTAATCTTCGTAGTTCGGGTCAGGCGTCTAGGCCAGGCTAAAGGGGTTACATCATCATCATACAATCATATCCAGCTCACATATGATTCACAACAATCAAGCATGGCATAAACTCCATCATCTCATCAAAAACATGCTTTTTTAATCAACATACCTCGAATCATACCAATTTCACTTACCGCCATCCCCAATTCTTTTGTAACCTAGCTCTGATACCAACAAATATAACCCCCTTATCCCGGCCTAGATGCCTAACCTAAACTAAGAAGATTACACAATGAAAACCGAAAACAACTCGTGAAAGTCAAACTCGATTAGCGATCCCTTTTTTCTTTTTATCTTTTCTAGATGCACATTATTATCCTATGTATTTAATTAAGCGATTAGGCGAAAATGGAACAACGATCGAAGTTCAATTAGGGGTTCAATTGCATTCATTTAACTTTTAGGGTCTAGATTGTAAATTTCAAGAATTACAAGGACTATCTAGTTTTTAAGATTACCAAACGAAAATTAATAATATAACATGTCAGCATATCAAATATCATTTCAAACGGACCATCCAAACTCAACCAATTAAACTCATAACATTCAGGGATCAAAACGTAAGAGAGAAAAACCTGGAACAATTCAAAATCATCATTCAACGGTCAAGTGTTTCGGAACACAAGACCCTATACCAGAACGGCCGTTTCGAATCCATGTTGACCGTTTCGATACGCAGGTGCGTTCCGAGACCCCAAATATCCTGTTTCGATACGTTGGTTTACAGTGATGAAATGTTCCGAAACATGCCTTCCCGTTTCAAAACACCATGGCCATATTATAGGCCGTCGTTCCGAAACAGGAGAGGGCATTCTGAAACGCATGGGCCTGCAATTTTCCAATTTGCTGGTTTTACACAAGTTTTCACCACCGAAACCATTCCGACACATGTCACAACACACATACATTATGAATAAACATCAAAGACCACCAATACGACACACAAGCTACATCATAGCATCAATCTTGCAAGTACTAGGACTATAGGCATGCTTCCTAGATGACAAAACCGTAGAAAGCCTAAATATCACAATCAAGTTCAAAACAATACTCAAATGCCATTTACAAACCAAAGTAAGCAACCCAAACATGCCCATGGTGTTTAACATCACCAAATACTATCAAGAGTAGAAATCTCACCCATTGCCTCTTATTACACCAAGGTGAAACCACATACTTTGTTTAGTATAAGATACTTGGAATCTACTTGCTTTCTCGTTGCCCAAATGCTTAATTCTCTGGATTAATGAAATAAATGAGCGTAAGCATAAAGCTTAGTGAGGATCGCTAAAACCAAACATTCATCAATGCATTTCATAAAACCAAGATAACATCATTTGCAAACTCATGCCTTCCTTTAAAACATGCTCTCTAAAGCATCAATGCACTTTTAAACCACATGCTCATAGCATCATTAAAACCACAACAAAATCCTTTGCTCATGCTTAAACCAAGCATTACATGCATTCTAGCATAATTTCCAAGCATCTCATGCTTAATCATTAATCATCAACATTATATTGTCTCGGAAGTGATCAATCTCTAACCATATCAAAACCAACACAAATGACACAATCGGATACGCGGATTACAAGCGTTGTCCCACACGCTTCATACACATTACCGGACTACACAAGGCTCACACACATGATTACACCATCAACTGTTGTGACACCCGTGGTGGAGTTTAACGGTACAATCACAACCCCTCAACACCACTCATCGATAGTTGTAAAATTCCACTAACGAGAGTACGAGACTCAAACACAAGATCCACCCAGGGATTAAACCATCCACCGTTGTGATCTAAACCTCAATCGTTAGGCTACATGGATGGAGTATACGTTACAATCACAACCCCTCGACATCCAAGGCAACTTTATTCACGGTGCACCCAATCCTATAGCCGGCTAACTATATCCGATTTAAGTAACCACAAACCATTTCCATAACTTGCCAATATAATCGTTTAACATCATTATTCCACTGTTTTACAAGCATAAATCACAATGCCATATTCACAAGAATAATCATGCTTAAACTCAAATGCATACATTTAATAAATCCAAGGATCACCTACCAAGTGCATCCTTAACCAAATAGCATTAAACACCAGCATTATCAATGCTCAAAACATGCTTTAAAATAGTAAAAATAATCGCATTTAAATCAAGTGCATTTCCAACAAAACATAACACATTTCGAGAGAGACTTTCGAATCACTTACTCTTGAGCTTAGCTAACTATTTAAAACTTACAATAAGCTCCCAAGACTACGCTCAAAGCGTTACAAAGCTGGAAAATCCATTTCCACTCACCGATACGCGAAACTTTGCTTGCCGACACGAAAATCACCATTCCGAAGCCTATAAAAATGCTTCATTTGTTTCTGGATCAAGATCCCTTGTTTTTATATCATCAAAATAGAGATCCAAATGCATTAAAATGCATTTCAACACCAGCAACCAAACACAAACTCGTTGCTCACCAAAACTACACCAATTTATCCATCTGAAACAACCGAAAACTCAATCGATTGCTTCCTAAACCAAGCCCAGCCAACATACATCACTTCCGACCATTTATAAACATCAAAACACATCTAAAAACAATCTAAACCCTTCCTTATACCTCCAGCAAGCCAAACTTCATCAATACACCCCAAAACCCAACTAAAACCATCAAGAAACCCAAGGTTCTCAAGGATTTCAGGATCTATATTATCAAAACCCTTTTCAACGTAATAATCAACTTAAAACTCAATTAAAACCAATCCAAATCAGAGCTCATCAAATCCAATCCGAAAATCAAGATTTTTATCATATTTTTGCAAGATTTTGATCTCAAATCAAAACTATAATAAAAACTCACCGAAAAACATCAAGTAGAAGCCAAAGATCTTGGGAATTTTAATATTGAACCTAGATTGAAGGTTGAGAACGGGATTTACCTCCAATCCTAGCATCCCTTAAGGTTTGACAAGTTTTAGCTTCACAAAACTTGAAAATCTTGAAGAGAAATCTTAGAATTGATTTGGAAATCAATGAGAGAGTGTTTGGGAGAAAAGAATTCTGGAGTAAGTGTTGAGAAAATGATTTTTTTGATTAATGAAAGTTAGTTACGCGAAAAACATCTCATTATTCTATTTTAATATTTTAATTAAATAAAATCCTTTTTTATTTAATCATCTAAAAATACTTTTAAAACCCATGTCAATTTAAGGAAGGTGTAATTGCACCATAGCTCCCTATAGATTCTAAGATTTTTGGCTTCTCTTTTAAAATTACATTTTTCCACAATTTTGAAACTTTACATTTTGGTCACTACCCAAAATATGCCACTTCCAAAGCCTATTTTATAAAATTGATTCGACCAACCTCTTAAACATGATTTTAGAGGATTTTAGAAATTTTTACCATATTTTTATCCTTTCCCGATCCTTGATTTCCCTAGACCACCTAATACGATTCAAACTGTTTCCGACCGGTCCTATCCGATGTCAAAAACATCTACGCCCAACACCAGGGCGTTACATGCAGATTTTCTCCATCTCCTGATGTAACCCCCTTAGCCCGGCCTAGACGGTTGACCCGAACTACGAAGATTACACGGGGAAAACCAAAGTCAACCCGAAAGTCAACCTTTATTAACGACCCTTTTTTCATTTTAGTCTTATCTAGATGCACATTAACCCTAATCGTACCCTTGAGAAACACATACTCGAAAAGCACAGCGATCGAAATGCAACAAGAGACTCAATTGCACAACATACAACAGTTAGGGACCAAATTGTAATTTCTAAAAAGATGAAGGACTTAGCCGATTTTTAAGTTACCAATATCAAATTAATCATATTACATGCTTCCCTGTCAAATTTCACCTTAAACGGACATCTCAAACTCAAGCAATTGCAAAAACAATATTCAGGACTAAAACGTAAAACTTGCAATCCACAAAACCATTCAAATCAGTGTCCAACGGTCAACTGTTTCGGAACGGGGTTGACCGTTCTGAAACGCGGGTTCGTTTCGAGACCTGTATCAAAATAGGGCCTGGCAGTGGCAAATTCGTTTCGGAACAACCTCTACCCGTTTTGATTCACGCAGGCCATTACAGGCCCCCGTTTCGAAACGCTAGTGCCCGTTCCGATACGGACTGCCCAGAAAGTGCAGAATTTGCTGGTTTAACATACATTTATCCACTCAAACACATCCTAATGACTTCCTAATCATGCCAACAAGTCATCATACATATAAGGCACATGTTTGCATCATCAAAACACATTCATGGCATCAATTAGGAAAATCCACAAGACTATAGGCATGCATCCTAATGTCCAAAGCAAACAACCATCAAAGCATCAAACCAAGCACCAAAATGGCCATTTTACATATCCAAATCATTTAAGGCATCATGCCACAACTAGGGAGTCCAAAACATCTCCCAAAAACACATCCTACGTTCCCATTGCCAAATATAAAAAACTAATAATGTTGTGAAATAGTCATCATACATGAGCTTAGCTTTCCCTTGGATTCTTAGCCTCCTTGCTGCCCCCAAACACCTCAATTACCTGCATTATTGGTTCAAGAGGGAGAGCGTAAGAACACATGCTTAGTGAGGCATGCTCTAAAGAAACAACACAATAATGCATTTTATAAAACACTTTTCACAAAACCTTTAAACACACATCATCATTATTCATGCAACATTGCATTCACATCAAGCATCTAATGCTTCATTAACATTAATATGTCATATTGGCTTCCAAGTGATAAACCATAACCTTTTACAACATAAAACAGAATCAGATATGCGGATTACATGCGTTGTCCCATACGCTTCATACACACTACCGAACACACAAGGCGGAGTTTACCGGTACAATAACAACCCCTCAACACCCGTGATGGAGTTTAACGGTATAATCACAACCCCTCCACATCACTCATCGGTAGTTGTATAACATCACTAACGAGAACACGGGACACACAACACAAGATCCACACATAGACTTTTAACCACCATTGTGATCTTAACCATCTCGTTAGTGTACTTGGATGGAGTTTACGATACAATTACAACCCCTCAACATCCAAGGCGACTTTATTCACAGTGCACCCAATCCTATAGCCGGCTAACTATATTCGATTCAAGTACTTTAAAACCAACACATCACTTGTTAATATACATCAATTATCATCAATAATCCACTGTTTTAAAGCATATAAATCAAAGCCACTTACAACATGCATAACTATGCATCAATCCACATTTTTAACAAATCAAACCAAAGATCTCTTACCTTTAGCATCTTTCAACAAATGGCTTACATAACCAGCATTAACCATGCTAAACATGCTTTCAAAAACAGAATTTAAACATGCAATTATCAACAAATGCATCGAACCAATCCATGGCTCATCCAAGAGAGTTTTTCCGAAAACTCACTCTTGAGCTTAGTTAAGTTGATTAGACTTAAGCTAATCTCCCAAACCTCCAAATATTCGATACAAAGCTGGAAATCCAACTCCACTCACCAATTTCGTTTCGCAAGCTTGTCGAAACGTCGTTCAAGCCTCAAGATCAACACCACAAGGATCCGAAGATGTCTCCCCTGTTTTAAACACATCAAAGCAGAGGATTAATGCATCATCATGCATTAAAATCTTCATCCATTACACCTAAACTCGCTACTCTCACCAAAACTAACATTTCTGCTACCAAACACAACTGAAATCACTTCCAAACTCTTCCACAATCATTACCCAGCCAAGATCCATCACTTCTAAACATTCTTAAACATCAATTAACATCCAAAATGAACCTAAACTCGTCCTTATACCTCCAGCTATAACAGAACACCAATATCACCCCAAAAACCACCATTTTCATAAGCAAAAACTTAGGAAATTCAACCTATTCGGGATTGCATTTATTAAACCTCAATTACACATCATTAAACATCCAAAATACATTAAAAAGCCATCTCAAAACAGAGCCCAAACAATCACCACGGATTTCTTCAAGATTTAATCCAAATCTTGAGTTTTAAGCCAAAATCAAGATCACAACATTAAAACCTTTTATAAAACATAATTTAAGGATTGAGAACTTGGGAATTTCAGTAAAGAACTGAGTATTTAGAGGAGAAGAACATCCTTACCTCTAAATGTTGATTTCTCCTTAATTAGAGCCAAAATCCTTGAAAATTCAATAAGCAAAACAAGAGGATTTGATGTAGTAAGGCTTAGGAATCAATTGATGATTGAAACCTCATCATTTGGTGTGAAAATAAAAAGAAATGTTGCTGTAGAAATGTGTTTGGCTGAGGGAATTTTGAGAGAAAATGAGATGAGAAAGTTTTTAAGAAAGTTAGTTATGAAAAGCTAAAATATCATTTTCCACTTTTCCTTTAATTGATTAAACATTAATAAAATCATTAAATCTAAGAAAAATCTGGAGAAATCAATCTTGGTTAAATTAGCCCCTTAAAGATTCAAAGTTCCAATCCTTACAAAACAGTCACCACTAAACTTTTCAAAAATTACATTTTAGTCACTATTTCGATATGTCACACTTCCAAACCTTATTTTGTAAAATTTATTTCACCACTCTCTTATATATATTGAAAGAGGATTTTTAGATATTTTTCTGTATTTTTAAAGCATCCAAAACTAGGCTTTCCCTAAAACCAACTTTTATATTCGAACCGAAAATCAGACCGGTCCGGTTCAGACCCTAAACTTCTAAACCAAAATTGGGGTATTACAACTCTCCCCCCCTTAAGAAATTTACCTGGAGGAAAGAGATACGGAAACTACTTCTTCATGTCATCCTTCCTTTCCCACGTGGCTTCCTCAACACCACGATGCTTCCACAACACCTTTACCAACTCAATGGTTTTACCTCGAAGAACTTTACTATCTGAATCCAGAATTCCACCGGCTCCTCATCATAGATCAAGTCTGGATTCAAATGCACTTCCTCCACAGGCATAACATGCGAAGGATCCGATCTATACCTCCGAAGCATAGAGACATGAAACACATCATGAATCTTTTCCAACTCTTGCGGCAACCTCAACTTGTACGCAACAGGACCCACACGCTCAATCACCTCGTATGGTCCAATGTACGTAGGGCTCAACTTACACTTCCGGCCAAACCTCATTGTAACGCCCCGGTTTTGGGCTTAGGAGTTTTGGGCGTTGACCGGTTTGGTCAAAGTGCTGTTCGAATCTAAAGAGGTGAAATTAGGAAAGCCTAGTTCGGGTTGCATTAAAAATATGGAAAAATGTTCTAAAATCATCTTTTAATATAATTAAGTGAACTGTGAAATCAATTTTGGAAAGTGAGTTTTGGAAGGGTGACATTTTGGCTAGTGACCAAAATGTAATTTTCAAAAGTTTGGTGACTGTTTTATAAAGGGTTGAAACTTTGAATCTTTAAGGAGCTATTTATCCAAAGGGAGTTTCTTCAGATTTTTCTAAGATATTTTAAGCTATATTCTGATTTTAAATGATATTAAAAGTGGAGGGAAAACCATTTGGCTATTTTGGATATTTTTGCAACTAACTTTTCTCAATTTTCTTTCTCTCATTTTCTCTCAACCCAAACACTTTCTCTCCAGAGAATTTGATCTGATTTTCTCACCTAAATCCCTCCTTTCAACTCTCATTTGATTCCTAATCAACATATCTTCAAAACCTCTTCAATTGCTACTTGATTCAACAAGGTTTTTGATTCCAAAAAGAGGAGAAACTCAAGTTTGGAGGTAAGAACGTCCTTCTCCTCTAAACTATCAGTTCTTTACTGAAATTCCTAAGTTTTCAATCCTTAATTGATGTTTTATTAAAGGTTTTTAAGCGGTGAAATGGATCTTGGCTTATAATGCAAGATTTGGTGATTTTTGATGATTTTCGTTAGATCTGATTAATCTGTGATTTGAGATGTGTTTTTGATGTTAAATGAACTCTAAATTGATAAGGAATTGAGTTTTGATTAATGCAATCCCGGATAGGTTGAGTTTCCTAAGTTTAGCTTGTGATTCAAGGTTGTTTTTGAGGTGATCTTGTGGATCTAATGTTGCTGGAGGTATAAGGATGTTAATAGGTTGTTTTTAGATGTTATATGATGTTAAAGGATGTGTGGTTTTGCTGGTTTATGGCTCGGCTTTGTTTAGAAGTGGTTTGGAAGCATTTTCGGTTGTGTGTGGTGGCCGAAAATGGTGTGTGGATGAGAGCAGCGAGTTTAGGTGCTTTCATTGAAGCAATTAATGCATGATGATGCATTAATCATCTGCTTTGATGTGTTGAAACAGGGGAGGCATCTTTGGATCCAAGAGTTGTTGATCCGGAAGCTTGTTTTGGTGCTTTGGCTTGAAGCAAAGTGGAATCGGTGAGTGTGTATTTGAAAATTGGGTTTTCGGCTTTGAAACCAATGTCTTGGGAGCTTAGTTTAAGTCTAAACAACTTTGCTAAGCTCAAGTGTAAGTTTTCGGAATTACTCTCTAGTGGTGGCCATGATTTTGTTGTGATGCAAAGTGGTTTATTGCATGTTTTAATTACTGTTTTGAAAGCATGATTTAGCATGTTATTTGCTGATGTTGTAAGCCATATGTTGAAGGAAACTCTAGGTAAGAGTTCCTTGTTTTTGTACATTGATTAAATGTGGTTTGATGCTTTTAAATGTATGTTGAATATGGCTTGGTTTAATGCTTTAAAACAGTGGATTAAATGATGAAAATGATGTATATTGGCAAGTGATGTTTTAAAAAGGGTTAAGGTCACTATGGTGGTTAAAAGTCCTTGAGTGAGCCTTGTTACTTAAGAACATCAAGGTGGTTAAAAGTCCTTGGATGGTTCTTGTTGCGGACACTAAGGTGGTTAAAAGTCCTTAGGTGATCCTTTCCATGGTGTTTAAAAGTCCATGGGGCCATCGTGTTTAAAAGTCCATGAGGCCAAGGTGTTTAAAAGTCCTTGGGGCCAAGGTGTTTAAAAGTCCTTGGGGTGAATCAAGCTATGGACACAAAGGTGGTTAAAAGTCCTTGTGTGGTCCTCATTCATGGTGTTTAAAAGTCCATGGCCAAGGTATTTAAAAGTCCTTGGGGCCAAGGTGTTTAAAAGTCCTTGGGAAAGTTGATGAACTTGTTTTAAAGAAATGGAATCTTTCACTTGAGCCAATATGACATGTTATGTTATGAAGCATGAGATGCTTGTTTTAAGTATGCTTTTGAGCATGTGCAAAGGTTGATTTTAAGCATGATTTATAAATGTTTTTAAATGCATTATTGAATGGTTTTTAAGAGCATTCCTCACTAAGCTTTTGCTTACGCTCTCTTTCGTTTTCTTAATTCAATAATGCAGAACATTAGGGAACCTTGAGGGCAGCAAGGAGGGCAAGCATTCAAGTGAAAGTAGAGCTCAATGTACGGAAGGTTTTGTTGGTACATTTTAGCTTTTGGTAATTTGGCAATGGGGGACCAAAGTGTATGATTTGGGAGGTGTTTGGAACTCCCTAAGTATGTTGAATGATGTTAAGAATGCTGGTTTTTGTGTTGGATCATTACATGCTTGTTTTGGAAGTTTGTGCTTGAATAGCTAGCTTGTGTAGGAAGCATGCCTATAGATTTGGGGCTTTTTGCATATGTTGTTGTTTTGTTGATTTGATGATGCTAGTAAGTCTTATATATGTTGAATTGCATGCTGGTAAAGTTTGGTAGCATTTGGAGCATGTTTGAGTGATCAATTGCATGTTTGAGTGTGCATTTTGCTGCAATCTGTGCAGGGCGTTTCGGAACAGTGTGCACCGTTTCGGAACGGGTGCCTTGAATGAACCCAGGCGTCCGAAACGGTAGGCACCGTTTCGAAACGGTTTGGCCGCTGCCAGCCCGTGTTCCGGAACCCGTTGCGGAACGGCCCGTGTTTCGAAACGGGTACAACCTGTTTCGGAACGGTCGACCGTTTGGTGGCTGACATTGGCAGTTAAATGTTTTGAATTGTATGCGTTTTGGTCCTGAAACTTGTTTGTGCAATTGTATGAGTTCGAGAAGTCCTTTTGAGCTGAAATTTCACAGAGAAGCATGAAACCTGACTAATTTCAAGTTGGTAAGATTAATTTGGGTTAAGTCCTTCTAATTATCAGAAATTACAATTTGGTCCCTAAAGTTGTAATTTGTTCAATTGGGTCCCTGTTTGATCTATGATGTTTGTGATCTTTGAGTATGATGTTTGTGTGATCACAATTAGGACTAATGGGCATCTAGACAAGATTAAAAAGAAAAAAAAAGGGTCGTTAATCAAGGTTGACTTTCGGGTTGACTTTGGTTTTCCCCGTGTGACTTTCTTAATTCGGGTCAACCGTCTAGGCCGGGTTAAGGGGTTACATTTGGTGGTATCAGAGCTGAGTTCTCGAGTAATTGGGAATGAATGTATGCATGATTGAAGTATGTTTGCCTTGTATGCTTGTTGATCGAAAGCATGTTTAGTGGCTTGTGATTTGGATGCAATTGAGATGTATGCTATGATGTAGCATGTTGAGGGTACCCATTGCCAAATAAAAGCTAATGAAATGATGTTGATTTTGAATGAAATTGAGCTTGAATACTTGGATTGCTTACCTTGCTGGGCCTGACTTTGTTTTATTTGCATTGTGATTGCATGGTAAAAGTATGGCACCACGTAGAGAGTTACGAGGTAGTGTGCGAGCTACGGCTCCCAATGAGAACGAGAATGAAGAGAACACGGGTAGTGCGGTGTTACCCCCTCCTCCGCCTGGTGGTGGTGCTGGAGGTGAGAGAGCTGAAGCTGCAGTTGGTGCTGGAGCTGCTGGACCAGAGGTTGGTCAGGGGGAAGCTATGCCTGATATGTCTATGTTGGTACAAGCTATTGCGGGTGCTTTTCGAGCAGCAGTAGCTGGAGCTCAAGGAGCTGGGCATCAGGGAGATGCTGGAGTTAGACTACCTTTGGAGCGTCTGTGCAGTCTTGGTGGGACTGAGTTCAGGGGTATGTCGGCTGAGAGTTCTGAAGCTTGGCTAGAAAGTACCAAGCGTATCTTGGGTCAGATGAGCTACACGGATGTGCAAAAGCTGGGATGTGTTGTGTCCTTGCTGCAGGACGATGCGTATACGTGGTGGACGACCACCATAGCTGGGATGGCTGAAGCTGATGTTACTTGGACATTCTTTCAGAATGTGTTCAAGAGGAGATATCTTGGAGTGAGATATCTTGACGAGAAGAAGCGTGAATTCATGTCTCTTACCCAGGGGAGCATGAGTGTGGCTGAGTATGAGGTGCAGTTTGTGCGACTCAGTCAGTATGCACCGGAGCTGATACCTGATGAGCGAGCAAGGTGTGAGAGATTCCGTTATGGTCTTGTGACGGATGTGAAAATGTATGTGCTGGCCACTGAATATGATGATTTTGATGTGTTGGTGGGCCGAGCCAAGGACATAGAGATGAACTTGGGTTTATCTGCGAAAGGTGCTGGAGCAAGTTCTGGCAAGAGAGCTGATGAGTTTAGTTTCGGAGGTGGACGGAACAAGAGGGGACGTGATCAGAAGTATCAGTCCTCAGTCAAGAGAGGTGGTGGTGCACCTGCTAGAGGAGGTAATGCTAGAGCTGATCTGAGTGCTTGTTGGATCTGTGGTTCACGTGGTCACATGAAGCGTGACTGCCCTCGTGCTCTGAGGGAGGTGAAAGCTCCTGTTGCGGCAGCTGGGAATGGATGCTGGAATTGTGGTTCTGTAGACCACTTGAGGCGAGATTGTCCGAGGTTGGCTGGTGGCCAAGAGCGTGCTCCTGTTGTTGCTGCACCGCAGAGAGGTCGTGGGCGCGGCCGTGGTAATTTCTAGAGGCGAGAGGAAGGAGGCCGTGGAGTAGCTCATGTTGTGGCAATTCAGCCTGAAGGTGGAGGCCAAGCTAGGGTGTATGCTCAGCGTGAGGGAAGGAATGATGCAGATGTGATTGCAGGTACCTTTACTTTGCAATCCTTGTTGTTGCTTTCTTTGATTGATTCTGGATCTACGCATTCATACATTTTGCGTGAGCATGCTGAATTGCTTGGTTTGCCTGTTGAGTCTTTGGATGTTGGTGTTCGTGTCATTAGTTCTTTTGGTGAAACTGTTGTGACTCGAAAGCTTTATAGAAGGTGTCCTTTGGTTGTTCAAGAACATGTTTTCCATGTTGATCTTATGGAGTTGCCCTTCTATGGTTTTGATGTGATCCTTGGTATGGATTGAATTGCTGAGCATCGTGCTGTGGTAGATTGTGAAAATAAGCGGGTTTCGCTTAAGCTTGCGGATGATTATGAAGTTGTTGTGGTTGGTGAGAATGTGAAGTTTCTTGCCAATGTGGTGTCTACCTTGGAGGCGAGTAGGATGCTGAGGCAAGGTTGCGAAGCTTATCTAGCTTTTGTGATGAATCCTAGCTCTAAGGAGTTGAGGGTGCAAGATATCAGGGTTGTGAAGGAGTTTCCTGGTGTTTTTCCTGAGGAGTTGCCTGGTTTACCTCCTAATCGCGAGGTGGAGTTTGGAATTGAGCTGTATGAGTATACAACTCCTGTGTCCATTACTCCCTATAGAATGGCACCTAAGGAGCTGAAGGAGCTGAGGACGCAGTTGCAAGAGCTGCTAGATCGTGGTTTTATCCGGCCGAGTGTGTCACCTTGGGGTGCACCAGTCTTGTTTGTGAAGAAGAAAGATGGCACTATGAGGATGTGCATTGATTACCGTCAGCTGAACAAGTTGACTATCAAGAATCGGTATCCTTTGCTGAGGATTGATGATCTCTTTGATCAATTTCGGGGAGCTGCTGTGTTCTCTAAGATTGATTTGAGGTCAGGGTATTATCAGTTGAAGGTGAAGGATGTGGATGTGCCTAAGACAACTTTCAGGACAAGGTATGGGCATTATGAGTTCCTTGTGATGCCGTTTGGTTTGACAAATGCTCCTGCTGGTTTTATGGACATGATGAATCGTGTGTTTCATGAATACCTGGACAAGTTCGTTGTGGTGTTCATTGATGATATCCTCGTGTACTCGCGTACTGAGGAGGAGCACGAAGAGCATTTGAGGATTGTGCTGCAAGCTTTGTTGGAGAATCAGCTTTATGCTAAGCTGAGCAAGTGTGAGTTCTGGCTTAAGGAGGTGGTGTTTCTTGGGCATGTGGTCTCAGCTGAGGGGATTCGTGTTGATCCTTAGAAGATTGAGGCGGTGATGAACTGGAAAGTTCCAAAGTCTGTTCATGAGGTTCGTAGTTTCCTTGGTTTGGCGGGATACTACCGGAGCATTGTGGATGGTTTTTCCAAGATTGATGCTCCTTTGACGAAGCTGTTGCAGAAGGATGTTAAGTATGAGTGGACGGAAGCGAGACAGCAGGCTTTTGAGAAGCTTAAGGCGGCTTTGACGCAAGCTCCTATTTTGGTTCAGCTTGAATCAGGGAAAGAGTTTGTGGTCTATAGTGATGCATCCTATGTTGGTTTGGGATGTGTGCTGATGCAAGAGGGTAAGGTGGTGGCTTATGCATCGCGGCAGTTGAATGTGCATGAGCGCAACTATCCTACGCATGACATTGAGTTGGCTGCAGTGGTTTTTGCTCTGAAGATCTGGAGACATTATCTGTATGGTGAGAAGTGTACTGTGTACACAGATCACAAGAGTTTGAGGTATTTGATGTCTCAGAAGGAGTTGAATCTTAGGCAGCGGCGTTGGTTGGAGTTGCTCAAGGATTATGATCTGACGATTGAGTATCATCCTGAAAAAGCTAATGTTGTTGCGGATGCCTTGAGTAGGAAGGTAGCTGTTGAGCTGAGGGCTATGTTTGCTAGCTTGAGCATATCGCGAGATGGTGGTCTTGTTGCTGAGTTGCAAGTGAAGCCATCGTTGGTTCAGTTGATCAAGGAAAAGCAGTTGTTGGATGATTCCTTGGTGTCTCATGTTCAGGATATCGCGGAGGGTAGACCTTCGGATTTCTGCTTTAATGAGGATGGTGTGTTGTGTTTTGGTAGTCGGATAGTAGTGCCTGCTGATGTTGAGTTGAGGCGTGCTATTCTGACTGAAGGTCATAGTAGTCCTTTTGCTATGCACCCTGGTAGTACTAAGATGTATCGTGATCTTCGTGATGAGTACTATTGGGTGGGTTTGAAGAAGGATGTTGCAGAGTTTGTGAGCAGGTGTTTGGTGTGTCAGCGGGTTAAGGCTAAACATCAGGTTCCTTCTGGGTTGTTGCAACCGTTGAAAATCCCTGAATGGAAGTGGGAAAGGGTTACCATGGATTTTGTATCTGGTTTACCTTTGTCTCCTTCGAAGAAGAATTCTGTTTGGGTGATTGTGGATCGCCTGACGAAGTGTGCGCATTTCTTGCCTGTGCATACTACGTTTTCCTTGGATAAGCTGGCAGAGCTGTACATTGCTGAGATTGTGCGGCTGCATGGTGTGCCTAAGTCGATTGTGTCGGATAGGGATCCGAGGTTCACATCGCGTTTTTGGCAGTGTTTGCATCAAGCTCTAGGTACAAGGTTGCATTTCAGTACATCCTATCATCCTCAGTCGGATGGTTAGTCTGAGCGGGTTATCCAGATCTTGGAGGATATGTTGAGGTGCTGCGTGATTGAGTTCCAAGGTTCTTGGGAGAAGCATCTGCCTTTGGTTGAGTTCGCTTATAACAATAGTTATCAGGCGAGTATACAGATGGCACCTTATGAGGCTCTGTATGGGAGGAAGTGTAGGACTCCTCTTTGTTGGGCTGAAATTGGTCAAAAGTTGGTTTCGATGCCGGCTTTGTTGAATGGGACCACCGAGAAGGTGAAGCTCATTTGTGAGCGGTTGAAGGCTGCCTCTGATCGGCAAAAGTCTTACGCGGATTTGAAGCGTAAGGAGATAGAGTATGCGGTGGGTGACCGTGTGTTCTTGAAGGTTTCGCCTTGGAAGAAGGTGATGAGGTTTGGCCGAAAGGGTAAGTTGAGCCCTAGGTACATTGGACCATATGAGGTGGTTGAGCGTGTGGGTCCTGTTGCGTATCGGTTGAGGTTACCTCAGGAGTTGGAGAAGATTCATGATGTGTTCCATGTTTCTATGCTCCGGAAGTATAGATCTGATCCCTCGCATGTGATGCCTGTGGAGGAAGTGGTTTTGAATCCGGATTTGACCTATGATGAGGAACCGGTGAAGGTTCTGGATTCAGATAGCAAGGTTCTTCGTGGCAAGACCATTGAATTGGTGAAGGTGCTGTGGAAGCATCGAGGTGTTGAGGAAGCCACGTGGGAGCGGAAGGAAGACATGCTGAAGCAGTTTCCTTATCTCTTTCCTTCAGGTAAATTTCGAGGACGAAATTTCTTAAGGGGGGGAGAGTTGTAACGCCCCGGTTTTGGGCTTAGGAGTTTTGGGCGTTGACCGGTTTGGTCAAAGTGCTGTTCGAATCTAAAGAGGTGAAATTAGGAAAGCCTAGTTCGGGTTGCATTAAAAATATGGAAAAATGTTCTAAAATCATCTTTTAATATAATTAAGTGAACTGTGAAATCAATTTTGGAAAGTGAGTTTTGGAAGGGTGACATTTTGGCTAGTGACCAAAATGTAATTTTCGAAAGTTTGGTGACTGTTTTATAAAGGGTTGAAACTTTGAATCTTTAAGGAGCTATTTATCCAAAGGGAGTTTCTTCAGATTTTTCTAAGATATTTTAAGCTATATTCTGATTTTAAATGATATTAAAAGTGGAGGGAAAGCCATTTGGCTATTTTGGATATTTTTGCAACTTACTTTTCTCAATTTTCTTTCTCTCATTTTCTCTCAACCCAAACACTTTCTCTCCAGAGAATTTGATCTGCTTTTCTCACCTAAATCCCTCCTTTCAACTCTCATTTGATTCCTAATCAACATATCTTCAAAACCTCTTCAATTGCTACTTGATTCAACAAGGTTTTTGATTCCAAAAAGAGGAGAAACTCAAGTTTGGAGGTAAGAACGTCCTTCTCCTCTAAACTATCAGTTCTTTACTGAAATTCCTAAGTTTTCAATCCTTAATTGATGTTTTATTAAAGGTTTTTAAGTGGTGAAATGGATCTTGGTTTATAATGCAAGATTTGGTGATTTTTGATGATTTTCGTTAGATCTAATTAATCTGTGATTTGAGATGTGTTTTTGATGTTAAATGAACTCTAAATTGATAAGGAATTGAGTTTTGATTAATGCAATCCCGGATAGGTTGAGTTTCCTAAGTTTAGCTTGTGATTCAAGGTTGTTTTTGAGGTGATCTTGTGGATCTAATGTTACTGGAGGTATAAGGATGTTAATAGGTTGTTTTTAGATGTTATATGATGTTAAAGGATGTGTGGTTTTGCTGGTTTATGGCTGGGCTTTGTTTAGAAGTGGTTTGGATGCATTTTCGGTTGTGTGTGGTGGCCGAAAATGGTGTGTGGATGAGAGCAGCGAGTTTAGGTGCTTTCATTGAAGCAATTAATGCATGATGATGCATTAATCCTCTGCTTTGATGTGTTGAAACAGGGGAGGCATCTTTGGATCCAAGAGTTGTTGATCCGGAAGCTTGTTTTGGTGCTTTGGCTTGAAGCAAAGTGGAATCGGTGAGTGCGTATTTGAAAATTGGGTTTTCGGCTTTGAAACCAATGTCTTGGGAGCTTAGTTTAAGTCTAAACAACTTTGCTAAGCTCAAGTGTAAGTTTTCGGAATTACTCTCTAGTGGTGGCCATGATTTTGTTGTGATGCAAAGTGGTTTATTGCATGTTTTAATTACTGTTTTGAAAGCATGATTTAGCATGGTATTTGCTGATGTTGTAAGCCATATGTTGAAGGAAACTCTAGGTAAGAGTTCCTTGTTTTTGTACATTGATTAAATGTGGTTTGATGCTTTTAAATGTATGATGAATATGGCTTGGTTTAATGCTTTAAAACAGTGGATTAAATGATGAAAATGATGTATATTGGCAAGTGATGTTTTAAAAAGGGTTAAGGTCACTAAGGTGGTTAAAAGTCCTTGAGTGAGCCTTGTTACTTAAGAACATCAAGGCGGTTAAAAGTCCTTGGATGGTTCTTGTTGCGGACACTAAGGTGGTTAAAAGTCCTTAGGTGATCCATTCCATGGTGTTTAAAAGTCCATGGGGCCATGGTGTTTAAAAGTCCATGGGGCCAAGGTGTTTAAAAGTCCTTGGGGCCAAGGTGTTTAAAAGTCCTTAGGGTGAATCAAGCTATGGACACAAAGGTGGTTAAAAGTCCTTGTGTGGTCCTCATTCATGGTGTTTAAAAGTCCATGGCCAAGGTGTTTAAAAGTCCTTGGGGCCAAGGTGTTTAAAAGTCCTTGGGAAAGTTGATGAACTTGTTTTAAAGAAATGGAATCTTTCACTTGAGCCAATATGACATGTTATGTTATGAAGCATGAGATGCTTGTTTTAAGTATGCTTTTGAGCATGTGCAAAGGTTGATTTTAAGCATGATTTATAAATGTTTTTGAATGCATTATTGAATGGTTTTTAAGAGCATTCCTCACTAAGCATGTGTAAGGAGGGCAAGCATTCAAGTGAAAGTAGAGCTCAATGTACGGAAGGTTTTGTTGGTACATTTTAGCTTTTGGTAATTTGGCAATGGGGGACCAAAGTGTATGATTTGGGAGGTGTTTGGAACTCCCTAAGTATGTTGAATGATGTTAAGAATGCTGGTTTTTGTGTTGGATCATTACATGCTTGTTTTGGAAGTTTGTGCTTGAATAGCTAGCTTGTGTAGGAAGCATGCCTATAGATTTGGGGCTTTTTGCATATGTTGTTGTTTTGTTGATTTGATGATGCTAGTAAGTCTTATATATGTTGAATTGCATGCTGGTAAAGTTTGGTAGCATTTGGAGCATGTTTGAGTGATCAATTGCATGTTTGAGTGTGCATTTTGCTGCAATCTGTGCAGGGCGTTTCGGAACAGTGTGCACCGTTTCGGAACGGGTGCCTTGAATGAACCCAGGCGTCCGAAACGGTAGGCACCGTTTCGAAACGGTTTGGCCACTGCCAGCCCGTGTTCCGGAACCCGTTGCGGAACGGCCCGTGTTTCGAAACGGGTACAGCCGGTTTCGGAACGGTCGACCGTTTGGGGGCTTACATTGGCAGTTAAATGTTTTGAATTGTATGTGTTTTGGTCCTGAAACTTGTTTGTGCAATTGTATGAGTTCGAGAAGTCCTTTTGAGCTGAAATTTCACAGAGAAGCATGAAACCTGACTAATTTCAAGTTGGTAAGATTAATTTGAGTTAAGTCCTTCTAATTATCAGAAATTACAATTTGGTCCCTAAAGTTGTAATTTGTTCAATTGGGTCCCTGTTTGATCTCTGATGTTTGTGATCTTTGAGTATGATGTTTGTGTGATCACAATTAGGACTAATGGGCATCTAGACAAGATTAAAAAGAAAAAAAAGGGTCGTTAATCAAGGTTGACTTTCGGGTTGACTTTGGTTTTCCCCGTGTGACTTTCTTAATTCGGGTCAACCGTCTAGGCCGGGTTAAGGGGGTTACACTCATCACCTTCTTCCAAGGCGAAACTTTTAAGAACATACGGTCACCCACCGCATACTCAATCTCCTTACGCTTCAAAACCGCGTAAGACTTCTGTCGATCAGAAGCTGCCTTCAATCGCTCACAAATGAGCTTCACCTACTCGGTGGTTCCTTTCAACAAAGCTGGCATCGATACCAACTTCTGACCTGTTTCAGCCCAACAAAGAGGAGTTCTGCACTTCCTCCCGTACAAGGCTTCATAAGGTGCCATTTGAATACTTGCCTGGTAGCTATTGTTATAAGCAAACTCCACCAAAGGCAAATGCTTCTCCCAAGAGCCTTGAAACTCAATCACACAGCACCTCATCATATCCTCCAGCACTTGGATAATACGCTCAGACTGTCCATCCGACTGTGGATGATAAGAAGTACTGAAATTTAGCCGTGTACCCAAAGCCTGATGTAAACACTCCCAGAAACGCGATGTATACCTCAGATCTCTATCCGACACGATCGACTTTGGCACCCCATACAGCCGCACAATCTCAGCAATGTACAACTCTGCAAGCTTATCCAATGTGTACGTAGTATGCACAGGTAAGAAATGCGCACACTTCGTAAGGCGATCCACAATCACCCACACTGAATTCTTCTTCGATGGAGACAAAGGCAAACTAGACACAAAGTCCATGGTAATCCTTTCCCACTTCCACTCAGGAATCCTCAACGGTTGCAACAACCCAGAAGGAAACTAATGCTCAACCTTAACTCGCTGACAAACCATGCACTTGCTCACATACTCAGCAACATCTTTCTTTAATCCCACCCAATAGTACTCATCTCTAAGGTCACGATACATCTTAGTACTACCAGGGTGCATAGAAAAAGGACTACTATGAGCTTCAGTCAGAATAGCATGCCTCAACTCAGCATTATTGGGCACTACTATCCGACTCCCAAAACATAGAACTCCATCATCATTAAAGTAAAAATTCGATGGCCTATCCTCAGCAATATCCTGAACATGTGGCACCAAGGAATCATCCAACAGCTGCTTATCCTTTATCAACTGAACCAAGGAGGGTTTCACTTGCAATTCAGCCACAAGACCGCCATCTCGCGAAATGCTCAAGCTGGCAAACATAGCCCTCAACTCCACTGCCACCTTCCTACTCAAGGCATCCGCTACCACATTAGCTTTTCCCGGATGGTACTCGATCGTCAGATCGTAATCCTTAAGCAACTCCACCCAACGTCGTTGCCTAAGATTCAACTATTTCTAAGACATCAGATACTTCAAACTCTTGTGATCCGTGTACACAGTACACTTCTCACCATACAGGTAATGTCTCCAAATTTTCAAAGGAAAAACCACCGCATCTAACTCAATGTCATGCGTAGGATAATTGCACTCATGCACCTTCAACTGTCGCGATGCATAAGCCACCACCTTACCCTCTTGCATCAACACACAACCCAAACCAACGTAGGATGCATCACTATACACCACAAACTCTTTCCCTGATTCAGGCTGAACCAAGATAGGAGCTTGCGTCAAATCTGCCTTCAGCTTCTCAAAAGCATGTTGTCTCGCTTCCGTCTACTCATATTTGACATCCTTCTGCAACAACTTCGTCAAAGGTGCAACAATATTCGAAAATCCATCCACGAACCTTCGGTAGTATCCTGCCAAACCAAGGAAACTACGGACTTCATGAACAGACTTAGGAGGCTTCCAATTCATCACTTCCTCAATCTTCTGAGGATCAACACGAATCCCCTCAGCATAAACCACATGACCAAGGAACACAACTTCCCTGAGCCAGAACTCACACTTGCTTAGCTTAGCATAAAGATGTTTCTCCAACAAAGCCTACAACACAATACTCAAATGCCCCTCATGCTCCTCCTCAGTACGAGAGTACACGAGGATATCATCAATGAACACCACAACAAATTTGTCCAAGTATTCATGGAACACTCTATTCATCATGTCCATAAAAGCTGCAGGAGCATTCGTCAAACCAAACGACATCACAAGGAACTCATAATGCCCATACATGGTTCTGAAGGCTGTCTTTGGCACATCCACATCCTTCACCATGAGCTGGTAATACCCTGACCTTAAGTCAATCTTAGAGAACACAGCCGCTCCCCGAAAGTGATCAAAAAGATCATCAATCCTTGGCAATGGATACCGATCCTTGATAGTCAACTTTTTCAGTTGACGGTAATCGATGCACATTCTCATAGTGCCATCCTTTTTCTTCACAAACAAGACCGGTGCACCCCAAGGTGGCACACTCGGCCGAATGAAACCACGATCAAGCAACTTCTGAAGTTGTGTCTTCAGCTCCTTCAACTTCTTAGCTGCCATTCGATAAAGAGTAATGGACACTAGTGTTGTGTTTTCATACAGCTCAATTCCAAACTCCACTTCTCGATTAGGAGGCAATCCAGGCAACTCCTCCAGAAACACACTAGGAAACTCTCGCACAGTCCTGATATCTTGAACTCGCAACTCCTTAGAGCTAGGATTCATCACAAAGGCTAGGTAGGCTTCACAACCTTGCCTCAGCATTCGGCTCGCTTCCAGGGAAGACACCACATTGGCAAGAAACTTTACATTCTCACCAACCACCACTACCTCATAATCATCTGCAAGCTTCAACGAAACTCGCTTGTTCTCAAAATCCACCACAGCTCGATGTTCCACAAGCCAATCCATACCAAGGATTACATCGAAACCATAGAAAGGCAATTCCATGAGATCAACATGAAAAACATGGTTTTGCACAACCAAGGGACATCTTCTATATAACTTTCGTGTCACAACGGTCTCACCAAAGGAACTAGTTACACGCATACCAACATCCAAAGACTCAATAGGCAAACCTAGCAATTGAGCATGTTCACGCAATATGTATAAGTGTGTAGATCCAGAATCAATCAAGGAAAGTAATGACAAGGATTGCAAAGTGAAGGTACATGCGATCACATCCGTGTCATTCCTCCCCTCTCGTTGCGCATACAATCGAGCCTGACCACCACCATCAGGTTGGACAACCACCACATGAGCCACATTCCTTCCACCATCATCTTTGCGCTGGAAGTTACCACGGCCGCGCCCACGACCTCTCGGTGGTGCAACAACTCCAGGAGCACGTCCCTAACCACCACCGGCCAACAAAGGACATTCCCTCCTCATGTGGTCTGCCGAACCACAATTCCAGCACGAATTACCGGTCACTACAACAGGAGTCTGAACCTCCCTCGCTGCTCGAGGACAATCACGCCTCAAATGGCCACGCGATCCACACGCCCATCACGTGTTCTGATTAGCTCTCGCCCTGTCTCCCTGGACAGGCGCACCATGCCCTCCATTACCACGCCTAGCAGAAGACTGGTAACTCTTATCTCGTCCTCTCTTTTTCCGTCCACCACCGGAACTATACTCAACAGCTCTTTTGCCCGAGCTAGAACCAACACCTCTAGAAGACAAACCCAGATTCTGCTCAATGTACTTCACCCTACTAACCAACACATCAAAATCAGTGTACTCCGCAGCAAGCATAAAGGTCTTTACGTCCGTCACCAAACCATATTTGAAACGTTCGCACCTCTCCCGCTCATCCAGGATAAGCTCAAGTGGATACTGACTGAGACGGACAAACTGGATCTCATACTCAGCCACTGTAATGCTCCCTTGTGTAAGAGACATGAATTCTCTTTTCTTTTCATCCAGGTATCGTACACCTAGATACTTTCTCTTGAACGCGTTCAGAAAGAACGTCCAAGTCACATCAACTTCCTCCATTCCGGAGACAGAGGTCGTCCACCAAGTATACGCATCATCATGTAACAGCGATACCACACATCCTAACTTCTGCACATCATTGCAGTTCATTTGTCCTAATATCCTCTTGGTACTTTCCAACCAAGATTCAGAACCCTCAGCAGACAAACCCCTGAACTTAGTCCCTCCCAGACTGCGTAGATGTTCCAAAGATAATCTCGCATTAGCATCACCCTGATGCCCAGCTCCATGAGCTCCAGCTACTGCTGCCTGAAAAGCTCCAGCTACTGCTGCCTGAAAAGCACCAGCAATAGCCTGTATCAAAATTGTCATGTCAGGAGCAGCTTGCCCCTGCACAGCCTCAGGTCCAGCGACCCCATCACCAGCACCAATACCAGCTCCAACACCAGCTCCATCACCTCCAGCACCACCACCACCGGGCGGTCCAACACTAGGAGGAGGAGGTATATCCACAACATTATTCTCATTCTCGTTCTGAGCCATAGCTCGCGTATTAATTCTCGTCTCTCTACGAGGTCCCATTCACTAAAACAATGCACTAACACAAATGCAATAAACATAATTAGGCTCAACAAGGTAAGTAATCCAAGCACTCAAGCTCATTTTTCAAAAACAATTCATTTCATTAGTTTTGATATGGCAATGGGTCCCTCTAACATGCTTCAACATAGCATAACATCACAATTGCAACATACTTTAATCTTATCTAACCATTCCCAATTACCCGAGAACTCAACTCTGATACCACCAAATGAAACCCCTTTAGCTCGGCCTAGACGGTTGACCCGAACTACGAAGATTACACAGGGAAAACCAAAGTCAACTCGAAAGTCAACCTTGATTAACGACCCTTTTTTTTCTTTTTAGTCTTATCTAGATGCACATTAACCCTAAGCGTACCTTTAAGAAACACATACTTGAAAAGCACAGCGATCGAAATGCAACAAGGGACTCAATTGCACAACATACAAAAGTTACGGACCAAATAGTAATTTCTGGAAAGATGAAGGACTTAGACGAGTTTTAAGTTACCAATATCAAATTAATCATATTACATGCTTCCCTATCAAATTTCACCTTAAATGGACATCTCAAACTCAAGAAATTGAAAAAAAAAACAATATTCAGGACTAAAACGTAAAACTTGCAAACCACAAAACCATTCAAATCAGTGCCCAACGGTCAACTGTTTCGGAACGGGGTTGACCTTTCTGAAATGCGGGTTCCTTTCGAGACCTGTATCGAAACAAGGCCTGGCAGTGGCCAATTCGTTTCGGAACGGCCTCTACCAAGGCCATTACAGGCCCCCGTTTCGAAACGCTAGTGCCCGTTCCGATACGGACTGCCCAGGAAGTGCAGAATTTGCTGGTTTAACATATATTTATCCACTCAAACACATCCTAATGACTTCCTAATCATGCCAACAAGTCATCATACATAAAAGCACATGTTTGCATTATCAAAACACATTCATGGCATCAATTAGGAAAATCCACAAGACTATAGGCATGCATCCTAATGTCCAAAGCAAACAACCATCAAAGCATCAAAGCAAGCACCAAAATGGCCATTTTACATGTCCAAATCATTTAAGGCATCATGCCACAACTAGGGAGTCCAAAACATCTCCCAAAAACACATTCTAGGTTCCCATTGCCAAATATCAAATACTAATAATGTTGTGAAATAGTCACCATACATGAGCTTAGCTTTTCCATGGATTCTTAGCCTCCTTGCTGCCCTCAAACACCTCAATTATATGCATTATTGGTTCAAGAGAGAGAGCATAAGCACAAATGCTTAGTGAGGCATGCTCTAAAGAAACAACATAATAATGGATTTTATAAAACACTTTTCACAAAACATTTAAACACACATCATCATTATTCATGCAACACTGCATTCACATCAAGCATCTCATGCTTCATTAACATTAATATGTCATATTGGCTTCCAAGTGATAAACCATAAACTTTTACAACATAAAACACAATCAGATACGCGGATTACAAGCGTTGTCCCATACGCTTCATACACACTACCGAACACACAAGGTGGAGTTTACCGGTACAATCACAAGCCCTCAACACCCGTGATGGAGTTTAACGGTACAATCACAACCCCTCCACATCACTCATCGGTAGTTGTATAACATCACTAACGAGAACACGGGACACACAACACAAGATCCACACATGGACTTTTAACCACCTTTGTGATCTTAACCATCTCGTTAGTGTACTTGGATAGAGTTTACGGTACAATTACAACCCCTCAACATCCAAGGCGACTTTATTCACTGTGCACCCAATCCTATAGCCGGCTAACTATATCCGATTCAAGTACTTTAAAACCAACACATCACTTGCCAATATACATCAATTATCATCAATAATCCATTATTTTAAAGCATCTAAATCAAAGCCATTTACAACATGCATCACTATGCATCAATCAACATTTTTAACAAATCAAACCAAGGATCTCTTACCTTGAGCATCCTTCAACAAATGGCTTACATAACCAGCATTAACCATGCTAAACATGCTTTCAAAAATAGAATTTAAACATGCAATTATCAACAAATGCATCGAACCAATCCATGGCTCATCCAAGAGAGTTTTTCCGAAAACTTACTCTTGAGCTTAGTTAAGTATATTAGACTTAAACTAAGCTCCCAAACCTTCAAACATTCGATACAAAGCTGGAAATCCAACTCCACTCACCAATTCCGTTTCGCAAGCTTGCCGAAACGTCGTTCAAGCCTCCGGATCAACACCACAAGGATCCGAAGATGTATCCCTTGTTTTAAACACATCAAATCAGAGGATTAATGCATCATCATACATTAAAATCTTCAGCCATTACACCTAAAATCGCTGCTCACACCAAAACATACATTTCAGCTACCAAACACAACCGAAATCACTTCCAAGCTCTTCCAAAATCATTACCCAGCAAAGATCCATCACTTCTAAACATTCTTAAACATCAATTAACATCCAAAATGAACCTAAACTCATCCTTATACCTCCGGGTATAACAGAACACCAAGATCACCCCAAAAACCACCATTTTCATAAGCAAAAACTAAGGAAATTCAACCTATTCGGGATTGCATTGATTAAACCTCAATTACACATCATAAAACATCCAAAATACATTAAACAGCCATCTCAAAACAGAGCCCAAACAATCGCCACAAATTTCTTCAAGATTTAATCCAAATCTTGAGTTTTAAGCCAAAATCAAGATCACAACATTAAAACCTTTCATAAAACTTAATTTAAGGATTGAGAACTTTGGAATTTCAGTAAAGAATTGAGTATTTAGAGGAGAAGAACATCCTTACCTCTAAATGGAAATTTCTCCTTGATTAGAGCCAAAATCCTTGAAAATTCAATAAGCAAAACAAGAGGATTTGATGTAGGAAGGATTAAGAATCAATTGATGGTTGAAAACTCATCATTTGGTGTGAAAATCAAAAGAAATGTTGCTGTAGAAATGTGTTTGGCTTAGGGAATTTTGAGAGAAAATGAGATGAGAAAGTTTTTAAGAAAGTTAGTTATGAAAAGCTAAAATATCATTTTCCACTTTTCCTTTAATTAATTAAACATTAATAAAATCATTAAATCTAAGAAAAATCTGGAGAAATCAATCTTGGGTAAATTAGCTCCTTAAAGATTCAAAGATTCAATCCTTACAAAACAGTCACCACTGAACTTTTCAAAAATTACATTTTAGTCACTATTTCGAAATGTCACACTTCCAAACCTTATTTTGTAAAATTGATTTCACCACTCTCTTATATATATTAAAAGAGGACTTTTAGATATTTTTAAAGTATTCCGAAATAGGCTTTCCCTAAAACCACCTTTTATATTCGAACCGAAAATCAGACCAGTCCGGTTCAGACCCTAAACTTCTAAGCCCAAAATTAGGGTGTTACACTTGCCGGGATCTATTGTTCTTCAATAAGTGGTTACCCATCAGCAGGGAGCTGCCCAATAACATTGTTTCTTGGCGGTACTTAATTGAGGCCGCGACAACGACCTCGAAGTGAGTCCTCAGGTTGATGCATTTTGGCTATGATCCTTCGTCTAAGCCTTGAGTAAGAGCCTTCGAGTTCTGGATCTAAGTCCTGCACTGGGCTTCCTGGGTCAGCTCTAGTCATGCACTGAAACTAGACCAAATTTTATTAGTACTAAACTAAAAATAAAATATAATAAATAAACTAAATAAAATAGAAAGTGCAGGAAAATAAAAACAAAGTGCCCCGCAATAGTGTAAGTGTACACGTCAAGTAATATAATGACAAGTATATAGAGTATCATCTCCATAGGGATTAGGCTAGCCTTTTGGTTCTACTTCCTCACACTGCAAAAGAATTAAAATAAAAACACAGATGTGTTTGGTTGTTGAGTAAACTAAAAATACTAAAACTAAAGTATTCTAGAAGTAAAAGTAAAGAGAAGACCAGGTTGATAGAATGGGCTGGATTAGAATGTCTTGCAGTGTGAAATCCTATTGATTTGATTCAGTTCTAGAATGCTGCAACACTAAACTGCAGTGGCAGTAACCTAAGTTCCTGTCGCGGCCGCAGACATTGAGTCTCTGCCGCGGCAATCTCTTGCTCTTGGGCAGATGCTGTTAAGGTTCGGCAAAGCGTCCTTGATTGGCTCCTTCTTATCTCTAAGATCGGAACATTGTTGATGGTTGAACTCTGACCATACCTCTCGGCGTAAACCAAAGACAATACACCAACCAATCACACGCTTCTCTTAGACACAGAAATTCTTAACTTATCTCTAGGCCGAACTAGTTAACAATCTTGGATTGAAATCGTGCTTACTCGTTTCGTGAATTCAACTCTCTCGACATCAAATAAATGGATAATCTCACAAACTCTCTCTCGACAAGAATGCAAGAATGATTAACACCAAGAATAAGCAAACCTCAACTTAATTGTATTAAGAACAAAAACAAAGTACAATAGTCTTTGCTGCCTCGGCATTAGTCTGCTTTGTAAGGTTTCATCAACTTCCCTCAGTAGAAACTGTCATGTGGCTTGGCTTGATCAGGGTCTATTATCAACTGGTTCTACCTCATCTTCCCTCTTACTTTCTGCGTTGTGGCGGCATCTTCCTACTCCAACAGTGCAAATCTGCAAGAATACCAATCATGCATTAAATAGTACTTTTTACATAGAATAAACAGAATAATAAGATCAAAGGTATAAATAATGAAATCTATGCATGAAAGGTCATAATGTAGCTCAAATTGGTGTAGGTTGAGTGATAGTTGCCATGAAAAGGGGTCAAAATATAGGACTTTTGGGCACTTATCATTTACTATTTTTAATGAAGTGATATTGAAGGATGCACATGGTAAGTAATCCTTGTATATATGATTTATACTTGAGATTTTAAGCAGGGTTTAATGCTTGGAAATGTGATTTAATGTTGATGCTTTGAAAATAGTGAGGTATGTGCTAAAATGTGAATTATATTGGCAAGTGATGTTGTGGAAATGGTTTATAAATGATATCTGATATAGTTAGTCGGCTATAGAATTGAGTGCACTATAAAAAGTCACCTTGGATGTCGAGGGGTTGGTGTCCCATGGCTCCATCCAAGTACCTTAATGATCTACGAGGTTGGTGCCCGTCTCTCGTTAGTGGATTAAGCGTCTAACCGATGATTGGGATTGGTGTCCCTATGGGTTGTAATTTGTACCCAGTTGATAAAGTACCTTTGGTTGTGAATGTACCAATTCCGATTGAGATGGCTTGAAGTGTCATGTAGACACTTGTTATAATCTGTGTATCTAATATGTGGTTTTAAGTTGTGAACTTGTTTAATGATCACTTGTAAGCCAATATAATTGATGATGTATCATGGAATGATTTATATTGCATAATGTGGTTTATGCATGTTTTACACTTTAAGCTTTGCATATGGTAACTATGCATTGGAAGGCTTAAATAGTGTGAGGATTCAAAATGTGTTGATGATACATGATACATGAGCATGAGATTTAATATGTTGATTTTGTTTAAGGAAAGTGCATGGTTTTAAAAAGGGCATGATGGTTTTCAAATGAAGTTTTGAAGCTTATAAAGGGTTTTAAATGCATTGATGGTGTTTTAGTTTTTGAGTCTCCTTGCTAAGCCTCGTGTGCTTACGCTCTCATTTGTCCATCAATGAAGATAATTGAGGTTTTGGAGGTAGCGAGTGGCAAGGGATCTCAAGATACTTTATTTGAGAATGTATGTTTCGGTTTAGACTACACGTATTAAAGGAAATGGGGGATCCATTGTGTTTTTAAGAGTTGTAAGGGTTCATTGCTGATTTAGACTTGTAAATGGCCTTTGGTTAATAGTTTGTGCTTTGCTATGCATCTTGGTATCTTGCTTGGCTTGTTTTCTAGGTTGCTTGCCTATAGTTTACCTTTGATGCAAATGTCCATAATATGAAGCTGAATATGTTATGTTTGATAGGGCCAATCGATACGCGGGACTGTATCGATACAATTTTAAGCTATTGGAATCTGGGTTTTAAATTAATACAAAACTGTACCGATACGGTGATTAGTCTATCGATACGGTGGCAGGTAAGTTAGTTAATTGGGATTTTTTTGAGGTTCTATTTCTTTACGTTTTGGTCCTTGTTTGTTGCGCATGCAATTAAATGAGTTTGGATGCTTATTTTAAGCTAAGATTTGATAGTGATGCATGTAATGTGACTGGTTAAAGGATGGTAACTTAAAAGATGAAGAAGTCCATGTAATTGGGTAAAATTACAAAATGGTCCTTAAAATGTATTTGTATGCAATCGAGTCCCAAGTTGATGTCTGATCGAGATGCAAATTGTTCCGATGCGAAGTTATCACCTAGGATAATAATGAGCATCTAGACAATATAAAATGAAAAAGGGTTGTTTATTGGAGTAAACTTCCTGGTTTACTTTCTCATGCTTGATAGAGAGTTTCATCCTCAACCTACTTGAATGTAATGATCTCACCACGCAGCTTGGCAATGAGTGTTTGTGGCTGAAATCGTGTCAAGAACTTCTGGCACAGGACTGCCTAGGAACTAACTGAACCTGGTGCCAAAGAATTAAGCCACACCTTGACTTTATCTATTAAAGAAAAAGTAAATAACCTCAGCTTCACGGTATTTCTAGATAATCTAGTTTGCTGGAATAGTTGACATATCTCCATGAATTGTTTGAGATGTTGCCTCGGGTCTCCAATAAGTGCTCTATCGAATTGGCCTACATTCAAAAGTGTTTAGATCATTATGGGTTTAATTTCATAATTTGGTTCATTGGGATCATTGCCAACAAGTCCTAACATTAAATTTGCAATGTCAGGTGTTGAATGTTCTCAGATTGGCCTTTCTTCCTTTTATTAAAAATTGGATCATTAGGAGGTGGTGGTGCATTGTTATTGGGTGGATCATTGTTCACCACACCATTCCTTTGATTGGCTTGATTCATCTCTCAGTATCGCCTTTTTAACCTCATCACGGTCCTCTCAATTTTTTGATCGTATGGCCACTTGTCTACCACATGATGACTTCTGGTCATACACCGATAAAAATAAAATAAAAATAAAAACAAAACAAGTAAAAATTTAAAAACAATCAAATCCGTTGCAATCCAAGGTAATGACGCTAAAAACATGTAGACTCTCTTGGGAGTTGTGTAAAACGAATGCTGGCAAAAGGGGCAAATTATATGTATTAGGCAAGTATAAAACAGTGAAAGTGTCTTTTACGTGCAAGTATACACGGTCTGCAAGTAATACAGCTTGGTAAGCTGAGTTATCGATCCCACAGAGATTGACTTGAATTCGATTACTTAATTGTTACTTGATTTGAAAGAAAATGTGTTTGTTTTGAAGGTTGTTTTGAATCTAAAGAAAAGAAAAGAAAATTGAAGTAAAATGTTGGCAAGTGTCTTTAATGAATGATGAATGTTGGCAGGGAATGTCAGGTGTCAACGTGGCTTATGCTAGCCCTTGTTGGCAAAATTATCTTGGCATTGTTTGCTGAGCAGATTCAACATTAGCAAAGACTCTCTCGATAGTCATTACCCTAAATTGGCCAAGTAAAAACCCTTATATCTCTATAGTGCTTGCTTTTCTTAAACCAATTTGATTAAAACAAATCTATACTCTTAGGGGGTAGATATTACTTTCGAAGTAAGTTCATCTACTTGAACGACTTCTCTCAAAGCTTCTCTCTCAAGTATCCAACAACCGATCGTTGCCTCCCAAATCTGTTAAGATATTGACGAGCAATGGGCCAACTATGCCAGCTCTTGCTTGGTTGAGTATTTAGAAAAACAGTAATGCCAGCTCTTGCTTGGCGTTACAGTTAAAAATAGTAAAACATGCCAGATAGAAAAACTCTGCTGAAATAGAATTGTATTCAAAGAACTAAGGCATAAAAGCAAAGTTTAAACCAAACATCCCCCACCAACTATGAAATTCGTTCATGGTGAGGGATTTAACCATCAAAAGCATAATCATTTTCAAATACATCATCTTAAAATAAACTAAAGAAAAATAACTTAAGCTAGGGGAATGGGCTGAGGGGTCTATCGATGTAGCCCTCCACGCCAGGCACTTGGCCAAGAGGTTGAATCACCCTTCCTCGATGTAGTTGGCTGTCACTTGCTGATCACTCCAATGCCTCACTCTGACCACTCTCGTCTTTTCTTTGCTCTCTTCAATTGCTTGATCGATTGGTCTTTATATAGGCGTGTATGGAAAAGGATGAGATAAGCCTTTGCATTTGAATTTGAAATGATCAAGGGGTAAGAGATAGAGCTCTATCCTATCATTTCGATATCTTATCAGCTTGGTGTGATAGCTTATCAGGCTAGGACTGACATCATAATACTGATGTTGCCTTGTCATCCAAGCTTGGTGTACCGCCCTGGTTTTAGGCCTTGATGTTTTGGACATTGGACCGGATAGATCGAGAGCGGTTCGAATCGTGTAAGGTGATTTAAGGAAATCAAGGATCGAGATAGGATAAAAATGTGGTAAAGATTGCTAAAATCCACTAAAAATATGTTTAAGAGTTTGGTCAAATCAATTTTATAAAAAGAGTTTCAGAAATGGGACATTTTGAGTAGTGACCATATTGTAAAGTTTCAAAACTGTGGAAAATGTGATTTTTAAAGGAGAAGCCAAATTCTTAGAATCTTTAGGGGGCTTTATAGCAATTTAACCTTTCCTTAATATGACATGCGTTTAAAATGGTTTTTAATGAAATAGCTTTAATTGGTTTTTATTTTAATTAATTAATTAATTAGGTAGTTAATATGAGATTCCATCACGTAACTACCATCTTCTCCTCACTTTCAGCCAAACACTATTTTCATTCATTTCTCTCAAGAATTATTTTCTCCCAAACACTCTCTTAATATTTCCTAATCAATTTTCAAGAAATCATTTCAAGTTCATCAAGATTTTGCTAAGGAAAACATGTCATTCATTGAGGAAAGCAAGGATTGGAGGTAAATCCCATTCTCAACCTCTAATAAAAGTTCTTTAGCGAAATTCCCAAGATCTTTGGCTTCTAATTACTGTTTTTGGTTGAGTTTTCATTATAGTTTTGATTTGAGATCAAAATCTTGTAAAAATGTGGTTGAAATCTTAATTTTCGGATTTGTTTTGTTAAGCTTTGTTGTGGATTGATTTTAATTGAGTTTTAAGTTGGTTAATTTGTTGAAATGAAGTTTTGATAACATAGATCCCGAAATCCTTGAGATTCTCGAGTTTCTTGTTAGCTTTAAGTGAGTTTTTTTAGGTGAAATGGTGAAAGCTTGCTTGCTGGAGGTATAAGGATGGGTTAGGTTGTTTGTTAGATGTGTTTTGATGTCTATAATTGATTGGAAGTGATGTATGTTGGCTGGGTTTGGTTTAGGAAGCAATCGATTGAGTTTTCAGTTGTTTCGGATGGGTAAATTGGTGTAGTTTGGGTGAGCAACGAGTTTGTGAATTGTTGATGGTGTTGAAATGCATTTTGATGCATTTAGATCTCTGTTTTGATGATGTGAAAACAGGGGATCTTGATCTGGGAGCAAACACGGCGTTGTTGGAGGGTCTGGAGGAGTAATTTTCGTGTCGGCGAGCAAGGTGTCGTGTATCGGTGAGTGGAAATGGATTTTCCAGCTTTGTAATGCTCTGAGCGTGGTCTTGGGAGCTTAGTGTATGTTTGAAACACTTAGCTAAGCTCAAGAGTAAGTGATTCGAAAGTCTCTCTCGGAAATGTGCTATGACTTGTTGAAAATGCACTTGAGTTTAATGTGGTTTTGATTACTGTTTTAAAGCATGATATAAGCATGATTAATGTTGGATTATAATTCCATTATGTTAAGGATGCACTAGGTAAGTGATTGTTGGTTCTATGTGATAAATGGATGATGTTAAACATGTTTATGCTTGTGGTAATGGCGTTGTATTTATGCTTGTAAAATAGTGAATTATTAATGGTAAATGATTATATTGGCAAGTGACGGAAGTGGTTTTTTGTAACCCCCTTAACCCGGCCCGGACGGTTGACCCGAATTAAGAAAGTCACACGGGGAAAACCAAAGTCAACCCGAAAGTCAACCTTGATTAACGACCCTTTTTTTTCTTTTTAATCTTGTCTAGATGCACATTAACCTTAGATGTGATCATGCAAACAGCATACTCAAAGATCACAAACATCAGAGATCAAACAGGGACCCAATTAAACAATTTACAACTTTAGGGACCAAATTGTAAATTCTGGAAACTTAAGGACTTAACCAGATTTTAAGTTACCAACTTAAAATTAATCAGGTTTCATGCTTCTCAGCCAAATTTCAGCTCAAACAGACATCCCAAACTCATACAATTGCACAAACAAGTTTCAGGACCAAAATGCAAACATTTTGAAACATTTAACCGCCCATGTCAGCCCCCAACGGTCACCCGTTCCGAAACAGGCAGAGCCCGTTTCGAAACACGGGGCCGTTCCGCAACACGTTCCGCAACGGGGGTCTGGCAGAGACCAAACCGTTTCGAAACGGTGCATACCGTTTCGGACGCCTGGGTTCATGCAAGGCACCCGTTCCGAAACGGTGCACACTGTTCCGAAACGCCTGCACAGATTGCAGCAAAAAGGCATTCCAAAACATGCAATTAATCACTCAAACATGCTCCAATTGCCACCAAACTTTACCAGCATGCAATTCAACATATATATGACTTGCAAGCATCAACAAATCATCAGAACAACATCATATGCAAAAAGCCCCAATTCTATAGGCATGCTTCCTACACAAGCAACCACTTAAGCACAAACTTTCCAACTCAATCTCATTATAGCCAATTCATATTTCAGCAACAACAACATTAAAACATACTTGTCCGAACATTCACGAATACAAAAACATCAATCCGAGAGATTCTACCCCCATTGCCCTTATTAACTATAGCTATTCACCGAGACATACATCTCAATTGGAGTCCACCTTGAATCCCTTGCTCCTTGCTGTCCAAACTTCAAGAATCTGCATTGATGGACAAAAAGGAGCGTAAGCACATAATGCTTAGTGAGGAATGCTCAAAACCAAAACACCATCAATGCAGCGGGTTACAAAACACTCTTAAAACAACCCGATTTGACAAACCAAAACCATGTTTGAAAACTCCTTTTCAACATCATGCTTAAACCATGTATTCAACATCATGCTTAAACCATACATTGCACTTACATGAAACCAAACCTTAGCTTAGCAAACTAAGAAAACCATCTCAATGTACAACTTGCCAAAAACATTCATTTAACCATTCCATGCATAAGCACCGTATGCAAAGCTAAATTAAAACCTTGGAAAACATTCCCATTTCACAACATACCCTTCTTATACTTAAAAACCATTTAAGCAAGAAGCCCTTTAAAATCATTTACTCAATCAATCCAATACATGCATTAACCAAAGGCAACTCATGAACCACAACATCATTAACACATGCCTTTTAAAACTAGTCTTAACAAGACTCCAATGCATTAGGGAGATGTCATGCACACATGCATCATTTACCAAATGATAATCAACACTTGCTCAACTTAACAAGTACGCATGCATTCACTAGCATCATACACTTTTCATGCAACCATGCATCTTTTCAAGCTTCTCATGCTTCACATGCAATTATGCAACATTTCAAGCATCTCATGCTTCTCTATGATCAAGAACATTACATTGGCTTCCAAGTGATCAACCACATCCACTTTTCAACTCAACAACCCGATCGGATACGCGGATTCCGAGCGTTGTCCCTACGCTCCATACACCCTACCAATCCAAGGCCTCCCAAATGGACTTTTAAACACCATTTGACCTTACAAGCCTAAGGTTCCCATGTATGGACTTTTAAACACCATACAACCTTAGCTTTTCCCGAGGTTCCCATGCATGGACTTTTAAACACCATACAACCTCAACATGCACAAGGTTTCCTTGTATGGACTTTTAAACACCATACAACCTTTGCATAACCGATTGGTAGTTGTATAAATCACTAACGAGATCCGGGACACCCCACACAAGATCCACACATGGTCTTACACCGCCATTGTGATCTCAACAAGCACAAGGTTCTCATATATGGACTTGTAAACACCATATAACCTTTGCTCAACCAAGGTCCTCGAATGGGCAACACCTCCATTATGACCTTAACCATCTCGTTAGGATACTTGAAGGGAGTTTACCGGTCCACTCTTGACCACTCCACCTCCAAGGCGACTTAATTCACGGTGCACCCAACCCTATAGCCGGCTAACTGTATCCGATCAACGAACAAAGAAACACTTTCATCACTTGCCAACATAACCATCTTACCATACTAATCCAATGTTTCACATGCATAATCATAATGCAAAACCATCACTTCAATAGTCCAATGATTCACATGCATAACCAATATGCAAAACCATTACCTCATTCGCCCAATGATTCAAATGCATAACCAATATGCAAAACCATTACCTCTTTAGCCCAATGATTCACATGCATAACCAATATGCAAAAAGTAACATTTACCATCATCAATTCACTGTTTTAAAGCATCACACAAAGCCATAGATCAACATGCAACACTATGCATCAAAATCACAATTACCTTATACAAAGCCAAGGATCCCTTACCTTGAGCATCCTTCTCAAATGGCTTTCAAAACCAGCATTAAACCATGCTTAAAATATGCTTACAAAACAGATTTAAACCATGCAAAACATATGCATCTCAAACATCAACATCAATTGCTTAAAAGCCAATTTCACAACACAATTCAAGAGCGAAAATCCATTCACTTACTCTTGAGCTTAGCAAAGTTGTTTAGACTTAAACTAAGCTCCCAAAACCTTCAAACCTTGGTTTAAAAGCTGAAAACCCAACTTCACTCACCGATACACAAAACAAGGCTAGCCAACAAGCCTTCCAAGCATCCGAAAACCTTCCGCAACACCTTCAAAGCTCACGGATCAAACTCCCCTGTTTCAAGCACACAACAACAGAGGATTAATGTATCATTATGCATTAAAAACACCAGCAACAAGACTCAACTCGCTGCTCAACACAAATCCAACAATTTGGCTACCAAACACAACCGAAATCACCTCCAAACACTTCCAAAACTTAACCCAGCCAAGATCCATCACTTCTAACCATTTTTAAACATCAATTAACATCCAAAATGATCACAAACACATCCTTATACCTCCAGGTATAAAAGATCACCAAAAACACTCCAAAAACAACCAAAAACTCAAGCCAAACTTAGGAAATTCAACCTATCCGGGATTGCATTGATTAAACCTCAACTTCTAATCAATTTAGCATTCATTTAACATCATTTTGACACTTCAAAACACTGCCCAAACAGATCACACGAAAATTTCACCAAAATCACCAAATCTTGCATTTTAAGCCAAAATCAAGATTTCAATTGAAAAGCCATTAACAAAACACAAATCAAGGATTGAGAACTTAGGAATTTCAGTAAAGAACTGATAGTTTAGAGGAGAAGGACGTTCTTACCTCCAAACTTGAATTTCTCCTTTTTAGAGCCAAAATGCTTAATGAAACAACTTGCAAATTGAGAGGTTTTGTTGATGAGATGATTAGGAATCAAAAGAGAGTTGAAATGAGAGATTTAGATGCCAAAATCAGAGAAGAAAATCTGGAGAATTGTGTTTGGGTTGAGAGAAAATGAGAGAAAAGGAAAATTGAGAGAAACTGGAAAAGTTAGTTAAGAAATGGTGAAAATGATTTCCCTCCACATTTCATAATCTTTAAAATCAGATTAAAGCCTTAAAATATCTTAGAAAAATCTGGAGAAATCCTTTTTGGAATAATAGCTCCTTAAAGATTCAAAGTTTCAATCCTTTATAAAACTGTCCCGCAACTTTCAAAAATTACATTTTGGTCACTAGCCAAAATGTCAACCTTCCGAACCTCATTTTCCAAAATTGATTTCACAGTTCACCTTTATATATTAAAATATGATTTTAGAACATTTTTCCATATTTTTAATGCAACCCGAACTAGGCTTTCCTAAATTCACTCTTATATATTCGATCAGCACTTTGACCGAACCAGTCAACGCCCAAAACTTCTGAGCCCAAAACCGGGGCGTTACAACTCTCCCCCCCCCCTTAGGAAATTTCGTCCTCGAAATTTCAACCGGCGAAAAGAGAACAACAACCTTCTCAAAGCAACACACAAGGCAACACAAAAACCTCAACCAACATTGAACACTTCCCACACAAAACTCCACCGAACACAACACCACCACATGCTGTTCACAAAACCCAGAACACTCAAAGATAGCCACAACTTAACCTTTCACATACCAGGACTGTACACAGCCCCAACATCAACCTGAAGAACTTCAGCTCTTACAGCACACACCACTATAACACACAACTCTAAGACTTATTTACACAGAGACAACAACCAATCCAAAACAGCCACTATGCAAACTTCTCTGCTTCAAAAACTCTTGCAAACACCCAAACCTCTTCCAAGGATTTTCCCAACAAGCAGAAATCTTTAAGCATCAACTGCTTACCCAAACTCCTCAACGAATGCTGATAATCCTTCACATCTGCCGCTAACATCACCATAACAACTCACCAGGATTACTCACCCAGATTCCAAGAATTACAACATAACCCCAACCTGAATCCGTCAGCCGCCCCACACACCACCAGCTGACATCAAACGGAACTTCCTTAACCACAACCAGCCAACCACTTCTCACAAGAACCCAAACGACCAACAAAAACCTTCGATCTTTCATAGCCCTTTCACTTCAAACTTCAACCATAACACTTGTCTTACCAGAACATCGCTTATCCAAAACACACATAACAGCTTCTGAACTCCTCAAAGGTTGCTAAGAACCAGCACTTACCATCTCAACCCTTTCACAACAACTTAAAAGCTAAGCTACCTCAGCACTTGGAAACACTACCACAAAACTGCAACATCACCAGCACCAAGGAACTACCACTTCCTTTTAGCTATACAAACCACCAAACCACTAAACTCTCTGAGCAACAAACACTATCCTTCTACCACAAGCCATACCACTCCCACCATTGCTAGCAACTAGCTTAACATTACACCTAACTCTCACTCAGCACCAAAACAACCTCTAAAAACCCATCATCCAAACCAACCACCACACTAACAGATTCGATTAGTTATTAGCGAGTGTGAACATCGTATGCATGATCACCTACATGCCCTATCAATGCCTGATGTACATGTATGCAAAACCTCTAATGTCATGCCACATGTATGCATGGACCAACATATATAATATAGCATATAACAATGATTTTAACTGTGCATGAATGCCAGTTCACACCCTCCAATAACATCCTCAAATCCGTCTAAGAACAACCTCCTACCTCACTTCTAGCTTATCTAACTCCATCATACCAACAACCACTAACCACAAGATACTCACTAAACCTTCTTCACACCAAAGATGCTTCCAAACAACTACCATTACCCCAAACATGCTAGCAACAAGACTAACTTACCACGCAAGGAAAACCAACAGAAACCAAACTAAGGCAACTAGAGCAAAGATTACTTAACAAGGTTACCTGAAAACACAACACCTCCCTGAAGATTCATCAGACGAGCTCTCTTCCTTGCGGAACCATCATCCTCCTGCGGCACAACTGCAGCACCAGCTAATACACTAGGGTCACAACCAACTCCTTGCGGTAAGGAACCTTGGCTATTCCGAGCCAACCTCAAACAATCACGTCTCATGTGTCCAGCAGACCCACATTTCCAGCAATTCTCTTTTCCCAAACTCTTCACAACCTTGTGCTCTTTTTTCCACCTCTGAACCTTGCCTCGGCCGTGCCCACGACCTTTCAGAGACCCTTTGGCTAACACCAAAGCTGACTTCACCTCAAGAGGACAATCACGCTTAACATGCATTTTGGAACCACAATTCCAACAAACACCTACGCCCCAACAACCTCCAACATGGTGCCTTTCACAACGGTCGCACACCGGTGGCTGAACCTCCACTCCTTGCTCATGCAACACTTCCTCCACGACAGCACTACCTTCACCTTGCTCAATCCTTGGAAATTCCCTTCCAAGATACCTTTCACAAAAAGCAGATACAAAGAAATCCCAATCAATATCAGGAATATGTGACGCCACCGCCACAGATGTCCACCAGACACACGCATCCTCCAGCATCAAAGAAACAACACTCCCCAGCTTACAAGCATAATCACAGCCTTCCTGATCCAAGATCAGAACCACACCGGCCAACCAACCCTCAAATGCCTCAGGTGTCGAACCATGATATTCCACAGCACCCAAATCAAGCAAACGCTGCTTCGGCAAACCCATACATCCCACAGCCAGCACATCCACTGACTTTACCTTTACCTCAGCCTGAGATGTTCCCAACACCTCCTGCTCAACAGATGATGAACTCTTCATCACAGAACCAACTTCTTTCCCTTGCCTTACCACGTCAACTCCAGGCACAGAAGACTGAAACAAAACACCTCTACCGAAAGGTGAATTCCAAGCCTTAACAACCTGCCCCAAGGCAGCAACCAGCTTACCCAACTGCCATTCTCCCATCCTCTTTGCCATACAACTAACAACACAAACAATCACAACAAGCAAACAAACCAGTTAGACCAGCATTAAGCAAGGATTCAAACTCCAACTCCAAATAACACAATAGCTATATTAATAAGGCAATGGGTATCCCGAATCCTCCCCTTTTCATGACATAACAGTCAACACAACATGGATATCACAACATCAAGCATATCAAACAACATACTTTGATCATGCTTACGTCAAACAGCATCCATTTGCAACAGCATAATAGCAACATAACATGCTCATTACACATTCATCATGCATAACATCAGCTCACAGCATCAGCACATTTCCACATAAACTCAACCAAGATTCATAACCATAAAGCATGCTTGCATACTTCAGCAACATGCTCAGAAACATCAACAATTTACTCAAAAACATCAACAACATACTCAGAAACACGTGTTTCAACCAACCTTCAACCACACATCAAGGTAAACATCAAACACACATCACAACAACTTACCGTTTTCCCCAAGCATTCGCAACTCAGCTCTGATACCACCAAATGTAACCCCCTTAACCCAGCCCGGACGGTTGACCCGAATTAAGAAAGTCACACGGGGAAAACCAAAGTCAACCCGAAAGTCAACCTTGATTAACGACCTTTTTTTTTCTTTTTAATCTTGTCTAGATGCACATTAACCTTAGATGTGATCATGCAAACAGCATACTCAAAGATCACAAACATCAGAGATCAAACAGGGACCCAATTAAACAATTTACAACTTTAGGGACCAAATTGTAAATTCTGGAAACTTAAGGACTTAACCAGATTTTAAGTTACCAACTTAAAATTAATCAGGTTTCATGCTTCTCAGCCAAATTTCAGCTCAAACGGACATCCCAAACTCATACAATTGCACAAACAAGTTTCAGGACCAAAATGCAAACATTTTGAAACATTTAACCGCCCATGTCAGCCCCCAACGGTCACCCGTTCCGAAACTGGCAGAGCCCGTTTCGAAACACGGGGCCGTTCCGCAACACGTTCCGCAACGGGGGTCTGGCAGAGACCAAACCGTTTCGAAACGGTGCATACCGTTTCGGACGCCTGGGTTCATGCAAGGCACCCGTTCCGAAACGGTGCACACTGTTCCGAAACGCCTGCACAGATTGAAGCAAAAAGGCATTCCAAAACATGCAATTAATCACTCAAACATGCTCCAATTGCCACCAAACTTTACCAGCATGCAATTCAACATATATATGACTTGCAAGCATCAACAAATCATCAGAACAACATCATATGCAAAAAGCCCCAATTCTATAGGCATGCTTCCTACACAAGCAACCACTTAAGCACAAACTTTCCAACTCAATCTCATTATAGCCAATTCATATTTCAGCAACAACAACAACATTAAAACATACTTGTCCGAACATTCACGAATACAAAAACATCAATCCGAGAGATTCTACCCCCATTGCCCTTATTAACTATAGCTATTCACCGAGACATACATCTCAATTGGAGTCCACCTTGAATCCCTTGCTCCTTGCTGTCCAAACTTCAAGAATCTGCATTGATGGACAAAAAGGAGCGTAAGCACATAATGCTTAGTGAGGAATGCTCAAAACCAAAACACCATCAATGCAGCGGGTTACAAAACACTCTTAAAACAACCCGATTTGACAAACCAAAACCATGTTTGGAAACTCCTTTTCAACATCATGCTTAAACCATGCATTCAACATCATGCTTAAACCATGCATTGCACTTACATGAAACCAAACCTTAGCTTAGCAAACTAAGAAAACCATCTCAATGTACAACTTGCCAAAAACATTCATTTAACCATTCCATGCATAAGCACCGTATGCAAAGCTAAATTAAAACCTTGGAAAACATTCCCATTTCACAACATACCCTTCTTATACTTAAAAACCATTTAAGCAAGAAGCCCTTTAAAATCATTTACTCAATCAATCCAATACATGCATTAACCAAAGGCAACTCATGAACCACAACATCATTAACACATGCCTTTTAAAACTAGTCTTAACAAGACTCCAATGCATTAGGGAGATGTCATGCACACATGCATCATTTACCAAATGATAATCAACACTTGCTCAACTTAACAAGTACACATGCATTCACTAGAATCATACACTTTTCATGCAACCATGCATCTTTTCAATCTTCTCATGCTTCACATGCAATTATGCAACATTTCAAGCATCTCATGCTTCTCTATGATCAAGAACATTACATTGGCTTCCAAGTGATCAACCACATCCACTTTTCAACTCAACAACCCGATCGGATACGCGGATTCCGAGCGTTGTCCCTACGCTCCATACACCCTACCAATCCAAGGCCTCCCAAATGGACTTTTAAACACCATTTGACCTTACAAGCCTAAGGTTCCCATGTATGGACTTTTAAACACCATACAACCTTAGCTTTTCCCGAGGTTCCCATGCATGGACTTTTAAACACCATACAACCTCAACATGCACAAGGTTTCCTTGTATGGACTTTTAAACACCATGCAACCTTTGCATAACCGATTGGTAGTTGTATAAATCACTAACGAGATCCGGGACACCCCACACAAGATCCACACATGGTCTTACACCGCCATTGTGATCTCAACAAGCACAAGGTTCTCATATATGGACTTTTAAACACCATATAACCTTTGCTCAACCAAGGTCCTCGAATGGGCAACACCTCCATTATGACCTTAACCATCTCGTTAGGATACTTGAAGGGAGTTTACCGGTCCACTCTTGACCACTCCACCTCCAAGGCGACTTAATTCACGGTGCACCCAACCCTATAGCCGGCTAACTATATCCGATCAACGAACAAAGAAACACTTTCATCACTTGCCAACATAACCATCTTACCATACTAATCCAATGTTTCACATGCATAATCATAATGCAAAACCATCACTTCAATAGTCCAATGATTCACATGCATAACCAATATGCAAAACCATTACCTCATTCGCCCAATGATTCACATGCATAACCAATATGCAAAACCATTACCTCTTTAGCCCAATGATTCACATGCATAACCAATATGCAAAAAGTAACATTTACCATCATCAATTCATTGTTTTAAAGCATCACACAAAGCCATAGATCAACATGCAACACTATGCATCAAAATCACAATTACCTTATACAAAACCAAGGATCCCTTACCTTGAGCATCCTTCTCAAATGGCTTTCAAAACCAGCATTAAACCATGCTTAAAATATGCTTACAAAACAGATTTAAACCATGCAAAACATATGCATCTCAAACATCAACATCAATTGCTTAAAAGCCAATTTCACAACACAATTCAAGAGCGAAAATCCATTCACTTACTCTTGAGCTTAGCAAAGTTGTTTAGACTTAAACTAAGCTCCCAAAACCTTCAATCCTTGGTTTAAAAGCTGAAAACCCAACTTCACTCACCGATACACAAAACAAGGCTAGCCAACAAGCCTTCCAAGCATCCGAAAACCTTCCACAACACCTTCAAAGCTCACGGATCAAACTCCCCTGTTTCAAGCATACAACAACAGAGGATTGATGCATCATTATGCATTAAAAACACCAGCAACAAGACTCAACTCGCTGCTCAACACAAATCCAACAATTTGGCTACCAAACACAACCGAAATCACCTCCAAACACTTCCAAAACTTAACCCAGCCAAGATCCATCACTTCTAACCATTTTTAAACATCAATTAACATCCAAAATGATCACAAACACATCCTTATACCTCCAGGTATAACAGATCACCAAACACACTCCAAAAACAACCAAAAACTCAAGACAAACTTAGGAAATTCAACCTATCCGAGATTGCATTGATTAAACCTCAACTTCTAATCAATTTAGCATTCATTTAACATCATTTTGACACTTCAAAACACTGCCCAAACAGATCACACGAAAATTTCACCAAAATCACCAAATCTTGCATTTTAAGCCAAAATCAAGATTTCAATTGAAAAGCCATTAACAAAACACAAATCAAGGATTGAGAACTTAGGAATTTCAGTAAAGAACTGATAGTTTAGAGGAGAAGGACGTTCTTACCTCCAAACTTGAATTTCTCCTTTTTAGAGCCAAAATGCTTAATGAAACAACTTGCAAATTGAGAGGTTTTGTTGATGAGATGATTAGGAATCAAAAGAGAGTTGAAATGAGAGATTTAGATGCCAAAATCAGAGAAGAAAATCTGGAGAATTGTGTTTGGGTTGAGAGAAAATGAGAGAAAAGGAAAATTGAGAGAAACTGGAAAAGTTAGTTAAGAAATGGTGAAAATGATTTCCCTCCACATTTCATAATCTTTAAAATCAGATTAAAGCCTTAAAATATCTTAGAAAAATCTGGAGAAATCCTTTTTGGAATAATAGCTCCTTAAAGATTCAAAGTTTCAATCCTTTATAAAACTGTCCCGCAACTTTCAAAAATTACATTTTGGTCACTAGCCAAAATGTCAACCTTCCGAACCTCATTTTCCAAAATTGATTTCACAGTTCACCTTTATATATTAAAATATGATTTTAGAACATTTTTCCATATTTTTAATGCAACCTGAACTAGGCTTTCCTAAATTCACTCTTATATATTCGATCAGCACTTTGACCGAACCAGTCAACGCCCAAAACTTCAGAGCCCAAAACCGGGGCGTTACATTTTTGGTTCTTGTAATCGGATAAATTTAGCCGGCTATAGGATTGGGTGCACTATGAATAAAGTCGCCTTGGATGTCGAGGGGTTGTGATTGTGTCGTAATCTCCATCCAAGTACCCTAACGATTGAGGCTAAGATCACAACGGTAAATGGTTTAATCCCGTGTGTGAATCTTGTGGTAGTGCCCTTTACTCTCGTTAGTGGAATTATACAACTACCGATGAGTGATGTGAGGGTTTGTGATTGTGCCATTAATCTCCATCACATGTGTTGAGGGGTTGTGATTGTGCCATGTAACTCCACCTTGTGTAGACCGGTAGTATGTGTGTAGCGTGTGGGACAATGCTTGTAATCCGCGTATCCAATTGTGTCATTTGAGTTGGTTTGATATGGTTGGGAAATGATCACTTGTAAGCCAATATAATGATGATAACTAATGGTAAGCATGAGATGCTTGTGATTATGCTAGAATGCATGGGATGCTTGGTAAAGCATGAGCAAAGGTTTATTTGTTGTTTTAAAATGATGCAAGAGCATGTGTTTTAAAAAGTGCAATGATGTCTTGAAAGGGAATGTTTAATGTAAAAGCATGAGTTGATAAATGGTGTTTTTCCGGTTGTGTGAAATGCATTGATGAATGTTGTTTTAGCGATTCCTCACTAAGCTTTGTGATTACACTCATTTGTTTCATCAATGCAGAGAATTAGGAATTTGAGGCAGCGAGTAAGCAAAGGGAATCCAAGCACTTTGGTTTAGCAAAGTATGTGGTTTTACTTTGGTGTAATAAGAGGCAATGGGTGGGATTTCTACTCTTGGATGTTTGAAGAAGTTGTTAATTACCTTGAGGATGTTTAGTCGTTAAACTTTGGTTTGTAAATGGCCTTTGAGGTTTGATTGATGCATGATTGTGGCTTTTAGCTTTTGAATGGTTTTAAAAGCTAGGAAGCATGCATATAGATCTAATGCTTGCTTGAATGATGCTATGTTTTAGCTCGTACTTTGTAATGTTGATCTTTGATGCTTATTCATGTTTCATGTACGATGTGGCTTGAATTGGAATGTTCTCGGGTGTGAAAAGATGTGTTAAACCAGCAAAATCTATTGTTGCATGGAAAGGCGTATCGAAACTCCCTTACATGTTTCGGAACAGAGGCCTGAATGATATGAGGTTTCAGAACGATTAGGAACGTTTTAGAACGATTTGCTACTGGAAAAGGGGTATTTGGATATAGGTTTCGGAACACACCCGAGTATCGGAATGGTCAACCTGGTTTCGAAACGACCGTTCCGATATAGGGCTTAATGTTTCGAATCACCTGACCGTTGAAGATGAATTTGAATTGTTTCAGATTTCTGTTTCTTACATTTTGGTCCATGGATCTTGAATGCTTAATTAAATGAGCTTGGATGATTCGCTGAAGATGAATTTTGACATGTGGACTTGTTGTATGATTAATTTTGGATTGGTAACCTTAAAACTAGATCAGTTCTTAAAATTTTGAAAATTTACATATTAGTTCCTAAAAGACGATCGTATGCAATTGAACCCTTAAATGAGCTTTGTTCGCTGTGATCTTCTTAGTTAATAATGTGCATCTAGAAAAGTTAAAAAGAAAAAAGGGTCGTTAATCAAGGTTGACTTTCACGAGTTGACTTTGGTTTTCCCCGTGTAATCTTCTTAGTTCGGGTCGAACGTCTAGGTCGAACTAAGAGGGTTACATTTGTTGGTATCAGAGCCAGGTTACGAAAGAATTGGGGCTGTTGGTATGTGAAATTGATATGTATTGACATATGTTGTTTGAAAAGCGTACAATTTGTTGAATTTTGAAGCTTATGCTATGCTTGATTAATGTGAATTGCATGTGATAGGTATATGATTTCATGTTAATGATGAGATGTTGTTATGTGTTGTTTTGGAATGATGGAAAGCATGTTGAGCATGATGTGTCATTGTATGTTATGTTGTGTTTAAGGGAAATCGGGGTGCCCATTGCCTTATTACACTAATTAAATGTTTTCGTGAACTTGGGTCCTTGCTTGAAGCTGGCCGAAATGGTTGATTTGATTTTGTTGTTATTCTTTGTTTAAAACAGCACTATGGGTTTGAGAAGAGTGCTAAGGTTGAATACAATAGTGCCTCAGGGCGACCAGGGTGAGCAAGGGGCTGATGTCCCTCATGGGGGAAATCTACCTCCTCCGCCACCACCTGGAGGTGGGGAGCAGGTGCAGCAAGGACCTGCTAGTCCGAGTTTGGGTGATCTAACGTCGTTGGTTCAGGCAATCACCGGGGCGTTTCATGCTGCTGTTGCCGGAGCGCATGTACAGGCCCCTGCAACTGGGCAGGCGGGCTTACCATTGGAGAGATTAACGAGCCTAGGAGCTGTGGAGTTCTTTAGAATGTCTCCTGAGGCGTCGGAGGCCTAGTTAGCGAGTACGATCCGTATCATGGATCAAATGGGATGCAACGATGTGCGCAAGCTGGTGGACGACTACCACTGCCGGTTTGGAACCCAATGAGGTAGATTGGGAGTTCTTTAGAGGTGCCTTCAAGAGGAAGTATTTGGGGGTGAGATACTTGGACGAGAAGAAACACGGTTTGTAGCTGAGTACGAGGTCCAGTTCGTACGCCTGAGCTAGTATGCCCCTGAGCTGATACCTAGTGAGAGGCACCGATGTGATCGCTTCCGGAACGGGCTGGTACAGGAAGTCAAGACGTACATGTTGGCTGCAGATTATACTGACTTCCATATGCTTGTGTGTCGAGCCGTAGACATCAAACATAATTTGGATTTGTCGTCTCGAGGTGTTAGTTTTAGCTCTGGGAAGAGAGCAGCTGAGTATAGTTTTGGGGGAGGATAGAACAAAAGAGTTCGAGATAGGAGGCATCAGCCTGAGGGGAGGCGAGGTACTCCGGGTCGAGGTGGTTAGGTTCAGAGAGGCCGAGTGAGGTGTGAGCAGTACACGTGCTGGACATGTGGATCGAGGGACCATCTGAGGCGAGATTGTCCTCGAGCAGTTAGAAAGGTTCAAGCTCCTATTATGGTGATGGGGAATTCATGTTGGAATTGTGGCTCAGCGGATCACATGAGACGAGAGTGTCCTTTGTTGGCTAGTGGAGGCCAGAGACGTGCACCTGCTGTGGCTGCACCTCAGAGTGGCCGTGGGCGCGGCCGAGGGAAGTTCCAGAGGAGAGACGAGGGTCATAGAGGTGTTTCCCATGTTGTGGAAGTTCGGCTTGAGGGAGGCGGTCTAGCTAGGGTTTATGCTCAGCGCGAAGAGAGCAATGATATTGATGTTATCGCATGTACCTTTGCTCCTTAGTCTTTATCATTGCTGGCTTTTATTAATTCTGGGTCTACGCATTCTTATATCTTGAGTGAGCATGCGCATATTCTTGATATACCTGTTGAGTTGCTTGAATTAGGAATGCAAGTGACTAATTATTTTGGAGAGACTGTAGTCACTAGGAGGTTGCATAGGAGATGCCCTTTATCTGTGCAAGGACATGTTTTTTCTTGTGGATCTGATGGAGTTACCCTTCTACGGTTTCGATGTGATCCTTGGTATGGATTGGTTGTCTGAGCATAGGGTTGTGGTTGACTTTGATGTCAAAGGGGTTACCTTAAAGATTGTCGATGACTATGAAGTAGTGCTGGTAGGCGAGAATTTGAAATTCTTGTCAAATTTGATTTCGGTTTTGGAAGCAAACTGTATGATGAGGTTGGGTTGTGAGGCTAATCTTGCCTATGTGATGAATCCTGGCACCAAGGATGTGCGTGTGCAGGATATCCGAACTATTCGCGATTTTTTGAGTGTCTTTCCAAAAGAATTGCCGGGGTTGCCACCAAACAGGGAAGTTGAGTTTGGTATTGAGTTGTACGAGAATACGACTCTGGTGGCCATTGCTCCTTATCTAATGGCACCTAAAAAGCTAAAAGAGTTGAAAACGCAACTACAAGAGTTGTTGGACCGAGGGTTCATTCGGCCGAGTGTGTTACCTTGGGGTGCACCGGTCTTGTTTGTAAAGAAGAATGATGGGACAATGCGAATATGCATAGATTATCGACAATTGAACAAGTTGACGATCAAGAACAAGTATCCCTTGCCTAGGATTGATGATCTCTTCGATCAGTTCCGGGAGCCTCGGTGTTTTCTAAGATAGACTTGAGGTCCGGATATTACCAGCTAAAGGTGAAGGATGTAGACGTACCTAAGACAGCTTTTCGGACAAGGTACGGGCATTACGAGTTCTTAGCGATGTTGTTTGGTTTGACCAATGCACCTGCTGCTTTCATGGACATGATGAATCGTGTATTCCATGAATTCTTGGATTAGTTTGTGGTGGTGTTCATCGATGATATCCTTGTGTACTCTCGTACCGAGGAGGATCATGATAGACACTTGAGAATCGTTTTGCGGGCGTTATTGGTAAATCAGTTGTATGTAAAGCTAAGTAAGTGTGAGTTTTGGCTCAGGGAGGTGGTCTTCCTTGGACATTTTGTGTCAGCTAAGGGTATTCGCGTTGATCCGCACAAAGATGAGGTTGTGATGAGCTGGAAGGTGCCTAAGTCGGTTACTGAGGTACGAAGTTTCCTTGGTCTAGCTGGGTATTATCATAGGTTTGTCGAGGGTTTCTCGAAGATAGCTGCACCTTTGACCAAGTTGTTGCAGAAGAATTTTCGCTTCGAGTGGACGGAGGCGAGGCAACAAGATTTTGAGAAGTTGAAGGAAGCTTTGACGCAAGCTCATGTTCTGATTCAACCTGAGTCTGGCAAGGAGTTTGTGGTTTATAGTGATGCGTCTATTGTTGGTTTGGGTTGCGTGTTGATGCATGAAGGTAAGGTAAGTAGCTTATGCATCTAGGCAGTTTAAGGTGCATGAGCGTAACAACCCTACTCATGATCTTGAGCTTGCTACTGTGGTGTTTGCATTGAAGATCTGGAGGCATTACCTGTATGGTGGGAAGTGTATTGTGTTCACGGATCATAAGAGTTTGAAGTATCACATGTCTTAGAAGGAGTTGAACCTTAGGAAACGACGTTGGGTAGAGTTGCTTAAGGATTATGATCTGACGATCGAGTACCACCCAGGTAAGGCTAATGTTGTAGCCGATGCTTTGAGCAGGAAAGTGGCTGTGGAGTTGAGGGCGATGTTTTCTCGCTTGAGCATATCGCGTGATGGTGGTCTTATTGCGGAATTGCAAGTGAAACCATCCCTGATTCAGTCAATCAAAGATAAGAAATTGCTTGATGATTCCCTTGTTTCGCATGTTCGGGACATTGCAGAGGGTAGGCCTTCGGATTTCAACTTTAATTCTGACAGTGTTTTGTGCTTTGGGAGTCAAATAGTGGTGCAAGATGATGTTGAGTTGAGGCGCACTATTCTGATGGAAGCTCATAGTAGTCCTTTTGCAATGCATCTTGGTAGTACAAAGATGTATCGTGATTTGAAAGATGAGTACTACTGGGTGGGGTTGAAAAAGGATGTGGCTGAATTCGTTAGTAAGTGCATGGTGTGTTAGTGAGTGAAGGCTGAACATCAGGTTCCATCTGGTTGTTGCAACCTTTGAGAATCCAAAAATGGAAGTGGGAAAGAATTACCATGGATTTTGTGTCCGGATTGCCGTTGTCACCGTCAAAGAAGTATTCGGTTTGGGTGAATGTAGATCAGCTCACGAAGTGTGCACATTTTCTGCCTGTGCATACTACGTATACCTTGGATAAGTTGGCTGAGTTGTACATTGTTGATATTGTGCGGTTGCACGGTGTGCCAAAGTCTATAGTGTCATATAGGGATCCGAGGTTTACAGCATGATTTTGGGAATGTTTGCATCAAGCCTTGGGAACAAGTTTGAATTTTAGTACTTCGTATCATCCTCAGACGGATGGATAGTCAGAATGTGTGATCCAAGTTCTTGATGACATGTTGAGATGTTGCATGATAGATTTTCAGGTTTCTTGGGAGAAGCACTTGTCGTTGGTTGAGTTTGTGTATAATAACAATTATCAGGCAAGTATTCAAATGGCTCTATACGAGGCTTGGTATGGGAGAAGATGTAGAACCCCTTTCTATTGGGCAGAAGCTGGGCAAAAGTTGATTTTGATGCCAGCTATGCTAAAGGGAATCACCGAGAAGGTGAAGCTCATTTGTGAGCGTTTGAAAGCAGCGTCAGATAGGCAAAAGTCTTACGCGGACCTGAAGTATAAGCAGATTGAGTTCGCAGTTGGTGAACGTGTGTTTTTGAAAGTATCGCGTTGGAAGAAGGTGGTGAGATTTGGGCGTAAGGGTAAGCTTAGCCCAAGGTTCATTGGACCTTACGAGATTGTGGAGCGTATTGGTCCTATGGCATATCGGTTGAGATTGCCTTCAGAGCTGGAAAAGATACATGATGTGTTCCATGTCTCTATGTTGCGAAAGTATAGATCGGATCCTTCACATGTGATGCATTTTGAAGAGATAGAGCTGAATTCGGATCTGTCATATGATGAGAAACCAATGGGGGTTCTAAACGTGAGCAGTAAATTTCTTTGTGGCAAGACGATAGAGCTTGTGAACGTGTTGTGGCGACACCGGGGAGTTGAGGAGGCCACGTGGGAAAGCAAGGCGGACATGCTGAAGCAGTTTCCGCACCTTTTCCTTCAGGTAAAATTTCGAGGACGAAATTTCTTAAGTGGGGGAGAGTTGTAACGCCCTGATTTTGGGCCTAGATGTTTTGGACATCGGACTGGATCCGTCGAGAGCGGTTCGAATCGCGTAAGGTGATTTAAGGAAATCAAGGATCGTGATAGGATAAAAATGTGGTAAAAATTGCTAAAATCCCCTAAAAATATGTTTAAGAGGTTGGTCAAATCAATTTTATAAAAAGAGTTTCGGAAATGTGACATTTTGAGTATTGACCAAATTGTAAAGTTTCAAAACTGTGGAAAATGTGGTTTTTAAAGGAGAAGCCAAATTCTTATAATCTTTAGGGGGTTTTATAGCAATTTAACCTTTCCTTAATGTGACATGTGTTTAAAATGGTTTTTATAATGAAATAGCTTTAATTGGTTTTTGTTTTTATTAATTAATTGCGTAGTTAATATGAGATTCCATTACGTAGCTATCATCTTCTCCTCACTTTCAGCCAAACACTATTTTCATTCATTTCTCTCCATAATTCTTTTCTCCCAAACACTCTCTTAGTATTTCCTAATCAATTTTCAAGAAATCCTTTCAAGTTCTTCAAGATTTTGCTAAGGAAAACTTGTCATTCATTGAGGAAAGCAAGGATTGGAGGTAAATCCCGTTCTCAACCTCTAATCAAAGTTCTTTATTGAAATTCCCAAGATCTTTGGCTTCTAATTTGTAACACCCAAAATTTGGGCTTAGAAGTTTAAGGTCTAAATCGGACCGGTCTGAGAAACGGTTCGAATATAAAAGGAGGTTTTAGGGAACGCCTAGTTTAGGATGCTTTAAAAAATATAGAAAAATATCTAAGAATCCTCATTTATTATATAAAAGAGAATGGTGAAGTCAATTTTACAAAATGAAGTTTGGAAATACTACCATTCGGTGTAGTGACCAAATCGCAGTTTTTTGCAAAAGTGAAAAAGTGACTGTTTTGTAAAGGATTGAAACTTTGAATCTTTAAGAAGCTAATTTACCCAAAATGTTTTTCTCCAGATTTTTCCTTAATTTGAGTAATTTTATTATTGTTTTAATTAAAGGAAATGAGGTTTAATTAAATGAGAAACTAACTTTGACTATTCATAACTACTTTTCACAAATTTTCCCTCTCTTCATTTTCTCTCAAATTCCTTTCAACCAAACACATTTCTCCGGAAAATTTACTTTGATTTTACACTTCATTTGATGAGATTTCAATTCCTCTTTGATTCCTAATCAATCTTTCATCAAATCCACTTGATTTCTACATTGAATTTTCATGGAAACTTGCCCAAATCAAGGAGAAATCATCATTTAGAGGTAAGCTTGTTCTTCTCCTCTAAATACTCAGTTCTTTATTGAAATTCCCAAGTTGTCAATCCTTTATTAAAATTTTGTGAATAGTTTTAATGTTGGAAACAAGATTTTGGCTTAAAACTCAATATTTTGGAAGAGATCTTGAGGATTTTCGTGGATCTTGGTTAGGCTCTGTTTTGAGGATGTTTTCTAATGTATTTTGGATGTTAATTGATGTTACAAATGAGGTTTTATCAATTAAATCCCGAATAGGTTTGTTTTCGTAAGTTTTGCTTGCTAGAATGGTGGTTTTTGGGGTGGATTTGGTGATCTGCTGTTGCTTGAGGTATAAGGTCATGTTTATGTTGCTTTTTGATGTTAATTGATGATTATAAAAGGTTAGAATTGATAGATCTTGGCTGGGCTTTGTTTTGGGAGAGTTTGGAGGTGATTTCGGTTGTTTTTGGTAGCCGAAATGAGGTTCTTGGGTAGAGCAGCGAGTTGGGTTGTGTTGCTGGTGATTTTAATGCATGGTGATGCATTAATCCTCTGTTGTTATGTGTTTAAAAAAGGGGAGAATGATTCGGAAGCAATAGAGGTGGCGTTGGGAGTTTCGGATGGTTGGAAGGCTTGTCGGCTAGCATAGTTTTGTGTATCGGTGAGTGAGATCATGTTTTCCAGCTTTGGAATGGTTTTGAAAAGAGGTTTGGGAACTTAAATTTAGGCTTGAAACACCGGTTTAAGTTCGGAAGTAAGTAAAATGGAAATCTCTCTCAATTGTGCTATTATTGTTTTGGAAACTATCAAAATGGGTTTTGATGTGTTTGATTTGACAATGTGGTTTAATTTGTTGTTTGAGCATGGTTTTAAAGCATCTTTTAGCATGATTAATGCTGGTTTTGAAAGTCATGTATTGAAGGATGCTCAAGGTAAGAGATCCTTGGTTTGACATGTTATTAATATGGTTATGATGCATGGAGATGCATGGTGATAAGTGGCTTTGATTAATACTTTAAAACAGTGATTTGATGATGGTATTTGATTTATATTGGCAAGTTATGAAATGGTTTTAAAGTATTTGAATCGGATATAGTTAGCCGGCTATAGGATTGGGTGCACCATAAGTAAAGTCGCCTTGGATGTTGAGGGGTTGTAATTGTACCGTAAACTCCATCCAAGTATCCTAGCGAATGAGGAAATTGGTGTCACCACGATGGAGGATGGCTCTCGTGGGTAGACTTGGTTAAGCGTCACAATGGTAGAGGTTTGATCCCATGTGTGAGCTTGGTTAAGGTGATTACAATGGTTGAGGTAGCTCCCATATGTAAGCCTTGTGTTGTGTCCCGGCTCTCGCTAGTGGGTTATACAACTACTAATGAGTGATGTTGAGGGGTTGTGATTGTACCGTTAAACTCCATCACGGGTGTTGAGGGGTTGTCATTGTACCGATAAACTCCACCTTGTAAGGTCGGTAGTGTGTATGAAACGTGTGGGACAACGCTTGTAATCCGCGTATCTGATTGTGTCTTGTGTTGAAATGGTTTGTCAACTATCACTTGAAAGCCAATATAATGTATTTGAATGTAACGAAGCGAGAAATGCGTGAAAATGATGCAAGGTTGCATGGGAATATGTAAATGATGCAAGAATGCATGTGATACTTGTTAAGTATGAGCAAAAGTATATCTTCTTTTGTGAATGGTGCATATGTGCATAGAATTCCATAAGTGCATTGAAGTCTTGTGAAGGCTAGTTTTAAAAGGGCCCGTATTGCAAATGTTGCTTTTGTAGTTCATGTGTTTTGCACTTGTTGATTGCATGAGATAGATAGAAGGAACACTTAGTTTTTAAAAGGCATTTTTGCTTTGAAATGATCTTTAAGCATGAGAAAGGTATGGTGTGAAGTGGAAGTGATTTCCAAGGAAATTGAGTTAAACTTTGCATGAGGTGTTCATGCATGGAAAGGTTTAAATGATAGTATTTGTAAGAATGTGGTTTGGGGTGAGTTGTTTAACATTCAAAGTTAAAGGTTGGTTTTCATGTTGAGCAATGCTTGATTTAAAGCAATGTTGTTTCAAAGGAGGTTTTCAAACAATGCTTTGGTTTATTGAATCGTATCTACATTTAAAGAAGGTTTTATGATTCACTACATTGATGGTGTTATGGTTTTGAGCATTCCTCACTAAGCATTATATGCTTACGCTCCTTTTTGTCCATCAATGCAGATATTTGAAGTTGGGACAACAAGAAGCAAGGGATTCAAGAAGAGCTCCACTTGAGAAGTATGTCTTGGTTTATAGCTATAGACAATAAAGGCAATGGGGGGGAGAGTCTTTTATGTTGTTGTGTAATGTGTTTGTGTATGTTGACCATGTTCGGTTTATGGTTTGAATCTTGTTGATGATCGGTTTGCAATATTTGAATCTTCTTCTTCATAAGTTGATATGCTATGCTCTTTGATTAAAAGCAAGATCATGTGTTGGATGTGATGAATGAGTAGGTGTGCTTAATGTTTGTAATGTATCCAGTCTTTGATGTAATTTGATAGTTATAATGCTTATCATGTTGATGATATGTTATGGAATGGTTTCAATTATGTTTGATGGTGTCTTGAAGCGAAAAACCAGAATTTTCTGCTGTTTCTGGGCAGGGTGTATCGAAACACCCTTGGCTGTTTCGAAACGGGTGCTTGAAATGGCATGGGCGTTTCGGAACGGCTAGAGGTGTTCTGCAACACTTTGGCTACTCGAAGTGCCTATTTCGGAACTGGTTTCGGAACATACTCGCGTATCGAAATGGTCAACACCGTTTCGATACGGGCGTAAGATACGGGTTTTTCTATACGGGTGTCAGTGTTTCGAAACGGGTGACCATTGGACACAGATTATGTATGCTTTACATTTTAGTCCTGAAAAGTTGTAAATGCAATTGTTTGAGCTTGGGATGTCTTTTTAAGCTGAAATTTGGCAGAGAGGCTTGTAATATGATTAATTGAGGTTTGGTAAAACTAAAATCTTGGAAGTCCTTTTATTTTCCAAAATTTACATTTTGGTCCCTAAAAGTGTATTTCTTGCAATTGAGTCCTTAAACGTTTCCGATCGTTGTGATTTTCTCTTTCGAGGTTCTTGGGCTTTCACATAGGTTTAATGCGCATCTAGAGAAGTTTTAAAAAGAAAAAAAGGATCGTTAATCAAGGTTGACTTTGGTTTTCCCCGTGTGATCTTCGTAGTTCGGGTCTAGCGTCTAGGTCGGGCTAAGGGGGTTACATAATTACTGTTTTTGGTTGAGTTTTCATTATAGTTTTGATTTGAGATCAAAATCTTGTAAAAATGTGGTTGAAATCTTAATTTTTGGATTTGTTTTGTTAAGCTCTGTTGTGGGTTGATATTAATTGAGTTTTAAGTTGGTTAATATGTTGAAATGAAGTTTTGATAACATAGATCCCGAAATCCTTGAGATCTTTGAGTTTCTTGTTAGCTTTAAGTGAGTTTTTGAGGTGAAATGGTAGAATATTTCTTGCTGGAGGTATAAGGATGGGTTAGGTTGTTTATTAGATGTGTTTTGATGTTTATAATTTATTGGAAGTGATGTATGTTGGCTGGGCTTGGTTTTAGAAACAATCAATTTTAGTTTTCAGTTGTTTCAGATGGGTAAATTGGTGTAGTTTGCGTGAGCAACAAGTTTGTGAATTGTTGTTGGTGTAGTTTTAGAAACAATCAATTTTAATTTTAATTTTGATGATGTGAAAACAAGGGATGTTGAACCGGGAGCAAACGAGGCGTTGTTGGAGGCTCCAGAGGAGTAATTTTCGTGTCGGCGAGCAAGGCTTAGCGTATCGGTGAGTGGAAATGGATTTTCCAACTTTGTAACGCTTTGAGCGTGGTCTTGGGAGCTTAGTGTAAGTTAGAAACACTTAGCTAAGCACAAGAGTAAGTGATTCGAATGTCTCTCTCGGAAATGTGCTATGTCTTGTTGAAAATGCACTTGAGTTTAATGTGGTTTTGATTTTAATGCCATTATGTTAAGGTTGCACCAGGTAAGTGATCCTTGGTTCTATGTGATAGATGCACTAGGTAAAATAGTGAATTATTGATGTTAAGTGATGGAAGTTGTTTTTGGTTCTTGTAGTCGGATATAGTTAACTGGCTATAGGATTGGGTGCACCTTGAATAAAGTCGCCTTGGATGTCGAGGGGGTGTGATTGTGCCGTAATCTCCATCCGAGTACCCTAACGGTTGAGGCTTAGATCACAATGGCGAATGGATTAATCCCGTGTGTGAATCTTGTGGTAGTGTCCCTTACTCTCGTTAGTGGAATTGTACAACTATCGATGAGTGATGTGAGGGGTTGTGATTGTGCCATTAATCTCCATCATGAGTGATGATGGGTTGTGATTGTGCCATGTAACTCCACCTTGTGTAGTCTGGTAGTATGTATGAAGCGTTTGGGACAATGCTTGTAATCCGCGTATCTGATTGTGTCATTTGAGTTGGTTTGATATGGTTTAGAAATGATTACTTGTAAGCCAATATAAAGATTATGACTAATGGTAAGCATGAGATGCTTGTGATTATGCTAGAATGCATGTGATGCTTGGTAAAGCATGAGCAAAGGTTTATTTGTTGTTTTAAAATGATGCAAGAGCATGTGTTTTAGAAAGTGAAATGATGTCTTGAAAGGGCATGTTTTATGTGAACGCATGAGTTGATAAATGGTGTTTTGCCGGTTGTGTAAAATGCATTGATGAATGTTGTTTTAGCGGTTCCTCACTAAGCTTTGTGCTTACGCTCATTTGTTTCATCAATGCAGAGAATTAGGCTTTTGAGGCAGCGAGTAAGCAAGGGGAATCCAAGCACTTTGGTCTAGCAAAGTATGTGGTTTTACTTTGGTGTAATAAGAGGCAATGGGTGGGATTTCTGCTCTTGGATGTTTGAAGAAGTTGTTAATTACCTTGAGCATGTTTAGTCGTTTAACTTTGGTTTGAAAATGGCCTTTGTGGTTTGATTGATGCATGATTGTGGCTTTTAGCTTTTGAATGGTTTTAAAGACTAGGAAGCAATCCTATAGATCTAATGCTTGCTTGAATGATGCTATGTTTTAGCTCGTACTTCGTCATGTTGATCTTCGATGCTTATTCATGTTGCATGTACGATGTGGCTTGAATTGGAATGTTCTCGGGTGTGGAAAGATGTGTTAAACAAGCAAAATCTGTTGTTGCAGGGGAAGGCGTATCGGAACGCCCTTACCTGTTTCAGAACAGAGGTCTGAAATGGCTATGAGGTTTCGGAATGGATAGGAACGTTCTTGAACGATTTGCTACTGGAAAGGGGTGTTTCGATACGGGTTTCGGAACACACCCAAGTATCTAAACAATCAACTTGGTTTTGAAATGACCATTCTGATACAGGGCTTAGTGTTTCGAATCATCTGACCATTGAAGATGAATTTAAATTGTTTCAGATTTCTGTTTCTTACATTTTGGTCCCTGGATCTTGAATACTTAATTAAATGAGTTTGGATGATCCGTTTAAGATGAATTTTGACATGTGGATTTGTTGTATGATTAATTTTGGATTGGTAACCTTAAAACTATATCAGTCCTTAAAATTCTGAAAATTTACATATTAGTCGCTAAAAGACGATCATATGCAATTGAACCCCTAAATGAGCTATGTTCGCTATTTCTCTTCTGCTAAAGTGTTTTGCTTTTCACATAGGTTAATAATGTGCATATAGAAAAGTTAAAAAGAAAGAAAAGGGTCGTTAATCAAGGTTGAATTTTACGAGTTGACTCTGGTTTTCCCCGTATAATCTAATTAATTTAGGTCGGACGTCTAGGCCGGGCTAAGGGGGTTACATTTGGCACAACTTTGCCAATATCTCTTGGCACCACCCTATCTGCTATTTTTCGGAAGTTGATCCATTCGCGATCTTTTTGGAGCCTAATCCTTTCTTATTTTTCGGGGTTCAACAATCTCTTGGCAGGGATTCAAGTGCACTTCTTTTTTAACAAGTGCTTGGCACCGTCTGGTCTTTCTGTGCCAACAACATTTGGTAATCCTAATTGTGTTGCTTTCCCGTGCCAAATCCTATGCCAAATCTGCAAAATAATCACAAAACAACCCTTCACCATGGCATAGACAGAAAACTAAACTTCTTATGCAAATGCATGATTCTAGCAACCTAATGCAGCTAAATTTACCTAAAAACAAGCAAGAGTGTTGTAAAATTGGCATTAAAAATAGTATTTTCGGAGAGGTAATAGTATTATCTAGCATCCTCTCTTGTTGATCCTCTTAATTGTCCAATGGAGTTGAGCATGTTGAACATAACGACTTCAACTCAAATTGATTTGTCCCTAGATCTGGCATAACGATCGATGGATTGAGGTTGTTGATAAAAGGTGCAATGTTGTCACGAATGGGTCTTCTAGGTCTAGCAAGTGGATGAACCTCTTGTCTTTCCTTACCTCTGTTAAGGGTTGCATTCTCAACAACCACATGTCCATCTCCTGCTTTTCCTCGGTGGAGATCTCTCAAATATCTTTCAATTTTTGGGTAGCAAGGGAGAATTGGTTCCACATATAATTATCAATTGTCAATCCCCAACAATGGCGTCAAAAACTTGATGTTGTCGAATAGTGATGCAATTTAGAGCAAGTATACTCGTCGATCAAGTAATAAAGTGATAGAGTAGAGTGTCGAACCCATTAGGATTAGATCAATAAATATGAAGTGATTGTACTTAATAATGGTTGAGAAAGTATTGGTTTGATGGTGATTTATCAAAACTAAATGCAAATAAAGTAAAGTAGCTATGATCAAGACAAACATATACTACGACAAATAACATATAATTATGGAAGCTGGGTTTATTGCCTAGGAATTATTTTAACATCTGACAATACATGTCTGCATAAACCAATTAAGATCTTTATCTACTTGATAGGATTTTCTAATGAACTTCTAACTCTCTCGATGCGTAGAAGTTGATAACAATGAAGCTAAGGTAATACATGTTTGCGTGAACCCTAACAACTCTTTTATCTATTCAAGTTCTCCTTATTAGTCATTGAAACCCTAAACTTAAGTCTAAGCTAGATTAAGACTAATTAACAACTTAGTCCCATTGTTCACGTCTATTTAACCTAACTCTCTCGATATTAAGCGACAAACTAATAGTTAAAAGGCCTCTCTCGATAGCTCTTACAATAATCACACTTGAACAGAATAGATAAAGGAAAAGAACTATAGAATTAAAATAAAGTGTTAAAAACATAAAATCCTATAAAGCAATAAACCCAACTAAAAGTATTTAGCTTATGTTTTAGCCTAAAACAGTTTATCAAGCAAGGGATAGAAAAAGGTCAAGCGTCCTCGACGATTGTTGGACTCGTGAGAGAGCTTGACAAAAGTGGTGAAAATGCGTTGGTAATAAATAAACAGTGCCAAGAGTCTTTTGTGTGCAAGTATACACGGTCTTCCAAGTAATACAACAGTAAGCTGAGTTATCGATCCTACAAGGATTGGTCCAGAGTTGAATTGCTTACTCATTTTACTTGTCAAAGAAAATTTTGTTTGTTTTAAAGTTGGTTTTGAAAGCAAGTTGAAAAGAAGGAAATAAAAGACAACAGCACTGGTAAGGAGAGTTTTAAAATGAATGGTGAGTGTTGGCAAGGGATGCCTGGTTTTCATGCTATTCATGCCATGTCAGCTTTTAATAAATCCTATCTTGGCATTGTTTGTCGAGTAGATTCGAAGATGGCAATGCCTCTTGATGGCAATGCCATGAATTAACTATGCAAAAACTTTTATCTCTATAAAACTACTTTTTCAAAAATTAATTTGATTAAGTCCCAATCTTTTGCTCCTAAGGGGTAGATTTCATACCCGAAGTGAGTTCATCTACTTGAACATCTTCTCTCGAAGCATCTCGCCTTAGAATCTAGTATTTGTTTGTTGTTCCCTAAGTCGGTTAAGATATTAAGGTTTAATAAGCCAACAAAATTCAGCTCTCGCTTGGCATCAAATTTGTGAAAACAATTGAGACCATGCAAGATAGGAAAAACAATGCCATCACATTTCCAATTATTAAAAGTTAAACATAGAAAATAGCGTTCAACGCAACCATCCCTCACCAATTATTAAATTAGTTCATGGTGAGGGTTTCCAACCAAAAACCACAATTGTATCTCAACATCATCATCTTAAATAAAAATAAAAATAACTTAAATGAAGAGAATGGGTGAGAACATTGTCTCTCGATGCAGCCTTTTAGAATCTAGGCTCTCGGTTAAGCTTGGTCGAACGTCTCTTTGGTGCAGCCTCCTAATTTCAATTGTGGATCCCCCTCAAGTGTTTGCTTGAGTTCCTTTAAATATGCGCACAATATGACCTTAGATAAGCTTTGAATTTGAACTCTCGAGGATAAGGGATATGCTCATCTTATCCCTCGTTTGAATCCTAGGGCTGACATCATCATTGGTTCACCGTCCACTCAACATGGCATCAAACATCTCTTCTATGCCAACCAGTTCTTCGACAATTTTTGGTCTTTCGTTACCAAAAACTACCGACATTCTCATCATTCTCGTCCAGTGCTAATCTACTCTATTGTGCATGGTATCATGCCAACAAACCACCATTCACACTGGCATAGCCAGATTCAAAACTCCTTGTGCAAATGCATGCAATTAACAATAAAATGCATCTAAATGTACTCAAAGACAAGAAAAGATATTGTAAAATAGGCATAAAAATTAGTACTTTTGAGGAGGTAATAACGATCTCCTCCAAGCTTTCTAATTGTTGTTGCATGTCCCGCACTCCTTCAATCTCTCTCGATTGCTTCCGTTGTGTGGAGACTCCTCAAGAACTTCGACTCCAGTGGTTCTTCGATAGTTGAAGACTAAGGAATATCGTCTGTGATCGCGCTCTCTTTGATTTTTTTCCAAGACTTCTTTATATAGGCGATGAAGCTAGGGTTTTTTAACCCTAAAGCATGCAGCCTCCTTAAAGTGGATCTTGCTTTCTCGCTATCTTTAATGAGTTTTGTATCTAAGGAGAGTCCACATGGGTCAAAGTTAGATTTATCTCAAAACATTGATTTCAAGTATGATTTGTGCAAAAATTTTGCAATGACCTTGGCATCATTTGTTGGCAATGCCATAGTCTCAACCCTTTTAGATACGTAATCCACAACTACAAGAATATATAGGTTACCAAATGATGGGGGAAATGGACCCATAAAGTCTATCTATAACACCCTCTTCCCAGCTTGGTCGAGATCCGAGTTAGAAGGTGCTACCAACGAACAGTACAACGATCGGTGCAATAAATTTTCATTCCAAAATCGATAATTGATCAATATTATACAAACAAAACATTATCGGATATACGTCTTAGTTCAATTAATCCATTATGAGCCAATATCTAATCATTTAGGACCAATATTTAACTTTTACAAGTTTTAGGGGCCCAATTGTAAATTGTTTGTACCATAATGAAATTCAATGCAATAATAATAGGTCTTAAAATTTTCATATCATTCAGAATTCATTTACTCATCCAATTTAATCATCCTAGTTCCAATGACCAAACCGTATCAAAACACCTTATGGTTGTTTTGATACGGGTGTACGATGATCAACCTGAGTTAACTTTGTCCTTTATATCGTGTCGATACGAGCAAGCCCTGTACCGATACGGGTTGACTCTTTTTGACCTTGACTTTGACTTGTTTCGATACAACTCAAATCTTTATCAAAACGCTCTGTTCCATATGTCCAATTATGCTTAACCGTAACGATACGCCATTACCCCATATCGATACGGCCTGACTTGTAATGACAATTTTTTGTTGATTTTTAATCGATTTGACCTACCAATCGGTGTTCAAATGCAATGAAACTTTACACACAATATTTCAATACTATAAACTACTGGCATGCCAAATTTCCTCATTGTTTGAATACATTTACTAGGTTTTGACCTATGTGAGCCAAATATGCCATTTTTACCAAGTTTTAGCCTTACCAAAAGTAATTTTAGGGCATTTAATACTATTACAACTTATGCATCTTACAAGCATACCAAAATAGTCACAAAAGACTTGTACAACTACTTTTCCATTGTAGAGCGATTTAGTGTTCTCTAAATGTGAGCGCAATTGTACACTTCTGTCAAGTAACAGTATAAAATATATTGTCTCCCACAGGGATTGAACAGCTTAACTTGATTCGTTGTTCCCACACAAGAAAATTAAATGCACAAATAAGTTGGTTTGTTTAAGAAGAAAATAAAATAAAACACAAGTAAATAAAAGGGAATAAATCAGATTGATAGAATGAGTAGGGTTATGTTGTTGCTTAGTGTGAAACTGCGTTGAATAGGACAAGTTGCTTTCGCTGCCAGACTCTGTCGCCTCGGCGGGGGATGGCAGTTAGGCTATTGAGACACTCTCGTTGTCTCGGCAGGGGAATAGACTTGTGTCTCGATGGCAAACTCGGCAGAACTACAAAGCTCGGCAAAACGCTTCGAAAGTGATCCCGCTTATGTCTAAGTCAAAATGTTGTTGAAGCCCACTGCAGATAATACCAGTCGCGGTGTGAATCGTGCAAAGACAGCAATGTTTATTCATCCACTTTTAGCCGCCTTAAACCCTAACCTATGTCTAGGCTGTATTGATCAACATCGTCTATAGATGAGATCATACTTACTCCTTTCGTGAGTTCGACTATCTCGATACCGAAAAAATAGATAGTAATCAACTAATCTTTCGCCTTAATTGAAAACTATGAAGAACACGGAATAAGAAAACCTTGAAGCTTTATTGCAAAAACAAACTTAAAATCCTAAACAATCGTTCTCACACTAATTACAATATAACCCAAACCCAAAGAGAGTTTTAGAACATAATGGGGGCAAGAAAACCTAAACTATCCCAAAGGGAAAACCTAAGTTATTTTGAAGTACAGTTACAATGAGTATATATAGGCAATAGCTAGGTCTAGTCCTTCTTGGAGTAGAAGTCTTCAAAGTGGCTTTTGCATTAAATGCAACTCTAAATGCTGACTTCTTTGAGTCTAATGTGGACTTAATCACGTTGCCTTGCTCTGCAAGTAAGCTCGAGTTCCTCCTTCGGCAACTTTGCCTGCTGCTACAGTCATCGAAAAATTGAGTGGACAACATCGTTAAGATCAGGACTTTCTGCTCTACAGATTGCACTCCAGTTCTCCAATTTCTCATCTTGCTGTCTTGGGCGGCAGGTTGGGCGGCAGGTAGGGCGGCGGCAGCTCTTGTCTTTGTATTGAACTGCATCAGTGCAACTCCTTAGTCTGCTGCCTCAGCATCATGTCCTTTACTCCTCTCTCCTTCTGTCAGCCTCTAGTACTTGAAACTAAAACTAAACCAGTACCTTCTCCTTACCAAATAAAATATAATCAATAAAAATCATGGCAAAGTAAAGAATACTGTAAAATGCAATGCTTGAACCTAATTATGCCTAAAATGTACTAAAAAACAACAATAATATGAGATGGGATGTGCATGAAATATAGAACTTATGGACACTTTACAACCACCTTCCTAGGAGTTTATAAGGTCAATATACATTACTTGGCTTTTAGTGACTTGTCTTGCCGCGACTTATCCGATCTTTAAAAGAGATTGATTCCTTAACCTGAAATGCATGAGATGACACACGTTAGGCATACATTGCCTAGTGAGGTAGTCACAACAATATGAATAACATTGTATGAAGTATATACATAATCTCATGCCCATCAATGTGAATGTTATGTTTCCATGTACAATGTTTAACATAATAATTTCATTATTAACCCTTAGATTGAATCAAGATAGTGGATATGCGAATTCCTACGCCTCGCCAAATCAATTAATGGTCTAATCCTCTGCCTCGCCAACATGACCAATATCAAAACACATCTCTTCGCCTCGCCAAAGCAACATAGGTCGTAGCCCTAGGACCGTAGTCCACCCGTACACTGAGTTCATGAATTCTATGACATGCCAATTGTATCCAATGTCCATTCAAATCCAAGGTTTCCATGTCTGTATCCATATTCAATGTTCAATGAGAATTTCGATGATCAATGACTTCAATGTTATCAATAGTAAGCATGTCTCATTATCAATATGTCATGGTTTCAATGTCAATGTCAATATCAATAGCCGATGATTTCTTCACAATAATTCAATAACAATAATTATATCGATGACAATGCATGATGGTGATGCCAATAACTATGTCCGATATTAAATAACAACTTATTGATGCTTACCAATGAGTTCGTTAACAATCCGATGCAACTTTCTCAATACTAATGTTAGCTAAATGATCGAAATCAAAAATAAAGGATTCAGGTAGGCTCCTCGCCTAATCCTGAGACTCAGACTACCCTCACCTTGAAATTCGATGCTCTTACGGCTCTCAGATAACAACGCCTTTGCTTCTGGCTTTCGATGGAGCTGGCGAAACGTCTCTCTCCGCTTCTTGAGCTAGAAAATCGATAGGGAAATTATTAGGGATGATAATACGATATCAAAATCAATATAACAATATCAAAAACGATATCTGATTTCAATATAGACAACAATGATGAAATATCTATGGATGGTCGAAACCCTAGCTTAAGATTAAGCTCAATACATCCATGTAATCCAATAACCGATTGAGGAATATACCTTACCCGATCTATAGAAATGATTTGATAACAATAAAACAAAGAAAAACGAAGCTTGAAGCTAGCTCCAATGGAGGTGCTTACTTAGGTAGGAGATGATGAAGATGAAGAGTTTGGAGAGGTGTTTGCTTTCAATGTTTCCGGTAAGCTTTTTCTCAATTCTATTCAATATATTTTGCTTATTAAACCAATAGCTTTCCTTCACATGAAGGAAGCTCATCCAAATTATCCACGTAGGTGATGTATTTAATTAAGGAGGGGCTAATCGCGAGGTTAGTCCCTCAACTCTCAATACTTTATGTTTTTTACCCTCAAACTTCCTGATAGCTATAATTTGGTCACTAGAGAGGTTTTTAACAATTTCAATAAGATCAGTGATGACTTGTCAAAATGCTTATATTTTACACCTTTTAGCTTAAGTATTTGTTTGTTCTCAAGGTCATTTCATGGCATGTAGGTGCATTTAGAGCATATAGTTGCATGTATCTTTATTTGTTAGTGGTTTGGCTTTATTTCATGAGATTAGATGCTGCTTGAAGGGTATTTGGTGGTATGGTGTTGTGCAGGCTGATGCTGAAGCAAGTCAAGGAAGGAAAAATGCTATAGCAATTTGGATAACAATTCTGGGCGCAGAAAACGACAAAGTAACGCGCACAAGCTGATCGCCCACATGTGTGAATCCCTTTTTTTGTCTGGTTGTGACCCACATGCATAGGGAATATTCCCAAGACCTCAAAGAATCATTAGAGCAAAAAACCCTAGGATTTCTCACTATATAAAGGACATAAGACCCTCATTTGGAGGAGAGCGTGAAAATGTAACAAAAAGTGCTAGGGAGAGAAAGCCAAGGGCGGCTCTTTTCTTCTTCTTCCTCCACCACCACTTGGTGTCCTCCATCGTAGAAGCTCCAAGGGTCTGACCTTGCTGACCTTGAGACGAGGCGACAAGCCTAGGGCGGTTCGTGGCGCTGCAAGTCCAACACGGATTGGGAGTTCTTCTTTTCCCTTTATGTTGCTTTAGCATTTATTATATATCTGAAAAAATGGGTTGTATGAATGAAGATACTTCAAATATTTTCCCAGCCATGAACTGATTTTGGTGGCTAGGGCTATTGAATGAACTATGTTTTATTCTCTTTTATGAATGTTTATTTATCTCTTGCTCGTATCTATGTTTTGTCCATGTTGTTATGTGCTTAGGGTTGTAAGAGCCCTCGAGAGTTGGCCTTTCCTTAGGTGTTAGTTGAGGTTAGTGGTCGAGAGAGCTTTCCTTAACCTGCATAGACAATGGAGTTGGATGTTGAGAGGCACATCTCTAATCCACCTTAGAGATAAGTGTTGGGTTTCAACGGCTAAGAGGGACAAACCTTAAGTAAATCCTGTCGAGCATAGACTAAGTTAGAGAGGTAAACTCTAGTAGAGAGGTAGAACATAGGTAAACCTGATAGCCCACCCAGTCATTCCCAAGAGAGTTTCACACGCGTAAGAGGACATGTTTGTTTATCTGATTCTAGCTCGCTATCTTTTATCTTTATTTGCTATCGCATTCATATCTCCGCTTTGATTTGCTACACTATTCATCTCTTTGACTTAAATTGCCACATCATTCTTCATTTACATTTCGTGACACTTGATTGCTTAAGCTTGCCCAAAAACACCTCCAATCCTTGTTGAGACGATACTCACTCATCACTTTATTACTTGTTCGACGTGTATACTTGCACTATTTGTGTATCATTTATAGTACATCGCACCCGCAAACAAGATTTTGGTGTTGTTGTTGGGGATTGGCAATTGGTTATTTTAGGTTTAGTCTTTGCAGTAGCTTATTTTGTTTTTGTATAGATTTTCTTAGCTTGTTTTTGTTTGTCTTTTTAGGTAGTGTGCTATTGCATGCGCCGAATGAGACATCGTGAGCCTATCTTACCTTATATTCCTGAAATTGAACATCTATTTCGTCAGTGAAGACGTATACCAGAAGATATTAGAATCATGAATGGAGCTCAGAATCTAGGGGAACCTACTGCAGTAGTTGGAGACCAAGGTCAAGATGCTCCAACAAGACCCAAAGCTATTAGAGATCACCTAAATCCTGTCTTGGATGATCTTAATCCAGGGATTGTTGCTCCCGAAATTCAGGCAGCCCACTTTGAGCTTAAACTTGTCATGTTCAACATGTTGAACTCAATTGGTCAGTTTGGAGGCTCGCCTCAAGAAGATGCTAAACATCACATTTGTGCTTTCTTGGAAGTATATGACTCTTTTCGTCAACAAGGGGTGCACGAGGATGTGTTGAAACTCAAACTCTTTCCTTATTCTTTGCATGATCGAGCATGAGAATGGTTGAGTGGTGTGCCAGCCGAATCATTGGAAACATGGACACATTTGTGCAAGAGCTTTTTGTTGTGGTATAATCCACCAAATAGGAACATTCAGTTGAGGAACGATATTGCATCCTTTCGCCAGTTTGATGACGAATCAATGTATGATTGTTGGGACAGATTTAAGGGATTATTGCGCAAGTGCACTAATCAAAATTTTCGTGATTGGACATTGCTAGACAAGTCACCCGAGGAATCCTTTGACATCCTTGATAGAATAGCCAACAACGATTATCAATTTCCCTCATCAAGACTTGGAATGGGGAGGAAAACTCAAGTATCACGTGATACGGATGTGGATGCCTCAGTAGTAGCCCAATTGACCACTATCACAACCATGCTAAAGAATCTCCAAAAGCCTAGTGAGGTGAAAGAAGTAAGAGTGGCATCAACTTGCCTTCGTTGTAATGGAAACCACCACTTGAGCGAGTGCCCGGACAACCAAGAATCTGCTAACTATGTAGGGAATTCCAATCGAAATAACAAAACCTACTCGAACACCGACAATGTTGGATGGCATCAGCATTCTAATCTCTCTTGGGGAAATCAAGGAAATAGTAGTTATGGGAACGCAAATCAACAGAATCTGGGAGAATCACACGGATCACAGCAGAATATGACGTGGCAAAACAACAAGGGTTTTGCACCTTCATCAAACAACAATTCAGTGGAAGCTACACTCAAGGAATTCATGACATCCACGAAGGAAATTATGGCATCTACTAATACATTGCTTCAGGATCATTCTATGACCATTAAAAATCAAGGAGCCTTGTTGCAAAGTCACAGTTCATCTTTGCGATCGTTGGAAATGCAAGTTGGTCAAATTGATCAAGCATTACATGTGCGACCTCAAGGAAATTTTCCTAGTGATTCTAAAGTCACTAAGAAGCATGGCAAGGAGCAATGCATTGCTATCGCATTGAGGAGTGGTACCCAACTTAACACTGAAGATAAGTTTGGGGGAAACAAGAATGAAGACTCTACTCCCAAAGAAGTGCAAGAGGAACCAGATTTGCAAGCTGAAACATCCTGTGAGAAGGAAAAGGACGGGGATTTGGTGAATGAAACTATTGGTCAAAGGGAAAATGCTACAGAAAAAGTGAAACCTCCATTGATAGAGGAAGAAATTAGACCCCCACCTCCCTTTCCTCAATGATTGAAGAAACAAAATGAGAATCTCCAGTTTAGGAAATTCGTGGATGTTCTAGACCAGCTGCAGATTAAGGTCCCATTCTTAGAAGCCAATGATCAGATGCCCAGTTACACTAAGTTTCTCAAGGACATCGTCACCAAGAAAAGAAAGGTTGAGTGGTATGCGACAGTTGCTACAGCAAATGAATGCTATTCTGTGTGGAACAAATTGTCTCATAAGAGACATGATCCTGGCAGCTTTATTATACCATGTTCAATAGGTGATAACTATATGGGAAAAGCCTTGTGTGACATTGGATCTAGTGTAAATCTCATGCCAAAGTCAATCTTCATGAAGCTCGGCATAGGAGGTTTAAGGCCCACTACAGTTATCTTGCAATTGGCCGACCGATCTCATGTACGGCCGGAAGGAAGAGTAGAAAATGTGGTAGTAAAGGTGGACATGTTCATCTTTCCAGTTGACTTCCTTATCCTTTATTGTGAGGCGGATGATAACACACCCATTATCTTGGGGCGGCCATTTCTAGAAACTGGTAGAATTTTGATAGACTATGAAAAGGGTGAATTTACCATGAGGGTGGCTGATCAAAAGGAGACAATCAATGTCTTCAACACTCTCAAATATGTGGATGAATATTTTAGAAATGGATGAATATGAGCATATCCAAGAGGAAGACAATATGGAGTATTGCGAGATTGGGTATGAGGAATTCGAGGAATTATCTGAGAAGGTGGAGCAATCGAGCATGCTCGAAGCCAAACCAGGTACGCACTTTGAAGCTCTTCAATTTTTAGAATTTATTCCTCTTAAACCTTCACTTGAGCATGCTCTAACATTGGAGTTAAAGCCCTGACCATCTCATCTTAAATATGCTTATTTGGGTAGTAATGAAACTTTGTCTGTGATAATTTCATCTAGTCTTACACCTAAGCAAGAAGATAGTTTGATAAATATGCTATCGCAACATAAAAGAGCTTTAGGTTGGACTATGGCTGACTTAAAGGGGATTAGCCCTACTATTTGCATGCACAAAATTTTGCTTGATGATTGTCACAACAATTCCATTGAACCCCAAAGAAGGCTCAACCCCATCATGAAGAAGGTGGTGATGAAGGAGATAATCAAGTGGCTTGACACTGGTGTAGTCTACCCCATATCGAACAGCTCATGGGTTAGTCTAGTCCAATGTGTGCCTAAGAAAGGAGGCATCACCGTGGTGAGTAATGATGAGAATGAATTGTTACCAACAAGGACGATAACAGGATGGATGATTTGCATTGACTATAGGAAGCTCAACAAAGCGACACAGAAGGACCATTTCCCTCTCCTATTCATCGATCAAATGCTACATAGATTGGCAGGAAAAGCATTCTATTGTTTCCTTTACGGATACTTAGGATACAATCATATTGTTATATCACCTGAGAACCAAGAAAAGACGACATTCATATGTCCTTATGGAACCTATGCTTTCAGAAGAATGCCTTTTGGGCTCTGCAATGCCCCGACAACTTTTCAGAGGTGTATGCTGGCTATTTTCTCAGATATGGTTGAGGAATTTCTAGAAGTCTTCATGGATGATTTTTCAGTCTCTGGGGAAGATTTCAATTCATGCCTGGGAAATCTAGCCAAAGTGCTAAAGCGATGTGAAGAAGATGATTTTGTTCTTAGTTGGGAAAAATGTCATTTTATGGTGACCGAAGGAACAGTTTTAGGTCACAAGATATCGAAAATGGCATTGAGGTGGATAGAGCAAAGATTGAGGTTATTGAGAAGTTGCCTCCTCCCACAAATGTGAAGAGCATCATGAGTTTTTTGGGCCATGTTGGCTTCTATAGAAGGTTCATCAAGGACTTCTCCAAGATCTCCAAGCCATTGTGTAATTTGCTACATCAAAATCAGCCCTTCATATTCGATGAAAAATGCCTCAGCGCTTTCGAAGAACTGAAGGAGAGACTTACTTCAGCACATGTTGTTGTCCCGCCTGATTGGAGCTCACCTTTTGAGTTGATGTGTGACGCAAGTGACTACGCAAAAGGAGCAGCTCTTGGACAATGCCGAGGTAAACTCTTTCATGTTATTTATTATGCTAGCCGCACATTGAATGATGCACAAATTAAGTACACCATGAATGAAAAAGAATTGTTGGTTGTTGTATTTGCCTTTGATAAGTTTAGGTCGTATCTAATAGGCACTAAAGTCATTGTTCACACCGATAACTCGGCTATTAAATACTTAGTGACCAAAAAGGATGTTAAATCCAGACTTATTAGGTGGATATTATTTTTGCAAGAATTTGATTTGGAAGTTAAGGACAAAAAAGGTTGTGAAAATCAAGTAGCCGGCCATCTTTCTAGGCTAGAAAACAAGAGTGAAAAGCATGATGAAATGGAAATTAAGGAGGAATTCCCTGATGAGAAAATACTATATGCTGCAGCAATTCCATGGTATGCTGATATTATTAGCTTTCTCGTTAGTGGTATTTTGCCTCCCGATTTGAATAGACATGGACAAAGAAAATTCAGGCATGATGAGAGATCATATTTTTGGGATGAACCATATTTGTTCAAGCAAAGTGCTGACCAGATCATTAGAAGGTGTGGCCCCGAAGAAGAGCACAAGGAGATACTTTTCCATTGTCATTCATCTCCTTGTGGTGGACATTTTGGAGGAGCTAGGACTGCTGCAAAGGTCATACAGTCGGTATTCTATTAGCCCACTCTCTTCAAGGATGTGCAAGCATTTTGTCAATCATGTGATCGTTGCCAAAGGACGAGTAACATTTCTAGGAGGCATGAAATGCCTTTACAACGAATCTTGGAAGTTGAACTCTTTGATTTATGGGGAATAGACTTCATGGGACCATGTCCCTCATCTTATAGAGATTTATACATTCTTTTGGCTGCGGATTACGTCTTTAAATGGGTTGAAGCAATTGCCACTCCAAGGAATGATTCCAAGATCGTCATGAAGTTCCTTCAGAAGAATATCTTCACGAGATTTGGAGCACCAACAACAATAATCAGTGATGAAGGAACCCACTTTGACAACAAGCTAATTGCTAAAGCATTACAGAGGTATGGTGTGAGGCATAGGATTGCTACAGCATATCATCCTCAGACAAATGGTCAAGCTGAAGTCTCGAATAGAGAAATCAAGCATATTCTTGAGAAAGTGGTTAACCCAAAAAGGAAGGATTTGTCTCCTAAGCTTGATGAAACTCTTTGGGCCTACCGTACTGCATACAAAACATCGTTGGGAATGTCACCATTCAAGCTTGTTTATGGGAAAGCTTGTCATCTACCTATGGAACTTGAGCACAAAGCCTATTGGGCTATTAAGAAGCTTGACATGGATGCACAACTGGCTGGAGAAAGAGGGATGTTAGAGTTGAATGAGATGGAAGGGCTCAGATCACACGCCTATGAAAATGCCCACCTATACAAGGAGAAAACAAAGAAATGGCATGACAAACATCTTCTGCCACGACATTTCTCAGAAGGGGAACAAGTGCTCCTTTATAACTTCAGACTTAAGCTCTTCCCAGGCAAACTGAAGTCACGATGGTCAGGACCTTTCCTAGTTCACAATGTCTATGCCCATGGTGTGGTGGACATTAAAAAGCTTGATGACGACACGATATTTAAAGTCAATGGACAGCGTCTGAAGCTGTACAACAGAGCCCCAGTCTTGCGCGACAAATCATCCTTCATCCTCTAGGATGATTAAGTGTTTGCACCACCTCCTTCTCTTTTATATTTTGCTACAACTTTTTATGTTTTTATGTTCATAAATAATGTAGTTTAATCTTTATTTTTATTTCGTACTCTAGGTTTTTAATCCCATTTGTCAGTTTGTTCCATTATGCCTTAATGCCATGTTTGTCTGTTTGCATCGGAGCACCCCAAGGACACAGATGGCAGGTTAGGTGCAACGACGCATTAGTCCTTTGTTTTATAAGGGTATAAGGAATAAGCAATTAATCTTTTCCAACATCAAAGGAAGTCAGCTCAAAAATGGCAAAAAGTGGGGGAATTAATGAACCTCTTCACCTTTTCATTTAAAGAAAACCCTAGCAATTATTGCCTAGGTCTTTTCTCTTTCCTAATTTTCACCTTTTCATTTAAAACCCCTTTTGTCCTTACCTCATACACGCCGCCCAAAAACCCCCAAAACTCTCTCTCTTTCAATTCATGACAGTTACTTCCCCTCAACTCCCATCAACTCCCACTACTTTCCTCTCTCATCACATCGAAACAAAGCAACCCAAATGACCCTCCCACTTCATCTTCTCCAACCCCCTCAAAACTCAAAAACCCTAACCAAAACTTTTCTCCCATTTTACCATTCTTCACCCTCTTTTTTGCCTAACAATGGTGCATTGCAAGCAAGTTGAAGGCGCGTCTGGAAGTGCCCAACCTAAGCCCGCGGTTATCAAGAAATTTTTAGGCGACAAGGCCAAGGAAAGATTCCAAGGTCTGCAAGATAGGAAGTTGCTACCAGAGCAAGGCTTCAAGTTCCCCACTTAAGGAGAACAAGGGTTTGACAAGGACATCCTGGATGTCGTAGCAAACCACAAATGGGATACCTTTATTCTTGACCTTGACAACTTTTGTATCCCCATTGTTCAAGAGTTTTATGCCCATCTGACCAGTCCTACACAATCCGATGTATATGTGCGTGGAGACCAAATCAAGTTCACTGCAGCCAAGATCAACAAGTTCTTTGGTTTGAAAAATTCAAAGGATCACCACACACCCTTTGCCAAGAACGCAGACCCACAAACTGTGAAGGAAGTGCTCGAAGACTTGTGCTTTGAAGGCACCAATTTAGACGCATCAAGCAAGGTAGTGGAGTGTGCACGACTCAGGCCAGAGGCAAAACTTTGGATCCACTTTGTCAAGAATAGGCTTATGCCCACTTCTCACACGACAACAGTGAATATTCTAAGGCTCCTACTCCTTCATTCTATTCTCAATGGTCGGTCCATCGACGTAGGAAAGATCATTATGGATGAGGTTTATGCTTACTTGAAAAAGGAAGTCCAGCCCACTCATCTTTCCCAACCTCATCACAGCTCTCTGTCGAGAGAAAGGAGTGCTCGACGATCCTATTGCTGATGTGAGAAACTTAGGGAAAGGTCTTATCACACCCGAAATGGTCCCCTCTATCAAAGGATATGATGAGGATGCTCCAACAGAGACACTAGCTGCAGGTGCGAAAACATTTGCTGCAACAAGAATTGTTGCCTTACTTGCCTCAACAAATCGTCTCCGAGAGGATGTGGACAAGATGCGTGAAGACCAGGCCGTTTTCTATGGGTATGTTAAAGAGAGAGATGTTGTTATGAATGACTACTTCAAGGAGATCCTACCCCATATCAGCATAGACTTCCTAGCCTTTCCAGAATCTCTAAATGCCCACGCCCTAGTTTTGGGCCTAGATGTTTTAGACATCGGATTGGACCAGTCGGAAACAGTTCAAATCATGTTACGTGATTTAAGGAAATCAAGGATCTGGAAAGGATAGAAATATGGTAAAAATTGCTAAAATCCTCTAAAAACATGTTTAAGAGATTGGGTCAAATCAATTTTACAAAAAGAGTTTCAGAACTGGTACATTTTGGGTAGTGACCCAAATGTAAAGTTTCAAAACTGTGGAAACTTACAAAATTTCAAAAAGGATTCAAAATCTTAGAATCTTTATGAAGCTTTGGTGCAATTACACCTTTCTTAAATTGACATCTGTTTTAAAAGGATTTTTAGATAATTAAAATAGAAATGATTTTATTTAATTAAAATTGATAAAATAGGAAATTTAGATTCATTTCACGTAACTAACTCACATTTCAGCAAAACCATTCTCTCAACCCTTTTTCTCTAGATTTCTTTTCTCCCGAACACTCTCTCTTTAATTTCTAAACCAATTTCAAGAGTTCTCTTCAAATTCTTCAAGCTTTGTGAAGGAAAAACTTGTCAATCACTAAGGAAGGCAAGGATTGGAGGTAAATCACGTTCTCAACCTTCAATCTAGGTTCTTTATTGAAATTCCCAAGATCTTTGACTTCTAAATGTTGTTTTTGGCTGATATTTGATAATAGTTTTGATTTGAGATCAATATCTTGCAAAATAATGATTTAAATCTTGATTTTCGGATAAGTGTTGATGAGCTCTATTTTGGATTGGTTTTAATTGAGTTTTCAGTTGATTATTATGTTGAAAAACGTTTTTGATAATATAGATCCTGAAATCCTAGAGATCCTTGAGCTTCTTGATGGTTTTAGTTGGGTTTTTTAGGTGATATGTTGGGGTTATGTTTGCTAGAGGAATAAGGATGGGTTTAGGTTATTTTTAGATGTGTTTTGATGTTTATAATGGTTGGAAGTAATGCATGTTGGCTGGGCTTGGTTTAGGAAGCAATCGATTGAGTTTTTTGTTGTTTCGGATGGGTAAATTGGTGTAGTTTTGGTCAGCAACGAGTTTGTGTTTAGTTTTTTGGAGTTGAAATGCATTTTAATGCATTTGGATCTCTGTTATGATGATTTAAAAATAGGGGATCTTGATCCGGAAGCAAACAAAGCATTTTTGGAGGCTTCAGAAGGGTGATTTCGCGTCGGCAAGCAAGGTTTCGTGTATCGGTGAGTGGAAATAGAATTTCCAGCATTGTAACACTTTGAGCGTGGTCTTGGGAGCTTAGTGTAAGTTTGAAACACTTAGCTAAGCTCAAGAGTAAGTGATTCGAATGTCTCCCTCAAAATGTGCTATGTTTTTTGTTGGAAATGCACTTGAATTGAATGTGGTTTTGATTACTGTTTTAAAGCATGTATTAAGCATTGTTGAAGCTGGTTTTTAATGCCATTTTGTTAAGGATACACTTGGTAGGTGATCCTTGGATTTATGAGATATATGCATTTGAGTTTAAGCATGTTTATGCTTGTGAAAATGACATTGTGATTTATTCTTGTAAACAGTGAAATATTGATGTTGAATGATTATATTGGCAAGTGATGGTAATGGTTTTTTGTTACTTTAATCAGATATAGTTAGCCGGCTATAGTATTGGGTGCACCGTGAATAATGTCGCCTTGGATGGTTTAGTCCCCTGTGTGAGTCTTGTTGTAAGTGTCTCGTACTCTCGTTAGTGGAATTATACAACTACCGATGAGTGATGTTGAGGGGTTGTGATTGTGCCATTAATCTACATCACGAGTGTTGAGGGGTTGTGATATTGCCATATATCCCCACCTTGTGTTGTCCGGTATTATGTATGAAGCGTGTGGGACAACGCTTGTAATCCACGTATCCGATTGTGTCAATTGTGTTGGTTTTGATATGGTTTGAGATTAATCACTTGCGAGCCAATATAATGTTTATGATTAATGATTAAGCATGAGATGCTTGGAAATTATGCTAGAATGCATGTGATTCTTGGATTAAGCATGAGCAAATGATTTTGTTGTTGTTTTTAATGATGCCATAAGCATGTGGTTTTAAAAGTGCATTGATGCTTTGAAGAGCATGTTTTAAAGGAAGGCATAAGTTTACAGATGATGATATGTTGGTTTTATAAAATACATTGCTGAATGCTTGGTTTTAGCGATCCTCACTAAGCTTTATGCTTACGCTCATTTATTTCATGAATGCAGAGAATTGAGCAATCAAGGCAGTCCAAGAGCAAGTGGAATCCAAGCATTTTGATCTAAGCAATGTATGTGGTTTACCTTAGTATAATAAGAGGCAGTGGGTGGGATTTCTACTCTTGGTTTTGTTGGTGATGTTTAACACCTTAAGCAAGCTTTGGTTCCTGGTTTTGGATTGTAAATGGCCTCTAATTGGTTTACGGTATTGCTTATACTGTTTTGGCTATGCTATTGTTTGTTTTCTTAAGAATGCTTGAGTATCTAATGTGTCACCATGGGTTGGTATGCTTGTTGAGTATGTTATATTGTTCGTTGATGCTTACATGTTTAGTAGGTTGATTATCGCTTGTATGTATGATCTGAGCCTGTTTAGATGGGATTAAATGAGTTAAAATGACTTTTGGAAATGCATCTCTAGTATGTGTATGGATACACGGGGTCGAGTATCGATACGCTAAAGCCAAAACCAAGCTTTTCAGCTTAGGTGTACCGATACGATTTGCCCGCGTATCGATACGCCTAAGCATATGTTTGAAGGCTGTTTCGATATGGGCTTGGGCGTATCGATACCCTTTTCCCAAAGGTTGCTACTATCGATTTGTGTATCGATACGAGGAGAAGTGTATCGATACGGGTTAGTTAATTCTATTGATGATATATTTTAAGTTCTAAATTTATGCATTCTAGTCCCTAATTAATGTTTGTTCAATTAGCTGAGTTTGGATGATCTGTTTGGGATGAAATTTGACATGCTGGCATGTTACATGACTAATTATGGGTTGGTAACTTTAAAAATGTAAAAGTCCTTGTCTTATCTATAAATTATATGTTGGTCCCTAAAAGTCAAAAGTATGCAATTGAACCCTAATTGAACTCTGATCCCTGTGTCATTTTCTTCTAAGTGCCTTGCTGAACACATAGGATAATAATATGTATCTAGAAAATATAAAAAGGAAAAAAGGGTCATTAATCAAAGTTGACTTTTGTGAGTTGACTTCGGTTTTCCCCGTGTAATCTTCTTAGTTTGGGTCGGGCGTCTAGGCCGGGCTAAGAGGGTTACATTTGTTGGTATCAGAGCCAACTTACGAAAGAATTGGGGATGATGGTAAGTGAAATTGGTATGATTTGAGGTATGTTGTATGTTTTGATGAAATGTTGGAGCTTATGCCATGCTTGATTGTTGTGAATCATATGTGAGCTAGATATGATTGTATTATGAAGATATGACATGAATATGTGCTGATTTTGGATGATGTAAAGCATGTTGTATATGATATGCTATGTTATGCTTAAGGGAAATCGGGGTGCCCATTGCCTTATTACACTAGTTAAATGTTTTTGTGAACTTGGATCCTTGCTTGAGGCTGGCCTAAATCATGGTTTGATTTGTTTTTGTTGTTATGCCTTGTTAAAAATAGCATTATGGGTCCGAGGAGAGAGCTTAGGTCGAACACGGTAGTGCCTGTGGCTGAGTAGGGCGACCAGGGTAACCCAGGGGCTGATGTTCCTCCTGGTGGAAACTTACCTCCTCCACCACAACATGGGATAGAGATCCGGAGCAACAAGGACAAGCTGGTCCAGGATTGGGCGATCTAGCACCACTGATTGAGGCGATCACCGGAGCATTCCAGGCTGTTGTAGCCAGAGCGCATGTTCAGGCCCCTGCAGCTGGGCAAGTGGGTTTGCCTTTGGAAAGGCTGAGGAGTTTAGGAGCTGTTGAGTTCTATGGAATGTCTCCTGAGGCATCGGAAGCCTGGTTAGCTAGCATGATCCGTATTATGGATCAAATGGGATGTAACGAAGTGCGCAAGCTGGGATGCGCGGTTTCTCTGCTCCAGGGTGACGCTTATAGTTGGTGGACAACTATCACCGCTAGTATTGAACCCAATGAGGTAGATTGGGAGTTTTTCAGAAATGCCTTTAAGAGGAAGTATCTTGGAGTGAGATACTTGGATGAGAAGAAGCGTGAATTCATGTCGCTTGTTCAAGGGAGTCTCTCGGTGGCTGAGTACGAGGTTCTGTTCATACATTTGAGTCAATACGCCCCTTAGTTAATGTCGAGTGAGAGGCATCGTTGTGATCGCTTCCGATATAGGATGGTGCAGGAAGTGAAAACTTATATGTTGGCTACGGACTTGTGGATCGAAGGACCATTTGAGGCGAGTGAGGTGCAAGCTAGAGAGGTGCAAGCTCATGTTGTGGTAATAGGGAATTCCTGCTGGAACTATGGTTCAGCAGATCATATGAGGCGAGAGTGTCCTCTGTTGGCTGGTGGAGGCCAGGGACGAGCATTGACGGTGGCTGCACCTCAGAGAGGCCGTGGGCGCGGCTGGAACTATGGTTCAACAGATCATACGAGACGTGAGTGTCCTTTGTTGGCTGGTGGATGCTAGGGACGAGCACCGACAGTGGCTGCACCTTAGAGAGGTCGTGGGCGCGACTGAGGGAATTTCCAAAGGAGAGATGAGAGGCAGCAAGGCATTGCTCATGTTGTAGCAGTTCGGATTGAGGGAGGTGGTCCTGTGAGGGTCTATGCTCAGCGCGAGGAGCGCAATGATACCGATGTCATCGCATGTACCTTTGTTCTTCAGTCTTTATCATTGTTGGTTTTGATTGATTTTGGATCCACGCATTCTTATATCTTGAGTGAGCACGCGCATTTGCTTGATATACATGTTGAGTTGCTTGAAGTAGGAATGCAAGTGACTAGTTTCTTTGGTGAGACTGTAGTCACTAGGAAGTTGTATCGGAGGTGTCCCTTATCTATTCAAGGTCATGTTTTCTTTGTGGATTTAATGGAGTTACCCTTCTATGGTTTTGATGTGATCCTTGGTATGGATTGGTTGTCTGAGCATAGAGAGCAGTGGTTAACTTTGATGTTAAGCGAGTCACCCTAAAGCTTATGGATGATTATGAAGTGGTGATAGTAGGCGAGAATGTGAAATTCTTGTCTAATGTGATTTCGGCTTTAGAAGCAAGTCGTGTGCTAAGGTTGGGTTGTGAGGCTTATTTTGCATATGTGATGAATCTTAGTTCAAAGGATGTACTTGTGCAGGATATCAGAACTATTTCTGATTTTCCGGGTGTCTTCCCAGAAGAATTTTCTGGGTTGCCGCCAAACAGGGAGGTTGAATTTGGTATCGAGTTGCATGAGAATACGACTCTGGTGTCTATTGCTCCTTATCGAATGGCACCAAAAGAGCCGAAGGACTTGAAGACGCAACTTCAAAAGTTTCTTGATAGAGGGTTTATCCGGCCGAGTGTGTCACCTTGGGGTGCACCGGTCTTGTTTGTAAAGAAGAAAGATGGGACAATGCGGATGTGTATAGATTATTAGCAACTGAACAAGTTGACAATTAAGAACAAGTATCATTTGCCAAGGATTGATGATCTATTTGATCAGTTTCGAGGGGCCACGGTGTTTTCTAAGATAAACTTGAGGTCAGGGTATTACCAGTTGAAGGTGAAGGATGTAGACGTACCTAAGACAACTTTTCGGACAAGGTACTAGCATTATGAGTTCTTGGTGATGCCGTTTGGTTTGACCAACGCACCTGCTGCTTTCATGGACATGATGAATCGTGTGTTCAATGAGTTCTTGGATCAGTTCGTAGTGGTGTTCATTGATGATATCCTTGTGTACTCTCGTACCGAGGAGGATCGTGATAGACACTTGAGAATAGTTTTGCAAGTGTTGATGGAGAACCAGTTGTATGCCAAGTTAAGTAAGTGTGAGTTTTGGGTTAAGGAGATGGTCTTCCTTGGGCATGTTGTATCGGCTGAGGGTATTCGTGTTGATCTGCATAAGGTTGAGGCAGTGATGAGCTAGAAGTTTCTTAAGCCAGTGACAGAGGTGCAAAGTTTTCTTGGTTTGGCTGGATATTACCGTAGGTTTGTCGAGGGTTTCTCGGAGATTGCTGCACCTTTGACCAAGTTGTTGCATAAGAATGTTCGCTTTGAGTGGACGGATGCGAGGCAGTAAGCTTTTGAGAAGTTGAAGGAAGCTTTGACACAGGCTCCTGTCTTGATTCAACCTGAGTCTTGTAAGGAGTTTGTAGTCTATAGTGATGTGTCCATTATTGGGTTGGGATGTGTGTTGATGCAGGAGGGTAAGGTAGTAGCCTATACATCTAGGCAGTTGAAGGTGCATGAGCTTAACTACCCTACTCATGATCTCGATCTTGCGGCTGTTGTGTTTGCCTTGAAGATTTGGAGGCCTTATCTGTATGGCGAGAAGTGTGTGGTGTTCATGAATCATAAGAGCTTAAAGTTTCTTATGTCTCAGAAGGAGTTGAATCTTAGGCAACATCGTTGGGTGGAGTTCCTTAAGGATTATGATCTGTCAATCGAGTATCACCCGGGAAAGGCCAATGTTGTGGCTGATGCTTTGAGCAGAAAATGTGGATGTGGAATTGAGGGCGATGTTTGCTCGCTTGAGCATATCGTGAGATGGTGGTCTTGTTGTTGAATTGCAAGTGAGACCATCCTTGATCCAGTTGATCAAGGACAAGTAGTTGTTAGACGATTCTCTTGTCCCTCATGTTCAGTTGATCAAGGGCAACCTTTGAGAATTCCGGAATGGAAGTGGGAAAGGATTACCATGGATTTTGTGTCTGGTTTGCCTTTGTCACCATCGAAGAAGAATTTGATTTGGGTGATTGTTGATCGCCTTTGCATAATACATATACCTTAGATAAGCTGGCAGAGCTGTATATTGCTGAGATTGTGCGGTTGCATGGTGTGCCAAAGTCCATAATATCGAATAGGGATTCGAGGTTTACATCGCGGTTCTGGGAATGTTTGTATCAAGCCTTAGGTACACGATTGAATTTTAGTACTTCTTATCATTCTCAGACGGATGGACAATCGAAACATGTGATCCAGGTGCTTGAAGATATGTTGAGATGCTGTGTCATAGATTTTCAGGGTTCTTGGGAGAAGCACTTGCTATTGGTTGAGTTTGCGTATAATAATAGTTACCAGGCAAGTATTCAAATGGCTCCATATGAGGCTTTGTATGGGAGAAAGTGTAGAACCCCTCTTTGTTGGGCAGAAGTTGGGCAAAAGTTGATTTTGATGCCGGCTATATTAAAAGGAACCACCGAGAAGGTGAAGCTCATTCGTCAGCATTAGACCGGCAAAAGTATTATGCAGATCTGAAGCGTAAGGAGATTGAGTTCACGGTTGGCGAACATGTGTTCTTGAAAGTATCGCCTTGGAAGAAGGTGATGAGGTTTGGGCGTAAGGGTAAGCTTAGCCCAAGGTTTGTTGGACCATATGAGGTTGTGGAACGTATTGGTCCTATGGTATATCGGTTGAGGTTGCCTCCCGAGCTGGAAAAGATTCATGATATGTTCCATGTCTCGATGTTGCGAAGGTATAGATCGGATCCTTCGCATATGATACCTGTTGAAGAGATAGAGTTGAATTTGGATCTGTCTTATGATAAGGAACCGGTGAGGATCCTAGATGTGAGCAGCAAAGTTCTTCGTGGAAAGACGATAGAGCTTGTTAAGGTGTTGTGGCAACACCGAGGAGTTGAGGATGCCACTTGGGAAAGCAAGGCGGACATGCTGAAGCAATTTCCGCACCTTTTTCCTTCAGGTAAAATTTAGAGGACGAAATTTCTTAAGTGTGAGAGAGTTGTAATGCCCTAGTTTTGGGCCTAGATGTTTTAGACATCGGATTGGACCGGTCGGAAACGGTTCGAATCGTGTTAGGTCAAAGTGCTGTTCAAATCTAAAAAGGTGAAATTAGGAAAGCCTAGTTCGGGTTGCATTAAAAATATGGAAAAATGTTCTAAAATCATCTTTTAATATATATAAGTGAACTGTGAAATCAATTTTACAAAATGAGGTTTGGAAGGGTAACATTTTGGCTAGTGACCAAAATGTAATTTTTGAAAGTTGCGTGACTGTTTTAGAAAGGATTGAAACTTTGAATCTTTAAGGAGCTATTTACCCAAAGGGAGTTTCTCCAGATTTTTCTAAGATATTTTAATGTTTAATTCTGATTTTAAAGCTAAAGAAAAGTGGAGGGAAATCATTTTGCTATTTTGTAACTAACTTTCCATATTTTCCAATTTTCCTTTTCTCTCATTTTCTCTCAACCCAAACACTTTCTCTCCAGAGATTTCCTTCTGATTTTGTCACTCAAATCTCTCTTTTCAATCCTCTTTTGATTGCTAATCATCACATCAACAAAACCTCACCATTTGCTAGTTGATTCTTCAAGCTTTTTGGTTCTAAAAGATGAGAAACTCAAGTTTGGAGGTAAGAACGTCCTTCTCCTCTAAACTATCAGTTCTTTAGTGAAATTCCTAAGTTCTCAATCCTTAATTGATGTTTTATAAATGGCTTTTGAGTTGTGAAATGGATCTTGGCTTAAAATTCAAGATTTGGTGATTTTTGATGAATTTTCGTTTGATCTGTTAAAGCTGTGATTTGAGATGTGTTTTTGATGATTAATGAATGTTAATTTGATAAGGAATTGAGTTTTGATTAATGCAATCCCGGATAGGTTGAATTTCCTAAGTTTAGCTTGTGATTCTTGGTTGTTTTTGAGGTGATCTTGTGGATCTGATGTTGCTGGAGGTATAAGGATGTTAATAGGTCCTTTTTAGTTGTTGAATGATGTTAAAGGATGTTTAGTTTTGATGGTTTTTGGCTGGGCTTTGTTGAGGAGTTGTTTGGATGCATTTTCGGTTGTGTTTGGTGGCCGAAAATGGAGTGTGGATGAGGGCAGCGAGTTTAGGTGCTTTCATTGAAGCTATTAATGCATGATGATGCATTAATCCTCTGCTTTGATGTGTTTAAAACAGGGGAGTCATCTTTGGATCCAAGTGGTGGTGATCCGGAAGCTTGATTTGTGCTTCGGCAAGAGGCGAAGTGGAATCGGTGAGTGAAATTGGGTTTTCAGCTTTGAAACCAATGTCTTGGAAGCTTAGTTTAAGTCTAAACAACTTTACTAAGCTCAAGTGTAAGTTTTCGGAAAAACTCTCTAGTGGTGGCCATGGTTTGGTTGTGATGCAATGTGGTTAATTGCATGTTTTAAATTCTGTTTTGAAAGCATGATTTAGCATGGTTATTGCTGATTTTGTAAGCCATATGTTGAAGGAAGCTCAAGGTAAGAGTTCCTTGTTCTTGAACATTGTTTAAATGTGGTTTGATGCTTTAAAATGCATGATGAATATGGCTTGGTTAAATGCTTTAAAACAGTGGATTATTTGATGATAATGATGTATATTGGCGAGTGATGTTTTGAAAAAGGTTAAGGCCACAAAGGTGGTTAAAAGTCCTTGAGTGAGCCTTGTTACTTAAGAACATCAAGGTAGTTAAAAGTCCTTGGATGGTTCTTGTTAAGGACACAAAGGTGGTTAAAAGTCCTTGTGTGGTCCTTGCCATGGTGTTTAAAAGTCCATGGGCCAAGGTGTTTAAAAGTCCTTGGGGCCAAGGTGTTTAAAAGTCCTTGGGAAGAACACAAAGGTGGTTAAAAGTCCTTGTGTGGTTCTTGTGAATTATAAGATCACAATGGTGTTTAAAAGTCCATGTGTGAGTCTTATGTTGATCTTGTTTTTAAAAAGATGGAACTTATCACTTGTGGCCAATATGACATGTAATGATATGGAAGCATGTAATGCTTGTTTAAATTGCTTTGAGCATGAGTAAATGATGATTTGAAGTATGATTTATAAAGTGTTTTATAAATGCATTATTGAATGGTTTTAATGAGCATTCCTCACTAAGCTTTTGCTTACGCTCTCTTTCGTTTTCTTAAACCAATAATGCAGATCTTTAAGGTACTTAAGGGCATCAAGGAAGGCAAGCAAACAAGTGGGATTTAAGCTCAAGTATGGAAAGGTTTTCTTGTACTTTCTTTAGCTTTTGGCATTTGGCAATGGGGGACCTATGTGTAAGATTTGGGAGATGTTTTTGAACCCCCTAAGTATGTTTTAATGTTGTTGGAAATGCTGGATTTTGTAATTGGCCTTTATGTTATTGCTTGAGGGTTTTATGCTTGAATGGTTTGCTTGTGTAGGAAGCATGCTTTAAAATTGGGGCTTTTCATATATGACGATAACATGTTGATAGGCTGATGCAAGCACGTCTCTTATATGTTGTATGAGTTGCTGGTAAAGTTTGGTAGCTTTTGGAGCATGATTGGATGATCAATTGTGTGTTTAAGCATGCATTTTGCTGCATTCTGTACAGGGTGTTTCGGAACAGTGGCTACCGTTTCGGAACGGGTGCCTTGAATCAGCCCAGGCGTCCGAAACGGGAGACACCGTTCCGAAACGGAAAGGCCACTGCCAGCCCTCGTTTCGGTATGCGTTGCGGAACGGCCCCGCATTTCGAAACGGGCTCTCCCTGTTTCGGAACACGTGACCGTTGGGGACTGACATTGGCAGTTAAATGTTTTGGAATGTTTGCATTTTGGTCCTGAATCTTGTTTGTGCAATTGTATGAGTTTGGGTTGTCCGTATGAGCTGAAATTTGACAGAGAAGCCTGAAACCTGATTAATTTTAAGATGGTAACTTTAATTTGGGTTAAGGCCTTATAAATTATAGAATTTACAATTTCGTCCCTAAAGTTGTAAATTGTTCAATTGGGTCCCTGTTTGATCTCTGATGTTTATGATCTTTGAGTATGATGTTTGAATGATCATAACTAGGGTTAATGTGCATCTAGACAAGTTTAAAAAGAAAAAAAAGGGTCGTTAACCAAGGTTGACTTTCGGGTTGACTTTGGTTTTCCCCGTGTGACTTTCTTAATTCGGGTCAACCGTCTAGGCCGGGTTAAGGGGGTTACAACCAAAATGTAAAGTTTCAAAACTGTGGAAAATTACAAATTTTCAAAAAGGAGTCAAAATCTTAGAATCCTTAGGGAGCTTTGGTACAATTACATCTTCCTTAAATTGACATGTGTTTCTAAATGATTTTTAGATAATTAAAATAGAAATGATTTTATTTAATTAAAATTGATAAAATAGGAAATTTAGATTCATTTCACGTAACTAACTCTCATTTTAGCAAAACCACTCTCTCAACTCTTTTTCTCAAGATTCCTTTTCTCCCAAACACTCTCTCTTTAATTTCTAAACCAATTTCAAGAGTTCTCTTCAAATTCTTCAAGCTTTGTGAAGGAAAAACTTGTCAATCACTAAGGAAGGCAAGGATTGGAGGTAAATCCCATTCTCAACCTTCAATCTAGGTTCTTTATTGAAATTCTCAAGATCTTTGACTTCTAAATGTTGTTTTTGGCTGAGATTTGATAATAGTTTTGATTTGAGATCAAAATCTTACAAATAATGATTTAAATCTTGATTTTCGGATAAGTATTGATGAGCTCTGTTTTGGATTGGTTTTAATTGAGTTTTGAATTGATTATTATGTTGAAAAAGGGTTTTGATAATATAGATCTCAAAATCCTTGAGATCCTTGAGTTTCTTGATAGTTTTAGTTGGGTTTTTTGAGGTGATATGTTGGGGTTATGCTTGATGGAGGTATAAGGATGGGTTTAGGTTGTTTTTAGATATGTTTTGATGTTTATAATGGTTGGAAGTGATGTATGTTGGCTGAGCTTGGTTTAGGAAGAAATCGATTGAGTTTTCGGTTGTTTCGGATGGGTAAATTGGTGTAGTTTTGGTGAGCAACGAGTTTGTGTTTAGTTGCTGGAGTTGAAATGCATTTTAATGTATTTGGATCTCTGTTTTGATGATCTAAAAACAGGGGATCTTGATCCAGAATCAAACGAAGCATTTTTTGGAGGCTTTGGAAGGGTGATTTCGCGTCGGCAAGCAAGGTTCCGTGTATCGGTGAGTGGAAATGGAATTTCTAGCTTTGTAACGCTTTGAGCTTGGTCTTGGGAGGTTAGTGTAAGTTTAAAACACTTAGCTAAGCTCAAGAGTAAGTGATTCGAAAGTCTCCCTTGGAATGTGCTATGTTTTTTGTTGGAAATGCACTTGAATTGAATGTGGTTTTGATTATTGTTTTAAAGCATGTATTAAGCATTGTTGAAGCTGGTTTTCAATGCCATTTTGTTAAGGATACACCTTGTAGGTGATCCTTGGATTTATGATATATATGCATTTGAGTTTAAGCATGTTTATGCTTGTGAAAATGGCATTGTGATTTATGCTTGTAAACAGTGAAATATTGATGTTGAATGATTATATTGGCAAGTGATGGTAATGGTTTTTGGTTAATTTAATCGGATATAGTTAGCCAGCTATAGGATTGGGTGCACCGTGAATAAAGTCACCTTGGATGTCGAGGGCTTGTGATTGTTCCATAATCTCCATCCAAGTACCCTAACGATTGAGGCTAAGACCACAACGGTGGATGGTTTAGTCTCGTGTGTGAGTCTTGTGGTAAGTGTCCCATACTCTCGTTAGTGGAATTATACAACTACCGATGAGTGATGTTGAGGGGTTGTGATTGTGCCATTAATATCCATCACGGGTGTTGAGAGGTTGTGATTGTACCATATATCTCCACCTTGTGTAGTCCGGTAGTATGTATGAAGCGTGTGGGACAACGCTCGTAATCCGCGTATCCGATTGTGTCAATTGTATTGGTTTTGATATGGTTTGAGATTAATCACTTGCGATCCAATATAATGTTTATGATTAATGATTAAGCATGAGATGCTTGGAAATTATGCTAGAATGCATGTGATGCTTGGATTAAGCATGAGCAAATGATTTTTTTGTTGTTTTTAATGATGACATAAGCATGTGGTTTTAAAAGTGCATTGATGCTTTGATGAGCATATTTTAAAGGAAGGCATGAGTTTACAGATGATGATATGTCGATTTTAAAAAATGCATTAATGAATGTTTGGTTTTAGCGATCCTCGCTAAGTTTTATGCTTACGCTCATTTGTTTCATCAATGCAGAGAATTGAGCAATAAAGGCAGTCCAAGAGGAAGTGGAATCCAAGCATTTTGATCTAAGCAATGTATGTGGTTTACCTTAGTGTAATAAGAGGCAATGGGTGGCATTTCTACTCTTGGTTTTGTTGGTGATGTTTAACACCTTAAGCATGTTTTGGTTCCTGATTTTGGATTGTAAATGGCCTCTAATTGGTTTACGGTATTGCTTATAGTGTTTTGGCTATGCTATGGTTTGTTTTCTTAAGCATGCTTGAGTATCTAATGTGTCAGCATGGGTTGGTATGCCTGTTGAGTATGTTATATTGTTTGTTGATGCTTACATGTTTAATAGGTTGATTATAGCTTGTATGTATGATCTGAGCCTGTTTATATGGGATTAAATGAGTTAAAATGACTTTTGGAAATGCATCTCAGGTATGTGTATCGATACACGGGGTCGAGTATCGATACGCTAAAGCCAAAACCAAGCTTTTCAGCTTAGGTGTACCGATACGATTTGCCCGCGTATCGATACGCCTAGGCATATGTTTGAAGGTTGTTTCGATACGGGTTTTGGCGTATCGATACCCTTTTCCCAAATATTTCTACTATTGATTTGCGTATCAATACGGGGAAAAGTGTATCGATACGGGTTAGTTAATTTTGTTGATGGAATCTTTTAAGTTCTGAATTTATGCATTCTAGTCCCTAATTAATGTTTGTTCAATTATTTGAGTTTGGATGATCTGTTTGGGATGAAATTTAACATGCTGGCATGTTACATGACTAATTATGGATTGATAACTTTACAAATGGAAAAATCCTTGTATTATCTATAAATTACATTTTGGTCCCTAAAAGTCAAAAGTATGCAATTGAACCCCTAATTGAACACCGATCGCTGTGTCGTTTTCTTCTAAGTGCCTTGATGAACACATAGGATAATAATGTGCATCTAGAAAAAAAAAAAAGGGTCGTTAATCGAAGTTGACCTTTCCGAGTTGACTTCGATTTTCCCTTGTAATCTTCTTAGTTCGGGCCGGGCATCTAGGACGGGCTAAGGGGGTTACACAGAAGACAACAGTCCCTAACAAGAGCCCCACTACAACTTAGCCTTCCTCATAGAATCAAGACATCGATGCTACAACAAGCCCGCTACCCAGGAAATGAAAGAGAACAACAAAACCTACCAAAGCTGCCCTAGCAAAAGAACCATCTGTTAAGCCTGTCAACCCAGTGACAGTTGAATCAGAGGATGATGAGCCTGCACAGTCCCTGCCAGTGAAATCACCAGCCCAAACTCAGAGCGCTACCCCATCGATGAGAACAAGAAGCAAGTGCACTGTCGGACGAGTGTGGAGTACATCAGCCGAGGGAAAAGAATCTGACACAAGTTCCACCAACCAAGGAACACCAGTTGAACAAGAACAAACCCCTCCCCCGAAGCAAGAAGAGGCTGACCTGCCAATCGCCTCCTTTAAGTCTTCCGGAGTCAAGCACAAAGACTGCCACCACCAAGAAGAGAGGTACTTCTTAACCTTACATGGCATTTAATTAGTTGCATATCATTTTATTTTGTTGCATTGAGGAAACTGCACTCTTTTAGTTTGGGGGTGTTAGTGCCCTTTAGTTAGGCATTTCCATTTGCATTTCATTAATAGGTAGAAACAAATATTTTGATAAGGCATTTTGTTTAGCTCGGTGGCAATTATGAATAAGTTAATGATACCCAATGATGAACATATTTTCATGGCTATGGATTGATATATGACTAATGAGATTGCTAGAATAAATTCTAGGGTTTGATGCTTAATCCTTGTTCTGATACACAATTGTATGCCTTCTAGGTTTGAAAATGTTATAATTTTTTTAGAACTTATGCTTATCTTTGTGAAATTGAACTGAAATGAGCTTATTTGAAAAAAGAAGAAGAAAAAGAGAGCTTAGCTAATCTCCCTTGTTCCTAATAGAATATATCAAACTGTGAATAAATGCTACGGCATATTTTAGAGGGACACTCCGCTTTGAGTTGCACTTCCAGGAAATCAAACTTAAATAAATGGCAGCAACGTCAAATGAGTGAATGAAAGTTGTCACGGGATGACTCTACCTACTAGCTCAGAAATGAGAGGTTTGCTCTCTGCTCATCTAGAGTGAGGGATGGTAGTTGTGATGAGCTGACACCCTTTTTAAAAAAATATTTCACTTATGGTAGTAAAATTTTAAGCTAAAGTAGTTCAAACAATAGGATGAACTTAGGTTCTATTAAGAAAATTTTCTAGCACTGTTAAGCCTAAATTGTATGCAATCATGCACGCACTAACAAAGGATCTCACCCTAGGAAATCATTCTTAAAATCTCAATTGTGTCTTAAATATTAAAGCCTTACTTTTCTGAGGGTTGAAATTTTGCCATAGCATCTGTCTCGAGCTAAATTTTTGCCACAACATGTTCTTTGTTTCTTTCTATTCATTGCTTGAGGACAAGCAATAGCTTAAGTTTGGGGGTGTGATGACTTGTCAAAATGCTTATATTTTACACCTTTTAGCTTAAGTATTTGTCTGTTCTCGAGGTCATTTCATAGCATGTAGGTGCATTTAGAGCATATAGTTGCGTGTATCTTTATTTGTTGGTGGTTTGGCTTTATTTCATGAGATTAGATGCTGCTTGAAGGGTATTTGCTGGTATGGTGTTATGCAGGCTGATGCTGAAGCAAGTCAAGGAAGGAAAAAATGCTATAGCAATTTGGAAAGCAATTCTAGGCGCAGAAAATGACAAAGTAATGCGCACAAGTTGATCGCCTACATGTGTGAACCCCTTTTTTTGTCTGGTTGTGCCCCCACATGCATAGCGAATATTCCCAGGACCTCAAAGAATCATTAGGGCACAAAATCCTAGGATCCCCCATTATATAAAGGACACAAAACCCTCATTTGGAGGAGAACGTGAAAAGGTAACAAAAAGGGCTAGGGAGAGAAAGCCAAGGATGGCTCCTTTCTTCTTCTTCCTCCACCATCACTTGGTGTCCTCCATCATAGAAGCTCCAAGGGTCTGACCTTGCTGACCTTGAGACGAGGCAGCAAGCCTAAGGCGGTTCGTGGTGCTGCAAGTCCAACACGAATTGGGAGTTCTTCTTTTCCCTTTCTGTTGCTTTAGCATTTATTTTATATCTGGAAAAATGAGTTGTATGAATGAAGATACTTTGAATATTTGCCCAACCATGAACTGATTTAGGTGGCTAGGGCTGTTGGATGAACTATGTTTTATTCTCTTTTATGAATGTTTATTTATCTCTTGCTCGTATCTATGTTTTGTCTATGTTGTTATATGCTTAGGGTTGTAAGAACCCTCGAGAGTTGGTCTTTCCTTAGGTGTTAGTTGAGGTTAGCGGTCGAGAGAGCTTTCCTTAACCTGTATAGACAATGGAGTTGGATGCTTAGAGGCACAGCTCTGATCCACCTTAGAGATAAGTATTGGGTTTCAACGGCTAAGAGGGATAGACCTTTAAGGGTAGGGGAGTGTTAGAGTTAACGCTGAGAGGTATTGTTGAAGCATATCCTGCTCCCAGTTCCTGGCTAGAGATAGTTAGGACACCTTAAGTAAATCCTGCCGAGCATAGACTAAGTTAGAGAAGTAAACCCTAGTAGAGAGGTAAAACATAGGTAAACCTAATATCCCAGCCAGTCATTCCCAAGAGAGTTTCACACGCGTAAGAGGACATGTTTGTGTATCTGATTCTAGCTCGCTATCTTTTATCTTTATTTGCTACCGCATTCATATCTCTACTTTGATCTGCTACAGTATTCATCTCTTTGACTTAAATTGCTACATCATTCTTCATTTACATTTCGTGACACTTGAGTTCTTAAGCTTGCCTAAGAACACCTCTAATCCTTGTGGAGACGATACACACTCATCACTTTATTACTTGTTCGGCGTGTATACTTACACTATTTACGTATCATTTATAGTACATCGCACCTGTAAACAATCAGTAGTCGATAAATTAACTCAATTAGAGTCTGATGTCAATAATTAACTAGCCGATACTATATTTAGACTTTATCGATATGAAATTTCTAGTCACCGAAACCCAATTCCGACTAGACCGGATTTTGGGGTGTTACATTATCCCTCATACATCAAATAAGTCCACAAGCATAATGTTTTAGAGCGGCAGTTCATGTCTGCCAGATATGATCCATGCCTGTTGGCACCAGTCACATGCCTTGGCATAGTTGTAGGCGTTTTTGTATAGTGTAAGCCAAAAGAATCCAGGCTATAGCACTTTGGCAGCAGTCTTCATTCTGGCAAAATGTCTTCTATAGGGAGCGACGTGGCATAAATGCAAGATGTTATATTTCTCTTCTTCTGGCACACGTCGCCTTATGACTTGTTCGGCACACTGTTTGAATAGAATTGGCTCGTCCCAATATTATTGTTTAACTTCTGAAAGAAATCTTTTCTTGGAATTGTAAGCCAAGTCTGGTGGCAGAATGTTGATGCCTATGTCAGAGTACCATGGCACGGCATTGACAGCGAGCAAGTACTCATCTTGAAATTCATCTCTTATGGCAGTGGTCTTAACATCGTCAAGGTGGTGCTCTAGGCGTGATAGGTAGTCAGCTACCAATTTTCCATTGCCCTTCTTATCTCAGATCTCGAGGTCAAATTCATGTAGTAGAAGTGTCCACTAGATCAATCTGGGTTTGGCATCCTTCTTTTCCGAAAGGTACTTTAGTGTCAAGTGATCTGTATACACAACAACGTTATTACCAACCAGATAAGATCTAAATTTATCAAAAGCAAATACAACAACAAGAAATTCTCTCTCCTTTGTTGTGTAATTGAGTTGTGCTTCACTCAAATTTCGGCTAGCATAGTATATGGCATGAAAAACCTTGCCAAGTCATTGTCCTAGTACTACTCCGATGGCATAGTCGTTGGCATAACACATGAGTTCAAACGGCTTACTCAAATATATGCTACGAATATATGGGCGTTGATCAGTCTCTCCTTAAGTCCTGAAAAGATCTCAAACAAGCATCACTAAATGTAAAAGTGGCATTCTGTTCTAATAGTGAGCACAAAGGTTTATAAATTTTAGAAAAGTCTTTGATAAATCAGCGATAAAAACCTACATTACCTAGAAAACTTCTTATACCTTTGACACTTGTAGGTGGTGGCAACTGTGTAATTACCTCCACTTTTGCCTTGTCGACATCTAAGCATCGCTCGATCACTTTATGACCTAGAACAATGCCTTCTTTTTCCATGAAGTGGCATTTTTTCCAGTTCAAGACCAAATTGGTATGTATATATCTTTTCAAAACAAGCTCTAGACTCTGTAAACACTCATCAAATGTCTTACCAAAAACCAAGAAGTCATTCATAAAGACATCCAAGTTTTTCTCAATCATGTCTTAAAAGATAGACATCATGCAACATTGAAATGTTATTGGTGCATTGCACAAACCAAATGGAAATTTGATTATATCATGAATAACTATCTAAGAAGCAATAGAAAGCTTTACCTGCCAGTCTGTCCAATATTTGGTCAATGAAGGGCAACGGGAAGTGGTCCTTCTTGGTGGCATTGTTCAGCTTCCTGTAATCCATGCATACTCTCCATCTGGTGATGGTTCAAGAAGGGATTAACTCGTTTTGCTATTGTGAACCATGGTTATGCCATCTTTCATTGGCACGCATTGCAGCGGGTTAACCCACAAGCTATCGGATATGGCATAGATTATCCTGGCATTTAGCCACTCTATAATCTCCTTTTTGACTACTTCTTTCATGCTTGGATTCAATCTTCTTTGGAATTCAATTGTCTTGCCATGATACTCCTCTAGGTTTATCTTGTGCATGCATATGGTTGGGCTAATACCTCGGATGTCGGCTAACGTCCAACCCAACGCTTTCTTGTGTTTACTTAAAACTTCCAAAAATCTTTCCTCTTGATCATTGGTTAGATCAGCAGCAATGATTACTAGCAAAGTTGAGTGCTTACCTAGATATGCATATTTGAGGTGGCCTGAAAATGGTTTCAAGGTGGTTCCTCTATTAATGGCTTTGGTGCCTTAACCTCTCTGCCTGCCAACTCTAGTGGCTCAAAATAGCTCACTTCTTTGGCTTCAAAATTTTCTTCTTCACTATCGGTCTCCCTGGCATCATCATTAGTTTCTCAGTATAGTTGTGCCATGTCCACATTGAAAATGGACTTCATCCTATCTTCTACTTGGCATTCTTCTTATTCATCTCCACATTTCAAAGATTGAAACACGTTAAATGTAACATGTTGATTGTTTCTTGCGTGTAGTGTACTATAAATGATACGAAAATATGGTGCAAGTATACACATCGAACGAGTAATAAAGTGAGTGAGTGAGTATCGTCTCCACATGGATTGGAGGTATTCACGGTTTACTGTAACAATATTGAATGAACTTTTTGCAAGTGTAAATGCTATAGTAAAAGAGATGGTGTAAAATAATGTTGTAGCAAAACAGTGCAAAGAAAGATCATATAAAAATTTGATGATCAGGTCCCCTTTCATATACGAAACTCACTACGGAATGACTGGCTAGGAATGCTGGACAACCTAAACTAAGCTTTTTAACGATACTAAGGCTCTTCAACTATCTTCTATGCTAGGCGGGATTTGCTAAAAGTGTTCCTAAACTATCTCTAGCCAGGAAAATGGGAGTCAGAAATGCTACAGCAATACCTCTCGGCGTAAACTCTTAACACTCCCCTACCCTTCACGAACTAATCTTCTTAGCCCTTGAAACCTATCACTTATCTCTAAGGTAGGTTAGACTCTGCCTCTCGACAACCACTCCATTCCTTATGGGGGTTCTAAGGCTAGCTCTCTCGACTACTAACTTCAACAAACACTTAAAGAACGGCCAACTCTCGAGGGCTCTTGCAACTATAAGGAAATAAAACGCATAATCAAATCATAGAACATGATAAACACTGAAAAACTATAGCATGCATTAAAGAGTACTTAAAATAAAATCATCCATCAAACACAAGCCACCTAAAACAGTTCGTGGCTGGGCAATATCATCCAACGTATAATTGTGATAACATCACCAAAGATAAAGATATGAAAACAAAATGCTAAAGCGACTGAAAGAAAGGTAAACTCCCTCTCTGCCATGGACTGTCCGATTGTCTTAGGCCCATCGCCTCTCTCGAGGCCGGCAAGGCCACTCCTTGGAGCTTCAACAATGGAGGATACCAAGTGGAGAAGATGAAGATGAACGCTTCTCTCTCCTTGCAACTTTCTCTCTCTTTGCTCTCTTTCGCCTCCTCTCTTCCTCCTTCTTCTTTATATAGTGGAGGCCCCTAGGGTTTTGTGCCCTAAAGATTCCTTGATGTTTCCAAGGAATATCCACCAACAAGCTCTACCACGAGGGAACAAGAAGGACAGTCTGCAGGTGGGTACCGGCTGTTGCACATGTCAGGTTGTCCTTTTCTGCATATTCACGTGCTTTTGCAGCTCACGTGCTACTCACAACTCACGTGTTAGCCAATATCCACTTCCACTATGCTATAGCAATTCTCGACGCCAACTTTCTCTCGCTAGACTCCCTTCTTGCGCATCATCAAACCCAAAACCAACCTTCTGAGCAGTACCCCTCAACATGGACTAATAACCATCAAAAGTAAAGATGCACTCAAAAGAAGAAAATGCAACCTAAATATAGTCTAAATGTTATGATATGGGCTCAAGAATAGGCAAATGCTATAGCAAAAAGGTATAAAAACAAGGATATTTGTGATGTTATCATTGTTCATTCATGTGCATTGTTAATTCTCCTTTATGTACATCAATCAAAGCTCTACCAATATCAAGAGGGAAGTTGTGTAAAAAAAATTCTAGATGTAACGCCCCGGTTTTGGGCTTAGAAGTCTTGGGCGTTGACCGGTTGGTCAAAGTGCTGTTCGAATCGTAAGAGGTTAAATTAGGAAAACCTAGTTCGGGTTGCATTAAAAATATGGAAAAATGTTCTAAAATCTTCTTTTAATATAAATTGATGAACTGTGAAAACAATTTTGGAAAAAGAGTTTTGGAAGGTTGACATTTTGGCTAGTGACCAAAATGTAATTTTCGCAAATTTGGTGGCTGTTTTAAAAGGGATTGAAACTTTGAATCTTTAAGGAGCTATTTGCCCAAAAGTGAATTCTCCAGATTTTTCTAAGATATTTTAATCCTAAAATCTGATTTTAAAGGTTTGATAAAAGGAGGGAAACTCATTTTACCATTTTTCTTTCCTAACTTCCTATTTTCTCTTCTCCTTTTCTCTCCAACCAAACATCACCATTTTCAGAGATTTTGATCTGATTTCTTCACCTAAATTCATCTTTTCAACTCACAATTGTTAGCAAATCATTGTGTAATCAAAACCTACTCAATTGCTACAAGTTTCAACAAAGTTTTCATTCCAAAAAGTGGAGAAATCACAAGTTTGGAGGTATGAACGATTCTCCTCTGAACTTTAAGTTCTTTAATGAAATTCCTAAAGTTTTCAATCCTAAATGTATGTTTAATTAAAGGTTTTCAAGTAGATTTATGGATCTTGGCTAATTATGCAAGATTTTTGATGTTTTCATTTGATTTTCGTTTGATCTGTTAAATCTGAGTTTTGAGAAGTGTTTTTGATGTTAAATGATTATTAAATTGATGTGGAAATGAGTCTTGATTGATGCAATCCCGGATAGGTTGTTTTTCCTAAGTTTAGCTTGTGTTTTAAGGTTGTTTTTGAGGTGATCTTGGTGATCTGGTGTTGCTGGAGGTATAAGGTTGCTTTTAGGTTGTTTTTAGATGTGTTTTGGTGTTAATAGAAGTGTGGTTTTGCTGGTTTATGGCTGGGCTTTGTTTGGAAGTGTTTTGGATGCAATTTCGGTTGTGTTTGGTGGCCGAAATTGGAGTTTGGATGAGGGCAGCGAGTTTAGGTGCTTTCATTGAAGCAATTAATGCAAGATGGTGCATTAATCCTCTGCTTTGATGTGTTGAAACAGGGGAGGCATCATTGGATTCAAGTTCGGTTGATTTGGAGGCTTGATTTGGTGCTTAGGCTTGAAGCTAAGAGGTTTTTGGTGAGTGCAACTTTGGATTTGGATTTTCAGCTTTTTAAACAAAGGTTTGAAGGTTATGGGAGCTTAGTTTAAGTCTAAACAACTTTGCTAAGCTCAAGTGTAAGTTTCCGGATTTTCTCTCTAGTGGTGGCCATGACTTGATGTTTTGCAAAGTGATGATTTGCATGATTTGTTTACTGTTTTGAAAGCATGTTTTAGCATGGATTTTGCTGTTGATTTAAGCCATGTGTTGAAGGTAACTCTAGGTAGGAGTTCCTTGATTTGGTACATTGTCTAAATGTGGATTTGATGCATGAAATGCATGATGAAATGGCTTGGTTTAAATGCTTTAAAACAGTGGTTATTATGATGAAATTGATGTATATTGGCAAGTGATGGTTTTAAAAAAAGTGAAGGTCACTAAGGTGGTTAAAAGTCCTTGAGTGAGCCTTGTTACATGAACATCAAGGTGGTTAAAAGTCCTTCGATGTTGCGGACTCTAAGGTGGTTAAAAGTCCTTAGGTGCTCCTTTCCATGGTGGTTAAAAGTCCATGGGGCCAAGGTGTTTAAAAGTCCTTGGGGCCAAGGTGTTTAAAAGTCCTTGGGGTGATTCAAGTTACGGACACAAAGGTGGTTAAAAGTCCTTGTGTGGTCCATGATCATGGTGTTTAAAAGTCCATGGCCAAGGTGTTTAAAAGTCCTTGGGGTCAAGGTGTTTAAAAGTCCTTGACAAAGATGTTGATCTTGTTCATCAAAAATGGAATTTGTCACTTGTGCCAATATGACATGGAAAGTGTGTAAGAAGCATGTGATGCTTGGTTTGACTATGTTATAAGCATGTGGTTACATGGTTTTAAGAATGCTTTGAACTTGTGCATGGATTGATTTAAAGCATGTTTTGTAAATGGTTTTAAATGCGTTATTGAATTGTTTTAAATGAGCATGCCTCACTAAGCTTTTGCTTACGCTCTCTACGTTTTCTTAATTCAATAATGCAGAGAATTAGAGCATCTTGTGGGCTGCAAGGGAGGGCAAGCAATCAAGTTCTACTTAAGCTCAATGTATGAGGTTTTACAAGCACTTTTAGCTTTTTGGTTGTTTTGGCAATGGGGAACCAATGTATATGTTTTGGGAGGTGTTTAAGACTCCCTAAGTCTGTTAAATGTTGTTGAGAATGTTGGTTTTTGATTTGGAACCTTATATGCTTGTTTTGCAAGTTTGGAGTTGAATGGATAGCTTAACTAGGAAGCATGCCTTATAAATTGGGGTTTTTCTTATGTGATGTTAATGTGTTAAATTGATGATGCAATTGAGGTCCTTGCATGTTGGTTGACTTTGTATAATGGTTTGGTGATGTTAATTTGATGTTTGAAGCATGTTTGATGCTGTTTTGGAGTTGTCTGCAGACAGGGGTATCGATACTTGGGCTTGGGGTATCGATACACCTGAGCCAAATTTGCAAGTTTCAGGCCAGGGGTATTGATACCTGATGAACGAGTATCGATACCATATGAGTGGAGTATCGATACCTGATGAACGAGTATCGATACCCTTGCTTGAAATTGTTTTGTTTTGTTTATATTTTGGTCCTGAATCTTGTATGATCAATTGTATGAGCTGTGGATGTCCTTTTGAGCTGAAATTTCACAGAGATGCATGTACCTGACTAATTTCAAGTTGGTAACCTTAATTTGGGTTAAGTCCTTTAATTTATCAGAAATTACAATTTGGTCCCTAAAGTTGTAATTTGTTCAATCGGGTCCCTGTTTGATCTCTGATGGATGTAATCTTTTAACATGTTGTTTGTATGGTCACACATAGGAGTAATGTGCATCTAGATAAGATTAAAAAGAAAAAAAAAAGGGTCGTTAATCAAGGTTGACTTTCGGGTTGACTTTGGTTTTCCCCGTGTAATCTCCGTAGTTCGGGTCGGGCGTCTAGGCCGGGCTTCGGGGGTTACATTTGGTGGTATCAGAGCTGAGTTCTTGAGTAATTGGGAATGTTGTTGTGCATGATTGAAGCATGGTTTGGTTAGTATGCTTGTTGGGTGAAAGCATGTTCAGTGATTTATGTTGATGATGTTTTTGTGAAGTATGTTGTGATGATGCATGATAAGGGTACCCATTGCCAAACAAAAGCTAAAGAAATGATGTTGTTTTTGAAAGAGATTGAGCTTGAATACTTGACATTGCTTACCTTGCTGGGCCTGACTTGTTTTATTTTGCATTATTATTGCATGGTAAGTATGGCACCACGTAGAGAGTTAAGGAGTAACGTAAGAGCTACGACTCCTGAAGGGAATGTGAATGATGAGCACACTGGTAGTGCTGTGTTACCTCCTCCTCCACCTGGTGGTGGTGCGGAGAGGGGAAGAGCTGGAGCTGAGGCAGCTGGTGCTGGAGCTGCAGGACCTGAGGTTGGTCAGGGACAAGCGATGCCTGACATGTCTGCTTTGGTACAAGCTATTGCGGGTGCTTTTAGAGCAACGGTAGCTGGAGCTCAAGGAGCTGGGCATCAGGGAGATGCTGGTGTAAGACTACCCTTAGAGCGTCTGCGCAGTCTTGGTGGGACTGAGTTCAGAGGTATGTCAGCTGAGAGGTCGGAAGCCTGGTTAGAAAGTACCAAGCGTGTTCTGGGATAGATGAGTTGCACGGATGTGCAAAAGTTGGGCTGTGTGGTATCTTTGTTGCAAGGTGATGCCTATACGTGGTGGACGACCACCATCTCTGGGATGGCTGAAGCTGACATCACTTGGACATTCTTCCTGAATGCATTCAAGAGGAGATATCTGGGAGTGAGATATCTGGATGAAAAGAAGCGTGAATTCATGTCTCTGACTCAGGGGAACATGAGTGTGGCTGAGTATGAGGTACAGTTTGTACGCCTTAGCCAGTATGCACCGGAGCTGGTACCTGATGAGCGAGAGAGGTGCGAAAGGTTTCGTTATGGCTTGGTGCCGGATGTTAAGACCTATATGTTGGCAGCTGAGTACAATGATTTTGATGTGTTGGTTGGTCGATCCAAGGATATTGAGATGAATCTGAGTTTGTCTGCGAAAGGTGCTGGAGCTAGTTCTGGGAAGAGAGCTGCCGAGTATAGTTCCGGAGGTGGACGGAACAAGAGAGGACGTGATCAGAGGTTTCAGTCTTCAGCTAAGAGAGGTGGAGGTGCACCTGCTAGAGGAGGTTTTGCTAGGGCTGAGCCTAGTGCTTGTTGGATCTGTGGTTCTCATGGTCACTTGAAGCGTGACTGTCCTCGTGCTGGTAGGGAGGTGCAGGCTCCTGTTGTGGCAGCTGGTAATGTTGGTTATGAGTGCTGGAATTGTGGTTCTGCTGACCACTTGAGACGTGATTGTCCGAGGATAGCTGGTGGCCAAGAGCGTGCTCCTGCTGTTGCGGCACCGCAGAGAGGTCGTGGGCGCGGCCGTGGTAATTTCCAGAGGCGTGAGGAAGGTGGCCGAGGAGTAGCTCATGTTGTAGCTATTCAACCTGAGGGTGGAGGCCAGGCGAGGGTGTATGCTCAGCGCGAAGGAAGGAATGATGCTGATGTGATTGCAGGTACCTTTACTTTGCAATCCATGTCTTTGCTTTCCTTGATTGATTCTGGATCTACTCATTCATACATTTTGCGTGAGCATGCTGAGTTGCTTGGTTTGCCTGTTGAGTCTTTGGAAGTTGGTGTTAGAGTCACTAGTTCTTTTGGTGAAACTGTTGTGACTCGTAAGCTGCATAGAAGGTGCCCTTTGGTTGTTCAAGAGCATGTCTTTCATGTTGATCTTATGGAGTTGCCCTTTTATGGTTTTGATGTGATCCTTGGTATGGATTGGCTTGCTGAGCATCGTGCTGTTGTGGATTGTGAGAATAAGCGGGTGTCGCTTAGGCTTGCGGATGATTATGAAGTAGTGGTGGTTGGTGAGAATGTGAAGTTTCTTGCCAATGTTGTTTCTACCTTGGAGGCAAGTAGGATGCTGAGGCAAGGTTGTGAAGCCTATCTTGCCTTTGTGATGAATCCTAGCTCTAAGGAGTTGAGAGTGCAAGATATCCGCGTGGTGAAGGAGTTTCCTGGTGTTTTTCCTGAGGAGTTGCCCGGTTTACCTCCTAATCGCGAGGTGGAGTTTGGTATTGAGCTGTATGAAAATACCACTCCTGTGTCCATTACTCCCTATAGAATGGCACCTAAGGAGCTGAAGGAGCTGAAGACGCAGTTGCAAGAGCTGCTTGATCGTGGTTTTATCCGGCCGAGTGTGTCGCCTTGGGGTGCTCCTGTCTTGTTTGTGAAGAAGAAAGATGGCACTATGAGGATGTGCATTGATTACCGTCAGTTGAACAAGTTGACTATCAAGAATCGGTATCCTTTGCCGAGGATTGATGATCTCTTTGATCAATTTCGGGGAGCTGCTGTGTTCTCTAAGATTGACTTGAGGTCAGGGTATTATCAGTTGAAGGTGAAGGATGTGGATGTGCCTAAGACAGCTTTCAGGACAAGGTATGGGCATTATGAGTTTCTTGTGATGCCGTTTGGTTTGACAAATGCTCCTGTTGCTTTCATGGACATGATGAATCGTGTTTTTCATGAATACCTGGACAAGTTCGTTGTGGTGTTCATTGATGATATCCTCGTGTACTCGCATACTGAGGAGGAGCACGAAGAGCATTTGCGGGTGGTTTTGCAAGCTTTGTTGGAGAATCAGCTTTATGCTAAGTTGAGCAAGTGTGAGTTTTGGCTTAGAGAGGTGGTGTTTCTTGGACATGTTGTTTCAGCTGAGGGGATTCGTGTTGATCCTCAGAAGATTGAAGCGGTGATGAGTTGGAAGGTTCCTAAGTCTGTTCATGAGGTCCGTAGTTTCCTTGGCTTGGCGGGATACTACCGGAGGTTTGTGGATGGTTTTTCCAAGATTGCTGCTCCTTTGACGAAGCTTTTGCAAAAAGATGTTAAGTATGAGTGGACAGAGGCGAGGCAGCAAGCTTTTGAGAAGCTGAAGTTGGCTTTGACGCAAGCTCCTATCTTGATTCAGCCTGAATCAGGGAAAGAGTTCGTAGTCTACAGTGATGCATCCTATGTTGGTTTGGGGTGTGTGCTGATGCAAGAGGGTAAGGTTGTGGCTTATGCGTCGCGGCAGTTGAAGGTGCATGAGCGCAATTATCCTACGCATGATATAGAGTTGGCTGCAGTGGTTTTTGCTTTGAAGATCTGGAGGCATTATCTGTATGGTGAGAAGTGTACTGTGTACACGGATCACAAGAGTTTGAGGTATCTGATGTCTCAGAAGGAGTTGAATCTTAGGCAGCGACGTTGGTTGGAGTTGCTCAAGGATTATGATTTGACGATTGAATATCATCCTGGAAAGGCCAATGTTGTTGCGGATGCTTTGAGTAGGAAGGTAGCTGTTGAGCTGAGGGCGATGTTTGCTAGCTTGAGCATATCGCGGGATGGTGGCCTTGTTGCTGAGTTGCAAGTGAAACCTTCGTTGGTTCAGTTGATCAAGGATAAGCAGTTGTTGGATGATTCCTTGGTGTCTCATGTTCAGGATATCGCGGAGGGTAGATCTTCAGATTTCTGCTTTAATGAGGATGGAGTGTTGTGTTTTGGTAGTCGGATAGTTGTGCCTGCTGATGTTGAGTTGAGGCGTGCTATTCTGACTGAAGGTCATAGTAGTCCTTTTGCTATGCACCCTGGTAGTACCAAGATGTATCGCGATCTTCGCGATGAGTACTATTGGGTTGGTTTGAAGAAGGATGTTGCAGAGTTTGTGAGCAAGTGTTTGGTGTGTCAGCGGGTTAAGGCTGAACATCAGGTTCCTTCTGGTTTGTTGCAACCGTTGAAAATCCCCGAATGGAAGTGGGAGAGGGTTACCATGGATTTTGTGTCTGGGTTGCCTTTGTCTCCGTCGAAGAAGAATTCTGTTTGGGTGATTGTGGATCGCTTGACGAAGTGTGCACATTTCTTGCCTGTGCATACTACGTTTTCTTTGGATAAGCTGGCAGAGCTGTACATTGCTGAGATAGTGAGGTTGCATGGTGTGCCTAAGTCGATTGTGTCGGATAGGGATCCGAGGTTCACATCGCGATTCTGGCAGTGTTTGCATCAAGCACTGGGTACAAGGTTGCATTTCAGTACATCCTATCATCCTCAGTCGGATGGTCAATCTGAGCGGGTTATTCAGATTTTGGAGGATATGTTGAGATGCTGCGTGATTGAGTTTCAAGGTTCTTGGGAGAAGCATCTGCCTTTGGTTGAGTTCGCTTATAACAACAGTTTTCAGGCAAGTATACAGATGGCACCTTATGAGGCTCTGTATGGGAGGAAGTGTAGGACTCCTCTTTGTTGGGCTGAAGCTGGTCAAAAGTTGGTTTCTATGCCTGCTTTGTTGAAAGGGGCCACCGAGAAGGTGAAGCTCATTTGTGAGCGGTTGAAGGCTGCTTCGGATCGACAGAAATCTTATGCGGATTTGAAGCGTAAGGAGATAGAGTTTGCGGTGGGTGACCGTGTGTTCTTGAAGGTTTCGCCTTGGAAGAAGGTGATGAGGTTTGGTCGGAAGGGTAAGTTGAGCCCTCGGTACATTGGACCGTATGAGGTGGTTGAGCGAGTGGGTCCTGTTGCGTATCGGTTGAGGTTACCTCAGGAGCTAGAGAAGATTCATGATGTGTTCCATGTTTCTATGCTCAGGAGGTATAGATCTGATCCTTCACATGTGATGCCTGTTGAGGATGTGGTTTTGAATCCGGATTTGACCTATGATGAGGAACCGGTGAAGGTTCTGGATTCAGATAGTAAGGTTCTTCGTGGCAAGACCATTGAGTTGGTGAAGGTGCTGTGGAAGCATCGAGGTGTTGAGGAAGCCACGTAGGAGCGAAAGGAAGACATGTTGAAGCAGTTTCCTTATCTCTTTCCTTCAGGTAAATTTCGAGGACGAAATTTCTTAAGGGGGGGAGAGTTGTAACGCCCCGGTTTTGGGCTTAGAAGTCTTGGGCGTTGACCGGTTGGTCAAAGTGCTGTTCGAATCGTAAGAGGTTAAATTAGGAAAACCTAGTTCGGGTTGCATTAAAAATATGGAAAAATGTTCTAAAATCATCTTTTAATATAAATTGATGAACTGTGAAAACAATTTTGGAAAAAGAGTTTTGGAAGGTTGACATTTTGGCTAGTGACCAAAATGTAATTTTCGCAAATTTGGTGGCTGTTTTAAAAGGGATTGAAACTTTGAATCTTTAAGGAGCTATTTGCCCAAAAGTGAATTCTCCAGATTTTTCTAAGATATTTTAATCCTAAAATCTGATTTTAAAGGTTTGATAAAAGGAGGGAAACTCATTTTACCATTTTTCTTTCCTAACTTCCTATTTTCTCTTCTCCTTTTCTCTCCAACCAAACATCACCATTTTCAGAGATTTTGATCTGATTTCTTCACCTAAATTCATCTTTTCAACTCACAATTGTTAGCAAATCATTGTGTAATCAAAACCTACTCAATTGCTACAAGTTTCAACAAAGTTTTCATTCCAAAAAGTGGAGAAATCACAAGTTTGGAGGTATGAACGATTCTCCTCTGAACTTTAAGTTCTTTAATGAAATTCCTAAAGTTTTCAATCCTAAATGTATGTTTAATTAAAGGTTTTCAAGTAGATTTATGGATCTTGGCTAATTATGCAAGATTTTTGATGTTTTCATTTGATTTTCGTTTGATCTGTTAAATCTGAGTTTTGAGAAGTGTTTTTGATGTTAAATGATTATTAAATTGATGTGGAAATGAGTCTTGATTGATGCAATCCCGGATAGGTTGTTTTTCCTAAGTTTAGCTTGTGTTTTAAGGTTGTTTTTGAGGTGATCTTGGTGATCTGGTGTTGCTGGAGGTATAAGGTTGCTTTTAGGTTGTTTTTAGATGTGTTTTGGTGTTAATAGAAGTGTGGTTTTGCTGGTTTATGGCTGGGCTTTGTTTGGAAGTGTTTTGGATGCAATTTCGGTTGTGTTTGGTGGCCGAAATTGGAGTTTGGATGAGGGCAGCGAGTTTAGGTGCTTTCATTGAAGCAATTAATGCAAGATGGTGCATTAATCCTCTGCTTTGATGTGTTGAAACAGGGGAGGCATCATTGGATTCAAGTTCGGTTGATTTGGAGGCTTGATTTGGTGCTTAGGCTTGAAGCTAAGAGGTTTTTGGTGAGTGCAACTTTGGATTTGGATTTTCAGCTTTTTAAACAAAGGTTTGAAGGTTATGGGAGCTTAGTTTAAGTCTAAACAACTTTGCTAAGCTCAAGTGTAAGTTTCCGGATTTTCTCTCTAGTGGTGGCCATGACTTGATGTTTTGCAAAGTGATGATTTGCATGATTTGTTTACTGTTTTGAAAGCATGTTTTAGCATGGATTTTGTTGTTGATTTAAGCCATGTGTTGAAGGTAACTCTAGGTAGGAGTTCCTTGATTTGGTACATTGTCTAAATGTGGATTTGATGCATGAAATGCATGATGAAATGGCTTGGTTTAAATGCTTTAAAACAGTGGTTATTATGATGAAATTGATGTATATTGGCAAGTGATGGTTTTAAAAAAAGTGAAGGTCACTAAGGTGGTTAAAAGTCCTTGAGTGAGCCTTGTTACATGAACATCAAGGTGGTTAAAAGTCCTTCGATGTTGCGGACTCTAAGGTGGTTAAAAGTCCTTAGGTGCTCCTTTCCATGGTGGTTAAAAGTCCATGGGGCCAAGGTGTTTAAAAGTCCTTGGGGCCAAGGTGTTTAAAAGTCCTTGGGGTGATTCAAGTTACGGACACAAAGGTGGTTAAAAGTCCTTGTGTGGTCCATGATCATGGTGTTTAAAAGTCCATGGCCAAGGTGTTTAAAAGTCCTTGGGGTCAAGGTGTTTAAAAGTCCTTGACAAAGATGTTGATCTTGTTCATCAAAAATGGAATTTGTCACTTGTGCCAATATGACATGGAAAGTGTGTAAGAAGCATGTGATGCTTGGTTTGACTATGTTATAAGCATGTGGTTACATGGTTTTAAGAATGCTTTGAACTTGTGCATGGATTGATTTAAAGCATGTTTTGTAAATGGTTTTAAATGCGTTATTGAATTGTTTTAAATGAGCATGCCTCACTAAGCTTTTGCTTACGCTCTCTACGTTTTCTTAATTCAATAATGCAGAGAATTAGAGCATCTTGTGGGCTGCAAGGGAGGGCAAGCAATCAAGTTCTACTTAAGCTCAATGTATGAGGTTTTACAAGCACTTTTAGCTTTTTGGTTGTTTTGGCAATGGGGAACCAATGTATATGTTTTGGGAGGTGTTTAAGACTCCCTAAGTCTGTTAAATGTTGTTGAGAATGTTGGTTTTTGATTTGGAACCTTATATGCTTGTTTTGCAAGTTTGGAGTTGAATGGATAGCTTAACTAGGAAGCATGCCTTATAAATTGGGGTTTTTCTTATGTGATGTTAATGTGTTAAATTGATGATGCAATTGAGGTCCTTGCATGTTGGTTGACTTTGTATAATGGTTTGGTGATGTTAATTTGATGTTTGAAGCATGTTTGATGCTGTTTTGGAGTTGTCTGCAGACAGGGGTATCGATACTTGGGCTTGGGGTATCGATACACCTGAGCCAAATTTGCAAGTTTCAGGCCAGGGGTATTGATACCTGATGAACGAGTATCGATACCATATGAGTGGAGTATCGATACCTGATGAACGAGTATCGATACCCTTGCTTGAAATTGTTTTGTTTTGTTTATATTTTGGTCCTGAATCTTGTATGATCAATTGTATGAGCTGTGGATGTCCTTTTGAGCTGAAATTTCACAGAGATGCATGTACCTGACTAATTTCAAGTTGGTAACCTTAATTTGGGTTAAGTCCTTTAATTTATCAGAAATTACAATTTGGTCCCTAAAGTTGTAATTTGTTCAATCGGGTCCCTGTTTGATCTCTGATGGATGTAATCTTTTAACATGTTGTTTGTATGGTCACACATAGGAGTAATGTGCATCTAGATAAGATTAAAAAGAAAAAAAAAGGGTCGTTAATCAAGGTTGACTTTCGGGTTGACTTTGGTTTTCCCCGTGTAATCTCCGTAGTTCGGGTCGGGCGTCTAGGCCGGGCTTCGGGGGTTACACTAGAGTTTACATACCAGAGTTCACTAGGGTTCTTCCCTAAAAAAAAATTCTAACGAACTTACTTATAGAAGGAGGGCAGCTTTGTAAAAAAAATTTAACAACTAGATCCTAAGGTCAGATCTCAACTAGTTGTGTTTGTTGTAAACTAGTTTAAGCCTTTTAGATTTCGTCCTTAGACATCATAAATATATTCATAGGATGTCTCTAGACTAAACAGAATGCCATAGTAAAAATTTTGTTCTTTCCTACTATGCATATGCTAAAGCAAAATACTAACTATGAACAACAACACCCCCAAACTTAAGGGATGTAGTATCCTCAATGCATGAACTAATATATACTATATGCAATGAAGAATGATGATAAATGAAAAAGAAAAATTACCTCCTGGGTGCGGAGGTTATGTGGTGTTGATGGTGTTGTCCATGGAAGTTTTAAAAGAGTAGTGGTGGGGATCGGCGAGATCGTCCACACTCTCGAAGGAGACTTTTCGGTTTTTTAGGGTGGTCAAAAGTTTCAAGAGCATTTTTTCAATGTGCCATGGAGATTTTTAGTGAAAATAAAGGAGGAGTGAATGTTTGAAAGGTAAGTGATGAAGACTTTTCGATGTTTGGAGAAAATAGAAAAGATGAAAGGGAAGAAGAAAAGGGTTGAGTGTTGAGGAAGACGAAGAAGATGAAGGGACTGGTGATTATGAAAAAGTGTGGGAAGTTGAAAAAGGTGAGGGGAAACAAACAAATTAAATGGAAGAGGGGAGTGATGAGGACGTGTGTCGGCTTTAAGGGAGAGAGAAAAAGTTGGGAGTTAATGTAAATAGGTTTTGTGGCTAGGGTTTTACCACATTAATTGGAATAATATTCTCTCCCTCACTTTTTTGTTTTTTCTCTCTCTTTTTTAATTCATCCTCCCCCACTTTTCGGATAAAACCTCTCCTCCTCTCTTTTTTGTACTCTTTAAAATAGATAAAAACAAAACTCCATGTCCTTTGCCTTTTTGCTACCAACCTTGTAGACGACCATGTTCACCTGCCTCTGCATGTGACATGGTACTATGAAAGAGAAAGCTTGTACGAAGGTCACGTGAAAAGATAACAAAATAAAGACAAAGATAACAAAAACTAAACTAAAAATAAAAGCATTATTTATGAACCTACTATAGCATAAAAGATAAAGTTTAGAGAAGCAAACTCTCAAGGATCGTGTAGATTCAGGCGTGACTTGTCTCTAAGGATAGGGGCTTCACTATACACCTTCAAGCGTTGGCCATTGACTTTGAAGAATTCACCATCGCCCAACTTTTTGATATCAACCACGCCATGAGGGTACACCTTGTGTATGATGAATGGTCCTGACCACGTTGATTTCATCTTTCCAAGAAAAAGCTTTAGCCTAGAGTTGTAGAGAAGCACTTGTTGACCTTCTGAGAAATTCCTTGGCAAAATATGTTTATCATGCCACTTCTTGGTTTTTTCTTTGTAAATGCGGGCATTCTCATATGCTTGGGCTCAAAATTCTTCCAGCTCATTAAGCTCTACCAACCTTCTTTCTCTAGCTAGTTGGGCATCCATGTTGAGTTTCATAATTGCCCAATAAGCCTTGTGTTCAAGCTCAACGGGTATATGGCACTCCTTGCCAAATACGAGATTGAAGGGTGACATGCCCAAAGGCGTCTTGAAGGTTGTTATATATGCCCATAGTGCTTCATCCAACATGGGGAACCAGTCTTTTCTCCTAGGGTTGACACCTTCTCCAAGATTTGCTTCATTTCACGGTTGGAAACTTCAGCCTGTCTGTTCTTCTATGGATGATATGTTGTAGCAATCTTGTGCCTGACTCCATATCGATGTAATGCTTTAGCAATAAGTTTGTTGTCAAAGTGAGTTCCTTCATCATTGATGATGGCTCTGGGTGCTCCAAACCTCGTGAAGATGTTCTTATGAAGGAACTTCGTGACCGTCTTGGAGTCGTTCCTAGGGGTGGCAACAGCCTCAACCCATTTTGACACGTAGTCAACTGCTAGCAAAATATATAGATCTTTGTATGATGCGAGAAACGGGCCCATGAAGTCAATTCCCCACACGTCAAAGATTTCAACATCCAGAATATTTTGTAGTGGCATTTCATTCCGCCTGGAGATGTTCCTCGTTCTTTGGCATCTATCACAAGTCTTGTAAAACTCGTGTGCATCCTTGAAAAGTGTAGGCCAATATAATCCTTCTTGAAGAATTTTTGCAGCAGTTCTAGCACCACCAAAATGCCCTCCACACGGTGATGAATGCCAATGGTACAGAATGCTATGGTATTCTTCTTCTGGAACACATCTCCTTATGATCTGATCAGGACATTGCTTAAACAAGTAGGGTTCATCCCAATAGTAGAATTTTACATCATGTCTAAATTTCTTGAGTCCCTGGCTAGATAAATCAGGGGGCAAAATACCACTAACAAGATAATTAACTATATCAGCACACCATGGAATTACTGTAGCGGACAACAGTTTCTCGTCAGAGAATTCCTCCTTAATTTCATATTCACTACCTTGTGTGATAGCATTTTCTAGCCTAGATAGATGATCAGCTACCTGGTTTTCACATCCTTTCCTATCTCTAACTTCTCAGTCAAATTCTTGTAGCAAGAGTATCTATCTAATAAGTCTAGGCTTAGCATCCTTTTTAGTCACTAAGTACTTAATGGCTGAATGATCGGTATGAACTATAACCTTAGTGCCTATCAAGTATGACCTAAACATATCAAAGGCAAATACTACAGCAAGCAATTCTTTTTCAGTAGCGGTGTAATTGATTTGTGCATCATTCAAAGTACGACTAGCATAATAAATAACATGAAAGAGTTTACCTTCGTGTTGTCCAAGTGCTGCACCGACGGCGTAGTCACTTGCATCACACATTAGCTCAAATGGCTCGTTCCAATCACATTAGCTCACGTGCTGAGATAACCTTTTCCTTCAGTTCTTGAAATGCGCTATGACAATCTTTGTCAAAAACAAATGGTTGATTTTGCTATAGCAAATTGCATAGCAGCTTAGAGATCTTCGAAAAGTCCTTGATGAATCTCTGATAGAAGCCAGCATGCCCTAGAAAGCCTCTTATTCCCTTGACAGTAGTGGGGGAGGTAGTTTTTCAATGACCTCGACCTTTGCTTTGTCAACTTCTATCCCCTGCTTCGAGATCTTGTGGCCTAAGACCGTTCCTTTCGTTACCATGAAATGGATTTTTTCCCAATTGAGCACCAAGTTAGCTTCCTCACACCTCTTTAGGACCTTAGCGAGATTGACCAAGCATGTGTAAAAGTCATCTCCGGAGACCGAGAAGTCATCCATGAAATTTTCTAAAAAAATTAATCCTCGACCATGTCTAAGAAAATAGCCAACATACATCTTTGAAAAGTTGTTGGGGCATTGCAGAGACCAAAGGGCATTCTACGGAAAGTGTAAGTTCCATAAGGGCATGTGAAAGTCGTCTTCTCTTGGTCTTCGGGTGCTATAGCAATCTGATTGTACCCAGAATACCCATCGAGGAAGCAATAGAATGCCTTTCCCGCTAGTCGATCTAACATCTGATCAATGAATGGGATGGGAAAATGGTCCTTCTTGGTTGCCTTGTTGAGCTTCCTATAGTCCATACAAATCCTCCACCCCGTGACAGTTCTAGTAGGCAATAGCTCATTCTCCTCGTTGCTTACCACAACCACGCCTCCCTTCTTCGGTACGCATTGCACTGGGCTGACCCATGAGCTATCGGATATCGGGTAGATTACTCCAGCATAAAGCCACTTAATTATCTCTTTCATTACCACATTCTTCATGATTGGGTTTAATCTTCTCTGGGGCTCAACAGAATTGTTGTGACAATCATTAAGCAAAATTTTGTGCATACATATAGCAGGGCTTACACCCTTCAAATTAGCCATAGTCCACCCTAGCGCATTTTTATGATGTAACAACATATTAACTAAGCTAGTTTCTTGCTTAGGTGTGAGACTAGATGAGATTATCATAGGCAAAGTTTCATTGCTCCCTAAGTAAACATACTTGAGATGTGATGGCAAAGGTTTCAGTTCTAGAGTAGGTGCATGCTCAAGGGAAGGCTTAGAAGGTACAAATTCTGAAAAATCAAGAGGTTCAAAGTGCATACCTGGTCTAGCTTTGAGTCGACTAGACTGCTCCAATTCTCTTGAGAGTTCTTTTAGGTCTGAATCATCATCTTTGCATATTGCTTCAAACTCTTCCATTTGCATCTCATTGCTACAGCAAAACTCAACAGTTCCACTCTATGTTGTAGAATCTATATATCGGCATACTCCCGGATTGTCTGCATACTTGAGGGTGTCATGAATATTGATCGTGACCGTTTGATCAGCCACTCGCATCGTGAACTCACCCTTATCATAATCTATTAATGCTCGTCCGATGGCTAAAAATTGCCTACCTAAGATAATTGATGTGTTGATGTTAGCTTCACGGTCGAGGATTAAGAAGTCAACCGGAAAAATAAATCGGTCCACTTTTACCACGACATCTTCAATTCTTCCTTCTGGGCGAACATGAGAATAATCTGTTAGATGTAGAACAACCATGGTGGGTTGTGCCTCTCGTATTCCCAGTTTCAGGAAAATCGACTTAGGCATCAAGTTAACACTTGATCCCAAATCACAAAGTGCTCTTCCAACAAACTTATCGCCAATAGAGCATGGAATAGCAAAGCTACAAGGGTCCTTCCTCTTAGGAGGCAGCTTACTCCATATAGAATTGCATTCTTTTTGCTATAGTGACAGTTTCTTGCTTCTCGGCCTTCCTCTTTTTTGTAACTATATCCTTAAGAAACTTGGCATATGTTGGCATCAGATCAATGGCCTCTAGAAATGTGACATTGATATGTAATTTGTCCAGGATATCTACAAATTTCTGGAATTGAAGGTCTTCTTTCTGCTTCTTGAGTCGTTTAGGAAAAGGAGGTGGGAGTCTAACTTCATTTATCTGAACTGGTGGAGTTGCATCTTTTGTTGTAGCAAAAGCAGGCTCCTCCTCTGGTGTTTCTTTTGCTATGACTTCCTCCTCATCATTCGCTTCAGTTGGAGGATCTTGTGAGTTATCTCCTTCGTGAGGCAAGTTTGGCTGAGAGTCCTCCTTCTCTTTTCCCCAAACTTGTCTTCTTTGTCGATTTCCTTTCCACTCCTTAATGTGAGTGCGCTACATTGCTCCTTGCTATGGTGCTTAGTGGCTTTAGTGTCACTAGACAAACTTCCTTGAGGTCACGCATGCAAGGTTTCAGCTATCTGACTAACTTGTGTTTCTAAGGCTCTGAGAGAAGAAATTTGGCTTTGCAATAAGGCTCCTTGATTCTTAATGTTTGTTGCATGGTCCTGTAGCAAAACTTTCGTGGTTCCCATAAAATCTTTTGTCATAGCCATAAATTCTTTAAATGCAGTCTCCATCGAACTATTTGATGAAGATGTTGCTCCCTTGTGACCTTGCCATGGCATCATCTGGTTAGAAGGTGGTGCTTTGATCAGATTTTGTAAGGGCGCTGGTTGAGCAGAATTGATGTGCCCTTGATTACCCAACTGAAATTTGGATGTTGACGCCATCATGGGTTGTAACCCCCTTAACCCGGCCTAGACGGTTGACCCGAATTAAGAAAGTCACACGGGGAAAACCAAAGTCAACCCGAAAGTCAACCTTGATTAACGACCGTTTTTTCTTTTTAAACTTGTCTAGATGCACATTAACCCTAGTTATGATCATTCAAACATCATACTCAAAGATCATAAACATCAGAGATCAAACAGGGACCCAATTGAACAATTTACAACTTTAGGGACCAAATTGTAAATTCTGTAATTTATAAGGCCTTAACCCAAATCAAAGTTACCATCTTGATATTAATCAGGTTTCATGCTTCTCTGTCAAATTTCAGCTCATACGGACAACCCAAACCCATACAATTGCACAAACAAGATTCAGGACCAAAATGCAAACATTCCAAAACATTTAACTGCCAATCTTAGCCCCCAACGGTCACGTGTTCCGAAACAGGGAGAGCCCGTTTCGAAACGCGGGGCCGTTCCGCAATGCGTACCGAAACGAGGGCTGGCAGTGGCCTTTCCGTTTCGGAACGGTGTCTCCCGTTTTGGACGCCTGGGCTGATTCAAGGCACCCGTTCCGAAACGGTAGCCACTGTTCCGAAATACCCTGCACAGAATGCAGCAAAATGCATGCTTAAACACACAATTGATCATCCAATCATGTTCCAAAAGCTACCAAACTTTACCAACAACTCATACAACATATAAGAGACCTGCTTGCATCAACCTATCAACATGTTATCATCATATATGAAAAGCCCCAATTTTAAAGCATGCTTCCTACACAAGCAAACCATTCAAGCATAAAACCCTCAAGCAATCACATAAAGGCCAATTACAAAATCCAGCATTTCCAACAACATTAAAACATACTTAGGGAGTTCAAAAACATCTCCCAAATCATACACATAGGTCCCCCATTGCCAAATGCCAAAAGCTAAAGAAAGTACAAGAAAACCTTTCCGTACTTGAGCTTAAATCCCACTTGTTTGCTTGCCTTCCTTGCTGCCCTTAAGTACCTTAAAGATCTGCATTATTGGTTTAAGAAAACGAAAGAGAGCGTAAGCAAAAGCTTAGTGAGGAATGCTCATTAAAACCATTCAATAATGCATTTATAAAACACTTTATAAATCATACTTCAAATCATCATTTACTCATGCTCAAAGCAATTTAAACAAGCATTTACATGCTTCCATATCATTACATGTCATATTGGCCACAAATGATAAGTTCAATCTTTTTAAAAACAAGATCAACATAAGACTCACACATGGACTTTTAAACACCATTGTGATCTTATAATTCACAAGAACCACACAAGGACTTTTAACCACCGTTGTGTTCTTCCCAAGGACTTTTAAACACCTTGGCCCCAAGGACTTTTAAACACCTTGGCCCATGGACTTTTAAACACCATGGCAAGGACCACACAAGGACTTTTAACCACCTTTGTGTCCTTAACAAGAACCATCCAAGGACTTTTAACCACCTTGATGTTCTTAAGTAACAAGGCTCACTCAAGGACTTTTAACCACCTTAGTGACCTTAACCTTTTTCAAAACATCACTTGCCAATGTACATCATTATCATCAAATAATCCACTGTTTTAAAGCATTTAACCAAGCCATATTCATCATGCATTTTAAAGCATCAAACCACATTTAAACAATGTTCAAAAACAAGGAACTCTTACCTTGAGCTTCCTTCAACATATGGCTTACAAAATCAGCAATAACCATGCTAAATCATGCTTTCAAAACAGAATTTAAAACATGCAATTAACCACGTTGCATCACAACCAAACCATGGCCACCACTAGAGAGTTTTTCCGAAAACTTACACTTGAGCTTAGTAAAGTTGTTTAGACTTAAACTAAGCTTCCAAGACATTGGTTTCAAAGCTGAAAACCCAATTTCACTCACCGATTCCACTTCGCCTCTTGCCGAAGCACAAATCAAGCTTCCGGATCACCACCACTTGGATCCAAAGATGACTCCCCTATTTTAAACACATCAAAGCAGAGGATTAATGCATCATCATGCATTAATAGCTTCAATGAAAGCACCTAAACTCGCTGCCCTCATCCACACTCCATTTTCGGCCACCAAACACAACCAAAAATGCATCCAAACAACTCCTCAACAAAGCCCAGCCAAAAACCATCAAAACTAAACATCCTTTAACATCATTCAACAGCTAAAAAGGACCTATTAACATCCTTATACCTCCAGCAACATTAGATCCACAAGATCACCTCAAAAACAACCAAGAATCACAAGCTAAACTTAGGAAATTCAACCTATCCGGGATTGCATTAATCAAAACTCAATTCCTTATCAAATTAACATTCATTAATCATCAAAAACACATCTCAAATCACAGCTTTAACAGATCAAACGAAAATTCATCAAAAATCACCAAATCTTGCATTTTAAGCCAAGATCCATTTCACAACTCAAAAGCCATTTATAAAACATCAATTAAGGATTGAGAACTTAGGAATTTCAGTAAAGAACTGATAGTTTAGAGGAGAAGGACGTTCTTACCTCCAAACTTGAGTTTCTCCTCTTTTAGAACCAAAAAGCTTGAAGAATCAACTAGCAAATGGTGAGGTTTTGTTGATGTGATGATTAGCAATCAAAAGAGGATTGAAAAGAGAGATTTGAGTGACAAAATCAGAAGGAAATCTCTGGAGAGAAAGTGTTTGGGTTGAGAGAAAATGAGAGAAAAGGAAAATTGGAAAATATGGAAAGTTAGTTACAAAATAGCAAAATGATTTCCCTCCACTTTTCTTTAGCTTTAAAATCAGAATTAAACATTAAAATATCTTAGAAAAATCTGGAGAAACTCCCTTTGGGTAAATAGCTCCTTAAAGATTCAAAGTTTCAATCCTTTCTAAAACAGTCACGCAACTTTCAAAAATTACATTTTGGTCACTAGCCAAAATGTTACCCTTCCAAACCTCATTTTGTAAAATTGATTTCACAGTTCACTTATATATATTAAAAGATGATTTTAGAACATTTTTCCATATTTTTAATGCAACCCGAACTAGGTTTTCCTAATTTCACCTTTTTAGATTCGAACAGCACTTTGACCGAACCGGTCAACGCCCAAAACTTCTAAGCCCAAAACCGGGGCGTTACAACTCTCCCCCCTTCAGAAATTTCGTCCCCGAAATTTACCTGAAGGAAAGAGATAAGGAAACTGCTTCAGCATGTCATCCTTCCGCTCCCACGTGGCTTCCTCAACACCACGATGCTTCCACAGCACCTTCACCAACTCAATGGTCTTGCCACGAAGAACCTTGCTATCCGAATCCAGAACCTTCACCGGTTCCTCATCATAGGTCAAATCCGGATTCAATTCCACTTCCTCCACAGGCATCACATGCGAAGGATCAGATCTATACTTCCGGAGCATAGAAACATGAAACACATCATGAATCTTCTCTAACTCTTGAGGTAACCTCAACCGATACGCAACAGGACCCACATGCTCAACCACCTCATATGGTCCAATGTACCTTGGGCTCAACTTACCCTTCCGGCCAAAGCTCATCACCTTCTTCCAAGGCGAAACCTTCAAGAACACACGATCACCCACCGCATACTCTATCTCCTTACGCTTCAAATCCGCGTAAGACTTCTGCCTATCAGAAGCTGCCTTCAACCGCTCACAAATGAGCTTCACCTTCTCGGTGGTTCCTTTCAACAAAGCCGGCATCGAAACCAACTTTTGACCAGTTTCAGCCCAACAAAGAGGAGTCCTACACTTCCTCCCGTACAAAGCCTCATAAGGTGCCATTTGAATACTTGCCTGATAACTATTGTTATAAGCAAACTCCACCAAAGGCAAATGCTTCTCCCAAGATCCTTGGAACTCAATCACGCAGCACCTCAACATATCCTCCAAAATCTGGATAACACGCTCTGACTGGCCATCCGCCTGCGGATGATAGGATGTACTGAAATTCAACCTCGTACCCAGAGCTTGATGCAAACACTGCCAGAAACGCGATGTGAACCTCGGATCCCTATCCGACACAATCGACTTAGGCACACCATGCAGCCGCACAATCTCAGCAATGTACAGCTCCGCAAGCTTATCCAAAGAAAACGTAGTATGCACAGGCAAGAAATGCGCACACTTCGTCAGGCGATCCACAACCACCCAAACCGAATTCTTCTTCGATGGTGACAAAGGTAAACCAGATACAAAATCCATGGTAACCCTCTCCCACTTCCATTCAGGGATTCTCAACGGTTGCAACAAACCTGAAGGAACCTGATGCTCAGCCTTAACTCGCTGACACACCATACACTTGCTCACAAACTCCGCAACATCCTTTTTCAAACCCACCCAATAGTACTCATCACGAAGATCACGATACATCTTAGTACTACCAGGGTGCATAGCAAAAGGACTACTATGACCTTCAGTCAGAATAGCACGCCTCAACTCAGCATCATTGGGCACTACTATTCGACTCCCAAAACACAACACACCATCATCATTAAAACAGAAATCCGAAGGTCTACCCTCCGCGATATCCTGAACATGCGGCACCAAGGAATCATCCAGCAACTGCTTTTCCTTGATCAACTGAACCATAGATGGTTTCACTTGCAACTCAGCTACTAGACCACCATCACGCGATATACTCAAGCTAGCAAACATAGCCCTCAGCTCAACAGCTACCTTCCTACTCAAGGCATCCGCAACAACATTAGCCTTTCCAGGATGGTACTCAATCGTCAGATCATAATCCTTGAGCAACTCCAACCAACGCCGCTGCCTAAGATTCAACTCCTTCTGAGACATCAGATACCTCAAACTCTTGTGATCCGTGTACACAGTACACTTCTCACCATACAGATAATGTCTCCAGATCTTCAGAGCAAAAACCACTGCAGTAAACTCAATATCATGCGTAGGATAATTGCGCTCATGCACTTTCAACTGCCGCGATGCATAAGCCACAACCTTACCCTCTTGCATCAGCACACATCCCAAACTAACATAGGACGCATCACTGTAAATCACAAACTCTTTCCCTGATTCAGGTTGAACCAAGATAGGAGCTTGCGTCAAAGCCGCCTTAAGCTTCTCAAAAGCCTGATGTCTCGCTTCCGTCCACTCATACTTAACATCCTTCTGCAACAACTTCGTCAAAGGTGCAGCAATCTTAGAAAACCCATCCACAAACCTCCGGTAGTATGTTGCCAAACCAAGGAAACTACGAACCTCATGAACAGACTTAGGAACCTTCCAATTCACCACCGCCTCAATCTTCTGAGGATCAACGCGAATCCCCTCAGCAGAAACTACATGCCCAAGAAACATCACCTCCTTAAGCCAAAACTCACATTTGCTCAGCTTAGCATAAAGTTGATTCTCCAACAAAGCTTGCAAAACAATCCTCAAATGCTCTTCTTGCTCCTTCTCAGTACGCGAGTACACGAGGATATCATCAATAAACACCACAACAAACTTGTCCAAGTATTCATGAAACACACGGTTCATCATGTCCATGAAAGCAGCAGGAGCATTTGTCAAACCAAACGGCATCACAAGGAACTCATAATGCCCATACCTTGTCCTGAAAGCTGTCTTAGGCACATCCACATCCTTCACCTTCAACTGGTAATACCCTGACCTCAAGTCAATCTTAGAGAACACAGCAGCTCCCCGAAATTGATCAAAGAGATCATCAATCCTCGGCAAAGGATACCGATTCTTGATAGTCAACTTGTTCAGCTGACGGTAATCAATGCACATTCTCATAGTGCCATCCTTCTTCTTTACAAACAAGACCGGTGCACCCCAAGGTGACACACTTGGCCGAATGAAACCACGATCAAGCAGCTCTTGCAACTGCGTCTTCAGCTCCTTCAGCTCCTTAGGTGCCATTCTATAGGGAGTAATGGACACAGGAGTTGTATTCTCATACAGCTCAATTCCAAACACCACCTCACGATTAGGAGGTAAACCAGGCAACTCCTCATGAAACACTCCAGGAAACTCCTCCACAACTCTGATATCTTCCACATGCAACTCCTTAGAGCTAGGATTCATCACAAAAGCTAGGTAAGCTTCACAACCTTGCCTCAGCATCCTGCTCGCCTCCAAGGTAGACACCACATTGGCAAGAAACTTCACATTCTCACCAACCACAACAACTTCATAATCATCCGCAAGCTTCAGCGAAACTCGCTTATTTTCACAATCCACAACAGCACGATGCTCAGCAAGCCAATCCATACCAAGGATCACATCAAAACCATAGAAAGGCAACTCCATAAGATCAACATGAAAAACATGTTCTTGAACAACCAAAGGACACCTTCTATACAGCTTTCGAGTCACAACAGTCTCACCAAAAGAACTAGTGACACGAACACCAACATCCAAAGACTCAACAGGCAAACCAAGCAATTCAGCATGCTCACGCAAAATGTATGAATGCGTAGATCCAGAATCTATCAAGGAAAGTAATGACAAGGATTGCAAAGTAAAGGTGCCTGCAATCACATCCGCGTCATTCCTCCCCTCCCGCTGAGCATACACCCTCGCTTGACCTCCACCATCAGGCTGAATAGCCACAACATGGGCCACTCCTCGACCACCTTCCTCTCTCCGCTGGAAATTACCTCGGTCATGCCCACGACCTCTCTGCGGTGCAGCAACAACAGGAGCACGCACTTGGCCACCAGCCAACATAGGACACTCTCGCCTCAAGTGATCCGCAGATCCACAATTCCAGCACCCATTACCAGCTGCCGCAACAGGAGCTTGCACCTCCCTCACAGCACGAGAACAATCACGCTTCATGTGACCACGTGACCCACAAATCCAACAAGCACTCGGATCAGCTCTAGCATTGCCTCCCCGAGCAGGTGCACCACCACCTCTCTTAGCTGAGAACTGATACTTCTGATCATGTCCCCTCTTGTTCCGTCCACCACCGGAACTATACTCAGCAGCTCGCTTTCCAGCACTTGAACCAGCACTTTTAGCAAATAAACCCAAGTTCATCTCAATATCTTTGGCTCGGCCCACCAGCACATCAAAATCATCATACTCGGTGGCCAGCACATATATCTTCACATCCGTCACTAAACCATAACGGAATCTTTCGCACCTCGCCCGCTCATCAGGTACCAGCTCAGGTGCATACTGACTGAGTCTAACAAACTGCACCTCATACTCAGCCATAGTCATGCTCCCCTGGGTAAGAGACATGAACTCACACTTCTTTTCATCCAGGTACCTCACACCAAGATACCTCCTCTTGAACACATTCTGAAAGAATGTCCAAGTTATGTCAGCCTCAGCCATCCCAGCAGTAGTGGTCGTCCACCACGTATATGCATCATCCTGTAGCAAGGATACAACACAACCCAGCTTTTGCACATCAGTGCAACTCATCTGACCCAAGATCCTCTTGGTACTCTCCATCCAGGACTCAGAACCTTCCGCAGACAAACCCCTGAACTCAGTCCCACCTAGACTACGCAAACGCTCCAAAGGTAGTCTAACACCAGCATCTCCCTGATGCCCAGCTCCTTGAGCTCCAGCTACTGCCGCTCGAAAAGCACCAGCAATAGCTTGCACCAACATCGTCATGTCAGGCATAGCTTGCCCCTGACCAACCTCAGGTCCAGCAGCTCCAGCACCAGCTGCAGCTTCAACTCTTTCACCCTCAGCACCACCACCGCCAGGTGGAGAAGGAGGTAACACCGCACTACCCGCGTTTTCCTCATTCTCATTCTCATTCGGAGCCGTAGCTCGCACATTACTTCTCAACTCTCTACGTGGTGCCATACTTTAACCATGCAATCACAATGCAAATAAACAAAGTCAGGTCCAGCAAGGTAAGCAATCCAAGTACTCAAGCTCAATTTCACTTAAAATCAACATCATTACTTAGCTTTGATTTGGCAATGGGTACCCACAACATGCTTCACCACAGCATACAACTCAATTGCATCAAAAACACAAGCCACTAAACATGCTTTCACTCAATCAAGCATACATAGCATACATACTTCAATCATGCACACATTCATCCCCAAATACTCGAGAACTCAGCTCTGATACCACCAAATGTAACCCCCCTAACCCGGCCTAGAAGGTTGACCCGAATTAAGAAAGTCACACGGAGAAAACCAAAGTCAACCCAAAAGTCAACCTTGATTAACGACCCTTTTTTTTCTTTTTAAACTTGTCTAGATGCACATTAACCCTAGTTATGATCATTCAAACATCATACTCAAAGATCATAAACATCAGAGATCAAACAGGGACCCAATTGAACAATTTACAACTTTAGGGACCAAATTGTAAATTCTGTAATTTATAAGGCCTTAACCCAAATTAAAGTTACCATCTTGAAATTAATCAGGTTTCATGCTTCTCTGTCAAATTTCAGCTCATACGGACAACCCAAACTCATACAATTGCCCAAACAAGATTCAGGACCAAAATGCAAACATTCCAAAACATTTAACTGCCAATGTCAGCCCCCAACGGTCACGTGTTCCGAAACAGGGAGAGCCTGTTTCGAAACGCGGGGCCGTTCCGCAACGCGTACCGAAACGAGGGCTGGCAGTGGCCTTTCCGTTTCGGAATGGTGTCTCCCGTTTCGGACGCCTGGGCTGATTCAAGGCACCCGTTCCGAAACGGTAGCCACTGTTCCGAAACACCCTGCACAGAATGCAGCAAAATGCATGCTTAAACACACAATTGATCATCCAATTATGCTCCAAAAGCTACCAAACTTTACCAGCAACTCATACAACTTATAAGAGACATGCTTGCATCAACCTATCAACATGTTATCATCATATATGAAAAGCCCCAATTTTAAAGCATGCTTCCTACACAAGCAAACCATTCAAGCATAAAACCCTCAAGCAATCACATAAAGGCCAATTACAAAATCCAGCATTTCCAACAACATTAAAACATACTTAGGGAGTTCAAAAACATCTCCCAAATCATACACATAGGTCCCCCATTGCCAAATGCCAAAAGCTAAAGAAAGTACAAGAAAACCTTTCCATACTTGAGCTTAAATCCCACTTGTTTGCTTGCCTTCCTTGCTGCCCTTAAGTACCTTAAAGATCTGCATTATTGGTTTAAGAAAACGAAAGAGAGCGTAAGCAAAAGCTTAGTGAGGAATGCTCATTAAAATCATTCAATAATGCATTTATAAAACACTTTATAAATCATACTTCAAATCATCATTTACTCATGCTCAAAGCAATTTAAACAAGCATTACATGCTTCCATATCATTACATGTCATATTGGCAACAAGTGATAAGTTCCATCTTTTTAAAAACAAGATCAACATAAGACTCACACATGGACTTTTAAACACCATTGTGATCTTATAATTCACAAGAACCACACAAGGACTTTTAACCACCTTTGTGTTCTTCCCAAGGACTTTTAAACACCTTGGCCCCAAGGACTTTTAAACACCTTGGCCCATGGACTTTTAAACACCATGGAAAGGACCACACAAGGACTTTTAACCACCTTTGTGTCCTTAACAAGAACCATCCAAGGACTTTTAACCACCTTGATGTTCTTAAGTAACAAGGCTCACTCAAGGACTTTTAACCACCTTAGTGACCTTAACCTTTTTCAAAACATCACTTGCCAATATACATCATTATCATCAAATAATCCACTGTTTTAAAGCATTTAACCAAGCCATATTCATCATGCATTTTAAAGCATCAAACCACATTTAAACAATGTTCAAAAACAAGGAACTCTTACCTTGAGCTTTCTTCAACATATGGCTTACAAAATCAGCAATAACCATGCTAAATCATGCTTTCAAAACAGAATTTAAAACATGCAATTAACCACATTGCATCACAACCAAACCATGGCCACCACTAGAGAGTTTTTCCGAAAACTTACACTTGAGCTTAGTAAAGTTGTTTAGACTTAAACTAAGCTTCCAAGACATTGGTTTCAAAGCTGAAAACCCAACTTCACTCACCGATTCCACTTTGCCTCTTGCCGAAGCACAAATCAAGCTTCCGGATCACCACAACTTGGATCCAAAGATGACTCCCCTGTTTTAAACACATCAAAGCAGAGGATTAATACATCATCATGCATTAATAGCTTCAATGAAAGCACCTAAACTCGCTGCCCTCATCCACACTCCATTTTCGGCCACCAAACACAACCGAAAATGCATCCAAACAACTCCTCAACAAAGGCAAGCCAAAAACCATCAAAACTAAACATCCTTTAACATCATTCAACAACTAAAAAGGACCTATTAACATCCTTATACCTCCAGCAACATCAGATCCACAAGATCACCTCAAAAACAACCAAGAATCACAAGCTAAACTTAGGAAATTCAACCTATCTGGGATTGCATTAATCAAAACTCAATTCCTTATCAAATTAACATTCATTAATCATCAAAAACACATCTCAAATCACAGCTTTAACAGATCAAACGAAAATTCATCAAAAATCACCAAATCTTGCATTTTAAGCCAAGATCCATTTCACAACTCAAAAGCCATTTATAAAACATCAATTAAGGATTGAGAACTTAGGAATTTCAGTAAAGAACTGATAGTTTAGAGGAGAAGGACGTTCTTACCTCCAAACTTGAGTTTCTCCTCTTTTAGAACCAAAAAGCTTGAAGAATCAACTAGCAAATGGTGAGGTTTTGTTGATGTGATGATTAGAAATCAAAAGAGGATTGAAAAGAGATATTTGAGTGACAAAATCAGAAGGAAATCTCTGGAGAGAAAGTGTTTGGGTTGAGAGAAAATGAGAGAAAAGGAAAATTGGAAAATATGGAAAGTTAGTTACAAAATAGGAAAATGATTTCCCTCCACTTTTCTTTAGCTTTAAAATCAGAATTAAACATTAAAATATCTTAGAAAAATCTGGAGAAACTCCCTTTGGGTAAATAGCTCCTTAAAGATTCAAAGTTTCAATCCTTTCTAAAACAGTCATGCAACTTTCAAAAATTACATTTTGGTCACTAGCCAAAATGTTACCCTTCCAAACCTCATTTTGTAAAATTGATTTCACAGTTCACTTATATATATTAAAATATGATTTTAGAACATTTTTCCATATTTTTAATGCAACCCGAACTAGGTTTTCCTAATTTCACCTTTTTAGATTCGAACAGCACTTTGACCGAACCGGTCAACGCCCAAAACTTCTAAGCCCAAAACCGGGGCGTTACATGGGTTGTAGGTATTAGAGTATGGATTGTTGTTGCGGTTATAATTCCCCACATAGTTGGCTGACTCTTGATTGTCAGGGCATTCACTCAAGTGGTGATTGCCATCGCATCTGTGACATGAGGTTACGGATTTCACTTCCTTGACTTCGTTGGGACGTTGGAGGTTCTTTAGCATATCGGTGATAGCATCTAACTGGGAGGCTACCGAGTCATCAGCATCACTCTCTCGAACTACTTGGGTTCTCCTCCTCGTTCCAAGCCATGTGGTCGGAAACTGGTAGTCATTGTTGGCTACCCTATCAAGAATGTTGAATGCTTCCTCCGGTGATTTGTCTAACAAGGTCCCATTTGCTGAAGCATGTAACATCATCCTTGTAGGAGCATTCACTCCATTATAGAACATAACCACTTGGGTCCAATCATGAAAACCATGATTTGTGCACTTACTCAATAATCCCTTGAATCAATCCCAACACTCGTACATGGATTCGCCATCAGCTTGACGAAAAGAATCAATATCATTTCTCAATTGAGTGTTTCTATTTGGGTGGATTATACCGTAGCATAAAACTTTTGAATAAATCAGTCTAAGTCTCCATTGATCCACCTGGCACTCCACTTAGCTATGCTCTAGCACGATCTCGTACGAATATGGAAATAGTTTAAGCTTTAGCACATCCTCGTGCACTCCTTGTTGTCTGAACGAGTCACAAACTTCCAAGAAAGCACAGATATGTTGTCTTGCTTCTTCGTGAGGCATACCTCCAAATTGACCAATAGTGTTCAACATGTTGAACATAACAGGTTTAAGCTCGAACTGGGCTGCCTGAATTTTTGGAGCTACTATTCTGGGATAGAGATCATCCACAATAGGGGTCAAATGATCTCTAATGGCTCGAGGTCGAAATGCTTCTCCCTGGCCATTTCCCATAGCATCTCCGTTACTTGGAGGCTGTGGTATTTCTCTGTTCATGTTTCTGGTCTCTTCACTTCGAACAAGTCTCCTGAGTCGCAAGATATGCTCGATTTTAGAAAGAGGTGATTATAGGGGTCCATTAGGTCTTCTGGTCATGCACTAGCAGGACGCCTGAAAAGAAAAATGAAAAACCCAAAATAAATATGTACAAAAACAAAAAGAACAAGCGATATAACCAAGCGATTTCAGAAATAGGTGATTGCAGGGGTCCTCTTTTATATGTTCCTTGAAGTTTAATCTTGTTGTTGGTATGTTTTGGTATGATTTGGGATATGTTTGGATGAGATAACAAGTGAAAAACTAGGAAATTATGTTGTTGTAGGGCAAGGTGTATCGAAACACCCTTATCTGTTTCGAAACAGGGGCACGAAATGGCCATAGTGTTTTGGAACGGATGAAGGTGTTTCAGAACACTTTGGTACTGGATATGGCTGTTCCGATACTGGTCTCAGAACGCACCTGAGTACCAAAACGGTCAACAACGTTTCGATACGAAGATTAGAGTTCCGAAACGGCTGACCGTTAGATTACATATTTGAATCGTTTAAGTTCTCATGTTTTACATTTTAGTCCTGAATGTTGTGCATGCAATTGTTTGAACTTGGAATGTCCTTTTAAGCTTAAATTTAATATAGAGGCATGTAATATGACTAATTACATAATGGTAATCTTAAAATATGCAAAGTCCCATATTTTCCAAAATTTACATTTTGGTCCCTAAAAGTGTAAATCTTGCAATTGAATCCCTAATTGATTTCCGATCGCTGTGCTTTTCTCTCCTAAGATTCATGAGTAAACACATAGGATTTATGTGCATGTAGAAAAGATAAAAAATTGGTCGTTAATTAAGGTTGACTTTTAGGTTGACTTTGGTTTTCCCCGTGTAATCTTCGTAGTTCGGGTCAAGCGTCTAGGTCGGGCTAAGGGGATTACATTTGTTGGTATCAAAGCCAGGTTAGCGAATTGTTGAGGCTTGGTAAGTGGTTAATGTGTGTGATTATGAATGATTGTGACTTTTCGGTGAAAGTATGATGTATGATTGTTGATGTGTGGTTCTGGTGAGATGAAATTGTGATGTTATGTTGTGTTTGGGGTATAGTTGGGGATCCCATTGCCATATCATTACTGATGAGAAGAATTGTTTTCAAAAATGAGCTTGAGTACTTGGATTACTTACCTTATTATGCCTAATTGGATTTATTGTATTTTGTCAGTTGCATTGTTTTATTATGGGGCCACGTAGAGAGCTTAGAATCAATACTCGTTCTACGGCTGAGAACGAGAACGTGGAGAATGCTGAGGATCTACCTCCTCCTCCCCCTGGTGGACCACCTGGTGGTGGTGGAGCTGGGGTTGGTGCTGCTGGAGTGGGCGCTGGGGTTGCTGGACTCGAGGGAGTTCAGGGGCAAGCTGCTCTTATATGTCTTTATTGATACAAGCTATTGCGGGAGCTTTCCAGGAAGCAGTAGCTGAGGCTAATGGAGCTGCACCATAGGATGGTGCCAATGTAAGGTTGTCGTTAGAGCGACTTTGCAGTCTGGGAGGGACTAAGTTCAGAGGGTTGACCCCGGAAAGTTCCGAGTCTTGGTTGGAGAGTACCAAGAGGATTCTCTAGCAACTGAATTGTAACAATGTTCAGAAGTTGGGATGCATTATGTCCTTGTTGCATGGAGATGGGTATATGTGGTGATCAACCACCATATCGAGGATGGATGATGATGATGTGACTTGGACATTCTTTTTGAGTGCGTTCAAGCGAAAGTATTTGGGTGTTCGCTACCTCGATTATAAAAGAAGGGAATTCATGTCCCTTGTGAAAGGAAGTATGACGGTGGCATAATATGAGGTGCAATTTGTACGCCTAAGCCAATATGCACCTGATCTGATTCCTAGCGAGCGAGAAAGATATGAACGATTCTGTTACGGCCTAGTGGCGGATGTGAAGACCTATATGCGCGCAACCGATTATACTAATTTTGATGTCTTGGTCACCCGAGCCAAGGACATTGAGCTGAATCTTGGTTTGGCGAGTCGAGCAGGAGGATCTAGCTCAGGAAAGAGAGCTGCAGAGTGTGATCTTGGTAGGGATCGCTATAAGAGGCATAAGGATAGAAGGCCACATGGTGATGTTAGACGTGGGGTGGTAAATCAAGAAGAGGTCAGCAATGACCAAATGCTTTCTTGAGGACTCCTGAGTGTAACTGGTGTGGTAGGAGACATACTGGTGAGTGCTGGGGTAATCTTGGTACTTGTTGGAACTGTGTTAATCGAGGGTAGCTGAAGAAAGATTGTCCTCAGCCGTTGAGAGAAGGTCAGGCTCCGATGAGAGCAGCTGAGCCACAGAGAGGTCGTGGGCGCGGTCGTGGTAACTTTCAGCGCAGAGATGAAGGTAGAAGGAATGTGGCACATGTGGTGGCTGTTCAACCTGAGGGTGGTGGCCAGGCTCGAGTGTATGCCCATCGAAGGGGAAGGAATGACACGGACGTGATTGCAGGTACCTTTACTTTACAATCCTTGTCGATACTTTCTTTGATTGATTCTGGATCTACACACGCGTACATATTGCGTGAACATGCTCAAATGCTTGGTTTGCATGTTGAGTCTTTGGATGTAGGTATGCGTGTGACTAGTTCCTTTGGTGAGACGGTTGTAGCAAGAATATTGTATAGGAGGTGCCCCTTAATGGTGCAAGATCATGTGTTTCTTGTCGATCTTATAGAATTGCCATTCTATGGTTTTGACATAGTTCTTGGCATGGATTAGCTTGTTGAGCATAGAGTCGTTGTTGATTTTGAAAGCAAGCGAGTTTCGCTGAAACTTGCGGATGATTATGAGGTTGTGGTGGTGGGAGAAAATGTGAAGTTTCTATCTAATGTGGTGTCTACGCTTGAAGTAAGCCGGATGTTGCGTCAAGGATGTGAGGTTTATCTAGCCTTTGTTATGAATCCTAGTACAAAGGAGGTTCGTGTACAGGATATAAGGACCGTGTGTGAGTTTCCTGGAGTGTTTCCAGAGGAATTACCTGGTTTGCCGCCTAGTCGGGAGGTTGAATTTGGAATTGAGTTGTATGAGAACACAACTCCAGTGTCCATTGCTCCTTATCGCATGGCACCCAAGGGGTTGAAGGAGTTGAAAACACAACTTCAAGAGTTGCTTGACCGAGGCTTTATTTGGTCGAGTGTTTCACCCTGGGGTGCACCGGTCTTGTTTGTCAAAAAGAAAAATGGCACAATGAGGATGTGCATTGATTATCGCCAGCTGAATAAGTTTACCATCCAGAACAAGTATCTTTTGCCGAGGATTGATGATCTTTTTTATCAGTTTCGAGGAGCGGCTGTGTTTTAAAAGATAGATTTGAGGTCAGGATACTATCAGCTGTGTTTTAAAAGATGAATTCTTAGATAAGTTCGTTGTGGTGTTCATTGATGATATCCTTGTGTACTCTCATACTGAGGAGGAGCATGAGGGTCATTTGAGGACCGTTTTGCAAGCTTTGTTAGAAAATCAGCTTTATGCTAAGCTGAGCAAATATGAGTTCTGGCTAAAGGAAGTTGTTTTTCTTCGCCATGTTGTTTCGGTTGAAGGGATTCGAGTTGATCCTCAGAAGATTGAGGCGGTCATGAATTGGAAGCCTCCTAGGTTCGTTCATAAAGTTCGTAGTTTCCTTGGGTTGGCAGGTTACTACCGGAGGTTTGTTGATGGAGTTGTTGCAGAAGGATGTTAAGTATGAATGGACGGAAGTTAGACAACAAGCTTTTGAGAAGCTTAAGGCAGCTTTGACGCAAGCTCCTATTTTGGTTCAACCTGAATCAGGGAAAGAGTTTGTGGTGTATAGTGATGCATCCTATGTTGGTTTGGGGTGTGTGTTGATGCAAAAGGGTAGGGTAGTGGCTTATGCATCGCGACAGTTGAAAGTGCATGATCGCAATTATCCTACGCATGACATTGAGTTAGCAGCAGTGGTTTTTGCTTTAAAGATATTGAGACATTATCTGTATGGTGAGAAGTGTACTGTGTACACGGATCATAAAAGTTTGAGGTACTTGATGTCTCAGAAAGAGTTAAATCTTAGGCAACGACGTTGGGTGGAGTTGCTTAAGGATTACGATCTAACGATCGAGTATCATCCAGGGAAGGCCAATGTTGTGGCTGATGCTTTGAGCAGGAAGGTTGCAGTGGAATTGAGAGCGATGTTTGCTAGCTTGAGCATATCGCGGGATGGTGGTCTTGTTGCTGAATTGCAAGATGGTAAGCAATTGTTGGATGATTCGTTGGTGCCACATGTTCAGGATATTGCAGAAGGTAGGCCATCGGATTTCTGTTTCAATGATGATGGTGTTATATGTTTTGGGAGTCGGATAGTGGTGCCGAATGATGTTGAATTTAGGTGCACTATTCTGACCGAAGCTCATAGTAGTCCTTTTGCTATGCACCCCGGTAGTACAAAGATGTACCGTGATCTGAAGGATGAGTACTATTGGGTGGGATTGAAGAAAGATGTCGTTGAGTATGTTAGTAAGTGTATGGTTTGTCAGTGGGTTAAGGCTGAACATCAATTTCCTTCAAGGTTGTTGCAGTCGTTAAGGATTCCTGAATGGAAGTGGGAAAGGATCACCATGGACTTTGTGTCTGGTTTGCCTTTATCGCCATCGAAGAAGAATTTTGTCTGGGTGATTGTGGATCGCCTTACGAAGTGTGCACATTTCTTGTCTGTGCATACTACGTACACCTTGGATAAGCTTGCGGAGTTGTACATTGCTGATATTGTACGATTGCATGGAGTGCCAAAATCTATAGTGTCGGCTAGAGATCCGATGTTCACTGCAAGGTTTTGGGAGTTTTTGCATCAAGCGTTGGGTACGCGGCTGAATTTCAATACTTCTTATCATCCGCAGATGGATGGACAATCGGAGCGTGTTATCCAAGTGCTCGAGGATATGTTGAGGTGTTGTGTTATTGAATTCCAAGGCTCTTGGGACAAGCACTTGCCTTTGGTGGAGTTTGTTTATAGTAATAGTTACCAAGCAAGTATTCAAATGGCACCTTATGAATCTTTGTACGGGAGGAAGTGCAGAACTCCTCTTTGTTGTACTGAAACGGGACAAAAGTTGGTCTTGATGCTAGCTTTGTTAAAAGGAACCACCGAAAGGTGAAGCTCATTTGTGAGCGGTTGAAGGCAGCATCAGATCGGCAAAAGTCTTACGCGGATTTGAAGCGTAATGAGGTAGAATTTGCTGTGGGCGAGCGTGTGTTTCTGAAAGTTTCACCTTGGAATAAGGTGATGAGATTTGGCCGGAAGGGCAAGTTGAGCCCAAGGTTCATTGGACCATAGGAGGTGATAGAACGTGTGGGTCTTGTTGCCTACAAGCTGAGACTACCTCAAGAGTTAGCAAAGATACATAATGTGTTTCATGTATCCATGCTTCGGAGATATATATCGGACCCATCGCATGTTATGCTTGTGGAAGAGGTTGAGTTGAATCTGGACTTGACATATGATGAGGAATCTGTTGAGATTCTGGATTCGGATAGTAAGGTTCTCCGAGGTAAGACCATCGAGCTGGTTAAAGTCTTGTGGAGACATAGTGGTGTTGAGGAAGCCACGTGGGAAAGGAAGGAAGACATGAAGAAGCAATTTCCTTACCTTTTTCCTCCAGGTAAATTTTGAGGACGAAATTTCTTAAGAGGGGGAGAGTTGTAACGCCCTGATTTTGGGCCTGGAAGTTTTAGAGTTTGAATCGGACCGGTCGAGAACGGTTCGAACCTTTAAGGGAGATTTAGGGAACACCTAGTTCGGGATGGTTTAAAATTATGGAAAAATATCTAAAAATCCTCATTTATTATATGAATGCTTATGGTGAAAACAATTTTACAAAATAAGGTTTGGAAATACTACATTTTGGTGTAGTGGCCAAATCACAGTTTTTGAAAAAGTTGACTAGTGACTGTTTTGTAAAGGATTGAAACTTTGAATATTTAAGGAGCTAATTTTACCAAAATGTTTTTAATCAGATTTCTCTTTATTTTGGGTGTTTTAATAATGATTTAATAAAGGGAATTAAAAGATAAAAATCTATTTTGACTTTCATAACTACTTTACGATCTTTTTCCCTCTTTTCATTTTCTCTCAACTTCCACTCAGCCAAACACATTTCCTCCATCAATTAGACTCTGATTTTCATTTCTTTTGATGAGATTTCAATCTCCTTTTGATTCCTAATCTTTTTCTCATCAAATCCTCTTGTTTTCACTTTGGATTTTCAAGGAAACTTGCCCAAATTAAGGAGAAATCGACCATTAGAGGTAAGCTTCATCCTTCTCCTCTAATGATCAGTTCTTTACTGAAATTCCCAAGTTATCAATCCTTTGTTAATGATTTTTGAGTTGCTTTAAGGTTGGAAACATGAAATTGTGTCAAAACTCATGGTTCTTGGAGAGATCTTGATGATTTTCATAACTATTGGTTAGGCTCTGTTTTGAGGTTGATTTCTAATGTATTTTGGATGGTAATTGATGTTATAAATGAGGTTTTATAAAACAAATCTCGAATAGGTTTGGATTCCTAAGTTTTGCATGCTAGATTGGTGGTTTTTGGGGTGGTTTTGGTGTTCTGTTGTAGCTGGAGGTTTAAGGATGAGTTTATGGTGATTTTTTGTGTTTATTGATGTTTAGAAATGATTAGAAGTGATAGATCTTGGTTGGGCTTTGTTTTGGAAGAGTTTGGATACGTTTTCGGTTGTTTTTAGTGGCCGAAATGATGCTTATGGGTATAGCAGCGAGTTTGATTAGTTGGGTGGTGATTTCAATGCATGATGATGCATTAATCCTCTGCTCTTATGTGTATTAAGCAGGGGAGGCATCTTCGGACGCCTTTGGTGTTGATCCGGAAGTGACGGGAGCTTAGATAGCGTTTCGGCGAGCAGGAAAAACGTAATCGATGAGTGCGAATTGTTTTAGAAGTCCTTGAGGGATAAAGAAACAAGGTTTAGGGATTAAGGATTGGTTTGAAACACCATCCTAAGTCCGGAAGTAAGTATGGCTAGATTTGCTCTCAATTATGTGGTTGTTGCCCCTAAAATGCTTTTACATGCTCTTGTTTTGAGATAGAAAAATTCCTACTGTTTTATGTATGATTTGTAGCATGAGATGATGCTTTGTAGAGATTTCATGAGATGGCATGTTGCATTGAAGAGTTTTGAGATTTTGACTTAATGCAAAGCATGTGTTATGATTTTGAAATGAGATGAGAAATTTTTGAGAAATGTGCATTAAAAACAAAAGGTGAGATGATGTTTTTGTCATAATATATTGGCATAGAAGATGAGATAGTTACCGGATATAATTGATCGATCAATAGGATGCGAGTGCACTATAAATTAAAATCCGTACGTGCTCTTTGGAGTTGGGCAATGGAGGTAGTGCCATCCAAATCCAAAGTGAGAATCCAATGATGAGAGATACCATCGGGGTAGGACTTGGTGAAATACCCAAGCTTTGTGGCGATGAGAGATACCGCCATGAGAGTTCGGTGATGAGAGATTCCATCGGGGTAGGACTTGACTTTGAGTCAAGCTATCCGCATAGCTGAGTAAAGATGAAATGTGAAATTCCAATATAATATATGAAAATGTATTTGATTCACATGTACCAAATGTTGAGATGATTTATGCTATGAGAAATGCATATTAGATTTGAATATGAAATGCTTTAGTTTTCACAAGCATGTGTATGGCTTTGCCATGAGATTTGCAATGGTTTTAGTGCATGAGATAGAATAAGGGTACATGTGTTTTCAAATGGAGATTTGCTTTGAAAAGGTTTTCAAGCATGAGATAGAATGAGCATGTTGTAGAAAATGGCTTTTGAGAAAGTATTTTGAATAATGCATTGTTGTGTTGGTTTTCTTTAGAGCTTGCCTCACTAAGCAAACATGCTTACGCTCTCTTTTAATAACAATGCAGATAATTGAAGTGATTTTGGGCAGCAAGAAGGTTAAGAACATCCAAGGAAGTGTAAAGCTCATGTATGGTGGTGTTTTTACATACTTTAGTTTTGATATTTGGCAATGGGGCTTCAAGATTGTATTGGGAGATGTGTTTTGAACTCCCTATGTTTGTAGCAAGATTGTTATGGCATTTGTGGTTTGTAAATGGTCTTAAATGGTTTTGGTTTGAGGTTTGAGGTCCATATTTGGTTCATGAGGATAGGAAGCATGCCTATAGACTAAATGTTCATGTGTTTGATGCCATGCTCTAGCTTAAGCCTCTTTTATATGTTCCTTGAAGTTTAATCTTGTTGCTGGTATGTTTCGGTATGATTTGGGATATGTTTGGATGAGATAAGAAGTGAAAACCCAGAAAATTATGTTGTTGTAGGGCAGGGTGTATCGAAACACCCTTATCTGTTTCGAAACAGGGGCTCGAAATGGCCATAGTGTTTCAGAACGGATGAAGGTGTTTTAGAACACTTTGACTACTAGAGATGGATGTTCCGATACTGGTCTCTGAACGCACCCGAATACCGAAAGGGTCAACACTGTTTCGATACCGGTGTTTCGATACGAAGATCAGAGTTCCGAAACGGCTGACCGTTAGATTGCAGATTTGAATCGTTCAAGTTCTCATGTTTTACATTTTAGTCTTGAATGTTGTGCATGCAATTGTTTGAACTTGGAATGTCCTTTTAAGCTGAAATTTAATATAGAGGCATGTAATATGACTAATTACATAATGGTAATCTTAAAATATGCAAAGTCCCATATTTTCCAAAATTTACATTTTGGTCCCTAAAAGTGTAAATCTTGCAATTGAATCCCTAATTGATTTCCGATCGTTGTGCTTTTCTCTCCTAAGATTCCTGAGTAAACACATAGGCTTTATGTGCATCTAGAAAAGATATAAAAAAGGTTGTTAATCAAGGTTGACTTTCGGGTTGACTTTGGTTTTCCCCGTGTAATCTTCGTAGTTTGGGTCAAGCGTCCGGGCTAATGGGGTTACACGCCGAACGAGTAATAAAGTGAGTGAGTGAGTATCGTCTTCACAGGGATTGGAGGTATTCACTCTTTGCGGTAACAATATTGAATGAACTTTTAGCAGGTGTAAATGTTGTAGTAAAAGAGATGGTGTAAAATAATGTTGTAGCAAAATAGTGCAAAGAAAGATGAGATAGCAATATGATGAAAAGGTCCCCTTTCGTATGCAAAACTCACTACAGAATGACTGGCTGGGAATGATGGACAACCTAAACTAAGCTTCTTAACGATACTAAGGCCCTTTAGGTATCTTCTATGCTAGGCGGGATTTGCTAAAAGTGTTCCTAAACTATCTCTAGCCAGGAAACTGGGAGTCAGAAATGCTACAGCAATACCTCTCAGTGTAAACTTTTAACACTCCCTACCCTTCGTGAAGTATCCTTCTTAGCCCTTGAATCCTATCACTTATCTCTAAGGTAGGTTAGAGTCTACCTCTCGACAGCCACTCCATTGCTTATGGGGGTTCTAAGGCTAGATCTCTCGATTACTAACCTCAACAAACACTTAAAGAACGACCAACTCTCGAGGGCTCTTACAAATTTAAGGAAATAAAACACATAACCAAAGCATAGAACACGATAAACACTGAAAAACTATAGCATGCATTAAAGAGTACTTAAAATAAAATCATCCATCAAACCCAAGCAACCTAAAACAATTCGTGGTTGGGTAATATCATCCAACGTATCATTGTGATAACATCACCAAAGAAAAAGATATTGTTGAGTGGATCAATAAAGCAATATAAGCCAAGAGGGGGTGAATTGGATTTTTAGAACTTTGGTGGTGGAATGAAAAATTAAAAATGATAGACAATAAGATTTAAAGCGGTTCAAGTTCCAATCGAACTCTACATCCACTACCTTAGCTTCACCAAGGATTTTCCAACAATCCACTAATTGTTCTTCCTCTTTTCTAGGCTAAGGAGGTAACCTTTACAATACCGGTCAAATTTTCTACCCAAAATTTGACCCAATCCTCACACAAGAAATACAAAGAAGATGAAGGCTAAAACAAGTATCTCTCCATACAAAATGTAGCCCTTTTACACGCACTCAACCCAATTTAATAGATAAGAATGGAAATTACAATTTCACAATTGGGGTTTACAAGAAATAATGGGATTTTGGCACAAATGCTTGGCTTTAATGTTTGGATAATGCTTTGGAGATCAATAGTTGTTGTTGGAGCTTTTAGAGGTCTCTTTTATACCTTCTCATTGAATTCTATCCGTTGGGGTTGTTGCATTCATCAATATAGCCGTTGGGATGTTATCTTCCCTCTATAAATGCAGTCTGCAACCACTCGTTTCGAAACGCCTGATCCTGTTTCGAAACATACCAAAATAGAAAGAGCCATTGGGGTGTAATAAATAGGCCGTACCGAAACGGGCACGATCATTTTGATACGCTAAAAGCCCGTTTTGAAACTCGTTTCGAAACATTTTGCCACTCAAAGCCTGTATCGAAACGGCTTGGAAGCGTTTTCATACGCCTTAACGACAAGTTTAAATTCAGTTGAAAAATTCAAGTTTTAAAACTCTAAACCGACTAAAATTTTTTTGGCTCTTATATTACTTCTCCCCCTTTTTGTTAGATCAAAAAGAATAATAAACAAGGCTCAAAAAAAGAAGAAACAAGGTTAAAAGAAATAAACAACATAATATAGATTCATATAATTCAAATATCCAAACATAAAACTTAAAGCAATAAAGTTTAAAGCTCAATCCCAAACCAAACAATCAAACCATAGGTTCATAAAAACATAAATAAAATAGAGGTGCAAACTTAGTTCTAATATGATAATCTAATATGAGATGCAATAAAGACCCTAAGTCTCGTCATCATCACCATCAACATCCGAAGAATCATCATCGTTCTTAGCTTGAGAACAACGAAAGGTCATCCATTGACCATAGAAGGTAGAGAATGACAATTCCATCGATTGATGTTGATTCTCAAGGGCGGTGAGATGATCCTCCATGGATTGCAAACGAGTATTGATAGCACCAAGACCCGACTCCATCGTGTTGAACCGCTCGGTGAGGAAAGCCATAAGAGCTTCATTGTTAGGACCCAGAGCTTGAGGTTGTGGTGCAACTTGAGGTGGAGGGGCATGCCTATCAACTCGTTCCCATTGGCCAAGAGTGTAATGGAACCCAGACTTGTGGAGAGAAGATTCACCAATCTTGTTCTTACGGGGTTCCGGAGAATCATAGGAGCAATCAAAGTTGAGCATGCCAAATATGTAGCTCAAAATAGTCTCATAAGTGAAGGATTTAAGAGCATCAGTTTCACGAAGCTTCACATTATTGACCATCTCAGCGAACATAATCTTGACAAGATTTGGCCGTTCTCCTCGGCGAAAGCACTCTAGCCAAAAATAATCAACTTGACGAATATAAGAGAATTTACCTTCGGAAGGGCAGATAAACCATGAAATCATCAAGTGAAGGAAACGGTCATGAGCATCCAAAGAAAGCACGAAACCGGTGTGAGCACCAAAGTGGGTCTCATCCTCAATGCCTTCATTCTTAAGCACGAGAGCATTCTCTAAAAAGGATATGTTGATAACAAAATTCCTCCCCAAGAGATATGACTCAATGTCAATGACTTCGGAGTGATCTTCATTATCAACGAGCTGGGCATTTGAGTAGAAAATGAGAACCATGTGCTTGTAGATAATATCTGGTATATTCAAGAAAGCCATGAAGTTCCATTCTTACAAACGCTCTAGATAGCGGAAAGCGAAACGCTCAGAATCAAGGAATGGGACATCAACAACACGCTCACGACGAACGACAATATCCTTGACATAAGAGAAACGATCCTTCATCTCTGGAGTCCGAAGACTTTTGAGAAAAAGTTGGGTGAGATTAGGACGGATATTGACTTGACTCTTCAATCGATTGAACCATCTTACGTTTCTTGTTAGCATTTTCCATTGAAAAATCCTAAAAACATAAAGCAAGCAATTTTAAAAATTGAAGTGTATGCACGAATATCCTCAATTCAATCCAAAGACAAATCCCATTTAGGTTTAAAAAGACTTTAAAAAATTTAAGAGAAAACAACTTTTGAAAAACTAAAAAATATACGAGTAAAAAATAATATACTCGAACCAAAAATTTTAAGATTTTGAAAATTTTTTACAAGTTTTGAAAAACCCAAGATGCAAAATATATAATCTATACAAAATTAAAATTTTCTAACCTAAATTTCGAATAAAATCAAAGGAAAAAGAAAAAAGAAGAAAATATACCCTAGATGGGGATTTTGGATGAATGAATGGAAAATCTTGCACAAGATTGTTGAGGCTTGCTTAGACTTGAGTTTGTGTGTAAAAGCCCTCAAGATTTGATGAAAAACAATGAGGTTTAGAGGGTTTTATAGGGAAAAATTGGGTTAGGGTTTTTAGGGTTTTTGAAGAGTTTTAATTAAAAGTGAATTTGTCATTAAAGACCCCTTTTTAAAGTCGTCCGCATACACATTTCGGAACAGGCACGATCGTTCCGAAACATGGGTACCGAAACGTTGACTGATGTTTCGAGTCTAGTTAACCGTTCCGATACGGCTTTGACCGTATTGAATCCCACGTGTTGACCCGTAACAAAACTCGTTTCGATACACTTCTTGGCAAAGGCAAATCATTTCGAAACCCTTTTAAGGCATTTCGGAACACCCTAGTCATAGATTACTCTTTTAAGGCACCCATATCGAAACTGTTAGACTCGATTCGATACACCAAGGCTTGGAGGTGCAGATGAGGCTCTAGTATTGCAAAAAAAAATGAATTTCATGAAGTTTTATATGCATAAATGACATGAAAGAGCAAGAAAGACATGTATAAATAAAAACATACTCCCCCTAACTATTAGCATGGGTGAAATAAGGAGTAGAAACACATAAACATGGCATTTTTCAAGAAATCAAGCAATTTAAGCACAAAAAGGTCCTAAAAGGTCAAGATAGGCTAGTTAGACCTAACTCTCTCCTAAGGGACCAAAAACGCTCCTTATCTAAAGGCTTTGTAAAAATGTCTCCTAGTTGGTTTAAGGTGTCAACGAATTCTATAGCAACATCTTCCTTAAGGACATGATCTCTAATGAAATGATGCCTTATTTCTATATGTTTGGTTCTAGAGTGTTGAATGGGATTTTTAGTTAAGCATATGACACTAGTGTTATCACACTTAAGGGGTATGGTTTCAACTTTAATATCATAATCTAAGAGTTGTTGCTTCATCCAAAGGACTTGAGCACAACAACTCCCTAAGGATATGTACTCGGCTTTGGTGGTAGATGGAGCTACACTATTTTGTTTCTTAGAGAACCGAGATATGAGCATACTACCTAAGAATTAACATGTTCCCAAAGTACTCTTCCTATCGATTTTACACCCCCATAATTCGCATCCGAATAAGCATAAAGGTTGAAGGTTGAGTCTCTAGGGTACCAAAGACCTAAACAAGGGATATCTCTAAGGTACCTAAAGATTCGCTTAACGGCTATAAGGTGAGACTCTCTAGGACTAGCTTGAAACCTAGCACACAAGCAAACACTAAACAATATATCCTATCTACTTGCGATAAGGTAAAACAAAGATCCAATCATAGAGCGATAAAGCTTAGAGTCAACACACTTACATCCTTCATCTTTGTCAAGCTTTGTAGATGAGATCATTGGTGTGGCTTGAGGCTTTGCATTCTCCAAGCCAAACTTCTTGAGCATATCCTTGATGTACTTTGCTTGATTGATGAAGGTGTCATCCTTCCTTTGCTTGATTTGGAGTCTCAAAAAGAATGAGAGCTCCCTCATCATGCTCATCAGGAATTCACCTTGCATTAACTTAGCAAACTCTTCACAATGACACTCATTAGTAGATCCAAAAATAATATCATCAATATATATTTGTACTACTAAGATGTCATTTTTATACCTTTTTATGAAAAGTGTAGTGTCCACCTTACCTTTTTCAAAACCTTTTTCAATCAAAAAGTTTGAAAGTCTTTCATATCAGGCTCTAATAGCTTGTTTTAAACCATAAAGTGATTTAGTTAGTTTGAAAACATGATTTGAAAATTTTGAATCTTGAAAACCCGATGGTTGTTCCACATACACTTCCTCATTTATAAAACCATTTAAAATGCGCTTTTAACATCCATTTGAAAAGGCTTGAAATCATGATAACATGCATATGCAAGCAACATCATAATGGATTCCATTCTAGCTACGGGTGCATAGGTTTCATCAAAACATATTCCCTCTTCTTGAATGTAACCTTAAGCAACTAATCTAGCTTTATTTCTCACAATGTTACCACTCTCATCTAGTTTATTCCTAAAACCCATTTAGTTTCTATAGTAGATTGATTACTAGGCCTTTCAACTAATGTCCATACATTACTTATCTCAAATTGATTTAACTCTTCTTGCATAGCCATAATCCAAAAGTCATCTTTTAATGCTTCTTTAATGTTCTTAGGCTCTATGCATGAGATAAAAGCAACATGATTCATGAGTTTAAGAGAAGATCTAGTAGTTACCCCCATGGATGGATCACCCAAGATTTCACCACCTTTGACATAGTTGTACTCCCTTGGGTAGCTCATTCCTTTTCCTCAAGAGCCAAGTCCTTCAAGGCTTCAAGAGGTGGATCTTGTGTATCCTCTTCTTTCGTTGGAATCTCATCCTCATTTGAAGTTTGTCCTCCATCAAAGGCATCAAAGATTCTTACATCATCATCATCACAAGAATCCTTCCTCGGAAGGAGGTTATCATCGAATACAACATGAATAGACTCTTCTACTACTAAAGTTATCCTATTAAGTACACGATAGCCTTTAGAGTTTAAGGAATAACCTAAGAAAAATAGCTTCATCACTTTTAGCATCAAATTTACCTAAGTTATCTTTCACATTGTTGAAAACAAAACACTTGCAACCAAATGGATGAAAATAGCTAATGTTAGGCTTTTTAGATTTTAAAATCTCATATGGTGTTTTCTTTAAAAGTGGCCTAATCATTACTCGGTTTACAATGTAGCAAGAGGTGTTTGTGGCTTCCGCCCAAAAATATTTAGGTAAATTGTTTTCACAAAGCATGGTTCTAGCCATTTCTTGTAAAGTCCTATTTTTCCTCCCAACTACTCCATTTTGTTGAGGAGTTCGAGGAGCCGAAAAATTGTGGCTAATACAATTTTCATTTAAAAACTCTTCAAAACCTAGATTTTGAAATTCGGTTCCATGATCACTTCTAATATGAGAAATTTTAAGTTCAAGATCATTTTGAGTTAATTTTGAAAATGTGATGAATTTTTCTAAAGCCTCATCTTTAGTACTTAAGAATAGAACCCAAGTAAATCTAGAATAGTCATCAACAAGTACAAATGCATACGATTTACCACCCAAGCTCATAGTTCTAATAGGCCTAAATAAATCCATGTGAATAAGTTGTAAACACCTACTTGTAGAAACATCATTAATGGATTTAAAGGATGATCTATGTTGTTTACCCTTAGAGCATGCATCACAAATTTTGTCATTTGAGAACTTAATTTTGGGCAAACCTCTAACTAGATTTAGGGAAACTAATTTTTCTAAAACACTAATGCTAGCATGTCCTAGTTTCATATGCCATAGCCATGCATCATTTTCATTTTGTGCAACAAAACATGCATGTGATGCATGAATGTCATCTAAATGCACCATGTATATATTATCTATGCGATGACCAATGAGCATTATATTATTTGATTTAATGTCAACAATTTTGCACCCATTTTTATCAAATAAGACATTAAACCCTTTGTCACACAATTGGCTAATGCTCAATAAATTATGTTTTAGACCATCGACATATAAAACATTTTCAATGAGAATAGAAGAGTGATTACCTATGGATCCAATACCTTTAATGTGTCATTTGAAGTTGTCACCAAATGCCACTACTCCTCCACTTTTTGGCTTTAAGTCCGTGAATCGACTCTTGTCTCCGATCATGTGCCTCGAGCATCCACTATCAAGGTACCAAGAGTTTTGACTTTGTGCTTTGGCCTTGTAGCAATGCCCCCTACAAACAAAGATATTAAGCTTTAATTTTTGGTACCCAAATCATTTTGGGTCCACGAGTGTTAGCTCCCAAAAGCTTGGTTCCCTTAGGAATCCAAGGTGACATAGCAACAACATTATTAGACTTGACGAGTTCCTTAGGAACCCATACACTTCTAATTTTTCTTAGTTCTATTATGCCTACGGAAGCCACTTTGTTTGTAGTTATATGTCTTTCTCTTAGGTTGGTTAGTTCTAGAGGATTCACCTATCTCATTTTTCACATTACCAACTTTTTTGAAAGACTCATTGAGCTTGTTAAGCTCATCTAACACCATTTGGTGTTCACTATTGCATTGAGAAATAAGATTGTTTAAGTCTACATTTTCATCTTGAAAGAATTTAAGTTCATCTTGTAAACCTAAGATCTTTTTCTCAAATTTTAAGTTAGCTTGAGAAAGCGAGTCATTTTTAGCATTTAATTCCGAAATAATCTTTTTATTTCTTATGACCGACTCTTTATACTTCTCAACTAACTCATCATATACCTCTTGTAACTCATCATAAGCATCATGCAATTCATCAAATGTAAAATCTAAAGATGATGAGTTAGAGGTTTCCATGGAGGAATCGTCCTCGAGAGCCATGAGGCAAAGGTTGGCCACTTCGTGTTCCTCATCCTCGAATGACTCCTCATCACTCAAAGTAGCAAGCTTGGCTTTGAGCTTCTTCTTTTTCTCAAAGCCCTTCTTCTTGAGTTGATGGCACTCCGAACGAATATGACCCGATTTTTTGCACTCAAAGCAAATGATTTGATCCCTCTTTTCTTATTTGTTTTTGGTTTTGAAGTCTATTTTTCTTTGAATCTTCCTTCCTCAGTTGGACCTCATAAACCGTGAGAACCTTTTGGCTATCATAGCCAATTCTTCTAGGTCTTCCTCCTCACTAGAAGTGCTCTCCTCATGTAGTGAAGCTTTGAGAGCCACTCCTATCTTCTTCTTATTATCTACCTCTAGCTTCTTCACTCTTCTCTCTTCCTTCTTCCTTTCATCTTCCCTTTCTTGCTTCATTATCTCATGAGTTAGGAGAGAACCCACTAGCTCATCAAGCTTGAGTGTCTTCAAATTTTTGGCCTCAATGATGGCAGTTCTCTTCCCATCCCAAGACTCGAGAAGTGAGTAGTGTAGCTTCCAAACTAGTTTGTCTTCCTATATTATCTCTCCAAAACCCTTTAGCCCGTTGACGATTGTTGGGGAACGATCAAACATCTTTGACACGGTTTCGTCGGGCTCCATTTTGAAATTCCCATAGCTAAGATTGAGAATTCCAATCTTTCTCTCCTTCGCATCACTTGTTCCTTCATAAGTGGTCTCAAGTGTATCCCACACTTCCTTAGCACTTTTGATGGAGGAAACTTTGGAGTAGATGTCGGGACCGAAAGAGCAGAACAACATGCGGAGAGCTTTATCATTGATTTGAATCTCCTTAGCACTTGTTCTTTCATCTCATTTTTCTTCTTTAACACCAATCTTCCTTCGTCGCCTCTCTTCATCGGAATATAGGGATCATCTTCAATAACATCCCAAACTAGATAATCGTTGGATTTAATGAAGAGGCGCATTCGGTTCTTTCAAAAGGGGTAGTTATCACCGTTGAAGAAAGGCGGTTTGGTGGTTGATTGAGACTCGTATATGTTTGACCCGGAGGTAGAATCCATGACTTGATTTATGGTTGATCACACTCTTCCTAGGAACTCCTTTTGTGGTTGTTAATCCTTCAAAGAGGTAGGCTCTAATACCAATTGTTTAGTGGATCAATGAAACAATATAAGCCAAGAGGGGGTGAATTGGATTTTTAGAACTTTGGTGGTGGAATGGAAAATTAAAAATGATAGACAAGAGGATTTAGAGTGGTTCAAGTTCCAATCGAACTCTACATCCACTACCTTAGCTTCACTAAGGATTTTCCAACAATCCACTAACTGGTCTTCCCCTTTTCTAGGCTAAGGAGGTAACCTTTACAATACCGGTCAAATTTTCTACCCAAAATTTGACCCAATCCTCACACAATAAATACAAAGAAGATGGAGGCTAAAACAAGTATCTCTCAATACAAAATGTAGCCCTTTTACAAACACTCAACCCAATTGAATGGATAAGAATGGAGATTACAATTTCACAATTGGGGTTTACAAGAAATAATGGGATTTTGGCACAAATGCTTGGCTTTGATGTTTGGATAATGCTTTGGAGATTAATAGTTGTTGCTGGAGCTTTTAGGGGTCCCTTTTATACCTTCTCATTGAATTCTAGCCGTTGGGGTTGTTGCATTCATCAATATAGCCGTTGGGATGTTATCTTCCCTCCACAAATGCAGTCTGCAACCACCCGTTCTGAAACGCTCCATCCTATTTCGAAACAAACCAAAATAGAAAGAGCGTTGGGGTGTAATAAATAGACCATACCGAAACGGGCACGATCATTTCGATACGCTAAGAGCCCGTTTCGAAACTCGTTTCGAAACATTTTGCCACTGTCAAAGCCTGTATCAAAACGGCTTGGAAGAGTTTCGATACGCCTTAACGACAAGTTTAAATTCAGTTGAAAACTTCAACGGTCATATTTTTTAAACCAAGTTTGAATTCTATTTCGAAACGTTTGAGGTCATTTCGATACTACCGTATCGAAACGGGTCAAACTGTTCCAATGTTCTTCATCCGTTTCGAAACCTATTCCGAAACAGAGATTAACAGTTTGAAAATCGTTCCAGAATGCCTAAAGGCCGTTCCGAAACGGTGACTCGAAAATCATTGTTTTGGCTTGATAAACACTTAGAAAAGATTTGACAAGTTGAGGTTTTGACTTAAACATTTTTCTTTAAATATATAGAGAGGTTTTGAGGACTTAAAAATTCATTTTCCATTTTTCAATTTAGTCCTTAAATTATTTAGTTATATCAAAATCAATTTATCGGTTTCATAGATATGAAAAGGAAATGCTAAAGCGACAAAAAGAAAGGTAAACTCCCTCTCCGCCATAGACTGCCCGAGTGTCCTAGGTCCACCGCCTCTCTCGAGGCTGGCGAGGCCACTCCTTGGAGCTTCAACGATGGAGGACACCAAGTGGAGAAGATGAAGATGAACGCTTCTCTCTTCTTGCAACTTTCTCTCTCTTTGCTCTCTTCCGCCTCCTCTGTTCCTCCTCCTTCTTTATATAGTGGAGGCCCCTAGAGTTTTGTGCCCTAAAGATTCATTGATGATCACAAGGAATATCCAGCGACAAGCTCTGCCACGAGGGGACAATGAGGACAGTCTGCAGGTGGGTACCGGCTGCTGCACATGTTAGGTTGTCCTTTTCTGCATATTCACGTGCTTCTACAGCTCACGTGCTTCTTACAACTCACGTGTTGGCCAATATCTGTTTCCACTATGCTATAGCAATTCTCGACGCCAGCTTTCTCTCGCTAGACTCCCTTCCTACGCATCATCAAACCCAAAACCATCCTTCCGAGTAGTACCCCTCAACATGGACTAATAACCAGCAAAAGTAAAGATGCACACAGAAGAAGAAAATGTAACCTAAATGCAGTCTAAATGCTATGATATGGGCTCAAGAACATGAAAATGCTATAGCAAAAAGGTATGAAAACAAGGATATTCATGAAGTTATCATTGCTCATTCATGCGCATTGTTAATTCTCCTTTGTGTACATCAATCAAAGCTCTACCAATAGCAAGAAAAGGTATTCCTAATATAATTGGGATATTAGCATCAACTTCATATTCTAAAACAATAAAGTCGACTGGAAATATGAATTTATCTACCTTTACCAACACATCCTCAATCTTACCCTTAGGATGTGCGAAAGATTCATCCGCCAACTGAAGTGTCACGGTAGTGGGCCTTGATTCAATACCAAGCTTCTTGAACACCAACATCGGCATTAAGTTAATGCTAGCCCCCATGTCACATAGTGCCATACCCATGAATTTATTGTCAATGGTGCACGAGATAGTGAAACTCCCTAGATCTTTAAATTTTGGTGGCAACTAATTGATTATCCTGGCATTGCATCCTTCGGTAATAAATATAGTCTCAAATTTTCCAAATTTCCTTTTTTTGGACAAGACATCTTCCATGAATTTCACGTAATTGGGCATCTGCTCGACTGCTTCCACTAATGGAAGATTGATATGCAATTGCTTTAGTACTTCCAAGAAACGCTTAAATTGTTGATCCTTCTTATGCTTCTGTAACCTTTCGGTGACGGTGGATAAATATATATTGGTTTTGTTGGCTTTGCCAAAAGTTCGCTGGTATCAGACTTTTTTCTGGCATCATTTTGCTCACTGGCACCAGTCTACTTATTGACATTAGTCTGATGGCTGGCAATGCTTCCATCCTCTTCTTTGTTATCCGGCTCTTGTGGTACATTACTGGTCTTTTCTCTTCCTTTTTACAATGAACTGACTTGTAACACCCCAATTTTGGGCTTGGAAGTTTAGGGTCTGAACCGGACCGGTCTGATTTTTGGTTCGAATATAAAAGGTGGTTTTAGGGAAAACCTAGTTCGGGTTGCATTAAAAATATGGAAAAAAATATCTAAAAATCCTATTTTAATATATATAAGAGAGTGGTGAAATCAATTTTACAAAATAAGGTTTGGAAGTGTGACATTTCGAATTAGTGACTAAAATGTAATTTTTGAAATGTTTAGTGGTGACTGTTTTGTAAGGATTGAAACTTTGAATCTTTAAGGAGCTAATTTACCCAAGATTGATTTCTCCAGATTTTTATTAGTTTTTAATGATTCATTTAATGTTTAATTAATTAAAGGAGAATGGGAAAAACCTATTTTGAGATTTCATAACTAACTTTCTTGAAAACTTTCTCATCTCATTTTCTCTCAAAATTCCCTCAGCCAAACACATTTCTACAGCAACTTTTCTTTTGATTTTCACACCAAATGATGAGATTTCAATCATCAAATGATTCTTAATCCTTTCTACATCAAATCCTCTTCATTTGCTTATTGAATTTTTCAAGGATTTTGGCTCTAATCAAGGAGAAATCTACATTTAAAGGTAAGGATGTTCTTCTCCTCTAAATAATCAGTTCTTTACTGAAATTCCCAAGTTCTCAATCCTTAAATTAAGTTTTATTAAAGGTTTCAATGTTGTGATCTTGATTTTGGCTTAAAACTCAAGATTTGGATTTAATCTTAAAGAAATTCGTGGTGATTGTTTGGGCTCTGTTTTGAGATGACTTTTTAATGTATTTTGGCTGTTTAATGATGTGAAATTGATGTTTAATCAATGCAATCCCGAATAGGTTGATTTTCCTAAGTTTTTACTTATGAAAATGGTGGTTTTTGGGGTGATCTTGGTGTTCTGTTATAGCTGGAGGTATAAGGACGAGTTTAGGTTCTTTTTGGATGTTAATTGATGTTTAAGAATGTTTAGAAGTGAAGGATCTTGGTTGGGTAATGTTGTGGAAGAGTTTGGATGTGATTTCGGTTGTGTTTGGTAGCCGAAATGTTAGTTTTGGTGAGAGCAGCGAGTTTAGGTGTTAAGGCTGAAGATTTTAATGCATGATGATGCATTAATCCGCTGCTTTGATGTGTTTAAAACAGGGGAGACATCCTCGGATCCTTGTGGTGTTGATCCGGAGGCTTGAACGGCATTTCGGCAAGCTTGCGAAACGGAATTGGTGAGTGGAGTTGGATTTCTGGCTTTGTATCGAATATTTGAAGGTTTGGGAGCTTAGTTTAAGTCTAATCAACTTAACTAAGCTCAAGAGTAAGTTTTCGGAAAACTCTCTTGGGTGAGCCATGGATTGGTTCGATGCATTAGTTGATAATTGCATGTTTTAATTTTGTTTTTGAAAGCATGTTTAGCATGGTTAATGCTGGTTATGTAAGCCATTTGTTGAAGGATGCTCAAGGTAAGAGATCCTTGGTTTGATTTGTTAAAAATGCGGATAGATGCATAGTGATGCATGTTGTTAAATGGCTTTGTTTAAGATGCTTAAAAAATAGTGGATTAATGATGATGATTGATGTATATCGGCAAGTGATGTATTGGTTTTAAAGTACTTGAATTGGATATAGTTAGCCGGCTATAGGATTGGGTGCACCGTGAATAAAGTCGCCTTGGATGTTGAGGGGTTGTAATTGTACCGTAAACTCCATCCAAGTACACTAACGAGATGTTTAGATCACAATGGTGGTTAAAAGTCCATGTGTGGATCTTGTGTTGTGTGTCCCGTGTTCTCGTTGGTGATGTTATACAACTACCGATGAGTGATGTGGAGGGGTTGTGATTGTACCGTTAAACTCCATCACGGGTGTTGAGGGGTTGTGATTGTACCGGTAAACTCCACCTTGTGTGTTTGGTAGTGTGTATGAAGTGTATAGGACAACGCTTGTAATCCGCGTATCCGATTGTGTTTTATGTTGTAAAAGGTTATGGATTATCACTTGAATGCCAATATGACATGTTAATGATATTGAAGCATGAGATGCTTGATGTGAATGCAATGTTGCATGGATAATGATGTTTAAGAGTTAAAGGCATTATGGAAAGTGTTTTATAAAGTGCATTATTGTGTTGTTTCTTTAGAGCATGCCTCACTAAGCATTTGTGCTTACGCTCTCTCTCTTGAACCAATAATGCAGATAATTGAGGTGTTGAGGGCAGCAAGGAGGCTAAGAATCCAAGGGAAAGCTAAGCTCATGTATGGTGACTATTTTCACAACATTATTAGATTTTGATATTTGGCAATGGGAACCTAGGTTGTGTTTTTGGGAGATGTTTTGGACTCCCTAGTTGTGGGTTAATGCCTTAAGTGTTTTGGATATGTAATTGGCCATTTTGGTGCTTGCTTTGATGGTTGTTTTCTTTGGATATTAGGATGTATGCCTATAGTCTTGTGAATTTTCCTAATTGTTGCCATGATCGTTTTTTGATGATGCAAACATGTACCTATTATGCATGATGACTTGTTGGCATGATTAGGATGTGTTTGAGTGATTAAATGTATGTTAAACCAGCAAAATCTGCATTTTCTGGGCAGTCCGTATCGGAACGGGCACTAACGTTTCGAAACGGGGGCCTATAGTGGCCTTCGTGTATCGAAACGGGTAGAGGCCGTTCCAAAACACTTTTGCCACTGACAGGCCCTGTTTCGATATTGGTCTCGAAACGAACCCGCATTTCGGGACGGTCAACCCCCGTTCCGAAACACTAGACCGTTGGGCACTGATTTGAATGGTTTAGGGTTTGCAAGCTTTACGTTTTAGTCCCGAATTTTGTATTTGCAATTTCTTGAGTTTGAGATGTCCGTTTGAAGTGAAATTTGACAGGGAAGCATGTAATATGACTAATTTGATTTTGGTAACTTAAAAATCAGCAAAGTCTCTCATCTTTATAGAATTTACATTTTGGTCCTTAACTTTGTATGTTGTGCAATTGAGTCCCTTATTGCTTTCTGATCGCTGTGATTTTCAAGTATGCTTTTCTCAAGAGTATGCTTAAGGTTAATGAGCATCTAGATAAGATTAAAAAGAAAAAAAAGGTCGATAATCAGGGTTGACTTTCGGGTCGACTTTGGTTTTCCCCGTGTAATCTTCGTAGTTCGGGTCAACCGTCTAGGCCGGGCTAAGGGGGTTACATTTGGTGGTATCAGAGCTAAGTTCTCGAGTAAACGGGAATTGTTATGTGGGTGATGTATGTATGATTGCATGATGTGCCTTTTTGAATGAAAGTGTGATGTGTGAATTGTAAAGTATGTTGCAATTGTGATGTTATGCTGTGTTGAAGCATGTTAGAGGGACCCATTGCCATATCAAAACTAATGAAATGAATTGTTTGTTTGAAAATGAGCTTGAGTACTTGGATTTCTTACCTTGCTGAGCCTAATTATGTTTATTGCATTTGTGTTAGTGCATTGTTTAGTGAATGGGACCTCGTAGAGAGACGAGAATTAATACGCGAGCTATGGCTCAGAATGAGAATGAGAACAATGCAGAAAATGTTGTGGATATCCCTCCTCCTCCTAGTGGTGGACCGCCCGGTGGTGGTGGTGCTGGAGGTGATGGAGCTGGTGTTGGTGTTGGTGCTGGGGTCGCTGGACCTGAAGTTGGGCAGGGGCAAGCTGCTCCTGACATGATAGTGTTGATACAGGCTATTGCTGGAGCCTTTCAGGCAGCAGTAGCTGGAGCTCATGGAGCTGAGCATCAGAGTGATGCTAATGCGAGATTACCTTTGGAATGTTTGCGCAGTCTGGGAGGGACTGAGTTCAGAGGTTTGTCTGCTGAGGGTTCCGAATCTTTGTTGGGAAGTACCATGAGGATATTGGGACAGATGAACTGCAATGATGTGCAGAAGCTAGGATGTGTGGTATCGCTGTTTCATGATGATGCGTATACCTGGTGAACAACCATTGTCTCCAGAATGGAGGAAACTGATGTAACTTGGATGTTCTTTCTGAGCGCGTTCAAGCGGAAGTATCTAGTTGTGCGATACCTGGATGAAAAGAAAAGGGAGTTCATGTCTCTTACTCAAGGGAGCATGACAGTGGCTGAGTACGAGATCCAGTTTGTCCGTCTCAGTCAGTACACACCTGAGCTTATTCCTGATGAGCGGGAAAGGTGTGAACGTTTCCGGTATGGTTTGGTGACGGATGTAAAGACCTTTATGCTTGCCGCTGAGTACACTGATTTTGATGTGCTGATTAGTAGGGCGAAGGACATTGAGCGGAACCTGGGTTTATCTTCTAGAGGTGTTGGTTCTAGCTCGGGCAAGAGAGCTGTTGAGTATAGTTTCGGTGGTGGACGGAACAAGAGAGGACGAGATAGGAGGTATCAGTCTTCTGCTAGGCGTGGTGGTGGAGGGAATGGTGTGCCTGTTCAGGGGGACAGGGCGAGAGCCGATCAGAACACATGTTGGGCGTGTGGATCACGTGGTCATTTGAGGCGAGAGAGGTGCAGGCTCATGTTGTAGTGACTGGTAATTCATGCTGGAATTGTGGTTCGGCAGACCACATGAGGAGGGAGTGTTCTTTGTTGGCTGGTGGCGGTCAGGGACGTGCTCCTGGAGTTGTTGCACCACAGAGAGGTCGTGGGCGCGGCCGTGGTAACTTCCAGCGCAGAGATGATGGTGGAAGGAATGTGGCACAAGTGGTGGCAGTCCAACCTGAGGGTGGTGGCCAGGCTCGAGTGTATGCTTAGCGAGAGGGGAGGAATGACACGGATGTGATCGCAGGTACCTTCACTTTGCAATCCTTGTCATTACTTTCCTTGATTGATTCTGGATCTACACACTCATACATATTGCGTGAACATGCTCAATTGCTTGGTTTGCCTGTTGAGTCTTTGGATGTTGGTATGCGTGTAACTAGTTCCTTTGGTGAGACCGTTGTGACACGGAAGTTGTATAGAAGATGTCCTCTGGTTGTGCAAAACCATGTTTTTCATGTTGATCTCATGGAATTGCCTTTCTATGGTTTTGATGTGATCCTTGGTATGGATTGGCTTGTTGAACATCGAGCTATGGTGGATTTTGAGAACAAGTGAGTTTCGTTGAAGCTTGCGGATGATTATGAAGTAGTGGTGGTTTGTGAGAATGTGAAGTTTCTTTCCAATGTGGTGTCAACATTGGAAGCAAGTCGAATGTTGAGGCAAGGTTGTGAAGCCTACCTAGCCTTTGTAATGAATCCTAGCTCTAAGGAATTGCGAGTGCAAGATATCAGGACGGTGCGAGAGTTTCCTGGTGTGTTTCCGGAGGAGTTGCCTGGGTTGCCTCTTAATCGGGAAGTGGAGTTTGGAATTGAGCTGTATGAAAACACAACTCCAGTGTCCAATACACCTTATCGAATGGCACCTAAGGAGTTGAAGGAGATGAAGACACAACTTCAGAAGTTGCTTGATCGTGGTTTCATTCGGCCGAGTGTGTCACCTTGGGGTGCACCGGTCTTGTTTGTGAAGAAAAAGGATGGCACTATAAGAATGTGCATCGATTACCGTCAGCTTAACAAGTTGACTATCAAGAATCGGTATCCGTTGTCGAGGATTGATGATCTTTTTGATCAATTTCGGGGAGCGGCTATGTTCTCTAAAATTGACTTAAGGTCAGGGTATTACCAGCTCAAGGTGAAGGATGTGGATGTGCCAAAGACAGCCTTCAGAACGAGGTATGGGCATTATGAGTTCCTTGTGATGCCGTTTGGTTTGACGAATGCTCCTACAGCTTTTATGGACATGATGAATAGAGTGTTCCATGAATACTTGGACAAATTTGTTGTGGTGTTCATTGATGATATCCTCGTGTACTCTCGTACTGAGGAGGAGCATGAGGGGCATTTGAGGATTGTGTTGCAGGCTTTGTTGGAGAATCAGCTTTATGCTAAGCTGAGTAAGTGTGAATTTTGGCTCAGGGAAATGGTGTTCCTTGGTCATGTGGTTTCTGCTGAGGGGATTCGTGTTGATCCTCAGAAGATTGAGGCAGTGATGAATTGGAAGCCTCCTAAGTCTGTTCATGAAGTCTGTAGTTTCCTTGCTTTGGCGGGATACGATCAGAGGTTCGTGGATGGATTTTCAAAGATTGCTACACCTTTGACGAAGTTGTTGTAGAATGATGTCAAGTATGAGTGGACAAAAGCGAGACAGCAGGCTTTTGAGAAGCTGAAGGCAGTTTGACGCAAGCTCCTATCTTGGTTCAACCTGAATCATGGAAAGAGTTTGTGGTGTATAGTGACGCATCCTACGTTGGCTTGGGTTGTGTGTTGATGCAAGAAGGTAAGGTGGTGGCTTATGCATCACGCCAGTTGAAGGTGCATGAGCGCAATTATCCTACGCATGACATTGAGTTAGTTGTGGTGGTTTTTGCTTTGAAAATTTGGAGACATTACCTTTATGGTGAGAAGTGTACTGTGTACACGGATCACAAGAGTTTGAAGTATCTGATGTCTCAGAAAGAGTTGAATCTTAGGCAACGTCGTTGGGTGGAGTTGCTTAAAGATTACGATCTGACGATCGAGTACCATCTGGGAAAAGCTAATGTTGTAGAGGATGCCTTGAGTAGGAAGGTAGCAGTGGAGTTGAGGGCTATGTTTGCTAGCTTGAGCATTTCGCGAGATGGCGGTCTTGTGGCTGAATTACAAGTGAAACCATCCTTGGTTCAGTTGATAAAGGATAAGCAGTTGTTGGATGATTCCTTGGTGCCACATGTTCAGGATATTGCTGAGGATAGGCCATCGGATTTTTGCTTTAATGATGATGGAGTTTTATGTTCTGGGAGTCGGATAGTAGTGCCCAATGATGCTGAGTTGAGGCGTGCTATTCTGACTGAAGCTCATAGTAGTCCTTTTGCTATGCACCCTGGTAGTACAAAGATGTATCGTGATCTTCGATATGAGTACTACTGGGTGGGTTTGAAGAAAGATGTTGCTGAGTATGTGAGTAAGTGCATGGTTTGCCAGCGAGATAAAGCTGAGCATCAGTTTCCTTCTGGGTTGTTGCAACCGTTGAGGATTCCTGAGTGGAAATGGGAAAGGATTACCATGGACTTTGTGTCTGGTTTGCCTTTTTCGCCATCGAAGAAGAATTCGGTGTGGGTGATTGCGGATCGTCTTACGAAGTGTGCGCATTTCTTACCTGTGCATACTACGTACACTTTGGACAAGCTTGCGGAGCTGTACATTGCTGAGATTGTGCGGCTGCATGGTGTGCCAAAGTCTATAGTGTCAGGTCGAGATCCGAGGTTTACATCGCGTTTCTGGGAGTGTTTACATCAGGCTTTGGGTACACGGCTGAATTTCAGTACTTCTTATCATCCACAGTCGAATGGACAGTCTGAGCGTGTTATCCAAGTGCTAGAGGATGTGTTGAGGTGTTGTGTGATTGAGTTTTAGGGCTCTTGGGAGAAGCATTTGCCTTTGGTGGAGTTTGCTTATAACAATAGCTACCATGCAAGTATTCAAATGGCACTTTATGAAGCCTTGTACGGGAGGAAGTGTAGAACTCCTCTTTGTTGAGCTGAAACCGGTCAGAAGTTGGTTTCGATGCCAGCTTTGTTGAAAGGGACCACCGAGAAGGTGAAGCTCATCTGTGAGCGATTGAAGGCAGCTTCTGATCGACAGAAGTCTTACGCGGATTTGAAGCGGAAGGAGATTGAGTATGCGGTAGGTGACCGTGTATTTTTGAAAGTTTCACCTTGGAAAAAGGTGATGAGGTTTGGCCGAAAGGGTAAGTTGAGCCCTAGGTACATTAGACCATACGAGGTGATTGAGCGTGTTTGTCCTGTTGCGTACAAGTTGAGATTGCCACAGGAGTTGGAAAGGATTCATGATGTGTTTCATGTCTCTATGCTTCGGAGGCATAGATCGGATCCTTCGCATGTTATGCCTGTGGAGGAAGTGGAATTGAATCCAGACTTGACCTATGATGAGGAGCCGGTAGAAATTCTGGATTCAGACAGTAAAGTTCTTCGAGGTAAAACCATTGATTTGGTAAAGGTGTTGTGGAAGCATCGTGGTGTTGAGGAAGCCACGTGGGAACGAAAGGATGACATGAAGAAGCAGTTTCCGTACCTTTTTCCTCTAGGTAAATTTCGGGGACGAAATTTCTTAAGGGGGAGAGTTGTAACACCCCAATTTTGGGCTTGGAAGTTTAGGGTCTGAATCGGACCGGTCTGATTTTTGGTTCGAATATAAAAGGTGGTTTTAGGGAAAACCTAGTTCGGGTTGCATTAAAAATATGGAAAATATCTAAAAATCCTCTTTTAATATATATATAAGAGAGTGGTGAAATCAATTTTACAAAATAAGGTTTGGAAGTGTGACATTTCGAATTAGTGACTAAAATGTAATTTTTGAAAAGTTCGGTGGTGACTGTTTTGTAAGGATTGAAACTTTGAATCTTTAAGGAGCTAATTTACCCAAGATTGATTTCTCCTGATTTTTCTTAGTTTTTAATGATTCATTTAATGTTTAATTAATTAAAGGAGAATGGGAAAAACCAATTTTGAGATTTCATAACTAACTTTCTTGAAAACTTTCTCATCTCATTTTCTCTCAAAATTCTCTCAACCAAACACATTTCTACAGCAACTTTTCTTTTGATTTTCACACCAAATGATGAGATTTCAATCATCAAATGATTCCTAATCCTTTCTACATCAAATCCTCTTCATTTGCTTATTGAATTTTTCTAGGATTTTGGCTCTAATCAAGGAGAAATCTACATTTAGAGGTAAGGATGTTCTTCTCCTCTAAATACTCAGTTCTTTACTGAAATTCCAAAGTTCTCAATCCTTAAATTAAGTTTTATTAAAGGTTTTATTGTTGTGATCTTGATTTTGGCTTAAAACTCAAGATTTGGATTTAATCTTAAAGAAATTCGTGGTGATTGTTTGGGCTCTGTTTTGAGATGACTTTTTAATGTATTTTGGATGTTTAATGATGTGAAATTGAGGTTTAATCAATGGAATCCCGAATAGGTTGATTTTCCTAAGTTTTTGCTTATGAAAATGGTGGTTTTTGGGGTGATCTTGGTGTTCTGTTATAGCTGGAGGTATAAGGACGAGTTTAGGTTCTTTTTGGATGTTAATTGATGTTTAAGAATGTTTAGAAGTGATGGATCTTGGCTGGGTAATGTTGTGGAAGAGTTTGGATGTGATTTCGGTTGTGTTTGGTAGCCGAAATGTTAGTTTTGGTGAGAGCAGCGGATTTAGGTGTTAAGGCTGAAGATTTTAATGCATGATGATGCATTAATCCTCTGCTTTGATGTGTTTAAAACAAGGGAGACATCTTCGGATCCTTGTGGTGTTGATCCAGAGGCTTGAACGGCGTTTCGGCAAGCTTGCGAAACGGAATTGGTGAGTAGAGTTGGATTTCCAGCTTTGTATCGAATATTTGAAGGTTTGGGAGCTTAGTTTAGGTCTAATCAACTTAACTAAGCTCAAGAGTAAATTTTCAGAAAACTCTCTTGGATGAGCCATGGATTGGTTCGATGCATTAGTTGATAATTGCATGTTTTAATTCTGTTTTTGAAAGCATGTTTAGCATGGTTAATGTTGGTTATGTAAGCCATTTGTTCAAGGATGCTCAAGGTAAGAGATCATTGGTTTGATTTTTTAAAAATGTGGATAGATGCATAGTGATGCATGTTGTTAAATGTCTTTGTTTAAGATGCTTAAAAAACAGTGGATTAATGATGATTGATGTATATTGGCAAGTGATGTATTGGTTTTAAAGTATTTGAATCTGATATAGTTAGCCGGCTATAGGATTGGGTGCACCGTGAATAAAGTCGCCTTGGATGTTGAGGGGTTGTAATTGTACCGTAAACTCCATCCAAGTACACTAACGAGATGTTTAAGATCATAATGGTGGTTAAAAGTCCATGTGTGGATCTTGTGTTGTGTGTCTCGTGTTCTCGTTGGTGATGTTATACAACTACCGATGAGTGATGTGGAGAGGTTGTGATTGTACCGTTAAACTCCATCACGGGTGTTGAGGGGTTGTGATTGTACCGGTAAACTTCACCTTGTGTGTTTGGTAGTGTGTATGAAGCGTATGGGACAACGCTTGTAATCCGCGTATTCGATTGTGTTTTATGTTGTAAAAGGTTATAGATTATCACTTGAAAGCCAATATGACATGTTAATGATATTGAAGCATGAGATGCTTGATGTGAATGCAATGTTGCATGGATAATGATGTTTAAGTGTTAAAGGCATTATGGAAAGTGTTTTATAAAGTGCATTAATGTGTTGTTTCTTTAGAGCATGCCTCACTAAGCATTTGTACTTACGCTCTCTCTCTTGAACCAATAATGCAGATAATTGAGGTGTTGAGGGCAGCAAGGAGGCTAAGAATCCAAGGGAAAGCTAAGTTCATGTATGGTGACTATTTTCACAACATTATTAGATTTTGATATTTGGCAATGGGAACCTAGGTTGTGTTTTTGGGAGATGTTTTGGACTCCCTAGTTGTGTCTTAATGCCTTAAGTGTTCTGGATATGTAATTGGCCATTTTGGTGCTTGCTTTGATGATTTGATGGTTGTTTGCTTTGGATATTAGGATGCATGCCTATAGTCTTGTGAATTTTCCTAATTGTTGCCATGATCGTGTTTTGATGATGCAAACATGTACCTATTATGCATGATGACTTGTTGGCATGATTAGGAAGTCATTAGGATGTGTTTGAGTGATTAAATGTATGTTAAACCAGAAAAATCTGCACTTTCTGGGCTGTCCGTATCGGAACAGGAACTAACGTTTCGAAACGGGGGCCTATAATGGCCTTCGTGTATCGAAACGGGTAAAGGTCGTTCCGAAACACTTTTGCCACTGCCAAGCCCTGTTTCGATACTGGTCTCGGAACGAACCCGCGTTTCGGAACGGTCAACCCCCGTTCCGAAACATTAGACCGTTGGGCACTGATTTGAATGGTTTAGGGTTTGCAAGCTTTACGTTTTAGTCCCGAATTTTGTATTTGCAATTGCTTGAGTTTGAGATGTCCGTTTGAAGTGAAATTTGACAGGGAAGCATGTAATATGACTAATTTGATTTTGGTAACTTAAAAATCAGCAAAGTTCCTCATCTTCCCAGAATTTACATTTTGGTCCTTAACTTTGTATGTTGTGCAATTGAGTCCCTTATTGCTTTCCGATCGCTGTGATTTTCAAGTATGCTTTTCTCAAGAGTACGCTTAAGGTTAATGAGCATCTAGATAAGATTAAAAAGAAAAAAGGGTCGTTAATCAGGGTTGACTTTCAGGTCGACTTTTGTTTTCCCCGTGTAATCTTCGTAGTTCGGGTCAACCGTCTAGGCTGGGCTAAGGGGGTTACATGACAGGTTTGCTGGATGTCTCAGCCTCACATTGCTTACCACTCTGAAGTGTTACGTCTTTGCATTGTTCATTGTTTCTTTGCCTGGCATCTTCTGTGTCACTTGGCAACGCTCCATGGGGTTTGTTGCTGAGTTTATTGGCAATTTGCACAATCTGAACCTCCAAGTTTCGCATCGAAGTTGCCAAACTCTAGACAGTGGCATCATTCCTCTCCAAGTATTTTTTCAAAGTCCCTTGGTTGCTCCTTTGCCCTACATGAAAATTATTTTGTACCTGCTATGGAACAACATTATGATTGACTCCTTGCATGGCATTGTTTTGACGTTGGGCATTATATTGACGTTGGGCATTGTTGTTATGTTCTTGGGCATTGTATTGGTCGGATCCTTGATTTCCCCAAGCTAAGTTTGGGTGATACCTCCATCATGCATTATAAGTATTTGAGTTAGGATTAAAATTGTGATTTATGTTGCCAACATAATTTATCGACTCAGGGTTGGCAAGGCATTCATCCACATGGTGTCTCTCTCCATAGATGGTGCAGAATGGTTCTAATGCCTTCACTTCTTGAGGCTAATTGTTCTTTTGCAATGTTCTCACCATACTAGTGAGGTTAGAAATCTAAGTATGGATGGATGCTAGTTCATCAACCTTCAATTTCCCACTAGTTTTATTTTCGGTACCTAACCTGGCAATGAGGTACTCAAAATTATTAACGGAAATTCTCTCAAGGATACCCACAGCCTCTGTATAGTTCTTTTCAAGCAATGAACCGGTTGCCGAACCATCAACAACAGTCCTCGTTTGTGCATTTAATCCGTTGTAGAAAGTTTGTATTTGGGTCTAATTTGGAAATCCATGCATAGAACACCTTCTCGACAGATCTTTAAATCTTTCCCAAGCATCATATAAGGTTTAATCCTCAGCCTGACTGAATGTAATAATATCAACATGTAGCTTGGCAGTGAGTGTTGGCAGCTGGAAACACGTCAGAAACTTCTGGCATAGATATCTCCATGAGGTGACTAAACCAGGTGGCAAAGAATTGAGCCAAGTCTTGGCTCTATCTCTCAAGGAAAAAGTGAATAATTTCAGCTTCACGGTATCCTCTGATACTCCAGGCTATTGAAATAGCTGGCAAATCTCCATGAATTGCTTCAAGTGTTGCCTTGGGTTTCCAGTAAGTGCTCCATCAAATTGACCTACATTCAAAAGAGTTTGAATCATTACCGACTTAAGTTTAAAATTTGATGCATTTACCTTGGCGCCAATCACTCATGGCATCAGGTTATCAATGTTTGGTGCTGAGTGTTCTCGTATTGGTCTATCTATGGCATCATCCATAATAGGTGCGGTAGGGGAAGACGATATCCCTACATGTATAGGTGGATCTCCTTGATTATGTGGGAAACCCTCTACTCCTCCATTACCATTTTGATCCATCTCTCTGATTTTCCTTTTCAATCTATGGTAGGTTCGTTCAATTTCAAGGTCAAATGGTTGATAGTATGTAGGACAGTTCTTGGTAATACACTAAACAAAACAGATAAGTAAAATAAACAAAAACAAGTAAAACCAAAACAATAAACTTCTTTGCAATCCCTGATAAAGGCGCCAAAAACTTGTTGGACTCGTGAGAGAGCTTGGCAAAAGGGGTGAAAATGCGTTGGTAATGAATAAACAGTGCCAAGAAAGAGTCTTTTGTGTGCAAGTATACACGGTCTTCCAAGTAATACAGAAGTAAGCTGAGTTATCGATCCCACAAGGATTGGTCAAGAGTTTAATTGCTTACTCATTTTACTTGTTAAAGAAAAGTTTGTTTGTTTTGAAGTTGGTTTTGAAACCAAGTTGAAAATAAGGAAATAAAAGACAACAACGTTGGCAAATAGAGTTTTAAAATGAATGGTGAGTGTTGGCAAGGGATGCCTGATTTTCATGCCATTCATGTCATGCCAGCTTTTAATAAATAATGTCTTAACATTGTTTGCCGAGCATATTCAAAGGTGGCATTACCTTTCTCGATGGCAATGCTGTAACACCCTAAAAGTACCCTAGTTAGAATTATAGAAAACGACAAGGATAGCGTAAACAATTTACAATTTAGTTAAGATTACAATGAAAACCACATAAGCTATGTTCTATTAAGATATAAATGGGTTAAACACTACATGTAAGTTCATATGTAAAATTAAAGAAATGAAGATTTAATTTGTAACTAATATATATATATATATAAAAGTTAGATAATATGAAACGTAAATAGTATACATATATATATTTATGTATGATTCGGTGGGTTGTATTTAAATGTACATATAAGTATATCTATAAGTAAAATATGATAAACTAATAATTAAGTAGTTAAATATTATAATGTTAGTGGGATATTAAGTGGAATTATAATAGAATTTCATGGACATAAACTAATCCATGTGTCCTTTATACAAGAGATAATCAGCCCACTAAAGGAAAGAAAATTAACATGTGTAAACCACTTACTTCCATCATCATCTTTCTCATGCAAACCTGCCGAACCAAAGAGAGGAAAGATGAGATAGAAATCTGAAATTCATAGGCTTAATGACATCTTTATTTTGCTGGAAATTGAGCTAAAAGATCACCTAGGATCATGCATGTAGGCAGATATCAAATCACATTGGTGAAGAATTTCAAGAAGATTCAAGGAGTGATCAAGCAAAGAGAAGGGGGAAAGGAATCATCATCAAGGATAACAACTAAGCTTGGAAGTATTTGTGAGTGTAGCTAGTTTAGGGTTGAGATTAGTGTCTCAACCAATGTGTTTATGTTTCTTGGATGATTTAAAATGAAGCATGTAATGAACTTAATAATGGATTGGTAAATTTAAATGCTAAGGAAGAAGGACTAAAGGAATGAACTATGAACTATGAACTAGGTATATGATGCTATCTAGATATGCTAGTTGATGTCTATATGGGTTGCTTTGTGACATGAGTTGTTTGAGCCACTTGAATTGAATTAATTGATGATTTAGCTACTGTTTGAAGATGGTTATATGATTGAAATGATGCTAAATGCTTGCTGGAAATTTGATTGATCATGGCTTGAATGTGCACAATGTAAACATGATTGAATGTGTACATGACTTTGTGATATGTGTTTGATAAACAAGTAAAATGCTATTGTTTGTTAATAAAGAAAGATAAGTAAAGTCCTTGGTTTGATTAGTGTCTATAGGTAGAAGGGCATGCCTTAGAGTCATTGAGCTCCTCTGATTATTGTTAAAGGATGGTGGTTAGTCACCAATATTCCTTAAGGTGGTAAGTCACCTTGATGCTATGGCATCCTCTGATTATATGTTACAAGTTGGTTACAAAGCATTGATACCTTTGGGTATCCAAAGTCATATGTCACACGTAGACTCGATTACCTTGTTCATTAATCATCCAAGGCAACATATTTAAAAGTTACATGACTTGAAAGATAAGTACCCAAATAATAAGTAACAATGAAATGAAATTGATATGCCTACTTGCCTTGTATATGCTAATGCTTTTAAATGATGCTTGCTGTTGTATATGATAATGTTTTGATTGATACATGTTGTATAAGTGAATATGAAAGTATGTTATTTGTGTTGCATCATTGGTTATTGAAATGGTTACAAGATTAGCTAAGTCTACTTTTGTATGTTGGACTAGCTAGGTAAACCTTGTTTTATGCCTAGTTAGGTAACCTTGAATATTAAATAATGTTTAAAAGATGGATATTAGTAAAGTTAGGGCTGCCTCACTAAGTACATACCTTGTACTTATCACTCTTCTGTTCCCTTCTTCCAAAAATTTTAGGTGCTAGTCCCGAAAGCTAGTCGATTGTCTTAGAGAGCTGACCTTGAAGTCCAAGCACAAGTATGACTCTTTTGGTTATTATAGTTGGTGGCATTGATGTATATAAGTGTCACATGTATATGATACATGTATTTTGGATGCTTGTCATGTAATTGCTATGTTTAAGACTTGGTTTGGTTTTGTATATATATGTAAGCATAAGCTTGTTTTGTAATAACTTTATGTTGGCAAGTATATAAGTAATGTTTGTTAACTTTAAGTTTGATATGATGATTGCTATGGGATTTAAAGTGTGCTTGTATGATTATGTGATCTTGGAAATTTGATTGTGTTAATGAGACATGAACTATAGGATTGTAATATGCATCTTGATGTACGATAAAAAATGAAGATTAAAATGTATGGCTATGCTTAGTTCGAATGAGCCTTGTTTATATGTATGATTCGAATATCGTAGATTAAGAAATTGGTTTGGTAACATGATTATGTAATGGTTGTTGAATGTGTAAGCATGATTAAATGATTATCTTGTTGTGTTAGTACATGTATATAATTGTTATGATTGTAACATGATTGCTTGTATGTAATAGTTAAGGTTTTTGTTAGCCCACTTATATGTATGTTTACATTTTTGGTTGAATGTTAGAGTAAGCTTCCGCATGTATATGTAATATAAATCTAAAGTGAGTTTCATAAAGAAACTTGTAAGCCAAGTATGTTATGATAATTGGAATTGCTTATGTATGTCATGAATATGTATAATATGAATCCGAATAATAATACGCTGCAAATGTAACGCTCCTCGCTCGCATTCCCGGGTGAGGGGTGTTACAAATGCCCTGAATTAACTATGCAAAAACTTTTATATCTCTATAGAACAAATTTTTCATAAATTAATTTGATCAAGTCCCAATCTTTTGCTCCTAAGGGGTAGATTTCACTCCCAAAGTGAGTTCATCTACTTGAACATCTTCTCTCGAAGCATCTCGCCTTAGAATCTAGCATTTGTTCGTTGTTCCCTAAGTCAGTTAAGATATTAAGGTTCAATAAGCCAACAAAAGCCAGCTCTCGCTTGGCATCGTATTTGTGAAAACAATTAAGATCATGCCAGATAGGAAAAATAATGCCATCGCATTTCCAATCATTAAAAGCTAAACATGGCAAATAGCGTTCAACTCAATCATCCCTCACGAACTATTAAATTAGTTCATGGTGAGGGTTTCCAACCAAAAACGACAATCGTCTCTCAACATCACCATCTTAAATAAAAATAACTTAAACGAAGAGAATGGGTGAGAAGGGTGTCTCTCGATACAGCCCTTCAGAATCCAGGCTCTCGGTCAAGCTTGGTCAAACGTCTCCTTGGTGCAGCCTCCTAATTTCAATTGTCGATCCCCCTCAAGTATTTGCTTAAGTTCCTTTAAATATGCGCACGAAAATGTCATGTGATAAATTTTGTCACCAATAAAAAAATAAACTTAATGACAAGTTATATATTGTCACAATAATAAATTTATTTTTATAATTATAGTAATAATAACAATTATAAAAAATCAAAGTTACCATAAAGGCATAAACTAGTTTATCAAAAGGTAAAATAATTCTATTAGTCTTTACATTATGTGTAAATTGTTGTTTTAGTCATTCTATTTTGATCATTTTTAGTCCCTATATTTTTGAAATTTTAAAACTTCAATCCTAATCCAAATGGGACAACGACAATATGATTAAATTACAATGACTAAAAATGATTGAACAAAAGAATAAAAATCAAAAGTTTTACTTAACATGTTTAATGACTATCATTCATGTCAAGATCGAAATTTTAAAATTTAAAAAGTACATATTTTTTTAATAGAAAGTACATAAACTTAAAGTAAACAAATTAAAGTAAAAAGACTAATATGTAATCTTGGCATAATATGTAATAGCAAAATTTTACCTTGTGAAAAATTTTACACTTGATATTTGTTTTAACTTTTCTTGTGGAGGTAAAATTTGCATTGTCAGTATAGTAAATAATTATCACATAAATGATAATTCTATCAATAATTTAGGTGTAAATCTTAATATTCATATGTTTATATTTTAAAACCAACTCAATTATTTTTATATATTTTCATCAACAAACGTATTTCGTATAGGAAACCATATAAAATTAATTAAATTATTGTTATATTAATTATTGTTATAATTAATACATACTGTTAAAATAAATAAAATTAATTTCAATTACAATTTAACCTAAATAATATTTTACTTACAAAATAATATTAAATTTCTTGCCTAGCCTAGTGGATAGACATTGCACTCTCCCCCTAAAGGTTCCAGGTTTGATTCCCTACGAAACCATGCATTGTATTTATTTATTAAAAATTGATATATGAATGTGTCACATCATCTATAATTAACCCCCTCGCCATGGGCTAGCAACCGAGCTAACCTTGGTGTAAGTGACCCTAGGTGTACGAGCTATTGGGACCAAGTGGATGACCTTCTATGGACCAGTTTGGGGGCAGAGGGCCTCATATCGCGCTCGTCGCAGAAGTCAAGGGTTGATATCTAGCACACATTCGCTACGCCCCGCGAGATATATTCAGTGTGCGTGTTGCCTGAATAAGATGGTTGCAACTAAAATAATAAATTATTTTATATTATTATTGTAAGGTACAATGTATTTTAGACACTATTTCAATATGTATTTGTGATAAAATGTTTGTCACTAATAAGAATAACATTAGTGTCTAAATTTTAGTCACTATTATTAATCTTTTGTGTCAAAAAATATAGTCATAAAAACATAACTTATTGTGACAAAATGCATAAAAGTTGTCACTAATATAATAGTGACGGAGTTATTAGTGACGACAGGTGACGACTCAGAAAAATAGTCACTGTAAATTTCAGTGACTAAATTTAATACTTTTAGTGACTATTTTTGATGTCACTAAAAATCTATTTTCTTGTAGTGATCCCTCACTTGAATCCTAGGGTTGACATCCTCATTTGTTCACCTTCAACTCGACATGGCATCAAACATCTCTTCTCTGCCAACTAGTGCTTCGACAATTTTTGGTCTTTCGCTACCAACAACTACCGGCATTCTCATTGTTCTCTTCCTACGCTAATATGCTCTACTGCGCCTGCAATCATGCCAACAAACCACCCTTCACACTGGCATAGCCAGATTCAAAACTCCTTGTGCAAATGCATGCAATTAACAACTAAATGCATCTAAATGTACTATGAGACAAGCAAAGATACTGTAAAATAGGTATAAAATCAGTACTTTGAGGAGGTAACAACGATCTCCTCCAAGCTTTCTAATTGTTGTTATAGGTCTCGTACTCCTTCAGCATCTCTCGATGGCTTTTTTCGTGTGCAGACTCCTATAGAACTTCGACTCCGGTGGCTCTTCGGTAGTTGAAGACTTAGGACTATCGTCTGTGATCGCGCTCTCTTTGATTGTTGTCCAAGTCTTCTTTATATAGGCGAGGAAGCTAGGGTTTTGTAACCCTAAAGCGCGCGGCCTCCATAAAGTGGATCTTGCTTTCCCGCTATCTTTAATGAGTTTTGTATATAAGGAGAGTCCATGTGGGTCAAAGTTAAATTTATCTCCAAATCTTCTTGCCTTGTCAGCTCCAACGAGAGATCTGCTATCCTTCTGCTCCAGCATTCCTCCAGCTCCAATAAATCCTGCGCATGCACCACCAAAACACTACATTTCCCATTAAAAGCACAAGATTATATAACAATTAAGCACAGGCAGTGTAACTCCCTAACTATATGCAAACCACTCCTAAATGCAACTAAATGAGCTTAAACACACGCAAAAGCCAAGTAAAAGGGGTATGCAAAATAGGTTATTTACACACTCGTCAGCTAGATAAGCCTAACATGTTCATTTCATGCAAAATCTTAGGTTCTTAAGTGCCTTAAAGATCGATCGTGCAAGGAAGGTTGCAAGTACTCGTACAAATATATTGTGTAATGTGCACAACCTCTTTTAACTCCTAGTATGGTGGCATATAACTAAAGTTTGTTTAAACATGATTTGATATGTAAATTATATGTGTGACATGTTATGTGATGCTTGGAACTTAAACTTGATGTGAAAATGCATGTTTGACTTCAAATATGCCCTCTTTGGAACTCACAAGGTTGAATGAACCATAGGCATGCTAAATTCACCTATAGACATGATGTATAATCAGAATAACATGTTAGAAATATGTGGTATGAGTTATATGTGCTTTGAACATGATTTGGATAGGCTTGGACCAAGTTTTAGTATGAAAATTTTCCATATGGTGCAAGGCATACCGATACGGCCAAGCCAAATTTGACCATATTGTACAAAAAGTACTGGTACGTTCAGTCGTACCGATAAAAAAATTGGTTACTAGAATTTTGTTTAAGCATAGAGTACCAGTACGGTACCTTAGTGTATCGATACGAGCCCCGAACCAGTACTAAAATTGACTACTAGAAATTAGGTAATTAACAACATATCAGTACGACCATTCCTCGGTAATGGTATGGAGGCAGTTAAAACGGTTAATCAGCTGGGATGAACTTTCAAACTTTATGTTTTAGTCCTTAATAATCAATGGGTTAATTACATGATTTATAGACCTTCAAATCAGTTGAAATTTTGTAGGTAAGCTTAATAAGTCATGAATTTATATATGTGGTTTAAAATTTTGGAAATTGACAAGATTTGTTATACTTACAATTTAATCCCTAAACCTTGATTTCTATGCAATAAGGCCCCAATCACGAATTCAAGATTAAGTATGTTGTGACATGATTAATTACATGAAATGGATGCTTAGAAACATTGATTTGATGTATGATTTCTTGAATAATGCATGAAGTATGACAAATGTACGATCCGATTTAAGTTTCCGATAATGTCTTCGACTCAGTTATCTTCCTGACCGGGCAGAGGATGTTATACAACTTACCACAAAAGAGCAACATCTCGACCAATACCCTCATTCGCCAACGAATCGACAACAACATTATCCTCCCTGAATGTAAACTAAACATCCCAAGAAGACTCCCTACACAATTTGTGACAAAACATCACATCCATTTTAAAGGAAGATAGAGCATCAAGAGGATTATTAATCCAAACAACTATCAAGATGCTATCAGATTTGATGAGAAGACAATGGGAGTTACACCATCTCGACGTTCTGTAAACATGGCAAGCCTCTAGGACCGCAACCAGTCGGCACTTATAGGGTCTAATAAACCGACAAACTTTGAAAACCTTAATAAAGCATTGCCTAGATAATCTCTAAGAACACCACCAATGCCAGCTTCCCCGAAGGTACCACGCACGACACCATCAACGTTGAACTTAAGAAAACCTAAAGGAAGAGTTTTCTAATTATGTATTGGATGTCTTCGTGAAGGCTTGGTTACAATAGTCGTCGAGGACAGGCACAATAGAATTTCATATACTGATTCAAAAGAGTCTCAATATCTTGCAATTGATGGGTGAGAAGGTCTGGTAGTATATATATTAATTATTATACATTAAACATTAAAAAATTAATTAGGATTACAAAAAATAATAATTAAAATTAATTGAGAGATATTTAAGCTATTAAAAAGAAATTAATAATTACATTTTTTACTAATTGTAAAAAATTACAATTTAAATTATTAATTATTTTTAATTAATCTTAATTTTAAAAGGTAAATTATACATGTGATTAAATTTGTTGAATTGCTTTATGATTTTGACTACTCAATTTTCAAAAGTTACATTTTATCACTTATGCTATTAATTTATAATAAAATGGTTCTCTCAAACGTTAACTCATATTACATTAATAATGTGGCACGCTAACAAAAGGATTAATCTCACATTAATAAGATATCTATTTCTTCAAGTGTTTAAACATATCCTTTTAAACTTACACTAATTGAGTGATCGAAGACAACCTACTGTCACGCTCCACCAATATGCACCAAGGCCAAATAAAGTGCCTTGCGCGTTTTAAGGCCAAGCATGGACCAAAGAAGCATCCAGAATGACCTAGAGAGGCCTACAATCCTCTCAAAACGTTTCCACATGAATCTATGAGGTTCTACACAAGTCTAGACGAATCTGGAAGACCCTAGAAGGCTCGAAAAGACCTTAGAAGGATTGGGACAACTTCGAAAGTCTCTAGAACTTTTTAGAAGCTTTTGGATAGTTAGGGACATAACTAGATATATGTAGATTGATGAAGAGTTCTCTAGAATACTCTAGGCATGTACTTGTACTAGGAATATCTAGAATAATTCATATGGGCTTGGGAGGCTTATAAATAGGATCATCCACCCTCATTTGTAAATCATCCCACAACTCACCCAAGAGTTGAATTATTCTCCAAGCTTTCTTGTAAACTTTCTCATTTAAGCTTAATAAAGCTTTCCTTTCTAAGTTCTCTTGCCTTCACTATTTTGCACTTGTCTAGCCATTGCGTTGTGTGGGAATAAGGCTTGTTAGCATTGAGTCGGGAGTGCTAACGCCACACGGATAAGCTCGGGAAAAGATAAGTCTGTGACAGTTGGTATCAGAGCATGTTCGATACGTTCGGAACATGGCAAAAACCGACAAGAATCAAGTTGTTAGCTCATCCGAGGCGGAAGTCACGCATGAGAAAAGAGAGCGTGAGGAGACGGTCGATCCTTCTACGACAAAGAAACGAGCTATGTCGAAGGATGTAATCTCTAGCATTGAGTCACGCTTGACTCGCGTCGAGGAAAGCGTAAGGGGAATGGGTGCCCAAGTGGTCAACTTTCAACAACGGGTGGAAGGCCTCGAGGCGGAGGATGTCGAGATCCACACGGCCATGAAAGCTATGACGCTCAAGCTAGAGGAGACCATGCCTGCGGAGATGGGACAAATCTGCGATCTTCTCATGTGGGAGCTCTCAAAGGTGCATACTTCTTTCCAACACGAGCTAGACAACACTCATGCCCAACTTGAGGTACTACAAGACGACATTGCCTTGTGCAAATGCGCCATGGTAGTCGGGCCAAGCACCACGGTTGAGGCTAGAAGGGTCGAGGTGCCCAAGCCAAAAACCTTCGCGGGAGCACGCAACGCTAAGGAAGTAGACAACTTCCTATATGGCTTAGAGCAATATCTTACATCGGTTGGCCGCATGGAGGAGGCCTCCAAGATTCAAACCGCAACTTTATATCTCACTGGCACCGTGATGCTTTGGTGGAGGAGAAGGCGCATAGGCACTGAGAAAGGTACGTGCACCATCTCTACCTTCGATGACTTTAAAAAGGAGCTCAAACAACAATTATATCTAGAGAATGCCAAGGAGGAGGCAAGAGCCTGCTTGCGAAGACTTAACCAATCGGGGAGTATTCGTGACTATGTCAAAGAGTTCACTAGCTTGGTGCTTGAGATCCCCGATCTATACGAGAAAGATTTGCTCTTCAATTTCATGGATGGACTACAACAGTGGGCCAAGAATGAACTAAGGCGTCGTGGGGTACAAAACATTGTCGATGCCATAGCCGTGGCCGAGAGTCTCATCGACCACTCTAGTCACAAGGAGTCCAACGCAAAGTCGAAGGATGAGAAGAGTGGTCAAGCCAAAGGTGGGGGAGATAAAGGCCATCGCAAGGAGGGTCACCAATAGGACAACTTGTCTAAGAACAGAGACTCGTCCCCTTGGAAGGGTAGGGACAAGGGTAAGTCCAAAGACTTTCGAGGCATGAAGAGATCACCGTCCAGCAAGTGCTTCATTTCTGACAGTGATCATTGGGTTCGTGAGTGCCCGCATCGTCAAGCCCTTAATTCGCTCCTAGTCGAGCATCGAGAGGGTAATGACATTAGTAGTGGCGACAAAGGTGCACAAATGGGATCCATGCAATTACTTAAAGTAATTCAACCCGCCCCAAAGACTAAAGCCAAGGGGTTGCTCTACGTGGACATCACCGTCAACGGAAAGGCAACGAGTGCCATGCTTGACACATGTGCGTTCCATAACTTCCTCTCTCTCGAAGAGGCAAATAGGCTCGGTCTTAGAGCAAATGAGGGAGGCGGATCCGTCAAGGTAGTTAACTCTGTTGCTCAGCCCATCCATGGGATTGCTCATGGGGTCAAGGCCAATGTTGGGACATGGTCAGGGCACATGGACTTCACAATTCTATCGATGGATGACTACAAAATCACCTTGGTACTCGACTTCTTTGGTCGAATCAAGGTGATCTCGATGCCATTCTCCAATAGTATGTGCATCATGGATGGCGACCAAGCTTGCGTGGTACCAACACCCAGGGTCACCAAGCAAGGGACTAAAGTGCTCTCAGCACTTCAATTCCAAAGGGGCATCAATCAATCCAAGCCATCCAAGGGGTTGGATGAGCATGAAGAGAGTAAGGCTACCCGACTCAAAACGATAATGCCAAATAACAACAAACCAAGGGAGAGCCATGGTGCGACTACGGGTGCCAAAGTAGTCAAGTAGAAGGTGAAAAAGAAGCAAGCCAGGAGTCGATAGAAGCACTTTGGAAACACCTCCGTAGTTCAACGAAGGCGCGACGAGGGCGTCACGAGCTTAGGTGGGGAGAATGTCACGCTCCACCAATGTGGACCAAGGCCAAATGAAGTGCCTTGGGCGTTTTAAGGCCAAGCATGGTCCAAGGAAGCATCCAGAACGACCTAGATAGGCCTACAATCCTCTTAAAACGTTTCCACAAGAATCTAAAAGGTTCCAGGAGGTCCTACACAAGTCTAGACAAATCTGGAAGACCCTAGAAGGCTCGAGAAGACCTTGGAAGGATCGAGACAACTCCGAAAGTCTCTAGAACTTTCTAGAAGTTTTTGGATAGTTAGGGACAAACTAGATATATGTAGATACATATAGAGTTCTCTAGAATACTCTAGGCATGTACTTATACTAGGAATATCTAGAATAATCCATAGGGGCTTGGGAGACCTATAAATAGGACCATCCACCCTCATTTGTAAACCATCCCATAACTCACCCAAGAGTTGAAACATTCTCCAAGCTTTCTTATAAATTTTCTCATTTAAGCTTAATAAAGCTTTCCTTTATAAGTTCTCTTGCACTTGTCTAGCCATTGCGTTGTGTGGGAATAAGGCTTGTTAGCATTGAGTCGGGAGTGCTAGCGTCGTACGGATAAGCTCGGGAAAAGATAAATCTGTGACACTACACACCATTTTTGCCCCTACTCGGTTTGTATCTTCCACACGTACAATACATTTTCTTTTGTCATTGCTCGTATATGTTGTCCTCTCTAACTTCTCATTTTTTTTACATTTTGATCATTAACGATTGAGGCTTAAATTTTTTAAAACTAAAGTCACCGACAATTGATATCATTTTCGATTTGACAATTTTATTTTATTTCCTTCTATCTAGCACAAGAAGATTTTGGAAAAATCACCGATGTTTGACGAAGACTTAATTCATCATCAGAAGATGATAGTAAAATTTTATGTAAATAGTTGAAAGTTGCAAAATTAAATAATCATTAAAAATACAAAAAGTATGTAAATCATATGATAATTTAACATTTCTTAAAATGCAAACACAATCCAACACTCTTCAATCTTTGATATAAAAAAATCCAACATTCTTCAATCTTTGATCAAAACAAAATCCAACACTCTTCAATCTACCCATATTCATCACGTAGAAAATATCATATTTCTCTAAATATATTCTCCACACCCCTTTTCATATATTTTAAAAGAAAATTCTCTCGTTTAGCTAAGAACTATTATAAAAAATTTAATTCTTTAACCCTAAATCTTAAACCACATCTCTTATACATAACCTTTAAATTCTAAATTCTCAACTAAAACTTAGTTTCTCTTCGACTAAACGGTCTTTTTATATTAGAGAATATTAGTTAGGAGTTAGTTAACAAGTAGTTGTTTGTTAGCTTTTATTCAGGAGGATAAAGAAGTAATTTCTTTCCTTGTATAAATCAGCACATGTGGATATTATTTTATAATTCAGATTTTACATTTGATAATAATAAAGAAAATTCCTTTCCTCTCTCTCTTAGTTATACCAGAATCAAAATCCCCAATTCCCCTTCTAGGGTTTCTAAACCTTCATCTTCTTCAATCTTCTAAACTCCCTAACCAAATTTAACATGGTATCAGTTGACTCAGTCGCTTCCCATTCGTCTGAATCCTTTCATTCCCATCGTATTTTCCTCAGTGATGATACCTTCGACCCGTATTACATCCACCCAAACGAAAACCCATCCCTCGTCCTCACTTATGCCCTTCTCAATGGCAGCAATTATCATGTCTGGGTAAGATCAATGCGAATGGCGTTGATTTCTAAAAACAAGTTTCAATTCGTGGACGGGACGATCAAGGAGGTTAAAGATGATAACGTGCGTTATCATTCATGGGTGAAATGCAACAACTTAGTATTGTCTTGGTTGCAGCGGGCTATTGCTATAGAGATTGCGCAAGGAGTAATTTGGATTGATACATCCTATGAGCTATGGGCTGACCTCTTCGATAGATTCAAGCAATGAGATTTGTTGCGCGTCTCAGATCTACTTCAAGATTTTTGCAATCTTCAGCAAGGTAGTCTTTATGTCACTACCTTTTATACCCAATTAAAGGTTATCTGGGACGAGATTTGTAATCTCTGTCCTCTGTCTTCTTGTTCATGTCTTGCGGTTCAATACCGAAAGCAAGAATTCATCTTGCATTTTCTTAGGGGTCTGAATGGCAAATTTTTTATTCCAAAATCTCAGATTTTAATGACTAAACCACTTCCCCCAATTAATGAAATTTTCTCTATTGTTGTTCAGCATGAACGCACTGTCAATTCTTTTGTCATTCTTAGTGATTCAAACATTCTACTTGTTGATAGATACAATTCTAAGAAAGAGGAACGTAGTGCCCCTAGGTTTGATAATAGAGGGTCTGGGTCTGGTAAATTTTCTGGGAATGGTGTTAGTCGAAGGCCTCTTTGTACCTACTGTGGGTTTTTTGGGCATTCTATTGAAAATGTTATAAAAAACATGGTTATCCCCTTGGGTATAAGTATAGGTCTCAGTACAAGTCAAATCTGGTTGGGGATCTTAATTTTGCTGACAATTGTGGTTCTAAAGATGAAGTTAATCCTGTTACTTTCACCAAAGAACAATATGCTGGTCTCTTGAGTCTTTTGCAAGAAAAGAACTCTACAAATGCTTCAAATTTTGTCAAAGTATCTGCTCAGAATCCTGTTTCTTCTGTCAATACTCTTTCCTCAAATTTTAATTCAGCATCACATGAATAACAAGGTACCATTCTTTCTTGTTCTAATTTAGATGCTACTGATATTATGTGGATTATTGATTCCGGTGCTACTGACCACATTGTAAACTCTTTAAAAAATTTCAAGAATATTCTATTGCTGTTAATAAATTTGTTAAGCTTCCAAATGGACAATTAGTTAAAGTCTTGCACATTGGTACTGTGCAACTTTCGAATGGTTTAGATTTGTATAATGCCCTTCACATACCTTATTTTGGATTTAACTTGATTTCTGTCTCTTCTAACAAAAGGAAATAATATTTCCTTAATTTTTTCTAATGATTGTTGTTTTATACAGGGTGTCACTCCTTGAAAGACGATTGGTATAGCTAAAAGGTGTAATGGTTTGTATCAGCTTCAAACTTCAACATTCAACAACAATTCTGTTAGTTCTACTATATGTACTGTTGATACTTCTTTCAATTATGTTAATTCTGGATTGCTATCTTTCAGTTCTGTTAATACTTTTAGTTTTATTAATTCTTTTCAACTCTGGCATACTAGATTAGGACACTCTTCAGGTCCTAGGATGAAACATTTTGCCGAGTTATATAGTAAAATTCCCTTAGTTCCTACTACTAGTTCCTTAAATTCTACTTCTTGTGATGTTTGTAGTCTAGCTAAACATAAAAGGCTCCCCTTTTCTTCTAGTGATTCTACTTCTGGATTAGTTTGTAAACTCAACAAAAGTTTATATGGTCTTAAACAGGCTAGCAGACAGCGGAATGAAAGACTTACATCTTTATGTAGTCAAGGGTTTAAACAAACAACTTCTGACTCTAGCCTTTTCACTAAGGGTGAAAGTCCTAATTTTCTTGCATTAGCCATTTATGTAGATGATATTATCCTTGCTGTACCAAACTTGTCTGAAATTGACTCTGTTTAAAAAAATTTACATGCTACTTTTAAAATTAAGGATCTAGAAAATCTGAAATACTTCTTAGGCTTAGAGGTTGCTCGTTCTAAAACTGGAATAAATCTTTGCCAAAAAAAAAATACACATTGAAATTATTAAAGGACTCAGGTTTCCTAGAATCTAAACCCGCTTCTACACCTTTAATTTCAAAGAAAAGAATATCTCAATTTGATGGTGAACTTTTAACTGACATTACTTCTTATAGAAGGCTTATTGGGAAACTTTTATATCTCACTAAAAGTAGACCTGGTATTTCTTTTGTTGTGCAACAATTGTCACAATTTTTATCTGCTCCTACTATTAAACATATGATTTCTGCACATAGAATTCTTAGGTACCTTAAAGGTACCCCTGGTCAAGGTCTTTTCTTTCCTGCTAAGAACCAGTTAACTCTAAATGCATTTTCTGATTTTGATTGGGCTTCTTGCCCTAATACAAGAAGGTCCACAACTGACTTTTGTATTTTTCTAGGCTCAGCTTTAATTTCCTGAAAATTAAAGAAGCAACAAACAATTTCTCGATCCTCCAGCGAAGCTGAATATCGAGCTCTTGCCACTGTTACTTGTGAAGTTTAATGGCTTCAATATTTGCTTTCTGATTTACAATTAAAAGTTTCTTCTACAAATTTATTCTGTGATAATCTATTTGTCATTAAACTTACAGAGAATCCAGTCCATCATGAACGGACAAAGCATATTGAAGTCGACTGCCATTTGATTCGTGAAAAAGTTCGACAAGAATTGATCAAGCTTCTACCTGTTGCTTCTCACAACCAACTTGGTGACTGCTTCACCAAAGCTCTCACCAATTCTGCTTTTAAAGATGCTATTTTCAAGTAGGGCATACAAAATTTGTATGCTCCACCTTAAGGAGGGCTCTTAGAGAATATTAGTTAAGAGTTAGTTAACAAGTAGTTGTTTGTTAGCTTTCAAGAGGATAAAGAAGTAATTTTCTTCCTTGTATAAATCAGCGCATGTGAATATTATTTTGTAATTCAGATTTTATATTTGATAATAATAAAAAAATTCCTTTTCTCTCTCTCGGTTGTATCAGAATCGAAATCCTCAATTCCCCTTTTAGGGTTTCTAAACCTTCATCTTCTTCGATATACTAAACTCCCTAACCAAATTTAACATTTTAATATTGCCAATCCAGGGACAGTCCCTGGAAAGTTCCGCGTCTGGGCTGGGCTGACATTCGGTTTGCCTTCATCGTCAACTTTAATAAATTCAAAGTGTAATGGCATCGTATTTACAGGCAAAATACTGAACTCAGAAAATGCTGACGCTTTTCATTTCCTTGTTTCTCACTATTGTTCTCTCCGCTCTTACCTTCAAGTTTGTCATTTCCGATGGTAATCTGACAAACCTTAATTTAGTTTCATTTTCATATTTGGTTGCACTTTTGTTAGTTCTGTCAAATGTTTACCTTTATTTGGGAATTTTCTTATGCACTTAAGGGGATTTTACTTTACTGTCAAAAAGGCATGTGAAGCGTGAAGAAATTGAAGATAAGGTAATTCCATGTTTTTCTGGTCGTTTTAGTTTTTTTAGTTTTTGTTTTGGAGAAGATAGTTTTTGTTTTTTATATTTTATACTGTTTTTTTGGAGTGTTTAAATGTTTTTTTTTCTTCTTAAAACTGGATAGGTTGTTTGGATTACTGGAGCTAGCCGTGGGATTGGTAAAATTTCTACTAGTATTTATTTAATTTACGTTTTTTGTTTGTTCATTTCCTAAATTTTGCGACTCATTTTTGGGTTTGTGAAATTTCTTAATTAAATTCAATGCATGACAGAATATGGATTATGGGGTTGTTTATTAACTTTTGTTTATATTTGATAATTATGTAATTTTATACTTCTTTTTGGACTTAGAGCATATATACTTAACAAATTTATGGTTAGTATCCCTTTCTATTGCTTACTTTTTAGGAAAATACACAAGCTTGTGTAAACTTTAATTTACACAAGCCTTTTAATTTTAGTGTTTAGGGTTTTAGGTTAGGGTTTAGGGTTTAGTAATTTAGTGTGTAGGATGTAGAATTTAAGTTTTGTGGTTAGAATTTAGAGTTTAGGGTTTAGGATTTAGGGTGTTAGGGCTAGGGATTTAGGTTTTAGATTTTATAATTAAATATGAAGTATTGTGTAAATTTCTTTTACACATCTTGTGTATAAAAATATAATCCTACTTTTTATTGTTTAAATTGTTACAAATATGGAAGAAATATCTCTAACTCATTTAGTGGGGTGAAGGGACCGGAGTGTTTGTGGCATCTTGAATCAGGTCTTACTAAGGTAAAAAAGGATCAATAGATAGTCGAGCGTATCTTAAATCTTGCAAATTAGAATTGCAGTTTTGCCGGCACATGTTAGAATTGCATTTTTGAGATATGTTAATCCATTTGTTGATTGTCTGTCTTCTATGATGTGGCATACATTTTTCTTATTGTTTTGTAGCTGACACGGATTGTTGTTTCACATTTATGGTACATTCTATTTTTATGGGTTTAGGAGAAATTCTTGCCAAACGATTGGCAAGTTTAGGGGCCAAACTTATTCTTTCCGCACGAAATGAAACTGAACTGGAGCGAGTTAGGAAACAACTCACTGGTACGCCTAAGGCTCGTGTCCTAGATTTCAATTTGTAATGACATTTTAAAACTTTTTCCTGGGTTGGTACTTCTTTAGTATAAATGCTAGTGTGCTTGCAGGTAAACATGCACCTGAACAAGTAAAGCTTTTGCCCCTTGATTTGACATCTGGAGAGGATGCACTCAAGGAAGCTGTAGACAAAGCAGAATCCTTTTTTCCTGCTGTTGGTGTTGATTATATGTTTCATAATGCGGCTTATGAACGTCCTGTAAGCGTGCACACCCTAATTCTTGATAGTGATTCATTGGTCTTCTAAACTGCTGGATAGAAATATGTGCATTGAATTAACTATTTTCTAATGCTAACCAGATTTCCTGAAACATATAAAACCAGAATAGTAAAACAGTCATTAGCTAAGGTGTGTCCTGAAGTCTTTGTTGCTGGCCTTTTTCTCATTCTTATTTTGGTTGGGAGGGGCACCAATTGAATAATTTAACTTTATCATTTAAAAAGGCGGTATTATGTTCTGCTCTGTATTGAATTATTAATCATCATACCTCACTTGTCAAAGCTACTTGCCTTCAAATAGTTTAAATAAAGTTTCCCATCAGCTGTGCACAAACCATTCTCTTCAAGGGGTTCCTGATACCCATTATTAACAACGCTTACTCCCTATGAAGTGTTAACTGGGTGTAACATATATATACTGATATAACATCTTCCAAAGTTCTTTTGGAGGCAACTCTAAGCTAATAAGTGCTTCTCTTTATTTTCTTACTTCTTTTGAGCATGTATATGTATGGGTATCTATGATGTTATTTTTCCCACTCCACCTTGACACGTGTGATTATTTTCAATAGCCGACTCCAACACAAAATATATATGTACAACCCATATGAACCCCACCTGACCCGAATCTTATAGTAGAAAAAATTTCATGAAAAATATATTTTCAATGTAAATTACATCTTAATTACATGTAAATGAACTATTTTATTATCTTAATTAACACATTAAATAACAAATTTACTAAAATAGTACACAAAAATATACTTGGGGCAGGTTGGCCCCAGCTATTTTTTTAGAACTATGAAACCTCCCCTATTTTTCAAACCAAAAACCTGTTTCTTTTGGTTCGGATGCCGGAACCTGTCAGGTATGTACTTTTTATGATCCTTAGCATATCCTATGAGCTATTGCAAAAACCTGTTTCTCCTTACTCCTTAAGCATGAATTGATCTGATACTTAATTTTATAGTCAGATCATGCTATATCTTTTCTTTGGGAGTAATAATGTAGGAATGATACTTTCCTTTTTCTAACAGAAAGCCCACACCTTCAATCTGTAATTACAAGTGTTTCTGCCCAGTAGTTAGACACCAGCTGCATGTGGATTAGGTGCAACTCCTTAGGATTATGGTTTTTATAATGACAAGGCATCTTCTTTATGTGAGGCGTGTCATGTGATTCTCTAACTCAAGAAAACTGACCTGTACTGATAGTCTGTACTTGATATTTTGCTACAATATTTCTATAGAGAGTTCATAGTTGTCTATTAGAAAAGTTGCATCTCAAGCATAGAGTGACTTTTCCTACAGTTTTTATATGTTATTATCATTCGTTTTCCCCCTTATTATTATTATTATGTGCAGAAAACAACGGCTTTGGATGTAACAGAGGAAAGTCTTAAGGTATGGGGGAGTCCTTGTGCAATAGTCATTGTTAGACCTAGTTGATATATTTGAAACTCCTTATGCTGCTACAAAATTTTAAACAGTCATGGGTTTGCTGGGACAATTTCTATTGTCAATCTAGGTATCATGGAACATTACATATGGATTACATGCATGATTTTCTGTTAGTTGTATTTAGAAAAGTAAAATTTCATTCTTTTTCTTTGCTACTAGGCTACATTCAATGTCAATGTATTTGGGACAATATCTCTCACACGGCTACTGACACCTTTTATGCTGAGGAGGGGAAGAGGCCACTTTGTTGTGGTATGTGGAACTGATTGATATTTCACCAATAGAAAATTGCAATTATTTTCTTTTATTGTAAGAAAAGAAAAAAACGAGTTATATGAGGACCGCTGATCCTTAAAATATCAGATGAATTCATGATATTTTTGGGGTATTTACCATGTCTTCATACTTCCGGGAAAATGGGTGATCAGATGCTACATACTGTAAGTTTAATAGCTACTTTTAGCTCTTTAGGTTGTGATACAGACTGTTTCTTTCTTCTTTCTACTGACCAGTTACATAGCATCCTATGCCTTGATAGGCGTGGACTTGATAGCATCCTATAAATTGATAGGCATGGACTTGAGTTTTCAAGAGCTGAAAGTAAATTTTTTATTGTTTCCATTGCTGTTTATTTTATATACATGTTTCACTTGATTGCAATTATGTGCAGATGAGCAGTGCTGCTGGAAAGACGCCTGCACCTGGTCAAGCGGTGTACTCAGCTTCTAAATATGCTTTAAACGGATACTTTCATACCTTGCGTTCTGAGGTGCAAGTTTGGGAAGAGCGAGTGATTTTCTGCATTTTATGGCTAATGCTGACAACTAAATTTTTTGTGATTGTCAAAGGCTGTGTTTATTTATTATTATTCCTTAATTGATATGGTCATAAAATTTGTGCGACTATTTTTTCTCACCTAAAAGAAAATAAAAGTTGTATGAGTTTTAGACTTAGCTTGGAAATTGACAGTTAATATTAAGCATATACCGAGATCTATTAATTGACTGAGTAGTCAATGATGCTCATGTTGTCCCATCTTGTATGGGTTCGAATCCTGCCATTAGCCTTGGAAATGTAATTACCTCTCTATTTAATAAAAAAAACATATTACTCATATACTACAACTTAAGTTTTCTAATGGGTTTTTTTGTCTCCTGCTTGTTTTTACTTTCTTCTGTCTCATTCTTTCCCTTTATCCTTTATTTTGGGCTTGCAGCTTTGTCAAAAAGGGATCAAGGTTACTGTTGTTTGTCCAGGGCCAGTAGTAACATCAAATGGTGCTGGTGCAACAACTTCCACAACTAAGGTTTCCTCTGAGGTGTGTTCATATGGTCATTAAATTAATCATGTAGCTAATCGAGCATTGACATTTTTTTAAACAGTAAATTCTGTGGTTCTCAAAATGCTTTTCAATTAATCTCAACTTATCACATGCAATGTAAATGGCTTGAGGACCCAATACTGCCAATTTATTGTCTTCCCTAATGTTGTGTAAAATCCTGCTTTTGCCCCCCTTTCAATGCTGTTGTACTATCACAAGAAATGCGTTCATTACATAATTTATAGTCATTTAGTATTTGTGTGGCACTTGCATAAAACATTTTTGGGATTTTGTTGTTAGACGCTGCATGTGAGTTTGATATTCTCTCTCTTTTGGTCAATAGAAGCGTGTGCCAGCCGAAAGGTGTGCAGAACTTACAATCATTGCTGCCTCTCATGGTTTAAAGGAAGTTTGGATATCCTACCAGGTATTTCCATGGTAGTTTAATTTCTTAGCATTTGTTTCTATCTTTATGTTTAATGCTGATCTTTCTCTTTGTTATGTGTCACTTCTTACAACCAAGAAGTAAAGTATAGAACAGTATAACCAATTACTTACTATATGCCATATGTTAACTCAAGTGTAGATAAGCAATCCAAGGATAAGGAGGGTAGGGGTTAGTTGGAGTGGCTCCAAATTTTCTCAAAAGAAAAATGTTGAAAAATGTTTGCGGGAACTAAAAATATAAGAAATATATAAAATTTGAGCATAATTAAAAAGAAGAAAGTATAAAGAAACCAAATACAACTTTATAATGATTTGCTACTTCTTAAGGCACCTATGTCCTCTCTATTAGTTTCCTTTGCCGAAGAGTCCATTCCATGAACTTTCCCGAGCTTTGGAATTAACTTTTGATGCAAAGTTATAATTTCCATAATTGCTTAATTTTCTCAAGCTCTACAAATCCGGTGTAATGTTGATCCTTTTTCTCGACTTAATGTTTTTTATAGTTTATTTATTTATTTACCAACTCATTTTTTGGTTGTTTGATAGAATTGCCCACAACTTAAAGGCTTACTGAGAACCATGTTTTTCTTCTTTTTTGTCCCTCTCGTCCTTTCATGTTGGAACGAAATATCAATCTTCAATAATCCTTGCAAATTAGGAATTTTACATTCAGTGTACTGTAATTGTAACCCCCTAAACCCGGGCTAGAAGGAATGCGCCGAATCTAAGAAGTCAATTGAAAACTAGTCCCACAAGTTATAAATTTTAAAGTTAAATACTATAACTTATTCTCGCAAATAAATAATAAACTCAATAATTTCATTCGTAATCATATATCATTGTTCAGACAACTTGATTAAAAATCCGAAAGTAACTTTATAGATGCATGCATTTAATAAAATCCAAATTAAAAACAGTTCTAAAGTCCATACTACAAAAATATCCCAAACAATACTAAAATAATAATTCTAAGGTAACAGAATGGTTCGTACTGAATAATAATTTATCTGAATAAACAAGAGATACTCCAAGTACCGATCGCCTAAAAAGTCTGAGATATCTGAAAAGTAAAAACTAAGGGGTGTAAGCTAAAGAGCTTAGTGTGTCTCTAAAGTACAAACAAAAACAAAACAAAACAGTATTTTATTTTCTGATAAAGACTTTTTTGAAAACACAACAAAACTGGATCATGATGATATGATGTCTGATGCACATGAATCATAGTACCCATCTCCGATACCCCGAAAAGTAAGGTTTCCCAAAACCTACTTTCTCCATCGTCACCATCCGAAGTGGAACTCAACCCGAAAGGTGGAACCACTGATCCGAAGCAGAATTCAGCCTAAAGGGTGAAACCACTGAACTTCCTCGAACATATCACAAACCATATACCCACAATGATATGATGCAGATTTTAAAATCCGAGTTTCATTCGAAACTTGAATTATGATAATTCAAGTTTCACAATACTATAAATCTGATATTTTACGATTCCGAAAATCTGCTATTTCACAATTTGGTAAATCTGATTTTTAGTTAAAACATAGTCTAATATGCTACGTATGATATCCGAAAACTTTCACAAATCACAACACATAACAAATTACACAAGTTTATAGCATAAAAGAAACACACAAGTTTATAACATAGGAAGAGACACACCTTTAAGCAACATAAGCTCTAATGTCGAGTAAAGCGTGTCTTACGCTCAGATCTAGCTAAATCAGGACCTACGAGGTATGAATACTATATTAGAACTAATATTAACACTATGCCACCAACTAAGAACATAAGACTAATCCAAAAGTATACTCACGAAAAGATCTCGAAGAACGTGCCCGATCAGACTGAACAACTAGAGATAACTCGTCAGCCTCAGAGTCGATACCTGAATACGAGAATTTTCTGAATTAGATTTTGAAATCCATAACTTACCAAAATTATGCTATTAACTGATTGAAATTAGCAAAACGGAGCTTTCGGGTTTGAATTTGACAAAACGGGTAGCGGATATGGACTCAGGACGTCGAAAAAGGTCAACTCTGGTCAAAGTTAACCTTGGTCAAAGTCAACTAGTCAAACGGTCAAGGTCCAATTCGGTCAATGGTCAAGACTGGTCAAAGGGTCCACAAGTCAAATTTGGTCAACTGTCGGGTTGGTCAAACGGGTCAAAGTCAACCGGTTCGGTCAACTCAGGTCAAAGTCCGGTTAATATGGTCCAAGAGTCAAAATCGGTTCAGGTCAACAGTCAAAGGTTCAGTTCAAGGCTTTATTCGGTTCAAGTTGGTTTAGACCAGTTCACTTAGCCAACCAGTTCGGTTCAACAGGTCAATCCGATTCGGTTCAATTTAAATCATAGGTCCAGTCCACTCAGCTTTGGGCCCTCAAAGATCGGGTTCCTATTCTCTTACTGGGCTCACACACAAGGCTCATATCGGGCTTAACCAAAATATACACAACCCACTCCCAAAACACATTGCTTTAACTAAGGCTAGGGTTTACAAAACATTCACCGGCGGCGGCTAGCTCCACGAACAGCAGCGGCGACAGAACTAACCGGCGACAACAATGAATCATGCCACTCGATTGTGGCTTACCATATCGGATACACACCAAAATCTCCTTCACCATCGTGGTAACAAAAAAAACTAGGGTTTGCTAAACCCTTGGCGGCACAACAATGCGACGACTACGGCTCCACCATGGACGGAAATAGAAGACCTTAAACGTGCTCGACGGCGCAAGGAAAATCTGAACGATTCTCTCTCCGATCTCTCGCAATGGTGGCCAATGAGGGATGTCTGAAGGTTGGGGATTACTCGCGAGATCACACGAGTTACAAAAATGGTGCCGGTGCGTGAAACAGACGATGGACGGAGGCTGAACGGAAAGGGTGGCGGCGAACGGTGGTGCAAGAGAGATGAAACCGAACGGTTTTGTACCGTTTCTGAGCAAACGACCGATGACGAGAGGTAAAGGTTGGGTGGGTTTTGATCGCGAAGATAACCCCAGCACACCGATGGTCTCCGATGCTTAGTTCTTTCGTGAAACTGGATTAGAAGTGTCGGAGATTGTTTCCTAAAGTTCAGAAGATCTGTAAATATTTTGTTATCTATTAGAATCCCTATTTATAAGCGATTGTATTTCTTTACTAGAATTAGTTTCTTTCCTAGTTAGGAGTTTCCTTAGCTAAGGCATAAGTCTATATATTTAGTTTGTAAATCAGTAGCAATTGAAGAGTCGAAATATAATAAAAAGATCAGTTTTTGATCAGCTTTTCGACATGGTATCGGAGCCTCTTTTTCTTTAGGCTTTAACTGTTTTGTTAGACAGTATTTGTTCGATTTCTCGTTCCCTTAGAGAAGTAATGATGATTGGAAATAATCAAGTAGAAAGCTCGGCTCTAGTGACTCAAATAGTTTCTGAAAAGCCAACACGTTTGGAAAGTTTTGAAAGAAAATCAGAAACAACAAGGGCAGTGAACCGAGATTCCATGTGGTGTACGTATTGCAAAAAACCTCGACACACTAGAGAGAGGTGTTGGAAGTTACATGGGAAGCCACAGTCCACAAACAAAAACTTCATAGAAAGGGAAGGATCAACGAGAGGGCAGAGCAGAGCCCATGCAACTAGAGAAGTAACCAAGGAATCCACTGAACAATCTGGAGAGTTCAATCAAGAGGAAGTAGAGAAGTTGAAGACTCTACTGGAGTCCTTAGGAAAATCATCAATTGCTGGTACAGGTAATCTGGTTTTCTCAGGTATATCCTCTTCCTCTTCTCAAAACTCTAATGCCTTGGAATCCTCCATACCTAATCAAACCTCCTGGGTAATAGACTCAGGAGCAACTGATCACATGACCAATTCCCCTCTCAACTTTCTCAATTATACACCATGCCCTAGCAATAGGAAAATTACAGTTGCTGATGGTACCATGATAACAGTTGCTGGTGAAGGAGATGTTGCCATTAGTAAAAAAATTCTGCTTAGAAAAGTTCTACATGTTCCAAAATTATTTACCAGCCTTATCTCAATACCAAAACTTGTCAGGGATATTAATTGCAGTGTTTTGTTTCATTCTACACACTGTTTTTTCCAGGAGCAGGAAACGAAGAAGATGATTGGGCGTGCTAAGGAGATCAATGGACTCTATTATCTTGAGAATCTTGGAGGACAAGTTAGAATCTTGAACACTCCACCCTCATCTTTTTTATCTAATTCTACAAATAATAAAGACCAAATCTGGCTCCAACATCTTCGCCTTGGTCATCCACCTTTTAAACTTCTAAAGACTATGTTTCCTTCTTTATGTAAAACCTTAGATGTTGAGGAATTACATTGTGATGTGTGTGAACTTGCTAAACACAAACGCTCCTCTTTTCCAGCAAGTAATAATAGAACCAATATTCCTTTTAGTCTTATTCATAGTGATGTATGGGGACCTTCTTCTGTTCCTAACATAACTGGGGCAAGGTGGTTTGTATCTTTTATAGATGATCACACTAGGGTTACTTGGATTTATTTGTTAAAACAGAAATCTGATGTTGCATCGACCTTTCAAAACTTTTACACCATGATAAAAACCCAGTTTGGAGCCGAGATTAAAAGAATTAGATCAGATAATGCCAAGGATTATTTTAATCAAATCTTGTCTCCTTTTCTCTTAGAAAAAGGTATTTTACATGAATCATCATGTGTAAACACTCCCCAGCAGAATGGAATTTCAGAAAGGAAGAATGGACATATTCTTGCTATAACCAGAGCCCTTTTATTTCAGAATAATGTCCCAAAAAAATACTGGGGGGAAGCTGTCTTAACAGCTACATTTATGATGAACAGACTACCCACTAAAGTCCTTGGATCCCAAAGTCCTATTCAAACCCTTACAAAATTTTTCCCACATTTGAACCTATCTCTTAACCTTCAGCCAAGAGTGTTTGGGTGTGTTGCCTTTGTTCATCTTCATTCTCCAAACCGAGGTAAGCTTGATCCTAGGGCAGTAAAGTGCATTTTTCTTGGGTATTCCTCTACTCAAAAAGGCTACAAATGCTATCATCCACCTACTAGAAAGGTCTATGTCACTGCTGATGTTACTTTTGTTGAAAGAGAGAGTTACTTCACTGCTCCTTATGGGGAGATGTCTTTTAGGGAAGATAAGGATGCAGATCTGTTTTTACTTCAGCAACCTTTGTCCCTCATTGATCTACCTCCTTCTCATTTTGCAGAAATCCAGCCTTCTCATTTTGCAGAAATCCAGCCTCCTCATTCTTCAGAAATCCAACCTTCTCCTTCTCATTCTGCAGAAATCCAGCCTTCTCATTCTACAAAAATCCAGCCGCCTTCACAGTCCTTACAAACAGAACCCAATAGTCCTCAAACTCCTCAACCAAACAGAAATATTTCTCAGCCCAATGTTCAAGAAACTGCTGGTCCTCTAAAGACATATTCGAGAAGGAAGATACCTATGCAGACTCAATCATCTCCTGCTCCTGCTCTTGCTCCCATTCCCATAAATTTTGAGGTACATTCTGAAACTGATCCTGATCATAATGATATGAATTCTAATTCTGAGTTTGAATTTCCTATTGCTATTAGAAAGGGAAAAAGAACCTGCACCACTAAACACCCTTCATATTTGTTTATGACCTATAATAATTTGTCCCTAAATCACAAAACCTTTCTTACTAGCTTAAACAATATTGTCATCCCTAAAACAGTAGCCGAGGCATTAGATAATGAGAATTGGAAAAAGGCTATGCAGGAGGAAATGGATGCACTGGAAAAGAATAAGACATGGGATTTAGTAAAGCTGCCAGGAGACAAAAAAACAGTGGGATGTAGATGGGTGTACACTGTAAAATACAAATCAGATGGCTCCTTGGAAAGATACAAAGCAAGGTTGGTGGCAAAGGGGTACTCGCAAACCTATGGGATAGATTATCTGGAGACGTTTGCACCTGTTGCAAAGATGAACACAGTGAGGGTTCTACTCTCCTTAGCAGCTAACCAGGGATGGAATTTACTGCAGTTTGATATTAAAAATGCATTTTTGCATGGAGATCTCGAAGAAGAGGTATACATGGATGTTCCACCAGGGTTTAATTCGACTGTTGGACAGGTAGTTTGCAAGTTAAAAAAGGCTCTATATGGATTAAAACAGTCCCCAAGAGCTTGGTTTGGAAGATTTGCTAAGGTAATGTTAGGGCAGGGTTTCAAACAGAGTCAAGGTGACCATACCTTATTTGTGAAGCATTCATCTTCAGGGGGAGTAACCATACTACTGGTTTATGTGGACGACATCATAGTTACAGGTAATGATTCAGAAGGAATCATCAATCTGAAAAAGTGTCTTGTAAAAGAGTTTGAGGTGAAGGAACTTGGGAGATTAAAATATTTTCTGGGTATTGAGGTGGCACACTCACAACAGGGAATTTTTATATCACAGCAAAAATATATTCTGGATCTTTTAAAGGAAACTGGAAAGCTTGGATGTAAACCAGCAGAAACGCCCATAGAAGTTAACCACAAACTTGGAGATTCAGATGAAGATGATATGGCAGTTGATAGGGGTTCATTTCAGAGACTTGTGGGAAGACTTATTTATTTATCACATACCAGACCAGACATAGCATATGCTGTTGGAGTGGTAAGCCAATTCATGCACAATCCTAAGGAGTCACACCTAAGAGCTGTAATGCGAATCTTGCAATACTTGAAAGGTACACCAGGTAAAGGAATCATGTTTAGAAGAGGAGGAAACCTGACTCTGGAAGCCTACACAGATGCAGACTATGCAGGTTCTAGAATGGACAGAAGATCAACTTCAGGCTACTGCACCTTTTTTGGAGGAAATTTGGTTACTTGGAGAAGCAAAAAACAGAACGTGGTAGCTAGATCCAGTGCAGAAGCTGAATTTCGAGCTATGACTTTAGGAATCTGTGAGTTACTATGGCTGAAGATCATTCTAGAAGATTTGAAAGTAGAATGGAATGGACCAATGATGTTGTACTGTGATAACAAATCAGCAATCAATATTGCTCATAATCCAGTTCAACATGACAGAACAAAGCATGTTGAAGTGGACAGACATTTTATAAAAGAGAAACTCGACAGTGGTTTGATTTGTACTCCTTATGTGACTACTGGTAATCAAATTGCAGATATTCTCACCAAGGGTTTACTTGGCAAGGATTTTCAGAAGTTAACAAGCAAGCTGAGGATGGAGGACATCCATGCCCCAGCTTGAGGGGGAGTGTCGGAGATTGTTTCCTAAAGTTCAGAAGATCTGTAAATATTTTGTTATCTATTAGAATCCCTATTTATAAGCGATTGTATTTCTTTACTAGAATTAGTTTCTTTCCTAGTTAGGAGTTTCCTTAACTAAGGCATAAGTCTATATATTTAGTTTGTAAATCAGTAGCAATTGAAGAGTCGAAATATAATAAAAAGATCAGTTTTTGATCAGCTTTTCGACAAGAAGCAATATAAAGAGCAGCTTGATTATCACACCAAAGTTTTGTCGGTGATGAACGCTAACCCAATTTCAGTTAAGAGATGATGTATCCACAAGATTTCACACGTGAACTGTGATATAGTTCTGTACTTTGATTCTGCATTTGATCGAGATAAAACATTTTGCTTCTCGTTCTTCTATGATACTAAGTTTCCTCCAATAAAGATGCAATATCCAGTAAAAAGATATCTAATCAATCTTAGATCCAACCCAATCAGCATCTGTGAGCATTAATTGTGAGTGTGTCCATTGTCCATGATTGTTGTACAATATGCCAAGTCTAGGAGCTCCTTTCAAGTAACATAGGATTTGTTCTAGAGCTTCCTAATATTTTGACTGTGCACCGGACATGAACTGACTAATGATACGCATTGCAAATGCTATGTCCGGACGGGTCACGATGAGATAGTTTAATCTCCCAACTATCCTCCTATATCTCTCAAGATCAATACAAGGAACACCGTCATATTTTGTAAGATGCACGTTAGGTACCATTGGAGTACTGTAGGATTTTGTTGCAATTTTTTTAGTTTCTGTAAGTAGGTCAAGAACATACGTCCTCTGAGACAAAAGAATTCCCTTCTTACTCCTTGTTACTTCTACCCTCAACAAGTACTCCAATTGACCCAAGTCTTTCGTGTGGAATCCGGTATGCAATAAAGACCCGAGAAAAGAGATCCCTGCACTATCATCTCTTGTGTTCACATTTGCTCCTGTTTAGCCCAAACTCTTGAACTACTTTGCTGAACTTTCCAAACCAAGCACGAGGACTCTGCTTTTTGATGTCCAAACCCAAGAGGTTGCTCCATATGTACCCCTCCTGAAGATCACCATGAAGAAAGGCATTTTTGATGTCCAGTTGGTGTAGAGGTCAACTTTGAGTAGCCGCTTGGGAAATAAATAAACAAACAGAAGAAAGTTGGGCCACGGTGAGAGTATCCAAATAATCCAACTCAAGTCTGCGCATAGCCTTTTGCAACAACTCTAGCTTTAAGTCGAGCCACAGATCCATCTGGATTAACCTTAATTGTGAATAACCATTTTCACCCAATAACCTTCTTTGCTGTGGATAAATTCACCAAGTACCAAGTTACATTTTCATTTAAGGCATGTATTTCCTCCAACATGGTATCACATCAACCAGGATGACTCCAAGCCTCCTGAAGTGTTTTAGGAATAGAAACAGTCTAGAGATGCAATCAAGGAGAAAGTTGAAGGAGACAAATGATTATCTGAAACAAAATTAGAGAGAGGATAGGTGCACTGACGTTTACAGTTTACCTTTGTGTAGGTCAATAGGAAGGTCGATATTGGATCTGACAACTAAGACGTTGGTATAGGACATGTATCTTCAGTCTTCCCATATGGAATAAACTTGATCAAATCGAACTAGAGCTTGAGCATTGGGAAAAAGTGGTTCTTTAAATGAATATGTTCCCTATAAAACTACTGCTGTTTATAACATTTGGTATTACCATGGATATTTGTTTCATTTATCCAACTTTTTCTTTAAATTTATTTTGCAATTCATTCCAAGAGCAAGGCACGATTAAAATATACTTGCAAATAATGGAGTTACAGGAATGTCTGAAAGTCACTGTGTTGTCTACAGCATTCTTCTATACCCTTCTCTTCTCATTATGTCTGCTCGGATACACTCGTGTTTAAGTTTTTGAATGGTTTTATCTTGTGCAATCAGTAGGTAAGAACAAATTTTGATGTTTTCTGTTTCATTTCTTCAGCCTGTCCTTGCGGTAATGTATCTGATACAATACATGCCTACAGTTGGCTATTGGCTCATGGACAAGGTATGGTCGGTCATTCTTGTTTCAGTCCATTCCATGACACAGTCTTATTTGTATGTTGATGAATCCCAGACATTTTCTATAAGACCCTATAATATTTTTAACTGCAACTAAACCAGTGTACCATTACATGCTTTATTTCGGTTTAATTTCTCGAAACTGTGGGTTTTGCACCACTGCAGGTTGGAGGGCGTCGAGTAGAAGCTGCTGCGCAGAAAGGCAACACATACTCGATGAGCTTACTTTTTGGGAAGAAGAAGGCAACCTGACCTAAACCACCTTATATCTTTAGCTTTTGGTTCATAGAAAGTAAAGAACAGTGTAATCTCTGTTGCAGACCAGATTAAGATATTAATTAGTATGTTTCCTTACCAAGCCAACATAGTATTAAATTAAGTTTGCAATTGTGAAAGATGTTTTCTTTTTTTGAAATAAAGAGTATTCTGCGCCAATAGTAATAACTAACCTCATTTGTGGGTTTTATATGGTTCGTAAAACTATTTTTTCCTTTTTTTCCGAAACTAGATGATCACCATCGGTAGAGCAATGATTAATCTCACTTGTTGTACATCTTTTTAGGTAAACGGTTGGTCATATCAAAACTCGATTAGACTCGGACGCTAAAAAACAAAAAACTTGACAAGAAAAATTTAAATAAAATTTAAATTAACTTAAATTTTTTAGTAATAGGTGGATTAGTTTTTAAGTTCAAGCTGAGTATATATATATATTGTATATGGTTATAAAAAGTCGTTTAAATTGAAATTAATTATTTTCATAACATTATAAATTTTTACAATTAATTGAACAACTAGACTTGATTCGATTTAAAATTTCTTTCAAACAAAATTTGTGTTATAAAATAATACTTGTAAACTCGATTAGCATGAATTTTTTTATTTATTAATTTCGAACTTCGAAATACATCTTTAAATTTATTTATTTATTAATTTAAAACCTATAAAATGAAAATAGAGAGACGATAACTTGAATTAGACCGGATTGGTCTATTGAAGTCATTGAACCGGAACCGTTGTTATTAAAACCCACTTTAAGAAACAACAACTCTTTATGGTTTTTCATTCAAGCTAACCTTGTTCAATTAATAAACAAAGCTTGGTTGTTTTTACAACGAAGCTTTCTGTATTCTAAACTCTAAAGGCCAGAGTTTACTTGTTTCACAAACAATCTTGTTCTAATATTCTAATTTCAGTACCCAAAGGACATGGCTTTTTAAACCCTGGGTATATATTCTCATTGTCAACTCCCCTGGTTTTCCCTGGAATCTTCCTCGTTTTCATATTCTCTTTGACGAAATGGCAGAGTTGCCGGTGTCGACTCGTCCGAACTTTCACTCTACTTCCAGCGATCTCTCCTTTGAGCTTTCCGGCGATCATTCCTGTGTCGCTATTTCTTCAGGTTTCTTTTGCTACTTTTCTTTTGTTCATTTATGGTATTTGATTCGGTAATGTCTTTCGCACGAAACATTTTTTGTTGTTGTTATTTGGAGGGAGTTAATTTATTTAACTGTTTGCTTTGTTCTTTAATTTCCTTAAACCTTTTTGATCAACTTGAATCTTTTTTTCCAGCATTTTTTTCTTTTCTTAGTTATGTTTTTATTTATTTATATTTAGGTTGTTCAACTGATATGTGTAACACCAAAAAAATTACGCCCAAATTGTAAACTTTAAATTTGAAAAAAAATCTCTAATTTAAAAACCTAATTTTTAAAATCCCAAAATTCAAAACCCTAATTATTTGAGAATTTTAATTCAAGAACCCTATTTTTTATGAAGAACTAAATAATTTTTTTTATCAAAATTGAAAGTCAAAATGAAGTTTCTTAAAAATTTAAGGACTGACTCTATAAATAACCCTTTATCAAATTGAAATTCAATTTGATTTGTGATTCCGTCTTTTTTAATCGTTTATTATTATTATTATTATTATTATTATTATTATTATTATTATTATTATTATTATTATTATTATTATTATTATTATTATAGTTCTGTAATTTTAAATGTAATTCTAATCCACTCGTTTTCTTTTAATTATTTTATTTATTTTTATTCTTTTTTATATCACTTTCATTATTTTACTTAAATTAGATTTACTCTCCCTATATATATATATACACACATACTTCAAATAAGATCACCCCAAGAACCATACTTTTTTATATAGTTTCATGCCGCCAAAATCCATTATTGATTTGTTAAATTCCTATGTAATAATCTCCACCGCTCTATATCCCTTCTTGTTCGTTAATCCCTTCAACACCATGTTTAGTTCGGTATCGATACAGTTGGATCCAATACTTCTGATCATGGAAAATCACATCATTCTATAGGTTGCGTATAGCTTGGCTAAAGTGTGTTTTCTTCCGGTGCTATAATTAAATTATATACTATTTTTCTATGTGTTGGTGTTTTACCTCTTTGTGATTATTTATATGTATTATGGTTTGTATGGTTGACATCATATGCATACGATTTCAAAATGTGTTTTAATTATGATTTATGGAAATTTGATTTACGAACCGTGATTTATGGACTACGATTTATGAACTATGATTTATGGGCTTATGAATTATGAAGTATGTTTACAGAATATCAAATTTATGGAACCGTGTTTATGAAATTTGATTTTTAAACATCATATATGTATGAGCATGAGTTGAGATTTGTACGTAGGAAGTTCAGTGGTTTCATCCTTCGAGTTGAATTCCACTTCGGATCAGTGGTTCCACCCTTCGGGCTGAGTTCCACTTCGGATCAGTGGTTCCACCCTTCGGGCTGAGTTCCACTTCGGATAATGACAATGTAGTGAGTGGTTCCGGGGAACTTTACTCTTTTTATGACGGCTGTAGTTGGGTGCATTGCATTGCGCTTGTGGTTTATGTGTTGTGCTTTAAAGAATTTCAAGAAAATAATACTATATTTTATAATTATAGTTTTTTTTTTTGCACTTTAGAGACACACTAAATTCTTTAACTTACTCCCCATAGTTCTTCTTGTGAAACCGATATTTTAATTTTGATATAACTAAAGAACCTAAGGACTAAATTGAAAATGTCAAAACGAATTTTTAAGTCCTCAAACATCCCCATATAATTTAAGAATATGCCAAAGTTAAAAACTAAGTATTTCAAATATTTTCTAAGTGTTCTTAAAGCCGAAACAATATTTTTCAAGTCCCTGTTTCGAAACGGCCTAAGGCGTTTCGAAACGATTTCACCACCATCGACCCCTATTCCGAAACGCGTATCGAAATGGCTTTAGAACATAAGAACCCGTATTGAAACGACTTCAAACGTTTCGAAACGGTTCTTCATTTTGATTTGAAAAATATGACCGTTGCAATGTTTTTAACAGAATTTTCAGAAACCGTTAGGGTGTTTCGAAACGGGCTCAAGCTGTTTCGAAACGACCCTTGACAGTGGCAAAAGTGTTTCGAAACGAGTTCAGTCCGTTTCGAAACGGGCTCTTAAATGCACCCCAACGGCTCTTTCTATTTTGGTCCGTTTCGAAACAGGTCCCCGCGTTCCGAAACGGGTGGTTGCAGACTGCATTTATGGAGGTGAGATAACACCACCAACGACTCTATTCATGTTCCCAACCACCCAAACGGCTAGAATTAATAGAGGAGATATAAATTGAAGTCCTTTGAAGGTCAGCAACAACTATTCAACCCACAAGCATCATCAAAGCAAGAATCCAAACCTTTGTACTATTCAAAGTCAAATTCTTGTACCCAACTCTAGTGTTTTTCAATTGTCACTTTATATTGTGAGTTTGGGGTGATTACAATTGTAATTGGGTAGACATTTATCCTTTGAGAGGAATCATTTGAGTTTACCACAACTTCTCTTTGTAATTTGAGTGGATTAAGCTTTGGTTAGAAAACTTAATCGAATTTGTAAGGTTACCTCCTCATCCAAAAAAAGGGGGAGAATTCAAGTAGTGAATTGGTTGAAAATCCTTAGTGGGAACTAAGGTAGTGGATGTATAGTTCATTTGGAGAACTTGAACCACTCTAACTACTTGTGTCAATTTTATTTTTCACTCATTCTTCCCACCAAAATTTTAATTGCCAATTCACCCCCTCTTGGCCATTTGCAATTGTTTGATCAACTCAACAATTGGTATCAGAGCTACACTCATTGGAAGGATTACAACCCTCTTGAGTCGATTCTAGGAGAGTTTGATCAACAACTAGTCAAGAAATGACATCCACCTCCAACTATGAGTCCCAATCCACCACCAAGCCACCATTCATCAATGGGAACAACTACCCATATTGGAAGAATAGTATGAGGCTTTTCATCAAGTCTACCAACTACATGGTGTGGGATGTGGTTGAAGAAGGTCCATGCATTCCCATGAAGAGAGATTGAGAAAGACTCGTCCCAAAGGTAAAAGCCGAGATGACGGATGATGAAAGAAGAAGGATGCAAGTGAATGACAAAGCTCTTCATGTGATATTTTGTGCACTTGGTCCGGATATCTACTCCAAGGTGTCTTCAATCGAAAATGCCAAGGAGGTTTGGGACACCCTCGAGACAACATATGAGGGAACTAGTGATGTCAAGGAGATAAAGATTGGGCTACTCAATCTAAGCTATGAAAACTTCAAGATGGATCCCGATGAAAGTGTCTCCAAGATGTTTGATCGATTCTTGGTCATTGTCAACGAATTGAAGGGGTTCGGAGAGATCATCCCCGAAGACAAACTAGTGAGAAAATTGTTGTACTCTCTTTCGGAGTCATGGGATGGCAAGAGAACGACTATTATTGAAGCTAGAGATTTGAAGACTCTCATGCTTGATGATCTTGTTGGATCTCTACTCACCCATGAGATTATGAGGAAGGGAAGAGAACAAGAGAAGAAGATAGATGAGAAGAAGGATGTTGAGAAGAAGAAAGTGGGAATCGCTCTAAAAGCTTCACATCAAGAACGCGATTCAAGTGAAGATGAAGATGAAAAGATGGCCATGTTGGCCAAACGGTTTACTCGGTTCATGAAGTCAAATCGTGGAAGAAAATTTATTAGAAAGGGAGACTTCAAGAGTAAGAACAAGGAAGAGGAGAAGGACCAAATCACTTGTTATGAATGCAAGAAACCGGGTCACATTTGTTCCGAATGTCCTCAATTGAAGAGGAAGAGCTTTGGGAAGAAGAACAAGCTCAAAGCTCAAATAGCAACTTGGAGTGACGATGAGTCATCCGAGGAAGAGGAGGAAGTGGCCAATCTATGTCTCATGACCATTGATGATGAACCAAAGGTAAATTCTAACTTATCCAATTTCGATTTTACTTTTGATGAACTTCAAGATGCTTATGATGAATTGCAAGAGGTTTACGATGAGTTAGTAGGAAAATACAAAGAATCCATTTTGAAAAACAAGAAAACCATTTCCGATTTGAAAAATCAAAATGAGACATTTTCTAAAGCTAACTCCAAATTGGAAAAGAAAGTTTTTTTAGTAAATGTAACACCCGTATTTTGGGGCTAGAAGTTAGTCGGGTTTAGAGTCTGAGTCAATAAAATTTAATTAAATCAATTCAACTCTAAACTAATGACCAAATTGAGCTTTAATAAAGAAGGGGGGACCTACAATGCAATTTTCCCCAAAAGATTTTAAAAGGATGACAACTTTCAAAAGTTGTCATCTTCTTCCCCTTTTCCCATTTTTCCAAAGTGGAAACACCAAACCCATCTTCAAACTCTCTCTAACTTTCAAACTACTATTCCATTTGATTACAACTTCATTTCAAGGGGGTTTTGAAAGGTAAAATCATATTCTCACTCTCCTCTCTATTATCTATCCATATATGGTCTTAAATTTTAAAGATATGAACTTTTGAAAATTAGGGTTTGATTCAAAGTTTGGATTTTTAAGGGGGTTTTTCATATTGTCTTGATAAATTGAGTTGGGGTTTTGTTTATTCATGTTAAAAGGTGCAACATATATTAATTTGGTTGGGTTTTGTTGAAAATCCGAAGTGGGTTCTTGGAGCCATTTTTAAGGTGTCAAAAAGTTGATTTTTGGTGGGTTTTAGGGTGTAATTAGAGGGCTGATGGTATATGTATGCTAAGGGGATGATTTGGGACCATTTAGATGTCATTTGGGTGTTTAAAAACATGATTTTCTGCTGGGTAAAATATGAGTACGAAAATGAAATTTTGGGTGAGTTTTGGGGTTGTTTAAGGTGGGAATTGATAGCCCAATGATAGTACTATGATTAGAGATTGATTTGGGATCATTTGTGGGTGCAATGGATGTTGGAAACATGGTTTTTGGAAGAGGTATTGGGGCTGTCCGAAATTGCTAAGTATGGGGTTTGGTCATGACTTGAAATGTTGAGTTTGATATTTGAATTTGTATTCCGGGTTGATATTTTGATGTTGGGCTGATTTTAGGATTAATTGAATTGTATTGAGGTTGTTTAGAAGCGAAAGCTTGCGTTGGAGAAGCTTCGGGAAGAAATCCGGAAACTTGAAGGTGATGCTTGCTTGGTAGTTGAGAGTGGTTAATGTTTTTAAATCGATTTTTAAGTGGTTGGTTCAAGCATGTGAACTAGGTTGGGCTTGGTAGACCCACCTAGAGTTAGGATTAGGGTGGTAGCCTAATCCTAAGCTTTAGTTAGAGACCTTGGATGTACTTTTTAATCGTTGTTATGCCTCATGATGAGTATGTACAATGTGATACACATGCATGTGAAAGTATGGCTTAATGTATTGATTTTATATGCATGTTGATGACAAATAAAATGTGGATATATGATGAGATAATTGTTCGGTTGACATACATGTGGTGTTGGTTTGTGAAATGAGGTTATGTTGTGGATTGCATGATTTTGGAGAATCATGGTGAGTACGTGCTAGGCACGGAATTTATATTGGAATTGATATTGTAAAAAGTGGTGTAGTTTGATTTATATTGGCACTAGTATGCTTGGGTACAATGATCGATCATTAGGATGAGTGTGCACACAAATTGAGTCAAAACGTACGTGGCCTTGATGGCGTTAAGTCATCAAGGAGGAGTACGGTGATGTAACATTCCACCGGAAGCTTTTATTTATTCTACGGGATGATGAGTGGAATCCCATCCGTATGGCATGTGGCGATGAGTGGAATCCCGCACATGCAAGGTCCGGTGATGAGTGGAATCCCACCGAGGTAAAGTGTTGTTGAGGTTTATATCCGCACAATCGGGGTAATTAAAGCGGCCAATTAATCTTGTTCATGTATTGTGATATATGATGGTGATATATGGTTGTGATATATGGGTTGTTGCATGATGATTGATATTGATGTTAAGCTTGTTAGGATTGAGAGACCATATATGCCACTTGAAAGACTAGCTAGGTCTACTTGATTTTATGCCTATGCTTGATGTATGTAAGACTAGGATTAACATGCTTGAACCCTGCATTGTTGATGTTTTTCGTTTTAGAGCACCCTCGCTAAGCTTATAGCTTACGCTCTCAATGTTCAACAATACAGATCATTAGCGTGGTGTTAGCTCGGAGCAAGGCAAGAAGGGCTTTCCAAGTTGTTGCTCAAGTATGGTTAATTTTGTAGTAGTTAAGCAATGTGGCAATAGGGTGTGTTTGTATGAGCTTGTATGACTCATTACATATGATGATGTTTGGATATGATTATGGATTGTAAGCATGTAATACTTTCATGAATGTTGGTGTGTATGATGGCATGCTTTAGGATGTTTTAGGTTGCCTTATGCTGAGTGCAAACCTCTTTTGATTGACTTGTGGCTTTATGACCTTTTGAGCCTTTAAGCATGCACAATATGGCCTTAATTCATGTATGGTTGATTCCTTTGGCTTGAATATGTGTGCTTGCATGTTGGTATATGCTTAGGTGAGTCGAGAAATGCATTTAGAGTCGTATTGGGGTCGTTTAAGTTGGTATTGGAGGAATTGCAGTGCAGGGCGTATCGATACGCCTCAGGACGTATCGATACGTACTTGCCCAAAAGCCATAAATTTTGCCTGGCGTACCGATACCCTCCAAACTCACTGTAATTTGAATAGTCGAGTGAGAGTAGAGCGTACCGATACGGGGATCCCGAGTATCGGTACGAGTCCACTCTATTAACCAAGAAGGGTTGACCGAGAAGGGCGTATCGATACGCTCAAGGGCTGTATCGATACGGACTTCTCGAGGTTGACTTCTTGGGTTGACCTAGACAGGACGTATCGATACCCCTAGTTAGGGTACCGGTACGGGCTGCCCTGTAAACTTAAAAATGAGCTGTTAAGCACGACCGTGTTCGAATGTGTTTTCCTTTGAATGTTTTTCGCTGTTGTGAATCACATAGGACTTAATATTCTTCTAGGCAAGATTAAAAAGAAAAAAAATTAGGGTTGCTAATCGAAGGGGAATCCTTTGGGTTTCGCTTCGGTTTTCCCCGTGTGGCCCACTCAGACCGGTCATCCGGCCAGACTGGGACGAGGGGGTTACAGTAAATCTTTCAAATGATCTTAAAACAAAAAATCTTGAACTTGAAAAACTTCTCTCCGATTTTCCAGATTATCACAAAAAAGAAATGGATAATCTTAAAACATCTATTGCTATTGGGAAAAAATTTTTTGAAAAAGGAAATCATTCTAAATTCCAATATGTAAAAAGAAAACCTTTTATTCCTAAACAAAGAAATTTTAATAAGCAATCTAGAGGTCAAAGAGTTAGGAGTGTTTGAGTTCCTAAGGAACTCATTATTTCTAATAATATGAATGCTATTGCTTCTTGGATTCCTAATGGAACCAAAATTTTAAAGGCTAACACTCATGGACCCAAAATGATTTGGGTACCAAAAATCAAGGCCTAATTTCTTTGTTTGTAGGGGGAGCATTGCTACAAGGCTAAAGCTTCAAGCAAAAATTCTTGGTACCTTGATAGTGGATGCACAAGACACATGACCGGTGACAAGAGTAGATTTGTGGAACTAAAGCCAAAGAGTGGTGGAGTGGTAACCTTCGGTGACAACTCCAAAGGCCACATTGAAGGAATATGCTCCATTGGTAATCACTCTTCTATTTTCATTGAAAATGTTTTGTATGTCAACGATCTTAAGCATAACTTATTGAGTATTAGTTAATTATGTGACAAAGGTTTTAATGTTTTATTTGATAAAAGTGGTTGCAAAATTGTAAACATTAAAACAAATCAACTAATGCTCATTGGTCATCGCATAGGGAACATATACATGGTACATCTAGATGACATTCATTCATCTCATACATGCTTAGTTGCACATGATGAACATGACTCATGGCTTTGGCATAGAAAATTAGGACATGCTAGCATGAGTGTCTTAGAGAAATTAATTTCCCTTAATCTAGTTAGAGGTTTACTCAAACTTAAATTTTCTAATGATAAAATTTGTGATGCATGTTCAAAGGGTAAACAACATAGAACTTCCTTTAAATCCATAAATGATGTCTCTACTAGTAGATGTTTACAATTGATTCATATGGATCTTTTTGGGCCTATTAGAACAATGATCTTGGGTGGAAAATCATATGCTTTTGTGCTTGTAGATGACTATTTTAGGTTTACTTGGGTTCTATTCTTAAGTACAAAGGATGAGGCTTTAGAAAAATTCATCACATTTTCTAAAATAACTCAAAATGATCTTGAACTTAAAATTTCTCACATTAGAAGTGATCATGGAACCAAATTTCAAAATCTAGGTTTCGATGAGTTTTTAAATGAAAATGGGATTAGCCACAATTTTTCCGCACCTCGCACTCCTCAACAAAATGGGGTAGTTGAGAGGAAAAATCGAACTTTAAAAGAAATGGCTAGAACCATGCTTTGCGAAAATAATTTAGCTAAATATTTTTGGGCGGAAGCCACAGATACCGCTTGTTATATTATAAACCGAGTAATGATTAGGCCAATTTTGAAGAAAACACCTTGATGTGAGCACGTTTATGCCACCCAACGATCAGGGAAGTTTGCTTTTTCACTTGTTACATACTGATGTGTAACATTTTTTATGCTATATTATTTATATTAGTGTGTTTACTATGTATATAGTATGTTTGGTATGTTTTGAATAAGTGATATACCTTATAATGTTTTTATCCTTGTTTAAGTATTATTGAATAAGTTTACAAAACTTTTATAAGAGTTTCATTGTTTTGTGATAGGTACATAGGAGGACACTAGCTCAAGTGAGCATATGCATCTCAACTCCAGCTCAATTGCGTGTATGCAGCTCATCTCCAGCTCACCAGAGTGTATGCAGCTTGGTCCCAGCTCAGGAGAGTGTAACCAGCTCACTTTTAGCTCTTCACATTTCAGCTAGTTCGTTTCAGCTCAACTTTAGCTCCACTAGCTCAACGACAACTGACAAGTCCAGTAGCAGCTGAACAAGTGTCCAACAAGTGTGTGGTAGCCTTTACAACAAGTGTGAACCGAATTGATAGTGCCATGTGTTCGTGTGAGCGTGTACCGCACGTAACCCACATCGTTTGCATGTTCCATGCAAAACGGTTTGGTGCAAAAATGTGCAGCCAGATATTTTATCATTATTGTTATAAGGCATTGCGTGACAATGGAGTTCAAAGCAGCACATGGGACGCTCATTTAAAATTCTTTCACGTATAAATCAACATGTGCAGCAATTAAAGGCAGCCGGGTGACATTTCACAAAAGTGCGCAGCACATTTCACTTGCAGCAATGCACGTGGAAATTCATTTGTTTTCCACTTTGAAAAATCAAAGAGCATTTGGTTCCCATTTTGAATTTCAAAATGGTTGCACATTTAACATGTGCTGATTTTTCTGGCGCACAAAATAAAAAAAAAAACACAACTGAAATCCATTGCCAAGAAAACCTCCTGTTTGAATTTAAAATTCAATCAGCCGCACATTAAACATGTGCCCTTATCCATATGGGTATTTTGCACGGCTGAAAACCATTGCCGCCTAGAACATTTATTTTTGAATTTTAATTTCAAATGTAATTATTCTCAGCCACATGTTGTAAACGGCAACCCCACCCTTTGTAATTATTTATTTGGCCGAGACATGCTTTGTAAAGAGGTTACACACTTGAATGAATAAATTAGTTTTTGAGATTTTCTCTCAAATTTGGTTCTTTTTAGAACTTTTTTTTTGATACTTCGGGTTCTCAATTGTTCGATAATTGAAGGGTCCAAGTCCGTATTTGAGCAAATTCAAGATAAGGTTCGGGTTCGTTCAACAGATTGTTCGAGTTCTTCCTTGGAGTTTGTTCACCTTTTCCGACTACGAAGAACAGTTTCGATTCGGGTTTGCATAACAGATTATGCAGGTTCTTTCGAGTTCATCGTGTCAAATTCCAAGAGCGTTGCTACCGTTGTTGAATGCTTGAAGAATTTCATCTTCGTCGTTCAAATTATCCTAAAATTTCTGCAACTTTCTTCTCTCCCAATTCTGAATTTTTTTCTTTCATTTTTTTTACTATTTAAAATATCTAACTTAAAAATCATGATTGTTTCTATTGCAGAGAAATACTTGCTATTATCCTAGATCCGCGAATGAACGAGGAATGTTGTTTTCTTCAACAACACCCCTGTATCATATGGTAATCAGAGCTTTGGTCGGATTTTAGCAATTTCTGCACTACCAGACATAAAAAAAAATATACAAAAGCCAAAAAAAAATCAAAAAAAAATTCTGTAAAAAAAGTCAAAATTCAAAGTTTGACCAAAAAAGTCAAAGTAAAAAAAAATTCGGAAAAAAAATATTCAAAAAAATCAGTTTCGTATATTTGGGGTATTTTTTGTTAATATGTGCTGTTTGGACGTGAAATGATGAAGGATGTGTCTATCTTACCTTGAAATGCTTTGTAATCACCCGAAATCAACTTTTCTTGTTTGTTCCGGAGATAGGATGGTGGTAAGCATTTCTACTGCGTAAGTTGCTAAATTCTTGTTCTTTTAGCATCTTTTCTTTCATTTCATATTGTTATCTTTTTTTTTCCTTTCAGCCCAATCCTCAACTTTCATTTTTTTCTCCTAACCCTTATCTTTATTCTAACAATATTCACCTGTCACCCGTTGTTTTCTTTCAATTTGACAATACTTGCAGAATCTGAACATCGGAATCAGTTCCTTTAAAGAACTAAGTACGAGAGATTGAGGGAAAAGGCAAACAGAGCGTGTGAGAACAGAAGGGGAGACAAAAAGAGCCATTCAAGTTATCTCCCGAGTGAAACACGAGTGCTGAGTGTTAATTCCTTATTTTCTTGAGTGCAAATTCTTTGGAGTGACTAGTGAGGATTTTTGATGTGTGATTGGTGAGGACTACTTTTTTTTCTCTTTTTTTTCTAACCTTTAACCCGTTTGTTTGTTTTTGTTTGTTTGTTTTCTTTGTGTGAAATGACAGGTTATGATGATAATTCGGGTGAACAACAACCACTGAATCTCCAGATGCGAGCCTTAGAGCGGATGATGCAACAAGTGATTGTTAATGCATTGAAACCTATACTTTCTCAATTGGATAGATTAGATGGGGGTGGTTCCCATTCTGTCCATGAAGAGATAAATGATGACAATGTGCAGACATTGGCTACCGGTGAAGCACTTGTTGACAAGAGAAGTTTGAATGATCAACCATCACAGGATGAACCAGAACGAAACAACCTCTTTCATACGAGATGCAACGTGAACGGCAAGGTATGTATTGTGATTATTGATAGTGGTAGTTGTGCTAACGTTGCTAGTACTCTCATGGTTGACAAGTTAGGACTGAAGACGACCACGCATCCCAATCCGTACAAGTTACAATGGTTGAATGATGGTGTTGAAATCAAAGTTACCGAACAAGTTGTTATACCATTTTTCATTGGAAAATACAAGGATGAGGTAACTTGTGATGTTTGTTCTATGGATACTTGTCATTTGTTGTTAGGAAGACCGTGGCAGTATGATAAGAGAGTTTTGCACGATTGTTACACCAATCGATACTCTTTTACTCAAGAGGGCAAAAAGGTAACTTTGGCACCTATGACTCCAAGTGAAGTATATGAAGACGAAGTTCGTTTGAAAGTGAGTATTGCTGCTTGGAAGGCCAACAAAGAGAAGAATGAATGCGAAAAGAAGAAAGCAAATTCACAAGTATTATCTGATTCGACATTTTCTTCTATTTCTTCTTCTAACTTGCAGGTTAATAAGGTGATGCCATGTGAAGTTCCCAAGATTGCTACTGTTGGTATGTCTAGTGCATATATGTCCTTTACAAAAATGATGCAACCTTCTTTACCACGGTTTGACATTCCTTTCCATTGTACTATTGATTTTTCATTTTTATATGTTGATTTCTTTGGTTGTACATTGGATTGTGAACAACCTTGTGTGGTGATTCTAGATGATCTTCGAGATTCTTGTTGTTCTTTGGAGTTGTCTTTGTATGTCATTGTTTGCAGGATTACGAATGTGCAACGAGCATTGTCTGACTTTATGTTGTGCATTATTCGGAAAGGTACGAGAAAGAAGGCATTCAGATTTGTGTTCTTTGTAAAAGAACTTGGTTCGAGAGGATGGCATATGTGCCGAGCAAGACGACTGAGGAAGTTCCCTGCCAAGCGAAAGTCGAAATTGTTCCCTTTTGTAATGAGGGTCGATTTGGGGACAAATCGCATTAAAGAAGGGGGGGATGATGTGAGCACGTTTATGCCACCCAACGATCAGGGAAGTTTGCTTTTTCACTTGTTACATACTGATGTGTAACATTTTTTATGCTATATTATTTATATTAGTGTGTTTACTATGTATATAGTATGTTTGGTATGTTTTGAATAAGTGATATACCTTATAATGTTTTTATCCTTGTTTAAGTATTATTGAATAAGTTTACAAAACTTTTATAAGAGTTTCATTGTTTTGTGATAGGTACATAGGAGGACACTAGCTCAAGTGAGCATATGCATCTCAACTCCAGCTCAATTGCGTGTATGCAGCTCATCTCCAGCTCACCAGAGTGTATGCAGCTTGGTCCCAGCTCAGGAGAGTGTAACCAGCTCACTTTTAGCTCTTCACATTTCAGCTAGTTCGTTTCAGCTCAACTTTAGCTCCACTAGCTCAACGACAACTGACAAGTCCAGTAGCAGCTGAACAAGTGTCCAACAAGTGTGTGGTAGCCTTTACAACAAGTGTGAACCGAATTGATAGTGCCATGTGTTCGTGTGAGCGTGTACCGCACGTAACCCACATCGTTTGCATGTTCCATGCAAAACGGTTTGGTGCAAAAATGTGCAGCCAGATATTTTATCATTATTGTTATAAGGCATTGCGCGACAATGGAGTTCAAAGCAGCACATGGGATGCTCATTTAAAATTCTTTCACGTATAAATCAACATGTGCAGCAATTAAAGGCAGCCGGGTGACATTTCACAAAAGTGCGCAGCACATTTCACTTGCAGCAATGCACGTGGAAATTCATTTGTTTTCCACTTTGAAAAATCAAAGAGCATTTGGTTCCCATTTTGAATTTCAAAATGGTTGCACATTTAACATGTGCTGATTTTTCTGGCGCACAAAATAAAAAAAAACACAACTGAAATCCATTGCCAAGAAAACCTCCTGTTTGAATTTAAAATTCAATCAGCCGCACATTAAACATGTGCCCTTATCCATATGGGTATTTTGCACGGCTGAAAACCATTGCCGCCTAGAACATTTATTTTTGAATTTTAATTTCAAATGTAATTATTCTCAGCCACATGTTGTAAACGGCAACCCCACCCTTTGTAATTATTTATTTGGCCGAGACATGCTTTGTAAAGAGGTTACACACTTGAATGAATAAATTAGTTTTTGAGATTTTCTCTCAAATTTGGTTCTTTTTAGAACTTTTTTTTTTGATACTTCGGGTTCTCAATTGTTCGATAATTGAAGGGTCCAAGTCCGTATTTGAGCAAATTCAAGATAAGGTTCGGGTTCGTTCAACAGATTGTTCGAGTTCTTCCTTGGAGTTTGTTCACCTTTTCCGACTACGAAGAACAGTTTCGATTCGGGTTTGCATAACAGATTATGCAGGTTCTTTCGAGTTCATCGTGTCAAATTCCAAGAACGTTGCTATCGTTGTTGAATGCTTGAAGAATTTCATCTTCGTCGTTCAAGTTATCCTAAAATTTCTGCAACTTTCTTATCTCCCAATTCTGAATTTTTTTCTTTCATTTTTTTTACTATTTAAAATATCTAACTTAAAAATCATGATTGTTTCTATTGCAGAGAAATACTTGCTATTATCCTAGATCCGCGAATGAACGAGGAATGTTGTTTTCTTCAACAACACCCCTGTATCACACCTTATGAAAGTTTAAAATCTAAGAAGCCTAACATTAGCTATTTTCATCCTTTTGGTTGCAAGTGTTTTGTTTTGAATAATGGTAAAGAAAACTCAGGTAAATTTGATGCTAAAAGTGATGAAGCTATTTTCTTAGGATACTCTTTAAACTCTAAAGCCTATCGTGTATTTAATAAGAGAACTCTAGTAGTTGAAGAGTCTATACATGTTGTTTTCGATGATAACCCCCTTCCGAAGAAGGAATCTTGTGATGATGATGATGTAGGAATCCTTGATGCCATTGATGGAGGACAAACGTCAAAGGTGGATGAGGTTCCAACTAAAGATGAGGATACACAAGATCCACCTCTTGAAGCCTTGAAGGACTTGGCTCTTGAGGAAAGGGAGGTATCTTACCCAAGGGAGTTAAACTATGTCAAAAGTGGTGAAATCTTGGGTGATCCATTCAAGGGGGTAACTACTAGATCCTCTCTCAAATTAATGAATCATGTTGCATTTCTTTCATGCATTGAGCCTAAAAATATTAAAGAAGCTTTAAAAGATGATTTTTGGATTTTGGCCATGCAAGAGGAATTAAATCAATTTGAGAGAAGTAGAGTTTGGACATTAGTTGAAAGGCCTAATAATCAATCTACTATAGGTACAAAATGGGGATTTAGGAATAAATTAGATGAAATTGGTAATATAGTGAGAAACAAGGCTAGGCTTGTTGCTCAAGGCTATACCCAAGAAGAGGGGATTGATTTTGATGAGACTTATGCACCCGTAGCTAGAATGGAAGCTATTAGGATGTTGCTTGCATTTGCATGTTATCATAATTTCAAGCTTTTTCAAATGGATGTGAAAAGTGCCTTTTAAATGGTTTTATAAATGAAGAAGTGTATGTTGAACAACCACCGGGTTTTGAGGATTCAAAATTTCCAAACCATGTGTTTAAACTTACAAAAGCTCTCTATGGTTTAAAACAAGCTCCTAGAGCTTGGTATGAGAGACTTTCAAATTTCTTAATTGAAAAGGGTTTTGAAAAGGGAAAGGTGGATACTACACTTTTCATAAAAAAGATATAACAATGACATCTTAGTTGTTCAAATTAATGTTGATGATATCATTTTTTGTTCTACTAATGAGTGTTATTGTAAAGAATTTTCTAAGCTAATGCAAGGTGAGCTCGAGATGAGCATGATGGGGGAGCTCTCATTCTTTTTGGGACTCCAAATCAAACAAAGGAAAGATGGAACCTTCATAAATCAAGCTAAGTACGTGAATGATATGCTCAAAAAGTTTGGCTTGGAGAATGCAAAACCTCAAGCCACTCCTATGAGTTCTTCCATAAAGCTTGACAAAGATGAATGAGGTAAGTGTGTTGATTCTAAGCTTTATAGATCCATGATAGGTTCTTTGCTTTACCTTACTGCAAGTAGACCGGATATTATGTTTAGTGTTTGCTTGTGTGCTAGGTTTCAAGCTAGTCCTAGAGAATCACACTTAGTTGCCATTAAGAGAATTTTTAGATACCTTAGAGACACACCTACTTTAGGCCTTTGGTATCCTAAAGATTCTTCCTTTAGCCTTCATGCTTATTCGGATGCGGATTATGGGGGGTGTAAGATAGATAGGAAAAGTACTTTCGGGACATGCCAATTCTTAGGTAGTATGCTCGTATCTTGGTTCTCTAAGAAACAAAATAGCGTAGCCTTATCTACCACCGAAGCGAAGTACATATCCTTAGGGAGTTGTTGTGCTCAAGTCCTTTGGATGAAGCAACAACTCTTAGATTATGGTGTTGAAGTAGAAACCATACCCCTTAAGTGTGACAACACTAGTGCCATTTGTCTCACTAAGAATCCCATCCAACACTCTAGAACTAAACACATATAAATTAGACATCATTTCATTAGAGATCATGTTTTGAAAAATGATGTTGTTATAGAATATGTTGACACCGTGAACCAATTAGCGGATATATTTACAAAACCTTTAGATAAAGAGCGTTTTTGGTCCCTTAGGAGAGAGTTAGGTCTAGCTAGCCTATCTTGACCTTTTAGGACCTCTTTTGTGCTTAAAATTGCTTGATCTTGTGAAATGCCATGTTTATGTGTTTTGACTCCTAATTTCATCCATGCTTATAGCTAGGGGGAGTATGTTTATGTTTGCATATGTTTTGCCTGCTCATTCATGTCATTCATGCAAGTTAGGCCTTAGAAAAACTCATTTTCTGCACTTTTAGAGCCTCATCTGCACTTCCAGGCCCAAGTGTATCGAAACGGGTCAACCAGTTTCGATACGGATGCCTTAAAATCATGTCTGAGAGAAGGGCGTTTCGAAACGCATCAAAAGGGTTTCGAAACGTTTTTGCTACTGCCAAGGGGTGTATCGAAACGAGTTTCGATACGAGTCAACGGGGCTTCGATACGGTCAACACCGTATCGAAACGGTCAGCTAAAATTCTAAAAACGGTCAAACCCTCGTGCTCGCGTTTCGAAACGGTCAAGACCGTTCTGAAACAGTTTCACGAACAGCTTTAAGTAGGGCTTTTAATGTTAAAATTCACTTTAAACTAAAACTCTTCAAAACCCTATAAACCCTAACCTGACTTTTTCCCTATAAAAACCCTCTAAACCTCTTTGTTTTTCACCAAATCTTGAGGGGTTTTTCTCTAAAACTCTAGTCTAAGCAAGTTTCATCAACATTGTGCAAGGATTTTCATCCATTCATCCAAAATCCCAAACTAAGGTATTTTTTCCTCTTTTTCTTTTTCCTTCAATTTATGTTCGAATCTTAGGTTAGAATTTTTTTTTATAGTTTATATGTTTTTATGCTTGGGTTTTTCAAATCTTGTAAATTTTTTTCAAAATCTTAAATTTTTTGATTCGAATATAAAAATTTTCACTTGTATTTTCTTTTACTGTTTTTTTTTTGTTTTAAATTTTTTTAAAACCTAAGTGGGATTTATCATTGGATTGAATTTAGAAATCTATGCATACACTTAATTTTTAAAACTTGCTTGCTTAATGTTTTTAGGATGTCGAAGAATGCTAGCAAAAAGCGTAAGTCCGTTCAAACCGGTGAGTCGAGCATGCGTCCGAATCTCGCTCAGCTCTTTCAAAAATCCCTTCGAACTCCAGAGATGCGAGCTCGTTTCAAATATGTCCAGGATTTCGAAGTTTGTCGTGAGCGTGTCATTGATCTCGAATTCCTTAACTCCGAGAGATTCCTTTTCCGTTACCTCGAGCGTTTGAGCGAATGGGATCTTCTTCCTTTGTTGAGCATCCCAGACATTCGCTACAAACATATGGTACTCATCTTTTACTCCAATGCTCGTCTTATTAATGATGAAACAAATACCGAGGTTGTAGGAATTGAATCTTTTATGTTAGGGAAAAAGTTTACTGTTAATGTTGCTCTCTTGGAGTCCACTTTTTCCATAAAGGATGAAGGAATTGAGAATGAACGTCACTTTGGTACTAACACCGGTCCAGTGCTTGCCTTGGATGCGCACGATCGTTTTCTTCACTTGATGGATCATGGTTCCTTCGCCCCTCCGGAGGTAAATACTCTCATATCCGTCAAGTTGATTACTTTTGGCTTGAATGTTTCCGTCGTGGTGGGCGCCCTAATGTTGCTAAGATCATATTTGCCGAGATGGTTAATAATGTTAAGCTTATTGACACCGATGGCTTGAAATCCTTTACTTATGGCACGATCTTAAGCCACATCTTTAGCACGATTGGTCTCGATTGCACCTACGACTCCCCGAAACCTCGCAAGTCCAAGATTGGTGAGTCCTCTCTTCGCAAGTCTGGTTTTCACTATGTGAACAATGTTTGGGAACGTGTTGATAGAGAAGCACCTCCTCCTCCTCCTCCCGTTGAACCTCAACTGCAAGCTCAAGTTGGAAACAATGAAGCTCTTACGGCTCTCATTACCGAGCGGTTCAATGCTATGGATACTAACATAGCTTCGGGTTTTGGTGCCATCAACACTCGCTTGCAAAATGTAGAGGATCGCCTCCTATCCCTTGAGACTTCCCTCTCGAACTTGGATTTGTCCTTCTCTACCCTTTATGGCCAATGGACGAAGTTTCGCCGTTCTCAAGTCAAGAGCGATGATGAGACTTCGGAAGATGATGATGGTGGTGACGAGGCCTAGGATTCATATCATATCATATTATCTATGCATTTTAGGTTTAAGTTTGCATCTTTATGTTTCATTATGTTTTAGGAACCTATGCTTTTGATCTTTTATTTGGGATTCTATTTTGAACTTAATGTTGATTTATGCTTTGGATATTTTAATTTTATGAATTGATATTATTGTTGCTTATTACTTAATGCTTATTGGTATTAATCATTTGTCTTCTCTATGAGCCTTATTTATTATTTTTTATCTAACAAAAAGGGGAGAAGAAATTTAAGAGCCAAAACAAAAATTCGTTTTAAATGTTTAAAGTGTTTTTAAGTTTTAAAACTTGAATTTTAAAGTTAAAATATTTTTAAAACTTTAAAAACCTATCTTAAATTAAGGGGGAGTTAGAATGTGTTCAAAATTTTCAAAACTCTTAAAAATTCTAACTTTGGTTTTGTTATATCAAACAGGGGGAGATTGTGAAACCGATATTTTAATTTTGATATAACTAAAGAACCTAAGGACTAAATTGAAAATGTCAAAACGAATTTTTAAGTCCTCAAACATCCCCATATGATTTAAGAATATGCCAAAGTTAAAAACTAAGTATTTCAAATATTTTCTAAGTGTTCTTAAAGCCGAAACAGTGTTTTTCAAGTCCCTGTTTCGAAACGGCCTAAGGCGTTTCGAAACGATTTCACCACTGTCGACCCCTGTTCCGAAACGCACATCGAAACAGCTTTAGAACATAAGAACCCGTATCGAAACGACTTCAAACGTTTCGAAACGGTTCTTCGTTTTGATTTGAAAAATATGACCGTTGCAATGTTTTTAACTGAATTTTCAGAAACCGTTAGGGTGTTTCGAAACGACCCTTGACAGTGGAAAAAGTGTTTCGAAATGATTTCAATCCGTTTTGAAACGGGCTCTTAAATGCACCCTAACGGCTCTTTCTATTTTGGTCTGTTTCGAAACAGGTCCCCGCGTTTCGAAACGGGTGGTTGCAGACTGCATTTATGGAGGTGAGATAACACCACCAACGGCTCTATTCATGTTCCCAACCACCCAAATGACTAGAATTAATAGAGGAGATATAAATTTAAGTCCTTTGAAGGTCAGCAACAACTATTCAACCCACAAGCATCATCAAAGCAAAAATTCAAACCCTTGTGCTATTCAAAGTCAAATTCTTGTACCCAACTCTAGTGTTTTTCAATTGTCATTTTGTATTGTGAGTTTGGGGTGATTAAAATTGTAATTGGGTAGACATTTATCCTTTGAGAGGAATCATTTGAGTTTACCACAACTTCTCTTTGTAATTTGAGTGGATTAAGCTTTGGGTAGAAAGCTTAATCGAATTTGTAAGGTTACCTCCTCATCCAAGAAAAGGGGAAGAATTCAAGTAGTGAATTGGTTGAAAATCCTTAGTGGGAACTAAGATAGTGGATGTAGAGTTCATTTGGAGAACTTGAACCACTCTAACTACTTGTGTCAATTTTATTTTTCACTCATTCTTCCCACCAAAATTTTAATTGTCGATTCACTCCCTCTTGGCCATTTGCAATTGTTTGATCAACTCAACACTTCTTTTACAAATGTCATCGATTTCTAGGCAACATGGTACTTGGAGGATCTCAGATTTTATCCGGTTATTTTATTAATCACTACGAAACTATTTTAGCTTAATTAGATTTATATTTATTAATTTGGGGACATGAATGTAATTTTAGACTATTTATATTTTGAGATTATTTTTAGCATTCATCTACTATTATTCTAATTCAGAGATTTTATATAATTATCCGAATATCTATTATGATATTTATATTTTTATCTATTATTAAATTTATGTTATTTTATTTTAGTTTAAAATATATATTTTTAAAATTAGTTTTCTTGAGGGAAAAATTTTCAATTGTGACTTCCTAAATTCGACTATTTCTTCTAGGTCGGGTTTAGGGGGCTACATTTAATGGTATCAGAGCTAAGTCCAACCGTCAGACTATGTGACTCATATAAAATTTTTAAGATGAAATGCTTTTTGCATGCATATTAAATGTTTTGGGGCAAAATGGAAATTTTTGATAAATTTATTATTTTAAAGAATTAAAGATATGTTTTGAATATAAACTCCAAGTACCAACTCTAATTCTAGGACTGTCCCTTTTGTAGATATATTACTATGTCACCTCATAAGATCTCTAGATTAGCGATTGATCGTGATCATACTCGTTCTTATAAAATGGAGATCAAAGTCTATCTGAAAGCCTTGTGTTGTCATTTGTGACCTGATCTAAAATGTCTTTTTAAAATTGTTATCAAAACTTTTTTTAAAGTATGCCGTTTGTCTGAAAATTTTGAGGAAAAAATTTCTTTTAAGGGTGGGAGAGTTGTAACACCCCAAAAATTACGCCCAAATTGTAAACCCTAGATTTGAAAAAAAATCCCTAATTTAGAAACCTATTTTTTAAAATCCCAAAATTCAAAACCTTAATTATTTGGGAATTTTAATTCAAGAACCCTGAATTTTGTATGGACTAAATAAGAATTTTTAACAAACTTGAAAGTTAATATGAAGTTTCTTGAAACTTTAAGGATCGACTCCATAAATAATCCTTTATCAAATTGAAATTCAATTCAATTTGATTTGTGATTTCGTCTTTTTTAATCGTTTATTATATATATATAATTCTTTAATTTTAAATAGAATTCTAATCCACTCGTCTTCTTTTAATTATTTTATTTATTTTTATTCTTTTCTATCCTATATCACTTTCATTATTTTACTTAAATTAGGTTTACGCTCCCTATATATATACACACACATAGTTCAAATAAGATCACCCAAAGACCCTACTTTTTTATATAGTTTCATGCCGCCAAAATCCCTTATTGATTTGTTAAATTCCTATGTAATAATCTCCACCGCTCTATATCCATTCTTGTTCGTTAATCCCTTCAACACCATGTTTAGTCCGGTACTGATACAGTTGGATCCAATACTTCTAATCATGGAAAATCACATCATTCTATAGGTTGAGTATAGCTTGGCTAAGGTGTGTTTTCTTCCGGTGCTATAATTAAATTATATGCTATTGTTCTATGTGTTGGTGTTTTACCTCTTTATGATTATTTATATGTGTTATGGTTTGTATGGTTGACATCATATGCATACGATTTCAGAATGTGTTTTAATTATGATTTATGGAAATTTGATTTACGAACCGTGATTTATGGACTACGATTTATGAACTATGATTTATGCGCTTATGAACTATGATTTATGAAGTATGTTTACGGAATATCGGATTTATGGAACTGTGTTTATGAAATTTGATTTTTAAACATCATATATGTATGAGCATGAGTTGGGATTTGTACGGAGGAAGTTTAGTGGTTTCATCCTTTGGGTTGAATTCCACTTCGGATCAGTGGTTCCACCTTTCGGGCTGAGTTCCACTTCAGATGGTGACGATGTAGTGAGTGGTTCCGGGGAACCTTACTCTTTTTATGGCGGCTGTAGTTGGGTGTATTGCATTGTGCTTGTGGTTTATGTGTTGTGCTTTAAAGAATTTTAAGAAAATAATACTATATTTTATAATTATGATTTTTTTGCACTTTAGAGACACACTAAGCTCTTTAGCTTACTCCCCTATAGTTCTTCTTTTACAGATATCTTGGACTCTAGGCAACTTGGTACTTGGAGGATCTCAGATTTTATCCGGTTATTTTATTAATCAGTATAAAACTATTTTAGTTTAATCAAATTTCTATTTATTAATTTTGGGACATGAATGTAATTTTAGACTATTTATATTTTGAGATTATTTTTAGCATTCATCTACTATTATTTTAATTCAGAGATTTTATATAATTATTCGAATATTTATTATGATATTTTTATTTATTATTAAATTTATGTTATTTTATCTTAGTTTAACGTATATCTTTTTAAAATTAGTTTTTTTAGGGAAAATTTTTTAATTGTGACTTTCTAAATTCGACTATTTCTTCTAGATCGAGTTTAGGAAGCTACAATATGGCTGTTGATATCGATGTTAGCCACGAAGATAAGGGTTCTGAAGATTTAGGTTTTATTATTTCCTATCATTAATGTAGTTATCTATGTATGCATTATTTACTTCAATTATTTGGTCACGCTAGGCATAATGTTTGTTGTAGCTGAAAATGGGAAATATAAATATTTAGTGTGTAGAAAGTAGTTTTTCGTATTTTATTCATAAAATATATAGAGTTATATATACAAATCTAATTTACCTAAATTAGATAACATAATATATTACATTAATTACAATATATTCTAGTCTAATAAAAAGTCTAGATATTAGCCTAAGAATTTGTAACACTAATCCTCAAATTGGATCATAGATATTAATCATGCCCAACTTGTTACATAGATAATTGATTCGAATTCTATTGAGAGCTTTGGTGAAGATGTCTCCTAGTTGTTCTCCGGTTTTCACATAACCAGTATGTCGCAACCACCTTTTTAGGGAGGCTTCAACTTTTTGAAAAACTTAAAAAAACAGAGTCACCACCAATCTTTTTGAAAAGTGTGATTGGATCACTTTAAAACATGGTTATTTTAATAAAACGTTTTGTTTTAATAAAACTACAGTTTTGGTCTGCGAAAATCAGAAAACAGGTCCGGGGTCTGTTACGCGTGGAGAAGAGTTATCACCCCACGACGCCCAAAATTAGTACCTAATTGGTTTTAAAATCGTTTTCAAAACTGGAATTTGCAAGTTCAAAAAAGGTTCAACTTTACTTGTCCATTTAATGAATATTAGTCTATTTTAACGATCTTATCGCCCGGGAATGAACTTTAATCACCGTCAATATTTCTGGCGCTAACCCGTCATTCCCGTTTGATAAGACATCGCATTAAATTAATTTCTCTTTTTCAAACAACATAGAAATTTAATGCGTTGAGCATTTTATTTTTTACTCTAAGTTCTATTATTTAAAAAAAAACTAAAAACGTCTAAGTCTTTTATTATTAATTTAAAGTTTAAGTATGCTTAAGTGTATTTTATTTTTTTGTGAAGGACATTTTTCAACAAAACATGTCTCTATCTAAGCTTTAGAACATAGCCCTAAGTTTTAAACATATTTCTAAAACAAGCAAGCAACCATTTATTCTTTTGAGTTTTTTTCTTTATTATTTCTTTTGAAAAATTCTTTTTTTTTTTACTTTTTAAAATTTTAAAACGCCAAGACCCTTTTTAAAATTTTTTACCCTTTTTCATTTTTATCTTTTAAACCCTTCTTTATATTTTTCTTTTTTAAAAGAATCTCTCTTTTTTTTTAAAAAACTTATCCTCTCATTTTTTCGTTTTTAGCTTTTTCTTTCTAATGACCCTTTTTTAAAACACAACTTTATTATTTTTTAGAAGATTTCCTTTTAATTTTTTTAAAATTTATTTTTCTCATTAAACCTTAAACTTTATTTAAAAACCCATTTTATTTTGTTTTTAAGAAGAACTTTTATAACTTATTCTTTTTCTAAAAAAAACTTCCAATTTATTTTTTCCTTTTTAAAATCACTTAACCCATTTATTATTAAAAATAAATTTCATAAAAACCTTTTTATATTTTTAAAATCAAGCCCCTTTATTATTTCCACCCATGCATTATTGTTTTTTCCTAATTAAATCCCTAACTTTAAGTTTTTTCAATTAAACCATATTTACTCATTTTATTTTTATTCAAACACTTTTAAAAATTTATTTCTACATTTCTAAAGATCAAAACAATCCTAACAATATCTTTTAAACATGCAAATTTTTAAAGATCAAACCGAAATTAAAACGGAAATCTAAAACGAAAATATTACCGGAATCGTGAAACGATTTTCCGACTTCAAGAACACAACCTAAAATCCAGAAAAACACAAACACAAAAATTCAACCAAGAACAAGTATAAAAATTTCAAAATAAGAAGTAAAAGAAAAGATAGAGATTTTACCGAAACGACGAACGAAGAACTCGAATACGAACTTCTCGAAATGCTCCTAATTGCCTATGTAAAATTGCTTCCAAACTCGAACTTCAACTCAAAATTTCCAACAACTCTTGAAAAAAATTTAGAATTTTTTTTTTGGATTTTTTTCTAAGCCTATTTGCTTTTTTTTTCAAGTGTGTTTTCTTAAAAATGGTGTGTTGAACAAAGGAGAGGAGGGGGGTTTTTATACTCAACTTGAGCTTGCAAATCAAGTATATTTCCGTGTTTAATCCCCAAATTGGAGCCAAAATCAGACCAATAACTCGATTCTCGGTAAAACCCCTCAATTCTGATCTGATTTGGTCCAATATCAAAGTTGAATTTTACCCTTGATTCAAGTCTAGGGTTTGACCTTTTGTGTCGGTTTTTTGCAGATTCTGGCGAGCACAAGCGGCGGCGACAAGCGGAGTTGGTTGCATTAGGTCGGCGGCGGCGAGGCGGATCGGCTGGTACCAACGACGACGACAGCCATGGCCGGTGGACGCCGACCGTCCACCGTGAACGCTCTATAGAGGGTTTGCTGGGGAACCAGCCCACGCGCGTGATGCACGCTGGTTCCCCCTCTTTCTCTTTTTTATTTTTCTTTTTTTGTTGTTTTTGGTTGTTTTCTTTGATGTTTTTTATCACATTTATTCCATTTTTATCTTTTTTCTTTCATTTTATTTCCTTTCCCCGTACAACATTTATTTTCCACCTTTATTAATTAATAAAAACACATTTTTTCTTTTCTTTTCTTTTTTAAAAAAAGGGCTTGTATTTTTAAAATGGGCTATGTTCTTTTTTCTTTTGAAATGGGCTTCAAAGAAATGGGCTTTTAAAAGTGGTTTTTTATTTTATTTATTTAATTTTTAAAAAAGGTGGGCCTTTTATTATCTAAAGGGATAAAGGATTTTTTTTTCTTTTTCTTTTCTTTTTTTCAGATTATTTAAAGTTGAGGTGAAAATTAGGTATCAACAGCTGCCCCTCTTTGCTTATCTATATACAACATAAATAAAGCAAAGACCAAAAGGCACTGATTTTCACCGATTTTCCAATTGTCTCCATTCTCCAAATGCCCGAATGGATATACTTGTTCTATTCTCCTTCTACTCGAATAGTTAAGTTGGGTTCCATTCTCCAAATGCCCGAACGGATAGGATGGTTCTATTCTCTTAATGCTCGAATAGCTAAGCTGGGTTCCATTCTCCAAATGCCCGAACGAATAGGTTGTTTCTATTCTCCTTATGCTCGAATAGCTAAGATGGGTTCCATTCTCCAAATGCCCGAACGCATAGGCTGGTTCTATTCTCCTAATGCTCGAATAGCTAAGCTGGATTCTATTCTCCCAAAATGCCTAAACAACTGAGCTAGGCTCTATCCTCCCGAATGCTCAATTAGGCAAAGTCTTCTGGAAACTTACATCCTCCTTATGCTTGGATGAATAAGAAAGCTTCATTCTCCTTATGCCTGAACGAATAGGCGAATCTTCTGAAAAATTTCATCCTCCTTATGCTTGGATGAATAAGCAAACTCTCATTTGAACAGGTCTTCCATGTACCTGAAAAAAACAAAATGCAATATGCAATATAATTATGACATGCATGCCCTTAGGGATGTCTAAAACATGAATGCATGACATGTTTTTCCTTTTAAAACTTCTTTTGCTTAGATCGTTTTCTTAATTCTGATGAAATTCTAGTTATCGAGGCCAACCCGATTAATATGAACTCTCTCCTAAACTTGCGTAGGTAAGACGACTTGCTTCACTTCTCTTTCAATTCTTCTTGGCCTTTCAGCTTTGAATTCACCATTCCTTGGGATAAGGCCCTCTCCTTTGCCTTGGAATTCACCCGTGAGTTATGAACAACTCTGGCTTTTGCTTCATTTTCTGATCTTTTACTGACTGATTCTATCTTTACATCGTACTCTCACTTCATTGGTAACATTTAATCCCCATATGTCTTCCAAGTTAATATTTCTGTATTCAAGGATGAACTTTCTAAGTCAAGTTTCGACATTGTAAGGATGTTCTTATCGTCATGTAAGGAAGGCCGGTGGCTAAGAAACACTATTTAAGCACCCATACATTTATATGGTTTTCCTTCCTTTTTAAGAATTTGCAACAAGGCTTTACCCCTACTTCAAGCTTTTTAACGTCATATGCCCCAAACAATAATTACGAAACACTTCATAGTCCCTGTATTTTCCAAAATATTCTCAAAGTAATGCTAAAAAATCTTTTGCATATATAAATGATTGTCAAATCCATTGATCCTTATTTCAAAGCAAAATGCTAACAAAGATAGGGAAAGAAACAAGAAAGAAAGAAAAATCCATGAAACAAATTTTATTAATGTTGTGGGGAGACAAAAAGGTTTATATAAAGGAAGGGAAACAAGTATTCAAATATCAATAGTCCAAACTCCTCCTATCGAATGCCAGAAGTAATCTTGAATGCCACCATTTTCGAGGAAACCTTGAGTACAATGCATAATCTGTGGAGCTCCGAAAACTGTCTTACGAATTATTTGAGCCGCCCTTTACGAATTTTCAACTCAGACCCTCCTTTGGTTTCAAAACGCCCTTTGCGGGTTTTCATTTTGAACCCTCATTTTCTTTTTTCTTTTTTTGTTTTTTCTTTTTCTTCAAATGTAATACTTCTTAACAATTTCTGAGTTTACCGGGTTTTGAAACTCATTTCCATCCATCTCAGCTAAAATCAATGCTCCACCGGAAAGAACCTTTGTCACAATGTACGATCCTTTTCAATTAGGCACCCATTTTCCTCGAGGATCACTTTGAATTGGCAGCTTCTTCTTTAATACCAGATCGCCTTCTTGGAACTCTCTAGGGTGAACCTTCTTTTCATAAGCCCTTATCATTCTCCTTTGGTACATTTGACCATGACACACGGCTTTCAGCCTCTTTTCCTCAATTAAGTTCAATTGGTCATATCTTGCCTGAACCCATTCTGCTTCATCTAACTTGGCTTCCATTAAGATACACAACGATGGTATCTCCATCTCGATTGGTAGCACAACTTCAACTCCATATACTAATGAGAACGGAGTTGCCCCAGTGGATGTTCGTACCGCTGTTCGATATGCATACAGAGCAAATGGTAACTTTGCATGCCAATCTTTATAAGTATCGATCATCTTTGCAACTATCTTCTTAATATTCTTATTGGCTGCTTCTACAGCCCCATTCATCTTCGGGCGATATACTGCCGAGTTGCGATGCTTAATGTTAAACTGCTCGCAGACCCCAACAATCATTCGATTGTTCAAGTTAGAGGCATTATCGATGATTATGCTTTCTGGTAGACCATATCGACAAATGATCTCCTTCTTTAGGAAGTTTCAAACACTGGACCTAGTTTCATTTGCATATGAGGCCGCTTCTACCCACTTTGTGAAGTAATCAATAGCTACCAAAATAAAGCGATGACCATTTGACGCTTTTAGATGAATCTGCCCGATAACATCTATGCCCCACATAGAGAATGGCCATGGAGATGACATGACATGAAGAGACTGAGGAGGCGCATGAACCTTGTCAGCGTAAACCTGGCACTTGTGGCATTTACGGGAATAATTAATGCAATCCCCTTCCATTGTTGACCAGTAATATCCGAAACGCATAATTCTTCTTGCCATAGTGAAACCACTAGGGTGGGTTCCACAAACTTCCTCATGGACTTCTTCCAAAATCATCCACGCTTCTTTTGCCTCCACACATCTTAGTAACACTTGGTCTTGACTTCGCTTGTAAAGGATCTATCCATCAAGGATGTATCCTGATGCCATTTTCCTGATCATTTTCTTTTCAGTTTTTGAAGCATGTGTTGTGTATTGTTGAAGCTTTATCTACTGCAAGATATTATGGTACCACGGTAAACCATCTTCTTCTTCTTCTTCCACATTGTAACAATATGCCGGGGACTCCATTATTTGTAATTTAATGGGCATCATCTCAGAACCCTCACTTGCTTTAAACATGACGGCTAAAGTAGCTAATGCGTCAGCCATATGATTATCTTCTCTTGGGAAATGCTTAAAAGTGATCACATCAATTTCTTTAGTTAATTCAAGGACCAATTTTTGATACTCTATCAATTTTGCATCTTTTGTTTCCCATTCACCACGTATTTGGTAGATGACCAATGCTGAATCCCCATAGACTTTCAAATTTTAGATTTCTCTAACAATGGCTTCCCTTAGGCCCAGTATGCATGTCTCGTATTCTGCCATATTATTGGTGCAGAAGAATTTCAAACGGCAAGTGAAAGGATAATGATATCCTTCCAGTGAAGCCAAAACTGCTCTAATACCTCGTCCTAGAGCATTTACAGCACCATCGAAATGCATGACCCAAGATTCTGTTGGTGACTCTTCATCTTCCATAATACGCATTAAATCCTTATTGGGGAAACTGAAGTCTAATGCGTCATAATTGTCTTGTGCATGGCTTGCAAGAAAATCCGCTATGGCGCTTCCTTTCCCTGCTTTTTTGGTTCACATACTGAATGTCGTATTCTGAGAACAACATCTGCCATCGCGTTATTCTTTCTGATAGGGCTGGAGCTTCCATCATAAACTTCAATGGATCTAACCGTGAGATCAACCATATGGTATGATACAACATATACTGCCTAAGCCTTTTGGTAGCCCATTCCAAAGCGCAACATACCTTTTCAATCGAAGTATATCTTGCTTCATAGTCAGTAAACTTCTTGCTTACATAATATATCGCCCTTTCCTTCCTTCCAGTTTCGTCATGATGCCCTATTACACAGCCTATTGAACTTTCAAACACCGTTAGATAGAGTATTAACGGTTTTCCTGAAACATGCGACACTAACACTGGAGGGTTGGTCAACTGCCCCTTGATCTTTTCTAAAGCTGCTTGGCATTCTTCATTCCATGTCCCCGGGTTGTTCTTTCTAAGAAACTTGAATATTGGATCACATTTACTCGTTAATTGGAAATGAAACAGGCTATGTAATTCAGCCTTCCTAAGAATCATCGAACTTGCTTCTGTGTTTGGGGTGGTGGAAGCTCTTGCATGGCTTTTATCTTGCCTGGATCAATTTCAATCCCTCTTTTGCTTACTACAGAGCCTAACAACTTCCCAAAAGTAACCACAAATGTGCACTTGGCAGGGTTAAGCTTTAACTGAAATTTTCTCAATCTTTGAAAAAGCTTACTCAAGTTTTCTAGATGCTCTTCTTCAGTTCTTGTAACGCCCCAATTTCGGGCTTAGAAGTTTTGCGTTTGGACCGGACCGGTCGGATTGCGGTTCGAATATAAAGGTGATTTTTAGGAAAGCCTAGTTCGGGTTGCATTAAAAATATGGAAAAATGTCTTAAAATCCTCTTTTATTATATATAAGGGAATGGTGAAATCAATTTTACAAAATGAGGTTTGGAAGTGTGACATTTTGGGTAGTGACCAAAATGTAATTTTCGAAAACTTGGTGACTGTTTTAAAAAGGATTGAAACTTTGAATCTTTAAGGAGCTATTTACCCAAGAAGAGTTTCTCCAGATTTTTCTTAATATTAATCAATTAATTATTGGTTTTAAAATAAAGGTAAAAGGGAGGGAAAGATATTTTGTCATTTTAACTAACTTTCTCAAATTTTCCATTTTCTTTTCTCTCAACTTTTCTCTCAACCCAAACACATTTCTCCAGCAAAATTCCCGCTGATTTTGACAACTAAAGATTAGGTTTCAACCTTCATTTGATCTCTAATCATTTCTACATCAAAACCTTAGCATTTGCTTATTGGATTTTCAAGAATTTTTGTTCCAAAAAGGGAGAAACTCAAGTTTAGAGGTATGAACGTCCTTCTCCTCTAAATTCTCAGTTCTTTACTGAAATTCCCAAGTTCTCAATCCTTGATTTGAGTTTTATTAAAGGTTTTGTAGTTGTGTTCTTGATCTTGGCTTTAAAATGCAAGATTTGGTTAATTTTTGATTAAATTCGTATGAAATGGTTGGGCACTGTTTTGAGATGTGTTTTTAATGTAATTTGGATGTATAATTGATGAGAAATTGAGGTTTAATCAATGCAATCCCGGATAGGTTGATTTTCCTAAGTTTTGCTTGAGTTTTTGGTGGTTTTTGGAGTGATCTTGGTGATCTGCTATAGCTGGAGGTATAAGGAAGTGTTTAGATCCATTTTGGATGTTAATTGAGGTTTGTGAATGATTGGAATTGATGGATCTTGGCTGGGTAGTGTTGTAGTGATGTTTGTAACCCCCTCGTCCCGGTCTGGCCGGATGACCGGTCCGAGTGGGCCACACGGGGAAAACCGAGTGAAACCCGTAAAGGTTCCCCTCGGTTAGCAACCCTATTTTTTTTCTTTTTATATTAATCTTGTCTAGAGGAACATTAAGTCCTAAGTGATTCACAACAGCGGAAAACATTCAAGGGAAAAAACACATTCATACCACGGCCATACAAAACAGTCAAGGGTATCGACACGTTCTATTCTCATCCACAACACGCGGAACATAACAAACGAAACAACATTTAACCCCCCCCCAAACCACATTCAAACATCCCAATTTTATGCTTGACTAAAGGCATCTTAGTACCTATATGTTTTTCTCTTTAAACAGGCCTACAAGGGTCAAACAGGGCATTTCTGAATGAAGGTTTCGAAACCTTACCCATAGGTTTCGAAACTTTGGCTGGCAGTGACCCCTGGAACCCATTTTTCACCAAAAGTTTCGAAACCTTGGGAAGGTTTCGAAACCTTTGATCAACGTTTCGAAACCTTGCCCAAAGGTTTCGAAACTTTGGTGGGCAGTGGCCTCTGGAATCCAAAAATTTGCAACGGTTTCGAAACTTTACCCCCAGTTTCGAAACCTTGATGCAGGGGAGCATATTTTGCTTCATTATAAAGACTTTCAATGATACAAACACAATAGAATCATACATAGCCATACATATGAGCTTAAAAACGCTAAAAGCACACAACACCAACCACCAAGTCTAGAGGCATCCATACTTAACATTCCAACAAGGGCAATTAGGCATACAAGTCACACATGGAACTCAAAGGCCCTAAAAGGCACAAGGAAAACATATGAGGTTTGGCCCTCTCTAACAAGGCAACCTAAACACCAAAAGACATGCCAACACACACCACATCCCTCATAGCATATCAAGCATTACGAACCATAATCAAACCAATACATCAACATAAGGCATTAACAACATGTGGCCAATACAAAGGAGTCTAAATACAAGCTCCTAAAACACGTAGCACTTCCCATTTCTAGACTACTACATTATTTAATTAAACCATACTTGAGCAAACCACCACACGCTTGGACGCCCTTATCTTGCTCCTTGCTAACTCCAAGCTAAAGATCTGCATTGTCGGAAAAAGGAGAGCGTAAGCATAAAGCTTAGTGAGCGGAGCTCTAAAACATAACTACGACAATGTAGGGTTCAAAGCTTTCTTTAAAATGAAGGTCAACACATACAAATCATCCAACGACCTAATCCTTCTACTATCATACAAGTTCAACCACAATTCAACAATATAGGCATTTATCATAGCATTACACTTCATAGTATGCATAAAGGTATGATCTTAGATTAAAGCAAAACCATAAAAGAGAATGATATAGTGAGATACACATGAACAACACATGGTATGCACAAGCATAACCAAACACACACGGTGGGACTACACATCACCGTTTCGACTAGTAGTTTTCCAATGGGACTACACATCAAAGTATTCTTCTACTAGTCACTACCGGTGGGACTACACATCACCGGAGTATTATACCATTCGCTACCGGTTGGACTACACATCACCGTAGCAACGACAACCATCACGTGAGGTTCGACACCAACCATGCAACACAATATACAACCACTAACATACGACATGTACTCACTATATCATGCACAATCAAACCAAGATGTAACAAAATCCACAATTAGGCATCACTTACTACTTGGAATCTTACCGATCACAAATGGTCTTACTCACCATTTTCGTGCACAACTTGCACCAACTTACTCACACCTTACAAGGCATATCAACATCCACATTATTACCATCATACATGAGCAATGATATAATAAATAGCAACAAGCTTCTTCCCAAAGTATTGGAATTTCATGTATAACAAAATATCATTTCAAGAGATGAAAAACAATGATAAAGGGGGAAATTTAAAGAGGCATTTCACATCACTTACTCTTTGAGTTTAAAATTTACTTTTCAAGCTCAAAACTAAACTTCTTCAAAACCAACTTTGAACCAAATGTTACTTGAAAACATTTCCACATTCACATGCTCGAACCAATTGATCAAAGCCATTTAAAACATTTTAACCACTCACCTCATTTCCTTAGGCAAAACAAGCAAAGCCGAATCAAGCCTCCTCACTTGCGGATTCGATCCCAAAGCTTTACCAACGCAATTCCTTGCTTCTAATCGCCTCAACACAAGTGAATTAACCTCGAATCAGTCCACAACACAACATAGCAAACCCGGAATACAATTCAACTATTAAACACTTGTTTTTCGAACCAAGAACAACCCCCAAAAAGCCATTCCCGAGCAGCCCCTTTGCACAGTCCAAAACCGATGATTCCAACTCTTTTAACACACCTAATAGCTTCCAAAACAACCCTTAACTATCATACAACCATCAACCCTCATTTTCCAACACCAACCACACCCAAAACTCAACTAAAAACCCTCCTAAAAACCCACCAAAACCCAAATTCGGGAAACTTGACAAAACCCTTTAAAAATCATATATGTTGAACCATTTAACTTCTATACATCATTACTAACCATATTAAATCAAAACATTAAGCTTAACAACATAAAGTTTCCACTTTTAATCAAAATCTTTCAAACTCTATTTTCCAAAACTTCCATGAAAATGAAAATAAGTGGTACTTTTAAAGAGAGGGAGTTGAGGGGAAGTCAAAAACGTAATTACCTTTCAAAACCGAGCCAAAATGAGGGAGGAAGGAGATGGAATAGTGAAAGGGGGAGGGAGCTCTTCAAACCCGTTGAAGAAGAAGATGATGAATAGTAAAAGGGTGTTTTATTTGTATAAAGGGGGATTTAAATTAGAAAATGGGTAAATTACCAAAAGGCCATTAATGAATGGCTATTTCCTTGTTCTTTAAATAGCTCTTCAACTTACAATTAAATCATTTTGGTTATAAACCCGAGCCCAAATAATATTAAAATATTATTTTCACCCGACCCCTAAACACGGGTGTTACAATGTTTGGATGTGATTTCGGTTGTGTTTGGTAGCCGAAATGTGAGTGTTGATGAGAGCAGCGAGTTTAGGTGCTTTGATTGAAGATATTAATGCATGATGATGCATTAATCCTCTGCTTTGATGTGTTTAAAACAGGGGAGACATCTTCGGATCCTTGTGGTGTTGATCCGGAAGCTTGATTGGTGTTTCGGCAAGTTGTGAAACGGAATCGGTGAGTGAAGTTTGGTTTTCAGCTTTGAAACCAATGTTTTGAAGGTTTGGGAGCTTAGTTAAAGTCTAAACAACTTAGCTAAGCTCAAGAGTAAGTTTTCGGAAGACTCTCTCTTGTTGATGAACCATGTGTTGGTTGAATGCAATGTGTTATAATTGCATGTTTAAATTCTGTTTTGAAAGCATATTTTTAGCATGTTAATGCTGGTTTTATAAGCCATGTGTTGAAGGATGCTCAAGGTGTGAGGTACTTGGGTGTGAGGTACTTGGATGAAAAGAAGAGGGAATTCATGTCTCTCACTCAAGGGAGCATGACAGTGGCTGAGTACGAGGTTCAGTTTGTCCGACTCAGTCAGTACGCACCTGAGCTTATTCCTGATGAGCGGGAGAGGTGTGAACAGTTCCGTTATGGTTTGGTGACGGAGGTGAAGACTTATAAGCTGGCTGCTGAGTATAATGATTTTGATGTGCTGGTTTGTAGGGCAAAGGATATTGAGATGAATTTGGGTTTGTCTTCTAAAAGTGCTGGTTTTGGTGCTGGTAAGCGAGTTGCTGAATATAATTCCGATGGTGGACGGAACAAGAGGGGACGTGATCAGAAGTATCAGTCTTCGGCTAAGCGAGGTGGTGGTGCGCCTGCTCAGGGAGGCAAGGCAAGAGCTGATCTGAACACATGCTGGACAAGTGGTTCGCGTGGCCATTTGAGGCATGATTGTCCTCGAGTGACGAGAGAGGTGCAGGCTCCTATTGGGGTAGCTGGTAATTCGTGCTGGAATTGTGGATCCGCTGATCACATGAGGAGAGAGTGTCCTCTGTTGGCCGGTGGTGGCCAAGGACGTGCTCCGGGAGTTGTTGCACCACAGAGAGGTCGTGGGCGCGGCCGTGGTAACTTCTAGCGGAGAGAAGAGGGTGGACGGAATGTGGCTCATGTTGTAGCTGTTCAGCCTAAGGGTGGCGGCCAGGCGAGAGTGTATGCTCAGAGGGAGGGGAGAAATGACACGTATGTGATCGTATGTACTTTTACTTTGCAATCCTTGTCATTACTTTCCTTGATTGATTCTGGGTCTACACACTCATACATATTGTGTGAGCATGGTGAATTGCTTGGTTTGCCTGTTGAGTCTTTGGATGTTGGTATGCGTGTCACTAGTTCTTTTGGCGAGACTGTTGTGACTCGAAAGCTTTATAGAAGATGTCCTTTGGTTGTGCAAGATCATATTTTTCATGTTGATCTTATGGAATTGCCTTTCTATGGTTTTGATGTAATCATTGGTATGGATTGGCTTGTTGAGCATCGTGCTGTAGTGGATTGTGAGAATAAGCGAGTTTCGTTGAAACTTGTGGATGATTATGAAGTAGTTGTGGTTGGTGAGAATGTGAAGTTTCTTGCCAATGTGGTGTCTACATTGAAGGCGAGCCGGATGCTGAGGCAAGGTTGTGAAGCTTATCTCGCTTTTGTGATGAATCCTAGCTCTAAGGAGTTGCGTGTGCAAGATATCAGGACTGTGCGAGAGTTTCCTGGTGTGTTTCCTGAGGAGTTGCCTGGATTGCCTCCTAATCGCGAAGTGGAGTTTGGGATTGAGCTGTATGAAAACACAACACCAGTGTCCATTACCCCTTATCGAATGGCACCTAAGGAGTTGAAGGAGTTGAAGACGCAACTGCAAGAGTTGCTTGATCGTGGTTTCATTCGGCCGAGTGTGTCACCTTGGGGTGCACCGGTCTTGTTTGTGAAGAAGAAGGATGACACTATGAGAATGTGCATTGATTATCGTCAGCTTAACAAGTTGACTATTAAGAATCGGTATCCATTGCCGAGAATTGATGATCTTTTTGATCAATTTCGGGGAGCAGCTGTGTTCTCTAAGATTGACTTAAGGTCAGGGTATTACCAGTTGAAGGTGAAGGATGTGGATGTGCCAAAGACAGCTTTCAGGACGAGATATGGGCATTATGAGTTCCTTGTGATGCCGTTTGGTTTGACAAATGCTCCTGCAGCTTTCATGGACATGATGAATCGTGTATTTCATGAATTCCTGGATAAGTTTGTTGTGGTGTTCATTGATGATATCCTCGTGTACTCGCGTACTGAGGACGAGCATGAAGGTCATTTGATGATTGTGTTGCAAGCATTGTTGGAGAATCAGCTTTATGCCAAGCTGAGCAAGTGTGAGTTCTGGCTTAGAGAAGTGGTGTTTCTTGGTCATGTGGTTTCTGCTGAAGGGATTCGTGTTGATCCTCAGAAGATTGAGGCGGTGATGAATTGGAAGGTTCCTAAGTCTGTTCATGAAGTCCGTAGTTTCCTTGGTTTGGCGGGATATTATCGGAGGTTCGTGGATGGGTTTTCGAAGATTGCTGCACCTTTGACGAAGTTGTTGCAGAAGGATGTTAAGTATGAGTGGACTGAAGCGAGACAACAGGCTTTTGAGAAGCTTAAGGCAGCTTTGACACAAGCTCCTATCTTGGTTCAACCTGAATCAGGGAAAGAGTTTGTGGTGTATAGTGATGCGTCCTACGTTGGTTTGGGATGTGTGTTGATGCAAGAGGGTAAGGTGGTGGCTTATGCATCGCGGCAGTTGAAGGTGCATGAGCGCAATTATCCTACGCATGACATTGAGTTGGCTGCAGTGGTTTTTGCTCTGAAAATCTGGAGACATTACCTGTATGGTGAGAAGTGTACTGTGTACACGGATCACAAGAGTTTGAAGTATCTGATGTCTCAGAAGGAGTTGAATCTTAGACAGCGACGTTGGGTTGAGTTGCTCAAGGATTATGATTTGACGATTGAGTATCACCCGGGTAAAGCTAATGTTGTAGCGGATGCCTTGAGTAGGAAGGTAGCTGTTGAGTTGAGGGCTATGTTTGCCAGTTTGAGTATTTTGCGTAATGGTGGTCTTGTGGCTGAATTGCAAGTGAAACCATCTTTGGTTCAGTTGATTAAGGAAAAGCAGTTGATGGATGATTCTTTGGTGCCGCATGTTCAGGATATTGCGGAGGATAGGCCTTCGGATTTCTGTTTTAATGATGATGGAGTGTTGTGTTTTGGGAGTCGGATAGTAGTGCCCAATGATGCTGAGTTGAGGCGTGCTATTCTGACTGAAGGTCATAGTAGTCCTTTTGCTATGCACCCTGGTAGTACTAAGATGTATCGTGATCTTCGTGATGAGTACTATTGGGTGGGTTTAAAGAAAGATGTTGCTGAGTTTGTGAGTAAGTGCATGGTGTGTCAGCGAGTTAAGGCTGAGCATCAGTTTCCTTCGGGGTTGTTGCAACCGTTGAGAATTCCTGAATGGAAGTGGGAAAGGATTACCATGGATTTTGTATCTGGTTTGCCTTTGTCGCCATCGAAGAAGAATTCGGTGTGGGTGATTGTGGATCGCCTGACGAAGTGTGCGCATTTCTTGCTTGTGCATACTACGTACTCTTTGGATAAGCTTGCGGAGTTGTACATTATTGAGATTGTGCGGCTGCATGGTGTGCCTAAGTCGATTGTGTCGGATAGGGATTCGAGGTTTACATCGCGTTTCAGGCAGTGTTTGCATCAGGCTTTGTGTACACGGTTGAATTTCAGTACATCTTATCATCCGCAGTCGGATGGTCAGTCCGAGCGTGTTATCCAGATTTTGGAGGATATGTTGCGGTGCTGTGTGATTGAGTTTCAGGGCTCTTGGGAGAAACCTTTGCCTTTGGTGGAGTTTGCCTATAATAATAGTTATCAGGCAAGTATTCAAATGGCACCTTATGAAGCTTTGTACGGGAGGAAGTGTAGGAGTCCTCTGTGTTGGGCTGAAACGGGTCAGAAGTTGGTTTCGATGCCAGCTTTGTTGAAAGGAACCACCGAGAAGGTGAAGCTCATTTGTGAGCGCTTGAAGGCAGCTTCTGATCGGCAAAAGTCTTACGCGGATCTGAAGCGTAAGGAGATTGAGTATACGGTGGGTGACCGTGTGTTTTTGAAGGTTTCACCTTGGAAAAAGGTGATGAGGTTTGGCCGAAAGGGTAAGTTGAGCCCTAGGTACATTGGACCATACGAGGTGGTTGAGCGTGTGGGTCTTGTTGCGTTCAAGTTGAGGTTACCGCAAGAGTTGGAGAAGATTCATGATGTGTTTCATGTTTCTATGCTTCGGAAGTATAGATCGGATCCTTCACATATGATGCCTGTGGAAGAAGTGGAATTGAATCCGGATTTGACCTATGATGAGGAACCGGTGAAGATTCTGGATTCGGATAATAAGGTTCTTCGGGGCAAGACCATTGAGTTGGTAAAGGTGTTGTGGAAACATCGTGGTGTTGAAGAAGCCACGTGGGAGCGGAAGGATGACATGTTGAGGCAGTTTCCGTACCTCTTTTCTTCAGGTAAATTTCGAGGACGAAATTTCTTAAGGGGGGAGAGTTGTAACGCCTCAATTTTGGGCTTAGAAGTTTTGGGTTTGGACCGGACCGGTCGGATTGCAGTTCAAATATAAAGGTGATTTTTAGGAAAGCCTAGTTCGGGTTGCATTAAAAATATGGAAAAATGTCTTAAAATCCTCTTTTATTATATATAAGGGAATGGTGAAATCAATTTTACAAAATGAGGTTTGGAAGTGTGACATTTTGGGTAGTGACCAAAATGTAATTTTTGAAAACTTGGTGACTGTTTTAAAAAGGATTGAAACATTGAATCTTTAAGGAGCTATTTACCCAAGAAGAGTTTCTCCAGATTTTTCTTAATATTAATCAATTAATTATTGGTTTTAAAATAAAGGTAAAAGGGAGGGAAAGATATTTTGTCATTTTAACTAACTTTCTCAAATTTTCCATTTTCTTTTCTCTCAACTTTTCTCTCAACCCAAACATATTTCTCCAGCAAAATTCCCTTTGATTTTGACAACTAAAGATTAGGTTTCAACCTTCATTTGATCTCTAATCATTTCTACATCAAAACCTTAGCATTTGCTTATTGGATTTTCAAGAATTTTGGTTCCAAAAAGGGAGAAACTCAAGTTTAGAGGTATGAACGTCCTTCTCCTCTAAATTCTCAGTTCTTTACTGAAATTCCCAAGTTCTCAATCCTTGATTTGAGTTTTATTAAAGGTTTTGTAGTTGTGTTATTGATCTTGGCTTTAAAATGCAAGATTTGGTTAATTTTTGATTAAATTCGTATGAAATGGTTGGGCACTGTTTTGAGATGTGTTTTTAATGTAATTTGGATGTATAATTGATGAGAAATTGAGGTTTAATCAATGCAATCCCGGATAGGTTGATTTTCCTAAGTTTTGCTTGAGTTTTTGGTGGTTTTTGGAGTGATCTTGGTGATCTGCTATAGCTGGAGGTATAAGGAAGTGTTTAGATCCATTTTGGATGTTAATTGAGGTTTGTGAATGATTGGAATTGATGGATCTTGGCTGGGTAGTGTTGTAGTGATGTTTGGATGTGATTTCGGTTGTGTTTGGTAGCCGAAATGTGAATGTTGATGAGAGCAGCGAGTTTAGGTGCTTTGATTGAAGATATTAATGCATGATGATGCATTAATCCTCTGCTTTGATGTGTTTAAAACAGGGGAGACATCTTCGGATCCTTGTGGTGTTGATCCGGAAGCTTGATTGGTGTTTCGGCAAGTTGCGAAACGGAATCGGTGAGTGAAGTTTGGTTTTCAGCTTTGAAACCAATGTTTTGAAGGTTTGGGAGCTTAGTTAAAGTCTAAACAACTTAGCTAAGCTCAAGAGTAAGTTTTCGGAAGACTCTCTCTTGTTGATGAACCATGTGTTGGTTGAATGCAATGTGTTATAATTGCATGTTTAAATTCTGTTTTGAAAGCATATTTTTAGCATGTTAATGCTGGTTTTATAAGCCATGTGTTGAAGGATGCTCAAGGTAAGAGATCGACTATAGGATTGGGTGCACCGTGAATAAAGTCGCCTTGGATGTGGAGTGGTTGTGATTGTACCGTAGACTCCATCCAAGTACACTAACGAGATGGTTAAGAACACCATGGTGGTTAAAAGTCCATGGGTGGGTCTTGTGTTAAGGTCATCATGGTGGTTAAAATTCCATGTGTGGACCTTGTGTTTGGTAAGATAACAATGGTGGTTTAAAGTCCATGTGTGGATCTTGTGTTGTATGTCCCGTGATCTCGTTAGTGATGTTATACAACTACCAATGAGTGATGTGGAGGGGTTGTGATTGTACCATAGTCTCCATCACGGGTGTTGAGGGGTTGTGATTGTACCATGCTCCACCTTGAGATTGGTAGTGTGTATGAAGCGTAGGGACAACGCTTGTAATCCGCGTATCCGATTATTGTTGTCGATTGTTGATTGTCAATTGTTTTGGAAATGGTTATGAGTATCACTTGGAAGCCAATATGACATGTTAATGATTTGAAGCATGAAATGCTTGGTTTAAATACATATGTACATGATCAAATGTGGTTTGAACTAAAGGTTTTGAAAAGGAGTTTTATAAATGCATTATTGTGATGTTTTAAATGAGCATTCCTCACTAAGCTATGTGCTTACGCTCTCTCTTTTCTTAAACCAATAATGCAGAGCATTGAAGTGCTTAAGGGCAGCAAGGAGGTCAAGAATCCAAGTGAAGAACTAAGCTCATGTATGGTGAATGTTTTCTTACCACTATTAGCTTTTGGACATTTGGCAATGTGAACCTAAATGGTTGTTTTGGGAGATGTTTTGGACTCCCTAAGTTGGTTTTATGCTTTCAATAATGATGGAACATGTAAATGGCCTTTTTGAAGTTGTTTTGGTGTTTGTATGGTTTTAATATAGGATGCATGCCTATAGAATTGGGTTTTTCCATAATTGATGCCATGTTTGTGAAAGAATGATGCAATTATGTTCCTTGAGTGTTGAATGACTTGCTGGTATAATTTGGTTGCCTTTGGAGCATGTTTGATGAATCAATTATGTAATAAACCAGCAAAATTTCTGCAATCTGGGCAGCCTGTTTCGGAACAGCTGCTACCGTTTCGGAACAGAGGGCCTGAAATGGCCTAGGCGTTTCGAAACGGGTAGTACCGTTCCGGAACGGTTTTGCCACTGCCAAGCCCTGTTCCGAAACCTGTTTCGGAACGGTCCCGCGTTTCGGAACGGATCATTCCCGTTTTGGAACACCCGATCGTTGGGCACTGAAATTGACGGTTATATGTTTTGAAATCCTTGCGTTTTGGTCCTGAACTTTGTATATGCAATTGAATGAGTTTGAGAAGTCCGTTTGAGCTGAAATTTGGCAGAGAGGCATGAAACATGACTAATTTCATAATGGTAGCTCAAAAGTTGGTTAAGTCCTCGTAATTTTCAGAATTTGCATTTTGGTCCCTAAATTTGTATGTTGTGCAATTGAGTCCCTAAATGTTATCCGATTGTTGTGGTTTTTGAATATGTTTGTCTCTAGTGTTCACCTAGGGTTAATATGCATTTATATAAGATTAAAAAAAAGAAAAAAAGGGTCGTTAATCAAGGTTGACTTTCGGGTTGACTTTGGTTTTCCCTGTGTAAACTTCTTAATTCGGGTCAACCATCTAGGCCGGGTTAAGGGGGTTACAGTTCTGGACTGGGCGATCATATCATCCACATAAACTTCTATCTCCTTGTGCATCATGTCATGGAAAAGAGTGACCATGGATCTCTGATAAGTTGCCACTACATTCTTCAATCCGAAAGGCATTACCTTATAGCAATAGATTCCCCAAAGCGTTACAAAAGTAGTCTTTTCCATGTCTTCTAGGCACATCTTTATTTGATTGTATCCAGAAAATCCATCCATGAACGAGAAAAGGGAATGACCAGCTATATTGTCTATCAAGGTGTCGATATGTGGAAGCGGAAAATTGTCCTTGGAGCTTGCTCTATTAAGATCCCTGTAGTCGACGCACATTCTTACTTTTCCATCCTTCTTAGGCACCGAGACGATATTTTCCACCCATTCTGGATATTCATCCACCTCAAGGAATCCTGCATTGTACTGCTTCTTGACCTCGTCTCTGATTTTCAAAAGTGTATCAGCCTTCATTCTTCTAAGCTTTTGCTTTACTGGCTCCCGTACTTCTCTTATAGGAAGCCTATGCATGGCAATATCTGTATCAAGACCAGGCATATCCTGATATGACTAGACAAAGATGTCTTTATATTCTTGTAGAAGCTCAATCAAATGTTGTCGCGTCTCAACTGAGATAGTGGTGCCAATCCTTACTTCACGCTTCTGTTCTTCAGTCCCAAGATTCAAAACGTCTAACTCTTCTCTTTGAGGAAGAATTTGTTTTTCGTCTCCCTCTACCATTCTAAGCAGATCATCAGGCAAGTCACACTCTTCTTCATCATTAATACTCTCAACTTCCTCTAAACATAGTGATAACTCAAAATAACTTCAGAATCTAATTCGGAGCCGTTTGGACCATTGATATCTAAAAACCTGCAAATAAATGAGACAAAAATATATACCAAGAAAGAAAGAAAGAAATGATATGATATATTATGTCTTTAAGGGTTTGTTTTTGCTTTTGGGTTTTTATGATCTTTTTGGTTTTCTGGTGCTGTGGAAGAAAGAAAGTTTTCCACATGATATTATTGGGAAAATATGCATCTTTTATTGAAATCAGAATAATGGTTTTGACATAGACCCTTTTTACATAAGATCTCTAATTACCCCATGGCCTAAGGGTAAAAGAGTTGGTTTTGAGAATTACTCAGAGACAGTCTTGAAAACTTTAGGGACTACTTTGGTAGTCCAGTTTTTCAGTTCAACGTAGGGGCAAATCTTGGATAGAAATTTGTTTTCTCATCCCTCCTCGTTTGTGATGGTGTTAATGCTCAAATTTTCAAAAACCTCGCATAATTCATCTTTTCCTTTCTCCTCTTGGTCAAAGCGAGCATTAGGGTCTAAGAGCCCTTCGGCTTTAAAAGTGACGTGTTGAGTGCATAAATGTTCTATATTTTAGCCCTTATTTACCCATCTTATTGATGCACTCAAACATGTTTAGTTGCATTTTAGGATAGATTTTACATAAACATCACAAATGGATAATATTGCACAGATGCTGCTGAATTTTGGTTTATTCTTGCAGGTACCTATCGTGGCAGCATCCAGGGTAGCAGAGGAACATAATATAGTTGCTGAGCTGGATTGAAGGGTTGAAGAATTCTGTCGGTTACAACACTGTCGTGACGACTGTCGTTGCAGAAGAGGCGACAGTGAAGACTAAGGTGATGGAAAATGAGAAGTGGAGTTCGATCGATAGAGCATTTAAAGCATGATTTTTGTGGACCACTCGCATAACTGTCGGAGCCCAGAAGCACAAGGAAGGCCTTGCCCTAAGTTTGAGGAAAAGTCAAAGCAAAAAGATAGGGCGAATTAAAAGACATCTACTCAGAGATTTAGTCTTTAATGGAGTTGTACTTTAATTCAAACTTTTATTCTTGGCCATTAAGAAAACTCAAGTCCAAGGCCTATATATATGCTTGTAATTCGACAAGGCAAAGGATATCTTGCTCCTAGCCATCTTCCCCCAAACCCTAGTCGTTTTCTCTCTCCACCATGTTCTAAACTTCCCCTAGGGCTAAGGGTTGATCTTGTAAGGTAGTTGTAAGGATTGTACTGTTTCCTAGGATTTTTCTGTTCAATTCATAAAAGCTTCAAGTTTATTTACTCTGGTTTCAACATCTCATAAGAGTTTTAGGATAGCATTGTGAGGTTACCCATTTACTTAATATCGGGAGAGTTAAGTATACGAAAGGAGTAAATACGAGTTTTCCAGTTTATGGTTAAACCATCTTGGCCTAAGGATAGGTACAAGGCTAAGTGACTAAAGAAGAATTCACAAACATCAATGTCCATCCTTTGATTCACGTCGGGAGGTATATTCCAAGACGTGTTCATCGACAGAACTTGGGCCTAGGGATAAGACAAGTCACAACAGGGATTCTTGCCAAACTTGAAGTACATAGTTGTTGGTCGCTGCCGCGACAACAACAGGCCGCTACCGCGACAACAACAGACCGATTTCGCGACAGGTGCTGCCGTGACAGGCGCAACGACAGAAGCAACATAAGTTCCTCTGAACAGTGCAATAGCTGCACTACTGAGCAAATCAATACCAGCCTATTCTCTCAATCTGACTTCCTCGTTTACTTTAGTTTATCTTCAAGTTTTCCAAAATCACTTCATTTATATTATTTCTTTTCTTGTGCATAGATTCAAGGATAAAAGTATTTCCAGTCCCTATGGAGACGATATCCGATACTCAGTATCACTTTATTACTTGCGACGTGTATACTTGCACCCAATTGCGATAGACTCTTTTACACGCAACAAGTTTTTGGCGCCGTTGCTGGGGACTGGCAACATACCTTTACCTTTAATTACTACACTTTTTGTTTTTATTTCTTTTTTGTTTTTAGTTGTTTTATTTTCCCTTTGCTTTTCACAAGGTTCTCTCATTTCTTTTGCACAAATCAAGACGTGGTAAAGGACCTGAATACGAATTAGATCCAGAAATCGATCAGACATACCATCTCAAGAACCAAGCCTGACTCTTGATAGAAAGAAACAACTATCTCGAGGAAAGACTCGAAGCAATGGTGAACGAAAGACAATGTAACGAGGTAGATAACAACAACAACAACAACAACCCAAGGGTTTATGTTGATCCTCCTATTGATGCCCAAAACGATCGGCAACCGCTTGCTGCCTCAGCAACACGACAGACATGCCAGGAGTATATAGACAATGATCATGTTGAGCTGCAAACTATGCTGCCAGATGTGGAAGCTGAACACTTTGAACTAAAACCTGTGATGTTCAGCATGATAAACTCTGCCAGACAATTTGGTGGCTCTGCTACAGAGGATGCACGTGAACATCTGAAAACCTTCTAGGAGATCTATGGATCATTCAGACAACCGAGAATAAGCCCAGAAGTACTAAGACTTCGACTATTTCCTCATTCATTGAGGGATAGAGCAAAAACCTGGTGGAACAAGTTAACGCCGAGTTCAATAAGAACTTGGGCAGATCTCTGTCGTGAATCTCTCTCTCATTTTAATCCTTCTCTTTTATCTGAAAGATTGCGTAACGAGATTGCTACTTTTCAACAGGAAGATGACAAACCAATGCATGAGGCGTGGGACCGATTTACAACTCTCTTACGAAACTGCCTGATGCATGGATTCCCTGTATGGAATCAGGTTGTCAAATTCTATAATGCTGCCAATGCACACACTCGGATGAGGATAGACTCAACAACAAACGACTTGTCACTAGACAAGGAACCAGAAGATGCAATGCTGGTGTTGAAAAAGTTAGCAAAGAATGATGAACAATTCCCCACAGCTCGAAGAGGAGGGAGACGAGGAGCATCTGTAAAGGAGTACGAATCTGGCAACTCGGTAAAAACTCAAATTGCGTACTCACCAAGGTAGTTGAAAACCTGTAGAGGAAGGGATCTAAGGTAGTATTTTCTACCGAGGAGGTGTGTGAAAATTGTAGTGGAAACCATAGTACAAAATAGTACCCATACAATTGGAAGAGGGAATGTATGTTGGAAATTACAACAAGAACATAAGCTATGATTCCAACAACTACAACCCAAATTGGAGGAAGGACCACAAATTTTCCTGGAGCAACCCAAACAACGCATTAAATCCTCCAGTCCAGAATAACCAGAACCAAGGAGGTCCCAGAATACTGTCACGACAGCAACCATAGCAGCAACCACAACAGCAGCCGACAACCACAACAAGCATACTGGAACAGATTCTAGCAAGCTTCATGTCTCAGACTGGAGCATATATGGCCAACATGGACCATTTTGTCAAGAAAACTGAAACCTTCATGGACAAGACAGAGATGAGAATGACAAACTATTAAGCTACCTTAAAATCTTTAGAGACACAGATGGGTCAGGTTTCACAGTTCATCAACACAAGGAAGAATGAAGGATTCCCTAGTGATACTAGGTTACTAGAAAACCCACACATGAGCAATGCAAAGCCATTACAACGAGAAGTGGGAAACAACTACAAGGGCTGATAATTAAAGAAACATCTGGTAAGGAAATGACCCTACAGACACCTGCCTCGGCAGAAGGGAAGAAACCTGCTACCGTCACCCCTGCCACGACAACAGAAGAAGAAGAGGAGGCGACAGAAGAAGCTGAAAATTGTAAGCCTCCTTAGATTCGATTCTCTTGTGAAGGATGCCTCGAAGACTGCCGTCCTCCACCCCCTTTTCCACAGCGGTTATAGAAACAGAAACATGAGTACCAGCTTAAGAAAATCTATGATGTTTTGAAGCAAGTACACATCAACATTCCTCTGTTGGAGGCCATTAAGTAGATGTCTGGTTATGCAAAGTTCCTTAAAGATGCAATGTCCAGGAGATCCAGACTTGGGGAATTTAAAAACAGGAATGATGACAGAAGGATGCATGGCAATCTTGCATAAGCGACCACCCCCAAAGAAGAAGGATCCTGAGAGTTTCATCATACCATGCATAATTGGTGATAAGTTTGTGGGTAAAGCACTTTGTGATCTTGGTTCTAGTATTAATCTAATGTCCAAATCTATTTTTCAGAAGCTAGGTATTGGACACGCAAGACCCACAACAGTCTTGCTGCAACTGCAGACCGCTCTTACGTACAGTCGAAAGGAAAGATTGAGGATATTCTGGTAAGAGTGGATAAATTTATATTCCCTGTTGACTTTTGTTGTTTTAGACTGTGAAGCATATGAGAATGCACCGATCATCCTAGAGCGACCCTTCCTAGCCACAGGTAGAACAATGATTGATGTAGAGGAGGGAGAATTGACTATGAGAGTCAATGACCAATAGATAAATCTCAATGTTCTCCAAACCATAAAACTAGCTGATGCAGAGGAAGAATGTAAGGCAATATCAGAAGTAATCATAGACTAACCCTGCATCAAATCAAGCTGTCACGACAGACAATTTGGTCACTGCCACCGCAGTCACCTAGAAGACTACCACGACAGCGTTGACGATAACGACTCCTCAGACAATGACGTATCTGACACTGAAGGTCCTGAGGTGGTAAATTGGATAGGCACACGTCCAGGTAAGTTCTTTGAACCATTGAACTATACCTCTAATGAACATGTGATTCAAAAGCCTTCAATAGATTAGCCACCTACCTAAGATCTAAAAGCCCTGCCAGGGCAGCTTAAATATATTTTTCTTTGTCTTAATGATACGTTGCCGGTAATCATCTCTTCTAAGTTGATGCAGGAATAGGAACAACAGCTGATCGGGATGCTACAACAGCATAAGAAGGCGATTGGATGGACCATTTCTGACATCCAAGGCATCAGTTCGGCAATTTGTATGCATAAGATCCTCTTGAAGGATGACCATAAACCGACAATTGATGCCTAGAGAAGACTAAACGAAGCTATGCGAGAGGTGGTATGAAAAGAGATTATCAAGTGGCTTGATGCTGGAATTATCTACGCCATCTCAGATAGCAAATGGGTGAGCCCGGTGCAATGCGTACCCAAGAAGGGAGGCATAATGGTGGTAACCAAAAAGGATAACGAGTTAATCCCAACCAGGACTGTGACCGGTTGGAGGGTTTGTATGGACTACCCGGAAGGACCATTTCCCCTTACCCTTTATTGATCAAATGTTAGATAGATTAGCGGGGAAGCCTTATTATTGTTTCCTTGATGGTTACTCAGGTTACAATCAAATTGCAATTGCAACAGAGGATTAGGAGAAAACCACCTTCACATGCCCATAAGGAACATACGTCTTTCGAAGAATGCCATTTGGATTATGCAATGCACCAGCGTATGATGGCAATATTCTCAGATATGGTGGAAGATTTCCTGGAGATCTTCATGGATGACTTTTCCGTCTTTGGAGACAGTTTCAACGATTGCCTAGGCAATTTGAAGAGGTGCTTGAAAGATGTGAGCAGGTCAACCTTGTATTGAATTGGGAGAAATGCCACTTTATGGTGGATGAGGTCATAGTGCTTGGACACAAGGTCTCCTACCGCGACATAGAAGTGGACAGAGAAAAACTCGAAGTCATCGAAAAACTGCCGCCACCCACCACAGTCAAGGGCATTAGAAGTTTCTTGGGACACGCAGGGTTTTATCGTAGATTCATTGCAAATTTTTCTAAAATCCCTAAACCCCTGTGTCTTTTGTTGGAACAGAATATGGCCTTTGATTTCAGTACTGAATGTACTGAAGCATTCAGGACACTGAAGGAGAAGCTGGTAGCAGCCCCAATAGTGCAGCCACTAGACTGGAGTTTACCATTCGAGATCATGTGTGACACTAGTGACTATGCTGTCGGGGCAGCACTAGGGCAGCGGAAGGAGAAACTCTTCCACGTTATATATTATGCCAGCAAGACCCTAAATGATGCCTAGATAAACTACACCACAACAAAGAAGGAGTTGCTAGCGGTGGTGTTCGCCTTTGACAAGTTCATACCATATATACTTGGAACAAAAGTGGTGGTCCATACGGATCATTCAACACTAAAATATCTGTTCACCAGGAAGGATGCAAAACCACAGCTAATACGTTAGATTCCGCTATTTCAAGAATTCAATATAGACATCAAGGACAAGAAGGGAACCGAAAACCAAGTAGCAGGTCATTTGTCAAGAATGGAGATGGGAAAGGACAAAGCTAAAGACAAGATTAACATACATGTGACCTTCCCACACGAGCAGTTATTCACTGCCACCAACACTGCCGTGACAGTCATGGCGGCAGGTAAGCTTCCTGAAACCCCTTGGTATGCTGACATAGTAAATTACATTGTGAATGGTTTATTACCTCCTGAACTTAATTACCAAGCAAGGAAGAGGTTCCAAAATAATGCAAAACATTATTTTTGGGACGAACCTATTCTATTTAAGCACTGTGCAGATCAGATCATCAGGAGATGCATACCACAAGAAGAATAGGAAGAAGTGCTCCACCACTGCCATGCTGCTCCTTATGGTGGACACTTTGGAGGAAACAAAATTGCTGCCAAAGTTCTGCAATCTAGTTTCTTTTGGCCTACATTGTTCAAGGATGCACAAGCCTTTTACAAGCATTGTGACAAATGCCAAAGGACTGGAAACATATCTAGAAGGCATGAGATACCCCTGCAGAACATTTTCGAAGTCGAAATTTTCGATGTTTGAGGAATCAACTTTATGGGACCATTCCCAGCCTCTTGTGGGAATTTGTACATACTATTGGCAGTGGACTACGTGTCCAAGTGGGTAAAGGTTATCGCCACGCAAAAGAATGATGCCAAGACCGTGCAAAGATTTCTCCACAAACATATCTTCACAAGGTTTGGCATACCAAGGGCAATCATTAGTGATGAGGGTAGGCACTTTGACAACAGGGTAATTGCTAGTGCGTTGAAGAAGTATGGAGTTAAGCACAAGATCGCAACAACATATCACCCTCAAACCAATGGGTAGATTGAAATCTCAAATAGAGAAGTGAAGAACATCATGGAAAAGATGGTTAAACTAATCAGCATGGACTGGTCTCTTTACCTGAATGATGCATTATGGGCCTACATAACTGCATTTAAAACACCATTTGAGAATGTCACCCTACCACCTCATCTACGGAAAAAACTGCTACCTACATGTCGAGGTAGAACATAAAGCATATTGGGCTATCAAGACAGTTAACATGGACTGGGACAAAGCAGGGCAGAATTGAAGAAATCCGAGCCATGGCCTACGACAAAACAAAGAAGTGGCACGACAGAAAACTACTGCCACGACAGTTCACCCCAGGGCAGAAGGTGTTGTTGTTCAACTCTAGGTTGAAGCTTTTCCCGGGCAAGCTAAAGTCTAGGTGGTCTAGACCCTTCCATGTAGTCCAGGTTTTTCCTCATGGTGCCATCACAATCAGATCAATCAAGGACGGACACCAATTCAAAGTAAATGGACAAAGGCTAAAGCATTATCAGGGGACTGAAGCCCCAAGAGAGCGGGAAGTAGTTACTTTAAGAGATGCCCCTCAAGGCATCCCTAATTTAACTTATTTTATTTTATTTTATTTTTACTGTTTTAGGAAATAAGAATTTAATAGTTTGTTTATTTTAGTTTTTAGGTAAATAAAAGAAGCAGAGTAAGGAGAAAGAATGAATCAGCTCACCACACTCACAACAGCCCAAGAAGCCCAATTGCAACAAGGCTGTCGTGACAGCCGGTCACCAGCTGTCGTGGCAGACGCGCAAAATATAGCCTGTCAAGAAGCTATCGCGACAGACACGGAAACACGTAATAGACGCCCAGCAGACACGGAAACGCGTGACAGACGCATCAGGAAATTGCGTGACAGTTGGCTCTATTTTTCACGCCACCCGTTACGGCTTCAACGGGCAGAAAATCACGTTCTATATAAACCCTTACCTCCATTTTGTTTTTCACCTCATTCTCTTCTCTCTACTTTGTTTCAGAGCATTTTATCTTTTCAAGAATTTTCTTTCATATCTACAGTTGTCTTACAATGACGACGAGATAAACTAGAAGAACTGCTGCCTCCACATCTGCCACGACAGTCTCCACTCGGCAGATTCAGAGAAAAGATACTATGATTCTTTTCAAAAACGGGAGATGTGGGAGGAAATAGGCTTCACCTACACAAAGAAGACATGAGATCTAGGGCTTAAAGGGTTCATTTCCAAACAGATCATTGCATTAAAGTGGCAGATGTTTGCAGCACAACCTGAGGAGATGAACGTTACACTTGTCTGCGAATTTTATGCTACCGCCACATCCAAGGATGCCACGATAGTCGCTGTTAGGGGTAAGGAAATCTCTCTCGAGCCAGCCTACATCAATACACTCTATGACATATATGTGGGTAGGAAAGAGGATGCACATTGCTGGTTTATCAGTAATCTGTCACCGACAGACTATGACAACATCATGGCAGACCTGACTGAAGAGGGCACCAACTGAAACGATGATCCAAAACATAGATGGACGGTGCGGAGAACCCAACTCACACCTGTTGCAAAGCTTTGGAACCACTTTGTAAAGAAGCATCTCATGCCAACATCGCACAACAGAACAGTGTACCAACAGAGGCTTGCCCTTGTACACTCCATCATTAACGAGCGATAAATCAATGTTGGTAAATACATCCTCTTCTTCCCCTACTTAATCACATCACTCTGCCGAGCCAACAATGTGCCCGAAATCGATGAAGATGTGAAGATCCAGGGTAAAGGGTAGATGCAGCAGAACATCTACAGCTTGATGGAACTGAAGGTAGCCACCCCTATGGCGTATGTTGATCCCTCTACCGCAACAGAACCGACGACAGAACCAGATTCCACAGAACCTGTCGCGGTAGAGCCCGAGCTGACAGAACCTGCACAACCAGAAGCCACCTCCTCCAACCAAATAATTCAACTACTGAAAAAGATGGAGGCACGATAGCTGGGATTCTTGAAGTACATGAGGGACTTCAACACTGCCACGGTAAACTTTATAAAAGTTGAGTTACATTATCTAAACGTGCAGTTTCCCTCTTTTCGAGAAACCCTTCTCTCTGCCCCCTACATCTACTGCCATCCCTAAGACGCCCACACCGACAACTACCTTTGCTACACCCTCTACCACGGTCAGAGACATCGATAGACGATCTGCCACCCCTCAAGGAACCAAAAGAAAGAAGCCACTGCCAGAAATAGACCTAAAATATTTTGAAGGTTTCTCCTCCTCCTTAGTCTGGCAGGATGACTCTGACTCTGAGCCCTCTGTCTTCCGGGAGATAGCCAAGGACTTCCCTCCGATGAAGAAGAAAAGGCTTGATATTGATGTTGAGGGACCTTGCCGCGACAAAGCAGACGGTAGCAGCAGCGACAATGAACTCGAGGTCCTGGACAAGGCCCCAAAAACCTCACCCACTAGAGTCCAACCACCTCGAGAGGCCAAGAAGAAGGTAGCCTCACCCTCTCCAACTCCAAAGCCAGCCTCCGCCACCAAAGCAACTGCCTGCAAATAGCTCTGCATCGACAACAGCAGTGACGACAGCTCTTTAACTTAAGTTCTTTTACTCTTTATGTCGTCAGTGATTTTATTTGATATTTGTGATGTTTTTATTTTTCTGTTTGTGTCATGCATTGAGGACAATGCAACCCTCGAGTTTGGGAGTAGGCAGTCCTCCTTTAATTAATGAACTTAATTTAATTTGTGTCTCATTACTAGATACTTTTGTGTCAAAAAAATGGCTTAAGTCTTTGAACTGCACTTACCTGCCGTGACATTCTCTGTCATGATAGTATCTTTAGGGTGTTAGGAATTATTTAGAGCCTTACTATAGTTCTGAACTTTAAAAACACCTTTGTGACTTATATGTTGTCTAGACTACTGTTAGTAAACTTAGAATAGAAAGCTTAACCGCTTGAGTTAGAAAAAAAAAGAGAAGAGAAGAAAAAAAAACTTAGATTCAGTTGCCCCTAGAGGTTCCTAACACCGGCTCTAGGAAGATAGCCAGAGGTGCCCAAAACTGGCTCTAGTAGAAATAAGAAAAAAAAACTTTGGTCTAAGTTAGAAAAAACCTAAAGGAGCCAAAGAATTGCCTCCAGTTAAAAATTAGTTTAAAATAAAACTCAAGTGAGTAGCATAACTGTCTAGTTACTAAGGAGCCTACACACATATTTGTTCACAAAAACTACACACACTTGTACAAGAATTATAGCATTGCTCTGGATAAGTCCATAAACACCCGAGAAGGTAATGCTCTTGATAGTGAAGGTGTTGTAGGTAATAGTTATTCACTGAGTTAAGCCAAAGCCAAAAAGTTTCATTCTTAATTAGGTTGCATTTTCTCAAGACAAGCAATAAATTGAGTTTGGGGGTGTGTTGAGTGCATAAATGTTCTATATTTTAGCCCTTATTTACCCATATTATTGATGCACTCAAGCATGTTTAGTTGCATTTTAGGATAGATTTTACATAAACATCACAAATGGATAATATTGCACAGATGCTGCTGAATTTTGGTTTATTCTTGTAGGTACCTGTCGTGGCAGCATCCAAGGCAGTAGAGGAACATAAGATAGTTGCAGAGCTGGATTGAAGGGTTGAAGAATTATGTCAGTTACAACACTGTCATGACGACTGTCGTGGCAGAAGAGGCGACAATGAAGACTAAGGTGATGGAAAATACGAAGTGGAGTTCGATCGATAGAGCATTTAAAGCCTGATTTTTGTGGACCACTTGCATAACTGTCGGAGCCCAGAAGCACAAGGAAGGCTTTGCCCTAAGTTTGAGGAAAAGTCAAAGTAAGAAGATAGGGCGAATTAAAAGACATCTACTCAGAGATTTAGTCTTTAATAGAGTTGTACTTTAATTCAAACTTGTATTCTTGGCCATTAAGAAAACTCAAGTCCAAGGCCTATATATATGCTTGTAATTCGACAAGGCAAAGGATATATAGCTCCTAGCCGTCTTCCCCCAAAACCCTAGTCGTTTTCTCCCTCAATCATGTTCTAAACTTCCCCTTGAGCTAAGGGTTGATCTTGTAAGGTAGTTGTAAGGATTGTACTATATCGTAGGATTTTTCTGTTCAATTAATAAAAGCTTCAAGTTTATTTACTCTGGTTTCAACATCTCATAAGAGTTTCGGGAGAGCATTGTGAGGTTATCCATTTACTTAATATCGCAAGAGTTAAGTATACGAAAGGAGTAAATACGAGTTTTCCAGTTTATGGTTAAACCATCTTGGCCTAGAGATAGGTACAAGGTTAAGTGGTTAAAGAAGAATTCACAAACAGCGGTGTTCATCCTTTGATTCACATCGGGTGGTATCATCCAAGATGTGTTCATCGACAGAACTTGGGCCTAGAGATAGGCCAAGTCACAACAGGGATTCTTGCCAAACTTGAAGTACAGAGTTGTTGGTTGCTGCCGCGACAACAACAGATCGCTGCTGCGATAGGTGCTGTCGCGACAGGCGCAACGATAGAAGCAACAGAAGTTCCTCTGAACAGTGCAATAGCTGCACTACTAAGCAAATCAATACCAGCCTATTCTCTCAATTTGACTTCCTCGTTTACTTTAGTTTATCTTCAAGTTTTCCAAAATCACTTCATTTATATTATTTCTTTTCTTGTGCAGAGATTCAAGGATAAAAGTATTTCCAGTCCCTGTGGAGACGATATCCGATACATAGTATCACTTTATTACTTGCGACGTGTATACTTGCACCCAATTGTGATAGACTCTTTTACATGCAACATGACACTTAGTAGTGGGTACGTCATAGGCTCCTCCTCAACATCTTCTTCCTTCTGCTTTATCTTCATGCTTTCCTGCTGCTCCTTGGTCTCAACTTTCTTTTGCCATTTATTGGGTCTAAAGCCCAAACCGAATCAGTCTCTCTTTACTGAGATCACCACTTGATAAGGCTTTCCTCGTCTTCCTTTTTTAACTTCCTCTCTTGGCTTCCCAAAGGAAATTTCCTCTATCGCACATACATTCATTTCGTGCTTAACATCTCCATTTTCGAAGAACATAAGTTCCTTGCTATTCATATTGGCTTGAACCATTCGTTTAAACTCTAAGCAACTCTGGATCTCATGTCTTTCAGCTTCATGGTACTCCCAGTATGGTTTTTCATCATCCTTCATCTTCGAGTTCATTTCCTTTAATAACCCTGCCGCTACTAGTTGAGCCCATACCCAACTCATGGGCGCCTTAATTTCTTCAATATACTCCTTGATCACTCTCTTTTCTTCCTCGAGCACAACACTCACCTTCATCTGCTGGTGGTTTGGCAACGTATTTCCCTTTTCTTTAGAAGATTCAAATGACAACATGCCTGATTTTCTTAGATCATCCACCACCCTTTTGAAATCGTTACAGTTCTTAATGGTATGCCCCCTCACTCCTGCATGGTATTCACATTGGGCCTTCTCGTCGTACCACGGTGGATAAGGCGTGAGAATGGAGGGACATGTCTAGGCCTTCTCCTGCATGGTATTCACATTTTCCACACTCGGCTGGCTTCTCCCTTGTGCTTTTCTACGTCAAGGTTGACTTCAAACTTGTCTCTCAGATTCTGTTCTTTAAGCGCTTCGATTTCTAACTTAGCCCGTGTTAACTCTTCTCTCAGAATGTCAGCCTCTAAAGGAATCACTTTCAAATGTTCTTCTATAGACTTGGCGGGCCCAAGAGTAGGTAGCATAACCTTTTCATTCATCCTCTTATGCCTCCAAATATCATAATCAGGAGTATTCATGCAATGCTTGTCAGACACTAACTTCATATAATAACACATCTTCCATGTGTCACTGATTTCTTGCACCTTCCGCCTAAACTCCCCTTGAAACTCAAATTCTGACGTTCCAAGCTCTGAGGGGAAGGGAACAAACTGTCGCGATCCATATTGACGAAAAACTAACAAAAGTGCACAACCAATTCCTCCCCATAAGCCTAACAGCATCAGAAAGTTGTAATCTCCACATACATACCTTACTTTAGCATGTCTCATCCATGGTACCCTCTACTTGATGTCTTCATCACGGCGATATCTGAAGATATCTACCCACTTGCTTCTCTTGATACTCGGCCAATCTTGTGCCAAAAATTCCCGAAGTGGGGAAAGGTTCGGGGAGAACACGTTGATAAGGCCAAAGTTGGACACTCCCAGAAATGACTAAGGGCCCAAACTTGAAGTAAAGGAGCACATCCTCTGAAACACACACCTTCCACTTTTTGACAAGCATTCAAGGAGATGAGGGTTTCAGCTAGCACTGCAGGCACTAGATTGACACTTCTCTTCAACTTCTCAAAGAAATCTAATAGGGCCACATCAATGTTTCCCAACACCTTTGGAAAAATTACTAAACCATAAATTGCAATGGCCAAGAGGTCTACCCTTTTCATGATGTCTAGATGGACTGGAATAATGTTTCGAATGCATGACCAAGGAAAATTAAAACTTCCCCCTCTTTTCTGCATCAACACTTCAACCCATTCATCGTTCATTCCAACAAATGAAACAAGTTTTGAGTGTGAGTTCTTGTTTTGGGCGGCTTTGTATACACCCAATTTCCCTTCACCTTAGGCATATTGAATAAAGCTAAGTACTCCTCAAAAGTTGGCATCATGTCCTCTCCGTTAAATGAAAAGCAGAAATAACCAGGGTTCCAGAACTGAATCAAAGCTTTCAGAAACGACTCATCAACCTTTACAAACAAAAGGTATGCTATGTCGCCATAAGACTCACGAAACAACTGATTGTTCTTATAATCGAAATGGTCCCAAATCATACGCAACTCTTGCACATCATTTTTCTTAACACTAACACGGGCATACTCCGAAGTTTCTGTCTCGTGGCCCACACCCTGTAACACCCCAATTTTGGGCTTAGAAGTTTAGGGTCTGAATTGGATCGGTCTGATTTTCGGTTCGAATATAAAAGGAGGTTTTAGGGAAAGCCTAGTTCAGGATGCTTTAAAAATATGGAAAATATCTAAAAATCCTCTTTTAATATATATAAGGGAGTGGTGAAATCAATTTTACAAAATAAGGATTGGAAATACAACATTTTGGAATAGTGACTAAAATGCGATTTTTGAAAAGTTCAGTGGTGGTTGTTTTGTAAGGATTGAAACTTTGAATCTTTAAGGAGCTAATTTACCCAAGAATGATTTCTAAGATTTTTTCTTAAATTTAAGTGATTTAATTAATGTTTAATTAATTAAATGAAAAAGGGAAACCACCTTTTAGAATTTCATAACTAACTTTTCTTAAAATTTTCTCATCTCTTTTTCTCTCAAAATTCCCTTATCCAAACACTTTTCTCCAGCAACTTTTTCATTGATTTTCACTCCAATTGATGAGGTTTCAATCATCAATTAATTCCTAATCCATTCTACATCAAATCCTTTTGATTTGCTTATTGGATTTTCAAGAAAATCGGCTCAAATCAAGGAGAAATCACCATTTAGAGGTAAGGTTGTTCTTCTCCTCTAAATACTCAGTTATTTACTGAAATTCCCAAGTTATCAATCCTTAATTTAAGTTTTATAAATGGTTTTAATGATATGAACTTGATTTTGGCTTAAAACTCAAGATTTGGAGGAAATCTTGAAGAATTTCGTTGTGATTGTTTGGGCTCTGTTTTGAGATGATTCTTAAATGTATTTTGGTTGTCTAATGATATGCAAATGAGGTTTTATCAATGCAATCCCGAATAGGTTGAATTTCCTAAGTTTTTGCTTAGGAAAATGGTGGTTTTGGTGTGATCTTGGTGTTCTATTATAGCTGGAGGTATAAGGACGAGTTTAGGTTCATTTTCGATGTTAATTGATGTTTCGAAATGGTTAGAAGTGATGGATCTTGGCTGGGTTATGTTTTGGAAGAGTTTGAAGGTGATTTCGGTTGTGTTTGGTAGCCGAAATGTAAGTTTTGGTTAGAGCAGCGAGTTTAGGTGTGATGGCTGAAGATTTAAATGCATGATGATGCATTAATCCTCTGCATTGATGTGTTTAAAATAGGAGAGACATCTTCGGATACTTGTGGTGTTGATCCGGAGGCTTGATCGGCATTTCGGCAAGCTTGCGAAACGGAATTGGTGAGTGAAGTTGGGTTTCCAGCTTTAAAACAAATGTTTGAAGGTTTTGGGAGCTTAGTTTAAGTCTAAGCAACTTAACTAAGCTCAAGAGTAAGTTTTCGGAAAAACTCTCTTGGGTGAACGATGAGGTGGTTGGATGCATTGTCTTTAACTTGCATGTTTAAATTCTATTTTAAAAGCATGCTTTAGCATGGTTAATGTTGGTTTTGAAAGCCATGTGTTGAAGGATGCTCAAGGTAAGAGATCCTTGGTTTGACATTTGTAAATGTGGTTTTGATGCATAATGATGCATGATGATTAAATGGCTTTGATTAATGCTTTAAAACAGTGAATTGTTGATGATAAATGATGTATATTGGAAAGTGATGTGTTGGTTTTAAAGTACTTGAATCAGATATAGTTAGTCGGCTATAGGATTGGGTGCACCGTGAATAAAGTTGCATTGGATGTTGAGGGGTTGTAATTGTACCGTAAACTCCATCCAAGTACACTAACAAGAAAGGTAAGGTCACAATGGTGGTTAAAAGTCCATGTGTGGATCTTGTGTTGTGTGTCCCGTGTTCTCGTTAGTGGAGTTATACAACTACCGATGAGTGATGTTGAGGGGTTGTGATTGTACTGTTAAACTCCATCACAGTTGTTGAGGGGTTGTGATTGTACCGGTAAAGTCCACCTTGTGTGTTCGGTAGTGTGTATGAAGCGCATGGGACAACGCTTGTAATCCGCGTATCCGATTGTGTTTTGTGTTGTAAATGGTTATGGATTATCACTTGGAAACCAATATGACATGTTGATTTTAATAAATCATGAGATGCTTGTTATGTATGCAAGGTTGCATAAATAATGATGATTATGTGGTGAAATGCCTTGTTAAAAGTGTTTTATAAAAGCATTATTGTGTTGTTTCTTTAGAGCATGTCTCACTAAGCAATTGTGCTTACGCTCTCTCTCTTGAACCAATAATGCAGATAATTGATGTGTTTGAAGGCAACAAGGAGGCTAAGAGTCCAAGGGAAAACCTAGCTCATGTATGGTGATGTTTTCATAACACTATTAGTTTTTGATATTTGGCAATGGGAACATATGATGTGTTTTGGGAGATGTTTTGGACTCCCTAGTTGTGGCATGATGCCTTTGATGATTTGGATTTGTAAATGGCAATTTTGATGCTTGATTTGGTGTTTTTTTGGTTGCTTGGTTTTGGATACTAGGATGCATGCCTATAGACTTGTGGAATTCCATGTTGATGCTATGAATGTGTTTTGAAGTTGCAAACATGTACCTTATTTGTATGATGACTTGTTGGCATGGTTAGGAAGTCATTAGGATGTGATTGAGTGGTTTAATGCATGTTTAACCAGTAATTTCTGCAGCTTCTGGGCAACCCGTATCGATACACTCGTAGGCGTTTTGAAATGGGGGCCTGTAATGGCCTTGGTGTTTCGAAACGGCTGATGACCGTATTGAAACGGTTTGGCCACTGGAAGGACCTGTTTCGAAACAAGTCTCGAAACGAACCCGCATTTCGGAACGGTCAACACCGTTTCGAAACAGGTGACCGTTGGGCACTGATTTGAATGGTTTTGAGGTTTGCAGGCTTTACGTCTCAGTCCCGAAAATTGTATATGCAATAGCATGAGTTTGAGATGTCCGATTGAGGTGAAATTTAACAGGGAAGCATGAAATATGACTAATTAAATATTGGTAGCGTTAAAATTAGTTAAGACCCTCTAATTTCTAGAATTTACAATTTGGTCCCTAACATTTGTATTTTGTGCAATTGAGTCCCCTATTGTAATTCGATCGCTGTGCTTTTCACGTAAGTGTTTTTAAAGAGTACGCTTAGGGTTAATGTGCATCTAGACAAGATTAAAAAGAAAAAAACGGTCGTTAATCAAGGTTGACTTTCGGGTTGACTTTGGTTTTCCCCGTGTAATCTTCGTAGTTCTGGTCAACCGTATAGGCCGGGCTAAAGGGGTTACATTTGGTGGTTTCAGAGCTGAGTTCTCGTGTAAATGGGAATGGTTATGCGGGTGATGTATGTGTGATTGCATGATGTGCCTTTTAAATGAAAGTATGATGTATGAATTGTAAAGTATGTTGCAATTGTGATGCTATGCTATGTTGAAGCATGTTAGAGGAACCCATTGCCATATCAAAACTAATGAAAGGAATTGTTTTTGGAAAATGAGCTTGAGTACTTGGATTATTTACCTTGTTGAGCCTAATTATGTTTATTGCATTTGTGTCAGTGCATTGTAGTTTCTTATAAATGGGACCTCGTAGAGAAATGAGGATGAATACGAGAGCTATGGCTCAGAATGATAACGAGGAAAACGTTGAGAATGTTGTGGATATACCTCCTCCTCCTGGTGGTGGACCGCCCAATGGTGGTGGTGCTGGAGGTGATGGTGTTGGTGTTGGTGCTGGGGTCCCTGGACCTGAAGCTGTGCAGGGGCAAGCTGCTCCTGACATGACTGTACTGATACAAGCTATTGCTGGAGCCTTCCAGGAAGCAGTAGCTGGAGCTCACGGAGCTGTGCATCAGGGTGATGCAAATGTGAGATTACCCTTGGAACGTCTTCGCAGTCTGGGAAGGACTGGGTTCAGAGGTTTATCTCCTGAAGGTTCTGAGTCTTGGTTGGAAAGCACCAAGAGGATATTGGGACAAATGAACTGGAACGATGTGCAGAAGTTAGGTTGTGTGGTATCGCTATTACATGATTATGCGTATACTTGGTGGACGACCACTGTCTCCGGAATGGAGGAAGTTGATGTGACTTGGACGTTATTTCTGAACGCGTTCAAGCGAAAGTATCTAGGTGTGCGATACATGGATGAGAAGAAAAGAGAATTCATGTCTCTGGTGCAAGGAAGCATGACGGTGGCTGAGTATGAGATCCAGTTTGTCCACCTTATCCAGTACGCACCTGAGCTTATCCCTGATGAGCGGGAAAGGTGTGAGCGTTTCCGATATGGTTTGATGTCGGATGTGAAGACCTTTATGCTTGCTGTTGTGTATACAGATTTTGATGTGCTGGTTAGTAGGGCGAAGGACATTGAGCAGAACTTGGGTCTGTCTTCCAGACGTGTTAGTTCTAGCTCGGGCAAAAGAGTTGTTGAGTATAGTTCCGGTGGTGGATGGAACAAGAGAGGACGAGATAAGAGGTATCAGTCATCTGCTAGGCATGGTAATGGAGGCCATGGTGCGCTTGTTTAGGGAGACAGGATATGAGCTGATCAGAACATGTGCTGGACGTGTGGATCGTGTGGCCATTTGAGGCGTGATTATCCTCGAGCAGCGAGGGAGGTTCAGGCTCCTGTGGCAGTGCCCAGTAATTCGTGATGGAATTGTGGTTCGGATGGCCACATGAAGAGGGAGTGTCCTTTGTTAGCCGGTGGTGGCCAGGGACGTGCTCCTGGGGTTGTTGCACCACAGAGAGGTCGTGGGCGCGGCCGTGGTAACTTCCAGTGCAGAGATGATGGTGGAAGGAATGTGGCGCATGTGGTGGCTGTTCAACCTGAGGGTGGCGGCCAGGCTCTAGTGTATGCTCAGCGAGAGGGGAGAAATGAAACAGATGTGATAGCAGGTACCTTTACTTTGCAATCCTTGTCATTACTTTCCTTGATTGATTCTGGATCTACACACTCATACATGTTGCGTGAACATGCTCAATTTCTTAGTTTACCTGTTGAGTCTTTGGATGTTGGTATGCGAGTAACTAGTTCCTTTGGTGAGACCGTTGTGACACGGAAGTTATATAGAATATGTTTTTCTTGTTGATCTCATGGAATTGTCATTCTATGGTTTTGATGTAATCTTTGGTATGGATTGGCTTGTTGAACATCGAGCTGTGGTGGATTTTGAGAACAAGCGAGTTTCGTTGAAGCTTGCGGATGATTATGAGGTAGTGGTGGTTGGTGAGAAGGTGAAGTTTCTTGCCAATGTGGTGTCTACATTGGAAGTGAGCCGTATGTTGAGGCAAGGATGTGAGGCTTATCTGGCCTTTGTTATGAATCCTAGCTCTAAGGAGTTGCGGGTTCAAGATATTAGGATTGTGCGAGAGTTTCCTGGTGTGTTTCCGGAGGAGTTACCTGGATTACCTCCTAGTCGAGAGGTGGAGTTTGGGATTGAGTTGTTTGAAAACACAACTCCAGTGTCCATTACTCCTTACCGATTGGCACCTAAGGAGTTGAAGGAGTTGAAGACACAACTTCAGGAGTTGCTTGATCGTGGCTTCATTCGGCCGAGTGTGTCACCTTGGGGTGCACCGGTCTTGTTTGTGAAGAAAAAGGATGGCACTATGAGAATGTGCATCGATTACCGTCAGTTGAATAAGTTGACTATCAAAAATCGGTATCCATTACCGAGGATTGATGATCTTTTTTATCAGTTTCGGGGAGCGACAGTGTTCACTAAAACTGACTTAAGGTCAACTTATTACCAGCTCAAGGTGAAGGATGTGGATGTGCCAAAAACAGCCTTTAGGACGAGGTATGGGCATTATGAGTTCCTTGTGATGCCGTTTGGCTTGACGAATGCTCCTGCAGCTTTTATGGACATGATGAATAGAGTGTTCCATGAATACTTGGACAAGTTTGTTGTGGTGTTCATTGATGATATCCTTGTGTACTCTCGTACTGAGGAGGAGCATGAGGGGCATTTGAGGATTGTGTTGCAGGCTTTGTTGGAGAATCAGCTTTATGCTAAGCTGAGCAAGTGTGAATTATGGCTTAGTGAAGTTGTTTTCCTTGGGCATGTGGTTTCTGCTGAGGGGATTCGAGTTGATCCTCAGAAGATTGAGGCAGTGATGAATTGGAAGCCTCCTAAGTCTGTTCATGAAGTCCGTAGTTTCCTTGGGTTGGCAGGATACTACTGGAGGTTTGTGGATGGATTTTCAAAGATTGCTGCACCTTTGACGAAGTTGTTGCAGAAGGATGTCAAGTATGAGTGGACAAAAGCGAGACAACATGCTTTTGAGAAGCTTAAGGCAGCTTTGACGCAAGCTCCTATCTTGGTTCAACCTGAATCAGGGAAAGAGTTTGTGGTGTATAGCGACGCATCCTATGTTGGTTTGTGGTGTGTGTTGATGTAAGAGGGAAAGGTGGTGGCTTATGCATCGCGCCAGTTCAAGGTGCATGAGCGCAATTATCCTACGCATGATATTGAGTTGGCTGTGGTGGTCTTTGCTTTGAAGATTTGGAGACATTACCTGTATGGTGAGAAGTGTACTGTGTACACGGATCACAAAAGTTTGAAGTATCTGATGTCTCAGAAAGATTTGAATCTTAGGCAACGACGTTGGGTGGAGTTGCTTAAAGATTACGATCTGACGATCGAGTATCATCTGGGAAAAGCTAATGTTGTAGCGGATGCCTTGAGTAGAAAGGTGGCAGTGGAGTTGAGGGCTTTATTTGCCAGTTTGAGTATTTCGCGAGATGGAGGTCTTGTGGCTGAATTCCAAGTGAAACCATCTTTGGTTTAGTTGATAAAGGATAAGCAGCTGTTGGATGATTCCTTGGTGCCACATGTTCAGGATATTGCTGAGGATAGACCATCAGGTTTCTGTTTTAATGATGATGGCGTTCTATGTTTTGGGAGTCGGATAGTAGTGCCAAATGATTCTGAGTTGAGGGGTGCTATTCTGACTGAAGCTCATAGTAGTCCTTTTTCTATGCACCCTAGTAGTACTAAGATGTTGCGGAGTATGTGAGTAAGTGTATGGTTTGTCAGCGAGTTAAGGATGAGCATCAGTTTCCTTCTGGGTTGTTGCAGCCGTTGAGGATTCCTGAGTGGAAGTGGGAAAGGATTACCATGGACTTTGTGTCTGGTTTGCCTTTGTCGCCATCGAAGAAGAATTCGGTGTGGGTGATTGTGGATCGCCTTACAAAGTGTGCTCATTTCTTACCTGTGTATACTACGTACACTTTGGATAAACTTGCAGAGTTGTACATTGCTGAGATTGTGCGGTTGCATGGTGTGCCAAAGTCTATAGTGTCGGATAGAGATCCGAGGTTTACATCGCGTTTCTGGGAATGTTTGCATCAAGCTTTGGGTACACAATTGAATTTCAGTACTTCTTATCATCCACAGTCGGATGGACAGTCTGAGCGTGTTATCCAAGTGCTGGAAGATATGTTTCGGTTCTGTGTGATTGAGTTTCAAGGCTCTTGGGAGAAGCATTTGCCTTTGGTGGAGTTTGCTTATAAAAATAGCTACCAGGCAAGTATTCAAATGGCACCTTATGAAGCCTTGTAGGGAGAAAGTGCATAACTCCTCTTTGTTGGGCTGAAACAGGTCAGAAGTTGGTGAAGCTCATTTGTGAGCGATTGAAGGCAGCTTTGTTGAAAGGAACCACCGAGAAGGTGAAGCTACCAGGCAAGTATTCAAATGCCAGCTTTGTTGAAAGGAACCGCCGAGAAGGTAAAGCTCATTTCTGAGCGATTAAAGGCAACTTCTGCTCGACAGAAGTCTTACGCGGATTTGAAGCGTAATGAGATTGAGTTTGTAGTAGGTGATCGTGTGTTTTTTAAGGTTTCGCCTTGGAAAAAGGTGATGAGGTTTGGCCGGAAGGGTAAGTTGAGCCCTAGGTACATTGGACCATACGAGGTGATTGAACGCGTGGGTCCTGTTGCGTACAAGCTGTAACCCCCTTAACCCGGCCTAGACGGTTGACCCGAATTAAGAAAGTCACACGGGGAAAACCAAAGTCAACCCGAAAGTCAACCTTGATTAACGACCCTTTTTTTCTTTTTAATCTTGTCTAGATGCACATTAGTCCTAATTGTGATCACACAAACATCATACTCAAAGATCACAAGCATCAGAGATCAAACAGGGACCCAATTGAACAAATTACAACTTTAGGGACCAAATTGTAATTTCTGATAATTAAAAGGACTTAACCCAAATTAAAGTTACCAACTTGAAATTAATCAGGTTTCATGCTTCTCTGTGAAATTTCAGCTCAAAAGGACTTCCCAAGCTCATGCAATTGAACAAACAAGTTTCAGGACCAAAACGCAAACAATTCAAAACACGTAACTGCCAATGTCAGCCCCCAACGGTCGACCGTTCCGAAACAGGTAGACCCCGTTCCGAAACACGGGCCGTTCCGCAACGGGTTCCGAAACATGGCCTTGGCAGAGGCCAAACCGTTTCGAAACGGTGCATACCGTTTCGGACGCCTGGGTTCATGCAAGGCACCCGTTCCGAAACGGTGCACACTGTTCCGAAACGCCTGCACAGATTGCAGCACAATGCATTCCAAAACATGCAATAGATCATTCAAACATGCTCCAAATGCCACCAAACTTTACCAAACTTTACAAGCATCATCAAATCATCAGAACAACATCATATGCAAAAAGCCCCAATTCTATAGGCATGCTTCCTACACAAGCTAGCCACTCAAACACAAAACTTCCAAAACAAGCATATAATGATCCAATGCAAAAACCAGCAATCTTAACATCATTCAACATACTTAGGGAGTTCCAAACACCTCCCAAAACATACACATTGGTCCCCCATTGCCAAATTACCCAAAAGCTAAAAAGTACTTATAAAACCTTCCATACATTGAGCTTTACTTGCACTTGATTGCTTGCCCTTCTTGCTGCCCCTCAAGGTTCTCTAATGCTCTGCATTATTGAATTAAGAAAACGAAGAGAGCGTAAGCAAAAGCTTAGTGAGGAATGCTCTTAAAAACCATTCAATAATGCCATTAAAACCATTTATAAACATGCTTAAAATCAACCTTTGTACATGCTCAAAAGCATACTTTAAACAAGCAATCTCATGCTTCAACATAAACATAACATGTCATATTGGCTCAAGTGATACATTCCATTTCTTAAAACAAGTTCATCAACTTCCCAAGGACTTTTAAACACCTTGGCCCCAAGGACTTTTAAACACCTTGGCCATGGACTTTTAAACACCATGAATTAGGACCACACAAGGACTTTTAACCACCTTTGTGTCCAAAGCTTGAATCACCCCAAGGACTTTTAAACACCTTGGCCCCAAGGACTTTTAAACACCTTGGCCCCATGGACTTTTAAACACCATGGCCCCATGGACTTTTAACCACCATGGAAAGGATCACCTAAGGACTTTTAACCACCTTAGTGTCCGCAACAAGAATCATCCAAGGACTTTTAACCACCTTGATGTTCTTAAGTAACAAGGCTCACTCAAGGACTTTTAACCACCTTAGTGACCTTAACCTTTTCAAAACATCACTTGCCAATATACATCATTTTCATCATTTAATCCACTGTTTTAAAGCATTAAACCAAGCCATTTTCATTATGCATTTCAAAGCATCAAACCACATTTAATCAATGTATAAAATCAAGGAACTCCTACCTAGAGTTACCTTCAACATATGGCTTACATCATCAGAAAAAACCATGCTAAAACATGCTTTCAAAACAGTAATTAAAACATGCAAATAACCATTTTGCATCACAACAAAATCATGGCCACCACTAGAGAGAAATTCCGAAAACTTACACTTGAGCTTAGCAAAGTTGTTTAGACTTAAACTAAGCTCCCAAAACCTTCAAACCTTGGTTTAAAAGCTGAAAACCCAACTTCACTCACGCACTCACCGATTTCCACTTTGCTTCAAGCCAAAGCACCAAATCAAGCTTCCGGATCAACAACTCTTGGATCCAAAGATGCCTCCCCTGTTTCAACACATCAAAGTAGAGGATTAATGCATCATCATGCATTAATTGCTTCAATGAAAGCACCTAAACTCGCTGCTCTCATCCAACCTCCATTTTCGGCCACCAAACACAACCGAAAATGCATCCAAACCACTTCTAAACAAAGCCCAGCCATAAACCAGCAAAACCACACTTCCATAAACATCATATAACATCTAAAAACAACCTATTAACATCCTTATACCTCCAGCAACAACAGATCACCAAGATCACCACAAAAACAACCTTGAAACACAAGCTAAACTTAGGAAACTCAACCTATTCGGGATTGCATCAATCAAAACTCAATTCCTTATCAATTTAGAGTTCATTTAACATCAAAAACACATCTCAAATCACAGATTAATCAGATCTAACGAAAATCATCAAAAATCATCAAAATCTTGCATTATAAGCCAAGATCCATTTCACCACTTAAAAACCTTTAATTAAACTTCAATTAAGGATTGAAAACTTAGGAATTTCAGTAAAGAACTGATAGTTTAGAGGAGAAGGACGTTCTTACCTCCAAACTTGAGTTTCTCCTCTTTTTGCAATCAAAAACCTTGTTGAAACAATTAGCAATTGAAGAGGTTTTGAAGATATGTTGATTAGGAATCAAATGAGAGTTGAAAGGAGGGATTTAGGTGAAGAAATCAGAACAAATCCTCTGGAAAAGTAGTGTTTGGGTTGAGAGAAAATGAGAGAAAGAAAATTTAGCAAAGTTGGTTACAAAATCCAAAAATAGCCAAATGGCTTTCCCTCCACTTTTAATATCCTTTAAAATCAGAATTTAGACTTAAAATATCTTAGAAAAATCTGGAGAAACTCCCTTTGGGTAAATAGCTCCTTAAAGATTCAAAGTTTCAACCCTTTATAAAACAGTCACCAAACTTGCGAAAATTACATTTTGGTCACTAGCCAAAATGTCACACTTCCAAAACTCATCTTCCAAAATTGATTTCACAGTTCACTTAATTATATTAAAAGATGATTTTAGAACATTTTTCCATATTTTTAATGCAACCCGAACTAGGCTTTCCTAATTTCACCTCTTAAGATTCGAACAGCACTTTGACCAACCGGTCAACGCCCAAAACTCCTAAGCCCAAAACCGGGGCGTTACACAAGCTGAGGTTACCGCAAAAGTTGGAAAAAATTCATGATATGTTTCATGTCTCTATGCTTCAGAGGTATAGATCGGATCCTTCGCATGTTATGCCTGTGGAGGAAGTGGAGTTGAATCCAGACTTGACCTATGATGAGGAGCCGGTTGAAATTCTAGATTCGGACAGTAAAGTTCTTCGAGGCAAGACCATTGAATTGGTTAAGGTGTTGTGAAAGCATCATGGTGATGAGGAAGCCACGTGGGAAAGAAAGGATGACATGAAGAAGCAGTTTCCGTACCTCTTTCCTCCAGGTAAATTTTGAGGATGAAATTTCTTGAGGAGGGAGAGTTGTAACACCCCAATTTTGGGCTTAGAAGTTTAGGCTCTGAACCGGACCTGTCTGATTTTCGGTTCGAATATAAAAGGAGGTTTTAGGGAAAGCCTAGTTTGAGATGCTTTAAAAATATGGAAAAATATCTAAAAATCCTCTTTTAATATATATAAGAGAGTGGTGAAATCAATTTTACACAATAAGGTTTGGAAATACAACATTTTGGAATAGTGACTAAAATGCGATTTTTGAAAAGTTCAGTGGTGACTGTTTTGTAAGGATTGAAACTTTGAATCTTTAAGGAGCTAATTTACCCAAGAATGATTTCTCCAGATTTTTCTTAAATTTAAGTGATTTAATTAATGTTTAATTAATTAAATGAAAAAGGGAAACCACACTAACTTTTCTTAAAATTTTCTCATCTCTTTTTCTCTCAAAATTCCCTCATCCAAACACTTTTCTCCAGCAACTTTTTCATTGATTTTCACTCCAATTGATGAGGGTTCAATCATCAATTAATTCCTAATCCATTCTACATCAAATCCTTTTGATTTGCTTATTGGATTTTCAAGAAAATTGGCTCAAATCAAGGAGAAATCACCATTTAGAGGTAAGATTGTTCTTCTCCACTAAATATTCAGTTCTTTACTGAAATTCCCAAGTTATCAATCCTTAATTTAAGTTTTATAAATAATTTTAATGATATGAACTTGATTTTGGCTTAAAACTCAAGATTTGGAGGAAATCTTGAAGAATTTCGTTATGATTGTTTGGGATCTGTTTTGAGATGATTCTTAAATGTATTTTGGTTGTCTAATGATGTGAAAATGAGGTTTTATCAATGCAATCCCGAATAGGTTGAATTTCCAAAGTTTTTGCTTATGAAAATGGTGGTTTTTGGGGTGATCTTGGTGTTCTGTTATAGCTGGAGGTATAAGGACGAGTTTAGGTTCATTTTGGATGTTAATTGATGTTTAGAAATGGTTAGAAGTGATGGATCTTGGCTGGGTTATGTTTTGGAAGAGTTTGGAGGTGATTTCGGTTGTGTTTGGTAGCCGAAATGTTAGTTTTGGTTAGAGCAGTGAGTTTAGGTGTGATGGCTGAAGATTTAAATGCATGATGATGCATTAATCCTCTGCTTTAATGTGTTTAAAACATGGGAGACATCTTCGGATACTTGTGGTGTTGATCTGGAGGCTTGATCGGTGTTTCGGCAAGCTTGCGAAACAGAATTGATGAATGAAGTTGGATTTCCAGCTTTGAAACAAATGTTTGAAGGTTTTGGGAGCTTAGTTTAAGTCTAAGCAACTTAACTAAGCTCAAGAGTAAGTTTTCGGAAAAACTCTCTTGGGTGAACGATGAGGTGGTTGGATGCATTGTTTTTAATTTGCATGTTTAAATTCTGTTTTAAAAGCATGTTTTAGCATGGTTAATGCTGGTTTTGAAAGCCATGTGTTGAAGGATGCTCAAGGTAAGAGATCCTTGGTTTGACATTTGTAAATGTGGTTTTGATGCATAATGACTCATGATGATTAAATGGCTTTAATTAATGCTTTAAAACAGTGAATTGTTGATGATAAATGATGTATATTGGCAAGTGATGTGTTGGTTTTAATGTACTTGAATCGGATATAGTTAGCCGGCTATAGGATTGGGTGCACCGTGAATAAAGTCGCCTTGGATGTTGAGGGGTTGTAATTGTACCGTAAACTCCATCCAAGTACACTAACGAGAAAGGTAAGATCACAATGGTGGTTAAAAGTCCATGTGTGGATCTTGTGTTGTGTGTCCCGTGTTCTCGTTAGTGGAGTTATACAACTACCGATGAGTGATGTTGAGGGGTTGTGATTGTACCGTTAAACTCCATCACAAGTGTTGAGGGGTTGTGATTGTACCGGTAAACTCCACCTTGTGTGTTCGGTAGTGTGTATGAAGCGTATGGGACAACACTTGTAATCCTGTATCCGATTGTGTTTTGTGTTGTAAATGGTTATGGATTATCACTTGGAAGCCAATATGACATGTTGATTTTAATAAAGCATGAGATGCTTGTTATGTATGCAAGGTTGCATGAATAATGATGATTATGTGGTGAAATGCCTTGTTAAAAGTGTTTTATAAAAGCATTATTGTGTTGTTTCTTTAGAGCATGTCTCACTAAGCAATTGTGCTTACGCTCTCTCTCTTGAACCAATAATGCAAATAATTGAAGTGTTTGAAGGCAACAAGGAGGCTAAGAGTCCAAGGGAAAACCTAGCTCATGTATGGTGATGTTTTCATAACACTATTAGTTTTTTATATTTGGCAATGGGAACCTAGGATGTGTTTTGAGAGATGTTTTGGACTCCCTAATTGTGGCATGATGCCTTTGATGATTTGGATTTGTAAATGGCCATTTTGATGCTTGATTTGGTGTTTTGTTGGTGGCTTGGTTTTGGATACTAGGATGCATGCCTATAGACTTGTGGAATTCCATTTTGATGCTATGAATGTGTTTTGAAGTTGCAAACATGTACCTTATTTGTATGATGACTTCTTGGCATGATTAGGAAGTCATTAGGATGTGTTTGAGTGGTTTAATGCATGTTTAACCAGCAATTTCTGCAGCTTCTGGGCAACCCGTATCGATACACTCGTAGGCGTTTCGAAATGGGGGCCTGTAATGGCCTTGGTGTTTCGAAACGGATGATGACCGTATCAAAACGGTTTGGCCACTAGAAGGCCTTGTTTTGAAACAAGTCTCGAAACGAACCTGCGTTTCGAAACGGTAAACACCGTTTCGAAACAGGTGACCGTTGGGCACTGATTTGAATGGTTTTGAGGTTTGCAGGCTTTACGTCTCAGTCCCGAAAATTGTATTTGCAATAGCATGAGTTTGAGAAGTCCGATTGAGGTGAAATTTAACAGGGAAGCATGAAATATGACTAATTAAATATTGGTAACCTTAAAATCAGTTAAGACCCTCTAATTTCAAGAATTTACAATTTGGTTCCTAACATTTTTATTTTGTGCAATTGAGTCCCTTATTGTAATTCGATCGCTGTGCTTTTCACGTAGGTGTTTTTCAAGAGTACGCTTAAGGTTAATGTGCATCTAGACAAGATTAAAAAGAAAAAAAAGGGTCGTTAATCAAGGTTGACTTTCGGGTTGACTTTGGTTTTCCTAGTGTAATCTTCATAGTTCGGGTCAACCGTCTAGGCCGGGCTAAGGGGATTACACACCCAAACTGTCTCCATACTTTCTCTGATTGACCTCAGACCAGTGACATACTTTCTCTGATTGACCTCAGACCAGTGACACACTTTCACATTTTTCTTCTCACTCTTCAAGAGCTTTCCATCCATAATTGAACAATTTTCGAGAATCAAACACTTCTAAATATGGAATGCTGCACATGCAAAATAAACAAGATAGGAAACAAAGATTAATAAAGTAAAAAGCAAGAAAAAAGAGAAATGAAACAGTAAAAAACAAATTAAATGCACGATAATTCTGGGCCGACATTCCAACATTTCAGGATATGTCTCCGCTGATTATTCATGCGACTCAACTCCCTAGGCTTTCGGGTAGGCTCTAGATTCCCAAATTTAGTTTGGTTCTAAAAAGGTACCAGAGCTGTCCTTTCTGTCCCCTACTAAGGATAGCAAGGCCCTCGATTCTCACCCATTATAGGCTACAAACGAATCGAGCTCAACTTAGGAGGACTCACCACCGATGCCTTCTCGAAGAAAAAATATCCTTACGAAGACAAGGGAATGAGTCTCGAAGGTACTTGATAGGCTCATACGAAGAATCAATATTCTTACATGAGCAAAGCGTATTTCCCCCACTTAAAAGAACGAGACAAATCTCGGGAATAGAGCTTGGAATTAAGCCTTAAATGCGTAAAATAGAGTTATATTCATTTAAATGGACAAATAAATTGAACCTATAATGAATTTGCAAATTCCATATTTTTTTTAAAAAAACTTTTTTTAAAACCATTTAAAACCAATTTGTGACCTGGCCCTCTTTTGTTTTTATTAAAAAAGAGAAAAACATTTCCCAGTGGAGTCGCCAAGCTGTCGCAACCACCTTTTTAGGGAGGCTTCAACTTTTTGGAAAACTTAAAAAAACGGAGTCGCCACCAATCTTTTTGAAAAGTGTGTTTGGATCACTTTAAAACAGTGTTATTTTAATAAAACATTTTTTAATAAAACAACAGTTATGGTCTGCGAAAATCAGAAAATAGGTTCAGGGATAGATTACGCGTGGGGAAGGGTTAGCACCCCCACGACGCCCAAAATTGGTACCTAATTGGTTTTAAGATCGTTTTCAAAACTGGAATTTGCAAGTTCAAAAAAAGGTTCGACTTTACTTGTCCATTTAATGAATATTAGTATATTTTAAAGACCTTATCGCCCGGGGGATGAACTTTAATCACCGCCAAACTTTTTGGCGCTAACCCGTCATTCCCGTTTGATAAGACACCACATTAAATTAATTTCTTTTTTTCAAACAACATGGAAATTTAGTGTGTTGAGCATTTTATTTTTTACCCCAAGTTTGATTATTTAAAAAAAAACTAAAAACATCTAAGTCTTTTATTCTTAATTTAAAGTTTAAGTATGCTTAAGTGTATTTTATTTTTTTGTGAAGAACATTTTTCAACAAAACATGTCTCTATCTAAGCTTTAGAACCTAGCCCTAAGTTTTAAACCTATTTTTAAAACAAGCAAGCAACCATTTATTCTTTTGACTTTTTTTCTTTATTATTTCTTTTGAAAAATCCTTTTTTACTTTTTACTTTTTAAATTTTTAAAAATCCAAGACCTCTTTTTAAAAAATTTACCCTATTTCATTTTTATGTTTTAAACCTTTCTTTATATTTTCCTTTTCGAAAAGAATCTTTTTTTTCATTTTTTTATTTTTTAGCCTTTTCTTTCTAATGACCCTTTAAAAAAAGAAATTTATTATTTTTTAAAATATTTCCTTTTAAACTTTTTTTTTTCAAAATTTATTTTTCTCCTAAAACCTTAAACTTTATTTATAAAACCCATTTTATTTTGTGTTTTTTTTAACTTTTATAACTTATTTCTTTTTTCTAAAAAATAACATCCAATTTATTTTTTCTTTTTTAAAATTACTTAACCCATTTATTATTAAAAATAAATTTCATAAAAACCTTTTTATATTTTTAAAATCAAGCCCCTTTATTATTTCCACTCATGCATTATTTTTTTCCTAATTAAATCCCTAACTTTAACTTTTTTCAATTAAACCACATTTACTCATTTTATATTTATTCATACACTTTTAAAAATTTGTTTCTACATTTCTAAACATCAAAACAATCTTAACAACATTTTTTAAGCATGCAAATTTTTAAAGATCAAACCAAAATTAACACGGAAATTTAAAACGAAAATATTACCGGAATCGTGAAACGATTTTATGACTTCAAGAACACAACCTAAAATCTACAAAAACACAAACACAAAAATTCAACCAAGAAAAAGTATAATAAATTCAAAATAAAAAGTAAAAGAAAAGATAGAAATTTTACCGAAACGATGAACGAAGAACTCGAATACAGACTTCTCGAAATGCTCCTAATTGCCTTCCGAAAATTGCTTCCAAACTCGAACTTTAACTCAAAGTTTCCAGGAACTCTTGAAAAAAATTTAAAGAATTTTTCAGATTTTTTTCTAAGCATATTTACTTTTTTTTTTCAAATGTGTTTTCTTGAAAATGGTGTGTTGAACAAAGGAGAGGAGGGGGTTATACTCAACTTGAGCTTTAATCCTCAAATTGGAGCTAAAATCAGACCAAGAACTTGATTCTCGGTAAAACCCCTCAATCCTTATCTGATTTGGTCCAATATTGAAGCTGAATTTTTCCCTTGATTCGAGTCTAGGGTTTGACCTTTTGTCTCAGTTTTTTTGCAGATTCCAGCGAGCACTGGTGGCGGCAGCGAGCGGGGTCGGCGGCGGCGAGGCGGACCGTCCGGTACCAACGGTGACGACATCCGTGGCCGGTAAACGACGGCTGGCCATCGTGAACGCTCGATAGATGGTTTGCTAGGGAACCAGCCCGCACGCGTGAAGCCCACGCGCAGGCGCGTGACTTGCGCTGGTTCCTCCTTTTATTTATTTATTATTTTCTTTTTTTACTCTTTTTTGGCTATTTTCTTTGCTATTTTTTTATCATATTTATTCCTTTTTTTCTTTCATTTTATTTCCTTTTTCCCTACAACATTTATTTTCCACCTTTATTAATTAATAAAAACACATTTTTTCTTTTCTTTTTTTAAAAGATAGGCTTGTATTTTTTAAAATGGGCGCTATTCTTTTTTCTTTTGAAATGGGCTTCAAAGAAATGGGCTTTTAATTTTTTTTGTTATATTTATTTAAGTTTAAAAAGGTCGGTCTGTTATTATTTAAAGGGGAAAAGGATTTTTTTTTATCTTTTTTTCGAATTATTTAATGTTGTGGTGAAAATTAGGTCACAACATAGTAGATATCAAACCTTGTTGTATCTTTTCGCGAATGAAGTGACAATCAATTTCAATGTGTATCGTTCTTTCATGAAAAACTGGATTAGAAGCAATGTGTAATGCAACTTGATTATCACACCAAAATTTTGCAAGTATTGAAGCTTTAATTTCAATCTCACCGAGGAGCTGATACACCCATATAATCTCACATATGGACTTGGCCATTTCTCTATATTCGGCTTCTGCACTAAACCGTGAGACTACATTCTTCTTTTTACTCTTTCAAGAAATCAAATTTCCTCCAAAAAAACACACAATATCTTGAGGTGGATCTTCTATCTTCCTTGCATCCTGCTCAATCCGAGTCAGAAAAACATTCAATTCTAGTATGATCATGATTGCCATATAGAATTCCACGCCAAGGAGCACTTTTCAGATAACATAAAACTTTCTCTACTACTTTCCAATGATCGACAGTAGGTGACGACATATATTGACTCAGAACACTCACCGGAAAAGATATATCAGGATGCGTCACCGTGAGATAATTTAATCTACAGATAAGTCTTTTGTACCTTTCAGGGTCATCAAATAGTTCACCTTCTTTAGTTAATTGTAGATTAAGGACCATTGGTGTACTACAAGGTTTGGCACCCAATTTCCCTGATTCCAATAAAAGATCAAGCACATACTTCCTCTGAGATAGGAAGATTCCTTTTTTATTTATGTTCACCTCAACCCCCAATAAGTATTTCAACGCCCCCAGATCTTTAGTGTGAAACTGAGTATGGAGAAAAGACTTCAGTGAGGAAATTCCGCTAGTGTCATTACTAGTGAGGAGAATATCGTCCACATATATGACTAGTAGAATCATGCCCCCATTAGACTTTCTAAAGAAAACAGAATGGTCTGATTCACTTTTTTTCATCCCAAACTTTTCAATAGCATGACTAAGCTTACCAAACCAAGCCCGAGGACTCTGTTTCAGACCATATAAAGATTTCTTCAGACAATAGACTTTCCCCGACTCCCCCTGAGCAACAAACCCAAGTGGTTTCTCCATATAAACCTCATCCTGAAGATCACCATGAAGGAAAACATTCTTGATATCCAACTGATGCAAAGGCCAATAAAAAATGGCTGCAAGGGAGATAAATAGCCTAACAGAAGCAAGTTTGGCAACAGAAGAGAAAGTATCATAGTAATCCACACCATAGGTCTGAGCATATCCCTTGGTAACAAGATGGGCTTTCAAATGATTAATAGAGCCATCAAGATTAAATTTAACAATAAACACCCACTTACATCCAATAGCTCGTTTACCATTAGGCAAAGAAACCAAATTCCATGTGCCATTGACATCTAGAGCAGTCATTTCCTTAAGCATAGCTGCACGCCATCCAGGATGAGATAATGCCTTGCTAACGGTTTTAGGGACCGAAATAGTATCTAGGGATGTAACAAAGACACGAGAAGAAGAAGACAAACAATTATAGGAAACAACAGAGGAAATGGGGTAAGTACAAGCACATTTACCTCTCCGAAAAGCAATAGGAAGGTCAAGATCATTGAGATGAGGCGAATCTGATGACGAAGATATTGGCTCATCAGGACATGAATCTGGAACATTTGGAACATTTGTAATTGGGTCGGAAGGGGGTGGTTGTGGCCGATGGGTGTAGATGTTTTTGATGGGGGCTTGACAAAAGAGGGCGGAACTAAGGAGGATGAGGAAAACTCCAAGGGTGATGGGACCTGATAAAACAAGAAATCCTCGTCCTCCTGAGCGATAGACCCTGAAGAAAACGAAAAAAGGTTTATGTTCCAAAAATGTAACATCAACAGACACAAGATACCTACCCAGATTCGGACAATAACAACAATACCCTTTTTGGCCACATGAATACCCAAAAACACACATTTCAAAGATTTAGGATCAAGTATTGTAACTTGAGGACAAACATCCCGAATGAAACAAGTACAACCAAAATTTTCGGGGAGAGGGGAAACAAATTTTTAGCGGGGAAAAGAGTATGAAAAGGGATGTTACCCAACAAAATGGAAGAGGGCATATGATTGATCAAAAAACAAGCTGTGGAGACGACATCAACTCAAAAGCATTTTGGAACCTGTATTTGAAATAGCAATGTTCGGGCAGTTTCAAGTAGATGTCTATTTTTACGTTCGGTAACACCGTTTTGAGAAGGGGTGTCAACACAAGAAGTTTGATGGAGAATATCGTGCTCAAGCATGTATTTCTAAAAAGGACCTGAAACATACTCTTTGGCATTATCACTTCTCAAGTTTTGGACATGCGTACCAAATTGGGTTCGAATCTCAGCACAAAAAGAAGAGAAATGAGTAAATAATTTAGAGCGAGATTTCATTAAATAGAGCCATGTCATTCGAGAATAATCATGAACAAAAGTAACAAAATAACAAAAACCAGGTTTAGAACTAACAAGACTAGGACCCCAAACATCAGAGTGAACTAACTCAAATGGAGCAGAAGCTCGTTTATTGACTCTAGGACTGGAACTAAGGCGATGGTGTTTAACAAACTGACAAGACTCACAATCTAACAATTTTAAACTAGAAAATTGAGGACAAAGTTTCTTCAAAGAAGGCAGAGAAGGATGACCCAATCGACAATGTTCTTCAAAAGGATTGACAATTCCAATGCAAACGAAAGATTCTGGAGAAGAGGTGTCAAGGATGTAGAGACCATGAGACTCATGCCCTTTACCAATAATCTTCTTCGTCAAAATATCCTGAAACACACAATAACCAGGAAAAAAATGAGACAACAATTAAAGGTACGTGTAAGTTTACTAATTGACATCAGGTTAAAGGACAAATGCGGTAAACTCAAAACAGAGGACAAAGTAAGAGAGGGAGCGGGGTACGAAGTGCCAAAGCCAATAACAGAAGATGTGGAACCTTCAGCTAAAGTAACAAGATTGATAGAAGGATGGGTGGTAAAATGTGAAAGAAGATTGGGGTTACTTGTCATGTGGTCTGTTGCACCAGAATTAATGACCCATTTGGAAGAGGTGGAAACAAGACATGTATTGGGTTTACCTAACTCAACAAAGGCAGAAACATGACCGAAAGGATGCTTTACAATATCTTGAAGGTGAAGAAGCTTGGCATACTCATCTGCAGATATCGTAACAGCCGATAAAGAAGTGTCTACACTAGAATCAACATGAGCAGACGAAGCTTTTATAAATTGAAGCTTCCGACAATCACGCTTGGTATGTCCCGGTTTGTGACAGTATTGACAAATAACTACACTGTGATCCTGACCACGAACTCCAAACTGTGGATCAGTTTTGTTAGGCCCACACCCAATGGAACGACCATGACCACTACTCTTAAAATGTTGCTTGCCAGAGTCGGAAGGAAGAGCACCACTGAGCAGAACATTGCCATGTTGAGGGGATGGAGTAGGCAAAGAATTATCAGTACGGCGAACCTTCCGAAAAACATCATTAAGGCTGGAGAACTCTGAACCAGAGAGAATCTGAGATTTAGCAGTCTCAAATTCTGGTGGAAGACCAGTTAGAAAACTCATAACCGCCATTTGCTCTCGTTGACTGCGTTGGACCTCGATATCATCACTAAAGGGAAGCTACATATTAAGCTCTTCATACGTTTTCTTAAAACCCATAAAATAACTAGTTAAAGTTCGGTCTTCTTTGTCAGCCATGTAAAAATTCTGACAAACATCATACATACGTGAAAAATTTCCTTTGCCAGAATATAAAAATTGCAAATAGCTCGTCAATTGTTTCACCGTCTTGCAATGATTAACCAGACCCACCACCTCACTGTCAATAGAATTACGAATCTGGATATACATGCGAGCATCTTCTCTCATCCATGGAAGGCGAGAATCATCCGTAGGAGGATCATCAGTCAAATGACTTTCCATAGAAAGGCTTAACATATACAACTCAATTGTATGGTTCCAATTTATGATTAGTAATTTTAGATGTAACAAGAACGATATCAGACATAAAATCAACTTTCTTTTCAGCCATGAGATCAAAGAAGCAAAGAACCAAGAACAACTAGGAAAAACAAAACCCTAACAGTACCAAAAGACAAGACACCCAACCCAAAACGATCCGGAAGCAAGGACCGACGGTAGAGGTGTGATCGGAATGAAGCAGCAACGTCGCAGAATGGGGTCACCACGCGCTCTCACGCGCCGACGCGTGAAGGACAGGCAGAATCTTGGGGTGGCCTGTGAGGCTCACGCGCTGGGATTTTGGTGACCGGAATCTCTAGATCGGTGGACGGCGGTTCCCGTAGTACGAGCGGTGTCGACAGAGGGGCCGCCGAAGATGGCCGGTGAAGAACGGCCAAAAAGAAATCTTTAGTTCGAAATCCCAACAGCCCAAGAAATTGAAAATTTTAAGAGTACTCGGAAAAAAACCTAGGACAGCTGATACCATGTAGAAAGTAATTTCTTGTATTTTATTCATAAAACATATGGGGCTATATATACAAATATAATTTACCTAAACTAGGTAACATAATATATTACATTAATTATAATATATTCTAGCCTGATAAAAAGCCTAGATATTAGCCTAAGAATCTGTAACATAGTGAAATAAAATTGTAGCTTTTTTTTGTCCCCAGTAATAGAACTTGTAAGAGTACATGCATAAGACATAAGTAGATAACTGATATAGCCCTTCAGAAACTAGCATGTATCTAGGAGAAAATAAAAGATGAGGGGTTTCAGCCTACCATTGAGCTCACATTCACAGGAATTCAAATATATCTTGGTTGCCCTGTGATATGATTTTATTGCTTTATAAGAAAAAGGAAAAAGAAAAAATCTCTTAGCCCTTTTGAGAAATCTGTATTCAAAACTACTTCTTCCCTCTAAATATTTATTTAATAAATATATGCTCTACCAGGCTCCATCGACAGGAGTTTGGCTGGACAAAACGTGCATGGAGAAGTATCCATTTCTGCAGTAAATTCAGGATCTGGTCAGCTATCAACATCTTCGAGATCAAAACACAATAGCAAATTAGCTACATATGCAACCAAATTTTTGGATGAAAGAGCTCCTTTCAGAAAGAAGGTATGGATATACTCACCTCTGGTTATTCTAATATCTTTGTTTGTGTTGTTATTAGTGATGTGGGATTAATCTTCTGACTTAAAATAGTTTTAAGTTTTATGAATCTATTATTAACTTAAAAGTGATATTAAGTTTCATGAAGTGACGTCTTCGATGTGTTCCTAGGCAAGAATTCAAGAAGAGTATAATCTTTGATGACTAACAAGATTGGTGGAATCATTGTTCTGGTTGGAGCTCCTAGTTGTCATTTTTTAGGGAATATGGGGTAAAACCTTGTTTATACATTTTATTTTTTTGATATAGTATTGAATGATTGTAAAATGGCTATTTCTTCAATCAGAACCCCTATCTTGGGAAGCTTTATATATACTTAATGTTTTGTTTTACTTTCAATCGTTATTCTATCAATTTTCAGTAGGGGGAATGAAATCCTAAACTAGAGTTTAAACACATTTATGCAGATCAAATGGTTGAATCGGCTCGCTAATGTAAAACATGATGGAACTGTACAATTTGATATTCCAATCGATATGAAACCTCAGGCCCTTGATTTTGGAATTGATATCGTTTACAATGAAGCTCCGGAGAAGGAACATATTGACTCTGTAGATATTCCAGAGATACCTCCTCCACTGCAAATAGTAATGCATATTGTGGGGACAATAGGAGATGTACAACCATTTGTTGCCATTGGAAAGCGTTTAAACTTTAAAGGTTATCTTCATATTCTCATTTTAGAAAATGTTATAACAGCTTATAGGAAGTATGCATATAGTATGCATGTTATCTTTTCCAAAAGCCTGGAATTATGTTGTGCTCTTGAGTTTCAATGATCAATTTCTGTTGCATGCCACAATATGGCAGTATTATCTTCAGGTGGATTACCTGCTGAAAATAACAGTATGGCTCTTTTACCTTTCCTGGATGTGATCTGACCTTGATGTTTTCGTATGTAACCATTTTGGTTTTGTTGTAAACATTGCTGTTATAGTGCCATCCATTCATCCTTGTACATATATTTGTTTCTAGTGGCTCCAAATTTGTTGAGAAATAATGATTTAACATTTTATTTCCATTTTATGACTAGTTATTCTTATCCAATAAGCCTGCGATATTTTGCACTTGGAATTACGCCCTTTTTCTTTTACATGACAATCATGATTCTTTTTCTTTTGATGTTTGGCATTGAGGCATATTGTATTTCACTTTTATTCCGAACTTACTTTCACCTATTTTTGGTACTGATAACTGCATGTTACGAAAATTGTTTTCATAATTCTTTTATTTTCTTTGTGTTAACTGAAAATTTTTTAAACCTATGGTCCAAACATATATGATGAAGGACTGAAGCTGGCTAATTTCAAGAAATTTGTTTACAGGGTTGTGCAGTGACTTAAAGACTTTAGAGTAGTTACTACCTTAATGCTTTGATATTGTAAAGAAACTATTTAAGATTGGTAAATGAGCTGAGGTCAAGGATGAAAGTATTGGTAAAATAAGACACAAAGACAATAATTGGTTTGATAAGTAAACAATGTAAGGGATGACTGTTATCTAGTAAGAAATGTTACGGTAAACACGAACTGTACAAATTTTATTTTATTTTTTAAACTGGACAACATGATGGCTGGGAAGAGTGTGGATGGGAAGATGGATACAATTGTAGAAAACGGCCTAATGGTAAAAATATGCCACTACAAATAATAAGTAGGTAAATTAGAAAAGCATCTCTATGTTCTAATTTAAATTAAAACATAATGGCTTCAATTTCATAATTCTTGGTTGCTTTGTTTCCCTTAGACATTGCATTAGGTTAACACAATGAAAAGCTGAATAGCTGACTTTGATGCTATAAAGAAAAAGGGTATTCGGGTTTATTCCTCTGTTGGTTTCATCAAGGTTAACAAAACTAATACTGGTAAGAGAATATGCCGAACCAGTTCATAATCTAGTTGAGTTGTTGCCAATTTATTCATCTTATGGAGAAATCTTCTAGTATGCATTGTGCAAAGGAATTGTTACTGTATATTTGGCTCTTATATAATAATTATGATGGTTTTGTGTTGGTTTGAAGTTGATTAGTGCCTATTATCCCATTTTTGAACAGATTTTCTTTCAACCACAGCCTCAGATATTTTGAGTTGAGGGAGGACAAATTTTGGTTGCAGGCAGATGGCCATAGGGTTAGACTGGCAACTCACTCAAATTTTAAAGATTTCGTTACGAGTGCTGGGTTAGAGTTCTTCCCTTTAGGAGGAGATCCAAAAGTTCTTGCTGGTTGTAAGTGTCTAGATATATGTTGATAACTTTTAACCCCCTCGCCACACTTGTTTTCGAGGGATAGATCTTTATTTGATAATTCATACATATAGGCCCTATTTGGTAAACAACATTTTGAGCTAAAATTAGAGGTTTGAAGCATTTTTAGAGGCTTGGCCATTCAAATTCACTAATTTAGATGTTTGATAAAAAGCGGATTGTAATAGCGGATTGAGCCGAAACCTATCATTTTGAAAAAACTCCTTTTAGGAGCTTTTTAACTTAGAAGTTTGAATAAAATACTTGTAAAGATTATTTTATCCTTGATAACTATAATTTTTTTCTAAATAACATAAATTTGAATAACTAATAAAATTAAAAAAATAATTTCATAAATAAAAAATTATTTTTTTATCGGCAAGTATGTATGATTTTATTGAAAATAAGAAATTAATATATAGATTAATATATACATTTAAATTTAATAATTATTAAAACTATACTAAAACAAGAATTTCACAAATAAAAAATAATATATACATCCTCCATATATGCTTAGTAATGATATTAAAAAATTAATTTTCATAATCCAATTAATATTTATAGATACAAAATACTAATAACTAATAAATTATTCAAGCAGGTACTGGATATAATCATATCTTTATATGTCATTTTGCTTGTTCAAAGAATCAAACAACTATTAGTTAATTTTACCAAACACTTCTATACAATCAGCTAATGCAATCTGCTAGTCAAATCAGCTAATGCTATCAGCCCTCCGCTATCAACTATCAGCTAATGTAATCCGCTATCAGTTATCCGCTAATTGCCAAACAGGGTCATAGTTTCTTTTCAAATATATATGGGCAGCGGAGAGGGTTGACTAAATTTTGTTGATTTTATTTGTTTGTTGAATCACTGAAAATATGTTTTCGAAGACATTTTTTTCTAATTACTCGAGACATCATATGAAATAGGAGTTTTCTGTTACAATGTGATTTTTTTTGTGCTGATCACTTAGTTTTCAGCAGATATGATCAAGAATAAAGGATTCTTGCTATCAGTTCCTTCAGAAATTCCTATTCAGAGGCAACAACCGAAAGAAATAATATTCTCTACTTCCTGCATGTGTGGGCAATGATCCTGATAGCAATGCCTAATTCGATGTAGATGCAATAATTGCCCACCCTCCAGCATATGGTTAGGTTTTATTACCTTTTTTACTTTTTTTTCTATTTTAAGGTATGTTGTGTCTAGTGACAATTGAGAAATTTAAGTATGAAGGCTCCTGATATCTCTTTCACATCTTGCATGATTAACATTGCTGTGATATTTAACCTAAAGAAACATTAGGTGTCTATTTTTTGGTTCTACATTTCAATGTTCTCTATTTAAATTATGATAGTATTCTGATGAATGAAACTTATGGACTTCGATGTTTTTATTCTCTCTCTCTATGTCTAATAAAAAAACTTGTTCAGGACATACACATGTTGCAGAGGTGCTAAAAGTGCCAATTCATATATTCTTCACTATGCCATTGACGTAAGTCTTGTTGATTGTGATTATTTTGATGTTGCAATTCTTTCTAGATTAATAAGCTTTGAACTGTACTACACCAGAGTCTGGCTTTATTCATGTTGTCTGAAGAAACCAACTTTGGTGTTATTCTTTTGTGACAATTCAACCATTTGCTGGATAGATTTATATCTATGTGTGTGTAATATTGATAATGATTGACTAAGTGTCATTTTCACCTTTCTATCAGGGCTACTAGTGAATTTCCACATTTTTGTCCCGTGTTAAACAACAACTAGGTTACAGAGTGTGTCTGTTGTTCATTTCCTCAATGTTGGTTTTGCTTGTTTGTTTATTTTTCTAATATTTATTTTAATTTAGATTAACTCATGTCTCAGTAATCGTTGCTGCAGCTCTCGTATCATATTGTTGATACCCTAATATGGCTTGGAATAAGGAACATGATTAATGAGTTCAGGAAGAAAAGGCTGAAGCTGAGACGTGTTACATATTTGAGAGGGTTCTATACCTCTCCTCCAGATGTGCCTTATTGGTATATATGGAGTCCTCACCTTGTTCCCAAAGCAAAAGGTCATTTTATTCTTACACGCATGCACGCACATGTCCTTAGAATGATAAATATGCATGCCTTGATATTATAGGGAAAATTTTCATTCTTTGTGACAATTACATGTTGGATTGATGAATTGGGGGAGATGTTGAATAACTGTTTAAATCCTTTTTCCTTTTCTTTTCCCTACTATTTTCCTAAGTTGTTAAATTTAAAAAGTAGCGTATCTTGGGATTATTTCTGAACTATAGAAAACTTTATGGCAGTTGTGTTAGTGGATTTTTTTTATGAAGTTAAACATCTGTATATTTTCTTGCAATATGTAGTGTCTCTGTGTTGTGTATTTACTTAGTCTTTTCCTACTGTTTAACAGTAATACAAACATTATACCCTAATGAACAGTGTAAAGTTGTCAAACATTGATTGGCTTCTTATTTGAGTGCACTATATGACTCCTGACTCCGAAGAGAGTGATCAAAATGATCAATCATAAATACAAGTGTAAATTTGTTTGAATCTGACTAGCAACTACAAGGCAGTCAGCCACGCTGATGTATCTGCTTCTGTTTGACTCTCAGAAATTGACTAATTCATTACTGTTTGTGAAAAATTTCATTTTGCTGGTACTTTTTACCTCAGATTACATAGGTACTTTGTGTAGAAAACATAGATTTTGGTTGAGAAAAGGAATGGATTTCCCTATTTCTTGATTTTATTGACAAAGATAGTTTCCATTTATAGTTTACAAAAAAGGCCTAAACTAAGAAAATATTAATTACACAAAATTACAAATAAATCATAGTAACAATCTAGTTCTTTATTTATAGCTATTATTGACTAATATATTAGGAACATGATTGCTAAATAATAGTGGCTTGATGTTTAGGAAATTTACTTCCCTAATTTTCAACAATCTACACCCCCCTCAAGTTGGTAAGTATACGTTGTAGATTCCCAGCTTGGATGTGAGTTCGTCGAAGATCACTCTTGGTAGTGCTTTGGTGAGGACATCAGCTAACTGTCTCCTTGTAGGAACAAAGTTTAATTTAGCTGTTCCATCAATGACCTTTTCTGAAACAAAATGCCGATCAATCTCTATATGCTTCGTTTTATCACGATGAACCGAACTTTTGGCAATGCTAATAGCCGACGGACTATCACTCTATAACTGGAACTCTTTGTACTATTTGAGTCCCAATTCTGCAAGTAATCTCTGCAACCAAATTCCTTCACAAATTCCCAAAGCCAAAGCTCTATACTCAGCTTCTGCACTACTTCTTGAAACTACTGATTGTTTCTTACTCCTCCACGCAACTAAATTGCCCAACACAAATGAACAATATCCGCTAGTTCATCTTCTGTCAGTCAACTCTCCAGCCCAGCTTGAGTCAGTAAATATCTTCACTGATCTGTCTTCACATTTCCTGAATATCAAACCATGACCAGGAGTCATTTTTAGACACCTCAGGATTGCTCTACCCTTGGATCATTCATGTGTTGACTAATGATGCTTACTGAGAATACAATGTTTGGTCTTGTGAGGGATAAGTAGATTTATTTCCAACAAGTCTTTGGTATTGTTCTTTGTTGACATGTTCTCCCAACTCATCTTTTCAAAATTTCAAATTTAGTTCCATGGGTGTTTCTGCTAGCTTGCACCTTAACATTCTAGTTTCTGAAAGTAAATAAAGGATGTATTTCCTCTCATTTATAATAATGACAGCTTTAGACCTTGCCATCTCCATACCCAAGAAGTATCTAAGACTTCCTAGTCTTGAATTCAGTTGATAGAAATTTCTTCAAAATTTTTATTTCATCACAATCATCTCTTCTAATGATAATATCGTCAACATAAACAATTAATATTGCTTTCTTGTTACTTGAATTCACCTTTACAAACAATGTGTGGACCGTTTGACATTGTTTGTAACCATTCTTCATGATGACCTTGGTAAATCTGTCGAACCAGGCCCTAGGAGATTGCATTAGACCATACAAGAATTTTTCTAACTTGCATACCATTTTTTCATTCGAATTTTGCTTCATTCATGGAGGAATCTCCATATACACTTCATCTTCTAGATTGTCATTTAGAAAGGCATTCTTGATGTCTAGTTGATGGAGTTCCCAATCTTCATTAACTACTAACGATAATAATACCCTTTACAGTGTTTAATTTAGCCACTAAAGCAAAAGTCTCGTGGTAGTCGCTTCCTTAGGATTGTATAAATCCTTTGGCTACCAGCCTTGCTTTAAACCTCTCTATACTGTCATCAGACTTGTACTTGACCGTGAACACCCATTTGCAGCCCACTAGTTTTTTGCCTTGAGGAAGATGGGTCAAAGTCCAAGTTCTGTTCTAGTGCACTAACCTTTTCTTCTACTGCCTTCCTCCTATTGGGATCTTTTAAGGCCTCTTCAACAGATTTCGTGATGTGAGTTTCATCCAAGTTAGCAGTAAAAGTTCTGAATGGTTGATTCAACTTCCCATAAGCAACAAATTGTTGTATTGGATGAGTTGTACACTTTCTCACACCTTTTCTCTGGGCTATAGGCATATCAATAGTGTTAATTAAAGGTATAGGAACAGTGGTTTGAGAGGATTCCATACCTTATAAATTTGGGGTAGCAGAACTCGAGTCTAGTTCTCGGTAGATGCTAGGTTGTATAACAGCTTCTGTGGTGGATTTTTGTCTTCTTTTGTAAACACTCAGCTATTTACTTTGATTTTGAGGTGATTGAGATCTCTTTGGGGTTTTTAGTGAACTAGGATTGGGTTGTAGTGTAGGCTCATAAATGGGAATAGGCATAAGAGAAGTAGGTGAAGTATTTAAAGGTAAAAAAGATGTACCAGGTTGAGAATTCTTGAAGTTATCAAGAAAAACAACATGTTGATGCTGCTCTAGGCTGTCAAGTGGCTAAAATTCACTAATAGTCTTCCCCTGAATTTTGGTTTTGCAAACAAAAAGGTTTTGCCTCCAAAAAACTGACATCCATCGTCTCAAAATATTTTCAGGTAACATGAGAATAACATTTATACCCCTTTTTAGTAGAATAATATCCCAAGAAAATACATTTCACTTAGGATCCAACTTGGACCGAGATGGGCTATGATTATGAACAAATGAAATACACTAAAACACTTTCAAGGGAATGTTTAAATAACAAGTATTTTGTGAAGAGAGGTAATTTTTCTTCTCATTTTCATTGATAATAGTATGACCTATTTATAGTTTACAAAGAAGACATAAGCTAGGAAAGATATAAATTTACATAAAATTACAATAGAAATATAGTTCCTAATTTACAGCTAATATTGACTAGAATATTAGGGAAATAATTCTTCAACATCAGTAACTAGATATTTGGGAATATAATTCCCTAATTTTCTGGAATCTACACTCCCCCTCAAGCTGCGGAGTATACATTGTAAAGTCCCAGCTTGGATGTAAACTTATCAAAATTGTCTCTTGGTAGTGTTTTAGTAAGAACATCAGCTAGCTGGTCCTTTGTAGGAATAAAATGTAGTTTAACTGTTCCTCCATTGACCTTTTCAGCAATAAAATGTCGATCAATTTCCACATGCTTGGTTTTGTCATGATGAATCAGATTTTTGGCAATGTTGATAGGTGACTGGATATCACTTTGCAACTCGAACTCTTCAAAATGCTTGAGTTCTAGTTCTGCCAACAATCTTTGTAGCCACATTCCTTCACAGATTCCCAAAGCCATAACTATATACTCAACACTGCTTCTAGCCACCATTGGTTGCTTCTAGCTCCTCCATGTGACTAAATTTCCCCACACGAATGAACAATAACCACTAATAGATTTTCTGCCGGTTAGCTCACCAGCCCAACTAGAATTAGTAAATATTTTTACTGTTCTGTCTACATTCTTCTTGAAGATTAAACCGTGTCCATGGGTCATCTTCAAATACCTTAAGATTCTATAAACAGCTTCAAGGTGTTCTTCCCTTGGATCACTCATATGTTGGTTAACAATGCTTACAGAGAAAGGTATGTTTGGTCGAGTAAGAGACAAATAAATCAACTTTCCTACAAGTCTTTGATACTGCTCTTTGTTGACAGGACTGCCCATCTCTTCTCTTCGTAGTTTCAAATTAGCCTCCATTGGTGTTTCAGCTGGTTTGCACCCTAGCATTCCAGTTTCTGAAAGCAAAACAAGAACACATTTTCTTTGATTTATAACAATATCGGCTTTAGACCTTGCTACCTCCATCCCTAAGAAGCACCTAAGGCTGTCGAGCTCCTTTGTTTCGAACTTAGTTGAAAACAGCCTTTTCAAGTTATAAATCTCACAAGAATCATCACCTGTAATAATGATATCATCAACATATACAATCAAAATTGATTTCTTTTTACCTGAAGTCATTTTTACAAACAGTGTGTGATCTGCTTGACACTGTTTGTACCTATTTTTTACAATGACTTTAGTAAACCTTTCGAACCAAGCTCTAGGGGATTGCTTTAGTCTGTACAATGATTTTTCCAGCTTGCAAATAGTTTGCCGATCTTGTTTCATTTCTGGAGAAATTTGCATGTATACCTCTTCTTCTAATCTTCCATTCAAAAAGGCATTCTTGATGTCTAGTTAGTGAAGTTCCCAGTCCCCGTTAACAACTAAAGATAACAACACTCTTATTGTATTCAGCTTGGCTACTGGGGCAAATGTTTCTTGGTATTCAATTCATAGGATTGTTTAAATCCCTTAGCCACCAGCCTCACTTTGTACCTTTCCACGTTGCCATCAGACTTGTATTTGACCGTGAACACCCATTTACAACTCACTGGTCTCTTCCCTTGAGGAAGATGAGTCAGAGTCCACGTTTTATTACTTTCAAGTGCACTAATTTCCTCTTCCACTGCTTTTTTTCCATTTAGGATATTTTAGAGCCTCCTCTATTGTCCCTGTAATTTGAATTCTATCAACATTAGTAGTAAAGGTCTTGAATGAGGGCATCAAATTTCCATATGCAACATATCTTTGTATGGGGTGATTTGTGCATTTTCTTACCCCTTCCTTTGAGCAATAGGTAAATCAGTTGTATCAAAAAGAGGAACATGGATTTTATTCTGAGATATGTCCATACCTTTCAAATGTTCTGAGGCAGTAGTACTGAGTTTTAGCTCACGACAATCTTCAGGTTGTATAATGATCTCTTTGGTGGGCTTTTGTCTCATTTTATAGACACTAAGTTCCTTTTTTTTCAAGTTTCTCCGGTTGGGTTCTTTGAGGAGTTTGTGTGGTGAAGTAGGAATAGGAGGTAATATAGTGTTTGAAGAAAAAAGTGGCATAAGTTCTAAAGGAGGATCAATAGAATCATTGGGTATATGTACAATGGGTTGGAATATAGGCTATGAAGGAGAAGGTGGTCTATGTTTTGAAGGAGGATCGATAGGATTAGTGGATATAGGTATAATATGTTGGAATATAGAAGGCTGAAATTCATCCAAAATATGAGATTCTTCTAGACTCTCCCCTTGAATCTCATTTTTTGGGTAATAAGGTTTGGTTTCAAGAAAAGTGACATCCATGGAAATGTAGGTTCTTTTAGTGATAGGTGAGTAACACTTGTAGCCCTTCTTAGTGGAGGAATAACCTAAGAAGACACACTTAAGGGCTCTAGGATCTAGTTTAGAATTTGAGGGATGACGAATATGAACAAAGATAGTACACTCAAAGACCCGTAAAGGAAGATTAGACGAAAGGGGTTTAAAATGAGGAAACTGTTTAAAGAAGACATCTCGAGGTATTTGAAATTTTAAGGTCTTGCTCGACATTCTATTGATGAGATATGTGGCAGTAAGAACAACTTGCTCGGCATTCTATTGATGAGATATGTGGCAGTAAGAACAGCTTCTCCCAAAAGAATTTAGGAACATTAGTAGAAAATAACAAGGACCTAGTGACCTTTAAAAGAGGTCTATTCTTTCTCTCGGCTACCCCATTCTGTTGATGAGAATCAACGTAAGAGCTTATATGTATTATCCATTTTTCTTGAAGGTAGGATCCTAAAGATCTAGTGGAATACTCATTGCCGTTTTCACTATGAAGAATCTGAATTTTGCTGTTAAATTGAGTTTCTATCATATTTTGAAAATTTTTAAACACTCTCAGTTTCAAATTTTCTTTTATTAAGAAAGTCCAAAATAAGACGAGAATGATCATCGACAAAGGTAATAAACCACCAAGAGCCATCTAAGTTTTTCACTCTTAAAGGGCCCCAAATGTCACTGTGTACGATGGAAAATGGATGAGAAGATTTGTATTGGGATGATCTATATGTATTTTTTTGTGTGTTTAGCAAGGAGATAGATGTCACATGGAAATAGTTTTGGACGTGTATTAGGAAATAGGCTAGGGAACATTTTTCCAAGGTAATGAAAATTGGGATGTCCTAACCTGTTATGCCATAGCAAAATATTTTTAGAAGAATTCAAACCGGTATTTTGGAAACATTTCGATTTAGATGAACAACTTGAGTTGACTTGTGTATTTGGAGATGGCTGCCCTTAAAGGATTTAGAGTCCAGCACACAACCTAGCACTGCCAATCACCTTCCCCGAGTCCATAGCCTGAAATTCACAAATATACGGAGAGAATAGTAGGACCTCTAAGATTTAGATTTCTACTAGGCATTCTATTGATTAAGTAGGTGTAAGGATAGCTTCCCCCAAAAAGTTTTAGGAACATTCGATGAAAACAACAAATATCTACCCACTTCTAAAAGATGCCTATTATTTCTCTTTCTATATGAAACATCTTGTAACAATTTGTGATGTTGCTCTAATTTGTTGGTTGTTGGGACTTTTTAGCTCAGATTAAATAGGTACTTTGTTCTTAGTTCTCTTTCTATATGAAACATCCTGGAACAATTTGTGCTACTGCTCTAAATAGCCGGTAGATGAGACTTCCCCGAGTCACTTTGTGTTGTAAAAGGCACGCCTGAGGCGCGAGGCGTGGGAAAAATGCCTCCAAGGGTCAAGGCGGGGTGAGGTGCAGGAGGTGCGCGCCTCAGGCGCTTTTCGACTTAGGCGTGAGGCGAGCGCTTGTCGCCTGCAAGCCCAGCCACTGTCGCCGGCAAGTTGCATCCCAGTCGTCATCGTGGGTAAGCCATCCTTCTTTTCTTATTTCATTCTAGGTGCAAGTAGCAGCCACCGTCCTTCTCTTCTTTCCTTCTGAGTGCAGTGGGCAACCTAGTCCCCTGCTTTATTAATGTCGATAATTCTTGGGTTATAATCAAGATTTATCCTTTTTATTTCACGTTAAGTAGGTCTTATTTGTAGTATGAAATTTCATTTTGGTGTTTTTGTACTTAAAATCTCTAAATAGGTAATAGTATTTCTTGTTTTCACGTCTTCTTCCACGGTAGTTGTTTGTATGAAAGTAGGTTATTAGGAATATAATAATAGCAAAGTTTGATGGCCATTAGCATAGTGCAAATTTGAAGTTGTTCAAATATAACATATTTATTAGGAATATAATTATCATGTTTTAAGTACAAAATATGTTATAGGGTTAATTTATAAATTTTTAGTATAAAAGGAAGCATTTCCTACGAAAGTCTCGCACCTTCGCCTAGCGTCTCGCGCCTCGGCTCCAGTGACCTTTTGCACCTCCGAGCGCCTCGTGCCTTTTAAAACCAAGTTGTCACTTTATTTTTCTTAGTTGATTAGGGCTTTTTGACCTTTTATTCGGGACTCATAATGGTTATAATATATACATATACATACAATGTATACACAAACACATCCATACACGTGTGCGTGCACACACACACACATGTGAAACTTTTTATCTTTCCTTTTTTTGGTAGGAAAAGGGGGAATGAAATGACCACTTGAGTTCTCCCTTTTTTTTGCTCCTTGTTCTACTAGGCCTTGCTTTCTATTAATTTGTCTGAGTGTTGCTATCCTTTAGTTGGTAATTTTTCCCTATTCCTTTCGATATATCCTGCATGTGGTCTATAAAAGTTTGTTTCATCACTTCCTCTTTCCATAAATAATATAACTGATATCATTGTGTTATCATCTACTAAAAGTGGTACCTTTAGGCTTTGCTTGGTATAGTGAAAAGAAAAGTGGAAGGATGGAAAATTAGAGGGCTACAAAAATGGAAAGATGGAAAATTAATTTTTTATTTCCATTGGTATGCTTGGTAGGAAGGATGTAAAAGTTGAAAGAAGACGCAATTTTCTTTCTTCACTACTTGGTTGAGTTGAAAAATGAGAGGAAAGAAAATTAAGCTTTGAAAAAATATATATTTTGAATAATTCACATTTCTCCATTTACTCTCAACTTCTCCTTCCAAGTCGGAGTGATTTGTTTTTATACACGAGGATGGAAAATGATCTCCCCTCTTATATTCTTTCCATTCACTTTTCTTTTGACTTTTCCTCTCCCTCCTTCAATCCTTCCATTTTCTAGCCAACCAAGCAAAGCCTTAGTTTCCTCACAACATACTTAACTGCTAATGTTTCATTGGTTTTGTGTAATACATTCTTCAAGCTCCATATTAGTACTAGCTGAGTTGGATGTCATACTACCAAAAGAGAGTGAGGATATACTATTACCATGCTTTGAGATGAGAAATAAACCAGTCAATGGCACTAACAAGTCATGTGATGTATTATACTTCCCTTGTTTGTTGTTTTACCTGTTTATATGCCTGAGAACTGAATTATTTTGTGATACTATTAGAAGTCTTGACATTCAAGATTGTTTCTAAAATTTTTCTTTTTGTTTGCATGTTGTACTAATTACGTCTCAAGAAAAAATTGTCATGCATGTTTCTTGTGATATTAGGGTTGCCATTTGAAGTATTTAAGTTTGATATGATTTCTTTTCCTACAGACTGGGGACCAAAGATAGATGTAATTGGCTTTTGTTTCCTTGACCTTGCATCTAGTTATAAACCACCAGATTCTTGTTAAATGGCTTGAAGATGGTAAACAGCCTATCTATATTGGTTTCGATAGCCTCATGAGTTTTTCACTACAAATCTTTTCAATTATTTGAGTATTTGTTATAATGAAGGTCGTAATGGTTTATTCTTATTGCACAATTTGTTCTTTTTGCTAAAAATTATTTGTTCAGGTTGTGTTTGGGAACTTGATTTTGAAAGAAATAATTTGAATTACATATTTGGTATAAAGTTTATGATTAAACACATGAAAACATGACTTTCATGATTTTTTTTAAATTCATGGCTTTTTTCAGGTCGCTGTTTATATTCATGATTTTTCAATTTTTGTTCCCAAACATAGCTTGAAAGTAGTTTTCACGTATATATGTTTTTCACTATAATATTACCTTATGATTTAATTGATTATTTTAGTATTTTGAATGACTTATATGCTAGTAAATTTACTTTCTTAAAGTAATTAATAACATTTAACCTTCATCGTATTTTTCTGTAAAAAAGGAAGATTTATATTGGCTTCACTAGACCACTTATTATTTTTCTTTATTATATTCGATTGATGTTGACTTTAAAATGCTCTAATTGCTTTTAGTATTTAACAACCTGTTATGGAACCTGAAAGAATGACCCAGATAATAGTACAAGCTCTAGAGAAAACTGGACAAAGAGACATCATAAACAAAGGGTGGGGCGGTCTTGGCAATTGTAATTCCACATGCTCTCTTCTCATATTTTATTGGTTTGGTGTTCAGTTTCGGACTTTTTATGGGTGTAGATGTATAGTGCTTAATTATCTTTTCACCAGTGGTAGAACCAAAGGACTTTGTGTACTTACTAGACAATTTCCCCCATGACTGGCTATTCTTACAATGTGTGGTTGTGGTAAGTTGTAAACGTAATCCTTGGATCTCTCGGACAGTTAAAGTTGTTTAGTCTTTTTATTTTACATATGATATCTTTCTGACGCAAGTGTCTAGATATTTATGAATGATGAACATGATGGGTCATGATATGTACACTTTATATGTAGGGATAATGTGTTATGTGACAAACAATTTGTAGAAATTAGGTATTTTAAGCAGAGATCAATTCGATTCTCTGTTTTCCTTCAATATTTCAGAATAGGATTACAAGTATGTTTAAGTGGATACAACACATAGAATTATAATACAAATAAAACTATTGTAGATAATGTTCTATCCTACTAAGAGATAGAGTTATAGGATATCTAAACTACTTAGATATTTCCATTAAATATAACTCTAATTTACACGCCTACAACCTACAGAATCGCTCCATTTTTTAACCTGTGAACTAGTTAATTGATATGTATCTTGTCCTTGAAGTGTTTGTTTTGTTTTGTTAACATTTTAATGATTTTGCACAAAGTTTTTATTGTCTTCACTTCCTTGTATTTCATTTTTGTTACATTTTGTATGCATTACTATCTTATGCCTTTTAGTATAAGCTTGGCCTATTATTTGTTTCCTTAAGAGGGTTCATGACCAAGGTTTGTACCTCAGCCCCCTACCTCTTTTGTATAACAGAAAACTAAGTATCACGAGGTTAAATTTTGAAGGCTAACTCTTTTCTAATAAAACTATAGTTGGTTTTTGGCCCCAAAAAACGAAACATAAGTTATAACCAAAAACCTAGAAAGGAGATATTGTAGAGTAACAATATAGAATAATAGAAAATTGAATACTTTTTATTATTCGTTAAATGATTCTTCTTGCGTTACAGCTTTATAAAGATTTTTAGAGTAGGACTTTAGATACAATTAGAAGTCCTAAATACAACAAACTTCTAACTCTTATCTTTAAGGAGATAAATTACAGACTACTATTACATGATAATTAAAACACTAATTACATAGTGACTAAAACTCTAATAGCTCTCGGATAATCTTACACTCCCCTCAAGCTAGAGAATATACATTATATAATTCCAACTTGCAGAAAAACATATAGAAGGAGGCTTTTGCTAGTTCTTTTGTAAGCACATTTGCCACTTGTTCTTCAATAGGAACATAGGATAAAGAGGTTGCCCCACTAGTAATCTTTTCTGAGATAAAATGCATGTCAATTTCCACATGTTTGATCCTGTCATGGTGGATTGGATTTCGAGCAATTTGTATGGTGGATTGATTGTCACAGAAGATTTCAAAATTTTCCTTATGGTTTACGTTTATCTCCTTCAGTAGCTTCAACAACCAAATTCTTTCACACATTCCCAATGCTAAAGCCATGTATTCTGCTTTAGTACTACTTCTGGACACAACTGTTTGTTTCTTACTCCTTCATGTCACTAGATTTCCCCAAACAAAAGAGCAATAGCCAATAATTGATCTCATGTCTGTTAATTCACTCGCCTAGCTTGAATCTGAAAAAATTTGAACAATCATTTCTTGAGTCTTTTTAAATAGCAGTCCATGCCCTGATGTTCCTTTCAAATATCTCAAAATTTTCATTGCAGCTTCCATGTGGTCTTCTCTTGGATTAGTCATGTGTTGACTGATAACATTGACTAGAAAAGCAATGTCTAGTCTGGTTAATGGCAGATAAATTAGCTTTCCCTATAACCATTGAAATTTACCCTTATCAGCTTTAGGGTTCGAGTCCTCTCTATTGAATTTTAAGCCTGCTTCTATGGGAGTATCAACTAATTTGCATCCCAAAATTCCATCTTCATTTAGTACATCTAAAACATATTTTCTCTGGTTTATTACCAAACCCTTACTCGACCTTACAACCTTCATGCCTAGAAAGTATCTGAGCTCTACTAGGTCTTTTGTTTCAAACTCGGTATTCAACAACCCTTTCAAGTGATTTATTTTTTCATCATCATCACCTGTCAGAATTATATCATCCGCATACACTATTAAAATAACCCTTTTATTACTACAAGTTACCTTAATGAAGAGTGTGTGATATGCCAAGAATTGTTTGTATCCATTTTCCAGAATCACCTTGGTGAATCTATCGAACCACACTCTAGGTGACTACTTCAAATCAGAGATGAATTTATCAAGTCTGCAAACTTTCTGATCACCTTTTACAGACTTCAAACCTGGAGGCACTCTCATATACACCTCTTCTTCCAATTTCCCTTTAAGGAAAGCATTCTTAATGTCGGTTTGATGAAGCTTCCAATCCTTGTTTACAACCAATCTTAAGAGAATTCTAACTGTATTTAGCTTCGTACCAGGAGAGAAAGTTTCATTATAATCAATTCTATAGGTTTGAGTAAAACCCTTTGCCATCAACCTTGCTTTATACCTTTGTATATTGCCATCAGAGTTGTATTTTATAGCAAACACCCACTTGCATCCAACTGGTTTCTTGCCCTATGGAAGATCTATAATGGTCAAAGTATTGTTCTTTTCAAGTGCTTCAATTTTCTCTTCAACAACCCTTCTACACTTAGAATCTTTATAGCCTCCTCAATGGTGTTAGGCAACTACTCTTTATCTAAGCAAGCTGTAAAAGCCTTAAAAGATAGCATTAGATTACCATAAGCAGTATACATATGAATGAGATGTTTAGTTCACTGTCTTACCCCTTTTCTTTTAGCAATAGGCAACTAATCAAACTCAAGTAAATGAGGAGTCTCAGCTAGAACATTACCTCCATCATTCTCACAAGCAACTGAATTTAAGTCCAACTCTTGGAAAGTGTTAGATTGCAAAACAATATCTGAAATAGTTTTCTGTTTTTTGGTGTAAACCTTCAATTGATTAGGAGACTGGTGAGTTTGTGAAGAAGGTTTAGGTGAATTTTTGAAGAGTAATAGGGATGGATGGAAAGTTGTAGGTGTAACAATCGGGGAAGAAGTGGAGGAGTTTAAAGGAGTATGAGATTCAAGAGATAATGAATTATGAGTAGGTAATAACTCTAAAGGTAGAAAAGGATAAACCTGATTTTCAGAAGGCTAAAAAACATCACAATTCTCCCCATGATTTGCAGCCTCGGGGAAAAAAGGTTCTTATTCAAAAAACTAAAATCCAAGGAAATAAAAAATTTCTTAGAAGAAGGATGATAACATTTGTAGCCCTTCTTAAGTGAAGATTTCCCTACCAAGGCACACTTCAAGGATCGAGGGTTAAGTTTAGAGGGAGCAGGATTTCTCACAAACACAGTACAACCAAAAACTTTGAAAGGGAAAGTATATGACACATGTTTAAAATTGGGGTAACTATCTAAAAACAGCTCTAGGCATTTTATATCGCAAAACTTTACTATGCATTCGATTAATAAGATAGGTTGCAATTAACAAAGCCTTACCCCACAAATACTTAGGATATTACTTGTAAACATCAAAGACCAAGTAACCTCTAATAAATGTCTATTCTTTCTTTCTGCAACCCTATTTTGTTGTGGTGTATCCACACATGTGCTACTCTAAACAATCCCCTTTCTTTTAAAAAACTCCCCTAAGGACTGAGTAAAATATTCACCCCATTATCAGACTTAAATAGTTAAATTTTGCTGCCAAATTAGATTGCAACCATATTGTAAAATTTATCAAAAATATAGGCTACTTCAGATTTATCCCTTAGCAAATATTCCCAAATTGTTCTACTATGATCATCAATAAAGTTACAAACCACCTACTACCAGTTACATTCTTTAGGGAAGGACCCTAAACATCACTATGAATTAATGAAAATGGTTGAGAAAGTTTGTAGGATGATGGTAAATAGAATGCTTTTGTCTGTTTAACATGAGGAAATATGTGGCATTTAAAAGAACTTGTTTTCTTATTAACAAACAATGCAAGGAACAATTTAGCAAGATAATGAAAATTTGGATGCCCTAATCTAAAATGTCATAATATTATATTATCAATATTTCCTAAAGAAGTAAAAGAACAAGAAGTGTTTTGTAGAGAAGATGGTTTGTTTTCTTGGACAGAGAACATTTTGCAAGCTTGCATTGCCAATCATTTTCCTTGAGTTCATTGTTTGCAAGAAACAACCAGATTTTGTAAATTGTAATGAACACTTCAAATTTTTTGAAAGTTTACTAACAAAGATGAGATTGCTAGCAAGATTAGGCACAAACAAAAGCATCTTCAAGTATGAAATTATCATTATGTATGACTGAGCCACTCCCTTTAATATGAGAGAAAAAGCCCTTGGTTGTTTTAATAGAGCCTGTAGAATCTAAAAAATTTAAAAATAATTCCATGTTACCAGTCATGTGATTAGAAGCTCCAGACTCAATAATCCATGCTAAGGCACCAGTGGTAGAAAAAAGTGTCGTAGGAGAAAAAGAATTTTGTGTACCTTTATCCTCCATTAGGGCTATATTTGCCACAATTCTATGGCAGATGACGACCGAACCTGAAATCTCTAGAAAAAACTCCAAACCAGCAGTCTGCTTCGCTATGGATTGCATTTTAGAGTTGATGGATTTCTAACTCGGATCGATATTATATAGATACCATGTAGAATAACAGTATAGAATAACAGAAAACTGAATAATTTTTATTCTATGTTAAATGATTCTTCTTGCGTTACAGCTTTATAAAGACTTAGAGTAGGACTTTAGATACAATTAGGAGTTCTAAATACAACAAACTTCTAACTCTTATCTTAAACGAAATAGACTTTAAGTAAACTACTGACTACTAATTACATGATAATTAAAACACTAATTACATAGTGACTAAAATTCTAATAGCTCGGGTAATCTTATATATATATCTTCAAAACATCTAGAAAGGGTGTTGAGTGCTTATGTCTATCGAAAATCCCCATACCAACTCAATGGCATAATAGTTATATTGGCTTTTTAGTTTGGGGATTAACTATTTGAACGTTCTATTTCAATATTGTGTTCTTTAATCTAAATTTAGGATTTCTGTAATGGGATATTGTGAAACTGATTTGTAATGGGAAGGGATGTCTCCCTTTTTTGTTTTAATACTCTGCATGCATATTTCTTCTTTTTCTAATGATTCCTAAATTGATTTAGTATAACTTCTCAACAACACTGATCTTTAATCGTACTGTTTTGGTTAAAGATGAGACTTGTTGAGTTAGCCTCAGAGCATCTGTGTCTCAAAAATTTCAACTTGAGTTGCCCTCTCAAATACTCTTTTTATCTCTGTAAATTTCTATTGTTTTTCAGCCTCTTCAAATGACCACACTTTTCTTCTCCCTTCTTTTTATCTCGGTAAATTTAATTTTTGTTTTAATTTCTTAATTTTTTAGTACTTATTTTAACTATCCATGATTGCTTTTATTAATCTTTATTTGTCTATATTGTTGGCCTACAGAGGGCTAGTTGGTATTATAAAAATGGGTTGATGAGATGTGGCTTCGTAAGTGAGACAATGATCCCGTTATTCTTTTTCTTTGTTAAACGTTTTGAAGATAGAATATGATTTAAAGCTAGAACAACAAGCCCTATTTCTTGTACAATGACATATGAATTGCAAGGTATTAATCCTTATGTTTAAGTGGTGTTATGCCACACCTGTTATGCATTAGGTTTTCTGTGGTCTTACTTTAAAGTTGGGCACCTTCACCTGCTATCAATTGGTTTTAGGTGGGAATATTTCGAAAATAGTCACAATTTTTGTGCTTTGTGTGCTATTTTTTGGCCCGGAATTGAGGAAAAGTGGGGTTGTTCAAGTTGAAAGAATTTTAGGTTTTAGCTTCCTTCTATAATACCTCTTCTGAAATTTAGGTATCAATGTGTTTTGAGTGATAGTGGTAAATAACTAATTGAAATGCATTAGTTCTTTTGTTATGTTTTAACAATATCCTTGCATGTTTTCCTCAGGTTAATCATGGTGGAGCTGGAACTACTACCGCTGGTCTTAAAGCTGCGGTAAGCTGTCATCTCCTAGACTATATCCTTTTGATTGTTTCTACACTTTTTAAAGTCACCTTTATGTTTGAATACATTGTCTGAAAATTATTGTACCTTTCTTCGGGGATCAACCTTTTTGGGGAGAGCGAGTGCATGCAAGAGGAGTAGGGCCTGCAGCCATCCCTGTTCAAGAGTTCTCTCTTGACAAGCTAGTTGGTGCCATACACTTTATGTTGGTCCTGAGGTAATATTGATTTCTCTTTGGGTTGAAATTAGTAAAGGAAAGGAAAGGTATGGCAAGAGATGAAAAAGAAAGTAAATATTTAAAGAGGATAGAAAGGAAATTAAATGGCACTAATCTCTTTATTTGGATAGCTAAAATGAGTAAATGAAATGAATTGAAAGGAATGGATTATGAAAAGCTAATGTTTAAGGATTAGACGGAAGGGGAAGAATGTAATATAATACAATATATCATTTCAATTATACCCTTATAAATTGATTTAATTATATTAAAAAAGAGTTTTTGGGATTATTTGTGAATTCATAAAAGTTATTGGAATGATTTTAACTATTTTAAATTTAAGTCGAGTGAGAAAAATTAAGAACCTAAATATGTCTTACTAACATATATTATGAACTTGTTTGAGTTTTATCAGTTTCTTAGAGTTGTACATGTTTTACCATTTTTTGTATTTTTTTAGAATTTCTAAATTAATAGAAAAAAAGAGATGAATGAGTTTCGTGAGATTTAAATGTTAAAGTCAATGACTAATTTTGAAGCTTACATAAAAAAGTTAAAGAAAAAAATAGATATAGTTATTTTACATTTAGAAAAGCTTTAAATTATTTCCTTTCTCTTATTTTTAATCCAAATTTGAGTAGTTGAGAAATAAAGGTTTCAAGGGGAAGAAAGGGTAGTTAAAGCACTGCGTTGTTCCTTTGTTTTGTAACTTGTTGAGTGATCTTTCGACTCCATCCGTAGAAGATTGAAAAATGTCATCCGTGATCAATTAGTCGAACCCTCAACAACGGTCGGTATTGTTTCCTTCAATGTATGTGTTTTGTTTTAGTCTCAGAGTTTTGTATCCCGACCTTGAGGAAGGGAGAACCTATTTGGTAAAGGATGGTTCACACAACCGTATTGAGAGTCGTGACAAGGACGTGTCAAGAATTACATGTGCAAAATGTGAGCATTTGTGCATAGGACTCGACCCTATGATATTAAGCTTATAGGCCATTATTGCGGGTTCAAACGGTTGACCAACGGACAACAATTCACAAACTTCTCCATTTAATGGGCTATAAGCTTAAGGTTAGAGAGTCGAGTTCGTCCGTCTGTATGCAAATGTTTATATTCCATACCTATAGATCTTAGTAGGATTGTTTGAACCCCTCATGATGATCGTGTGAACCACCTTTCACCAAAGAGGAGAAAATTCAGGCAAACTGAACATATACACCTGGAGAAAACAATATGAAATGTTGTTGGAGGTGTGACCAACTCTGAAACGGAAGCCACTTCACAAACTCAAAGAGATCTGAAGATCCGCAACATAACTAAACAAAGGAAATGTTTCTTTATTCTCTTACGTTCCTATCCTTTCCTCAATCGAAACATAGGTATGGAAATAGCTTTGAAATCTTCAGCAGGCGTCAATGTTAATTTCAGTTTCTACTATAGGCATTAATTTCATGGTTAATTTGCTTAGGACTTCTTTAAGGAAAACATAAAAATGGTGGCAAAAAAGAGCAAGGTGTCTTTGTTTATGATGATATAAATATGAGAATGTGAAAGCCTTTTCTAGCAATACTGGGGGAATAGCCATTATATTACATAGGAAAACATTTAAAAACTTGGAGTTTGTATTAGATAGATTGGTAGTACAAACTTTTAAATGGAAAAAAATGTGCAATTCTTTTAAACTTTAGACAAGAGCAAGGGACAACAAAAAACTCAACACAGTTGGCAGCTACCTAGATGGAATATGGATTAAGCATTGCAAATGTGGTACTTGTGGGTTTGATGCAGGTGAAAAGGCGTGCTGTGGAGTTAGCCAAGGATATGGGAGACAAGGACGGAGTAGCAGATGCAATCAATGCCTTCTACAAACATTCTCTAATCAAAATGCCCAAAGACGACCAACAGTTTATGACTCCGATTCCAATTCCTTCTTCGAGAAAGCTTTCCCTAAGACGTTTTGGTTACACCCCTTAATGTTGGTTTAGAAGGGCTTTGTTTATAGCGAATGCCATGGCCCATTACTCTGTCCATTCAAACTAAAAACTCAAAATAGATCACTGACTGGAGTTCAGAACAATGAATTCAGTATGGAATGGGAGAAAAAGGATATTGTTTCTATGAAAAGTTGTTCTATAGTAACATGAGACTACAATATATCTTATCATTTTATTAAACGTGTTAAGTTTTGAACTCTCATTAAGTGAAGGATGATATTCATCTTAGAGATCCAAATTCGAATAACTCTGTCTACAAAGTATGCATATATTTTTTTAAAAAAATTAAAAATGTATGAACCTTATACTGAGTTCTAAAGATGCATAATCATATTACCATTTGAATTTCAATTGTTGTTATCCTTATCACTAGTTATCCTTGATTCAAAATCTTTATTTTTCAAATTATTTAGCTTTATCTCCTTTTGTTGATAGTGTAATTCGGTTGGAGTTCTTCTTATATAAACCTTTCAACCATGTTCAATAAACATCATTCAATTCACTTTCTATATTATTTCTTTATGGTAATCAGAGCCTAACGTTCTCATAAACAAAATATCATTTTTTCTACTCCACAAATGGCCTCTTCCATTGTCAACGCAGACAACTCAACACCCACAACCATTATTGTTCAATTCAATCCCCTTGCCCAACTGCCAATAAAACTCATTGGCAGCAAAACTTCACCATTTGGAAAAGCTCAAATTGAAATTTTGATGCATGGCCACAATCTATTTGGTTATTTTGATGGCACAACAACTACACCATCTACAACACTCACCGTTGAAAATCAAACCACTTCAAACCCAGCTCATCGAACTTAGTTTTATCAAAACAAACTAATTTAAAATGCCATTTTACCTTCCGTTGAACCTACTCTTGCCTCTACTGTAGCAATCGAATATAATGCTCATAGAGCATGGTAATCAGTACATACAAATTTTGCCAATAAATCCCAAGCTCGGATTCTTAGCCTTCAAGATAAACTTGCACATTTCACCAAATATTTATGACCTATCGATGATTACCTTTGTGAATTTCATTCAATTGCCGATGAGCTTGTCACTGAAGGTGAACTAGTGTCCAACACTCGCCTTATTGTTTGTATACTACAAGATCTTGGTCCTGAGTATAAACATATCTCTGCCGCCATAAGGTCTCATGAAACCCCAATAACTTATGAAGAGCTTTATGAAAAACTTCTCAATCATGAAATCTTTCTGCAACATGAAGACAACAAGAACATGCTGGTAACACCTGTCTCTGCCGCCATAAGGTCTCGTGAAACACCATCAGGCTATGACAGTAATTGTCGACAAAATCCCAACAACTACAACGGGCGCACCCAACCTTGGCATCTTAAACGTAATACTCAACAACAACATGAACGATCAACCAACACTGTGTTCTACCAACTATGCAATAAACCTAGTCATTTTGCCCGTGTATGTCGTACCATGTCTGATAATCATATTCAAGCAAGAGCTAATTTTGCCGCTCACTCTCAAAGTTCTCAAGCACTTTGGATAATATATTTTGGTGCCACTCATCATATGGCCTCTGATGTTCAAAGCTTGAGCAAAGACTACAATGGTTCTGAAGAAATCATCATGGGCAATGGTAACATTGTTCCGATTTCGCACACTAGTAATGTTACACTAAATGCATCAAATGAAAATTTTCAAATTCACCAAACACTTTGCTCACCTACTATTAAAACGAATCCTATCTCCGCTTCTCGTTTTTGTCATGATAATATCAAATCAATTGATTTTTTTCATTTCTCTTATCTTGTGAAGGATCTGACTATGAGGGCACCACTAATTCACTTATGGACTAGAGACAAACTATAACAATGGTTGTCAAGTTGTTGAGTGGATTGAAGAATCGATTTAAGCCAAGAGGGGGTGAATTGAATTTTTAGAAATTTTGGTGGTGGAGTGGAAAATTAAAATTTTCTTGACAAGAGAATTTAGAGTGGTTCAAGTTCCAATTGAACTCTACATCCACTACCTTAGCTACCACTAAGGATTTTCTAAAAATCCACTAATTGCTCTTCCCATTTTCTAGGCTTAGGAGGTAACCTTTACAATACCGGTCAAATTTTCTACCCAAAATTTGACCCAATCCTCATCAAGTAATACAAAGAAGTTTAAGGCTAAAGACTAGTATCTCTCAATACAAATGTAGCCTTTTTTTACAAGCACTCAACACAATTGAACAAATAAGATTGGAAATACAAAGTTCTACAATTGGGGTTTACAAGAAAATATGAGATTTTACCAAAATTGCTTGGATTTGATGTTTGGATAATTATTTTGGGATCAATAGTTGTTGCTGGTGCTTTTAGAGGTCCCTTTTATACCTTCTCATTGAATTCTAGTTGTTGAAGTTATTGCCTTCATTATTATAGACGTTGGGATGTTATCATCCCTCTATAAATGCAGTCTGAAATTACCCATTATGAAACGCCTGACCCTGTTTCAAAACAGACCAAAATAGAAAGAGCTGTTGGGGTGTAATAAATAGGTCGTACCGAAACGGGCACAACTGTTTCGATACGATAAGAGCCTGTTCCGAAACCCGTTTCGAAAAAATTTGTCACTGTCAAAACATGTATGGAAACGGCTTAGAAGCGTTTCGATACGCCTTAACAATATTTTTAAATTCAGTTATAAAACTTCAACGGTCATATTTTGAAACCAAGTTTGAAATTCGTTTCGAAACGTTTGAGGTTAATAGGTTCAAACAGTTCTGTTGTTCTTCATCTGTTCCGAAACACAACTAGCTATTTCAATACACCCGTATCGAAACGGGAAAGCTAGTTCCGAAACAGAGGTTAACAGATTCAAAACATTCTGAAACACCCAAAGGCCGATCTGAAACGGTGACTCGAAAATCACTGTTTTGACTTGGTAAACACTTAGAAAATATTTGATAAGTTAAGGTTTTGACTTGTACATTTTTCTTTAAACACATAGAGAGGTTTTGATGACTTAAAAATTCATTTTCTCTTTTTCAATTTAATCCTTAAATCCTTTGTTATATCAAAATCAATTTATTAGTTTTACAATCTCTCCCTTTTTGATATAACAAAACCAAGTTTGAATTTTTAAGAATTTTGAAATCTTGAAAACGTTTTAACTCCCACTCAATGTAAGATGGGTTTTAAAGAGATTTAAAACTCAAGCTTTTGAAACTCAAAACCACAAACATTTGGCTCTTATATTACTTCTCCCCTTTTTTGTTAGATCAAAAAGAATAATTATCAAGGCTAATCATGAGAAGAAGCAAGGTTATAAGCAAAAACCAAACAACATAATATAGATAGAATTAAGTTCAAATTACCAAACACAAATACTTAAAGCAATAAAGTTTAAGCTCAATCCCAAACACATAATAAGCAAAGCATAGATTATTAAAACATAAAAAATTGAAAGGTGCAAACTTATTCCTAATATGATAGACTAATATGAGATGCAATGGAGATCCTAAGCCTCGTCATCATCGTCCCCACCACCATCATCAAGAGAATCATCGTCTTTAGCTTGAGCATGACGAATGTTCCTCCAATCACCATAGAAAGTAGAGAAAGACAAGTCCATCGATGATTGTTGATTCTCAAGAGCGGTGAGACGATTCTCATTTCCAAGAACACGATCCTCCAAGGATTGAAAACGAGTGTTGATAGTACCAAATCTCAAAGCCATGTTCGTATCCATCGAGTTGAACCGCTATGTAAGGAAAGTCATAAGAGCTTCATTGTTAGAAGCTGGAGCTTGAGGTGGTGGCTCAACTTGAGGTGGCGGAGCTTGCCTATCAACACGAACCCATTGGCCAAGAGTGTAGCGAAACCCGGACTTAATGAGAGAGGATTCACCAATCTTGCGCTTTCGGGGTTTCGGAGAATCATAGGAGCAATCAATGTTGAGGGTACCAAAGACATAGCTTAAAACAACCCCATAAGTGAAAGATGTAAGAGCATCGGTTTCGCGAATCTTCACATTATGGACCATCTCGGTGAACATGATTTTGACAAGATTTGGATGTTCTCCTCGGCGAAAGCATTCTAACCAAAAATAGTCAACTCGACAAACATGGGAGAATTTACCTCCAGAAGGGCGGATGAACCAAGAAATCATCAAATGGAGAAATCGGTCATGAGCATTCAATGAGAGAACGAATCCGGTGTGAGCACCAAAGTGGTTCTCATCCTCAATGCCTTCATCCTTGAGCCAAAGAGCATTCTCTAAAACGGATATACTAATGGTGAACTTCTTACCCAAAAGGTACAACTCAATGTCAATCACCTCGGAATGATCTTCATTGTCAATAAGAACGACATTGGAGTAGAAAAGGAAGACCATATGCTTGTAGACAATATATGGAATGCTCAAAGGCCAAGAAGCTCCATTCTTTCAAACGAGCTAGATAGCGGAATTCAAAACGCTCGGAGTCAAGGAACCCAATATCCACAACACGCTCTCGGTGAACGGCTATATCTTTGAGGATTTTGAAACGGTCTTTAGTATCTTGATTCCAAAGACTCTTTTGAAAAAGAAAGGTGAGGTTAGGACGGATGTTCGCTTGGGTTGAAGCTTCACCCATTTGAGTCGTCTTGCGTTTCTTGTTAATGTTTTCCATTAGATTCCTAAAAACATAAAGCAAGCAAATAAAAATTTAAATGTATGCATATTAATCCATAATACAATCCAATGACAAATCCCATTTAGGTTTTAAATAAAAACACTTTAATTTTTTTTGAAAAAGAAATAACTTTTGAAAAACAGTAAAAAACGAGTAAAAACAAATATATTCGAATCAAAAGCTTTGAGATTTTGAATTTTTTTTACAAATTTTGAAAAACCCAAGTTGCAAAACATATAAACTATACAAAATTAATATTTTATAACCTAAGATTCGAATAAAATACCTCTAATAGGGATTTTGGATGAATAAATGGAAGAAGTTGCACAAATTTGTTGAAGCTTGCTTAGACTTTAGTTTGTGAGTAAAAGCCCTCAAGATTTGATGAAAAACAATGAGGTTTAGAGGGGTTTTATAGGGAAGAATCGGGTTTAGGGTTTTTGGGGTTTTTAGGAGTTTTAATGAAAGGAAAACTTTGCAATTAAAGCCCTTTAAAAGCTGTTTGTAGAGGCGTTTCAGAACAAGCACGATTGTTTTGAAACGTGCGTACCGAAACATTGACTGATGTTTCAAAACATGTTGATCATTTCGATACGGCTTTGACCGTATCGAATCCCATGTGGTAAACCGTATCGAAACGCTCTTGGGATGTTTCGATACAATGCTTGGCAGATGCAAAACGTTTCGAAACCCTTTTAGGCATTTTGAAACACCCTGGTCACAGACCATTCTTGTAACACCCCAATTTTGGGCTTAGAAGTTTTGGGTTTGGACCGGACCGGTCAGAGTGCGGTTCGAATATAAAAGGTGATTTTTTTAGGAAAGCCTAGTTCGGGTTGCATTAAAAATATGGAAAAATATCTTAAAATCCTCTTTTATTATATATAAGAGAATGGTGGAATCAATTTTACAAAATGAGGTTTGGAATTGTGACATTTTGGTTTGGTGACTAAAATGTAATTTTCGAAAACTTGGTGACTGTTTTAAAAAGGATTGAAACTTTGAATCATTTAGGAGCTATTTACCCAAGAAGAGTTTCTCCAGATTTTTCTTAATATCAATCAATTTATTAATGGTTTTAATTAAGGTAAAAAGGGAGGGAAGAAGATATTTTGTCATTTTAACTAACTTTCTCAAATTTTCCATTTTCTTTTCTCTCAACTTTTCTCTCAACCCAAACACATTTCTCCAGCAAAATTCCCTCTGATTTTGACATTTAAAGAATAGATTTCAACCTTCATTTGATCTCTAATCATTTCTACATCAAAACCTTAGCATTTGCTTATTGGATTTTCAAGAATTTTGGTTCCAAAAAGGGAGAAACTCAAGTTTAGAGGTATGAACGTCCTTCTCCTCTAAATTCTCAGTTCTTTACTGAAATTCCCAAGTTCTCAATCCTTGATTTGTGTTTTATTAAAGGTTTTGCAATTGTGTTCTTGATCTTGGCTTTAAAATGCAAGATTTGCTTTAATTTTGATGAAATTCGTATGAAATGGTTGGGTACTGTTTTGAGATGTCTTTTTGTTGTAAAATGGATGTATAATTGATGAGAAATTGAGGTTTAATCAATACAATCCCGGATAGGTTGATTTTCCTAAGTTTTGCTTGAGTTTTTGATGGTTTTTGGAGTGATCTTGGTGATCTGCTATAGCTGGAGGTATAAGGATGTGTTTAGATCCTTTTTGGATGTTAATTGAGGTTTAAGAATGTTTGGAATTGATGGATCTTGGCTGGGTAGTGTTGTAGTGATGTTTGGATGTGATTTCGGTTGTGTTTGGTGGCCGAAATGTGAGTGTTGATGAGAGCAGCGAGTTTAGGTGCTTTGATTGAAGATATTAATGCATGATGATGCATTAATCCTCTGCTTTGATGTGTTTAAAACAGGGGAGACATCTTCGGATCCTTGTGGTGTTGATCCGGAAGCTTGATTGGTGTTTCGGCAAGTGGCGAAACGGAATCGGTGAGTGAAGTTTGGTTTTCAGCTTTGAAACCAGTGTTTTGAAGGTTTTGGGAGCTTAGTTTAAGTCTAAACAACTTAGCTAAGCTCAAGAGTAAGTTTTCGGAAAAACTCTCTTGTTGATGAATCATGAGTTGGTTGAATGCAAAGTGATTTGTTTGCATGTTTAATTTCTGTTTTGAAAGCATATTTTGAGCATGTTTATTGCTGATTTTATAAGTGATGTATTGAAGGATGCTCAAGGTAAGAGATCCTTGTTTTTGTACATTGATAAATGTGGTTTTGATGCATAATGGTGCATGATGATAATGGCTTTGTCAAATGCTTTAAAATAGTGGATTAATGTTGTTAAACGATATATATTGGCAAGTGATGTGTTGTTTTAAAAGTTACTTGAATCAGATATAGTTAGCCGGCTATAGGATTGGGTGCACCGTGAATAAAGTCGCCTTGGATGTGGAGTGGTTGTGATTGTACCGTAGACTCCATCCAAGTACACTAACGAGATGTTAAGAACACCATGGTGGTTAAAAGTCCATGGGTGGGTCTTGTGTTAAGGTCATAATGGTGGTTAAAATTCCATTTGAGGACCTTGTGTTTGTTAAGATCACAATGGTGGTTTAAAGTCCATGTGTGGATCTTGTGTTGCATGTCCCGTGATCTCGTTAGTGATGTTATACAACTACCAATGAGTGATGTGGAGGGGTTGTGATTGTACCATAGTCTCCATCACGGGTGTTGAGGGGTTGTGATTGTACCATGCTCCACCTTGAGATTGGTAGTGTGTATGAAGCGTAGGGACAACGCTTGTAATCCGCGTATCCGATTGTTATTGTTGATTGTCAATTGTTTTGGAAATGGTTATGAGTATCACATGGAAGCCAATATGACGTGTTAATGATTTGAAGCATGAAATGCTTGGTCTAGATACATATGTACATGATCAAATGTGGTTTGAACTAAAGGTTTTGAAAAGGAGTTTTATAAATGCATTATTGTGATGTTTTAAATGAGCATTCCTCACTAAGCTATGTGCTTACGCTCTCTCTTTTCTTAAACCAATAATGCAGAGCATTAAAGTGCTTGAAGGGGCAGCAAGAGGTCAAGAATCCAAGTGAAGAACTAAGCTCATGTATGGTGAATGTTTTCTTACCACTATTAGCTTTTGAGCATTTGGCAATGGGAACCTAAATGGTTGTTTTGGGAGATGTTTTGGACTCCCTAAGTTAGTTTTATGCTTTCAATAATGATGGAACATGTAAATGGCCTTTTTGAGGTTGTTTTGGATGTTTTGGTGTTTGAATGGTTTTTAATATAGGATACATGCCTATAGAATTGGGTTTTTCCATAATTGATGCCATGTTTGTGAAAGAATGATGCAATTATGTTCCTTGAGTGTTGAATGACTTGCTGGTATAATTTGGTTGCCTTTGGAGCATGTTTGATGGATCAATTATGTAATAAACCAGCAAAATTTCTGCAATCTGGGCATCCTGTTTCGGAACAGGTGCTACCGTATCAGAACAGGGGGCCTGAAATGGCCTTGGCGTTCCGAAACGGGTGGAACAGTTTTGCTACTGCCAAGCCCTATTCCGGAACTTGTTTCGGAACGGTCCCGCGTTTCGGAACGGATCATTCCCGTTTCGGAACACTCGACCGTTGGGCACTGAAATTGTTGGTTAAATGTTTTGAAACCTTTGCTTTTTGATCCTGAACCTTGTTTATGCAATTGAATGAGTTTGAGATGTCCGATTGAATTGAAAATTGGCAGAGAAGCATGAAACATGACTAATTTCATAATGGTAACTCAAAAGTTGGTTAAGTCCTTATAATTTCCAGAATTTACGTTTTGGTTCTAGAGTGTTGAATTGGTTTTTTTGTTAAGCATATAACATTAGTGTTATCACACTTAAGGGGTATGGTTTCAAATTTAACACCATAATCTAAGAGTTGTTGCTTCATCCAAAGGACTTGAGCACAACAACTCCCTAAGGATATGTACTCGACTTCAATGGTAGATAGAGCTACACTATTTTGTTTCGTAGAGAACCAAGATATGAGCATACTGCCTAAGAATTGACATTTTCCCGAAGTACTTTTCCTATCAATTTTACATCCCCCATAATCCCCATCCAAATAAGCATGGAGGTTGAAGGTTGAGTCTCTAGGGTACCAAATACCTAGACAAGGAGTATCTCTAGGGTACCTAAAGATTCTTTTAACGTCTATTAGGTGAGTCTCTCTAGGACTAGCTTGAAACCTAGCACACAAGCAAACAGTAAACAATATATCTGGTCTACTTGCGGTAAGGTAAAGCAAAGATCCAATCATATAGCGATAAAGCTTAGACTCAACACACTTACATCCTTCATCTTTGTCAAGCTTTGTAGATGAGCTCATTGGTGTAGCTTGAGGCTTTGCTTGCTCCAAGCCAAACTTCTTGAGCATATCTTTCACGTACTTTGCTTGATTGATGAAGGTGTCATCCTTCCTTTGTTTGATTTGGAGTCCCAAGAAGAATGGGAGCTCCCCCATCATGCTCATCTCGAATTCACCTTGCATTAACTTAGCAAACTCTTTGCAATGACACTAATTAGTAGATCCAAAAATAATATCATCAACATATATTTGCACTACTAAGAAGTCATTTTTATATCTTTTTATGAAAAGTGTAGTGTCCATCTTACCTTTTTCAATTAAAAAGTTTGAAAGCCTTTCATACCAAGCTCTAGGAGCTTATTTTAAACCATAAAGTGCTTTGGTTAGCTTAAAAACATGATTTGGAAATTTTGAATTTTCAAAACCCGGTGGTTGTTCCACAAACACTTTTTCATTTATAACACCATTTAAAAATGCACTTTTCACATCCATTTGAAAAGGCTTGAAGTTATAATAACATGCATATGCAAGCAACATCCTAATAGCTTCCATTCTAGCTACGGGTGTATAGGTTTCAACAAAATCTATTCCCTCTTCTTGAGTGTAACCTTGAGCAACTAATCTAGCTTTGTTTCTAACAATGTTACCACTCTTATCTAGTTTATTCCCAAATACACATTTAGTTCCTATAGTAGATTGATTACTAGGCCTTTCAACTAATGTCTATACATTACTTCTCTCAAATTGATTTAACTCTTCTTGCATAGCCATAATCCAACAATCATCTTTTAATGCTTCTTTAATGTTCTTAGGCTCAATGCATGAGATAAAAGAAACAGGATCATGAGTTTAAGAGAAGATCTAGTAGTTACCCCCTTGGATGGATCACCCAAGATTTCACCACCTTTGACATAGTTGTACTCCCTTGGGTAGCTCACTTCATTTTCCTCAACAACCAAGTCCTTCAAGGCTTCAAGAGGTGGATCTTGTGCATCCTCCTCTTTAGTTGAAATCTCATCCTCCTTTGAAGTTTGTCCTCCATCAAAGGCATCAAGGATTCCTACATCATCATCATCACAAGATTCCTTCCTCGGAAGGAGGTTATCATCGAAAACAACATGAATAGACTCTTCTACTACTAAAGTTCTTTTATTAAATACATGATATGTTTTAGAGTTTAAAGAATACCTAAGAAAATAGCTTCATCACTTTTAGCATCAAATTTACCTAAGTCGTCTTTACCATTATTTAAAACAAAACACTTGCAACCAAATGGATGAAAATAGCTAATGTTAGGTTTTTTAGATTTTAAAATCTCATATGGTGTTTTCTTTAAAAGTGGCCTAATCAATACTTGATTTACAATGTAGCAAGCGGTGTTTGTGGCTTCCGCCCAAAAATATTTAGGTAAATTGTTTTCACAAAGCATGGTTCTAGCCATTTCTTGTAAAGTCCTATTTTTCCTCTCAACTACCCCATTTTGTTGAGGAGTTCGAGGAGCCGAAAAATTGTGGCTGATACCATTTTCTTTTAAAAACTCTTCAAAACCTAGATTTTGAAACTCGGTTCTATAATCACTTCTAATATGAGAAATCTTAAGTTCAAGATCACTTTGAGTTAATTTTGAAAACGTGATGAATTTTTCTAAAGCCTCGTCTTTTGTACTTAAGAGTAGAACCCAACTAAATCTAGAATAGTCATCAACAAGTACAAAAGCATACAATTTACCACTCAAGCTCATAGTTCTAATAGGCCCAAAGAGATCCATATAAATTAGTTGTAAACACCTACTTGTAGAAACATCATTAATGGATTTAAAGGATGATCTATGGTGTTTACCCTTAGAGCATGCATCACATATTTTATCATTTGAAAACTTGATATTGGGTAAACATCTAACTAGATTTAGGGAACCTAATTTTTCTAAAACACTAATGCTAGCATGTCCTAGTTTCCTATGCCATAACCATGCATCATTTTCATTTTGAGCAATGAAACATGCATGAGATGTATGAATGCCATCTAGATGCATCATATGAATGTTACCTATGCGATGACCAATGAGCTTTATTTTATTTGATTTAATGTCAACAATTGTACACCCATTTTTGTCAAACAAGACATTAAATCCTTTATCACACAATTGACTAATGCTCAATAAATTGTGTTTTAGACCATTGACATACAAAACATTTTCAATGAGTATAGTAGAGTGGTTACCTATGGAGCCAATACCTTCAATGTGGCCTTTGGAGTTGTCACCAAATGTCACTACTCCACTTTTAGGCTTTAAGTCCATGAATCGACTCTTGTCTCCGGTCATGCGTCTCGAGCATCCACTATCAAGGTACCATGAGTTTTGGCTTTGTGCTTTGGCCTTGTAGTAATGCTCCCCCTACAAACAAAGAGTTAAACTTTGATTTTTGGTACGCAAATCATTTTGGGTCCACGAGTGTTAGCTCCCAAAAGCTTGGTTCCCTTATAAATCCAAGGTGACATGGCATCAACATTATTAGATTTGACAAGTTCCTTAGGGACCCATACACTTCTAATTCTTTTAGTTCTATTATGCCTATAGGAGCCACTTTGTTTGTAGTTATAGGTCTTTCTCTTAGGTTGGTTTGTTCTAGATGATTCACCTATTTCATTTTTCACATTACCAACACTTTTGAAATACTCTTTTAGCTTATTAAGCTCACCTAACACCTTTTGGTGTTCAATATTACATTGAGAAATAAGATTGTTTGAGTCTACATTTTCATTTTGAAAGAATTCAAGTTCATCATGTAAACCTAAGATCTTTTTCTCAAAGTTTAAGTTAGCTTGAGAAAGTAAGTCGTTTTTAGCATTTAAATCGGAAATGATCTTTTAATATTTTAAAACAGACTCTTTAAATTTCTCAACTAACTCATCGTATACCTCTTGTAACTCATCATAAGCATCATGCAATTCATCAAATGTAAAATCAAAAGAAGATGAGTTAGAGGTTACCATAGAGGAATCCTCCTCAAGAGCCATGAGGCAAAGGTTTGCCACTTCATGTTCCTCATCCTCGGATGACTCCTCATCACTCCAAGTAGAAAGCTTGGCTTTGAGCTTCTTTTTCTTCTTAAAGCCCTTCTTCTTGAGTTGAGGGCAATCGGAACGTATGCGACCTAACTTCTTGCACTCAAAGCAAATGATTTGGCCCCTCTATCCTTCTTTGCTTTTGTTCTTGAAGTCCATCTTTCTTTGAAATTTTCTCCCTCGGTTGGACTTAATGAACCGTGAGAATCGTTTGGCTATCATAGCCAATTCCTCAAAGTCTTCCTCCTCACTAGAAGAGCTCTCATCATGTAGAGAGGCTTTGAGAACAACTTCTAACTTCTTTTTCTTTTCTACCTCATGCTTCTCTATCCTTCCCTTTTTCTTCTTCTTCTCTTCCTCTTTTCCTTGCTTCATAATCTCGTGTGTAAGAAGAGACCCAACAAGCTCATCAAGCTTCAAAGTTTTCAAATTCTTTGCTTCAATGATGGTCGTCCTCTTACCATCCCAAGACTCCGGGAGAGAGTATAAAAGCTTCCTCACTAGCTTATCTTCGGGAATTACTTCACCGAATCCTTTAAGGCCATTGACGATGACTGAAAACCGATCAATCATCTTTGAGACGCTCTCATTGGGGTCCATATTAAAATTCTCATAGCTCAAGTTTAGAACCGCAACTTCGTCTCTTTCACATTGCTAGTGCCCTCATAAGTCTTCTCCAATGTGTCTCACACTTCTTTTGCGCTTTCGATAGATGAAACCTTTGAGTAGATATATGGACCAAGTGCACAAAATATGATATGTAGAGCTTTGTAATTGACTTGCATCTTCCGTCTATCTTCCTCGGTCATCTCCAATTTTACCTTCGGAACTAGTCTTCCTTCATCGGTTCTCTTAACCGGAATGTAGGGGCTTTCTTCCACTACATCTCAAACCATGTAATCCGTTGACTTGATAAAGAGACGCATCCGATTCTTTCAATATGGGTAGTTGTCCCCATTGAAGAATGGTGGTTTAGTGGTTGATTGTGACTCATAAAGGTTGGAGGTTGAAGTAGATGTCATGGCTTGTCTTGTAGTTGATCACACTCTTCCTAGAATCTCCTCTTGTGGATGTTAATCCTTTAAAGAGGTAGGCTTTGATACCAATTGTAGTGTGGATCGAAGAATCGATTTAAGCCAAGAGGGGGTGAATTGGATTTTTAGAAAATTTGGTGGTGGAGTGGAAAATTAAAATTTGCTAGATAAGAGAATTTAGAGTGGACCAAGTTCCAATTGAACTCTACATCCACTACCTTAGCTACCACTAAGGATTTTCCAACAATCCACTAATTCCTCTTCCTCTTTTCTAGGCCTAGGAGGTAACCTTTACAACACCGGTCAATTTTCTACCCAAAATTTGACCGAATCCTCACTCAAGTAGTACAAAGAAGTTTAAGGCTAAAGACTAGTATCACTCAATACAAATGTAGCTTTTTTTACAAGCACTCAACCCAATTGAAAAAATAAGATTGGAAATACAAAGTTCTAAAATTGGGGTTTACAAGAAAATATGGGATTTTAGCACAATTTCTTGGATTTGATGTTTGGATAATTATTTTGGGATCAATAGTTGTTGTTGGTGCTTTTAGAGGTCCCTTTTATACCTTCTCATTGAATTCTAGTCGTTGGGGTTGTTGTTCATTATTATAGTCGTTGAGATGTTATCTTCACTCCATAAATGCAGTATGCAACTACTCGTTCCGAAACGCCCGACCCTGTTTCGAAACAAACCAAAATAGAAAGAGCCATTGGGGTGTAATAAATAGGTCGTACTGAAACGGGCACGATCGTTTCGATACGATAAGAGCTTGTTCCGAAACCCGTTTCAAAATAATTTACCACTGTCAAAACATGTGTCGAAACGGCTTCGAAGCGTTTCGATACGCCTTAACTATATTTTGAAATTCAGTTATAAAATTTCAATGGTCATATTTTGAAACCAAGTTTGAACTTCGTTTCGAAACGTTTGAAGTCGTTTCGATACAGCCGTATCGAAACGGTTCAAACAGTTCTGTTTTTCTTCATTCATTTCGAAACATAACTAGCTGTTTCAATACACCCGTATCGAAACGAGAAAGCTAGTTCTGAAACAGAGGTTAACAGATTCAAAACGTTCCGAAACGCCCAAAGGTCGTTCCGAAACGGTAACTCGAAAATCACTGTTTTGACTTGGTAAACACTTAGAAATACTTGATAAGTTAAGGGTTTGACTTGTACATTTTTCTTTAAACACATAGAGAGGTTTTGAGGACTTCAAAATTCATTTTCTCTTTTTCAATTTAGTACTTAAATCCTTTGTTATATCAAAATCAATTTATTAGTTTTACACAAGTAGTATCTCTAATACATCAAAATGCAATATTGTTGTCTCATATCACTTTTGGCATCAACGTTTGGGTTACCCGCATCATCGCATTCTCAATAAGACTTTAAGTTTGTTTTCAATTTCAATTTTTGATTCTCAAAAACAATTTATTTGTCATTATTGTCAATCTAATAAAAGTCATCGACAACCTTTTTCAAAAATCTCTTTGCAAAGTGAAAAGTCTTTACTTTTAATTTACAATTACTTATTGGGACCATTTCCTACTTTATCTATTGACAACAAAAGATACTATGTTTTACTTGTTGACCAATTTTTCAAATATGTGTGGTTTACCTTAAAAACAAAAAATGAAGTTTTATACACATTTAAAACATTGCATCCTTTACTAGAGTTTCGGTTCGAAACTAATGTTATGTCATTATATATTAATGGTGGTTGAGAATTTCAAAGTCTTCAATCTTATCTTCACTCTCATAGTATAGAACACTTAATATATACTCTGTACACACCACAAAGGGTAGCATTAGTTGAAAGATGACATAAACATATTCTTGAAACTGCTCGCATATTATTACATCAAGCATCTTTATCATCACTATTTTGGACTTATGCATGTCATCAAGCTGTATATTTAATTAATCGAATTTCCACCCCCACTCTACAACATCACTCTCCCTTTGAATTTTTATTTTAAAATCACCAAATGTTGAGTCCATTAAAATGTTTGGTTGTTTTTGCTTCATATGAAAAAAATAAGCTCTAACCACTTTCTACACCTTGCATCTACCTGGGTCTTTCAAACAAATTTTATTGTCATCAATGTTTTGATCCATATACATCCAAAATCTATCTCTCACGAGATGTTCGGTTTTTTGAAAATAGTTTTCCCTTTTCATATATTTTTTCAAAATTTAAAAAATCTAATACCTCATAGGACAATCTCATTTGAAAACATTCCAGCAACTCCTCCTTGTAACACCCCAAAATCTGGTCTAGTCGGAATTAAGTTCCGGTGATCGAAAATTATGCACTGATGAATTCTAAATATTATATCGGCTATTTAATTATTGATATCAGACCCTAATTGAGTTAAAAATATCGTCATCATACTCTATTGAATAATATTGAACCTATATAGTGACTAAATTGAAGAGAATGCAAGTTAAAGAGCAAAATCATAGAATGGTGTGAGCTGAGGGACTAATCTTGCGATTAGCCCCTCCTCAATTAAATGTTGTCTACATGGGTTATCAGGAGAGCTTTCCTTCAATTGAAGGAAAGCTAAATAACTAAATTATAATGATAAAACAAAAAGGAAATAGAGAAATAGAACTTACCCGAGAGTTGCAAGCAAACCTTTCATCTTCTTCATCTTCTTCCTCACCTTGAACAAGCAAGCACCTCCATTGGAGAGGGAACTTAAGTTTAAATTTCCTTCAAGTTATTGTTATCAAATCATTTCTATTGTTCGGGTAAGCTATATTCCTCAATCGGTTATTGGATTCCATAGATATATCGAGCTTAATCTCAAGCTAGGGTTTTTACCACCCATGAAAATTTCATCGTATTGTTTATATTGAAGTCGGATATCGATTTTGATATCATTGTATAGATTTTGATATCGAAATATCGATCATAATAGTTTTCTATTGATTTTCTAGCTCAAAAAGTGGAGAAGGATGTTTCATCATCTCCATTGAAAGCTAGAAACAAGGGTATTGTCATCCGAGAGCCTTGAAATCTTCAGAGTCTCAAGGTGAGTGTAGTCGGAGTCCCGAGTATATGCGAAAAGCCTTCCCGAATCTCTTATGGATGTTTTAGACTATATCGCTAATGTTAGCATCGAGTAAATTGCATTGGATCATTAATCGAACATTATAGTAAGTGTCGGTAAGTTGTTACTAAACATCGGACATAGTTGTTGATATCGTCATTGAACATTGTCATTGGACATTGTCACTGATTTAGTCATTGTCATTAAACTATGTATAGAAATCATTGGACATTAATATTGTCATCGGACCATGAAATATCGATAAAGAGTTATATTTGTCATTGAGAATATTGAAATCATTGATCATTGGAATACTTATTGATTATTGAAATGGATATGAACATTGGAACCTTGGATTTGAATAGACATTGGATACAATTGGCATGCCATAGAATTCATGAGCTCAGTGTACACGTGGACTACGGTCATAAGGTTACGACCTATATTGATTTGGCGAGGCGGAGGGATGTGTATTGATGTTGGTTATATTGGCGAAGCGGAGGGATTAGACCATTCATTGATTTGGCAAGGCGTAGGAATTCGTGTATCCACTATCTTGATTCAATCGAAGGGTTAAGAAGAGAGTGAATATGTTAAACATTGTATATTGTTGCATAGCATTGATATTGAAGAACATGAGATCATGATTATAGAATTTGGTATATTGTTTATGACTACCTCACTAGGCAAAGTATGCCTAACGAGTTTCATCTCATGCATTTTCAGGTTGAAAGATCAAGAGTCAGAGGATCAGATTGGCAAAGCAAGACAAGTCACTACAAGCATTAAAGTAATGTATTTTGATCATAAGAAATCTTAAGAAGGTGGCAAAGTAGTACTAGTCAAATATGCCCATTTTGTTATGTTTGTGTTGTGCATATGTTGTAATATGGTTAATGGCCCTATATGGCATTTTTGGTTGGTTTAAAATGGCATAAGAATGCATGCTTAGCTCAAAAAGGTAAAAACATAGTAAATGGATTCATATGATCATGAAATTTGGCATGCTAGTAGTTTATGCCATTAAAATATTGTGGGTAAAGTCTCGTTGCATTTGGACATTGTTCGATAGGTCTAATTGAATAAATACCAGCAAAAATCTGTCATTACAGGCCAGGTCGTATCGAAACGGGTGATGGCGTTTCGATACGGGTAAGCACAGTTTGGTCTGAGAAATAGGGTGTATCGCAATAGTCCATGGTCGTTTTGAAACATTTTGTCTCTAGAATCTCTTGTTTCGATACGGGTTTATATCGTATCGAAACGGGTAAAAGTCAAAGAAGGTCAACCCGTTTCGATACAGGGCATGCCCGTATCGCTAGAATCTAAAGGGTAAAGTCAACAAGAGTTGACCATCGTTCACCCGTTTTGAACCAGCCCTAGAGTGTTTCGATACAGGGTTAGTTAAGTTAGTTAAATGCTCTCTAAATAGATTGCAAGTCTCACAGTTTGGTCACTGAACATTATAAGGTTAAATTGGATGAGTTAATGATCTCCAAATTGTATGAATTTTTGCAGGGATGATATTAATATTGTGAATTTCAGTCTGGTAAAATAAATTGCATTAAAGTACCCCTAGTTTGTCGAAATTACAAATTGGTCCTTAAAACTTGTAATAGTTGCGATTTAGTCCTTGAATGATTAATCATTGCTTACTTGAGTAAATTGGACTGAATTATTTGATGGCGACGATTTGTTGTAAGATGTGGTGGAAAATGTTAATAATAAAATGAAATTTTGTTACACTGATTTTTGTACTAATCATCGGTTTCGCCTTTCGACCCGGTTCTTGACCAGACCGGGAAGGGGGTGTTACACTCCTACTGTTGATCCCACCCATATTTCTTTTTCATATCTCCCACCATCTCGCATACAAATGCCCGCTCGATCATTGGCTTCAGTCTTGACACCTCCCGTGTGTAGCGACACCCCTTCCTAGTAAGGTACTTTATCTCCCTCTCGTACCCCCCACTCGACATTATACCACTGCATCCTCTTTTCCACAATTAACCTCCCCAATACCATAAATACTACCACATCTCCAATCCTCACTTACAAACGCAATCATCAACACCAACCTCTTTTATTATCTTCCCCTCACCCTTCTCATTTCACTACTACACCAATAATTCTCTCTTTTCACATTCCAACACCCCACCTTTACCTACAACCACAAACTCTTATCCTCCAATGATCACTCGACCAAAAAACCAATAACCTCAAACCTTGTCAATATCAAACCACCATCAGAAAAACCGACTTTATACCTCGTTCACATAAACAAGCCAAGCTAATTCTCCACTGGAATTCAGCAATGAAAACTGAGATTGGTGCTCTGGTGCGTAACCGGACTTGGAACCTTGTCCCATATGATTCCTCCAAGAATGTGGTAGACGGTTGAGTGTGTAAAAGTTATATATTTTACCCCCTATTTAACCCATATTTCTGTTGCATTCAAGCATAATTCATTGCATTTAGGATAGATTTCATTCATTCATCACAATTATATTAAATGGCACAGTTTCTACTGAAATTGGTCGATTTTGCAGGTAGCTGTTGTAGCAAACGCTGAGCAGAGGAGAAGCAGAACTGGAACACTGGACTGCAGACAAGAAGGACGATGCTGCCAAGGCCGGTACCGTGGCAGCTAAGGACGACAGCAATGGTGAAGGGAAGAAGTGATGTGGAGCTCGATAGAAAGAGGAAATTAAGTCGGTCTGTCGTGAAGCACTCGTATATTTTTCTAAGCCCTAGATAAGAATGAAGGCCAAGCCCAAAGTTCAGGGAAGGAACTCCAAGTAAGAAGGAAGGACGAATTAAAGACATATATTCTGAAGCTTTAGTCTTTGCTAGAGTTGTACTTTAATTTAAACTTGTATTCTTGCCATATTAGAAAACTTGAACCCAAGGCCTATATAAAAGCATGTAATTCGACCGAGGGAAGGATATCTTACTCTCTAGCCGTCTTCCCCTAAACCCTAGTCGTTTTCCCCTTCTCATCATGTTCTAAACTTCCCCTAGGGCTAAGGGAAAAAATAAAAATAAAAAAACTGAAAATTTGGCTTAAGTCATTGAACTGAACTTACCTGCCGTGACAACCTCAGTCGTGGCAGTGCCTTTAGGATAGTTTTAGGAGCAATTTAGAGCCTTACTGTAGTTCTGATTCTCAAACACCCTTTGTGACTTTTATATTGTCTAGAACTTTGCTAGTAAACTAGAATATGGAAAAGCTTAACAGTAGAATTGCCCATAGAGGTGCCTAACACTGGCTCTAGGAAATGAAGTTAAGAAAAAGTAGACTCAATACACCTAGAGGTGCCCGAAACCGACTCTAGGAAGTTAGCTAGAGGTGCCCGAAACCGGCTCTAGGAAGTTAGCTAGAGGTGCCCGAAACCAGATCTAGTCAAACTTAAATTGTGAAAAGGATCGAGTCTAAATAAAAACTAAAGGAGCTTAAAAATTGCCTCCAAAGAGATGAAAATTGGCATAAAAATTCAAGTTAGAAGTTTAGCTATTCTAGTAAACTAAGGGAGTCTAGGCATATAATTGTTCAAAAAACATGCACACACTACACGAGAATTAGAGCAAGGTTCCGGATGAATCCTGAACTATCCAACAAGGTGTTGCTCGCAATAGGGAATGAATGGTAGGTATGGAAAAGTTCACTGTTTTAAGCCAAACAATTTTTTTATTTCTTTCTTAGATTTTAATTGCTTGAGGGCAAGCAAGAACTTGAGTTTGGGGGTGTGTTGAGTGTGTAAAAGTTCTATATTTTACACCATATTTAACCCATATTTCTGCTGCATTCAAGAATAATTCATTGCATTTAGTATAGATTTCATTCATACATCACAATTATATTAAATGGCACAGTTTCTACTGAAATTGGTCGTTTTTGCAGGTAGCTGCTGTAGCAGACGCTGGGCAGAGGAGAAGCGGAACTGGAACACTAGACTGCAGACAAGAAGGACGATGCTGCCATGGTCGCTGCTGTGGTATCTAAGGATGACAGTAATGGTGAAGGGAAGAAGTGATGTGGAGCTCGACAGAAAGAGGAAATTAAGCCGGTATGTCGTGAAGCACTCGTATATTTTTCTAAGCCCTAGATCAGAATGAAGGCCAAGCCCAAAGTTCAAGGATGGAACTCCAAGCAAGAAGGAAGGACGAATTAAAGACATATATTCTGAAGATTTAGTCTTTACTAGAGTTGTACTTTAATTTAAACTTGTATTCTTGCCATATTAGAAAACTTGAACCTAAGGCCTATATAAAGGCATGTAATTCGACCGAGGGAAGGATATCTTACTCTCTAGCCATCTTCCCCTAAACCCTAGTCGTTTTCCCCTTCTCATCATGTTCTAAACTTCCCCTAGGGCTAAGGGAAAAAATAAAAATAAAGAAACTGAAAATTTGGCTTAAGTCTTTGAACTGAACTTACCTGTCGTGACAGCCTCTGTCGTGGCAGTGCCTTTAGGATAGTTTTAGGAGCAGTTTAGAGCCTTACTATAGTTCTGATCCTCAAACACCCTTTGTGACTTTTATATTGTTTAGAACACTGCTAGTAAACTAAAATCGGGAAAAGCTTAACACTTGAATTGCCCCTAGAGGTGCCAAACATTGGCTCTAGGAAAAGATGTTAAGAAAAAGTAGACTCAATACACCTAGAGGTGCCCGAAACCGTCTTTAGGAAGTTAGATAGAGGTGCCCGAAACCGGCTCCAGTCAAACTTAAATTGAGTAAAGGATCAAGTCTAAATAAAAACTAAAGGAGCCTAAAAATTTCCTCCAAAAAGATGAAAGTTGGCATAAAAATTAAAGTTAGAAGTTTAGCTATTCTAGTAAACTAAGGGAGTCTAGGCATATAATTGTTCACAAAACATGCACACACTACACGAGAATTATAGCAATGTTCCGGATGAATCCTGAACTATCCAATAGGGTGTTGCTCGCAATAGGGAATGAATGGTAGGTAAGGAAAATTTCACTGTTTTAAGCCAAACCATTTTTTATTTCTTAGATTTTAATTGCTTGAGGGCAAGCTAGAACTTCAGTTTGGGGTGTGTTGAGTGTGTAAAAGTTCTATATTTTACCCCCTTATTTAACCCATATTTCTGCTGCATTCAAACATAATTCATTGCATTTAGGATAGATTTCATTCATACATCAAAATTATATTAAATGGCACAGTTTCTACTGAAATTGGTCGTTTTTGCAGGTAGCTGCTGTAGCAGACGCTGGGTAGAGGAGAAGAAGAACTGGAACACTGGACTGCAGACAAGAAGGACGATGCTGCCATGGATGCTGCCGTAGCAGCTAAGGACGACGGCAATGGTGAAGGGAAGAAGTGAAGTGGAGCTCGACAGAAATTGGAAATTAAGTCGGTCTGTTATGAAGCACTCGTATATTTTTCTAAGCCCTATATCAGAATGAAGGCCAAGCCCAAAGTTCAAGGAAGGAACTCCAAGCAAGAAGAAAGGACGAATTAAAGACATATATTCTGAAGATTTAGTCTTTACTAGAGTTGTACTTTAATTTAAACTTGTATTCTTGCCATATTAGAAAACATGAACCCAAGGCATATATAAAGGCATGTAATTCGACCGAGGGAAGGATATCTTACTCTTTAGCCGTCTTCCCCTAAACCCTAGTCGTTTTTCCCCTTCTCATCATGTTCTAAACTTCCCCTATGGCTAAGGGAAAAATAAAATAAATAAAAAACTGAAAATTTGGCTTAAGTCTTTGAACTGAATTACCTACCGTGACAGCCTCTGTCGTGGCAGTGCCTTTAGGATAGTTTTAGGAGCAGTTTAGATTCTTACTATAGTTTTGATTCTCAAACACCCTTTGTGACTTTTATATTGTCTAGAACTCTGCTAGTAAACTAGAATCGGGAAAAGCTTAACACTTGAATTTCCCCTAGAGGTGCCTAACACTGGCTCTAGGAAAAGAAGTTAAGAAAAAGTAGATTCAATACACCTAGAAGTGCCCGAAACCGGCTCTAGGAAGTTAGCTAGAGGTGCCCAAAACCGGCTCTAGTCAAACTTAAATTGAGAAAAGGATCGAGTCTAAATAAAAACTAAAGGAGCCTAAAAATTGCCTCCAAAAAGATGAAAGTTGGCATAAAAATTAAAGTTAGAAGTTTAGCTATTCTAGTAAACTAAGGGAGTCTAGGCATATAATTGTTCACAAAACATGCACACACTACACGAGAATTATAGCAAGGTTCCGGATGAATCCTGAATTATCCAACAGGGTGTTGCTCGTAATAGGGAATGAATGGTAGGTAAGGAAAGGTTCACTGTTTTAAGCCAAACAATTTTTTTTATTTATTTCTTTCTTAGATTTTAATTGCTTGAGGGCAAGCAAGAACTTGAGTTTGGGGGTGTGTTGAGTGTGTAAAAGTTCTATATTTTACCCCTATTTATCCCATATTTCTGTTGTATTCGAGCATAATTCATTGCATTAAGGATAGATTTCATTCATACATCACAATTATATGAAATGACACAGTTTCTACTGAAATTTGTCATTTTTGCAGGTAGCTGCTGTAGCAGACGCTGGGGCAGAGGAGAAGCAGAACTGGAACACTAGACTGCAGACAAGAAGGACGATGCTGCCATGGTCGCTGCCGTGGCAGCTAAGGACGACATCAATGGTGAAAGGAAGAAGTGAAGTGGAGCTCGACAGAAAGAGGAAATTAAGCCGGTCTGTCGTGAAGCACTCGTATATTTTTCTAAGCCCTAGATCAGAATGAAGGCCAAGCTCAAGGTTCAAGGAATGAACTCCAAGCAAGAAGGAAGGACGAATTAAAGACTTATATTCGGAAGATTTAGTCTTACTAGAGTTGTACTTTAATTTAAACTTGTATTCTTGTCATATTAGAAAACTTGAACCCAAGGCCTATATAAAGGCATGTAATTCGACCGAGGGAAGGATATCTTACTCTCTAGCCGTCTTCCCCTAAACCCTATTCCTTTTTCCCCTTCTCATCATGTTCTAAACTTCCCACAAGGCTAAGGGTTGATTCTGTAAAGTAGTTGCAAGGATTGCATTGTTTTAGGATTTTTCTACTCAATAAAATAAACTTCAAGTTTGCTTATTATGTTTTTCAACATCTTGCAAGAGTATCGGGAGAGCATTGTGAGATTACACATTTACTTAATATCGGGAGAGTTAAGTATACGAAAGGAATAAGTACGGATTCTCCAGTTTATGGTTGAACTATCTTGGATCTAGGGATAGTACGAGGTTTAGTGGCTAAGGAAGAATTTAACAACATCGGTGTTCATCCTTCGATTCACGCCAGGAGGTATCATCAAAGACGTGTTCATCGACAGACTTGGCCTAGGGATAGGCCAAGGCATAGCAGGGATTCTTGCCAAGCTTGAAGTGCCGAGTTGTGTGTTCGCTGCCGCGACAACAACAGACCGCTGCCGCAACAGGTGCTATCACGACAGGCGCTACGACAGAACAGAGAAGTCTTAGACATTGCAAACACCTGCACTACGGAGCAGATCAATACCGGCCCATTCTTTACTCTGAATATTTTTATCCTTTATTTTCATTCTTCTTTATTATCTCGTGACAAACAATTAAACTATTTCTTTTCCCTCTTGTGCAGCAATCCAAGGTTAAAGCTATTAGCTCAGTCCCTGTGGAGACGATATTCGATACTTACGTATCACTTTACTACTTGCGTCGTGTACACTTGCACTAGTTTTTGGCCCATTTTTTTACACGCAACAAGTTTTTGGCGCCGTTGCCGAGGACTGGCAACATAACTTTAGCCTTACTTTTTTTTCTGCACATTCTTTTTATTTTTCTGTTTTATTTTACTTGAATTGTTCAACTTGTGCTTTTCACAAGGTTTTCTGTTTATGCGCAAATCGAAACGAGGAGAGGAACCTGAGTATCCACTAGACCCTGAAATTGAACGCTCGTACAATCTTAGGAACTAACTTCGCCTCGTGTTATCCAGAAACGAATACCTTGAAGAACAGTTAGAGGCCATGAACAACCAAGGGAATCCCCAAGATCCTAACAATCCCATCGGGGATGGAGAAAACGGACGGCCTGTTATTCCTGCTGCCAGAGTCGCACGCCGATCCTGCCGAGACTACATGATCAATGATCATGTGGGACTAGAGACCACCCTGCCAGACGTGGAAGCTAAAAATTTCGAGCTGAAACCTGTCATATTCAGCATGATTAATAACGCTGGCCAACTTAGTGGTGCTGCTACAGAGGATGCTAGGGAGCATCTGAAAATGTTCCAGGAAATCTGTGGTTCGTTTAGACTACCAGGAGTGAATCTGGAGATACTGAGGCTTCGGTTATTTCCTCATTAATTGAGGGACAAGGTGAAAACTTGGTGGAATAAACTAACGTCAGGTTCAATACGAACTTGGACAGACTTAACTCGTGAATTTTTGTCTCGTTTTAATCCTTCACATTTATCCGAGCAATTACGTAACGAAATTTCTACTTTTCAACAGGAAGATGACGAGCCAATGCACGAGGCATGGGACAGATTTACCACTCTACTAAGGAACTGTCCGATGCATGGATTCCCCGTTTGGAACCAGGTAATTAAGTTTTATAATGCTGCCAACTTACAGACTCGTATGAGAATTGATTCAGCATCGAATGGATTGTTGTTGGACAAAGATCCAGATGAAGCAATGGTAGTATTGAAAAACCCTGGCAAAGAACGAGGAACAGTTTCCTACAGCAAGAAGATGGGTAAACGAGTACTAGCTGTGAAAGATTATGAGGCCGACAATTCCTTAAAAACACAGGTGGCATATCTCACAATGGCGGTGGAAAAGCTATTGAAGAAAGATTCAAAACCTGTCTACTTTGCTGAAGAGATATGTGAAACTTGCGATGGGAATCACATTTCGGAAGATTGTCCGCTACAGTTAGAGGAAGGGATGTATGTTGGGAAATACAACAAGCAGAACTACAATTCCAACAATTACAATCCCAATTGGAGAAAAGATCCCAAATTCTCTTGGAGCAACCCTAACAATGCCCTAAATCCTCAAGCACAGAACACTCAAAATCAGGAAGGACCTAGATTACTGACTCGGCAGCAACCGCAACAGCAGCCACAACAGCCACTAACTGCCACGACTAGTATATTGGAGCAGACCATGGCTACGTTTATGTCTTAAACAGGAACTTACATTGAGAACATGAATCACTTCGTCAAGAAGACTGAGTCATTCATGGGTAAAACAGAGATGCGGATGACTAACCATGAAGCTACTCTGAAATCACTGGAGACACAAATGGATCAGGTTTCCCAACATATTAAACTGAGGCAGAATGGAGGATTCCCTAGCAATATTGAAAACGCTAGACAACCCTACATGAGCAGTGCAAAGCTATCACAACTAGGAGTGGGAAGAAATTACCAGGGCCAGAGAAAGAAGCTGAACCAGTTAAGGAACCCGCCCTAGAATCGACTGCCGAGAACGTTGCCCCGGCAGACGACAAACAGCCTGCTACCGATGAACCTGTCACGACAGCAGAAGGGACAGAGGAGAAGGATGAAGAACCTAAGCCTCCTCAGATCCGAATGCAGTGGGAAGGACGCATTGTAGATTATCGTCCTCCACCTTCTTTTCCTCAGCGGTTACAGAAGTTGAAACTGGAATCCCAACTTAAGAAGATCTATGATATTTTTAAGCCGGTCCACATCAATATTCCGCTGTTAGATGCTATCAAGGAGATGCCTGGTTATGCCAAATTTCTCAAGGATGCTATGTCGAAGAAATCAAGACTTGGGGAATTTGAGACGGTTAAACTGACAGAAGGATGCATGTCTATTCTGCACAAACATCCACCCCAGAAAAAGAAGGATCCTTGGAGTTTTATAATACCGTACATAATCGGAGATAAGTTTGTGGGTAAGGCACTTTGTGATCTAGGTTAGTATTAATTTAATGCCAAAATTTGTATTTCAGAAATTAGGTATTGGACGAGCACGACCCACAACAGTTATGCTGTAGTTGGCAGACCGCTCTTGCGTGCAACCGGAAGGAAAAATTGAAGATATTCTGGTAAGAGTGGATAAATTTAATTTTCCTGCTGACTTTCTTGTTTTAGATTGTGAAGCAGATGAGAATGCACCAATCATCTTGGGACGACCCTTCTTAGCCACATGAAGATCACTGATTGATATAGAAAAAGGAGAACTCACTATGAGAGTGAATGATCAAGAGATCAAACTGAATGTTCTCCAAGAAATTAAGCACGCTGATGCAAAAGAAGAATGCAAGGCTATCACTGAAGTTATCCTTGACCAACCCTGCATCAGGTCGGACTGCCATGACATCAAATTTGGCCACTGCCCCAGCAGCCATTTAGAAGACTATCACATCAGCGACGACGACAACAGCTCCTCAGACTCTGACATATCTGATACTGAAGATCATGAGGAGGTAAACTGGATAGGCAATCGTCCAGTAACTTATTCGAGCCCTTAAACTATACCTCGAATGAAAATATAGTCCAAAAGCCATCAACTGTAGAGCGACATGTTCTAGATCTTAAGCCCCTGCCAGGGCAGCTCAAATATGTTTTTCTTGGATTAAATGATATGTTGCCCGTAATCATCTCTTCCAAGTTGATGCAGGAACAGGAACAACAGTTGATAGGATGTTGCAGCAGCACAAAAGGGCTATTGGATGGACGATAGCTGATATCCAAGGCATCAGTTCGGCACTATGCATGCATAAAATCCTCTTAGAGGATGATCACAAGCCGACCATTGATGCCCAGAGACGTCTGAATGATGCTATGCGAGAAGTGGTCCGGAAAGATATTATCAAATGGCTAGATGCTGGGATAATTTATGCCATCTCGGACAGTAAGTGGGTGAGCCCGGTACAGTGCGTTCCTAAAAAAGGAGGAATAACTGTGGTGACCAACGAAGAAAACGAGTTAATCTCTACCAGGACTGTGATCGGTTGGAGAGTTTGTATAGACTACCGGAAGCTTAACAAAGCTACCCGGAAGGACCACTTTCCCATGCCTTTTACTGATCAAATGCTTGATTGATTAGCGGGAAAGCCTTACTATTGTTTTCTTGATGGTTACTCAGGTTACAACCAAATAGCCATCGCACCGGAGGATCAAGAGAAAATGACCTTCACTTGCTTGTACGGTACTTACGCTTTTCGGAGGATGCCATTTGGACTTTGCAACACACCATCAACTTTTCAGAGGTATATGATGGTAATATTCTCCGACATGGTAGAGGATTTCCTGGAGATCGTCATGGACGATTTTTCCATCTTTGGAGACAGTTTTGAAAGCTGCTTAGGCAACCTACAAAAGGTACTCGAAAGATATGAAAAAGCGAACTTAGTTTTGAACTGGGAGAAATGTCACTTCATGGTGGATGAAGGGATAGTCCTAGGCCACAAAGTAAGCTGCCGCGGCATAGAGGTCGACAAGGCCAAAATTTAGGTAATTGAAAAACTGCCACCACCAACCACAGTCAATGGAATTCGAAGCTTTTTAGGGCATGCTGGTTTATATCGAAGGTTTATAGCCAATTTTTCGAAGATCACCAAGTCGTTATGCCACCTTTTAGAGCAGAATCGCCCCTTCGACTTCAACACTGAATGTACTGAGGCATTCAAAATTCTGAAAGAAAAGCTGGTAACAGCCCCGATAGTACAGCCACCAGATTGGAAACTACCATTTGAGATCATGTGTGATGCTAGTGACTATGTTGTCGGGGCAGCACTTGGGCAGAGGAAAGACAAGCTCTTTCATGTTATATATTATGCCAGCAAAACACTGAACGACACCCAAGTAAACTACACCACAACAAAAAAGGAACTGTTAGCTATGGTGTTCTCGATTGACAAGTTTCGTTCATACATACTTGGAACGAAGGTCATAGTCCACACAGACCACTCTGCAGTAAAGTATTTGTTCGCCAAAAATGATGCGAAGCCTAGACTGATATGTTGGATTCTGCTACTACAAGAGTTCGACCTTAAGATCAAGGATAAAACGGGGACGAAGAACCAAGTTGCAGATCACTTGTCAAGATTAGATAAAGGAAAGAGTGTAACCCCCTTAGCCCGGCCTAGGCGGTTGACCCAAACTACGAAGATTACATGGGGAAAACTAAAGTCAACCCAAAAGTCAACCTTGATTCACAACCCTTTTTTCTTTTTAGACTTTTCTAGATGCACATTAACCCTAAGTGAGTTCCCATAAAACTTATTTGAAAAAGACACAGCGATCGGATAACAAACAGGGACTCAATTGCACTTATTACAAGATTAGGGACCAAAATGTAATTTCTGTAATTTAGAATGTGAAAACTGATTTTAAAGTTACCAATATGAAATTAGTCACGTTATATGCTTCCCTGTCAAATTTCACCTTATATGAACATCTCAAACTCATACAATTTCAGTTTTAACATTTGGGACTAAAATGTAAAGCTTGCAAACTTCAGCACCATTCAAATCAGTGCCTAACGGTCACCTATTTCGAAACGTTCAGCTGTTGTATCGGAACGAGGACCGAAACGACGTTGACCGTTCCAAAACGTGGGTTAGTTCCGAGTCTAGTTTCGAAACAAGGCCTTCCAGTAGCCAAATTGTTTCGAAACATCCTCTAGCTGTTTCGAAACACAAAGGCCATTATAGGCCCCCATTTCGAAACGCCAAAGAGTGTTTCGATACGGTTTGCCCAGAAACTGCAGATTTTGCTGGTTTTTCATACACAAATCCATTCAAACTCATCCTAATGACTTCCCAAACATACCAACAAGTCATCAAGCATATAAGGTGCATTTTTAGGACTCCTAAACACTTTCATAGCATCAAACATGAAATGTCACATGTCTAGAGGCACGCTTCCTATTATCAAACCAAAAAGAGCAAACAAACTTCAAATCAAGCATTTAGAGACCATTTACAAATTCAAACCAACAAAGGAAACATGCCCCAACCTTAGGGAGTTCAACACATCTCCCAAACCAAATCTTAGGTTCCCATTGCCAATTTATCAAAACTAATAGTGTATGAAAACATCACCATACGTGAGCTTGGATTCCCTTGGATGCACTTAGCTTCCTTGATTCCCAAAGCACCTCAATTATCTACATTATTGGTAAGAGAGAGCGTAAGCACAAATGGTTAGTGAGGGACACATAACACAAGATCCACACACGGACTTTACAACCACCGTTGTGATCTTACCTCAATCTTTAGGGTACTTGGATGGAGTTTACGGTACAATCACAACCCCTCAACATCCAAGGCGACTTTACTTACGGTGCACCCAATCCTATAGCCGACTAACTATATCCGATTCAATTACTTTAAAACCATTACATTACTTGCCAATATACATCAATTACCATCAACAATTCACTGTTTTAAAGCATTAATCAAAGTCACTTAACATCATGCATCACTATGCATCAAACCATATTATTAACATGTCAAACCAAGGATCTCTTACCTTGAGTATCCCTCAATACAAGGCTTTCAAAACCAACATTAATCATGCTAAATCATGCTTTCAAAACAGTAATTAAACATGCATTACATAACCAATGCATCAAACCACAATCTAGCACATCCGAGGGAGTTTTTCCGAAAACTTACTCTTGAGCTTAGCTAAGTTGTTTAGACTTAAACTAAGCTCCCAAAACCTCCAAATAATTGTTCCAAAGCTGGAAACCAACTCCACTCACCAATTTCGTTTCGCTAGCTTGCTGAAACGCCAATTAAGCTTCCGGATCAACTCCAAAAGCGTCCGAAGATGTCTCCCCTGTTTTAAACACATCAAAGCAGAGGATTAATGCATCATCATGCATTGAAATCTTCAGCCAACACTCCTAAACTCGCTGCTCTACCCAAAACCAACATTTCGGCTACCAAACACAACCGAAAACACCTCCAAACTCTTCCAAAACTTAACCCAGCCAAGATCCATCACTTCTAACCATTTCTAAACATCAATTAACATCCAAAATAAACCTAAATTCGTCCTTATACATCCAGCTATAACAGAACACCAAGAACACCTCAAAAACCACCATTTTCATAAGCAAAAACTTAGGAAATTCAACATATTCGGGATTGGATTGATAAAACCTCATTTCTAACATCATTAGACATCCAAAATACATAAGAGAATCATCTCAAAACAGTGCACAATCCATTACAACGAAAATCTTCAAGATCTCTTCCAAATCTTGAGTTTTAAGCCAAAATCAAGTTTCTAACATTAAATCCATTTATAAAACTTTAATAAAGGATTGACAACTTGGGAATTTTAGTAAAGAACTGAGTATTTAGTGGAGAAGAACATCCTTACCTATAAATGATGATTTCTCCTTTTATATTCGAACCGCTTATCAGACCGGTCCGGTTCAGACCCTAAACTTCTAAGCCCAAAATTGGGGTGTTACAACTCTCCCCTCTTAAGAAATTTCCTCGAAATTTACCTGGAGGAAAAAGGTAAGGAAACTGCTTCTCATGTCATCTTTTCTTTCCCAAGTGGCTTCCGCAACACCACGATGCCTCTACAACACCTTAACCAACTCAATGGTCTTACCTCGAAGAACTTTACTGTCCGAATCCAGAATCTCAACCGGCTCCTCATCATAGGTCAAATCTGGATTCAACTCTATTTCTTCCACAAGCATAACATGCGAAGGATCTGATCTATACCTCCGAAGCATAGAGTCATGAAACACATCATGTATCTTTTCCAACTTTTGCAGTAACCTCAACTTATAAGCAACAGGACCCACACGTTCAATCACCTCGTACGGTCCAATATACCTAAGGCTCAACTTACCTTTCCGGCCAAACCTCATCACCTTCTTCCAAGGAGAAACCTTCAAAAACACACGGTCACCCACCGCAAACTCAATCTCTTTATGCTTTAAATCTGTGTAAGACTTATGTCGATCAGAAGCTACCTTCAACTGCTCACAAATGAGCTTCACCTTCTCGGTGGTTCCTTTCAACAAAGCAGGCATTGAAACCAACTTCTGACCTGTTTCAGCCCAGCAAAGAGGAGTTCTGCACTTCCTCCCGTACAAAGCTTCATAAGGTGCCATTTGAATACTTGCCTGGAAGCTATTATTATAAGCAAACTCTACCAAAGGTAAATGCTTCTCCGAAGAGCCTTGAAACTCAATCACACAACACCTCAACATATCCTCAAGCACTTGGATAACACGCTCCGACTGTCCACCCAACTGTGGATGATAAGAAGTACTGAAATTCAGCCGCGTACCCAAAGCTTGATGCAAACACTCCCAAAAATGCGATGTGAACCTCGGATCTCTATCCGACACTATAGACTTTGGCACACCATACAGTCGCACAATCTCAGCAATGTACAGCTCTGCAAGCTTATCCAAAGTATACGTAGTATGCACATGTAAGAAATGCGCACACTTCGTAAGGCGATCCACAATCACCCACGCCGAATATTTCTTCGATGGCGACAAAGGCAAACCAGACACAAAGTCCACGGTGATCCCTTCTCACTCCCATTCAGGGATCCTCAACGGTTGCAACAACCCTGAAGGAAATTTGTGCTCAGCCTTAACCCGCTGACAAACCATACATTTACTCACATACTCTGCAACATCTTTCTTCAAAACCACCCAATAGTACTCATCCTTTAAATCATGATACATCTTTGTACTACCAGGGTGCATAGCAAAAGGACTACTATGAGCTTCAAACATGATAGTATGCCTCAACTCTACATCATTTGGCACTACTACCCGCCTTCCGAAACACAAAACTCCATCATCATTAAAACAGAAATCTAATGGTCTATCCTCAGCAATATCCTGAACATGTGGCACCAAAAAATCATCCAATAACTGTTTATCCCTAATCAATTGAACCAAAGATGGTTTCACTTGCAATTCAGCCACAAGACCTCCATCTTGCGAAATGCTCAAGCTAGCAAACATAGCCCGTAGCTTTACCGCCACCTTCCTACTCAAGGCATCCGCCACAACATTAGCTTTTTCCGGATGATACTCGATCGTCAAATCGTAATCTTTAAGCAACTCCACCCAATGTCGTTACCTAAGATTCAATTCCTTCTGAGACATCAGATACTTCAAACTTTTGTTATTCATGTACACAGTACACTTCTCACCATACAGATAATGTCTCCAGATCTTCAAAGCAAAAACCATCGCAGGTAACTTAATATCATGCGTAGGATAATTGCGCTCATGCACCTTCAACTGGCACGATGCATAAGCCACCACCTTACTCTCTTGCATTAACACACACCCCAAACCAACATAGGATGCGTCATTGTACACCACAAACTCTTTTCCTGATTCAGGTTGAACCAAGATAGGAGCTTGCGTCAAAGCTGCCTTAAGCTTTTCAAAAGCTTGTTGCCTAGCTTTCGTCCACTCATACTTAACATCTTTTTGCAACAACTTCGTCAAAAGGGCAGCAATCTTTGAAAATCCATCCACAAACCTCTGGTAATATCCTGCCAACCCAAGGAAACTACGGACTTCATGAACAGACTTAGGAGGCTTCCAATTCATCACCGCCTCAACCTTATGAGGATCAATATGAATCCCCTCAGTAGAAACCACATGACCAAGGAAAACAACTTCCTTAAGCCAAAATTCACACTTGCTCAACTTAGCATAAAGCTGATTCTCTAGAAGCGCTTGCAAGACAACCCTCAAATGACCTTCATGCTCCCCCTTAGTGCGAGAGTACACAAGGATATCGTCAATGAACACTACAACAAACTTATCCAAGTATTCATGGAACACCCTATTCATCATGTCCATAAAAGCTGCAGGAGCATTCGTCAGGACAAACTACATTACAAGGAATTCATAATGCCCATACCTCATTCTAAAGGATGTTTTTGGCACATCCACATCTTTCACTTTAAGCTGGTAGTACCCTGACCTTAAGTCAATCTTAGAGAACACAGCCGCTCCCCGAAATTGATCAAAAAGATCATCAATCCTCGACAAAGGTTACCGATTCTTAATAGTCAACTTGTTCAGCTGATGATAATCAATGCACATTCTCATAGTGCCATCCTTCTTCTTCACAAACAAGACCGGTGCACCCCACGGTGACACACTAGGTCGAATGAAACCACGATCAAGCAACTCTTAAAGCTGCGTCTTCAATTCTTTCAACTCCTTAGGTGCCATGCGATAAGGAGCAATGGACACTGGTGTTGTGTTTTCATACAACTCAATTCCAAACTCCACCTTTCGACTAGGAGGCAATCTAGGTAATTCCTCCAGAAATACTCCAGAAAACTCTCGTACGGTTCTGATATCCTGAACACGTAACTTCTTTGAACTAGGGTTCATTACAAAAGCTAGGTAAGCCTCGCAACCCTGCCTCAGCATTCGACTTGCTTCCAACGTAGTCACCATATTGGCAAGAAACTTCACATTCTCACCAACCACCACTACTTCGTAATCATCCGCAAGTTTCAACGAAACTCGCTTGCTTTCAAAGTCTACCGCAGCTCTATGCTCCACTAGCCAATCCATACAAAGGATTACATCAAAGCCATAGAATGGCAACTCCATAAGATCAACAAGAAAAACATGGTTTTGCACTTTCAAAGGACATCTTCTATACAACTTTCGTGTTACAACCGTTTCACCAAAGGAACTAGTCACACGCATACCAACATCAAAGGACTCAACAGGTAAACCAAGTATTTGAGCATGTTCACGCAATATGTATGAGTGTGTAGATCCAGAATCAATCAAAGAAAGTGATGATAAGGATTGCAAAGTAAAGGTACCTGCGATCACATCCGTATCATTCCTTCCCTCACACTGAGCATACACTCGAGCCTGGCCACCACCCTCAGGTTGAACGGCCACAACATGCGCTACATTCCTCCCACCATCATCTCTGCGCTGAAAATTACCACGGCCGCGCCCACGCCATAGCTCCAGCTACTGCTTCCTGAAAGGCTCCAGCAATAGCCTGAATTAACACATTCATGTCATGAGCTCCAGCTACTGCTTCCTGAAAGGCTCCAGCAATAGCCTGAATTAACACATTCATGTCAGGAGCAGCTTGCCCCTGCACACCTTCGGGTCCAGCGACCTCAGCACTAGCTCCAGCACCACCATCGCTACCAGGTGGTCCACCACCAGGAGGAGGAGGTAAATCTACAACATTCTCAGTATTCTCCTCATTTTCATTCTGAGCCATAGCTCTTGTATTAATCCTCGTTTCTCTACGTGGCCCCATTTACAAAGAAAACAATGCACTGACACAAATGTAATAAACACAATTAGGCTCAACAAGATAAGTAATCCAAGTACTCAAGCTCATTTTCCAAAAACAATTCTTTTCATCAGTCTTGATATGGCAATGGGTTCCCCTAACACGCTTCAACATAGCATAACATCACAATTGCAACCATACATCACAATTCATAACACATTCTTTTACTCAAAAGGCACATCATGCAATTACACACACAACATCCACATCACTAATTCCCACTTACATGAAAACCAAGCTCTGATACCAACAAATATAACCTCCTTATCTCGGCCTAGGCGGTTGACCCAAACTACGGAGATTACACGGGGAAAACCAAAGTCAACCCAAAAGTCAACCTTGATTCACAACCTTTTTTTTCTTTTTAGACTTGTCTAGATGCACATTAACTCTAAGTGAGTTCCCATAAAACTTATTTGAAAAAGACACAACGATCGGATAACAAACAGGGACTCAATTGCACTTATTACAAGATTAGGGACCAAAATGTAATTTCTGTAAATTAGAAGGTCAAAACTGATTTTAAAGTTACCAATATGAAATTAGTCACATTACATGCTTCCCTGTCAAATTTCACCTTAAATGGACATTTCAAACTCATACAATTTCAGTTTTAACATTTGGGACTAAAACGTAAAGCTTGCAAACTTCAGCACCATTCAAATCAGTGCCCAATGGTCACCTGTTTCGAAACGTTCACCTGCTGTATCGAAACGAGGACCGAAACAATGTTGACCATTCCGAAACACGGGTTGGTTCCGAGACTAGTTCCGAAACAAGGCTTTCTAGTAGCCAAATCGTTTCGAAACAGCCTCCAGCCGTTTCGAAACACGAAGGCCATTATAGGCCCCCGTTTCGAAACGCCAAAGAGTGTTTTGATACGGTTTGCCCAGAAACTGCAGATTTTGCTGGTTTTTCATACACAAATCCATTCAAACTCATCCTAATGACTTCCCAAACATACCAACAAGTCATCAAGCATATAAGGTGCATGTTTAGGACTCCTAAACACTTCCATAGCATCAAACATGAAATGTCACATGTCTAGAGGCATGCTTCCTATTATCAAACCAAAAAGAGAAAACAAACTTCAAATCAAGCATTTAAAGGCCATTTACAAATTCAAACCAACAAAGGCAACATGCCCCAACCTTAGGGAGTTCAACACATCTCCCAAAAAAAATCTTAGGTTCCCATTGCCAATTTATCAAAACTAATAGTGTATGAAAACATCACCATACGTGAGCTTGGATTCCCTTGGATGCACTTAGCTTCCTTGATGCCCAAAGTACCTTAATTATCTGCATTATTGGTAAGAGAGAGCGTAAGCACAAATGCTTAGTGAGGCATGCTCTAAACAAAACCATTACAATAATTCATTTTTAGAAAACACTTTTAACAAAGCTTTTAAACCACATGCACTTCTCTTTCTCATGCTACCAAGCATCTTTTTCAAGCATCTCATGCTTCATTACAATCAATACAATATATTGGCTTTCAAGTGATAGTTCATAACCATTTCAACACAAAACACAATCAGATACGTGGATTACAAGCGTTGTCCCACACGCTTCATACACACTACCGGACTACACAAGGTTCACACTCAAGAGCAATCCCTCCATTGATGTGACACCCGTGGTGGAGTATAACGGTACAATCACAACCCCTCAACACCACTCACTAGTAGTTGTATAATTCCACTAATGAGACTAAGGGACACATAACACAAGACCCACACACGGACTTTACAACCACCCCGACCCCGGCCACAACAGCTGCAGGCGGCAGCCACACTGCCACAGCATCTGCCATAGAGAAAAGAGAAAAGAGCCCATGTCCGACCTCGACAGGTATATAGCTGGTTTCTCCTCCTTCTCTATTTGGGAGGAATCTGATGAAGAGCCCTCGGTCAAGAGGAACCTTTCCAAGGAATTCACCCCACGGTGAAACGGCAGAAACCAAACACCGAAGTCGGATCATCCGGCCAAGGAAAATCCGGCAGCAACGGTAGTAGCGACAGCAGCAACAGTAGCTCCTCCGAGGAGGTTCAGATTCTGAAGAAACCACCACATATTTCACCTACTCACATCCGACCTCCAAGGGAAGCCAAGAACAAGAACACCTCAGCCTCTCCCATCCATCTACCGGGACCGACAAGGAAAGTCACTGTCTGCCGACAGATTCAGATCAGCAGTAGCAGCGACGACAACGCCTAAAATTTAAGTTCCTTTTCTTATATTTGCTATATGCTATGTTGTTATAATTGTGATGTCATATTTATTTTCTTTTTGTCATTCTGTCATTTACATTGAGGGCAATGCAACCCTTGAGTTTGGGGGTGACATCCCTCCATTAATGAAGTGTCTTTAAGTTTAAAAACTGTGTCTATTATTTAGTTTATTTTTCCTAAAAAACTGAAAATTTGGCTTAAGTCTTTGAACTGAACTTACCTGCCATGACAGCCTCTGTCGTGGCAGTGCCTTTAGGATAGTTTTAGGAGCAGTTTAGAGCCTTACTATAGTTCTGATTCTCAAACACCCTTTGTGACTTTTATATTGTCTAGAACTCTGGTAGTAAACTAGAATAGGGAAAAGCTTAACACTTGAACTGCCTCTAGAGGTGCCTAACACTGGCTCTAGGAAAAGAAGTTAAGAAAAAGTAGACTCAATACACCTAGAGGTGCCCGAAACCGGCTCTAGTCAAACTTAAAATGAGAAAAGGATCGAGTCTAAATAAAAACTAAATGAGCCTAAAAATTGCCTCCAAAAAGATGAAAGTTGGCATAAAAATTCAAGTTAGAAGTTTAGCTATTCTAGTAAACTAAGGGAGTCTAGGCATATAATTGTTCACAAAACATGCACACACTACACGAGAATTACAGCAAGGTTCTGGATGAATCCTGAACTATCCAACAGGGTGTTGCTCGCAATAGGGAATGAATGGTAGGTAAGGAAAAGTTCACTGTTTTAAGTCAAACAAATTTTTTTTATTTCTTTCTTAGATTTTAATTGCTTGAGGGCAAGCAAGAACTTGAGTTTGGGGGTGTGTTGAGTGTGTAAAATTTCTATATTTTACCCCCTATTTAACCCATATTTATGTTGCATTCAAGCATAATTCATTGCATTTAGGATAGATTTCATTCATACATCACAATTATATTAAATGGCATAGTTTCTACTGAAATTGGTCGTTTTTGCAAGTAGCTGCTGTAGCAGACGCTGGGCAGAGGAGAAGCAGAACTAGAACACTGGATTGCATACAAGAAGGACGACGCTGCCATGGCCGCTGGCGTGGCAGCTAAGGACGACAACAATGGTGAAGGGAAGAAGTGAAGTGGAGCTCGACAGAAAGAGGAAATTAAGCCGGTCTGTCGTGAAGCACTCGTATATTTTTCTAAGCCCTAGATCAGAATGAAGGCCAAGCCCAAAGTTCAAGGAAGGAACTCCAAGCAAGAAGGAAGGACGAATTAAAGACATATATTCTAAAGATTTAGTCTTTACTAGAGTTGTACTTTAATTTAAACTTGTATTCTTGCCATATTAGAAAAATTGAACCCAAAGCCTATATAAAGGCATGTACTTCGACCGAGGGAAGGATGTCTTACTCTCTAGCCGTCTTCCCCTAAACCCTAGTCGTTTTTCCCCTTCTCATTTTGTTCTAAACTTCCCCTAGGGCTAAGGGTTGATTTTGTAAAGTAGTTGCAAGGATTGCATTGTTTTAGGATTTTTTCTGTTCAATAAAATAAACTTCAAGTTTGCTTATTATGGTTTTCAACATCTTGCAAGAGAATTGGGAGAGCATTGTGAGATTACACATTTACTTAATATCGGGAGAGTTAAGTATATGAAAGGAATAAGTACGAGTTCTCCAGTTTATGGTTGAACTATCTCGGATCTAGGGATAGAACGAGGTTAAGTGGCTAAGAAAGAATTCAACAACATCGGTGTTCATCCTTCGATTCACGTCGGGAGGTATCATCAAAGACGTGTTCATCGACAGACTTGGACCTAGGGATAGGCCAAGGCATAGCAGGGATTCTTGCCAAGCTTGAAGTGCTGAGTTGTGTGTTTGCTATCACGACAACAACAGGTCACTGTCGCAGCAGGTGCTGCCGCGGCAGGCGCTACAACAGAATAGAGAAGTCTTAGACATTGCAAACACCTGCACTACGGAGCAGATCAATACCGGCCCATTCTTTACTCTGAATATTTTTATCCTTTATTTTCATTCTTCTTTATTATCTCGTGACAAACAATTAAACTATTTCTTTTCCCTCTTGTGCAGCGATCCAAGGTTAAAGCTATTAGCCCAGTCCCTGTAGAGACAATATCCGATACTTACGTATCAGTTTACTACTTGCGTCGTGTACACTTGCACTACATTGCGATAGCCTCTTTTACACGCAACATAGACTGTAAATGGTTGTTCCGTATAAAACATAATCCAAATGGTTCTATTGAAATGTACAAAGTCCGTCTTATTTTCAAAAGGTTTACTCAACGTCTTGGACTTGATTCTCATAGCACTTTCAGTCTTGTGGTGAAACCTTCCACTGTCCGCCTTGTTTTGACAATTGCTACACATAATAGTTGGCCGAGTAATCAATTGGACATTAATCAGACATTTTTACAGGGTCACCTTGTAGAGGCTGTCAATATGCGACAACCACCTGTATTTGATGATGTCACTTTACCTACACATATATGCAAGTTGAATAAGGCCATTTCTGAATTAAAACAAGCACCATGTGCTTGGTATCATGCGCTCAAAATATATCTTCTCTCTTTGGGATTTGTGCAATCTCACTCCAATTCTTCTTTATTTATTCTTCACAGTTCTGAATGCACAATTTATATATTCGTGTATATTGATGATATAATTGTAACTGCAAATATTCCCTACAGAGTTCGCCCTATTATTGATACTATTTCAAATAGATTTTCTTTGAAAGACGTGGGTTTTCTTCGTTACTTCCTTGATGTTAAGGTACTGTGACATTCTGATGGTCTTTTCTTGTATCAGTATAAATATATTTTGATGTTACAAGAAGTCAACGTGGACAATTGTAAGAGTGTGGTCATTTCAATGATAGCTTCTACTATTTTTGAACCTTCTTCTGAAGATGTTTTAGTTGATGGTTCTCTTTATTGTCGCAGGGCAAGTTACACTAATTGGCATTTACTCGTTCAGACATTGCAATTTTTGTCAATCGTCTTTCTTAGGCTATGCACCAACCTACCAAGTCTAATTGGGTGGCTCTTAAATGCATTCAATGGTATCTTCGACATACTACTTGCTACTTTCGCCCTTCAAATACCTCGTCATATTGATCATCGTTTAATTTCATACTCTGACTTTGATTGGGCTGGTAATTCAACTGATCGCACATCTACTACTGAGTTCGTTGTCTACCTAGGCTCTACTCCTATTTTTTGGTCTTAAAAAAATAACGTTATTTTTTACGTTTTTCTACCGAAGCAGAATATCGTGTCGTTGCTGCAACAGTCTCTGAGTTCTAGTGGCTCGCCAACTTGCTATCTGAATTGCGAGCTCCATTTTCGGGCATTTCGAAAATTTTCAGTGATAATGTTAGTACGACTTATATTTGTGCAAATTCAGTCTTTCATAGTCGAATGAAAGATATTGTTATTGATTTTCATTTTATCCATGAACCAGTTGAGAAAGATATTCCCGAAATTTTACATCCTCATGCCTCGAACTAGGTTGTTGATCTATTAATCAAGTCGTTACCTCAAACTACATTTTATCGTCACTTTCTCAAGTTGTGCGTGGGCGCGTAAATCATTTTACCATTTGAGTTTCAATTATCATTTGAATTTCATGGGGAGTGCATGAATTGCAAAAGCTATATGTATAAGAGTATGACAATTAATTTTGCCGAATTTGATTCTCCTCCATCACTACCAAATTAAATGTTCGAATGGTTTATGATTATAAATTTGAAAAATCAGTTCAAATCTAACCGATTTTTATTTCTATTTAATTTGTATTTTTATAATATAAACATAAATATTTTATAAATGAAAAATACTTTGTTAATATATAAAAAAAAACTAACCCTATAAAATCGATAGGTTTTGTCAAATTGGGTAATTTGACCCTCCTGATACTAAAGCAATAGCTTAAAACGGTTTATGCAGTAGGATAGTCCCAAAACACAATAAAGCTAGAATTCATTCAATATCTTACACTCCAAGCTTACTATTACTACTAGTACTGAAATTCCATAAGAAAATTAAACTATCAAAGTTCCTAAAAGCAAAGTCCATAATGAACCTCATTCCTACTTAACTCCAACCACAGATTTGAGAAACCCAAGCTTCGCATCAACTTCGTCAAGATCACAAGTGTCCTTCAAGGATGCTGGGGGATCGATTCCGGTGAACAGATACAGAGCTTTCAATTCTTCTATGCATGTTTCCTTCTGTGCTGCTTCATACCCAACTATTGTTCTCAGAGCATTCATCTGCTCCCAAATCTTCTCCTCACCCTGAATTGCCTGCAGTTCATGTTCAAACCATGCTTTAAAAAGATCAAGATAAATGGGCATCGATTAAATTGAAAATGAACCATGACTATTCTAGCAACAAATAAGACCAGTTTGATCAATTGCATTCACATCCTAGAGATCAAAGACTACTTTGTTTCCAATTATTTAGTATCCATATTTACATTATGTAAGTACCTGTGTGTCTAAATGTGAGAACTAAGGAAAAGAAGAAACCAAAGAGGATTTATAACCACCGGAAACATATTATGCAGCATTGGTTTTCTACTGAGATCGAATTTGTATTGACAAGGCAAATTGTTTAATGAAGTCGGTGGAAGGGTTTATATGGGATTTGCTGCCGCATTATATTATTGCTATAGGTAGCCTGACATCTTATTTTTTTCACTCTCTGTGCAAATACTGGAAATTAAGGACAAAATACCCATCCAATAACATACAAAATGCAAATCACATTGCTCTCACAACATCGTTAACCCTAAATTATGTAGGTTTCTCTCTAAACTCTATATATTCAGATGTTGATAAATGCTTAGAAGAGCCTCCAAAAACTTAATGACAGAAAATAAGTCGGCATATAAGTATATAGACCCTATGCACATGCATACCCAGCAAAATGGTTCATAGTCATTAAGAATATTTCCAAACAATAAAATACAAGGGAAAAATATGCTGACCTTATACCTCAATTATTTGGAGTGTGGCTCCTGATCTTAATGAGACTGACATATATATTAAAAGTTACATTGATATGCAACATAAATAATATTTGGCCTAACCTCATTGGATGCAGCATCAATGGCATTTTCTGCAGAAATTCGAATGTCAGCTGCTCCCTCATACTTTGTTGAAACAGGAAGATCTGAAGAATCAGAAGCTTCTTGGTGAACTGAGTAACTTGATGAAGGCTGACTTTCTGCATATGTAGCATTCAATTATAACTATGAGAATCACATTTAACCTTTTGAAAAAAAGCAAAACATGAAACAAGATAAAGCTGAAAAGCAACTATTGCAAAAAGCTACCATCAGTGATCACTTCTGGAGGGGAGCCCAGCAGACTAACTGTACTTGCAATTTCCAACAGGTCACCCCCTTGTTCCTCATCGATTTCTCTTTCATTCACATCCGATAAAACCACATCTTTCTTCTCCTTATTCATTTGATAATTTGGTTCTACGATATCTTCGTTAACATCTTCTACTTCTCCTATGAATGTAACACTTTCGACCGTAAGCCCCTTTGCAATGCTATCATCATGCACTGTTTTACTCACTGTCCCCGTTGATTGAGCTCTTTTCTCAACATCCATTTCCTCTGATTTCTTCCCCTCATCACGGATTTTTTCTACTAATCCCCTTGTCTCCCTTACCAACTCTTCATCCTCTACGATATCAGTAGACTGTGATAAATGGACATCTACCTTTTTCTTCTGAAACAGTGCTTCGTTCTCCATATTTCTGCCACTCTTCTCATCTCCCTCGAACTCAACCACAATATTACAGATCTCCTCTATTGGCTGTTCACTCATACTTCCATCTCTGACATATTCTTCCTCATTAACTTCAATTGTTCCCAGAACCTCCATCTCTTTTGGTTGTTCTTGAGTTAATTTCTCATTCTCTTCAACATCAATGCCCTGAATTAGCTGAACAAGCACATTTTTACCATCAAGTGGTATCTCCTTGTCCTCCTCCTCACTTCCATCTAGGCCACCTAGAGGACCTATAATCTTATCATCCACTGGCTGTTTGGCCGAACTTTCTTCTATAATGGGTTGCTCCTGTTTCCTTCTCGTTGTTCCCACATCCCCATTCGATATTTTTAACTTGACATCAACTTGTTCTTGTTCCCCACCCTGCCTATCTTCTGCTGCATCTAAACTTGTACCCTCTTCTCTGTTCCTTTCTAATGATCCCCTTGAGTTTCCCACCAATTCATCATTCTCTACACCAGCAGCTACATTTTTCATTTCGGATGTCTTCTGTTTATCCCCTGGCTGTTCGTTCACACTTCCTTTAATGGAGTGCTCCCCTCCCACTTTTGTGGTTCCCTCACTTTTCGACTTAGTCTTCTTTCTTCGTTTTCTCCGTGCATCCTTTTTCTCAACACTCTGCCTCATCTCTTCTACCAATTCCTTTTCCTCTTCTACATTTTCAGATCCCAGTGGTGCTTCCTTCTGGACATTGCTGCCGCACTTATCGCCCCTCTCGACAACCGCTTCAATACCTGCCGGTGGTTGGTTCTGACTTCCCTCTACAATAGGCTGCTCTACATTCAATCTTGTTATTCCCTTTACTTCCTCGAAACTTTCGGACGGCTTTTCATTCCTATTATCTTCCTCATACCCAGTTTCATCTACTTGTTCAACTGATTCCTTTCCATCATTTTCTCCACAATTTTCCAGATATGCATCTTTTTCCAGAATATTCCCTTTATCCAGTCCCTCATTCCCCTTCGCAACAAATTCGATTCCATCCTCTTTTAACTCGTCTTCACCATCAAACGGCTTACCATATTCCAACAACAATGGGGGAGGTGGGGAAGGCATTGGAAGTAACCTACTCATTAAAGTCTTGGTGCAAGCATAGCTGACCAACAAGACACCATAAGGGACAGAACAGACCAACCCAACAGCAGAAATAGCCATAATCGGAGGAAGAACAAGTGGTGCAGATGATATAACAATTCCTGCCACCAAAAGTTTCCTGCCCAATCTCAGCACCCAACTTAGTTTTCCATCTGCTGATGATTCTTTGATTTCCCATTCCGATTCTGGGTCATCCATCCTAGAATCGCTTCAACAAGCCTTAAAAAAACCAGTTCTTAACTAAACGAAATTGGAAATTACAAAACCCAAAATATAAAACCAGGCAGCTAACCTTGTAGTTTTAGTAAAAACTGTAACTTCGATGTATGCTGCAAAAGAATGGACCAAAAACAGAAAATACAGCGGAACCTAATTAATGTATGGTGAAAATGATTCCGAATTCTGAAACCAATATTAGGATTTAAAGGGGTGAGATGAGAAAGAAAATCATACCTGAGAATGGTGGATAACTGGATATGGATGAAAAGAGTGTTGAAGGCATTGGCATTTGGCAGCACTAGTGGTTTCTTGATTGGATTATGAATGAATGTAACGCATACATACACTGACAAACGAAAAAGAGCAGAGAGTGTTGAGGACAGCACGTGTTGGAAGATGAGAATACCCAAATGTCTCGCATGCAGAGATAAAGTTTCCACTATTCCACGTGTTTGCGCCACCTGGCAATATAACCAACCCTCTGCATGTCTTTAATGTAATCAATAATATTATGCATAAGTGTAATACCCGAATTTTATTCGGTATAGATATATATGTGTATTTTTTTTAAATAAATAAATAATAGGCAATAAATAAGTAAATATGAGATTCAATATTATAAAATAGATCCAAAAATAAACCCAGTTATACCATATAATGTCCATTATACATAAAAGCTCATTTACACTCTCAAAACCTCATTTTTAAATTGTTTCCCGCCCATTTCAATCCATTTACAACCGTTAACAACTCCACAAAAACAAATAACATATGATATCTCTTTTTTCCCACCCAAATATGCATTTCAATGGACACATGGCACTCATTCATTGGTTTGTTTCACTTCACATGGATTGTACTTTCTTGTGACGTTATGAATAATGTCACGATCCATTTACTATGAATACCTACGGTGAGAGAGTGTCAGGCAATTAATTACCAATCACAATAATAAAAAAATAATAAATATAATAAAAAATAATAGAGAGAAACTTACATCGGGGAGCTGAAACTTTACTGGTAAAGGAAGAGACACCAGAGAGCCCAATCCACGTCGTGAAAAGAGACCGAAATTGTACCCTCACAACCAAAAAAGGTATATTCTTTTCCCTCCGATTCTTGCAAAAGACAAGTAAAAAAAATCAGATTACATATAAAGCCGGAACAAAAAATGAGAATGAAATATGAGAACCAAATCGAAGCTCTTATCTTTGTGGTAGTCGGAGTTTTGAGTGATTGGCGAAGTCGAAGAGGGTTAGGGCTTCGGGTAGTTAGATCTAAGTTGGTCAAGGATGGGGGCTCTATTGGACCAGTGTTAGATTTAAAGATTTGGATCGAAAGAGGTAAAATTTTCGATTTTTGAGGTTTCGACTGGTGACCGAAACAAATAAAAAAATAGCGGTATGGGTGGATATATCAGAATATTGGACTCTTTTTTATTCTTCCCTAATTTTGTTGTTTGGTTTTTCTGGAAAAGAAAAAAATGAGCATATTATGTTATGGCGGATCATCGAATTATTGGGTCGAGCTGAATTTGAACTGTTAAGTGTGTAAAAGTACTAAATTTCTACCCTTTTTACTCGTTATTATTGTTAGACTTAGGCTCATTCTAGTTACATTCTTAGTCATTCATGCATATTTGCATTGTTTCCTTTGTGGTTGGGTTTAATTTTATGTTTTAGTTAGTTTTGGTAGAAAGAGGGTATTGCTGGTGGTTATTTTATGCGTGCAGGATTAATTGTCTGGGTAAGCTGGAAGTTACCGAAGCAACTGGAAAAGAAGAAAAGGAAACTACCGACTTTTGTAGGATGAATCTATACAATTCGGATAATCATGAAGGACAAGGATAAATCTTAAAGGATTTGGAGTTCCATTAAAAGGTCAAGGGGAGATGAAATTCCAAGAGAATAAGAGAAGTTTTTTGGAGGATAAATAAATAAAAGAAATTTATCTCTTTTATCTTATTTTAATCCAACTCAAACTCTTCCTTATCCAACAAAGAGGTCGACTAAACCTTACCCTATAAATTGAAGACCTAGCCGCATGCCTTGTGTATGTTCGATTAGAGAGAAAATTCAAGAAAGAGAGCTACATCGACTTCACCTTCTTCTTCCTCTTGTTTCGATTTTGTTTATGTTGAAAACTTTTTGTTTTGAGTTTATTTTGAACCCAACCATGAAGTAAACTATTTTGGCTAGGGTTATTGTGTTGAATGGTTGTGAGAATGATTGAATTTGTTTTAGGTATTTGAATTGCAATTTAGTGTTGAGGTTTGTTCATTCTTGATTCTTAATTTTGTTTACGAGTGAATTAAGGGATGATCTCGTGAATTTATCTATTTATCTAATATCGGAAGAGTTAGATTCAAGAAACGAATGAGCAAGATTTTCATACAAACACATGTTGGTGAAGACTAATTCGACTTAGGGATAAGTTATGAATTTCAACGGCTAAGAAGAGCGCAAGATCGGTTGTTGTTCACCAGTGGTTAACGCAAGAATGTATCACCAAGGCATGCACAATTAACCAGTGTTTTGAATTAGGGATAAGGAGAAACCATTGAAGAACACTTCACCGAACCTTGGAGGAAGTCGCCCAGTTGCCCAGGCAATCCGACTGTTGATAGTTGCCAAGACAATTGTGTTACTTCAGCACCCTTGCATTCAATACTTAGACGATTCATTCGATTATTACACCACGATCCACAATAATCTGACTTTCTCTCTCTCTTATTTGATTACATCTCTCTTTTATTTACTTGCTCTTTTATTTTACTCGTTTAAATCAACTCCTATTATCATTTGTGTTTTTATCTTTTCAGTGTGAGAAATTAGATTCCTGAAGTAGCACCAATCCCTGTGGAGATGATATCTATTCTATACTATAACTTGTGACGTTTACACTTGCACTAATTGCGAAGCACTCAAACATACGCAACAAGTTTTTGGCGTCGTTGCCAGGGATTGACAATAGCGACTTTGTTTTTATTTTCTCGCACCTTTATTTCTTTCTACTTCTACTATTCAGTTTTAAAGGGTAACAAATTTTGGTTTTGCATTGGTGTATGACCAGGGCGAGACCGACAACTCTAGAATATCCCATTGATTTAGAAATTGAATGTACTTTCCAGAGACTCAGACAGAGGCTAAGAGCAGCAATGGTTGACCAACCTGCTATCCGAAACGACAATGTGAATGCCAACTCTAGAATATCCCATTGATTTAGAAATTGAATGTACTTTCCAGAGACTCAGACAGAGGCTAAGAGCAGCAATGGTTGACCAACCTTGTAACGCCCCGGTTTTGGGCTTAGGAGTTTTGGGCGTTGACCGGATGGTCAAAGTGCTGTTCGAATCTTAAGAGGTTAAATTAGGAAAGCCTAGTTCGGGTTGCATTAAAAATATGGAAAAATGTTCTAAAATCATATTTTAATATAATTAAGTGAACTGTGAAATCAATTTTGGAAAATGAGTTTTGGAAGTGTGACATTTTGGCTAGTGACCAAAATGTAATTTTCGCAAGTTTGGTGGCTGTTTTATAAAGGGTTGAAACTTTGAATCTTTAAGGAGCTATTAATCCAAAAGTGGTTTCTCCAGATTTTTCTAAGATATTTTGAGTTATAATCTGATTTTTAAGTATATCAAAAAGGAGGGAAAAGCCATTTGGCTAATTTCTTAACTAACTTCTCAATTTTCTTTCTCTCATTTTCTCTCAACCCAAACACTCCATTTCCAGAGAATTGTTTCTGATTTTCTCACCTAAATCTCTCCTTTCAACTCTCATTTGATTCCAAATCAACATATCTTCAAAACCTCTTCAATTGCTACTTGATTCATTAAGGGTTTTCATTCCAAAAAGTGGAGAAACACAAGTTTGGAGGTAAGAACGTCCTTCTCCTCTAAACTATCAGTTCTTTACTGAAATTCCTAAGTTTTCAATCCTTAATTGATGTTTAATTAAAGGTTTTTAAGTGTTGAAATGGATCTTGGCTTATTATGCAAGATTTTGATGATTTTTGATGATTTTCGTTAGATCTGAGTAATCTGTGATTTGAGAGGTGTTTTTGATGTTAAATGATCTCTAAATTGATAAGGAATTGAGTTTTGATTGATGCAATCCCGGATAGGTTGAGTTTCCTAAGTTTAGCTTGTGTTTCAAGGTAGTTTTTGAGGTGATCTTGGTGATCTGATGTTGCTGGAGGTATAAGGTTGTTAATAGGTTGTTTTTAGATGTTATATGATGTTAATGGAAGTGAGGTTTTGCTGGTTTATGGCTGGGCTTTGTTTAGAAGTGGTTTGGATGCATTTTCGGTTGTGTTTGGTGGCCGAAAATGGAGGTTGGATGAGAGCAGCGAGTTTAGGTGCTTTCATTGAAGCAATTAATGCATGATGATGCATTAATCCTCTGCTTTGATGTGTTGAAACAGGGGAGGCATCTTTAGATCCAAGATTGGTTGATCCGGAAGCTTGATTTGGTGCTTTGGCTTGAAGCAGAGTGGAAATCGGTGAGTGCATTTGTGGAAAATGGATTTTCAGCTTTAAAACAAAGGTTTGAAGGTTTTGGGAGCTTAGTTTAAGTCTAAACAACTTTGCTAAGCTCAAGTGTAAGTTTTCGGATTTTCTCTCTAGTGGTGGCCATGATTTTTGTTCGGATGCAAGATGATGATTTGCATGTTTTAATTACTGTTTTAAAAGCATGTTTTAGCATGGATTTTGCTGATGATGTAAGCCATATGTTGAAGGTAACTCTAGGTAGGAGTACCTTGCTTTTATACATTGAAATAATGTGGTTTGATGCTTTGAAATGCATGATGAAAATGGCTTGATTTAATGCTTTAAAACAGTGGATTAAATGATGAATATGATGTATATTGGCAAGTGATGTTTTGAAAAGATTAGGGTCACTAAGGTGGTTAAAAGTCCTTGAGTGAGCCTTGTTACTTAAGATCATCAAGGTGGTTAAAAGTCCTTGGATGAGTCTTGTTGCGGACACTAAGGTGGTTAAAAGTCCTTAGGTGATCCTTTCCATGGTGTTTAAAAGTCCATGGGGCCAAGGTGTTTAAAAGTCCTTGGGGCCAAGGTGTTTAAAAGTCCTTGGGGTGATTCAAGCATTGGACACAAAGGTGGTTAAAAGTTCTTGTGTGGTCCTTATTCATGGTGTTTAAAAGTCCATGGCCAAGGTGTTTAAAAGTCCTTGGGGCCAAGGTGTTTAAAAGTCCTTGGGAAGTTGATGAACTTGTTTTAAGAAATGAAATGTATCACTTGAGCCAATATGACATGTTAAGAATATTGTGAAGCATGAGATGCTTGTTTTAATTTTTATGTTGAAGCATGAGATTGCTTGTTTAAAGTATGCTTTTGAGCATGTGCAAAGGTTGATTTAAAGCATGTTTTGTAAATGTTTTGAATTGCATTATTGAATGGTTTTTAAGAGCTTTCCTCACTAAGCTTTTGCTTACGCTCTCTTCGTTTTCTTAATTCAATAATGCAGAGCATTAGAGTATCTTGAAGGGCAGCAAAAAGGGCATGAATTCAAGTTCAAGTAAAGCTCAATGTATGGAAGGTTTTTGTTAAACATTTAGCTTTTGGGTGATTTGGCAATGGGGGACCAAAGTGTATGTTTTGGGAGGTGTTTGGAACTCCCTAAGTATGTTGAATGTTGTTTTGAATGCTGGTTTTTGGATTGGATCTTTGCATGCTTGTTTTGGAAGTTTGGTGTTTTGAATAGCTAGCTTGTGTAGGAAGCATGTCTATTGAATTGGGGCTTTTTGCATATGATGTTAGATTGTTGTTTTGATGATTCCTATAAGTCATATATATGTTGAATTGCATGCTGGTAAAGTTTGGTGACATTTGGAGCATGTTTGAATGATCAATTGCATGTTTTGGTTTGCTTGTTTGCTGCAATCTGTGCAGGCGTTTCGGAACAGTGTGCACCGTTTCGGAACGGGTGCCTTACATGAACCCAGGCGTCCGAAACGGTATGCACCGTTTCGAAACGGTTTGGTCTCTGCCAAGGCCATGTTTCGGAACCCGTTTCGGAACGACCCGTGTTTCGGAACAGGGTCTACCTGTTTCGGAACGGTCGACCGTTGGGGACTGACATGGGCAGTTATATGTTTTGAATTGTTTACGTTTTGGTCCTGAATCTTGTTTGTTCAATTGTATGAGCTTGGGAAGTCCTTTTGAGCTGAAATTTCACAGAGAAGCATGAAACCTGATTAATTTCAAGATGGTAACTTTAATTTGGGTTAAGTCCTTTTAATTATCAGAAATTATAATTTGGTCCCTAAAGTTGTAATTTGTTCAATTGGGTCCCTGTTTGATCTCTGATGTTTGTGATCTTTGAGTATGATGTTTGTGAGATCACAATTTGGATTAATGTGCATCTAGACAAGATTAAAAAAAAAAGGGTCGTTAATCAAGGTTGACTTTCGGGTTGACTTTGGTTTTCCCCATGTGACTTTCTTAATTCGGGTCAACCGTCTAGGCCGGGTTAAGGGGGTTACAAACCTGCTATCCGAAACGACAATGTGAATGCCAACGACAATCAGGATGCCGCAACAGGAGGAGGAGTGGTTCTATATGCTCCACCAAACCTTGTACGAAATCGAATCGTTCAAGATTATTTAGTGGGGGATCTTGATAATCTCACTCCAAGAGTTGTCACACCTGATATTGAAGCTCAACATTTCGAATTAAAACCAGTAATGTTAAATATGATCAATACAATAGGTCAATATGGCAGAACAACCACTGAAGATGCCAGACAACATCTCAAATCAATCCTGGAAATATGCAATTCATTCAAGATACAAGGAGTCCCTGTGGATGTTCTAAGACTAAAAGTATTCCCTATTCACTAAGGGATATGGAGAAATCGTGGTTGAATAGTATTCCATCCGGATCTTTTGAATATTTGACGGACTTATGTCGCGATTTCCTTGCTAGATTTAGTTCTACTTTTATGGCTGATAAGTTACGTAATGATATTACTTCTTTTCGGCAGGCAGATGATGAGTCCATGTACGAGGCTTTGGAGTGTTACAAGGAGCTTTTACGCAAATGTCCCATGCACGGATTCCTAAAATGGACACAAGTGACGATGTTCTACAACTCAGTAAACACACCTACAAGGATGATGCTAGATGCCTCGACAAATGGCATACTCCTAGACAAGTCACCAGAAGAAGCAATAGAGATTTTGAACAGGCTTGCCAAGAACGACTATCAGTTCCCAACTACTAGAAGAGGAATCATTAGATAGAATGTCATGATCAATGAGCTCGATTCACCGGAATCTATCCACACAATTCGCAACTCTAACCAACTTGGTTAAGAACATGAATCAACCAAGTAACACACATGAGATCAATGTAGTAGACTCATTTTGTGATTTATGTAACGGTAACCATGATTCTTCTAAGTGTCCGCAGAACCTTGAGTCCAATTTTTATGTTGGAAACTACAACCAGAATAACAATGTGATGTTCAACACATACAATCCATCTTGGAAGAAGCATCATAATTTCTCATGGAGCAATTCGAACAATGCCATTAATTAGAACAATCAGAATGCACAAGCATCGAGATTCCAACAGAACACGCCTCGGCAACAAATGCTACAACAACAATCAACACCATCTAGTTCTTTGGAAAACTCTCGTAATGCTTTCATGTTAAAAATTGATACTTATATGGTTGAGAATAGTAGTTTCATGAAAAGGACTGACGCTTTTATTAACAGGACTGAGATGAGATTTCAAAATCAAGAGGCAACCCTGAAATCATTGGAGACTCAATTAGGGAAGTTTGCCCAAAACCTAAATACAAGACCGTATGGAGGTTTACCCAACGATACTGAGGTCGCAAAGGGAATCAACCATGAGCAATGTAAGGTAATCACCACTCGAAGCGGCCGACAACTTAAAGAAGTCCAAGCTCATGCAACGGAAAATACTCAACTAAAGGAGCAACCCCTAGTCCAAAAAGATGAGTCCAACAACAAAACCTCAGCCAAGCCTGATGAATCAGAGAATCCCCCGGCAAACCCCGATGCCGCGGCAACTGCACATGCCTCAGTAAGCCCTGATGCCTTGGCAATGCCATCAATCAAGTTCCAAACCAACGAAAAGATTGAGGATCTCCAACCTCCACCACCATTCCCCCAGAGGTTGAAACGCCAAAAGCAAGAATACCAGTTCAAGAAGTTCTTCGACATCTTGAAGCAAGTCCACATCAACTTGCCATTGGTTGAAGCAATAGAACAAATGTCGAACTATGCTAAGTTCCTTAAAGAAATAATCTCTAAGAGAACTAGGCTAGGAGAATTTGAAAGCGTTGCTGTGATGGAAGGATGCATGGCCATGTTGCATAACCGAATGCCGCCTAAGGTAAAAGATCATGGCAGTTTCACAATACCTTGTGCAATCATATCACTATGTCGGGAAGGCATTATGCGATCTTGAAGCAAGCATAAATCTTATGCCGAAATCCGTCTTCAAACGATTAGGCATGGGGAAGGCGAGGCCTACAACTGTGATGCTGTAGCTTGCAGATAGATCTTTTGTACATCCAGAGGGAAAAATCGAGGATATACTGGTAAGAGTTGATAAATTTATTTTTCCCGCTGACTTTATTGTTTCAGATTGTGAAGTAGATGAGTTCGCATCTATTATCCTTGGGAGACCATTCATAGCAACGGGAAGGACCTTGATCAATGTCGAAAGAGGAGAACTCACGATGAGGGTGAATGATCAACAAGTCAAACTAAATTTTTTCCAAACCCTCAAGCAAGTCGACGATCCAGAGGAGTGCCAAGTCATCCAAGCCACCACTAAATTTGATTTTAACGTGGAAGAGAATTGCCTCGGCAATCTTATTGCTGAACAAGAAGAACCTGAAGAGTTGAAAAAGCCGATCAGCCAAGAGCTGCACAACAAAGAGCAAGAAGAAAATAACTGGGTAACAAATCGAATAGGTACATACTTTGAACCATTGGATTAATCAGGTAAGGATGGTAAATTCGAGAAACCCTCAATTGAACAACATCATATTTTTGAGTTGAAACCATTGCCAAGGCAATTGAAATATGTTTATTTGGGAACCGAAAACACATTGCTCGTAATTATTTCTTCTAAGCTGCAGCCTGAACAAGAAAAGAGGTTGATTGACATGCTAATGATGCACAAAAAGGCAATTGGGTGGACAATTGCCAACTTGAAGGGAATCAACCCAATGATATGTGTGCACAAAATCCTTTTGGCGGATGATCATAAATCAAAGATTGAGGCACAAAGAAGACTTAACCCTGTTATGAAGGAAGTCATGATGAAAGAAATCATCAAGTGGCTAGATGCCGATATCATTTATCATATCTCTGAGAGTATATGGGTAAGTCTGGTATAATGTCTACCGAAAAGGGGAGGTATAACCGTGGTAAGTAACGAAAACAATGAACTAATCCCAACTAAGACTATGACTGGTTGGAGGGTTTGTATGAATTACTGTAAGTTGAATAAAGCTACTATGAAGGATCACTTTCCTTTGCCATTTATTGATCAAATGCTCGACTGAGTTGTAGGTAAATCTTTTTATTGTTTTCTTGATGGTTACTCATGTTATAATCAAATAGCCATAGCACCAGATGATCAGGCAAAGACCACCTTCACATGCCCACATGGTACATATGCATTTTGAAGGATGTCGTTCAGAATATGCAATGCTCTAGAAACCTTCCAAAGCTGCATTATGGCAATTTTCTCCGACATGGTTGAAGATTTCCTTGAAATCTTCATGGATGATTTCTCGGTATTTGGTGATGATTTTGACAATTGTTTCGGCAATTTGGAGAAAGTGCTAACACGATGTGAAGAGTCCGACCTAGTTCTAAATTGGGAAAATTGCTACTTTATGGTAGATGAAGGTATAGTGTTCAGCCACAAGATCTCCTCCAAAGGAATTAAAGTCGACAAAGACAAGGTGAAAGTGATCGAAAACTTGCTACCACCAAATTCGGTCAAAGGAATATGAAGCTTTCTCGGTCATGCAAGTTTTTATAGAAGGTTTATTTATAATTTTTCTAAAATTTCTAAACCTGTGTAACTTGCTTGAACATGATAAAGTTTTTGATTTTGATGAATCATATGCCACGACATTCAAAAACCTGAAGGAACAACTTACCTCGGCACCCATTGTCATTCCACTTGATTGGTCCCTACCTTTTGAACTCATGTGTGACGCAAGTGATTTTGCGGTAGGTTCTATTTTAGGCCAACGAAAAGGTAACATCTTCCATGTAATATACTATGCTAGTAAAACCCTTAACGGTGCTCAATTGAATTACACCACAACGAAAAAGGAATTACTAGCAGTAGTTTTTGCAATTGACAAATTCCGTTCCTATTTGATTGGTAATAAGGTAATTATCCATACTCATCACTCGACAATTAAGTATTTGATGGCTACAAAAGATGCCAAACCTCGTTTAATTCTTTTGATCTTACTTTTACAAGAGTTTGACATTGAAATTAAGGACATGAAAGGAACGGAGAATCAAGTTGTTGATCACTTGTCAAGGCTGGAAGTTGGCCATCAAGATGATGACACTTGGGAGATCCACAATACATTTCCGAATGAGCAGTTGTTAGTTGCCTCGACAACACCATGATATTTCGATCTAGTTAATTTCATAGTTAGCAATATTATGCCTTATGATCTTACTAATCAAGGAAAAAAACGGTTCCAATATGATTCTAAGCATTATTAGTGCAAGTATACATGTCACAAGTTATAGTATAGAAAGATATCATCTCCACAGAGATTGATGCTACTTCAAGAATCTATCGTCTAGCACTGAAAAGTAAAAACATAAGTAATAGTTTTGGGTTGAATAATTGACTAAACTAAAATAAACGAGTAAATTAAAGAGATAAGTTGACTGAATGCGAGAATAGGTCGGATTATATTGCGTCGTAGTGTGGAATTAGAGTGGAACAATCTCGATTTTGCATGTAAGAGGAAGCTGGATTGCCTTGGTAATGGACAGGATGATTGCCTCGGCAATGGGAAATACGATTGCCTGGGCAATGCACAAAGTGATTGCTTGGGCAATAGGTAAGGCGGTTGCTTGGGCAATGAAAATAGTTATTGCCTGGGCAATTTGGCAACATCCTTCAAGGTTTGGCAAGATGTTCTTCAATGGTTCCTCCTTATCCCTAAGTCGAAACTCTATCAATGTGCAAGCCTTGATAATACGTCCCATCGTGAATCAAGGGTGAACATCAATCGATCTAACGCCTCTCTTAGCCGTTGAAATTCGTACTTATTCCTAAGAGGAATTAGACTTCACCAATTTGGGCAAAAACCATGCTTATTCGTTTCTTGAATCTTACTCTCTCGATATTAGATAAATGGATGCAATCACAATGTAACACCCCGAAAACCGGTGTAGTCGGAATTGGATTCCGACGATCGAAGTATTGGTGTTAAAATATTCGAATATTGTATCTTTGTTGTCTAATTATAGATTATATTGTTAAAGAAATCCTAAATGAACTCATCCTTAGTTAAGACTTCCTTGAAAATGCCTAAAATGATGTTTTTGAGCTAGGCGTTTCGATACAGTCAGACTCGTACCGAAACGACCTAGGTAAGGCATTTCGAAATGAATATAGGGTGTTCCGATACGGTTATAACTGTATTAACTAACTTTTGGACTTTTGCTTAACCATTTCGATACAACTTCATGTGTTTCTGTAAAGTGTCCACAAGTCCTATATTTTATACACATTCCACCTCTTATTATTACTGTTTTAAGCACATTTTAGGCATAAGTAGGTGCATGCATGGCATTTTACAGTATTTCTTTGTTTTACCTTTCTTTTATAGATTATCGTTTATTTGGTAAACAAGAGATATTGTTTTAGTGTATTTTTGTATTTAGGTACTAAAGGCTGAAAGAGGGAACCGAGGAGCTGAGTATTGAAGGCCGAGGAAACAAGCCTAGGAGCTGTATTGATGCAGTTCCAAATGAAAACAGTTACTGCCGAGTAGCTACCGAGTAAAGTTGTTGCCAACCTTGCTGCCCACGACAGCTGACTATGGAGTTGGAAGAATCGGAGTGCGATCTGTAGAGCTAAAAACCCTGAATCTATCGTCGACATCCACTCGATTTTCCGACGTCTGAAGCAGCAGCCAGAGCTACTGAAGCAAAAATCTCAAGGTTACTTGCGGGCTAAGGCAAACGAGATAAAGTCCATGTTCCACGCAAAGAAGTCAGAGTTTAAAGTCATATTAAAGATGGAAAGCTACTTTGGAGGACTTCTATTTTAAGGAGGACTTGACCTAGTCATTAGTCTATAAATACTCATTGTACTCCTAGTTCAAATCATCTTAGGTTTTCTATAGACTTTGCTAGTGTTCTTTGATGTCGTCATGTTCTACACTTCATTTGGGTTAGGGTTATGTTGTAAATTAGTTGTGAAACGATTGTTTTAGGTTTTGAGTTGTTTTCTTTAATAAAATATTCCAAGTTTGCTTAATCTCTGCACTTCATTCTTTTGATTAGTCTACACCAGTCAGTTGAGAGAATCCATTTGTCGGGTACGAAAGTGTAAGGCTCACGAAAGGGTTAAGCACGGTCAGAACATGTTGGGGCGTGACTAACTTGGTTCCTAACCAGTTCACAAGTTTCAGCGGCTAAAAAGGATCACCAACCGAGTTGACTAGCATGTTTTAGGTTTACACTGAGATTGCTAGGTATTGCCTATGTCACGCTAGCTTTCGAGCATCCTTGCCTAGAAATAGAAAGGATCAATGTCGACTATCCCGCCAAACTTGAAGTATCTGCCAGATCTACCGCCAAGACTTATTTCTATTCCACCTGCCGAGACAAAGAAAGTTGTAGGGGTAGTGACCCACTGCGGTTGCGTGACAGGGTCGTAGCCTGCCGCCCGCCATACCCGTCGAGGCAGTATATCGTGGCAACACGAAACAACTTAGTCCTTTTTCAACGCAGTTTTCACACTAAGAAGCAACATAACTTTGCCTCCTCTATCAACCTGATCACTTCCTTTATTATTTGTGCTCTACTTTACGTTACTCTTCTATCCAATAATCACTTCACTTGTGTTTTTATTTTACCATTGTGTATGGTCTACGAAACGAACCAAGATGTCCAATCCTCGTGGGATTCGACATCTTTTATACTATAACTTGGCATGAGTGTGCACTTGCGCTCTCACAAAAAGGGAACACCTACACGCCCTACAGTTTCGAAACGAGTCCCCTGTTTCGAATCTGTTTGAAGGTTTAATTGAAGGAAATGAGGTGGTGATGACTCACTAGATTATTGTTGCCCCTCTCCACGTGGAAATAATCCAAGGGATGACTTATAGTCATCTTTATTGATAAGAAATATAGAATATAGATAATAATATCATAAGCTTACCTTTGGTTGGGGGAAATCTTTTCATTAGCCACAAGGGAGGTGGGTTGGGTTTAGCAAACCCTTAGGTGTAGGAATGCCTCTTATTGTTTTAAGGTTAGGTGGGGAAATGATTAAAGACTATGGTTTTATTAACATGAATGAAAAGAAAAGCTTTCATCTTTGTTTGGCTTCATCGAGATCCATTTCTATCTCTAGCAATTGAATGAACAAGCTCACACCTCCATTGTCATCTTCTCCACCAAGCTCAAACATACACCTCCCTAGTTGAACTTCATAAGCTCAAACACACACCTCCATTGTCATCTTCTCCACCAATTCATAGCTACTGATCGGGTAAGTGGAAGCCCTAAGTTAATAATTGATTCTCTTGATCATTGAATGTCCAATTTCAAGCTTTAAGATAAGCTTTGTTTAATAGCTAATGGCTATTCAAGTATCGATATTGTCATATTGATTCTAATAATCCCTTATTGTTCTTCATAGTTCAAGAAGTGGAAAAGACTAACCCATCGTCTCCATCGAAAGCTAGGAAGAAGGGAATCGCCATCCGAGACCCGTATGAGCTTCGAATTATCGAGGTGAGTGTAGTCAGAGTCTCGGGATTAGGCAAGGAGCCTTATCGAATTCATCGTTATTGATTTCATATGATTTACTAACCATTGAACTAAAAGGAATTTACATAAAGTAATGTTGAAAGCCATATTGGTAAGTTTGGTAAGTATTGTATCTATTCATCGTCCGTAGCATTGCTATCATTGTCATGTAAATTATTGAAGCATTGGCATATAGAATCATTGACGTGTGTTTATTGTTATTGCTTATTGTTATGGTTACATGATTATTGAGATATCGTCATTGAATCATTGACATCGAACTATTGTTATCAAACCTTGGGATCGAAGTATTGGATACAATTGGCATGCCATAGAATTCATGAGCTCAGTGGTACGGAGTTTATACAGTGTAGTGGAGGAATGTGATTTGTGTTGGTCAAAAACGGTGTAGTGGGGGATATTGGACCATGTTTGTTAATTGTTGGTGAAGTGGTGGAATTCTTGTATCCAAATACGGTTGAAATCGATCCAAGGAAGAATGTTGATTATTGATATTGCATTGTCATGATGTTGAGATATTGTCATTGATGATATGGTGATTGAAATTATGTTTAACATGATTAAAGAGCATGCCATGTTTATTCATGCAATTGATATTATGATGATTAATAAGGCATATTCAATGGCATACTTTGTTCATATATTATTATTAGCTTCTGTAAAACCTATATTTGATTTTGATATAATTAAATCTTTAAGGATCATTTCGTAAAACGTAAAATTGTTTTTATAAGTCCCTTAATAAGTTTTAAAACACCAACACTTTGAAACTGATTTATAAAACTCAAACTCAAAATATTTTCTAAGTGTTCCAAGACAAAACCATTGAAAATCGTCCAGGAGTATCGATACAGCACCAAGCGTATCGATACCATTTTACCAAACTTGGTTACTGTCGGAACTCGTATCGATACCCTAAACCCTCGTATCGATACGTCCCTGTGTTAAAATTCAAAGAGTTTGAATATCGTACCGATACGGCAAACCCTCGTATCGATACGACCCTTATAATTTTTGAAAGTTGAGTCGGTTTAAAAATATGACCGTTGGTGTCAGTTGGTTGGTAACCAAACTTTAAAAGTTCCTTGACCCGTATCGATACGCCAAACCCTCGTACCGATACGGTTGTGGACAGTGAGCTAAGTTCAGAAAATAGTATCGATACGACCCTTGCCGTTTCGATACCCCGTACCGATACGCTTACGTGCGTATCGATACCCCTTATTAAATGCACACAACGACTCTTTCTTTTCTGAGACAGGTACCGATACCCCTTCCCGCGTACCGATACCGGTAGCTGCAGAAGTGCATTAATGGTGGTAAGAGAGGGTTCCAACGGCTCCATTTATGTTCCCAACCACCCAAACGGCTAGAAATCAATGAGGAGGTATAAAAGACACATCCAAAAGCTACAGCAACAACTATTGATCTTCAAGCAAACACTTAATCATCAAATCCAAGCAATTGTGCCAAAATTCCTATTTGTCTAGAAATCCCAATTGTAATCTTCATTCATATCTTGTTAAATTGGGTTGAGTGCTTGTATTGGGGCTATCATTTGTATTGAGAGATACCTTATTAGCCTTCAAATTTTCTTTGTTCACTTGTGTGAGGATTGGGTTGATTTTTGGGTAGAAAAATCAACCGAAATTGTAAAGGGTTGCCTCCTTGTCCTAGAAAAGGGGAAGAACGATTTAGTGGAATTGTTGCAAATCCTTAGTGAAGCTAAGGTAGCGGATGCAGAGTTCATTTGGAACTTGAACCACTCTAAATCTCTTGTCCATCATTTTTCAATTTGCAAATTTCCACCACAAAGCTTTAATTTTCCAATTCACCCCCTCTTGGTCAATTTCGATCTTGCGATCCACTCAACAATTGGTATCAGAGCTTAACTCTTTGAGGATTAACAACCACAAGAGGATATCCTGGGAAGAGTGTGATCATCAAAATATCAAGAGATGGCTTCAACCTCCGGTTCCGGCATGTACGAGTCACAATCGACCATAAAGCCTCCCTTCTTCAACGGTGATAACTATTCTTTTTGAAAGAATAGAATGCGTCTATTCATCAAGTCAAATGACTATCTTGTGTGGGATGTCATTGAGGATGGGCCATACATTCCATTGAAGCAAGACGGTGAAGGCAAGATGGTGTTGAAGAAGAAAGCCGAAATGAGTGAAGAGGAGAGGAAAAAGATTCAAGTCAATGATAAAGCTCTCCACATGCTATTTTGTGCTTTCGGTCCGGACATCTACTCGAAGGTCTCATCAATTGAAAGTGCCAAGGAAGTGTTGGACACTCTTGAGACCACTTATGAAGGCACCAATGATGTCAAAGAAACTAAGATTGGACTTCTCAATCTTAGTTATGAAAACTTCAAGATGGAGCCCGATGAGACGGTGTCAAAGATGTTTGATCGATTCTCCACAATTGTCAATGGTCTAAAGGGCTTTGGAGAGATCATACCGGAAGACAAGCTTGTCCGGAAGCTACTCTATTCACTTCCCGAGTCTTGGGATGGGAAGAGAACCGCTATCATCGAAGCAAAGAACTTGAAGACATTGAAGCTTGATGAGCTTGTGGGTTCTCTCCTTACTCATGAGATCATGAAGCAAGGAAGGGAAGATGAGAAGAAGAAAGAAGAGAAAAGGGTAGAGAAGCTTGAGGTTGAGAAGAAGAAGAAGATGGGAATAGCTCTCAAGGCTAAAGCTTCACAACATGATGAGAGCTCATCTTGTGAGGAGGATGAACTTGAAGAATTGGCTATGATAGCCAAACGGTTCTCACACTTCATGAGGTCCAACCGGGGAAGAAAAATCCAAAGGAAGATGGACTTCAAAGGGAAGAACAAAGATGAAGGAAAGGATCCTATCATTTGCTTTGAGTGCAAACAACCCGGCCACATCCGTTCGGAGTGCCCTCAACTCAAGAAGAAGGGCTTTGAGAAGAAGAAAAGACTCAAAGCCAAGCTTGCTACTTGGAGTGATGAGGAGTCATCGGAGGATGGCGAACAAGAAGTGGCTAATCTTTGCCTCATGACACTTGAGGAAGATTCCTCCTTGGTAACCTCTAACTCATCTACTTTAGATTTTTCATATGAAGAGTTAAATGATGCATATGATGAGTTACAAGAGGTATATGATGAATTAGTTGAGAAGTTTAAAAAGTCGGTCATTAAAAACAAGAAAATCATTTTAGAACTAAATGAGAAAAATGACTCACTCACTCAAGCTAATTCAAAATTTGAGAAAAAGATATTAGGATTAAAAGATGAGCTAAAGTTCTTTCAAGATGAAAATGTTGATCTTAATAACCTTTTATCTCAATGTAATAGTGAACACCAAAAGGTGTTGGGTGAGCTAAATGAGCTCAAGAAGTCTTTAAAAAATGTTGGTAGTGCTAAGCATGAAGTAGGAGAATCATCTAGAACACACCAACCTAAGAAAAAGACTAACTACTACAAACAAGGTAGCTATCCTAGACATATTAGAACTAAAAGAATTAGAAGTGTATGGGTTCCTAAGGAACTTGTCAAATCTAATAATATTATTGCTATGTCATCTTGGATTCCTAAGGGAACCAAGGTTTTGGGAGCTAACACTCATGGACCCAAAATGATTTGGGTACCAAAAACCAAAGTTTAATATCTTTGTTTGTAGGGGGAGCATTGCTACAAGGCCAAGGCACAAAGTCAAAACTCATGGTACCTTGATAGTGGATGCTCGAGGTACATGACCGGAGACAAGAGTCGATTCATGGATCTAAAGCCAAAAAGTGGAGGAGTAGTAACTTTTGGTGACAACTCCAAAGGCCACATTAAAGGTATTGGCTCCATAGGTAATCACTCTACTATTCTCATTGAAAATGTCTTATATGTCGATGGTCTTAAACACAATTTATTGAGCATAAGTCAATTGTGTGATAAAGGATTTAATGTTTTATTTGATAAAAATGGATGCAAAATTGTATACATTAAATCAAATAATATTATGCTCATTGGTCATCGCATAGGAAACATATACATGGTGCATTTAGATGACATACATACATCTCATGCATGTTTAGTTGCTCAAAATGAAAATGATGCATGGTTGTGGCATAGGAAGCTAGGACATGCTAGCATAAGTGTTTTGGAAAAACTAGTCTCTGTAAATCTAGTTAGAGTTTTACCCAAAATAAAGTTCTCAAATGATAAAATTTGTGATGCATGCTCAAAAGGTAAACAACATAGGTCTTCCTTTAAATCCATTAATGATGTTTCTACTAGTAGATGTTTACAACTAATTCACATGGATTTATTTGGGCCAATTAGGACTATGAGCTTGGGTGGTAAGTCTTATGCTTTTGTGCTAGTTGATGATTTTTCTAGATTTACTTAGGTTCTCTTTTTAAGTACTAAAGATGAGGCTTTGGAAAAATTCATCACATTTTCAAAACTAACCCAAAATGATCTTGAACTTAGAATTTCACATATTAGAAGTGATCATGGAACCGAGTTTCAAAATTTAGGGTTTGAAGATTTTTTAAATGAAAATGGTATTAGCCATAATTTTTCGGCTCCTCGAACTCCTCAACAAAATGGGGTAGTTGAGAGGAAAAATAGAACTTTACAAGAAATGGCTAGAACTATGCTTTGTGAAAACAATTTACCTAAATATTTTTGGGCGGAAGCCACAAACACCGCTTGTTATATTGTAAATCGAGTAATGATTAGGCCAATTTTAAAGAAAACACCTTATGAGATTTTAAAATCCAAAACGCCTAACATTAGTTATTTTCACCCTTTTGGGTGCAAGTGATTTGTTTTAAATAATGGAAAAGATAACTTAGGTAAATTTGATGCAAAAAGTGATGAAGCCATTTTTATAGGTTACTCTTTAACCTCTAAAGCCTATCGAGTATTTAACAAAAGAACTTTAGTAGTTGAAGAATCTATTCATGTTGTATTCGATGATAACCTCCTTCCTAGGAAGGATTCTTGTGATGATGATGATGTAGGGATCATAAATGCCTTTGATGGAGGTCAAACTTCAAAGGAGGATGAGATTCCAACAAAGGAAGAGGACTCACAAGATCCACCTCTTGAAGCCTTGAAGGACTTGGCCATTGAGGAAAAGGAAGTGAGCTACCCAAGGGAGTTGAACTATGTCAAAGATGGTGAAATCTTGGGTGATCCATCCAAGGGGGTAACCACTCGTTCTTCTCTTAGATTAATGAACCATGTTGCATTTATCTCATGCATAGAGCTTAAGAACATAAAAGAAGCATTGAAAGATGACTTTTGGATTATGGCTATGCAAGAAGACTTAAATCAATTTGAGAGAAGTAATGTATGGACATTAGTTGATAGGCCTAGTAATCAATCTACAATAGGAACTAAATGGGTCTTTAGGAACAAACTAGATGAGAGTGGTAACATTGTGAGAAATAAAGCTAGACTTGTAGCACAAGGTTACACTCAAGAAGAGGGAATAGATTTTGATGAAACCTATGCACCCGTAGCTAGAATGAAAGCCATTAGGATGTTGCTTGCATATGCATGTTATCATAATTTCAAGCCTTTTCAAATGGATGTTAAAAGCGCTTTTTAAATGGTTTTATAAATGAAGAAGTGTATGTGGAACAACCACCGGGTTTTGAAGATTCAAAATTTACAAATCATGTTTTAAAACTTACCAAAGCTCTTTATGGTTTAAAACAAGCTCCTAGAGCTTGGTATGAAAGGCTTTCAAATTTTTTGATTGAAAAAGGATTTGAAAAAGGTAAGGTGGACACTACACTCTTTATAAAAATGTATAAAAATGACATCTTAGTAGTTCAAATTTATGTTGATGATATTATTTTTGGTTCTACTAATGAATGTCATTGTCAAGAGTTTGCTAAGTTAATGCAAGGTGAATTTGAGATGAGCATGATGGGGGAGCTCTCATTCTTTTTGGGACTCCAAATCAAGCAAAAGAAGGATGGCACCTTCATCAACCAAGCAAAATACATAAAGGATATGCTCAAGAAGTTTGGCTTGGAGAATGCAAAGCCTCAAGCCACTCCTATGAGCTCATCTACAAAGCTTGACAAAGATGAAGGAGGTAAGTGTGTTGACTCTAAGCTTTATCGCTCTATGATTGGATCTTTGCTTTACCTTACCGCAAGTAGACCGTATATCTTGTTTAGTGTTTGCTTGTGTGCTAGGTTTCAAGCTAGTCCTAGAGAGTCTCACCTTATAGCCGTTAAGAGAATCTTTAGATACCTTAGAGACACTCCTTGTTTAGGCCTTTGGTATCCTAGAGACTCTACCTTCAACCTTCATGCTTACTCGGATGCGGATTATGGGGGTTGCAAAATTGATAGGAAAAGTACTTCGGGAACTTGCCAATTCTTAGGTAGTATGCTCATATCTTGGTTCTCTAAGAAACAAAATAGTGTAGCCTTATCTACCACCGAAGCCGAGTACATATCCTTAGGGAGTTGTTGTGCTCAAGTCCTTTGGATAAAGCAACAACTCTTAGATTATGGAATTAAAGTTGAAACCATACCCCTAAAATGTGATAACACTAGTGCAATATGTTTAACTAAAAATCCCATCCAACACTCTAGAACCAAACACATAGAAATAAGGCATCATTTCATTAGAGATCATGTCCTTAAGGAAGATGTGGTTATAGAGTACGTAGACACCTTGAATCAATTAGCGGACATATTTACAAAACCCTTAGACAAAGAGCGTTTTTGGTCCCTTAGGAGAGAGTTAGGTCTAGCTAGCCTATCTTGACCTTTTAGGACCTCTTTTGTGCTTAAATATGCTTGATCTTGTGAAATGCCATGTTTGTATGCTTAGACTCCCAATTTCTTCCATGCCTATAGTTAGGGGGAGTATGATTCTGTTAAAATATGCTTAGAACTGCTCATACATCATTTGCATACTCATAGGAGAGTTTAGGTTCGAGCCTTTGGTTGTTCTTTGAACCAAATATGCATTTCTGGGCATACAGTATCGATACTATTCTACGCGTATCGATACTTGTTCTTCATTTCGTTTCCCAGAATTCTCTTCGCTTCACGCGTATCGATACGATTCATACCATATTGATACGGTCGTTTCGATACGGACCCCTCCGTTTCGATACGACTTTTCCAACGGGAATTTTTTCAAAAAGACATCTTTATCCCCGTATCGATACTCCAATGGGCGTATCGATACTCGGCTGCGCTGATGGCTTTAATTAGGCTTTTAATGTATTCAAATTTTACCTAAATTCAATCTTTTGAAAACCTAATCAACCCTAGCCGTTTTTGCCTATAAAAAGGCCCTTCCTCCTTCATATTTTTCACATCTCAACTCAAACCTAAAAGAGTTTTTGAATCAAGCAAGGCTTTGTGCTCTCTTTCTCATCCTTGTGCTAGCTTTCTTCAAATCTTCAAGTTTCTATCAAGGTAATCTCCTTCTTTCTCTTTTTCAATTTTTTTGTTTTAATTTTTTTTAACAAACTTTGTTTTTCTTGAATTTTTTTTAATTTCTCTCAAAAATTTTTAAATTCCTTTTACCTTGATTTTCACTCAAATTGAAAAAATCTCCCTTGCTTACTTTCTATCTTAGATCATGGCACCAAAAGATCCATCGAGGAAGCGACCAAGGACTAATCAAGCCGGTGATTCCTTCACCGGTGGAGAAATTGCTCGTCCAAACTATTCCATCATCTATGATCAATGCTTTCCCGACAATGCGCGTCTCGCTCACTTTCGTCAATATGAGAATTACAAGATCCGTGCCGAAAGGGTAATATCCATTCCTTTTCTCAATTCGGAGCGTTTCAAGTTTGAATACCTCCCCTTGCTTCATCGTTGGAATTTCATGGATTTTATCTCTATTCCGGGTTTTTACTATCGTCTCTTGGTTGTGATTTTCTATGCTAATGCAAGATGTATTAGTCGTAATGGGGAAGTTGTGGCTATTAGCTCTTTTCTTATGGGGAAGAAATTAATCCTTGATGTCAAGTCTATTTGTGATGTCTTTAAGTTGGATGATGAAGGCCTTGATGATGAGCATGGTATAGGGCATGTTCTTAGTGGTTCCGTCACCGCCCTTAATGCTCATGATCGAATCCTACATTTGATGGTGTCGTGGTGGTTTCGTCCTTCCGGAGGGAAATATTCTACCATCCGTCAAGTGGATGATTTTTGGATCCGGTGCTTCCGTGAAGCCAAGCGACCAAATCTAGCTCGTCTCATGTTCGCGGAGATCGTCTATATCGTTCAAAATCGTAACACTCCTCATGTCACCTCCTTCACATACGGTACGGCTTTGAGCTATTTCTTTCTTAAAAAGGATATTGATTGCTCGTATGACTATCCAACTTCTCTCACCGATCCCATTGATGAGCGATCTCTTGCTCGGGCAAAATTCTCTTATGTTAATGGTGAATGGATACGTCTTGCCGAGTTACCACCGGAAGCCGCCGCCATGTTTGAAGAGGCTCAAGCTCCTCAAGCTCCTCAAGCTCCTCAAGTCCAACAACCCAATATGGATGCTCTCATGACCTATCTCAATGAGCAATTTACCAGGTTGCGCACGGACATGAATACTCGTCTCACATCCATGGAAACTACTTTTGACACTAGGATGACGGGTATGGAGAATCACCTTACATCTCTTGAGAGCGGGCACAATTCCTTGAATATTTCTAATGAGCCTTTGGGACTTGATGATGAAGATGATGAAGACGAAGACGACGATGCTTAGACGTTTTCTCTTGTTTGTCATGCATATCATTTAGGATTTTATATTTTTATGCACCTATGTTTTATGATTCTTAGGATTAAGGTTGTTTTAGGATTAAAACCTATGCTTTGATTTCTATTTTACCTTTGTTTGGATTTTAAGTATGTTGCTTTAATGAATAATATCTATGTTGCTTATTATACCTTTGATTTCTTTATGCACTTAATTGTCTCAATGATTTTTTTTTGATCTAACAAAAAGGGGGAGAAGAAACTAGCTCACACTTTAAAATATTTTGATTTTAATTCAAAGGTTACCAAGCTTATATTAAGGGGGAGTTAACTTTGTAAAGGTTTTCAAAAATGTAAAAAATTTTAAGTTTTAGTTTTGTTATATCAAAAAGGGGGAGATTGTAAAACCTATGTTTGATTTTGATATAATTAAATCTTTAAGGATCAATTTGTAAAACTTAAAATTGTTTTTATAAGTCCTTTAATAAGTTTTAAAACACCAACACTTTGAAACTGATTTATAAAACTCAAACTCAAAATATTTTCTAAGTGTTCCAAGACAAAACCATTGAAAATCGTCCAGGAGTATCGATACAGCACCAAGCGTATCGATACCATTTTACCAAACTTGGTTACTGTCGGAACCCGTATCGATACCCTAAACCCTCGTACCGATACGCCCCTGTGTTAAAATTCAAAGAGTTTGAATATCGTACCGATACGGCAAACCCTCGTATCGATACGACCCTTATAATTTTTGAAAGTTGAGTCGGTTTAAAAATATGACCGTTGGTGTCAGTTGGTTGGTAACCAAACTTTAAAAGTTCGTTGACCCGTATCGATACGCCAAACCCTCGTACCGATACGGTTGTGGACAGTGAGCTAATTTTAGAAAATAGTATCGATACGGCCCTTGCCGTTTCGATACCCCGTACCGATACGCTTACGTGCGTATCGATACCCCTTATTAAATGCACACAACGACTCTTTCTTTTCTGAGACAGGTACCAATACCCCTTCCCACGTACCGATACCGGTAGCTGCAGAAGTGCATTAATGGTGGTAAGAGAGGGTTCCAACGGCTCCATTTATGTTCCCAACCACCCAAACGGCTAGAAATCAATGAGGAGGTATAAAAGACACATCCAAAAGCTACAACAACAACTATTGATCTTCAAGCAAACACTTAATCATCAAATCCAAGCAATTGTGCCAAAATTCCTATTTGTCTAGAAATCCCAATTGTAATCTTCATTCATATCTTGTTAAATTGGGTTGAGTGCTTGTATTGGGGCTATCATTTGTATTGAGAGATACCTTATTAGCCTTAAAATTTTCTTTGCTCACTTGTGTGAGAATTGGGTTGATTTTTGGGTAGAAAAATCAACCGAAATTGTAAAGGGTTGCCTCCTTGTCCTTGAAAAGGGGAAGAATGATTTAGTGGAATTGTTGCAAATCCTTAGTGAAGCTAAGGTAGTGGATGTAGAGTTCATTTGGAACTTGAACCACTCTAAATCTCTCGTCCATCATTTTTCAATTTGCAAATTTCCACCACAAATCTTTAATTTTCCAATTCACCCCCCTCTTGGTCAATTTCGATCTTGCGATCCACTCAACAGCTTCCTCACTTAGACTATATAACTCTAATGCATTCATTGTCTATACATTTAAGGTTAAAAGTTATTGTTTCGAGACCAGAGTTAGTTGGCAAAGCGATAGGTCACCTCGGGCCTAAAGTAAAGTATTTTGTCCCTATGAACTCTTAGAATGGTGGCAAAGTAGTTAAAGTAGTTGGTATTGATGTTTTGTCTATATGTATAAAGGCTATGTGTTATATGTGGATAAAATACCTTAAATTACTTGTTAAGTTTGCTTGAAAATGGCTTAATATGTATATTTGGCTTAAAAAGCTGAAAACATAGTAAACATATTCGAATGATGATTAAATTTGGCATGTCAGTAGTTTATAGCATTGAAATTTTGTGTGTAAAGTTTAAATGCTTTTGGACATCGTTTGGTAGGTCAAATCGAATAAAAACCAACAATAATCTGTCATTATAGGTCACACCGTTTCGATACAGGTGATGGCGTATCGATATGGTTAAGCCTATTTGAAACTAAGGAATAGGGTGTATCGAAATAGTCTAGAGCCGTACCGAAACATTTTGCTACTGGAATCCCCTGTTTCGATACGGATCTATAGTGTATCGAAACATGTCAATGTCATGGTCTAATGAGAGTCAACCCGTATCGATACAAGGCTTGCCTGTATCGATACAGTATAAAGGGAAAGTCAACTCATGTTGACGATCATTCACCCGTATCGAAACAACCTTGAGCGTTTCGATACAGAGATAGTTAAGTTGGTTAAGGGTTAATCCTGCAGTTGCATTGTTTACAAAATGGTCACTGAATTTAGGAAGATTAAATTGAATGAGTCAATGAACACCGATTCACATGAAAAATTACAGAGCTGTTAATATTGTATTGAATTTCATTGTGGTGTAGCCAATTGCATCAAAGGATCTCTAATTTAGTAGATTTATAGATTAGTCCCTAAAACTTGTAATAACTATAATTTAGTCCTAAATGATTAAACATTGTTTCATAAGGGATTAATTGGATTAAAATGTATATTGGGAATATATTTTTGCATGACATTGCTTAAGTGTTGATTAAGAAATGAAATTTTATTGCACCGTTCACCGCATTGTTCACCAATAGCACGCTCCGACCCAGTTCTCTACCAGGTCAGGAAGGGGGTGTTACACACAATTTCCTCTCCTGATTCAATTGCAAGCAAAGAAAAACGCCAAGAATAAGAAAACCTTGAACTTAAATTTCATAACAAAAACCTAAACAAAATCCCAAACGTTTTCTCACAACAACTAAACAAAATAACCCTAGCCTAGGATAATTTAGTTCATAATTGGGATTGGAAACAACACACGATTAATTCTCAACAAGAACATCAACCGAACAAGAAAGAAAACTAGAAGAACTTGGGCAGCCTTGGTCTTCAATCGATCTTCAATCTATGCATCTCTCACTCTAGTCGTCTTTCTTCTAATGGACGACTTGGCCTTTTATAGGAGATGGGTAGGTCAAAATCACTCTTGAGGAAGAAGTTAAGTCGAAATTAAAGAAAATAAAAGAAATAAATCTATTTTATTTTATTCTTTTATTCCTCTTAAAACTCTTCCTATTTTCATGGAATTTAATCTCTTTCAACCTCTCTATGAAATTCCAAGCTCCGATTTTCATGTGATTTATCTCAAAAAATTCAGCTCTTTACGCTCTTCAAGTCACCTACCACTTTGCTCTTTTTCTCCCTTGTCGAAAATTGCCCGGGCATTACCTCGACATAGTTCGGCGCGGCAATGATCTGGTAGTGGTCTCTCGGTCATCTTCGCTCGGCCAGGTGCGCTTAGCATCACCCGTCATGGCTCGGTTCTTTTCGATCAGGATCATTCGGTAGGGTTCAGCAATGCATTGCCGCGACAATGAATCTTTTGCCTTGTATATATACAAAACACATACATAGTAGTACCTTTTCCACCAAATAAGCAATTAAAGGTAATCAAGCATGGCAAGGAAGAAAGTAATGCAAATATGCATGAAGGACTAGATATGCAACCTAAATGAGCCTAAGTCTAACAATAATTGAGATGAAAAAGGGTAGAAAATTAGTACTTTTACACACTTAACACACCTCCAAACTCGAACTATTGCTTGTCCTCAAGCAATGCAAACTAACAATTACTTGCCAAGAGTTTAATCAAAAGAGACATGTTTTAGACTTGCCTTCAAACTTCAAAATCGTGATACAAATTAGGGTGGATGATCAGACAACATGAATTTTCCTGGAACCAAACTATAATGCATGTAATCATGTGTGTGCAAAGTTGTGCGCAAGTTGATTTATCAAGAGTCTTATGTGAACAATAGGTCTTTGTCAATTTAATTGCCTGGGCATTTATTAATTCACAACCATGGCGTTTTAGGGCTTCAGCTCATCACAACTACTTTCCTAGGCTTGAAGATAAGATTGGAGCAAACAACGAACCCCCTAGCCTATTGAGTAGAGTCATCCTGTGAAGTCTTTCATTTACTCATGCTAATTTGTCCTTCACTTTTAGTGTTTTCAATTTAAATGGACATGTTATAGCAGCGAAATATCCTAAGCACATGATTTTCATTAATTTGGGTAGAGCCTGTTTCGGGCAACTTTAGCTTGAATCTCAAAATTTTTAAATTTCCCAAAATTTTTACAAAGCATTCATGATAAGCCATCAACAAGCATTAAACCATGCATAAAACCTCATGCATCAACACAAGCATAAAAGGGCCACTTACCTAGTGCATCCTCAAACCACATGGCATCATCATACACAATTTATATTCTCAAAACATGCTTTAAAACAATAGGTAAATGTATTTAAAATCAAGTGCAACCAAAGGCTCATAACTAGAACAACCAAGGGAGAAATTTCGATTTACTTACTTCCGAACTTAATAAAGCATTTCAAGCTCTTATTAACTTTCCAAAACCTTTTCTAAAACGTTTTCACGTTGGAAAACCAAATTCCACTAACCGACTCGCGAAACCATGCCTGCCAACGCGACTACCGATCATCCGGAGCCTCCAAAACCTCCCCAGCCATGCTCTAAAGCATCAAAACACCCATCTAAAACAACCGAAAACTCAATCAATAGACCTCAAACCTCAGCCCAGCCATTACCCAACTCATCCAACACATTCTAAGCATTAATCAACATTCAAAAACAACCTAAAACCATACTTATACCTCCATCAGCTAGAAATCCTCAAGAGCACCTCAAAAACTCACCCAAAACACTCCAAAAACTAAGGATCTCAAGGATTTCAGGAACTATATGATTAAGACTCCACTTCAACACTAAAAACCTTTCAAAACTCATTTAGAAACAATATCAAACCAACCAAATCAATCAATGTCCAAAAATCACCTTTTAAACAAAATTATCACCAAGATTTCAAGAGTTTATTAATCTAACAACAAAACCTCAATCAAAATCAGTATTAAAGAGTCAAATATCTTTGGAATTTCATTAAAGAACTTAGATTCGAGGGATAGCACAAAAATTACCTCCAATCCTTGCTTCTCCTCTAATTGTACAAGATTTGCTTGAAGAAACTTGGAGGAGAATGGAAGAAACCAATGGAGAAATAATAGAAATCAATAGAGGATTTGAGAGAAAAGAAAACATGGAGAGTTGAGAGAAAATGAGAAGTATTTGGCTCGAGTGAAAGAGAGAAATGTAAAGCTCGTCAAAAATTCTATTAAACGATTAACTAACTTTTTAATTAAACATAATATAACATTTAAAACACATGTCTAATTAGTGAAAAGGCATAATTGCCAAGTAGCTCTCTAGAGATTCTAAGATTTTGACTCTTCTTGAAAAACACATTTTTCCAACTTTTAAATCATTACATTTTGGTCACTTCCCAAAATGTACACTTTATAAAACCCATTTTGTAAAAATGATTTGGCCAACCTCTTAAACATCATTTTTGAGGATTTTAGGAATTTTTATCATATTTTTATCCTATCCCGAACCTCGATCCCCTTAAACCACCTTTTAACGGTTCGAACAACCGACATCGGTTACACCGACTCGACTCGCCGAAACATCTAAGCCCAAAACCGAGGCGTTACTACTCTCCCCCACTTAGGAAATTTCGTCCTCGAGATTTTACCTGAAGGAAAAAGATGCGGAAACTACCTCAGTATGTCCGCCTTGTTTTCCCATATGGCCTCCTCAACTCCTCGACGTTGCCACAACACCTTCACAAGCTCTATCATCTTGCCACGAAGAAATTTGCTACTCCAATCCAAAATTCTCATCGGTTCCTCATCATAAGACAAATCCAGATTCAACTCAATTTCTTCAACTGGCATCACATGCGAAGGATCCAATCTATATCTTCGCAACATAGATACATGAAACACATCATGGATCTTTTGCAACTCGGGAGGCAACCTCAACCAATAAGCCACAAGACCAACTCGCTCTACAACCTCATAGGGTCCAATAAACCTGGGACACCTTCTTCCAAGGCGATACCTTAAGGAACACGCGATCACCAACCGCAAACTCAACCTCTTTACGCTTTAAATCCGCGTAAGACTTCTGACGATCTAATGCAGCCTTCAACCGCTCACATATGAGTTTTACCTTCTCTGTTGTTCCCTTGAGCATATCCGGCAAGGAAAGAAACTTTTTCCCTGCCTCAGCCCAACAAAGAGGCGTTCTACACTTTCTCCCATACAAGGCCTCAAACGGTGCCATTTGAATACTTGCATGAAAGCTGTTATTATAGGCAAACTGAACTAGCGGCAGATGCTTCTCCCAAGAACCTTGGAAATCAATCACACAGCATCGCAACATATCCTCAAGCACCTGGATAACTCGTTCCGACTTCCCATTCAACTGAGGATGATATGATGTGCTGAAATTCAACCGCATACCCAACGCCTGATGTAAACATTCCTAGAACCTCGTTGTAAACCTCAGATCTCTATCCGACACTATAGACTTGGGCACACCACGAAAACGCACAATCTCAGCCATATACATCTCAACTAAGTTATCCAACGTATGTGTAGTATGCACAACCAAGAAATGTGCACACTTCGTAAGGCGATCCACAATCACCCACATTGAGTTCTTATTCGATGGTGTCAAAGGCAATCTAGATATGAAATCCATTGTAATCCTCTACCATTTCCACTCCGGTATCCTCAAAAGCTGTAACAAACCGGAAGGAAACTGATGCTCAGCCTTCACTCATTGGCAAACCATACACTTCCGGCACATCCTTCTTCAAACCCACCCAATAGTACTCATCCTTCAAGCCACAATACATTTTAGTACTACCAGGGTGCATAGCAAAAGGACTGCTATGAGCCTCAGTCAAAATAGTGCGCCTCAACTCAACATCTTCCGGCACCAATATCCGACTTTTGAAACATAGAACCCCATCATCATTAAAGCAGAAATCCGTAGTCTTACCATCAGCTATGTCCTGAACATGAGGCACCAACGAATCATCCATCAATTGTTTCTCCTTAATCAACTGAATCAAGAAAGGTTTCACCTATAACTCGGCTATCAAGCCACTATCAAGAGATATACTCAAACGAGCAAACATAGCTCTCATCTCAATAACCACCTTTCTACTAAAAGCTTCGGCGACAACATTAACCTTTCCAGGATGGTACTCAATGGTAAGATTGTAATCCTTAAGCAACTCCAACCATCTTTGTTGCCTAAGATTCAACTCTTTCTGAGACAAAAGGTACTTCAAACTCTTATGGTCGGTGTAAACTACACGCATTTCACCATAAAGGTAATGTCTCTAAATCTTCAAAGAAAAAACCATCACCGTGAGCTCAAGATCATGCGTAGGGTAGTTGCGCTCATGTACCTTCAACGGTCTAGACGCATAAGCCACAACCTTCCCACAATGCACCAACACGCAATCCAAACCAACGTATGATGCATCGCTATAAACCACAAACTCCTTACCCGATTCTGGTTGAATCAAGACAGGAGCTTGCATCAAAGCTTCCTTCAACTTCTCGAAAGCATGTTGTCTAACATCCGTCCACTCAAAATGAACATTCTTTTGCAACAACTTGGTCAAAGGAGCAGCAATCTTAGAAAAACCTTTAACAAACCTTCGGTAGCAACCAGCCAACCCAAGGAAACTACGCACTTCCGTCACTGACTTAGGCGTCTTCCAACTCATCACCGCCTCAACCTTCTGTGGATCAACTCGGATACCTTCGGCCGACACCACATGTCTAGGAAAAACCACTTCTTTGAGCCAAAACTCACACTTGCTCAACTTAGCATAAAGCTGATTTTCCAACAGCACTTGTAACACAATTATCAAGTGCCTATCATGATCCTCCTCGGTACGTAAGTACACAAGAATATCATCGATAAACCCAACCACAAACTGATCCAAAAACTCATAGAACACCCTATTCATCATATCCATGAAAGCAGCCAATGCATTTGTCAATCCAAATAGCATCACCTAGAACTCATAATGGTCGTACCTCATCCGAAAAACTATCTTAGGTACATCCACATCCTTAACCTTAAGTTGATAGTACCCAGACCTCAAGTCTATCTTCAAAAACACCGAAGCACTACAAAATTGATCGAACAAATCATCGATCCTCGGCAAAGGATACTTGTTCTTAATCGTCAACTTGTTTAGTTGCCGATAATCAATGCATATACGCATGGTACCATCCTTTCTCTTCACAAACAAAACCGACGCACCCCAAGGTGAAATACTCCACCTTATGAACCCTCGGTCAAGCAACTCCAGAAGCTGTGCCTTCAACTTCTTCAACTTCTTAGGTGCCATGCGAAAAGGAGAAATGGACACCGGAGTCATATTCTCATACAACTCTATACCAAACTCAACCTCCCGGTTGGGTGGCAACCCTGGCAACTCTTCCGGAAAGACACCTGGAAACTCACATACAACTCGTATGTCTTGCACACGCACTTCCTTCATGACAGGATTCATCACATACGCCAAGAAAGCTTCGCATCCCGATTCCAACACCCGGCTCGCTTCGAGAGCTGGAATTGCGTTAGACAAGAACTTCACGTTCTCACCTACGATTACTACCTCGTAATCATCTGCAAGCTTTAAGGTAACACGCTTAACATCAAAATCCACCACAACTCAATGTTCAACCTACCAGTCCATCCCAAGTATCACATCAAATCCATAAAAAGGCAATTCCATCAAGTCAACAGGGAATACATGACCTTGAACAGGCAATGGGCATCTTTTATACAATTTCCTCGTAACCATAGTCTCACCAAAAGAAATTGTTACTTGCATTCCTACATCTAGTATCTCAACAGGAATATCAAGAAAATGCGCATGTTCACTCAAGATGTATGAATGTGTAAATCCAGAATCAATCAATGCTAACAAAGACAAGGATTGCAAGGTGAAGGTACTTGCAATCACATCGGTGTCGTTGTGTCCCTCGCGATGCGCATACACCCTCGCGGGACCACCTCCCTCTTGCTGAACATTAGCCACATGTGCCACACCTCTCTGACCATCCTCTCTCCACTGAAAGTTACCACGGCCGCGCCCACGACCACTCTTCTGAGCAACAACTGGTGCACGACCCTGACCACCTCCCGCTAACAGGGGACATTCTCGTCTCATATGGTCAGCGGATCCACAGTGCCAACATGAATGAGCTCAAGCCACAGGAGCTTGCACCTCACGAGCCGCACGAGGGGAATCCCTCTCAAGTGCTCCCGTGAACCACAAGTCCAACATGTACCCTGCTCAAACCTTTGCCTGCCGCCCTGAGTCGGTGCACCTCGTCGAAAGTTACCACGCATAGCCACAGGCTGATATCTACAGTCCTGGTTCCTCTTACTCTACCCACCACTCGGGCCAGCATCAACAGCTCTCTTTCCCAAACCAGAACCACCCCCACACGAGGTTAGACCCAAGCTCTGCTCTATATCTTTGGCTCAAGTCTTGAGCACATCAAAGTCCATGTAATCCGTGGCTAGCATGAACGTCTTCACGTACTGTACCAGGAAATACCGAAAATGATCGCATCGATGCCTATCACTCGACATCAGCTCTGGAGCATACTGGCTTAACCATACAAACTGGACCTCGTACTCAGCTGCATTCATACGCCCCTGAACTAGAGACATAAATTCTCTCTTCTTATTATCCAAGTACCTAACTCCAATGTACTTCCTCTTGAAAGAAGACCAGAAGAACGTCCAATCTATCTCTTCCGGCTCCAATGCTGCGATCGTAGTCATCCACCATGTATACGCATCACCATGCAACAACAATAATGCACAGCCCAACTTCTGTGTATCATTGCACCCCATCTGATCCAATATCCGGATCGTACTGGCTAGTCATGCCTCAGGCGCCTCGGGAGATAATCCGTGAAACTCGACTTCTCCCAAATTCCTCAATCGCTCCAGTGGCAAACCTGCTTGCCCAGCATCAGGAACCTGTACATGCACTCTGGCAACAGCAGCCTAAAATGCCCCAATCATCGCCTGCACTACAGGCGTCAAATCTCCCAACACCGGACTAGCATGTCCGTGTTGGCCCTGCTCACCACCCCAGGTGGTGGTGGCGGAGGAGGAGGTAGATTTCCACCAGGTGGAATTTCATTCTCTTGGCTTCGCTGCCCCTCAACAGGAGCTATCGCTCCAGAACGTAACTCACGCCTCGGTCCCATTGTGCTAGTTAACATTTAAACATGAACATAAAACAAGCAAATGACCATACCAGCTCTCAACAAGGATCCCAAGACTTTTAAAACCAATTTAAAATATTTCACTAGGTAATAAGGCAATGGGCATTCCAATTTCCCCCCAAAATAACTTTAAGCATACTACAAGCATACTTCAACCACCGTATGACTCTAGCATCAAGATTCAGCCCAGTCAACATCATAGAAAAATTCACATCCACATTCACTCATCAATTACAACATCACTATCACACAATCAATCATAAGCATGCTTAGACATCCACCATACAAAGCAAATATCATCTCAACACATATCCACATCGCAAATCACTTACCAACAACTTACCATCATCCCAACCTTTGGTAACCTGGCTCTGATACCAACAAATGTAACCCATCGACTCGGCCTGGGCGATAGACCGAACCGAAAGGATCACACGGGGAATTTTGAAGTAAATCAGGAAGGTTTACCACAATAAACCAACTTTTTTTTCTTTTTTTTCTTGTCTAGATGCATCTTAGGTTCCTAAGTGTACGTACACAAGCAGCGGATTCAAAATCAACACAATTGCCAATTAATTAAAACTGATTAAGGATTAAGGACCATTTTGTAAATTTGATAATTTACGAGGGGTTTCACCAAATTCAAGTTACGAATCTTCGATTAGATTCATTACAAACTTCTCAGTGAAATTTCAGCTCAAAAAGACATTTACAACTCATTCAATTGCATGCAAGGAAAACAGGGACCGAAATGCAAGAAACAGAACTCAGGACAATTCAAATACAGATCCAACAGTCGTTGTTTGGAGTTGCTATTGCCTTAACCCACTTTGATGCATAGTCAACGACAAGGAGGATGTAGAGATTCCCACATAAAAACAGAAAAGGTCCCATGAAATCAATTCCCCAGACATCGAATAGTTTGACTTCTAGGATATTTTGTAAGGGGATCTTGTGTTGCCTTGAAATATTGCATGTTCGTTGACAACGATCGCATTGTTTGTAAAATTATTGGGCATCTTAGTAAAGTGTAGGCTAATACAATCCTGATTGCAAGACTTTGGTTGCGGTTTGTGTCCCTCCAAAATGGCCTTCATATGGTGAAGAACGACATTGTTTTAGCACATTTTATTGTTCTTCTTCCGGGACACACATTCTTATAACCTGATCTGCACATTGTTTAAACAAAAGAGGCTCGTCCCGATAATAATGCTTAGCATCATGTCAGAACCGCTTCTTCCCTTGGTGAGTAAGGTTAAAAGGTAATATACCACTAACTAAGAAATTTACAAGATCAACATACCATGGTGTTGTTGAAGCTAGTGCTGCGGCTATTGCCGAGGCAATCCTTTGTGCCATTTCCGGGGCAACGGTTGCCATGGCAATGGTGGTCGAAATTGCCTGGACAATGAGTAGCTGCTCATCCGGGAATGCTTCTTGGATTTCTGTGTTTGCGGTATCATTTTCTCCTTGTTCCAGCCGGGACAAGTGGTCGGAAACTTGATTCTCGGTACCGTTCTTGTCCTTAATTTCAATGTCAAACTCTTGTAAAAGTAAAATTGAACGAATTAAACGAGGTTTGGAATCTTTCTTAGCAAATAGTTACTTAATTATCGAATGGTCAGTATGAATAATTACCTTGGTCCCAATCAGGTATAAACGAAATTTATGAAAAGCGAACACTACGACTATTAACTCTTTCTTGGTAGTGGTGTAGTTCACTTGCGCCTCATTAAGAGTTTTACTAGCATCAGAGGGATGAATGCCATTGGGGTGGCTGTTATTGCCGCTATTACTGCTGTTTCTAGTTCCAGCGGCGGCTGCTCGATCTCCTCTGATGAGGAGGAGTCTGCCATTATGTTGGCTGTGCAGGCTGGGGAGAAATTCAGATGGCGCCTCTCAGGGGAGTCTGCCACTATGTTTGATGGGGTGGCAACTGAGTGATGCGGAGAATGTATAGAAGAGGGCACCTGGTGGTCTGTCTAGCAGGCAGTGGCGGTTGGTGAAGTTCTTTGTGCTCTTGCTGCTGCTACAAGCTCTTAAGGAAAGGGTGGCATGGTGGGCACATCAGCAGGAAATTTTTGCAGGAAATAAACCACCAGGGATTCTTGGGCCTCCCCCCACGTAGTTCATCAAGGCCAACTGCTGTTGTTCTATATTTTTTGTGTGTTTGAGGAGTGTGTGGAGCAGCAGGAGGACTTCTCTGTCTGGGCAACATCAATACTGCTGGGGGCGGCGGGAGTTTCAAACTCTATGGCAAAGGGCTGACTGGGTGTTGCTGGTTCTTTTTCCGCATCCTGCATCATCTGAATGCAGACCTTTTTGGTCCAGCCTTCCTTGGCAGTTGTGAACTCATTTGTGGGCTCTTCCGGGACTCGGAAATTGATGCAGTGACCTGTGATGAGGGATGAGAAGTACAACATGCCTTTCTTCTTCTTGAAGCAGTTGTATATTTTCGTTCAGATGATTTCCCCTACGTTGATCGGCCGGTTCATGAGGATACTATGAATTAAGGCGAGGCGCGACCGATCAACTGTTGAGTTGTGCGATGTGGGCAGTAGGCGCCTTTTCAAAAATGTGTTCCATAACATCGCCTCAGGCAGCAGGTGGCGACACTGGATAGATCCCACATGCTTGCCCCCAACCATGGTGTTTTGGGCTTGCAGATTCTGGCCTTGATCTCCTCATAGTGGGCAGCCGTCAGTGACTGCCTCCATTCTTCATGCGGGTTGTCTTTCATATCAAAGTCGTAATAGCTTTTGATGACAGCAGGATTGAGCTTGACCGCCTCTCCGCGGACATAGACGAATGGCTTTTCTGGACAGGGTTGATGGGAGTAGAATTCCCTGACTATAGTGATGTTCGCTATATCAAGCTGCTGAGCGAACATCTCACATCCCTTGTAGTGGATGGTTCAGAACAAGGCAGGCTCTATACCACGGTCTTCCGTTTGCTTCGTGTAATGGAAGCCTTGTTCCTCCCAAACGGCCTGCTTGGAGAATTGGTTTCTATATCTCTCCTCATCCGCCTTCAAGCAGAACCTTGTATAGATGGGTTTTTGGGTTGATGTTGAGGCCATGTGAACGGTTGTAGTCTAACTGAAAATAGAAATGAATGTTGTGAGAGAGCAGGAGAATTAGATAGAAAATAACAAGAAAGTGGAGGTAGAGTAAAATGAAGTGAGTGAGAGGTGTATATATAGCGGCTGTCGAGAGGTGTCGAGGCGGCATTAAATGTTCAACGGTCTGATTTTCTCGCGCACATTAAAGATTTTTTTGCTCGTTATTTTCAGAGCCGTTGGCGGTCAACTAGCCATTATGCTTTGTTGCGCTAGGTGCTGACTCGGTAGGATGGTGGGGGGCTTCTTGCTGGTCTTCCTTTGTAATCCTGCTCTTTTATTCTTGATCCTAAACGAAAAATAAAAAATGAAATAATTAAATTACTTTTTATAAATAAAATGATGAATATTAATCTAATCCTAAAAAAAATAAACTCTAATCCTAATGAATAAAAAAAATAAAAAAATAAAGTTATGTTGGGAGTGCATTTGGGTGCATCTCCCAGACATAACCACTTCCTGAGGTGGTTTAGCTTTTTCTCCCTTCCAGGGGGGTCCTCCTGTTCTTTCAGATGCTGAGTAATGGGGTCCTTCAATCTTCCCTTAGGCCTGTCGCGGTAGCTGCTGCCCTGGCCTATCTCCATACTATTCTTGGCAGCTCTTTCATATGGGCATTCCTTTCCGTCCTCTGAGGGTTGTAGCACATTCATCCTTATGCTTTGGTCCTCTACCTTTATTGTAAGCTCCCCGAGTTCCACATCTATAAGCGTTCTGCCCCTGGCCAAGAAGGGTCGTTCGAGAATTATGGGGGCTTTCTCATCAGTCTCACAATCCAAGATGAGGAAATCGGCTGGGAGACTTAAGCTGCCCACCTTGACCAATATGTCTTCAATCTTCCCCTCCGGTTGCACGAATGAGTGATCGGCAAGTTTAAGCATGACGGAGGTTGGTTTGGCAGGTCCAATGCCTAGTTTGTCGAAGACGGCCTTAAGCATCAGGTTTATACTTGCTCCCAAGTCACACAGGGCCCTGGTCTCGTGCTTGTTGCCCTGCCTGCATGGTATAACAAAGCTTCTTGGATCCGTCTGCTTGGGCGACAGCTTGTTATGCAGTATAGCCATGCACTCTTCGATGACAACCACTGTCTCAAATTCCCCTATATGTCTCTTCTTAGAAACTATATATCTGAGATACTTGGCCCAATTGGGCATTCTTTGTATAGCTTCTATCAGAGGTATGCTAATATGCACCTGTTTCAGAATATCTAAGAATTTTCTGAATTGGTGCTCATGCTGCTATTTCTTGAGCTTTTGGGGGAATGGTGCTGGCTGGCGGATGGCTTCTATTTGCTCCTTTTTTGAGGGCTTAGTCAGGGGATGATCATCCTTGTCAGTGCTGCTTTCATGTTCTACTGCTGGGGCGGCTGGAGTCGGTGTTGCTGCTGGGGCGACTAATATTGGTACTGCTGGGGCAAGTTTACTTGTCTGTTCCGGCTGAGTTCCTAGTTGTTCTACCATCCTAAGTTCATCCAGCTGCTTCCCACTTCTTTTAGTTATGGCCTTGCAATGTTCAAAAGTGGGCTTGGCTACTTCTGGCGGGCTGTTGGATGATGCTCCCATGGTTCGGCTGTGGTAGATTTCGGTGAACTTCCCAATTTGGGTCTCTAGGTTTTTAATGGCAGCCTCCTGGTTGTTCATCTTCAACTTCGTCCTGTCCATAAAAGACTCAATTTTTCAATAAATTTATTTGTATCAACAATAAATTCACCAATTTGTTTCATAAAGGTATTCAAAGTTGCTTCTAGTGAATTATTGTGTTGTGGCTTCTGAGTCTACTGCCGGGACTGATTCTGCCGGTAGCCTCCCTGTAGTTGTTGTGGATTTATAGTTGTCTTTGGGTTGCTCCATAAGAAGTTTGGATGGTTTCTCCAGTTAGGATTGTATGTGTTCTGGGCTTGCCTGCTATTCCTCTCATATCCTCCCATGTAGTTTGTAGATGCAGTACAGTTGGAGGAATCATGGTTACCTCCGCATTCATCACAAAATGGCTCCACAGACTTGTCTTCATTGGCCTTCCCAGGGGTTTGCACTCTCTGCATCACCAGCTCCGTTAATTGATTTAGGCGGGCGTTAACGGATTTTAAGACTTCCACCTCGTTTGCTGTGGTTGGCCGCCTTGTGCCGCCTCGGCGGGCTGTCGAATATTTATAATCATTTTTGGCGGCTATGATCACCAGCCGCAGTGCTTTCTCTAGAGGTCTGTCTAAGATAATCCCATTGACCGAAGCATCTATCATCATCTGCATTGGGTAGTTCACCCCATTGTAGAATATAGATACCTGTGTCCAAGCCGCTAGGCCATGCAGCTGGCAGTTATTTAGCGTTTGTTGGTACCGCTCCCATGCCTCTTACATTGGCTCATCATCTCCTTGTCTAAAGGCTGTAATCTCATTCCGCAGCCTATCAATGACATTGGACGGAGAGAACCGATCTAGGAAGTCTTTGTAGAGCTCCGCCCATGAACTAAAAGATCTGGCTGGTTGATTCTCTAACCACTGTTTTGCCCTATCCCTTAGTGAATAGGCAAATTGCCTTAGTCGTAGTAATTCCTGGTGTACCCCATGAATCTTGAATGCTCGACAAATGTCCAGGAATCCTCGAAAATGCCGTCAAGCATCTTTTGTGGCAGTCCTTCTGAAATGCCCTAATGTGTTTATCATGTTGAACATGATGGGCTTTAGTTCAAAATGATTTGCCTCTATCTCCGGTTTCGTCAGTATTGGCTCGAACCTTTGGAAGTCCTGTTCAATGTAGTCTCTAGTTGTTCGCCTTTCGGGTGGATCGGGGGGGATCCTACCTCTGTTGTACTTGTGGTCCTCTGGGCGGCAAATCTGGCTGCCCGCCCTTGCCATTGATGGCATCAATTTGGGGTCTTCGTTTACCATGGTCTCTTCCTTTTCTTTGCCTTGTCTTTGTTCTTTAAGGTTTCCTTGAGTTCAGTCTTAATTCGTCTAGTTTCACACTTAAGATCGTCGTAAATAATGAAGTTTCCTTTAGAGTTAGCCCTGGTCATACACTTGCAAAGGACACGGTAAAAAAATTTCGATTAAATAAAAGTAAAAAGTAAATGAAAGGTGCAGAAATTGAAAAACAAAATTCGCTGTTACCAATCCCCGGCAACGTCGCCAAAAACTTTTAGGGCGTGTAGGTGTTCCCTTTTTGTGGGAGCGTAAGTGCACACCCCTGTCAAATTATAGTATATTAGATGTCGAATCCCATGAGGATTGGACAACTTATCTCGTTTCGTACTTCCATCACAATGGTAAAGTAAAACACAAGTGAATGATTGGTTGAGATCGAAGAGTAAATAAAAACACAAATAATAAGAAAGAGGTGAATCATGTTGATAGAGCAGGAAGGGTTATGCTGCCACCTAGTGTGAAAAGTGTGTTGTAATAGGTATGAGTTATCCTTTGCTGCCACGATATGCTGCCTCGGTGGGTACGGCGGGCGACAAACTACAACTCTGTCATGCGGCCGCAGCAGGTCATTGCCACTGTATAGATGTGTACTGTCTCGACAGGAGGGATGGAAAGATTTCCTGGCGGCAACTCTGGCAGATACTCCATGTTCGGCAGGATAGTCGACAATGATCCCTCCTATTTCAAGGTTAGGATGCTCGAGATTGATGACTTAAGGACTAGTGTGGAACCAAGTCAGTCAACTTGGTTAGTAATCCCTTTTAGCCGCTGAAACTTGTGGACTAGTGTGGAACCAAGTTAGTCACGCCTCCCGTTGTGACCGTACTTAACCATTTCCTGAGCTGTTGAGTGTGTAAAAGTTCTATTATTTACCCCTATTTAACCCATATTTCTGCTGCATTCAAGCATAATTCAATGCATTTAGGTTAGATTACATTTAGACAGCACAATTATATTAAAAGGCACAGTTTCTACTGAAATTGGTTGCTTTTGCAGGTTGCTGCTGTAGCAGATGGAGAAGCAGGCGCTGGGCAGGGCGCAACAGAGCTGGAACTGGACGAGCAGTCAAGGAGGACGATGCTGCCATGGTTGTCGTCGTGACAGCAAAGGACGTCATCAGTTTTGAGGAGATGAAGCAAAGTGGGCCTCGACAGAAAGAGAAAATTAAGCCCGTTTGTCGTGGAATACCACTATATTTTTCCAAGCCCTAGATCAGAATGAAGACCAAGCCCAAGGTTCAAGGAGAGAAATCCCAAGCAAGAAGGAAGGACGAGTTAAAGCTATATTCTCTGAAGATTTAGTCTTTATTAGAGTTGTACTTTAATTTAAACTTGTATTCTTCCTATATTAGAAAACTTGGACCCAAAGCCTATATAAAGGCATGTAATTCGACTTAGGAGAGGACATCATCTATCTCTAGCCTTCTTCCCAAAACCCTAGCCGTTTTCCTCCTCTGAACATGTTCTAAACTCCCCTTAGGGCCACAGGTTGATTTGTAAAGTAGTTGCAAGGGTTGCTTTTGTTTTAGGAATTTTCAGTTCAATAAAATAAACTTACAAGTTCTCTTATTCTGGTTATTAACATCTTGCAAGAGTATCGGGAGAGCATTGCGAGGTTATCTATTTACTTAATATCGGGAGAGTTAAGTATACGAAAGGAATAAGTGCGAGTTCTCTAGTTTATAGTTGAACTATCTCGGACCTAGGGATAGGATGAGGTTAAGTGGCTAAAGAAGAATTCTTCAACATCGGTGTTCATCCTTCGATTCATGCCGGGAGGTATCATCAAACACGTGTTCATCGACAGACTTGGACCTAGGGATAGGCCAAGGCACAACAGGGATTCCTGCCAAACTTGAAGTACGGAGTTGTGTGTTCGCTGCTGCGACAAGCAACAGACTGCCACCGCCACAGGTGCTGCCGCGACGGGGACATCGACAGAGCAGAGTTTCCTAAAATTAGCAATACTTACACTATTGAGCAATTCAATACCAGCCCATTTTCTCTATCTTGATTTCTTTAATCTTATTTTCCAGTATTCTTTATTATTCTCGTGACAACATCTTAAACTATTCTTTTTACTCTCGTGCAGTAATTCAAGGTGAAGCTATTAGCCCAGTCCCTGTGGAGACGATATATGATACTTCAGTATCACTTTACTACTTGCGTCGTGTACTCTTGCACTACAATTGTGATAGACACTTTTACACGCAATAAGTTTTTGGCGCCGTTGCCGGGGACTGGCAACATAACTTTACCCTATCTTTTACTTCAATCTTTTTATTTTTCTAATTTATTTTGGTTTGTTCAACCTGTGCTTTTCACAAGGTTTCTTGTTTATGCGCAGATCCAGACGAGGAGAGGAACCTGAGTATCCATTAGATCCTGAAATAGAACGTTCGTTCAATCTTAGGAACTGACTTCGCAACGTACTAGCCAGAAACAAATACCTTGAAGAACAGTTAGAAGCAATGAACAACCAAGGGAATCCCCAGGATAATAACAATCCTGTCGGAGATGGAGAGATCATTCCTCCTGTCGGTGACCCTCCTGTCGTAGCCGCACGATGGTCATGCCAAGACTACATGCTGAATGATCATGTAGAACTAGAAACCACGCTGCTGGATGTAGATGTTGACAACTTTGAGCTAAAACCTGTTATGTTCAGCACGATCAACAACACCGGTCAATTTAGTGGTGTTGCTACAGAGGATGCTAGGGAGCATTTGAATACGTTCTAGGAAATCTGCGGTTCGTTTAGACTACCATGAGTTAATCCGGAGATACTGAGGCTTCGGTTATTTCCCCATTCATTGAGGGACAGGGCAAAAACTTGATGGAATAAACTTACGCCGGGTTCAATTAGAACTTGGGCAGATTTAACTCATGAATTCTTATCTCATTTTAATCCTTCACACTTATTTGAGCGATTACGTAACGAAATTGCTACTTTTCAATAGGAAGATGACGAGCCAATGCACGAGGCCTGGGACAGATTTACCACTCTTCTAAGGAACTGCCGAATGCATGGATTCCCCGTTTGGAACCAGATAACAAAGTTTTATAATGCTACCAATTTACAAACTCGTATTAGAATTGATTCAGCAGCAAACAAATTATTGCTGGACAAAGACCCAGATGAGGCGATGGCAGTATTGAAAAATCTGGCGAAGAATGAGGAGCAGTTCCCGACAGAAAGAAGAGGGGGTAAACGGGTAAAAGGATTATGAGGCCGACAACACAATGAAATCACAGGTGGCATATCTCACTGAGGCAATGAAGAAGCTTTTAAACGATGATTCATTGCCTGTATACGCTGCTGAAGAGGTATGCGAAATTTGTGACGGAAATCACAGTTCGGAGGAATGTCCAATATAGTTAGAAGAGGAAAAGTATGTTGGAAAATACAATAAGCAGAATTATAACTCCAACAACTACAATCCCAGCTGGAGAAAGGATCCCAAGTTCTATTGGAGTAATCCTAATAATGCTCTGAATCCTCAAGTACACAATAATCAGTATCAGGGAGGACCTAGTTGCTGACTTGGCAGCAACCGCAGCACCAACAGCAACAACCACCAGCTGCCACAAACAGTATACTGGAACAGACTCTGGCTACATTTATGTCTCAAACAGGAACTTACATTGAGAACATGAATCACTTTGTCAAGAAGACGAAGACATTCATGGATAAAACAGAGATGTGGATGACAAATCATGAAGCTACTCTGAAATCGTTGGAGACACAGATGGGTCAGGTTTCCCAGCATATCAAACCAAGGTAGAATGGAGGATTTCCTAGCAATACTGAAAATGCTAGACAACCCACACATGAGGAGTGTAAAGCATAACTACTAGGAGTGGGAAGAAACTACCAGGGCCAGAGAAGGAAGCTGAATCAGTTAAACCAGCCTTGGAGTCACCTGCCGAGGAAGTTTCCCCGACAGGTAACAAACAGTCTACTGCCGATGAGCCTGTTACGATAGCAGAAGGGACATAGGAGAAAGATGATGAACCCAAACCTCCTCATATCCGTATGCAATGGGAAGGACGTATTGCTGATTATCATTTTCCTCAACGGTTACAGAAATTGAAACAAGAATCACAACTTAAAAAGATTTATGATATTTTTAAGTAGGTTCACATCAACATTCCACTGTTAGATGCTGTTAGGGAGATGCCCGGTTATGCCAAATTTCTCAAGGATGCCATGTCAAAGAAATTTAGACTTGGGGAATTTGAAACGGTTAAGATAACAGAAGGATGCATGAGTATTCTGCACAAGCATCCACCCTAGAAGAAGAAGGATCCTAGGAGCTTCATCATATCGTGTGTAATCGGAGACAAATACGTGGGTAAGGTACTTTGTGATCTTGGTGCTAGTATAAATTTAATGCCCAAATCTGTTTTTCAGAAATTAGGTATTTGAAAAGCTCGGCCCACAACAGTATTTCTGCAGTTGGCAGACTGCTCTTACGTTCATCTAGAAGGAAAAAATTGAGGATATTCTAGTAAGGGTGGATAAGTTTATTTTTCCTGTTGACTTTCTTGTCTTAAATTGTGAAGCAGATGAAAACGCATCAATCATCCTGGGGTGACCCTTCTTAGCCACAGGAAGATCACTAATTGATGTGGAAAAAGGAAAACTCACCATGAGAGTGAACGGTCAAGAAATAAAGTTGAATGTTCTCCAAGCAATGAAACATGCTGATGTAGAAGAAGAATGCAAGATTATCACTGAAGTTACCCTTGACCAACCCTGCATCAGGTCGGGCTGTCACAACATCAAAATTGGTCACTGCCTCAGCAGCCACTTAGAAGACTGTCATGATAGCACCGACGACAGCAACTCCTCAGAATCTGATACATCTGATACTAAAGATCAGGAGGAGGTAAACTGGATAGGCAATTGTCCAGGTAAGTTATTCGAGCCTTTAAATTATACCTCGAATAACCATGAAATTCAAAAGCCGTCAACTGTTGAGCCCCCTGTTTTTAGAACTTAAGCCCCTGCCAGGGCAGCTAAAATATGCTTTTCTTGGTTTAAATGATACGTTGCTCGTAATCATCTCTTCCAAGTTGATGTAGGAACAGGAACAACAGTTAATAGGGATGATGCAGCAGCACAAAAAGGCTATTGGATGGACGGTAGCTGATATTCAAGGCATTAGTCCGACATCAAATGGGTAAGCCCTGTGCAATGCTATGAAAGAGGTGGTGCAAAAAGAGATAATCAAATGGCTAGATGGTGGAATAATCTACGCCATCTCGGACAGCAAATGGGTAAGCCCTGTGCAATGCGTTCCCAAGAAAGGATGAATGACCGTGGTGACCAACGAAAACAATGAGCTAATCCCAACAAGGACTGTGACCGGTTGGAGGGTTTGTATGTACTATCGGAAGCTTAATAAAGCTACCTGAAAGGACCACTTTCCTTTACCCTTTATTGATTAAATGCTTGATAGACTAGCGGGTAAACCTTATTATTGTTTTCTTGATGGTTATTCAGGTTACAATCAAATAGCTATCGAACCGAATGATCAAGAAAAGATGACATTCACATGCCCTTACGGAACTTACGCTTTTAGGAAAATGCCTTTTGGACTATGCAATGCACCACCCACCTTCCAAAGGTGCATGATGGCAATATTCTCCGATATGGTAGAGGATTTCCTAGAGATCTTTATGGATGATTTTTCAGTCTTTGGAGACAACTTTGAAAGCTGCCTAGGCAACCTACAAAAGGTGCTCGAGAGATGTGAAAAAGCAAACTTGGTTTTGAACTGGAAGAAATGTCACTTCATGGTGGATGAAGGGATAGTCCCTGGCCATAAGATTAGCTACCGTGGCATAGAAGTCGACAGAGCTAAGATATAAGTGATCGAAAAGCTGCCGCCACCCACCACAGTCAAGGGAATCAGAAGCTTCTTAGGACATGCTGGTTTTTATCGGAGGTTCATTGCGAACTTTTCAAAAATCACCAAGCCCCTATGCCATCTTCTGGAGCAGAACCGACCCTTCGACTTTAACGCTGAATGTACTGAAGCATTCAAGGTTCTGACAGAAAAACTGGTAACAACCCCAATAGTACTGCCACCAGACTGGAAACATCCATTTGAGATCAAGTGTGATGCTAGTGACTATGCTGTCGGGGCAGCACTTGGGCAGCGGAGAGACAAACTCTTTCATGTCATATACTATGCCAGCAAAACACTGGACGACACCCAAGTGAACTACGCCACCACAGAAAAGGAATTATTAGCTGTGGTATTCTCCATTGACAAGTTTCGTTCTTATATACTTGGAACGAAAGTCATAGTCCACACAGACCACTCTACATTGAAATATTTGTTCACCAAAAAGGATGTAAAGCCTCGACTGATACGTTGGATTATGCTATTGCAAGAATTTGACCTTGAAATCAAGGACATAAAGGGGACAGAGAATCAAGTGGCAGATCACTTGTCAAGGTTGGAGAAGGGAAAGAGTCTACCGACAGATGAGACAAACATATTGGAGACCTTCCCTGATGAGCAGCTATTTGCTGCCACAGTCACTGCCGCGACAGCCATGGCGGCATGTAAGTCTTCTGAACTCCCCTGGTATGCTGATTTTGTTAATTTTTTAGTTAGCGAAATAATTCCTTCTAACCTTAATTATCAAGCCAGGAAGAGGTTCGAAAATGATGTTAAGCATTATTATTGGGACGAACCTCTTCTTTTCAAAATCTGTGCAGATCATGTTATAAGGAGATGCGTACCACAGGATGAACATGAAGATATACTTCATCACTATCATGCTTCACAATATGGAGGACACCTAGGAGGCAACAAAACTGTTGCCAAGGTTTTGCAGTCTGGATTCTATTGGCCGTCACTGTATAAAGATGCCCAAATATTCTACAAGAGTTGTGACAAGTGTCAACGGACAGGAAACATCTCAAGGAGACACGAGATGCCGCTGCAGAATATTCTTGACGTCGAGATCTTCGACATTTGGGGGATCGATTTTATGGGACCATTCCCATCTTCATGTGGGAATTTATATATCCTCATGGCAGTAGATTATGTGTCCAAGTGGGTTGAAGCTATCGCCACTCAAAAGAATGATGCCAAGACAGTTCAAAGGTTTTTACATAAAAACATCTTTTCCAGATTCGGCTTCCCTAAGGCGATCATCAGTGATGAAGGGAGGCATTTCGACAACAGGGTTATAGCTGCTGCCTTGAAAAAGTATGGTGTCAAGCATCGGATTGCAACAACATATCACCCTCAGACCAATGGACAAGCTGAAATATCCAACGGGGAAGTCAAGAACATTATTGAAAAGATGGTTAAGCCAACTCGGAAAGATTGGTCTTTACACCTTACTGATGCGTTATGGGCTTACATGACAACTTTCAAAACTCCATTGGGAATGTCTCTTTATCGACTGATTTACGGGAAAACATGTCATTTACCTGTCAAGATAGAGCACAAAGCATACTAGGCAATCAAGGCAGTTAATATGGACTTGGAAAAGGCAGGGCAGATAAGTCTACTTGACCTAAACGAAATTGAAGAAATTCGGACAATGGCATTTGACAACGCAAGAATCTGCAAAGATAAAACTAAGAAGCGGCATGACAAGAAGTTGCTGCCACGATAGTTTCGCCCAAGGCAGCTTGTGTTACTTTTTAACTCTAGGTTGAAACTCTTCACAGGGAAGCTGAAATCTAGATGGTCTGGCCCGTTCCAAGTGGTGCAGGTTTTTCCCCATGGTGTTATCACGATTAGATCTTTAAAAAACGGGCACCAATTCAAAGTCAATTGACAACGCTTGAATCATTATTAGAGGACTGAAGCCCCAAAAATGCAGGAAGTGGTTACCTTAGGAGATGCCCCACCTAGCATCCCTAATTTAACCTAAATTTTATTTTTTTAGTTTTATTATTATTTATTATTTATATTTTAAGAAATTAGATTTATTTTATTTTTAAGAAACAATGTTTTTATTTTTATTGTTTTTAGGAAATGAAGGAGACAAGAAGAATCACTTGGAGCCTGTCGTTACAGCTGCCGCGAAAGACGCGGAAAATACAGGCTGTTGACACGCTGTCGTGACAGACACGCTGCAGACACAGAAACGCGTGACAGACGCGTCAGACACGCAAACGCGTAACAGCTGGCCCCGTTATTCGCGCCTGCCGTTATAGTTCCAATGGGCAGCAAACTCTTCTCTATATAAACCCCATTTCACTATTCATTTTTCACTCACTTCTACTCTTCTTACTTGCTTCATCTAGAATTTTTTGCTTTCATTTTTGCTCTCAACCCTTGCAACCATGTCTTCCAGAAACACCCGTAGAAGTGCTGCCTCAAGCTCCACCCCGATAGCATCAACCCCACGATCTTTCTAGATCAGAGACATGTGGGAGGAGAGGGGGTTCATTTACACTTCCAAGAGGGAAATTTTGGCCTGCTGCCATTCATTGCCAGAAAAATCAAGGCCTTGCAGTGGCAGATCTTTGCCGAACAACCCGAGAAGATGAACGTATCTCTGGTTCGAGATTTCTACACTGCCATCAACAGCAGAACGACGACAGTAGTTACCGTGCGAGGGAGGGAAGTGCCATTCGAAGCAGAATACATCAACACCTTGTACGGATTTTACGTAGGCAGCAACGACGACATTCACCAACAATTTCTGAACAGCGTAGACCCTGATGCCTACGATGCTGTCATGGCAGAGCTGACCGATGAAGGAACTCAACGGAACACAAATCGTAAGAACCCGAGGACGGTGAAGAGAACTCAACTCCTCCCGGAAGCTAAATTTTGGAACCCTTTTATCAAAAAGCGCATCATGCCATCCTCTCACAACACCACTGTCGACCAACCCAGGTTAGCCCTCATTCATTCTAGTTTGCATGAGAGGCCTATTAATGTGGGCAGCTTCATCCGCGAAAGTATTCTGGAGTGTGCACACCGGCCGACGAGACCGCTCTACCTTCCTTACCTCATAACAGCCCTCTGTCGCGGCAGATGTAACGACATGCTCTAAAATTTGGGATTTTTGGGCTGATGGAAGGATGTTGGGCTGAATTCACTTCTCCTTTTCTTCTTGTCTCCTTTATTTCCTAAAAACAATAAAAATAAAAACATTATTTCTTAAAAATAAAACAAATCTAATTTCCTAATATATAAATAATAATAAAACTAAAAAAATAAAATTTAGGTTAAATTAGGGATGCCAGGTGGGGCATCTCCTAAGGTAACCACTTCCTGCATTTTTGGGGCTTCAGTCCCCTGATAATGCTTCAAGCACTGTCCATTGACTTTGAATTGGTGCCCGTCTTTTAAAGATCTAATCGTGATAGTGTTGAGTGTGTAAAAGTTCTATTATTTACCCCCTATTTAACCCATATTTCTGCTGCATTCAAGCATAATTCGTTGCATTTAGGCTAGATTATAGTTAGACATCACAATTATATTAAAAGGCATAGTTTCTACTGAAATTGGTTACTTTTGTAGGTTGCTGATGTAACAGATGGAGAGGCAGGCGCTGGGCAATGAAGCAGAAGAGCTGGTACTGGACGAGCAGTCAAGGAGGACGATGCTGCCATGGTTGCCGCCGTGACAACAGAGGACGGCATCATTTTTGAGGAGAAGAAGCAAAGTGGACCTCGACAGAAAGAGAAAATTAAGCCCGTCTGTCGTGGAATACCACTATATTTTTCCTAGCCCTAGATCAGAATGAAGGCCAAGCCCAAGGTTCAAGGAGAGAAATTCCAAGCAAGAAGGAAGGACAGATTAAATCTATATTCTTTGAAGATTTAGTCTTTATTAGATTTGTACTTTAATTTAAACTTGTATTCTTGCTATTTTAGAAAACTTGGACCCAAAGCCTATATAAAGACATGTAATTCGACCTAGGAGAGGAAATAACCTATCTCTAGCCTTCTTCCCAAAATCCTAGCCGTTTTCATCCTCTCATCATGTTCTAAATTCCCCTTAGGGCCACATGTTGATTTTTAAAGTAGTTGCAAGGGTTGCTTTTGTTTTAGGAATTTTCAGTTCAATAAAATAAACTTCAAGTTCTCTTATTCTGGTTATTAACATCTTGCAAGAGTATCGGGAGAGCATTGCGAGGTTATCTATTTACTTAATATCAGGAGAGTTAAGTATACGAAAGGAATAAGTGCGAGTTCTCTAGTTTATAGTTGAACTATCTCGGACCTAGGGATAAGACGAGGTTAAGTGGCTAATGAAGAATTCAACAACATCGGTGTTCATCCTACGATTCACGCCGGGAGGTATCATCAAATACGTGTTCATCGACAGACTTGGACCTAGGGATAGGCCAAGGCACAACAAGGAATCTTGCCAAACTTGAAGTACGGAGTTGAGTGTTTGATGCCGCGACAAGCAACAGACTGTCGCCGCGACAGGTGCTGCCGCGACGGGGACAACAGAGCTGATTTTCCTAAACCTAGCAATACCTACACTATTGAGCAATTCAATACCAGCCCATTCTCTCTATTTTGATTTCTTTAATCTTATTTTCCAGTACTCTTTATTATTCTCGTGACAAAATCTTAATCATTCTTTTACTCTTGAGCAGTAATTCAAGGTGAAGCTATTAGCCCAGTCCCTGTGGAGACGATATTCGATACTTCAGTATCACTTTACTACTTGCGTCGTGTACACTTGCACTACAATTGCGATAGACAGTTTTACACGCAACAAGTTTTTGGCGCCGTTGCCGGGGACTGGCAACATAAATCTACCCTATCTTTTACTGCACTTTTCTTTTTATTTTTATGTTTTACTTTGGTTTGTTCAACTTGTGCTTTTCACAAGGTTTCTTGTTTATGCGCAGATCCAGACGAGGAGAAGAACCTGAGTATCCATTAGATCCTGAAATAGAACGTTCGTTCAATCTTAGGAACCGACTTCGTCACATACTAGCCAGAAACGAATACCTTGAAGAACAATTAGAGGCAATGAACAACCAAGGGAATCCCCAGGATAATAATCCTGCCAGAGATGGAGAGATCATTCCTCTTGTCGGCGACCCTCCAGCCGCTGCCCCACGACGGTCCTGCCGAGACTACATGTTGAATGATCATTTAGAACTAGAAACTACGCTGCCGAATGTAGATGTTAACAACTTCAAGCTGAAACCTGTTATGTTTAGCATGATAAACAACGCCGGTCAGTTTAGTGGTGCTGCTACAGAGGATGCTAGGGAGCATCTTAAAACGTTCCAGGAAATCTGTGGTTTGTTTAGGTTACCAGGAGTTACTCCGGAGATACTGAGGCTCCGGTTATTTCCCCTTTCATTGAGGGACAGAGCAAAGACTTGGAGGAATAAACTTACGCCGGGTTCAATTAGAACTTGGGCAAATCTAACTTGTGAATTCTTATCTCGTTTAAACCTTCACATTTATCTGAGCGATTACGTAACGAAATTGATACTTTTCAACAGGAAGATGACGAGCCAATGCACGAGGCCTGGGACAGATTCACCACTCTTCTAAGGAACTGCCCAATGCATGGATTCCCCGTCTGGAACCAGGTAACCAAGTTTTATAATGCTGCCAATTTACAAACTCGTATTCGAATTGATTCAGCAGCAAACGTATTACTACTGGACAAAGACCCAGATGAGGCAATGCAAGTATTGAAAAATCTGGCTAAGAATGAGGAGCAGTTTGCGACAGCAAGAAGTGGGGGTAAACGAGTCCTGGCTGTTAAGGACTATGAGGCCGACAGCACAATGAAATCACATGTGGCATATCTCACTAAGGCGATGAAAAAGCTCTTGAACGATGATTCACTGCCTGTATACGCTACCGAAGAGGTATGTGAAATTGTGAAGGAAATCACAGTTCGGATGAATGTCCTATACAGTTAGAAGAGGGAAAGTATGTTGGAAACTACAATAAGCAGAATTATAACTCCAACAACTACAATCCCAGCTGGAGAAAGGATCCCAAGTTTTCTTGGAGTAATCCTAATAATGCATTGAATCCTCAAGCATAGAATAATCAGAATCAGGGAGGACCTAGATTGCTGACTCGGCAGCAACCGCAACAACCACCAGCTGCTACGAACAGTATACTGGAACAGACTCTGGCTACGTTTATGTCTCAAACAGGAACTTACATTGAGAACATGAGTCAATTTGTCAAGGAGACAGAGACATTCATGGATAAAACAGAGATGCATATGACAAATCATGAAGCTACTCTGAAATCGTTGGAGACACAGATGGGTCAGGTTTCCCAGCATATCAACCAAAGGCAGAATGGCAGATTTCCTAGCAATACTGAAAACGCTAGGCACCCCACGCATGAGCAGTGTAAAGCCATCACTACTAGGAGTAGGAAGAAACTACCAGGGCCTGAGAAGAAAGCTGAATCAGTTGAACCAGCCTTGGACATACCTGTCGAGGAAGCTGCCCCGACAGGTAACAATCAGCCTGCTGCCGATGAGCCTGTCACGACAGCAGAAGGGATAGAGGAGAAAGATGATGAACCCAAACCCCCTTAGATCCTTATGCAGTGGGAAGGACGAATTGCTGATTATCGTCGCCCACCTCCTTTTCCTCAACGGTTACAGAAATTGAAACAAGAATCATAGCTTAAAAATATTTATGATATTTTTAAGCAGGTTCACATCAACATTCCACTGTTAGATGTCGTTAGGGAGATGCCCGGTTATGCCAAATTTCTCAAGGATGTCGTGTTAAAGAAATCTAGACTTGGGGAATTTGAAACGGTTTAGATGAAAGAAGGATGCATGAGTATTCTACACAAGCATCCACCCTAGAAGAAGAAGGATCCTGGGAGCTTCATCATATCATGTGTAATCGGAGACAAATATGTGGGTAAGGCACTTTGTGATCTTGGTGCTAGCATAAATTTAATGCCAAAATCTTTTTTTCAGAAACTAGGTATTGGAAAAGCTCAGTCCACTACAGTAATTCTGCAGCTGGCACACCGCTCTTACGTTCATCCGAAAGGAAAAATCGAAGATATTCTGGTAAGAGTGGATAAGTTTATTTTTTCTGCTGACTTTCTTGTTTTAGATTGTAAAGTAGACGAAAATGCACCAATCATCCTGGGGCGACCCTTCTTAGCCACGTGAAGATCATTGATTGATGTGGAAAAAGGAGAATTCACCATGAGAGTGAACAATCAAGAAATAAAGTTGAATGTTCTCCAAGCTATGAAGCATGCTAATGCAGAAGAAGGATGCAAGGTTATCACTGAAGTTACCCTTGACCAACCCTGTATCAGGTCGGGCTGTCATGACATCAAAATTGGTCACTACCTCGACAACCACTTAGAAGACTGTCACGACAGCACCGACGACATCAACTCCTTAGAATCTGACACATATGATACTGAAGATCAGGAGGAGGTAAACTGGATAGGTAATCGTCCAGGTAAATTATTCGAGCCTCTAAATTATACCTCGGATAACCATGTAATTCAAAAGCCATCAACTGTTGAACCCCCTGTTTTAGAACTTAAGCCCCTGCCAGGGCGGCTAAAATATGCTTTTCTTGGTTTAAATGATACGTTGCCCGTAATCATCTCTTCCAAGTTGATGCAGGAACATGAACATCAGTTAATAGGGATGCTGCAGCAGCATAAAAAGGCTATTGGATGGACGATAGCTGATGTTCAAGGCATTAGTCTGGCATTATGTATGCATAAAATCCTTTTAGAGGATGATCATAAGCCGACTATTGACGCTAAAAGGCGGCTGAACCATGCGATGAAAGAGGTGGTGCGAAAGGAGATAATCAAATGGCTAGATGCTGGAATAATCTACGCCATCTCGGACAGCAAATGAGTGAGCCCGGTGCAATGTGTTCCCAAGAAAGGAGGAATGACCTTAGTGACAACCGAAAACAATGAGCTAATCCCAACCAGGACTCTGACCGGTTGGAGGGTTTGTATGGACTATCGGAAGCTTAACAAAGCTAGCCGAAAGGACCACTTTCCTTTACCCTTTATTGATCAAATGCTCGATAGATTAGCGGGTAAGCCTTATTATTGTTTTCTTGATGGTTATTCAGGTTACAATCAAATAGCTATTGCACCAGAAGATCAAGAAAAGACAACATTCACATGCCCTTACGAAACTTACGCTTTTAGGAGAATGCCTTTTGGACTATGCAATGCACCAGCCACCTTTCAAAGGTGCATGATGGCAATATTCTCCGATATGGTGGAGGATTTCGTAGAGATCTTTATGGATGATTTTTCAGTCTTTGGAGACAACTTTGAAAGCTGCCTAGGCAACCTACAAAAGGTGCTCGAGAGATGTGAAAAAGCAAACTTAGTTTTGAACTGGGAAAAATGTCACTTTATGGTGGATGAAGGGATAGTCCTTGGCTATAAGATTAGCTGCCGTGACATAGAAGTCGACAGAGCTAAGATAGAAGAAATCGAAAAGCTGTCGTCGCCCACCAATTTCAAGGGAATTAGAAGTTTCTTAGGACATGATGATTTTTATCGGAGTTTCATTGCGAACTTTTCAAAAATCACCAAGCCCCTATGCCATCTTCTGGAGCAGAACCGTCCCTTCGACTTTAACGCTGAATGTACTAAGGCATTCAAGGTTCTGAAAGAAAAACTGGTAACAGCCCCAATAGTACAGCCACCAGATTAGACACATCCATTTTAGATCACGTGTGATGCTAGTGACTATGCTGTCGGGGCAGCACTTGGGTAGCGGAGAGACAAACTTTTTCATGTCATATACTATGCCAGCAAAACACTGAACGACGCCCAAGTGAACTACACCACCACAGAGAAGGAGTTATTAGCTGTGGTATTCTCCATTGACAAGTTTCGTTCTTATATACTTGGAACGAAGGTCATAGTGCACACAGACCACTCTGCATTGAAGTATCTGTTCAAGAAAAAGGATGCAAAGCCTCGACTGTTGCTTGTCGCGGCAGTGAACACACAACTTCGTACTTCAAGTTTGGCAAGAATCTCTGTTGTGCCTTGGCCTATCCCTAGGTCTAAGTGTGTCGATGAACACGTCATTGATGATACCTCCCGGCGTGAATCGAAGGATGAACACCAATGTTGTTGAATTCTTCTTTATCCACTTAACCTCGTCCTATCCCTAGGTCCGAGATAGTTCAACTATAAACTAGAGAACTCGCACTTATTCCTTTCGTATACTTAACTCTCCCAATATTAAGTAAATAGATAACCTCACAATGCTCTCCGGATACTCTTGCACGATGTTAATAACCAGAATAAGAGAACTTGAAGTTTTTTTTATTGAACTGAAAATTCCTAAAACAAAAGCAACCCTTGCAACTACTTTACAAATCGACTCGTGGCCCTAAGGGGAATTTAGAACATGTTTAGAGGAGGAAAATGACTAGGGTTTTGGGAAGAAGGACAGAGATAGATGATGTCCTCTCCTAGGTCGAATTACATGCCTTTATATAGGCTTCGGGTCCAAGTTTTCTAATATAGCAAGAATACAAGTTTAAATTAAAGTACAACTCTAATAAAGACTAAATCTTCAGAGAATATAGCTTTAACTCGTCCTTCCTTCTTGCTTGGAATTTCTCTCCTTGAACCTTGGGCTTGGCCATCATTATGATCTAGGGCTTGGAAAAATATAGTGGTATTACACGACAGACGGGCTTAATTTTCTCTTTCTGTCGAGGCCCACTTTGCTTCTTCTCTTCAAAACGGTTGTCGTCCTTTGCTGTCATGACGGCAACCATGGCAGCATCGTCCTCCTTGACTGTTTGTCCAGTTCCAGCTCTACTGCGTCCTGCCCAGCGTCTGCTTCTCCATCTGCTACAGCAGCAACCTGCAAAAGCAACCAATTTCAGTAGAAACTGTGCCTTTTAATATAATTGTGATGTCCAACTATAATCTAACCTAAATGCAACGACTTATGCTTGAATGCAAAAGAAATATGGGTTAAATAGGGGTAAATAATAGAACTTTTACACACTCAACACACCCCCAAACTCAAGTTTTTGCTTGCCCTCAAGCAATTCAGACCTAAAAGGAAAATAAATATTTTTGTTTTGGGTTAAAACAGTGAACTTTCCCTTACCCTCCATTCGTTCTCTGTTGACGGCAGCACCCTGTCGGATAACTTAGAATTCGTCCGGAATCTTACCATAGTCCTCGTGCAGTGTGTGCATGCTTATGAACAATTATATGCCATGACCTTCTTAGTTTCACTAGAATATTTCAACCTCTAACTTGAATTTTTATGCCAAAGTTTATCTTTTTGAAGGCATTTCTTATGATCCTTTGATTTTTTTGACTCGATTTATGTATTTTTTAAGCTAAAGTTTCACTAGAGCCAGTTTCGGGCACCTCTAGCTAACTTCCTAGAGCCGGTTTCGGGCACCTCTAGGGCTATTGAGTCTCTCTTGCTAAACTTATTTCCTAGAGCTAGTGTTAGGCACCTCTAGGGGCTATTCAAGTGCTAAGCTTCCTATTCTAGTTAACTAGAAGAGTTCTAGGCAGTATAACAATCACAAATGGTGTTTAAGTTTTCAGAACTATAGAAAGGCTCTTAACTGCTCCTAAAACTATCCTAAAGGCACTGCCACAACAGAGCTGTCACGGCAGGTAAGTTCAGTTCAAAGACTTAAGCCAAAATTTTCATTTATTTATTTTTTGGCAAAAAAATTAACTAAGTAAAAGACACAATTTTTAAAACTAAATTAGACTCCATTAATGGAGGGATGCCGCCCCCAAACTCAAGGGTTGCATTGCCCTCAATGCAAATGACAAAATAAAATAAAATAAAAGTACATCACAAAATATACATAAGCAGACAGCAAAATAAGTTAAGAAACTCAAATTTTATTTGTTGTCGTCACTCCTGCTGCTGACTCGGAGCTGGCGGCGGCACGGGCCTTCTGAACTGGCTGGCGAATGGGGGACGCAGATGTGTTCTTCGTTTTGGCCTCCCTCGAAGGTTGAATTCTGGTAGGGGAGATGTGAGGAGGTTTCTCCACAACCTATAAATCCGAACTGCTGTTGCTGTCTGTACTACTGCTGCTGTCACTGCTGCTGCCACCGCCGCTATCTGGCTTGTTTTTGTCTGCCATTCTCTTCTGTCGTTTCACCGGTGTAAACTCTTTGGAGAGATTCCTCTTAACAGAGGGTTCATTGTTGCTTTCCTCCCCAATGGAGGAAGAAGAGAAACCGACAATGAAGGCATCCAACTCTTCCGAGGGCATTCTTCTCTTGGTACCCCGGGCAGATGTATCAGCTGCACGGTTGCTGCTGGCGGCTGTCGTGGCAGGGGTTGGTGTGGATTCTGTAGAGGTGGTCCTTGGTGTGGCAGCAGGTGTTGGGGTATGGGCAGGGGTTGGGACAACAAAAAAATGGGAGGGGAAAGCAAGAAATACGACATCAGGGAAATTTAAAGAAGTTTGGATGAATTGTACCGTAGCTGCGGTGAAATCCCTGATGAAGCTCATAAGACCGAGCTGTTGTTCCCCCATCTTCTGTATAGCAACAAGGATCTGGGAGGAGGAGTCGGTCGGGGCTGCTGCTGCTCTTTGCTGCCTGGCTTCCCTGGCAGCATGTTCAATGTCTGTCAGCTCTGTCGTGTCTGCTGCCGTGGCAGTGGGATCAAAGGACGACAGTAGGGTGGCAACAGTCAACTCCATCAAGCTGAGTATATTCTTATCGGTCCATCCCTTCCCTTGGACTCGTAGATCGGTGGCAGCTTCAGGTACCCCATGGCCGCGGCAGAGGGCTGTGATGAGGTAAGGAAGGTAGAGCGGTCCTGTCGGTCGGTGTGCACACTACAGAATGCTTTCGCAGATGAAGCTGCCCACATTAATAGGCCTCTCATGCAAAATCAAATGAATGAGGGCTAACCTGGGTTGATCGACAGTGGTGTTGTGCGAGGATAGCATGATGCGTTTTTTGATAAAAGCGTTCCACAGTTTAGCTTCTGGGAGGAGTTGAGTTCTCTTCACCGTCCTCGGGTTCTTACGATTTGTGTTGCACTGAGTTACTTCATCAGTCAGCTCTGCCATGACATCATCGTAGGCAACAGGGTCTAGGCTGTTCAGAAATTGCTGGTGACCGTCGTCGTTGCTGCCCACGTAAAATTCGTACAAGGTGTTGATGTATTCTGCTTCGAATGGCACTTTCCTCCCTCGCACGGGAACTGCTATCGTCGTTCTGCTGTTGATGGCAGCGTAGAAATCTCGAACCAGAGATACGTTCATCTCCTCTGGTTGTTCGGCAAAGATCTGCCACTGCAAGGCCTGATTTTTCTAGCAATTAATGGCTGCAGGCCCAAATTTCCCTCCTTGGAAGTGTAAATGAATCCCCTCTCCTCCCACATGTCTCTGATCTGGAAAGATCGTGGGGTTGATGCTGTCGGGGTGGAGCCTGAGGAAGCACTCCTACGGGTGTTTCTAGAAGACATGGTGAAAAATAAATAGTGAAATGGTGTTTATATAGAGAAGAGTTTGCTGCCCATTGGAGCTGTAACGACAGGCATGAATAACTGGGCCAGCTGTTACGCGTTTGCGTGTCTGACGCATCTATCACGCGTTTCCGTGTCTGCTGCGCGTCTGTTACGCGTTTGCGAGTCTGTCGCGATAGCGTGTTGACAGCCTGTATTTTTCACGTCTGTCGCGGCAGCTGTAACGACAGGCTCCAAAATTTGGGCTTTTTGGGTTGATGGAAGGATGTTGGGCTGAATTCACTTCTCCTTTTCTTCTTGTCTCCTTTATTTTCTAAAAACAATAAAATGAGCCAGACCATCTAGATTTCAGCTTCCCTGGGGCATCTCCTAAGGTAACCACTTCCTGCATTTAGGTTAAATTAGGGATGCCAAGTGGGGCATCTCTTAAGGTAACCACTTCCTGCATTTTTGGGGCTTCAATCCCCTGATAATGTTTCAAGCGCTTTCCATTGACTTTGAATTGGTGCCCGTCTTTTAAAGATCTAATCGTGATAGCACCATGGGGAAAAACCCGCACCACTTGGAATGGGCCAGACCATCTAGATTTCAGCTTCCCTGGGAAGAGTTTTAACCTAGAGTTAAAAAGCAACACAAGCTGCCCTTGGCAGAACTGTCGTGGTAGCAACTTCTTGTCATGCCATTTCTTAGTTTTATCTTTGTAGATTCTTGCGTTGTCATAGGCCATTGTCCGGATTTCTTAAATTTCGTTTAGGTTAAGTAGAATTTTCTGCCCTGCCTTTTCCAAGTCCATATTAACTGCCTTGATTGCCCAGTATGCTTTGTGCTCTATCTTGACAGGTAAATGGCATGTTTTCTCGTAAATCAGTCGATAAGGAGACATTCTCAATGGAGTTTTGAAATTTGTCCTGTAAGCTTAACCATCTTTTTAGGAATGTTCTTGACTTCCCTGTTGGATATTTCAGCTTGTCCATTGGTTTGTGGGTGATATGTTGTTGCAATCCAGTGCTTGACACCATACTTTTTCAAGGCAACAACTATAACCCTATTGTCGAAATGCCTCCCTTCATCATTTATGTAAAAACCTTTGAACTGTCTTGGCATCATTCTTTTGAGTGGCGATATCTTCAACCCACTTGGACACATAATCTACTGCTAGGAGGATATATAAATTCCCACATGAAGATGGGTATGGTCCCATAAAATCGATCCCCCAAACGTTGAAGATCTCGACTTCAAGAATTTTCTGCAGCGGCATCATCCTTGAGATGTTTTCTGTTCGTTGACACTTGTCGCAACTCTTGTAGAATATTTGAGCATCTTTATACAGTGACGACAAATAGAATCCGGACTGCAAAACCTTGGCAGTAGTTTTGTTGCCTCCTAGGTGTCCTCCATACTGTGAAGCATGACAGTGATAAGGTATATCTTCCTGTTCATCCTGCGGTACGCATCTCCTTATAACCTGATCTGCACAAATTTTGAAAAGAAGAGGTTCGTCCCAATAATAATGCTTAACATCATTTTGGAACCTCTTCCTGGCTTGATAATTAAGGTCATGAGGAATTATTCCGCTAACAAAAAAATTAACGAAATCAGCATACCAGGGGAGTTCAGAAGACTTACCTGCCGCCATGGCTGTCGCGACAGTGACTGTGGCAGCAAATAGCTGCTCATCAGAGAAGGTCTCCAATATGTTTGTCTCATCTGTCGGTAGACTCTTTCCCTTCTCCAACCTTGACAAGTGATATGCCACTTGATTCTCTGTCCCCTTTTATCCTTGATTTCAAGGTCAAATTCTTGCAGTAGCAGAATCCAACGTATCAGTCGAGGCTTTGCATCCTTTTTCGTGAACATGTACTTCAATGCAGAGTGGTCTGTGTGGACTATGACCTTCGTTCCAAGTATATAAGAACGAAACTTGTCAATGGAGAATACTACAACTAATAATTCATTCTTTGTGGTGGTGTAGTTCACTTGGGCGTCGTTCAGTGTTTTGCTGGCATAGTGTATGACATGAAAAAGTTTGTCTCTCTGCTGCCCAAGTGCTGCCCCGACAGCGTAGTCACTAGCATCACACATGATCTCAAATGGCTGTGTCCAGTCTGGTGGCTGTACTATTGGAGCTGTTACCAGCTTTTCTTTTAGAAACTTCAATGCTTCAGTACATTCAGCGTTAAAGTCGAAGGGTCGGTTCTACTCCAGAAGATGGCATAAAGGCTTGGTGATTTTTGAAAAGTTCGCAACGAACCTCCGATAAAAACCAGCATGTCCTAAGAAACTTCTGATTCCCTTGACTGTGGTGGGTGGCGGCAGCTTTTCGATCACTTCTATCTTAGCTCTGTCGACTTATATGCCACGGTAGATTATCTTATGGCCAATGACTATCCCTTCATCCACCATGAAGTGACATTTTCCTAATTCAAAACCAAGTTTGCTTTTTCACATCTCTCGAGCACCTTTTGTAGGTTGCCTAGGCAGCTTTCAAAGTTGTCTCCAAAGACTGAAAAATCATCCATAAAGATCTCTGGGAAATCCTCCACGATATCGGAGAATATTGCCATCATGCACCTTTGAAAGGTGGCTGGTGCATTGCATAGTCCAAAAGGCATTCTCCTAAAAGGGTAAGTTCCGTAAGGGCATGTGAATATCGTCTTTTCTTTATCTTCCGGTGCGATAGCTATTTGATTGTAACCTGAATAACCATCAAGAAAACAATAATAAGGTTTACACGCTAGTCTATCAAGCATTTGATGAATAAAGGGTAAAGGAAAGTGGTCCTTTCGGGTAGCTTTATTAAGCTTCCGATAGTCCATACAAACCCTCCAACCGGTCACAGTCCTGGTTGGGATTAGCTCATTGTTTTCGTTGGTCACCACGGTCATTCCTCCTTTCTTGTGAACGCATTGCACCGGGCTTACCCATTTGCTGTCCGAGATGGCGTAGATTATTCCAGCATCTAGCCATTTGATTATCTCTTTTCGCACTACCTCTTTCATAGCATGGTTCAGACGCCTTTGTGCGTCAATAGTCGGCTTATGATATGTTTTAGAACTTAAGCCCCTGCCAGGGCAACTAAAATATGCTTTTCTTGGTTTAAATGATATGTTGTCCGTAATCATCTCTTCCAAATTGATGCAGGAACAATAGTTAATAGGAATGTTGTAGCAACACAAAAAGGCTATTGGATGGACGATAGCTGATATTCAATGTATTAGTCCGACATTATGTATGCATAAAATTCTTCTAGAGGATGATCATAAGCCGACTATTGATGCACAAAGGCGTATGAACCATGCTATGAAAGAGGTGGTGCGAAAAGAGATAATCAAATGGCTAGATGCTGGAATAATCTACGCCATCTCGGACAGCAAATGGGTAAGCCCGGTGCATTGCGTTCCCAAGAAAAGAGGAATGACCGTGGTGACCAACGAAAACAATGAGCTTATCCCAACCAGGACTGGGACCGGTTGGAGGGTTTGTATGGACTATCGGAAGCTTAATAAAGCTACCCGAAAGGACCACTTTCCTTTACCCTTTATTGATCAAATGTTTGATAGACTAGCGGGTAAAACTTATTATTGTTTTCTTGATGGTTATTCAGGTTACAATCAAATAGCTATCGCACCGGAAGATCAAGAAAAGACGACATTCACATGCCCTTACGGTACTTACGCTTTTAGGAGAATGCCTTTTGGTCTATGCAATGCACCAACCACCTTTCAAAGGTGCATGATGGCAATATTCTCCGATATGGTGGAGGATTTCCTAGAGATCTTTATGGATGATTTTTCAGTCTTTGGAGACAACTTTGAAAGCTGCCTAGGCAACCTAAAAAAGGTGCTCGAGAGATGTGAAAAAGAAAACTTGGTTTTGAACTGAGAAAAATGTCACTTCATGGTGGATGAAGGGATTGTCCTTGGCCATAAGATTAGCTGTCGTGGCATAGAAGTCGACAGAGCTAAGATAGAAGTAATCGAAAAGCTGTCGCCGCCCACCACAGTCAAGGGAATCAGAAGTTTCTTAGGACATGCTGGTTTTTATCGGAGGTTCATTGCGAACTTTTCAAAAATCACCAAGCACTTATGCCATCTTCTGGAGCAGAATTGTCCCTTCGACTTTAACGCTGAATGTACTGAGGCATTGAAGGTTCTGAAAGAAAAACTGGTAACAGCCCCAATAGTACAACCACCAGATTGGACACAGCCATTTGAGATCATGTGTGATGCTAGTGACTATGCTGTCGGGGCAACACTTGGGCAACGGAGAGACAAACTTTTTCATGTCATATACTATGGCAGCAAAACACTGAACGACGCTCAAGTTAACTACACCACCACAGAGAAGGAGTTATTAGCAGTGGTATTCTCCATTGATAAGTTTCATTCTTATATACTTGGAACGAAGGTCATAGTGCACACAGACCACTCTGCATTGAAGTATCTGTTCACGAAAAAGGATGCAAAGCCTCGACTGATACGTTGGATCCTGCTATTCCAAGAATTCGACCTTGAAATCAAGAACAAAAAGGGGACAGAGAATCAAGTGGCAGATCACTTGTCAATGTTGGAGAAGGGTAAGAGTTTACCGACAGATGAGACAAACATACTAGAGACCTTCCCTGATGAGCAGCTCTTTGCTACCACAATCACTACCGCGACAGCCATAGCGGCAAGTAAGTATTCTGAACTCCCCTGTTATGCAGATTTCGTTAATTTTTTAGTTAGCGGAATAATTCCCCCTGGCCTTAATTATCAAGCCAGGAAGAGGTTTCAAAATGATGTTAACATTATTATTGGGACGGACCACTTCTTTTCAAAATCTGTGCAGATCAGGTTATAATGAGATGCGTACCACAGGATGAGCGGGAAGATATACTTCATCACTGTCATGCTTCACAATATGGAGGACACTTAGGAGGTAAAAAAAAGTGCTGCCAAGGTTCTGCAGTCCGGATTCTATTGGCCGTCACTGTATAAAGATGCTCAAATCTTCTACAAGAGCTGGGACAAGTGCCAACAGACAGGAAACATCTCAAGGAGACACGAGATGCCGCTGCAGAACATTCTTGAAGTCGAGATCTTCGACGTTTGGGGGATTGATTTTATGGGACCATTCCCATCTTCATGTGAAAATTTGTACATCCTCCTGGCAGTAGATTATGTATCTAAGTGGGTTGAAGCTATCACCACTCAAAAGAATGATGCCAAGACAATTGTGACTGTACTTAACCCTTTCCTGAGCCTTGCACTTTCGTTCCAAAACAATAAATTCTCTCAAACGACTGGTGTAGAAAGATTGAAAGAATGAAGAACAATGGATTAAGTAAACTTGGAATATTTTATTGAAGAAATAACTAAAAACCCTAAAACAACCATTTCACTCTAGTTACAACATAACCCTAACCCAATTGGGATTTAGAACATGGCGGCAGAGAAGAGGACAAGTAAAGTCTATAGATAACCTAGGATGATTCAAACTAGAAGTACAATGGGTATTTATAGACTCAAAACTAGGTTAAGTCCTCCTCAAAGTAGAAGTCCTATAAAGTAGCTTTCCTTCTTTAATCTAGCTTTAAATGTTGAATTCTTTGCTTGGAATATGGACTCTTCCTCGTTTGCCTTAGCTCGCAAGTAAGCTTGGGAATTTTTCTTCAGCAGTCGTAGCCGCTGCTATAGACGTCAGAAAATCACATGACCACCAGCGATAGATTCAAGAGTTTTAGCTCTACAGATCGCACTCTGGTTCTCCCAACTTCCATAGTCAGCTGCCGCGGGCAACATGGTCGGTAGCAGCTTTGCTCGACAGGTGCTCGGTAGGTGCTCGAAAATAGCTTACTTTTGTTGGAACTACTTCAATACAGCTCATGGGTTTGCTTCTCAGCGTTGTGTCCTCCGTTCCTTGGTTCCCTCGTTCAACTGTTAGTACCTACAAGCAATAATACATTATACACCAAAACAATATCTCTTGTTCACCAAATGAATGATAAGTTATAAAAGCAAGGTAGAACAATAAAATATTGTAAAATGCTATGCATGAGCCTAATTATGCCTAAAATGAGCTTAAAATAGTAATAATAATAGTTGGAAAGTGCATGAAATATAAGACTTTTGGACACTTTACAATAGTGTTATTGTGATGCGAGTGATACATGTAGTGATATCTGCAATGGGCAATGTGGGTAGTGGCATCCCGGCCGAAGTAAGATAATTGTGAGGGTTGTTTCATCATGTGACTTGATGGGGGTAGTGCCATCAAGGTGTCTGTATATCTGAATTGTGAGTGATATGGGTAGTGCTATCACCAACGAGCAATACATGTAATGGCATCTCGGATCACTTGTAGCCAATATACGAGTTTGTTTATACCATGTTCTTTTTTTAGTTGGTATGATGATTTACACATGCTTTGGTTATTGTTTAATGCTTATGAGAACAAGCATAGTAAGTTGAGGTTTGTTATGCATCGATAATGCATATGTTGCGAATTTGTGGCTTTGAATATTGAGGGTATGGCTTGTGTTGTGGCTCAAGCATGAATTGAGATAAGCGTGTTTTGATGAAACACTTCCTTTGAAATGATTTAAAGAAAGGTTTTGTTTTCATGATCGAATTATATGGTTTTAAAACTGCATTATTATTGCTTGGGTTATGAGCCCCCCTCACTAAGCTTTCTAGCTTACGCTCTCTCTTCCAACAATGCAGATCTTTCAGGAAAGCAAGGGAGCAAGAGAGGTGTCCAAGAGGTTACTCCAAGCTCAAGTATGTTTTTACATCAATAGTATTGTATTAGTAATGGGATAGGACCCTTATGCTTTAGGAGGTTTTATTTTGAGACTCCCTATTTTGAGACATGTTTATGATGCCTTTTTAGATTGTAAAGTACCTTTACATGTTGAAACATGGTTTGGTTTGAAGTTTGACCATTTTGTGGATTGGTTATGCTTAAGTTGCTTTCATCTAGAATCTTTCCATGTTTGTTCTTGCTATGTAGATGTTGTTGTCATGGTTGTTGGGGTTTAGTGGTATGTTTGAGTTGTATGCATGTTTATGTCTTGATTGAGGGTCTTTATGGGTTAAGATTGCAATAAACCAGCAAAATGTGTCATTGCAGGTCGAGCGTATCGATACAGTTGAGCTAGTATCGATACGGGGTACGTGAAATGGCCTTGTGGTATCAAAACGCAAAAGGTCCGTTCTGGTACATTTTGCTACTGGAAACCTTGGTTCCGAAACGCCCCCAAGGGTGTTTCGATACGGGCTAGTGTTTCGAGCCCTTTGAATCTGCTTTGATACGCCCGTATCAGTACAGGGGAACCTATGTCGATACGACCGACTGTTTTGTTAGTTATTGGAATCTTCTAAAGTTCTGTTTTCTTACGTTTTAGTCACTGTTTGTTATGTAACCATTGTAATGATTTCAGATGGTTGTTTTAAGCTGCATTTTGGCATATGGGCATGAAATTTGACTAATTGAACATTGGTAAGCCTAATTTCATGCTAGGTCCCGTTGTATGCTAGATTTGCATTTTGGTCCTTCGTTGTTCAATCGCCTAGTTAATGCTTGTTTTCTACTGCGAGTCCTTTCACATAGGATTTAAATGTGCACCTAGTTTAAAAAAATTAGGGTTGCTAATCGGAGGGAATCCTTTTGGGTTTTCTTCAGTTTTCCTCGTGTGACCTGTTCGGTCCGGCCTGGTGGCTAGGCCGGGCTGAAGGGGTTACATTTGTTGGTATCAAAGCTAGGTTATCGAGCAATGGGAAGGTAAGTGGGGTAAGTCTTGTTCCGTGTGGTTGTTGTTTGCGATGCACAGTGTTTGTGAGCATGTTCATTGGTTTTGTCGTTGCTTGTGTTGTAGATAAAGGCACCCATTTCTATATACTATTATGAAAAAAAAGGTTTTAACTTAAAGGACTTGAGCGTCTTGGACACTTGCTATTGCTGACCCCAATCATTTCTGTATTTTTTTATTTGTTGTTGTTAGATAGCATATCTTTCAAAGATGAGACCGAGGCGTGGTCCTACAGTTGGAAATCCTGGTAATGAAAACGCTGAGAATATGTGAGAGGAAAACTTGCCTCTTCCTCCATCGGGAGGTGGCGAGGCAGATAATGGAGGTGTTAGGCCTCAGGGTGGCCATGGACAGACCAATATGGACATGACTCCCTTGATTCAGGCTATAGCCAAGGCATTTCAGACAACTATAGACGGTATGCATGTTGTGGCACCACCTTAGAGTGTGGGGAGAGGTTTACCCCTTGAGAAACTCCGTAGTTTAGGTGGAGTTGAGTTTTGTGGTTTGTCGGCCGAGGGATCTAAAACTTGGCTTGAGAGTACTGTTCGTATCTTAGGTCAGATGGAGTGCACCGATGCACGAAAGTTGGGTTGTGTTGTGTCACTACCTTAGGGTGATGCTTATGTGTGGTGGACCACTATTACATTCGGTATGCCTGAAGCTGATGTCACTTGGGATTTCTTTTGAACTACCTTCCAAAAGAAGTATCTTGGTCCTAGATACCAAGATGAGAAAAGGAGAGAGTTCATGACTTTAGTTCAGGGTAACATGATCGTATCTGAGTACGAGGTACAGTTTGTTTGGTTGAGTCAGTATGCTTCCGAGTTGGTTCCCACTAAGAGGGAACGACGTGACCGTTTCCGTTATGGTTTGATCAAGGAAGTGAAGACATACATGTTGGCTTCGGATTACACATATTTTGATGTCTTGGTCACCAGGGACAATGACATTGAGTAAAGTTTGGGTTTGACATCTCGAGGCGGTGGGTCTAGTTCGGGGAAAAGACCTACTGAGTGGGATAGAGATCATGCCAAGAGGCACAAGGATATGAGGTACCATCATGATCATAGGCATGGAGGTGGTAACCCAGGGCGTGGCCATCAGGGTCAAGAAACTGCTAATCATTACCTCGAGTGTGCTAAATGTGGAAGATGACATTTCGGTGAGTGTTGGTGTACTTATGGTTCTTGTTGGAACTGTGGATCACAAGCACATCTGAAACGTGATTGTCCACATCTGGCTAGAGATGGACAGGCTCTGGTTCGAGTAATTAAGCATCAGAGAGGCTATGGGCGCAGTCGAGGTAACTTTCAGCGTAGCGGTGATGGTCAGAGAAATGTAGCTCGTGTGCTTGCTATACAACATAAGGGTGGTGGACCAGCTAGAGTGTATGCACTTCGGGAGGGCAGGAATGATACATATGTGATTGTAGGTAACTTCTCATTATAGTCTTTGACTTTGCTTTCTTTGATTGATTCTGGCTCTGCACATTCGTACATTTTGCGTTAGCAAGCAAAGTTGTTGGATATAATGTGTAAGATATTAGATGTGAGAATGAATGTTACAATTTCTTTTGGTGAAACTGTTATGGTTAGGAAAGTATATTGAAGATGTCCTTTGATTATTCAGGGTCATGTGTTTCTAGTTGGTATGATGGAATTGTCGTTTTATGATTTTGATGTGATTTTGGGTATGGATTGGCTTGTAGATCATAAGGCTAAGGTAGATTTTGAGACAAAATGAGTTTCCTTGAGGCTTACAGATGATTATGAGTTAATAGTAGTGGGTGAGAACATTAAGTTCATGTCCAATGTTATTTTAGCTTTAGAGGCTCAGAGGTTGATGGATGTTTGTTGTTAGGCATATTTTGCTTGCATTATGAATCTGACCACGAATGAGGCACGACCGCAAGACATCAAAACTGTTTGTGATTTTCCAGAGGTATTACTAGAAGAGTTTCCTGGTTTTCCTCCTCATAGAGAGGTTGAGTTTGTTATAGAGACTTATATTGTAACACCTCAATTTTGGGCTTGGAAGTTTAGGGTCTGAACCGGACCGATCTGATTTTCGGTTCGAATATAAAAGGTGGTTTTAGGGAAAGCCTAGTTCGGGATGCTTTAAAAATATGGAAAAATATCTAAAAATCCTCTTTTAATATATATAAGAGAGTGGTAAAATCAATTTTACAAAATAAGGTTTGAAAGTGTGACATTTCGAAATAGTGACTAAAATGTAATTTCTGAAAAGTTTAGTGGTGACTGTTTTGTAAGGATTGAAACTTTGAATCTATAAGGAGCTAATTTACCCAAGATTGATTTCTCCAGATTTTTCTTAGATTTTAATGATTCATTTAATGTATAATTAATTAAAGGAAAAGAGGGAAACCATATTTTAGCTTTTCATAACTAACTTTCTTAAAAACTTTCTCATCTCATTTTCTCTCAAAATTCCCTCAGCCAAACACATTTCTACAGCAACATTTCTTTTGATTTTCACATCAAATGATGAGGTTTCAATCATCAATTGATTCCTAATCCTTTCTACATCAAATTCTATTGTTTTGCTTATTGAATTTTCAAGGATTTTGGCTCTAATCAAGGAGAAATCTACATTTAGAGGTAAGGATGTTCTTCTCCTCTAAATACTCAGTTCTTTACTGAAATTCCCAAGTTCTCAATCCTTAATTAAAGTTTTATAAAAGGATTTAATGATATGAACTTGATTTTGGCTTAAAACTCAAGATTTGGAAGAAATCTTGAAGAAATTCGTGGTGATTGTTTGGGCTCTGTTTTGAGATGGATTTTAAATGTATTTTGGATGTTTAATGATGAGTAATTGAGGTTTAATTAATGCAATCCCGAATAGGTTGAATTTCCTAAGTTTTTGCTTATGAAAATGGTGGTTTTAGGGGTGATCTTGGTGTTCTGTTATAGTTGGAGGTATAAGGACGAGTTTGGGTTCATTTTGGATGTTAATTGATGTTTAGGAATGGTTAGAAGTGCTGGATCTTGGCTGGGTTATGTTGTGGAAGAGTTTGGAAGTGATTTCGGTTGTGTTTGGTAGCCGAAATGTTAGTTTGGGTGAGAGCAGCGAGTTTAGGTGTAATGGCTGAAGATTTTAATGCATTATGATGCATTAATCCTCTGCTTTGATGTGTTTAAAACAGGGGAGTCATCTTCGGATCCTTGTGGTGTTGATCCGGAGGCTTGAACGGCGTTTCGGCAAGCTTGCGAAACTAAATTGGTGAGTGAAGTTGGGATTTCCAGCTTTGTAATGAATGTTTGAAGGTTTGGGAGCTTAGTTTAAGTCCAAGCAACTTAACTAAGCTCAAGAATAAGTTTTCGGGAAAACTCTCTTGGATGAGCCATGGATTGGTTCGATGCATTTGTTGATAATTGCATGTTTAAGTTCTGTTTTTGAAAGCATGTTTAGCATGGTTAATGCTGGTTATGAAATCCATTTGTTGAAGGATGCACAAGGTAAGAGATCCTTGGTTTGATTTGTTAAAAATGTGGATTGATGCATAGTGATGCATGTAGTTAAATGGCTTTGTTTTAGATGCTTTAAAACAATGGATTATTGATGAATATTGATGTATATTGGCAAGTGATGTGTTGGTTTAAAAGTACTTGAATCGGATATAGTTAGCCGGCTATAGGATTGGGTGCACCATGAATAAAGTCGCCTTGGATGTTGAGGGGTTGTAATTGTACCGTAAACTCCATCCAAGTACACTAACGAGATGGTTAAGATCACAATGGTGGTTAAAAGTCCATGTGTGGATCTTGTGTTGTGTATCTCGTGTTCTCATTAGTGATGTTATACAACTACCGATGAGTGAATTGGAGGGGTTGTGATTGTACCGTTAAACTCCATCACGGGTGTTGAGGGGTTGTGATTGTACCGGCAAACTCCACCTTGTGTGTTCGGTAGTGTGTATGAAGTGTATGGGACAACGCTTGTAATCCGCGTACTTGATTGTGTTTTTGTTGTAAATGGTTATGGTTTATCACTTGGAAGCCAATATGACATGTTAATGTAAATGAAGCATGAGATGTTTGATGTGAATGCAATGTTGCATGAGAAAAGATGTTTATGTATTTAAAGGCTTTGTGGAAAGTGTTTTTATAAAATGCATTATTATGTTGTTTCTTTAGAGCATGCCTCACTAAGCATTTGTGCTTACGCTCTCTCTCTTGAACCAATAATGCAGATAATTGAGGTGTTTGTGGGCAGCAAGGAGGCTACGAATCCAAGGAAAAGCTAAGCTCATGTATGGTGACTATTTCACAACATTATTAGTTTTTGGTATTTGGCAATGGGAACCTAGGTTGTGTTTTTGGGAGATGTTTTGGACTCCCTAGTTGTGGCATGATGCCTTAAATGATTTGGACCTGTAAATGGACATTTTGGTGCTTGCTTTGATGCTTTGATGGTTGTTTGCTTTGGACATTAGGATGCATGCCTATAGTCTTGTGGATTTTCCTAATTGATGCCATGAATGTGTTTTGATGATGCAAACATGTGCCTTATACGTATGATGACTTGTTGGCATGATTAGGAAGTCATTAAGATGTGTTTTAGTGGATAAATGTATGTCAAACAAGCAAATTCTACACTTTCTGGGCAGTCCGTATCGGAATGGGCCCTAGCGTTTCGAAACGGGGGCATGTAATGGCTTTCGTGTATCGGAACGAGTAGAGGCCATTCCGAAACGTTTTGGCCACTGCTAGGATCTGTTTCGATACAAGTCTCGAAACAAACCCGCATTTCAAAACGGTCAACCCCATTCCAAAACAGATGACCGTTGGGCACTGATTTGAATGGTTTTGTAGTTTGCAAGTTTTACGTTTTGGTCCTGAATATTGTTTTTGCAATTGCTTAAGTTTGAGATGTCCGATTAAGGTGAAATTTGACAAGGAAGCATGTAATATGATTAATTTCATAATGGTAACTTAAAAATTAGTTAAGTTATCCATCTTTCTAGAAATTACAGTTTGGTCCCTAACTTTTGTATGTTGTGCAATTGAGTCCCTTAATATTTTCTGATCGCTGTGCTTTTCAAGTATGCTTTTCTCAAGGGTACGCTTAGGGTTATTGTGCATCTAGATAAGTTTTAAAAGAAAAAAAGGGTCGTTAATCAAGGTTGACTTTCAGGTTGACTTTGGTTTTCCCGGTGTAATCTTCGTAGTTCAGGTCAACCATCTAGGCCGGGCTAAGGGGGTAACATTTGGTGGTATCAGAGCTGAGTTCTCGGGTAATTGGGAATGGTTATGTGGGTGATGTATGTGTGATTGCATGATTTCCTTTTAAAGGAAAGTTTGATGTGTGAATTGCAAGTATGTTGCAATTGTGATGTTATGCTATGTTGAAGCATGTTAGAGGGACCCATTGCCATATCAAAACTAATGAAATGAATTGTTTTTGAAAAATGAGCTTGAGTTCTTGGATTACTTACCTTTTTGAGCCTAATTATTTTTATTGCATTTGTGTTAGTGCATTGTTTTAGTGAATGGGACCTCGTAGAGAGACGAGAATTAATACGCGAGCTATGGCTCAGAACGAGAATGAGAACAATGCTGAAAATGTTGTGGATATACCTCCTCCTCCTGGTGGTGGACCGCCCGGTGGTGGTGGTGCTGGAGGTGATGGAGCTGGTGTTGGTGCTGGGGTCGCTGGACCTGAAGCTGGGCAGGGGCAAGCTGCTCCTAACATGACAGTTTTGATACAGGCTATTGCTGGAGCCTTTCAGGCGACAGTAGCTGGAGCTCACGGAGCTGGGCATTAGGGTGATGCAAATGCGAGGTTACCTTTGGAACGTTTGCGCAGTCTGGGAGGGGCTGAGTTCAGAGGTTTGTCTGCTGAGGGTTCTGAATCTTGGTTGGAAAGTACCAAGAGGATATTGGGACAAATGAACTGAAATAATGTACAGAAGTTAGGATGTGTGGTATTGTTGTTACATGATGATGCGTGTACCTGGTGGACGACCATTGTCTCCGGAATGGAGGAAGTTGATGTGACTTGGACGTTCTTTATGAATGCGTTCAAGCGAAAGTATCTAGGTGTGCGATACCTGGATGAAAAGAAAAGAGAATTCATGTCTCTTACACAAGGGAGCATGACGGTGGCTGAGTACGAGATCCAGTTTGTCTGTCTCAGTCAGTATGCACCTGAGCTTGTCCCGGATGAGCGGGAGAGGTGTGAACATTTCCGATATGGTTTGGTGACGGACGTAAAGACCTTTATGCTTGCCACTGAGTACACTAATTTTGATGTGCTGGTTAGTAGGGCGAAGGAAATTGAGCAGAACCTGGGTTTGTCTTCCAGGAGTGCTGGTTCTGGCTCTGGGAATAGAGCTGCTGAGTATAGTTCCGGTGGTGGACGGAACAAGAGAGGACGAGATAGGAGGTATCAGTCTTCTGCTAGGCGTGGTAGTGGAGGGCATGGTGCGCCTGTTCATGGAGACAAGGCGAGAGCTGATCAGAACACGTGCTAGGCGTGTGGATTGCGTGGTCATTTGAGGCGTAATTGTCCTCGGGCAGTGAGAGAGGTGCAGGCTCCTGTGGCAGTGACTGGTAATTCTTGCTGAAATTGTGGTTCGACAGACCACATGAGGAGAGAGTGTCCTTTGTTGGCAGGTGGTGGTCAGGGACGTGCTCCTGGAGTTGTTGCACCACATACAGGTCGTGGGCGCGGCCGTGGTAATTTCCAGCACAGAGATGATGGTGGAAGGAACGTGGCACATGTGGTGGCTGTCCAACCTGGGGGTGGTGGCCAGGCTCGAGTGTATTCGTAGCGAGAGGGGAGGAATGACACGGATGTGATTGCAGGTACCTTCACTTTGCAATCCTTGTCATTACTTTCCTTGATTGATTCTGGATCTACACACTCATACATATTGCGTGAACATGCTCAATTGCTTGGTTTGCCTGTTGAGTCTTTGGATGTTGGTATGCGTGTAACTAGTTCCTTTGGTGAGACCGTTGTAACACGAAAGTTATATAGAAGATGTCCCTTGGTTGTGCAAAACCATGTTTTTCATGTTGATCTCATGGAATTGCCATTCTATGGTTTTGACGTAATCCTTGGTATGGATTGGCTTGTTGAACATCGAGCTGTGGTGGATTTTGAGAACAAGCAAGTTTTGTTGAAGCTTGCGGATGATTATGAGGTAGTGGTGGTTGGTGAGAATGTGAAGTTTATTGCTAATGTGGTGTCTTCCTTGGAGGCAAGCCGAATGCCGAGGCAAGGTTGTGAAGCCTACCTAGCCTTTGTGACGAATCCTAGCTCTAAGGAGTTGGGATTTCAAGATATCAGGACTGTGCGGGAGTTTCCTGGTGTGTTTCCAGAGGAGTTACCTGGATTGCCTCCTAATCGAGAAGTGGAGTTTAGGATTGAGCTGTATGAAAACACAACTCCAGTTTCCATTACTCCTTCTCAAATGGCACCTAAGGAGTTGAAAGAGCTGAAGATGCAACTTCAGGAGTAGCTTGATCGTGGTTTCATTCGGCCGAGTGTGTCACCTTGGGGTGCACCGTTCTTGTTTGTGAAGAAAAAGGATGGCACTATGAGAATGTGCATCGATTACCGTCAGCTTAACAAGTTGACTATCAAGAATCGGTATCCATTGCCGAGGATTGATGATCTGTTTGATCAATTTCGGGGAGCGGCTGTGTTCTCTAAGATTGACTTAAGGTCAGGGTATTACCAGCTCAAGGTGAAGGATGTGGATGTGCCAAAGAGAGCCTTCAAAACGAGGTATGGGCATTATGAGTTCCTTGTGATGCCGTTTGGTTTGACGAATACTCCTGCAGCTTTTATGGACATGATGAATAGAGTGTTCCATGAATACTTGGACAAATTTGTTGTGGTGTTCATTGATGATATCCTCGTGTACTCTCGTACTGAGGAGGAGCATGAGGGGCATTTGAGGATTGTGTTGCAGGCTCTGTTGGAGAATCAACTTTATGCTAAGCTAAGCAAGTGTGAGTTCTGGCTCAGAGAAGTTGTGTTCCTTGGTCATGTGGTTTCTGCTTAGGGGATTCGTGTTGATGCTTAGAAGGTTGAGGCAGTGATGAATTGGAAGCCTCCTAAGTCTGTTCATGAAGTCCGTAGTTTCCTTGGTTTGGCAGGATACTACCGGAGGTTCGTGGATGGATTTTCGAAAATTGTTGCACCTTTGACGAAGTTGTTACAGAAGGATGTCAAGTATGAGTGGACGGAAGCGAGACAGCAGGCTTTTGAGAAGTTGAAGGCAGCTTTGACGCAAGCTCCTATCTTGGTTCAACCTGAATCAGGAAAAGAGTTTGTGGTGTACAGTGACGCATCCTACGTTGGTTTGGGGTGTGTGTTGATGAAAGAGGGTAAGGTGGTGGCTTATGCATCACGCCAGTTGAAGGTGCATGAGCGCAATTATCCTACGCATGACATTGAGTTAGCTGCGATGGTTTTTTCTTTCAAAATTTGGAGACATTACATGTATGGTGAGAAGTGTATGGTGTACTCGGATCACAAGAGTTTGAAGTATCTGATGTCTCATAAAGAGTTGAATCTTAGGCAACGACGTTGGGTGGAGTTGCTTAAAGATTACGATCTGACGATCGAGTACCATCCGAGAAAAGCTAATGTTGTAGCGGATGCCTTGAGTAGGAAGGTGGCAGTGGAGTTGAGGGTTATGTTTGCCAGCTTGAGCATTTCACGAGATGGCGGTCTTGTGGCTAAATTGCAAGTGAAACCATCCTTGGTTCAGTTGATAAAGGATAAGCAATTGTTGGATGATTCCTTGGTGCCACATGTTCAGGATATTGCTGAGGATAGGCCATCAGATTTCTGCTTTAATGATGATGGAGTTTTATGTTTTGGGAATCGGATAGTAGTGCCCAATGATGCTGAGTTGAGGCGTGCTATTCTAACTGAAGCTCATAGTAGTCCTTTTGCTATGCACCTTGGTAGTACAAAGATGTATCGTGATCTTAAGGATGAATACTATTGGGTGGGATTAAAGAAAGATGTTGCTGAGTATGTGAGCAAGTGCATGGTTTGTCAGCGAGTTAAGGCTGAACATCAGTTTCCTTCTGGGTTGTTGCAACCGTTGAGCATTCCTGAGTGGAAGTGGGAAAGGATTACCATGGACTTTGTGTCTGCTTTGCCTTTGTCGCTGTCGAAGAAGAATTCGGTGTGGGTGATTGTGGATCGCCTTACGAAGTGTGCGCATTTCTTACCTGTGCATACTACGCATACATTGGATAAGCTTGCAGAGCTATACATTGCTGAGATTGTGCGGCTGCACGGTGTGCCAAAGTCTATAGTGTCGGATAGAGATTCGAGGTTTACATCGCGTTTCTGGGAATGTTTACATCAAGCTTTGGGTACACGGCTGAATTTTAGTACTTCTTATCACCCACAATCGGATGGACAGTCTGAGCGTGTTATCCAATTGCTGGAGGATATGTTGAGGTGCTGTGTGATTGAGTTTCAAGGCTCTTGAGAGAAGCATTTTACTTTGGTGGAGTTTGCTTATAACAATAGCTGCCAGGAAAGTATTCAAATGGCACCTTATGAAGCCTTGTACGGGAGGAAGTGCAGAACTCCTCTTTGTTGGGCTGAAACAGGTTAGAAGTTGGTATTGATGCCAGCTTTGTTGAAAGGAACCACCGAGAAGGTGAAGCTCATTTGTGAGCGTTTGAGGGCAGCTTCTGATCGACAGAAGTCTTACGCGGATTTGAAGCGTAAGGAGATTGAGTATGCGGTAGGTGACCGTGTGTTTTTAAAGATTTCGCCTTGGAAGAAGGTGATGAGGTTTGGTCGAAAGGGTAAGTTGAGCCCTAGGTACATTGGACCATACGAGGCTATTGAGCGTGTGGGTCCTGTTGCATACAAGTTGAGGTTGCCGCAACAGTTGGAAAAGATTCATGATGTGTTTCATGTCTCTATGCTTCTGAGGTATAGATCGGATCCTTCGCATGTTATGCTTGTGGAGGAAGTGGAGTTGAATCCACACTTGACCTATGATGAGGAGCCGGTGGAAATTCTTGATTCAGACAGTAAAGTTCTTCGAGGCAAGACCATTGAGTTGGTAAAGGTGTTGTGGAAGCATCATGGTGTTGAGGAAGCCACGTGGGAACGAAGGGATGACATGAAGAAGCAGTTTTCATACCTCTTTCCTCCAGGTAAATTTCGAGGATGAAATTTCTTAAAGGGGGGAGAGTTGTAACACCCCAAATGTAACGCCCCGGTTTTGGGCTTAGGAGTTTTGGGTTTCAGACCGGTTCGGTCGGAGTGCGGTTCGAATATATAAAAGTGAATTTAGGAAAACCTAGTTCGGGTTGCATTAAAAATATGGAAAAATGTCTTAAAGTCCTCTTTTATTATGTATAAGAGTATGGTGAAATCAATATTGCAAAATGAGGTTTGGAAGTGTGACATTTTGGCTAGTGACCAAAATGTAATTTTCGAAAACTGTGAGACTGTTTTAAAAAGGATTGAAACTTTGAATCTTTAAGGAGCTATTTACCCAATGGGAGTTTCTCCAGATTTTTCTAAAATATTAAATGATTAATTAGTGGTTTTAAAATAAAAGAAAAGTGGAGGGAAGATATTTTGGCATTTTCCAACTAACTTTTCCTAAAATTTCATTTCCATTTTCTCTCATCTTTCTCTCAAACCAAACACATTTTCTCCAGAGTTTTTCTTCTGATTTTGTCACCTAAATAACTCATTTCAATTATCTTTTGATCTTCAATCATCTCTTCAACAAAACCTTTGCATTTGCTAAGTGGATTTTCAAGAATTTGGTTCCAAAAAGGGAGAAAACTCAAGTTTGGAGGTAAGAACGTCCTTCTCCTCTAAACTATCAGTTCTTTACTGAAATTCCCAAGTTCTCAATCCTTAATTTGTGTTTTATAAATGGTTTTAAGGTTGTGTTCTTGATCTTGGCTTTTAAATGCAAGATTTGGTTGATTTTGGTTAAAATTCGTGTGATATGTTTGGGCAGTGTTTTGAGGTGTCTTTTTGATGTTAAATGAATGTTGAATTGATGAGTAATTGAGGTTTAATCAATGCAATCCCGGATAGGTTGAATTTCCTAAGTTTAGCTTGAGTTCTTGGTTGTTTTTGGAGTGATCTTGATGATCTGTTATTGCTGGAGGTATAAGGATGATGTTAGATCCTTTTTGGATGTTAATTGATGTGTAAAGATGATTAGATTTGATGGATCTTGGCTGGGTAATGTTGTGGAGTTGTTTGGATGCATTTTCGGTTGTGTTTGGTAGCCGAAAATGGAGTGTGGATGAGAGCTGCGAGTTTAGGTGCTTTCATTGAAGATATTAATGCATGATGATGCATTAATCCTCTGCTTTGATGTGTTTAAAACAGGGGAGTCATCTTTGGATCCTAGTGGTGGTGATCCGGAAGCTTGATTGGTGTTTCGGCAAGAGGCGAAACGGAATCGGTGAGTGGATTTTGGTTTTCAGCTTTGAAACCAATGTTTTGAAGGTTTGGGAGCTTAGTTTAAGTCTAAGCAACTTAGCTAAGCTCAAGAGTAAGTTTTCGGGAAAAACTCTCTTGATGATGAACCATGGATTGGTTGTATGCAATGTGGTTTGTTTGCATGTTTTAAATTCTGTTTTGAAAACATATCTAGCATGTTTATTTGCTGAGATTATAAGCCATGAGTTGAAGGAAGCTCAAGGTAAGAGTTCCTTGTTTTTGAACATTGTTTTAATGTGGTTTGATGCTTAAAGATGCATGATGTATATGGCTTTATTAAATGCTTTAAAATAGTGGAATATTGTGGTTAATGATGCATATTGGCAAGTGATGGTTAAGGTCACAAAGGTGGTTAAAAGTCCTTGTGTGAGCCTTGTTTATTTAAGAACAACATGGTGGTTAAAAGTCCTTGGTTGGTTCTTGGTTAAGATCACAAAGGTGGTTAAAAGTCCTTGTGTGAATCTTGTGAATTTTAAGAACAACATGGTGTTTAAAAGTCCATGGTTGGTTCTTGGTTAAGGTTCAAGGTGGTTAAAATTCCTTGTGTAAGCCTTGTTATTTAAGAACATCAAGGTGTTTAAAAGTCCTTGGATGATTCTTGTTAAGGACATAAAGGTGTTTAAAAGTACTTGTGTGGTCCTTGCCATGGTGTTTAAAAGTCCATGTGTGGATCTTATGTGGAATGTATCACTTGTTGCCAATATTACATGATATGAACTTGAAGCATGATTTGCTTGTTTTAAATGCTTATGTGCATGACTAAAGGTTGTTTTGAAGTATGGTTTATAAAGGTGTTTTATAAATGCATTATTGTGTGGTTTTAAATGAGCATTCCTCACTAAGCTTTTGCTTACGCTCTCTTTTTCCTTAAACCAATAATGCAGAGCATTAAAGTGCATTGAGGGCAGCAAGGAGGGCAAGATTCCAAGTGGTGAACTAAGCTCAAGTATGGTGAAGGTTTCTTAAACACTATTAGCTTTTGGCATTTGGCAATGGGGGACCTATGTTGTTGTTTTGGGAGATGTTTTGGACTCCCTAAGTTGGATTTATGATGTTAATAATGTTGGAACATGTAATTGGCCTTCGTGATGTGGTTTTGGTAAATTGATGCTTGAATGGTTTTCAAAGTAGGATGCATGCCTATAGAATTGAGGATTTTCATAATTGATGCCATGTTGATGTTTGGTTGATGCAATTATGATCCTTGTATGTTGAATGACTTGCTGGTAAAATTTGGTGGCTTTTGGAGCATGTTTGATGGGTTAATTATGTGTTAAACCAGCAACTTTTCTGCAATCTGGGCAACCTGTTTCGGAACAGGTGCTACCGTATCGGAACGGGGGCCTGAAATGGCCTGGGCGTTCCGAAACGGAAGGAACTGTTCCGGAACGGTTTGGCCTCTGCCAGGCCCTGTTTCGGTACCAGTTGCGGAACGGTCCCGCGTTTCGGAATGGGTCTTCCCTGTTCCGAAACACTCGACCGTTGGGCACTGAAATTGTTGGTTATATGTTTTGAAATGTTTGCATTTTAGTCCTAAACCTTGTTTATGCAATTGTATGAGTTAGGGATGTCCGTTTGAGCTGAAATTTGACAGAGAAGCATGAAATGTGATTAATTACATATTGGTAACTTTTAATTGAGTTAAGTCCTTAAAATTCTCAGAATTTACAATTTAGTCCCTAAAGTTGTATTTCGTGCAATTGGGTCCCTGAATGTTCCCTGATGGTCATGATCTTTGAATATGCTGAATGTATGATCATATCTAGGGTTAATATGCATTTAGACAAGTTTAAAAAGAAAAAAAGGGTCGTTAATCAAGGTTGACTTTCGGGTTGACTTTGGTTTTCCCCGTGTAAACTTCTTAATTCGGTTCACCCGTCTGGGCCGGGTTAAGGGGGTTACATTTGGTGGTATCAAAGCTGAGTTCTCGAGTAATTGGGAATGATTATATTAATGTTTAAAGTATGTATGCTTTGTATGCTTGTTGAGTGAAAGCATGCTGAGTGAATTGTGAATATGTTGCAATTGAGTTGTATGCTGTGATGAAGAATGTTGTGGGTACCCATTGCCAAATCAAAGCTGATGTAATGATATTGTTTTTAAGTGAAAATGAGCTTGAGTACTTGGATTGCATACCTTGCTGGGCCTGACTTTGTTTATTTGCAATGTGATTGCATTGTTAGAGTATGGCACCTCGTAGAGAGTTGAGGAGTAATGTGCGAGCTACGGCTCAAAATGAGAATGAGAATGAGGAGAATGTTGAAAGTGCGGTGGATTTACCTCCTCCACCTGGTGGTGGTGATGCTGGGGGTGAAGGAGCTGGAGCTGCAGCTGGTGCTGGGGTCGCTGGACCTGAAGCTGGTCGGGGGCAAGCTGTTCCCGACATGACGGTGTTGATTCAAGCTATTGCTGGAGCTTTTCAAGCAGCAGTAGCTGGAGCTCAAGGAGCTGGGCATCAGGGAGATGCTGGAGTTAGACTACCCTTGGAACGTTTGCGCAGTCTAGGAGGGACTGAGTTCAGGGGTTTGTCTGCTGAAGGTTCAGAGTCTTGGTTAGAAGGTACCAAGAGAATCTTGGGTCAGATGAGTTGCACTGATGTGCAGAAGCTGGGTTGTGTAGTATCATTGTTGCAAGATGATGCTTACACTTGGTGGACTACCTCTATCGATGGGATGGCGGAAGCTGACGTAACTTGGACGTTCTTTCAGAACGCGTTCAAGAGAAGGTATCTAGGTGTGAGGTACCTAGATGAAAAGAAAAGGGAATTCATGTCTCTTACCCAGGGGAGCATGTCTGTGGCTGAGTATGAGGTCCAGTTTGTTCGACTCAGTCAGTATGCACCTAAGCTTGTTCCGGATGAGCGGGAAAGGTGTGAAAGGTTCCGTTATGGTTTAGTGACGGAAGTTAAGATGTATGTGCTGGCTACCGAGTATGATGATTTTGATGTGCTGGTGGGCCGAGCAAAGGATATTGAGATGAACTTGGGTTTATCTGCTAGAAGTGTTGGGTCAAGTGCTGGTAAGCGAGCAGCTGAATATAGTTCCGGTGGTGGACGGAACAAGAGGGGACGTGATCAGAAGTATCAGTCCTCAGCTAAGCGAGGTGGTTGTACGCCTGCTCGGGGAGGCAACGCTAGAGTTGATCGGAGTGCATGTTGGACATGTGGTTCACGTGGTCATATGAAGCGTGATTGTCCTCGTGCTGTGAGGGAGGTGCAAGCTCCTGTTGTGGCAGCTGGTAATGCGTGCTGGAACTGTGGATCTACGGATCACATGAGGAGAGAGTGTCCTATGTTGGCTGGTGGCCAAGTGCGTGCTCCTGTTGTTGCTGCACCACAGAGAGGTCGTGGGCGCGGCCGTGGTAATTTCCAGCGGAGGGAGGATGGTGTTCGGAATGTGGCTCATGTTGTGGCTATTCAGCCTGAGGGTGGCGGCCAAGCTAGGGTGTATGCTCAGCGGGAGGGGAGGAATGACGCGGATGTGATCGCAGGTACTTTTACTCTGCAATCCTTGTCATTGCTTTCCTTTATTGATTCTGGATCTACGCACTCTTACATTTTGCGTGAGCATGCTGAATTGCTTGGTTTGCCTGTTGAGTCTTTGGATGTTGGTGTGCGCGTCACTAGTTCTTTTGGTGAAACTGTTGTGACTCGTAAGCTTTATAGAAGGTGTCCTTTGGTTGTGCAAGACCATGTTTTTCATGTTGACCTTATGGAGTTGCCTTTCTATTGTTTTGATGTAATCCTTGGTATGGATTGGCTTGCTGAGCATCGTGCTGTTGTGGATTGTGCGAATAAGCGAGTTTCGTTGAAGCTTGCGGATGATTATGAGGTGGTTGTGGTTGGTGAGAATGTGAAGTTTCTTGCTAATGTGGTGTCCACGTTGGAGGCGAGCCGGATGCTGAGGCAAGGTTGTGAAGCTTATCTAGCTTTTGTGATGAATCCTAGCTCTAAGGAGTTGCGTGTGCAAGATATCAGGATTGTGCGAGAGTTTCCTGGTGTGTTTCCTGAGGAGTTGCCTGGGTTACCTCCTAATCGCGAGGTGGAGTTTGGAATTGAGCTGTATGAAAATACAACTCCTGTGTCCATTACCCCTTATAGAATGGCACCTAAGGAGCTGAAAGAGCTGAAGACGCAATTGCAAGAGTTGCTTGATCGTGGTTTCATTCGGCCGAGTGTGTCACCTTGGGGTGCACCGGTCTTGTTTGTGAAGAAGAAGGATGGCACTATGAGAATGTGCATTGATTACCGTCAGCTGAACAAGTTGACTATCAAGAATCGGTATCCTTTGCCGAGAATTGATGATCTCTTTGATCAATTTCGGGGAGCAACTGTGTTCTCTAAGATTGACTTGAGGTCAGGGTATTACCAGTTGAAGGTAAACGATGTGGATGTGCCTAAGACAACTTTCAGGACAAGGTATGGGCATTATGAGTTCCTTGTGATGCCGTTTGGTTTGACAAATGCTCCTGCTGCTTTCATGGACATGATGAATCGTGTGTTTCATGAATACCTGGATAAGTTTGTTGTGGTGTTCATAGATGATATCCTCGTGTACTCGCGTACTGAGGAGGAGCATGAAAAGCATTTGAGGATTGTGCTGCAAGCCTTGTTGGAGAATCAGCTTTATGCCAAGCTGAGCAAGTGCGAGTTTTGGTTAAGTGAAGTGGTGTTTCTTGGGCATGTGGTTTCTGCCGAAGGGATTCGTGTTGATCCTTAGAAGATTGAGGCGGTGATGAATTGGAAGGTTCCTAAGTCTGTTCATGAGGTTCGTAGTTTCCTTGGTTTGGCAGGATACTACCGGAGGTTTGTGGATGGGTTTTCTAAGATTGATGCACCTTTGACAAAGTTGTTGTAGAAGGATGTTAAGTATGAATGGACGGAAGCGAGACAACAGGCTTTTGAGAAGCTTAAGGCAGCTTTGACACAAGCTCCTATCTTGGTTCAACCTGAATCAGGGAAAGAGTTTGTGGTCTATAGTGATGCGTCCTATGTTGGTTTAGGATGTGTGTTGATGCAAGAGGGTAAGGTGGTGGTTTATGCATCACGGCAGTTAAAGGTGCATGAGCGCAATTATCCTACGCATGACATTGAGTTGGCTGCGGTGGTTTTTGCTTTGAAGATCTGGAGGCATTATCTGTATAGTGAGAAGTGTACTGTGTACACTGATCACAAGAGTTTGAAGTATCTGATGTCTCAGAAGGAGTTGAATCTTAGGCAGCGACGTTGGGTGGAGTTGCTCAAGGATTATGATTTGATGATTGAGTATCACCCTGGAAAAGCTAATGTTGTAGCGGATGCCTTGAGTAGAAAGGTAGCTGTTGAGTTGAGAGCTATGTTTGCCAGTTTGAGTATTTCGCGTGATGGTGGTCTTGTGGCTGAGTTGCAAGTGAAACCATCTTTGGTTCAGTTGATCAAGGAAAAGCAGTTGCTGGATGATTCCTTAGTGCCTCATGTTCAGGATATTGCGGAGGGTAGGCCTTCGGATTTCTGTTTTAATGATGATGGTGTGTTGTGTTTTGGGCGTCGGATAGTAGTGCCCAATGATGCTGAGTTGAGGCGTGCTATTCTGACTGAAGGTCATAGTAGTCCTTTTGCTATGCACCCTGGTAGTACTAAGATGTATCGTGATCTTTGTGATGAGTACTATTGGGTGGGTTTAAAGAAAGATGTTGCGGAGTTTGTGAGCAAGTGCATGGTGTGTCAGCGAGTTAAGGCTGAGCATCAGGTTCCTTCAGGTTTGTTGCAACCGTTGAGAATACCTGAATGGAAGTGGGAAAGGATTACCATGGATTTTGTATCTGGTTTACCCTTGTCACCATCGAAGAAGAATTCGGTGTGGGTGATTGTGGATCGCCTGACGAAGTGTGCGCATTTCTTGCCTGTGCATACTACGTTTTCTTTGGATAAGCTTGCAGAGCTGTACATTGCTGAGATTGTGCGGCAGCATGGTGTGCCTAAGTCGATTGTGTCAGATAGGGATCCGAGGTTTACATCGCGTTTCTGGCAGTGTTTGCATCGAGCTTTGGGTACACGGTTGAATTTCAGTACATCTTATCATCCTCAGTCGGATGGTCAATCCGAGCGTGTTAACCAGATTTTGGAGGATATGTTGAGGTGCTGCGTGATTGAGTTTCAGGGCTCTTGGGAGAAGCATTTGCCTTTGGTGGAGTTTGCCTATAACAATAGTTATCAAGCAAGTATTCAAATGGCACCTTATGAAGCTTTGTACGGGAGGAAGTGTAGGACTCCTCTTTGTTGGGTTGAAACGGGTCAGAAGTTGGTTTCGATGTCGGCTTTGTTGAAAGGAACCACCGAGAAGGTGAAGCTCATTTGTGAGCGTTTGAAGGCAGCTTCTGATTGGAAAAAGTCTTACGCGGATTTGAAGTGTAAGGAGATTGAGTATGCGGTGGGTGACCGTGTGTTTTTGAAGGTTTCGCCTTGGAAAAAGGTGATGAGGTTTGGCCGTAAGGGTAAGTTGAGCCCTAGGTACATTGGACCATACGAGGTGATTGAGCGTGTGGGTCCTGTTGCGTACAAGTTGAGGCTACCTCAAGAGTTGGAGAAGATTCATGATGTGTTTCATGTTTCTATGCTTCGGAAGTATAGATCTGATCCTTCGCATGTGATGCCTGTGGAAGAAGTGGAATTGAATCCGGATTTGACCTATGATGAGGAACCGGTGAGGATTCTGGATTCGGATAGCAAGGTTCTTCGTGGCAAGACCATTGAGTTGGTAAAGGTGTTGTGGAAGCATCCTGGTGTTGAGGAAACCACGTGGGAACGAAAGATGACATGCTGAAGCAGTTTCCGTATCTCTTTCCTTCAGGTAAATTTCGAGGACGAAATTTCTTAAGGGGGGAGAGTTGTAACGCCCCGGTTTTGGGCTTAGGAGTTTTGGGTTTCGGACTGGTTCGGTCGGAGTGCGGTTCGAATATATAAAAGTGAATTTAGGAAAGCCTAGTTCGGGTTGCATTAAAAATATGGAAAAATGTCTTAAAGTCCTCTTTTATTATGTATAAGAGTATGGTGAAATCAATTTTGCAAAATGAGGTTTGGAAGTGTGACATTTTGGCTAGTGACCAAAATGTAATTTTCGAAAACTGTGAAACTGTTTTAAAAAGGATTGAAACTTTGAATCTTTAAGGAGCTATTTACCCAATGGGAGTTTCTCCAGATTTTTCTAAAATATTAAATGATTAATTAGTGGTTTTAAAATAAAAGAAAAGTGGAGGGAAGATATTTTGGCATTTTCCAACTAACTTTTCCTAAAATTTCATTTCCATTTTCTCTCATCTTTCTCTCAAACCAAACACATTTTCTCCAGAGTTTTTCTTCTGATTTTGTCACCTAAATAACTCAGTTCAATTCTCTTTTGATCTACAATCATCTCTTCAACAAAACCTTTGCATTTGCTAAGCGGATTTTCAAGAATTTGGTTCCAAAAAGGGAGAAAACTCAAGTTTGGAGCTAAGAACGTCCTTCTCCTCTAAACTCTCAGTTCTTTACTGAAATTCCCAAGTTCTCAATCCTTAATTTGTGTTTTATAAATGGTTTTAAGGTTGTGTTCTTGATCTTAGCTTTTAAATGCAAGATTTGGTTGATTTTGGTTAAAATTCGTGTGATCTGTTTGGGCAGTGTTTTGAGGTGTCTTTTTGATGTTAAATGAATGTTAAATTGATGAGTAATTGAGGTTTAATCAATGCAATCCCGGATAGGTTGAATTTCCTAAGTTTAGCTTGAGTTCTTGGTTGTTTTTGGAGTGATCTTGATGATCTGTTATAGCTGGAGGTATAAGGATGATGTTAGATCCTTTTTGGATGTTAATTGATGTGTGAAGATGATTAGATTTGATAGATCTTGGCTGGGTAATGTTGTGGAGTTGTTTGGATGCATTTTCGGTTGTGTTTGGTAGCCGAAAATGGAGTGTGGATGAGAGCTGCGAGTTTAGGTGCTTTCATTGAAGATATTAATGCATGATGATGCATTAATCCTCTGCTTTGATGTGTTTAAAACATGGGAGTCATCTTTGGATCCTAGTGGTGGTGATCCGGAAGCTTGATTGGTGTTTCGGCAAGAGGCGAAACGGAATCGGTGAGTGGATTTTGGTTTTTGGCTTTGAAATCAATGTTTTGAAGGTTTGGGAGCTTAGTTTAAGTCTAAGCAACTTAGCTAAGCTCAAGAGTAAGTTTTCGGAAAAACTCTCTTGATGATGAACCATGGATTGGTTGTATGCAATGTGGTTTGTTTGCATGTTTTAAATTCTGTTTTGAAAACATATCTAGCATGTTTATTTGCTGAGATTATAAGCCATGAGTTGAAGGAAGCTCAAGGTAAGAGTTCCTTGTTTTTGAACATTGTTTTAATGTGGTTTGATGCTTAAAGATGCATGATGTATATGGCTTTATTAAATGCTTTAAAACAGTGGAATATTGTGGTTAATGATGTATATTGGCAAGTGATGGTTATGGTCACAAAGGTGGTTAAAAGTCCTTGTGTGAGCCTTGTTTATTTAAGAACAACATGGTGGTTAAAAGTCCATGGTTGGTTCTTGGTTAAGATCATAAAGGTGGTTAAAAGTCCTTGTGTGAATCTTGTGAATTTTAAGAACAACATGGTGTTTAAAAGTCCATGGTTGGTTCTTGGTTAAGGTTCAAGGTGGTTAAAATTCCTTGTGTAAGCCTTGTTATTTAAGAACATCAAGGTGTTTAAAAGTCCTTGGATGATTCTTGTTAAGGACACAAAGGTGTTTAAAAGTCCTTGTGTGGTCCTTGCCATGGTGTTTAAAAGACCATGGGTTAAGGACACAATGGTGTTTAAAAGTCCATGTGTGGTCCTTGGAAAGTATAAGATCACAATGGTGTTTAAAAGTCCATGTGTGGATCTTATGTGGAATGTATCACTTGTTGCCAATATGACATGATATGAACTTGAAGCATGATTTGCTTGTTTTAAATGCTTATGTGCATGACTAAAGGTTGTTTTGAAGTATGGTTTATAAAGGTGTTTTATAAATGCATTATTGTGTGGTTTTAAATGAGCATTCATCACTAAGCTTTTGCTTACGATCTCTCTTTCCTTAAACCAATAATGCAGAGCATTAAAGTGCATTGAGGGCAGCAAGGAGGGCAAGATTCCAAGTGGTGAACTAAGCTCAAGTATGGTGAAGGTTTCTTAAACACTATTAGCTTTTGGCATTTGGCAATGGGGGACCTATGTTGTTGTTTTGGGAGATGTTTTGGACTCCCTAAGTTGGATTTATGATGTTAATAATGTTGGAACATGTAATTGGCCTTTGTGATGTGGTTTTGGTAAATTGATGATTGAATGGTTTTCAAAGTAGGATGCATGCCTATAGAATTGGGGATTTTCATAATTGATGCCATGTTGATGTTTGGTTGATGCAATTATGATCCTTGTATGTTGAATGACTTGCTGGTAAAATTTGGTGGCTTTTGAAGCATGTTTGATGGGTTAATTATGTGTTAAACCAGCAACTTTTCTGCAATTTGGGCAACCTGTTTCGGAACAGGTGCTACCGTATCGGAACGGGGGCCTGAAATGGCCTGGGCATTCCGAAACGGAAGGAACTGTTCCGGAACGGTTTGGCCTCTGCCAGGCCCTGTTTCGGTACCAGTTGCGGAACGGTCCCGCGTTTCGGAATGGGTCTTCCCTGTTCCGAAACACTCGACCGTTGGGCACTGAAATTGTTGGTTATATGTTTTGAAATGTTTGCATTTTAGTCCTAAACCTTGTTTATGCAATTGTATGAGTTAGGGATGTCCGTTTGAGCTGAAATTTGACAGAGAAGCATGAAATGTGATTAATTACATATTGGTAACTTTTAATTGGGTTAAGTCCTTAAAATTCTCAGAATTTACAATTTAGTCCCTAAAGTTGTATTTCGTGCAATTGGGTCCCTGAATGTTCTCTGATGGTCTTGATATTTGAATATGCTGAATGTATGATCATATCTAGGGTTAATATGCATTTAGACAAGTTTAAAAAGAAAAAAAAGGGTCGTTAATCAAGGTTGACTTTCGGGTTGATTTTGGTTTTCCCCGTGTAAACTTCTTAATTCGGTTCATCCGTCTGGGCCGGGTTAAGGGGGTTACACCAAATTTTGGGCTTGGAAGGTTAGGGTCTAAACCAGACCAGTCTGATGTTCGGTTCGAATATAAGGTGGTTTTAGGGAAAGCCTAGTTCGGGATGCTTTAAAAATATGAAAAATTATCTAAAAATTCTCTTTTAATATATATAAGAGAGTGGTAAAATCAATTTTACAAAATAAGTTTTGGAAGTGTGACATTTCGAAATAGTGACTAAAATGTAATTTTTGAAAAGTTCAGTGGTTACTGTTTTGTAAGGATTGAAACTTTGAATCTTTAAGGAGCTTTTTACCCAAGATTGATTTCTCCAGATTTTCATAGATTTTAATGATTCATTTAATGTATAATTAATTAAAGGAAAAGAGGGAAACCATATTTTAGCTTTTCATAACTAACTTTCTTAAAAACTTTCTCATCTCATTTTCTCTCAAAATTTCCTCAGCCAAACTCATTTCTACATCAACATTTCTTTTGATTTTCACACCAAATGATGAGGTTTCAATCATCATTTGATTCCTAATCCTTTCTACATCAAATTCTATTGTTTTGGTTATTGAATTTTCAAGGATTTTGGCTTCAATGAAGGAGAAATCTACATTTAGAGGTAAGGATGTTCTTCTCCTCTAAATACTCAGTTCTTTACTGAAATTCCCAAGTTCTCAACCCTTAATTAAAGTTTTATAAAAGGTTTTTATGATATGAACTTGATTTTGGCTTAAAACTCAAGATTTGGAAGAAATCTTGAAGAAATTCGTGGTGATTGTTTGGGCTCTATTTTGAGATGGATTTTAAATTTATTTTGGATGTTTAATGATGTGTAATTGAGGTTTAATCAATGCAATCCCGAATATGTTGAATTTCCTATGTTTTTGCTTTTGAAAATGGTAATTTTTGGGGTGATCTTGGTGTTCTGTTATAGCTGGAGGTATAAGGACGAGTTTAGGTTCAGTTTGGATGTTAATTGATGTTTAGGAATGGTTAGAAGTGATGGATCTTGGCTGGGTTATGTTTTGGAAGAGTTTGGAAGTGATTTCGGTTGTGTTTGGTAGCCAAAATGTTAGTTTGGGTGAGAGCAGCGAGTTTAGGTGTAATGGTTGAATATTTTAATGCATGATGATGCATTAATCCTCTGCTTTGATTTGTTTTAAACAGGGGAGTCATCTTCGGATCCTTGTGGTGTTGATCCGGAGGCTTGAACGGCGTTTCGGCAAGCTTGCGAAACGGAATTGGTGAGTGAAGTTGGGATTTCTAGCTTTGTAATGAATGTTTGAAGGTTTGGGAGCTTAGTTTAAGTCTAAGCAACTTAACTAAGCTCAAGAGTAAGTTTTCAGAAAAACTCTCTTGGATGAGCCATGGATTGGTCAGATGCATTTGTTGATAATTGCATGTTTAAGTTCTTTTTTTGAAAGCATGTTTAGCATGGTTAATGCTGGTTATGAAAGCCATTTGTTGAAGGATGCTCAAGATAAGAGATCCTTGGTTTGATTTGATAAAAATGTGGATTGATGCATAGTGATGCATGTTGTTAAATGGCTTTGTTTTAGATGCTTTAAAACAATGGATTATTGATGATAATTGATGTATATTGGCAAGTGATGTGTTGGTTTAAAAGTACTTGAATCGGATATAGTTAGTCGGCTATAGGATTGGGTGCACCATGAATAAAGTCGCCTTGGATGTTGAGGGGTTGTAATTGTACCATAAACTTCATCCAAGTACACTAACGAGATGGCTAAGATCACAATGGTGGTTAAAAGTCCATGTGTGGATCTTGTGTTGTGTGTCCCGTGTTCTCGTTAGTGATGTTATACAACTACCGATGAGTGATGTGGAGGGGTTGTGATTGTACCGTTAAACTCCATCACGAGTGTTGAGGGGTTGTGATTGTACCGATAAACTCCACCTTGTGAGTTCGGTAGTGTGTATGAAACGTATGAGACAACGCTTGTAATCTGCGTATCCGATTGTGTTTTTATTGTAAATGGTTATGGTTCATCACTTGGAAGCCAATATGACATGTTAATGTAAATGAAGCATGACATGCTTGATGTGAATGCAATGTTGCATGAGAAAAGATGTTTATATGTTTAAAGGCTTTGTGGAAAGTGTTTTTGTAAAATGCATTATTGTGTTGTTTCTTTAGAGCATGCCTCACTAAGCATTTGTGATTACGCTCTCTCTCTTGAACCAATAATGCAGATAATTGAGGTGTTTGTGGGCAGCAAGGAGGCTAAGAATCCAAGGGAAAGCTAAGCTCATGTATGGTGACTATTTCACAACATTATTAGTTTTTGGTATTTGGCAATGGGAACCTAGGTTGTGTTTTTGGGAGATGTTTTGGACTCCCTAGTTGTGGCATGATGCCTTAAATGATTTGGACTTGTACATGGCCATTTTGGTGCTTGCTTTGATGGTTGTTTGCTTTGGACATTAGGATGCATGCCTATAGTCTTGTGGATTTTCCTAATTGATGCCATGAATGTGTTTTGATGATGCAAACATGTGCCTTATACGTAGGATGACTTGTTGGCATGATTAGGAAGTCATTAAGATGTGTTTGAGTGGATAAATGTATGTTAAACTAGTAAATTGTGCACTTTCTGGGCAGTCCCTATCGGAACGGGCACTAGCGTTTCGAAACGGGGGCATGTAATGGCTTTCGTGTATCGAAACGGGTAGAGGCCGTTCCGAAACGTTTTGGCCACTGACAGGCCCAGTTTCGATACAGGTCTCGAAACGAACCCGCATTTCGAAATGGTCAACCCCGTTCCGAAACAGATGATCGTTGGGCTCCGATTTGAATGGTTTTGTGGTTTACAAGTTTTACGTTTTGGTCCTGAATATTGTTTTTGCAATTGCTTGAGTTTGAGATGTCCGATTAAGGTGAAATTTGACAAGGAAGCATGTAATATGATTAATTTCATATTGGTAACTTAAAAATCAGTTAAGTCCTTCATCTTTCCAGAAATTACAGTTTGGTCCCTGACTTTTGTATGTTGTGCAATTGAGTCCCTTAATGTTTTCCGATCGCTGTGCTTTTCAAGTTTGATTTTCTCAAGGGTACGCTCAGGGTTAATGTGCATCTAGATAAGTTTTTAAAGAAAAAAGGTCGTTATTACCAACGATAAACATTTACATTTGGTATTATAAACCTTGTTAGATAATCACCTATATGCTAAGCTAAGAAAGTGTGAATTTTGGATTAAGGAACTAGTATTCTTGGGACATATAGTATCAGCCGAAGGAATCAGAGTGGATCCTAAAACGGTTGAGGCAGTTGTGAATTGGAAGCAACCAAAATCAGTAACAGAAATACGTAGTTTCTTGGGCTTGGCATGTTATTACCAACGTTTTGTGGATGGATTCTCTAAAGTTGTTGCTCCTTTGACAAAATTGTTGCAAAAAAATGTTTATTTCGAGTGGATAGAAGTGATACAACTAGATTTTGAGAAATTGAAAGAAACTTTAACAAAAGCTCTTGTTTTAATTCAACATGTGACAGGGATGTCGCAACCCTTTTTTTAGGAGGGCTTCAAATTTTGGAAAACTTAAAAAACACACGGAGTCACCACCAATCTTTTTGAAAAGTGTGATTGGATTACTTTAAACCATAGTTATTTTAATAAAACGTTTTGTTATAATAAAACAACGATTTTAGTCTGCGAAAATCAGAAAATAGGTTCGGGATCGGTTACGTGTGGGGAAGCGTTTAGCACCCCTACGACGCCCAAAATTGGTACCTAATTGATTTTAAATACGTTTTCAAAAACTGGAATTTGCATCTTCACACAGATTTGACTTTACTTGTCCGTTTAATGAATATTTGTCTATTTTAACGGCCTTATCGCACGGGAGATGAACCTTAATCTCCGCCAACATTTCTGGTGCTAACCCGTCATTCCCGTTTGATAAGACACCACATTAATATTAATTTCTCTTTTTCAGACAACAAAAAATTTAGTGCGTTGAGCATTTTATAATTATTCTAAGTTCGATTATTTAAAAATCCTAAAAGATATCTAAGTCTTTTATTCCTAATTAAAAGTTTAAGTTTCATTAAGTGTGTTTTATTTTTCGTGAAGTTAATATTTCAACAAACACGTCTCGATCTAAGCTTTAGAATCTAGTCTTAAGTTTTAACCTATTACTAAAGAACAAGCATGAAATTTATTCTTACCTTTTGTGTTTTTTTCCTTATTATTATTTTTTTTGAAAAACCTTTATTTCTTATTTCTTTTTACTTTTAAATCCAATACTCTTCTTTTTCCTTTTTTATACATTTTTTAGCTTTTTTCATTTTTATGTTTTCCCCTTTTTTATTTCAAAATGAATTTCCCTTTAAAAACTTTTCATTTTTTAAAATCTTCGCTTTAAAACATGACTTTTTTAAAATAAACCTTTTTTTTAAATATTTCTCTTCAAGATTTTTCAAAACTTTATTTCTTCCTAAAATCCTAAACTTTTATTCAAAATCTTTTTATTTTTTCTTTTCTTGAAAAAACTTATTACTTATTTTTTTTCTTCTAAAAAAACATATTTATTTACTTTTCTTTTTTTAATCACTTAACTACTTTATTATTTAAAATCTAAATTGCAAGATAAACCCTTTTATTATTTTTTTTAAAATTAAGTCCCTTTAATTATTTCCACCCATGCATTATTCTTTTTTCCTAATTAAATCCCTAACTTTAAGTTTTTTTAATAAAACCACATTAGCTCTATTTTATTCTTGTATTTTAATATCAACACTTTAAAAAATCACTCCGTTATTTTTAAAGATCAAAACACTCCTAAAAACATTTTTTTAAAAGCATGCAAATTTTTGAAGATCAAACAAAAAATTAAACGAAAATTTAAAGTGAAAACATTACCGGAATCGCAAAACGATTTTCCGACTTCAAGAACACAACCTAAAATCCAAAAAAAAACACAAACACAAACACAAACACAAACATTCAACCAAGTACAAACATGAAAATTACTAAATAAAAATTAAAAGGAAAGATAGAAATTTTACTGAAACGATGAACGAAGAACTCGAATATAAACTTCTTGAAATGCTCCTAATTGCCTCTGGAAAATTGCCTCCAAACTCGAACTTCATCTCAAAAATTTTCAGCAACTCTTGAGAATTTTTTCAAAATTTTTCTATGCCTTTTTGCTTTTTCAAGTGTATTTCCTCTTGAAATTGGGTGTGATGGACAAGTGGAGTTTAGGGGGTATTTATACTTGAATTTCAGCTTCAAATTCAAGCCAAATTCGAATTTCAATCCCCAAATTGAAGCCAAAATCAGAAAAGAAACATGATTCTCAAAAAACCCCTCAAACCCTATCTGATTTGGTTCAGATTTGAAGCTAAATTTTCCCATTGATTTGAGCCTAGGGTTTAACCATTTGTCTCGGTTTTTTACAGATTCTGGTGACCGCAGGCGGCAGTGACGAACGACGTTGGTGTCGTTGGGTCGGCGATGGTGAGACGCGTCGACCGACAATAACGGTGATGACAGTCGTTGCCGGTAGAGGCCGGATAGCCACCATCATCGTTCGACAGGAGGGTTTGCTAGGAACTAGCCCGCGCGCGTGCAGCTCACGCGGTGGCGCGAAAACTGTGTGACTGTTTTAAAAAGGATTGAAACTTTGAATCTTTAAGGAGCTATTTACCCAATAGGAGTTTCTCCAGATTTTTCTTAAATATTAAAGGATTAATTAATGGTTTAAAATAAAAGTAAAAGGGAGGAAAAGATATTTTTGGCATTTTCAACTAACTTTTCCCAAATTCCATTTTCTTTTTCTCTCAAATTTTCTCTCAAACCAAACACATTCTCCAGCACATTTTCCCTCTGATTTTGGCATCCAAATATGATATTTCAATTCTCTTTTGATCTCTAATCATCCCTTCAACAAAACCTTACCATTTGCTAATTGGATTTTCAAGAATCTTGGTTCCAAAAAGGGAGAAACTCAAGTTTAGAGGTATGAACGTCCTTCTCCTCTAAATTCTCAGTTCTTTACTGAAATTCCCAAGTTCTCAATCCTTGATTTATGTTTTATTAAAGGTTTTACAATTGTACTCTTGATCTTGGCTTTAAAATGCAAGATTTGGTTGATTTTTGATAGAATTCGTATGATCTGATTGGGCACTGATTTGAGGTGTCTTTTTGATGCTAAAAGAATTTTTAATTGATGAGAAATTGAGGTTTAATCAATGCAATCCGGAATAGGTTGATTTTCCTAAGTTTAGCTTGAGTTTTTGGTTGTTTTTGGAGTTATCTTGATGATCTGTTATAGCTGGAGGTATAAGGACGTGGTTAGATCCTTTTTGGATGTTAATTGAGGTTTATGAATGTTTAGAATCAATGGATCTTGGCTGGGTTGTGTTGTGGAGTTGTTTGGAGGTGATTTCGGTTGTGTTGGTAGCCGAAATGGGAGTTTTGATGAGAGCAGCGAGTTTAGGTGCTTTCATTGAAGATTTTAATGCATGATGATGCATTAATCCTCTGCTTTGATGTGTTTAAAACATGGGAGTCATCTTTGGATCCTTGTGGTGGTGATCCGGAAGCTTGATTGGTGTTTCGGCAAGTGGTGAAACGGAATCGGTGAGTGGATTTTGGTTTCCATCTTTGAAACCAATGTTTTGATGGTTTGGGAGCTTAGTTTAAGTCTAAGAAACTTAGCTAAGCTCAAGAGTAAGTTTTCGGTAAAACTCTCTTGATGATGAACCATGGTTGGTTGAGTGCAATGTGATTCGTTTGCATGTTTTAGATCCTGTTTTGAAAGCATATTTAGCATGTTTTGTTGCTGATTTAATAAGCCATGTGTTGAAGAATGCTCAAGGTAAGAGATTCTTGTTTTTGAACATTGTTAAATGTGGTTTTGATGCATAATAAGGCATGATGATTATGGCTTTGATAAATGCTTTAAAACAGTGGATTAATGTTGTAAAATGATGTATATTTGCAAGTGATGTCTTTAGAATGATTAAGAACACCATGGTGGTTAAAAGTCCATAGGTGGTTCTTGTTTTAAGAACAACATGGTGGTTAAAAGTCCATGGTTGGTTCTTGGTTACGGTCACAAAGGTGGTTAAAAGTCCTTGTGTGAGCCTTGTATATTTTAAGAACAACATGGTGGTTAAAAGTCCATGGTTGGTTCTTGGTTAAGGTCACAAAGGTGGTTAAAAGTCCTTGTGTGAGCCTTGTGTATTTAAGAACACCATGGTGGTTAAAAGTCCATGAGTGATTCTTGTTAAGGACACAAAGGTGGTTAAAAGTCCTTGTGTGGTCCTTGTGAATTGTAAGAACATCATGGTGTTTAAAAGTCCATGGATGATTCTTGTGCTAAGGACACAATGGTGGTTAAAAAACCATGTGTGGTCCTTGTGAATTGTAAGATCACAATGGTGTTTAAAAGTCCATGTGTGGATCTTATGTTGAATGTATCACTTGTGGCCAATATGACATGTTAGTAACTTGAAGCATGAATTGCTTGTTTTTAAATGCTATGTCCATGCTATGTGCATGTACCAATAATGCAGAGCATTGAAGTGCATTTTGTGCAGCAAGGAAGCCAAGCATCCAAGTGAAGATTTAAGCTCATGTATGGTGAACATTTCCTAAAACTATTAGCTTTTGGGCATTTGGCAATGGGGGACCTATGTTGTTGTTTTGGGTGATGTTTTGGACTCCCTAAGTTGGTTTTCTGTTGTTATTGATGTTGGAACATGTAATTGGCCTTTATGAGGTGGTTTTGGTATTTTGATGCTTGAATGGTTTTCTAAGTAGGATGCATGCCTATAGAATTGGGGATTTGCTTAATTGATGCCATGTCTGAGTATGGTTGATGCAATTATGTTCCTTATGCATGTAATGACTTGTTGGTATAATTTGGTTGCATTTGGAGCATGTTTGATGGGTCAATTGTGAGTTAAACCAGCTGTTTTTCTGCAATCTGGGCAGGCCGTATCGGAACGGGTGCTACCGTTTCGGAACAGGGGCCTGAAATGGCCTAGGCGTTTCGAAACGGGAGGAACCGTTCCGGAACGGAAATGCTACTGCCAAGCCTTGTTTCGGAACCCGTTTCGGAATTGTCCCGCGTTTCGGAACAGGTCCTCCCTGTTTCAGAACACTCAACCGTTGGGCTCTGAATTTGATGGTTATATGTTTTGAAATGTTTGCGTTTTAGTCCTGAACCTTGTTGTTGCAATTGAATGGGTTTGAGATGTCCGTTTGAGCTGAAATTTGGCAGAGAAGCATGAAAGATGATTAATTTCATATTGGTAACTTTTAATTGGGTTAAGTCCCCATAATTTTCAGAATTTGCATTTTGGTCCCTAAAATTGTAATTTGTGCAATTGAGTCCCTGAATGTTCTCTGACTCTTATGATCTTTTAGTATGCTGATCTTGTGAACATATCTAGGGTTAATGTGCATCTAGACAAGATTAAAAAGAAAAAAAAGGGTCGTTAATCAATGTTGACTTTTGGGTTGACTTTGGTTTTCCCTGTGTAAACTTCTTAATTCGGTTCAACCGTCTGGGCCGGGTTAAGGGGGTTACATTTGGTGGTATCAGAGCTGAGTTCTCAAGTAATTGGGAATGACTATGTGGGTGATTTAAGTATCTACGCTTTGTATGCTTGTTGAATGAAAGCATGTTGAGTGAATTGTAAATATGTTACAATTGTGTTGTATGCTGTGGTAAAGCATGTTGTGGGTACCCATTGCAAAATCAAAGCTAATGAAATGATATTGTTTTTAATTGGAAATGAGCTTGAGTACTTGGATTGCTTACCTTGCTGGGCTTGATTTTGTTTATTTGCATTGTGATTGCATTGTTAGTGAATGGCACCTCGTAGAGAACTGAGGGTTAATACGCGAGCTATGGCTCAGAATGAAAATGAAGAGAATGCTGAGAATGTGGTGGATTTGCCTTCTCCGCCTGGTGGTGGTGGTGCTGGGGGTGAAGGGGCTGCAGCTGGTGCTGGTGCTGAGGGCGCTAGACCTGAAGATGGTCAGGGGCAAGCTATTCCTGACATGACAATGCTGGTACAAGCTCTTGGTGGTGCTTTTCGAGCAGCGGTAGCTGGGCATCAGGGAGATGCTGGAGTTAGACTACCTTTTGAACGGTTGCACAGTCTGGGAGGGACCGAGTTCAGGAGTTTGTCCGCTGAAGGTTCGGAGTCTTGGTTGGAAGTACCAAGAGAATCTTGGGTCAAATGAGTTGCACTGATGTGCAAAAGCTGGGTTGTGTGGTATCATTGTTGCAAGATGATGCTTACACTTGGTGGACAACCACTATCTCTGGGATGGCGGAAGCTGAGGTAACTTGGACGTTCTTTCAGAATGCGTTCAAGAGAAGGTATCTAGGTGTGAGGTACCTAGATGAAAAGAAAAGGGAATTCATGTCTCTTACCCAAGGGAGCATGTCTGTGGCTGAGTATGAGGTTCAGTTTGTTCGACTCAGTCAGTACGCACCTGAGCTTGTCCCGGATGAGCGGGAGAGGTGTGAAAGGTTCCATTATGGTTTGGTGACGGAAGTAAAGACATATATGTTAGCTGCTGAGTATAATGATTTCGATGTGTTGGTGGGTCGGGCAAAAGACATTGAGATGAACTTGGGTTTATCTTCTAAAAGTGCTGGGTCAAGTGCTGGTAAGCGAGCTGCTGAGTATAGTTCCGGTGGTGGACAGAACAAGAGGGGACGTGATCAGAAGTATCAGTCTTCAGTTAAGCAAGGTGGTGGTGCGCCTGCTCAGGGAGGCAAGGTAAGAGTTGATCCGAGCGCATGTTGGACATGTGGTTCGCGTGGCCATATGAAACGTGATTGTCCTCGAGCTGTGAGGGAGGTGCAAGCTCCTGTTGTGGCAGCTGGTAATTCGTGCTGGAACTGTGGATCTACGGATCACATGAGGAGAGAGTGTCCTATGTTGGCTGGTGGCCAAGTGCGTGCTCCTGTAGTTGTTGCACCACAGAGAGGTCGTGGGCGCGGCCGTGGTAATTTCCAGCGTAGAGAGGAAGGTGGTCGTAATGTAGCTCATGTGGTAGCTATTCAACCTGAGGGTGGTGGCCAGGCGAGAGTGTATGCTCAGCGGGAGGGAAGGAATGACACGGATGTGATCGCAGGTACTTTTACTTTGCAATCCTTGTCATTACTTTCCTTGATTGATTCTGGATCTACGCACTCATACATTTTGCGTGAGCATGCTGAATTGCTTGGTTTGCCTGTTGAGTCTTTGGATGTTGGTATGCGTGTCACTAGTTCTTTTGGTGAGACTGTTGTGACTCGAAAGCTTTATAGAAGATGTCCTTTGGTTGTGCAAGATCATGTTTTTCATGTTGATCTTATGGAATTGCCTTTCTATGGTTTTGATGTAATCCTTGGTATGGATTGGCTTGTTGAGCATCAAGCTGTGGTAGATTTTGAGATTAAGCGAGTTTCGCTGAAGCTTGCGGATGATTATGAGGTTGTTGTGGTTGGTGAGAATGTGAAGTTTCTTGGCAATGTGGTGTCTACATTGGAGGCGAGCCGGATGATGAGGCAAGGTTGTGAAGCTTATCTAGATTTTGTGATGAATCCCAGTTCTAAGGAGTTGCGTGTGCAAGATATCAGGACTGTGCGAGAGTTTCCTGGTGTGTTTCCTGAGGAGTTGCCTGGGTTACCTCCTAATCGCGAAGTGGAGTTTGGGATTGAGTTGTATGAAAATACAACTCCTGTGTCCATTTCCCCTTATAGAATGGCACCTAAAGAGTTGAAAGAGCTGAAGATGCAATTGCAAGAGTTGCTTGATCGTGGGTTCATTCGGCCGAGTGTGTCACCCTGGGGTGCACCGGTCTTGTTTGTGAAGAAGAAGGATGGCACTATGAGAATGTGCATTGATTATCGTCAGCTTAACAAGTTGACTATCAAGAATCGGTATCCATTGCTGAGAATTGATGATCTCTTTGATCAATTTCGGGGAGCAACTGTGTTCTCTAAGATTGACTTAAGGTCAATGTATTACCAGTTGAAGGTAAAGGATGTGGATGTGCCAAAGACAGCTTTCAGGACGAGGTATGGGCACTATGAGTTTCTTGTGATGCCGTTTGGTTTGACAAATGCTCCTGCTGCTTTCATGGACATGATGAATCGTGTATTTCATGAATACTTGGAAAAGTTTGTTGTGGTGTTCATCGATGATATCCTCGTGTATTCGCGTACTGAGGAGGAGCATGAAGGGCATTTGAGAATTGTGTTGCAAGCTTTGTTGGAGAATCAGCTTTATGCCAAGCTGAGCAAGTGTGAGTTCTGGTTAAGAGAAGTGGTGTTTCTTGGTCATGTGGTTTCTGCTGAAGGGATTCGTGTTGATCCTCAGAAGATTGAGGCGGTGATGAATTGGAAGGTTCCTAAGTCTGTTCATGAGGTCCGTAGTTTCCTTGGTTTGGCGGGATACTACCGGAGGTTTGTGGATGGGTTTTCTAAGATTGCTGCACCTTTGACGAAGTTTTTGCAGAAGGATGTTAAGTATGAGTGGACGGAAGCGAGACAGCAGGCTTTTGAGAAGCTTAAGGCAGCTTTGAGGCAAGCTCCAATCTTGGTTCAACTTGAATTAGGAAAAGAGTTTGTGGTGTATAGTGATGCGTCCTATATTGGTTTGGGATGTGTGTTGATGCAAGAGGGTAAGGTGGTGGCTTATGCATCACGACAGTTGAAAGTGCATGAGCGCAATTATCCTACGTATGATATTGAGTTGGTTGCGGTGGTTTTTGCTTTGAAGATCTGGAGACATTATCTGTATGGTGATCAGTGTACTGTGTACACTGATCACAAGAGTTTGAAGTATCTGATGTCTCAGAAGGAGTTGAATCTTAGGCAGCGACGTTGGGTGGAGTTGCTCAAAGATTATGATTTGACATTGAGTATCACCCTGGAAAAGCTAATGTTGTAGTGGATGCCTTGAGTAGAAAGGTAGCTGTTGAGTTAAGGGCTATGTTTGTCAGTTTGAGTATTTCGCGTGATGGTGGTCCTGTGGCTAAGTTGCTAGTGAAACCATCTTTGGCTTAGTTGATCAAGGAAAAGCAGTTGTTGGATGATTCCTTGGTACCGCATGTTCATGATATCGCGGAGGGTAGGTCTTCGGATTTCTATTTTAATGATGATGGAGTGTTGTGTTTTGGGAGTCGGATAGTAGTGCCCAATGATGCTGAGTTGAGGCGTGCTATTCTAACGGAAGGTCATAGTAGTCCTTTTGCTATGCACCCTGGTAGTACTAAGATGTATCGTGATCTTCGTGATGAGTACTATTGGGTGGGTTTAAAGAAGGATGTTGCTGAGTTTGTGAGTAAGTGCATGGTGTGTCAGCGAGTTAAGGCTGAGCATCAGGTTCCTTCAGGGTTGTTGCAACCGTTGAGAATTCCTGAATGGAAGTGAGAAAGGATTACCATGGATTTTGTATCTGGTTTGCCTTTGTCGCCATCGAAGAAGAATTTGGTGTGGGTGATTGTGGATCGTCTGACGAAGTGTGCGCATTTCTTGCCTGTGCATACTACGTATTCTTTGGATAAGCTGGCGGAGCTGTACATTGCTGAGATTGTGCGGCTGCACGGTGTGCCTAAGTCGATTGTGTCGGATAGGGATCCGAGGTTTACATCGCGTTTTTGGCAGTGTTTGCATCAAGCTTTGGGTACACGGTTGAATTTCAGTACGTCTTATCATCCTCAGTCGGATGGTCAGTCCGAGCGTGTTATCCAGGTTTTGGAGGATATGTTGAGGTGCTGCGTGATTGAGTTTCAAGGCTCTTGGGAGAAACATTTGCCTCTGGTGGAGTTTGCCTATAATAATAGTTATCAAGCAAGTATTCAAATGGCACCTTATGAAGCTTTGTACGGGAGGAAGTGTAGGACTCCTCTTTGTTGGGCTGAAACGGGTCAGAAGTTGGTTTCGATGCCAGCTTTGTTGAAAGGAACCACCGAGAAGGTGAAGCTCATTTGTGAGCGTTTGAAGGCAGCTTCTGATCGGCAAAAGTCTTACGCAGATCTGAAGCGTAAGGAGATTGAGTATGCGGTGGGTGACCGTGTGTTTTTGAAAGTTTCGCCTTGGAAGAAGGTGATGAGGTTTGGCCGAAAGGGTAAGTTGAGCCCTAGGTACATTGGACCATACGAGGTGGTTGAGCGTGTGGGTCCTGTTGCGTACAAGTTGAGGTTACCGCAAGAGTTGGAAAAGATTCATGATGTGTTTCATGTTTCTATGCTTCAGAAGTATAGATCGGATCCTTCACATGTGATGCCTGTGGAAGAAGTAGAATTGAATCCGGATTTAACCTATGATGAGGAACCGGTGAAGGTTCTGGATTCAGATAGTAAAGTTCTTCGAGGCAAGACCATTGAGTTGGTAAAGGTGTTGTGGAAGCATCGTGGTGTTGAAGAAGCCACGTGGGAACGGAAAGATGACATGCAGAAGCAGTTTCCGTATCTCTTTCCTTCAGGTAAATTTCGAGGACGAAATTTCTTAAGGGGGGAGAGTTGTAACACCCCAATTTTGGGCTTAGAAGTTTTGGGTTTGGACCGGGCCGGTCGGGTTGCGATTCGAATCTAAAAGAGTGGATGTAGGAAAGCCTAGTTCGGGTTGCATTAAAAATATGGAAAAATGTCTTAAAATCCTCTTTTATTATATATAAGAGAATGGTGGAATCAATTTTACAAAATGAGGTTTGGAAGTGTGACATTTTGGTTAGTGACCAAAATGTAATTTTTGAAAACTGTGTGACTGTTTTAAAAAGGATTGAAACTTTGAATCTTTAAGGAGCTATTTACCCAATAGGAGTTTCTCCAGATTTTTCTTAAATATTAAAGGATTAATTAATGGTTTAAAATAAAAGTAAAAGGGAGGGAAAGATATTATTGGCATTTTCAACTAACTTTTCCCAAATTCCATTTTCTTTTTCTCTCAACTTTTCTCTCAAACCAAACACATTCTCCAGCACATTTTCCCTCTGATTTTGGCATCCAAATATGAGATTTCAATTCTCTTTTGATCTCTAATCATCCCTTCAATAAAACCTTACCATTTGCTAATTGGATTTTCAAGAATCTTGGTTCCAAAAAGGGAGAAACTCAAGTTTAGAGGTATGAACGTCCTTCTCCTCTAAATTCTCAGTTCTTTACTGAAATTCCCAAGTTCTCAATCCTTGATTTATGTTTTATTAAAGATTTTACAATTGTACTCTTGATCTTGGCTTTAAAATACAAGATTTGGTTGATTTTTGATAGAATTCGTATAATCTAATTGGGCACTGATTTGAGGTGTCTTTTTGATGCTAAAAGAATGTTTAATTGATGAGAAATTGAGGTTTAATCAATGCAATCCCGAATAGGTTGAGTTTCCTACGTTTAGCTTGAGTTTTTGGTTGTTTTTGGAGTGATCTTGATGATCTGTTATAGCTGGAGGTATAAGGACGTGGTTAGATCCTTTTTGGATGTTAATTGAGGTTTATGAATGTTTAGAATCGATGGATCTTGGCTGGGTTGTGTTGTGGAGTTGTTTGGAGGTGATTTCGGTTGTGTTGGTAGCCGAAATGGGAGTGTTGATGAGAGCAGCGAGTTTAGGTGCTTTCATTGAAGATATTAATGCATGATGATGCATTAATCCTCTGCTTTGATGTGTTTAAAACAGGGGAGTCATCTTTGGATCCTTGTGGTGGTGATCCGGAAGCTTGATTGGTGTTTCGGCAAGTGGTGAAACGAAATCGGTGAGTGGATTTTGGTTTCCAGCTTTGAAACCAATGTTTTGAAGGTTTGGGAGCTTAGTTTAAGTCTAAGCAACTTAGCTAAGCTCAAGAGTAAGTTTTCGGTAAAACTCTCTTGATGATGAACCATGGTTGGTTGAGTGCAATTTGATTCGTTTGCATGTTTTAGATCATGTTTTGAAAGCATATTTAGCATGTTTAGTTGCTGATTTAATAAGCCATGTGTTGAAGAATGCTCAAGGTAAGAGATTCTCTTTTTTGAATATTTTTAAATGTGGTTTTGATGCATAATAAGGCATGATGATTATGGCTTTGATAAATGCTTTAAAACAGTGGATTAATGTTGTAAAATGATGTATATTGGCAAGTGATGTCTTGAGAATGATTAAGAACACCATGGTGGTTAAAAGTCCATAGGTGGTTCTTGTTTTAAGAACAACATGGTGGTTAAAAGTCCATGGTTGGTTCTTAGTTAAGGTCACAAAGGTGGTTAAAAGTCCTTGTGTGAGCCTTGTATATTTTAAGAACAACATGGTGGTTAAAAGTCCATGGTTGGTTCTTGGTTAAGGTCACAAAGGTGGTTAAAAGTCCTTGTGTGAGCCTTGTGTATTTAAGAACACCATGGTGGTTAAAAGTCCATGAGTGATTCTTGTTAAGGACACAAAGGTGGTTAAAAGTCCTTGTGTGGTCCTTGTGAATTGTAAGAACATCATGGTGTTTAAAAGTCCATGGATGATTCTTGTGCTAAGGACACAATGGTGGTTAAAAAACCATGTGTGGTCCTTGTGAATTGTAAGATCACAATGGTGTTTAAAAGTCCATGTGTGGATCTTATGTTGAATGTATCACTTGTGGCCAATATGACATGTTAGTAACTTGAAGCATGAATTGCTTGTTTTTAAATGCTATGTGCATGTACAAATGATGATTTGAACAAAGGTTTATAAATGTGTTGTATAAATGCATTATTGTGTTGTTTTAAATGAGCATTCCTCACTAAGCTATTTGCTTACGCTCTCTCTTTTCTTAAACCAATAATGCAGATCATTGAAGTGCATTTGGGGCAGCAAGGAAGCCAAGCATCCAAGTGAAGATTTAAGCTCATGTATGGTAAACATTTCCTAAAACTATTAGCTTTTGGGCATTTTGCAATGGGGGACCTATGTTGTTTTTTTGGGAGATGTTTTGGACTCCCTAAGTTGGTTTTATGTTGTTATTGATGATGGAACATGTAATTGGCCTTTATGAGGTGGTTTTGGTATTTTGATGCTTGAATGGTTTTCTAAGTAGGATGCATGCCTATAGAATTGGGGATTTGTTTAATTGATGCCATGTCTGAGTATGGTTGATGCAATTATGTTCCTTATGCATGTAATGACTTGCTGGTATAATTTGGTTGCATTTGGAGCATGTTTGATGGGTCAATTGTGAGTTAAACCAGTTGTTTTTCTGTAATCTGGGCAGGCCGTATCGGAACGGGTGCTACCGTTTCGGAACAGGGGCCTGAAATGGCCTAGGCGTTTCGAAACGGGAGGAACCGTTCCGGAACAGAAATGCTACTGCCAAGCCTTGTTTCGGAACCCGTTTCGGAACGGTCTCGCGTTTCGGAACAGGTCCTCCCTGTTTCGGAACACTCGACCGTTGGGCTCTGAATTTGATGGTTATATGTTTTGAAATGTTTGCGTTTTAGTCCTGAACCTTGTTGTTGCAATTGAATGGGTTTGAGATGTCCGTTTGAGCAGAAATTTGGCAGAGAAGCATGAAAGATGATTAATTTCATATTGGTAACTTTTAATTGGGTTAAGTCCCCATAATTTTCAGAATTTGCATTTTGGTCCCTAAAATTGTAATTTGTGCAATTGAGTCCCTGAATGTTCTCTGACTCTTATGATCTTTGAGTATGCTGATCTTGTGAACATATCTAGGGTTAATGTGCATCTAGACAAGATTAAAAAGAAAAAAAGGATCGTTAATCAAGGTTGACTTTCGGGTTGACTTTGGTTTTTCCCGTGTAAACTTCTTAATTCGGTTCAACCGTCTGGGCCGGGTTAAGGGGGTTACAAATTTTGTTTCAAAGGAGGTTTTCAAACAATGCTTTGGTTTATTGAATTGTATCTACATTTAAAGAAGGTTTTATGATTCGCTGCATTGATGGTGTTTTGGTTTTGAGCATTCCTCACTAAGCACTATATGCTTACGCTCCTTTTTGTCCTTCAATGCAGATATTTGAAGTTGGGAAATCAAGAAGCAAGGGATTCAAGAAGAGCTCCATTTGAGAAGTATGTCTTGGTTTATAGCTATAGATAATAAAGGCAATGGGGGGAGAGTCTTTTATGTTGTTGTGTAATGAGATTGTGTATGTTGACCATGTTTGGTTTATGGTTCGAACCTTGTTGTTGATCGCTTTGCCATATTTGAATCTTCTTCTTCATATGTTGATATGCTATGCTCTTTTTTTAGAAGCAAGATCATGTGTTGGATGTGAAGAATGAGTAGGTGTGCTTAATGTTTGTAATGTATCTAGTCTTTGATGTAATTTGATAGTTATAATGCTTATCATGCTGATGATATGTTTTGGAATGATTTGAAGTGTGTTTGAGGGTGTTTTAAAGTGAAAAACCAGAGTTTTCTGCTGTTTGTGGGCAGGTTGTATTGAAACACCCTTGGCTGTTTCGAAACGAGTGCTTGAAATGTCTTGGGCGTTTCGGAACGGCTAGAAGTGTTTCGAAACACTTTTGCTACTAGAAGTGTCTGTTTCTGAACTGGTTTCGGAACATACCCGCGTTTCGAAACGGTCAACACCGTTTCGATTCGGGCGTACAACACAAGTGTTTCTATATGGGTGTCAGTGTTTCGAAACGGGTGACCGTTGGACATAGTTTCTGCATGCTTTACATTTTAGTCATGAAAGTTGTAAATGCAATTATTTGAGCTTTAGATGTCTTTTAAGCTGAAATTTGGCAGAGAGGCTTGTAATATGTCTAATTGAGGTTTGGTAAAACTAAAATCTTGGAAGTTCTTTTATTTTGCAAAATTTACATTTTGGTCCCTAAAGGTGTATTTCTTGCAATTGAGTCCTTAAACATTTCCGGTCGCTGTGCTTTTCTCTTCCGAGGTTCTTGGGCTTTCAAATAGGTTTAATGCGCATCTAGAGAATATTAAAAAAGAAAAAAGGTCGTTAATCAAGGTTGACTTTCGGGTTAACTTTGGTTTTCCCCGTGTGATCTTCGTAGTTCGGGTCTAGCGTCTAGGCTGAGCTAAGGGGGTTACATTTGTTGGTATCAGAGCTAAGTTGCGAATATTTGGGGCGATGGTAAGTTTGTGGTAAGTTGTTATGGTAAGTGTTGGATGTTTATTCTAATGTGTGGTTGAAAGTTGGTTGGAAAATGTGTCTTTAAGCGAATTGTTGATGTTTTTATCATGCTTTTTGGTTATGATTTTTCTGTAAGCTAATGTGAACATGTATTGGTGATATGCTGGTGTTGTGAGTTGATTTTCTGAATAATGAAAATGTGATGGGTATGATAAGTTGATATTATGCTGTTGAGGGTGAATGTTGGTTGATGAGAGCATGATTGAAGTTTGCTGATTGATATGCTCGATGTTTTGATATCCATGTTTTTATTGATTGTTATGTCGTATAAAAGGGGAGAATTCGGGATACCCATTTCCTTATTATTATAGCTATTGTGTTATGTTGGAGTTGGAGTCTTGAATCCTTGCTTGAAGTTGGCCTGATCGTTTTGTTTGTTTTGTTATCATTGCTTTGTTAATAATAACACAATGAGATCGATGAGAGAATGACTGTTGGGTACGATGGTTGCTGCCTTAGAGCAGGTTGTTAAGGGGTGGAATTAACTTTTTGGTGGGAGTGTACCGCTTCGGTCGACAGTGCCTGAAGTTGAGGAAGTAAGGCAGAATGACAAAGTTGGTTCTGTGATGAAGGATTCATCATCTGTGGTTCAGGAGATGTCGGGAACGTTCCAAGCCGTGGTGAAAGTGAGGCCTGTACACGTGCCGACTGTGGGACATGCGAGTTTGTCAAAACAGCGTTTATATGATTTGGGAGCTGTGGAGTATCATGGTTCGACACCTGAGGCGTTCGAGGCTTGGTTAGCCAGTATAATTCTGATTTTGGATCAGGAAGGGTGTGACAACGCCTGTAAGTTGGGAAGTGTTGTCTTGTTAATGTTGGAGGATGCTTGTGCTTGGTGGACATTTGTGGCGGTGACAACGAATATCCACGATATAGATTGGGAGTTCTTTGTGTTTGCCTTTAATGGAAGATACCTTGGAGAGAAGTTCTCAGGGGTCAAGCAGCGTGGGGGTGTGGCTTCAGGTTATGATGGTGGGAAAAGTTTAAGCAAAAGAGCTGTGGGTACTCACCTCAAGAGTGGTCCGCGTAAGAGGCTACGTGACAGAAGGGTTTGCTTGAATCGAAGTCTGGGTGGTAGTGCAGATGTGGGTCAAGTGCTACATGACCAAGGAGTGGTAGCTCGGTTGCTGATGTGTGACCGTTGTGGAAGGCGTCGTGTTGGAGTTTGTTGGAATTGTGGTTCTAAGGAGCATGTGAAGCGAAATTGTCCTCAAGTGATGGGATCAGCTTCAGTGGGTGCAAAAGGGTCTCAAAAAGGTCGTGAGCCCGGCCGAGACAGAGATCGGAGGTGGCAAGAAAGGCATAAAGGCATGAGGTGTTTGGGGGATGGATCTTGTTGGAATTGTGGGTCCGTTGGACATTTTAGGCAGAATTGTTTGGAGTTAGCTCGGGGTAGTCAGGGTTTTTTACCGCAGGGAGACGGTGATGACCTTAAAGTGTTGGTTGATGTTGCAGCGGTGCGGCCAGAGAATGATGGTTCTGCGAGGAAGAGAGTTTGTCTGTTAGAGCTCCGGGGCAATGAGATGATTACAGGTAACCTTGTTAAGTAATCTTTGCCCTAGTTATCTTTGTTTGGTTTCGGTTTGGATTCCCTTGCGTAGCGGGTAAGGTCTTATAGCTAGCAAGTTGGGGTAGTAGCAGGTGTTGTTTTGAAAACAACTTTAGTGTGAAGAGGGTATTAGTGGAGTATTTTGTAGCTAGCAGATTGTTAGAATGGTAGAGCTGGAAAAGTTAGAAGTGAGGTAAGGGGTTGTTCTTAAGCGGATTCTGAGGATGTTATTGGTAAGTGTGAACCGACATACATGCACAGTTAAAACCATTTGTTATATTATATATATATATGTTGGTACATGCATACATGCGACATGACATTAGAGGTTTTGCATACATGTACACAGGCATTGATAGGGCATATTGGTGACCATGCATACGAACGTTCACACTTGCTAATAGCTAGTTGGGTCCGTTAGTGTTGTGGCAGGATTAGGTTGGATGGTGGGTTTTAAGCGTTGTTTTGGGTGCTAGAAGTAGTGGAAGGTAGTAAGCGAGTTGTCAGTAATAGTGAGTGTGATCTAGCATGTTGGTAGAAGGAAGGTGTTTTGGTGCTTAAAGAGTTTAGAAGTGCGGTGGTGAGGAGATTACAGGTTGAAGTTAGAATCGGTCGAGGTGTTTGTAAATAGCTAACAAGTGTGGTAGTTTCTTTGTGTTAAATGATGTTGTAGGTTAGTGGATGTGTTTCCGGAGTGCTGAGGCGTCTTGGCATTGATGGTTGCAATAGGAGGGTTGTTTATTTAGGTGATGGTTCGTAGAAACCTTCGAGGAGTTGAGTGGAGGTTGTGTTGAGAGCTGTAGATAAGGTTAGGCGTGGGAGGAGTAGAGGTTTCGTAATCTTAATATGTTTGTATGGAATGGGTGGTATCCAGGTAAGGTTAGTGTAATGGTCAAGCTTGGAGTGGAAAGGAAATGTAAGATCAAGGGCCATTGATGGTTGGCCGGGTTCTTGTGAGAAGTGGGTTGTTAGTTGTGTATAAGTAAATCTTTTCTAAGTCAGCTAGAGGTAAGTGGAACAACTGGTGGAGTTAAGGTTGGAGTCTTGTGGTATGGGTTTCGAATGTTTTGTGAGTAGTTTTGATGAGATGTTATGGTAGTGATAGTGGCGGATGTGAAGGAATGTTATCAATACATTGAGAAGTTTGAGTAAGCAGTTGTTGCTTAAAAAAATTTTGCTTGTTGTGGTAATCTTTGAAAGGAGTTGAGCGGTTTTGCAAGGGGTTTTGGAAGCAGTGAAGGTTGTGGGTCACATGGTGGTTGAAAACTGGAAGGGTTGGTGTTACCGTGTGTGCAAGTTTTGTTGAGGGAGTTATGAGATAAGACAGAGTATGTTGTGAAGATTTGAAGGTTCTTCGGGTTGTTGGGGCTATGCACAATTCGAAATTGTGAAAGGTTAAGTTGAGGTTAACATCTGAGTGTTCTGGAAGTCTTGAACCGTAAGTAGTGGTGTTGGGTTTGGGTGTAGTGTAAGTTTGATTTGAGGATGAGTTGATTTTGTGGTGTTTTGGGTGGAGGATGTTCAGTGGTGGTTAAGTCTCCCGTGTTACATTGTGTGTTGCTTTGGGAAGTTTGGTATCATGCCCTTTTCGCAGGTTGAAATTTCGAAGACGAAATTTCCTAAGAGAGGGAGAGTTGTAACACCCTAAATTTGGGCTTAGAAGTTTAGGGTCTGAACCGGACCGGTCTGAGAAACGGTACGAATATAAAAGGAGGTTTTAGGGAACGCCTAGTTCGGGATGCTTTAAAAATATAGAAAAATATCTAAAAATCCTCATTTAATATATAAAAGAAAATGGTGAAATCAATTTTACAAAATGAAGTTTGAATCTTTAAGGAGCTAATTTACCCAAAATGTTTTTCTCCAGATTTTTGCTTAATTTGGGTACTTTTATTACTGTTTTAATTAAAGGAAATGAGGTTTAATTAAATGAGAAACTAACTTTAACTATTCATAACTACTTTTCACAAATTTTTCCTCTCATCATTTTTCTCTCAAATTCCTTTCAACCAAACACATTTCTCCAGCAAATTTACATTGATTTTACACTTCATTTGATGAGATTTCAATTCCTCTTTGATTCTTAATCAATCCCTCATCAAATCCACTTGATTTCTACATTGAATTTTCTTGGAAACTTGCCCAAATCAAGGAGAAATCATCATTTAGAGGTAAGCTTGTTCTTCTCCTCTAAATACTCAGTTCTTTACTGAAATTCCCAAGTTGTTAATCCTTAATTTAAGTTTAATGAATGGTTTTAGTATTGGAAACAAGATTTTGGCTTAAAACTCAAGATTTTGGAAGAGATCTTGGAGATTTTCGTGGATCTTGGTTAGGATATGTTTTGAGGTTGTTTTCTAATGTATTTTGGATGTTAATTGATGTTAAAAATGATGTTTTATCAATCAAATCCCGAATAAGTTTGTTTTCCTAAGTTTTGCTTGCTAGAATGGTGGTTTTGGGGTGGTTTTGGTGATCTGCTGTTGTTGGAGGTATAAGGTCATGTTTATTTTACTTTTTGATGTTAATTGATGTTTATAAAAGGTTAGAATTGATAGATCTTGGCCGGGCTTTGTTTTGGGAGAGTTTGGAGGTGATTTCGATTGTTTTTGGTAGCCGAAATGAGGTTCTTGGGTAGAGCAGCGAGTTGGGTTGTGTTGCTGGTGATTTTAATGCATGGTGGTGCATTAATCCTCTGTTGTTATGTGTTTAAAACAAGGGAGAATGATCTGGAAGCAATAGAGGTGGCGTTGGGAGTTTCGGATGCTTGGAAGGCTTGTCGGCTAGCATAGTTTTTGTGCATCAGTGAGTGAGATCATGTTTTCCAGCTTTGGAATGGTTTTGAAAAGAGGTTTGGGAATTTAAATTTAGGCTTGAAACGTCGTTTAAGTTCGGAAGTAAGTAAAGTGGATTTCTCTCTCTATTGTGCTATTATTGTTTTGGAAACTTTCAAAATGGGTTTTGATGTGTTTAATTTGATAGTGTGGTTAAATTTGTTGTTTGAGCATGGTTTTTAAGCATATCTTAGCATGATTAATGCTGGTTTTGAAAGTCATGTATTGAAGGATGCTCAAGGTAAGAGATCCTTGGTTTGACAAGTGTTTAATATGATCATGTTGCATGGAGATGCATGATGATAAGTGGCTTTGATTAATGCTTATAACAGTGAATTGATGATGGTATTTGATGTATATTGGCAAGTGATGTAAATGGTTTTTGGTTACTTTAATCGGATATAGTTAGCCGGCTATAGGATTGGGTGCACCGTGAATAAAGTCGCCTTGGATGTTAAGGGGTTGTAATTGTACCATAAACTCCATCCAAGTACCCTAACGAGTGAGGTAAGATCACAACGGTGGTTAAAAGTCCGTGTGTGGATCTTGTGTTATGTGTCCCTTGCTCTCGTTAGTGGAATTATACAACTACCTATGAGTGATGTTGAGGGGTTGTGATTGTACCGTTAAACTCCATCACGTGTGTTGAGGGGTTGTGATTGTACCGGTAAACTCCACCTTGTGTTTTTCGGTAGTGTGTATGAAGCGTGTGAGACAACGCTTGTAATCCGTGTATCCGATTGTGTCTTGTGTTGAAATGGTTTGTGAACTATCACTTGAAAGCCAATATAATGTATTTGAATGTAATGGAGCGAGAGATCTTGAAAATGATGCGAGGTTACATGAGAATATGTAAATGATGAAAGAATGCATGTGAGACATCTTAAGTATGAACAAAAGTATATCTTCTATTGTGAATGGAGCATATGTGCATAAAATTTCATGAGTTGTTTAGCATTCAAAGTTAAAGGTTGGTTTCCATGTTGAGCAATGCATGATTTAAAGCAATGTTTTTTCAAAGGAGGTTTTCAAACAATGCTTTGGTTTATTGAATTGTATCTACATTTAAAGATGGTCTTATGATTCGCTGCATTGATGGTGTTTTGGTTTTTAGCATTCCTCACTAAGCATTGTATGCTTATGCTCCTTTTTGTCCATCAATGCATATATTTGAAGTTGGGACAGCAAGAAGCAAGGGATTCAAGAAGAGCTCCACTTGAAAAGTATGTCTTGGTTTATAGCTATATATAATAAAGGAAATGGGGGAGAGTCTTTTATGTTGTTGTGTAATGAGAATGTGTATGTTGACCATGCTCGGTATGGTTCGAACCTTGTTGTTGATCGCTTTTCCATATTTGAATCTTCTACTTCATATGTTGATATGATATGCTCTTTGTTTAAAAACAAGATCATGTGTTGGATGTGATGAATGAGTAGGTGTGCTTAATGTTTGTAATGTATCGAGTCTTTGATGTAATTTGATAGTTATAATGCTTATCATGCTGGTGATATGTTTTGAAATGATTTGAAGTGTTCTTGAGGGTGTTTTAAAGTGAAAAACCAGAGTTTTATGCTGTTTCTGGGCAGGGTGTATCGAAACACCCTTGGCTGTTTCGAAACGGGTGCTTGAAATGGCTTGGGCATTTCGGAACGGCTCGAAGTGTTTCGAAACACTTTTGCTACTGGAAGTGTTTGTTTCTGAATTGGTTTCGGAACATACCAGCGTTTTGAAACGGTCAACACCGTTTCGATACGGGCGTACGATACGGGTGTTTCTATACGGGTGTCAGTGTTTCGAAACAGGTGACCCTTGGACACAATTTCTGCATGCTTTTACATTTTAGTCTTGAAAGTTGTAAATGCAATTGTTTGAGCTTGAGATGTCTTTTTAAGCTGAAATTTGGCAGAGAGGCTTGTAATATGTTTAATTGAGGTTTGGTAAAACTAAAATCTTGGAAGTCCTTTTATTTTCCAAAATTTACATTTTGGTCCCTAAAAGTGTATTTCTTGCAATTGAGTCCTTAAATGTTTCCGATCGCTGTGCTTTTCTCTTCCGAGGTTCTGGGGCTTTCACATAGGTTTAATGCGCATCTAGAGAAGATTAAAAAAAGAGAAAAAAAATGGTCGTTAATCAATGTTGACTTTCGGGTTGACTTTGGTTTTCCCCGTGTGATCTTCGTAGTTCGGGTCTAGCGTCTAGGCCGGGCTAAGGGGGTTACATCAGCCCCTTGGTTACCTTGGTCGCCCTACTCAGCCGCAAGTACTACCGTGTTCGACCTTAGCTCTCTCCTCGGACCCATAGTGCTATTTTAACAAGACATAACAAATAAACAAAACAAATCAAGATTTTAGCCAGCCTCAAGCAAGGATCCAAGTTCAAAAAAATATTTAAAACATTTAATTAGTGTAATAAGGCAACGAGCACCCGAATTTCCCTCAAGCATAGCATAGCATACAATTGCATATCATGATCATCATGCTCTACATCATCCAAAATCAGCACATAACCTCATCACATCATCATCATACCATCATATCTAACTCACATATGATTCTCAACAATCACACATGGCATAAACTCCAACATTCAATCAAAACACGCTTTTTCAAACAATCATTCACCAAACATACCAATTTCACCTACCATCATCCTCAATTCTTTCGTAACCTGGCTCAGATACCAACAAATGTAACCCCCTTAATCCGGCCTAGACGCCTGACCCGAACTAAGAGGATTACACGGGAAAAACCGAAGTCAACTCGTGAAAGTCAACCTCGATTAGCAACCTTTTTTCTTTTTATCTTTTCTAGATGCACATTATTGTCCTATGTGATTAATAAAGCAATTAGGCGAAAATGGCACAACGATCGGGGTTCAATTGCATGTTTTTTGTGTTTTAGGGACCAAATTGTAAATTTCCAGATTTGTACAAACTAACCAGATTTTAAAGTTACAAATCCAAAATTAATCATGGAACATGCCAACATATCATATTTCAACTCAAACGGATCATCCAAACACAACAAATTAGACTTACAACTTTCAAGGACCAAAATGTAAGATACAGAAACATGGAACAATTCAAAATAAACGTCCAACAGTCAAGTGTTTCGGAACACAAGACCCTGTATCGGAATGGTTGTTTTGAAACCATGTTAACTGTTTCAATATGCGGGTGCGTTCGGAGACCCTCGATGATCCGTTTTGATATAGTGATTCATAGTAGCAAAAATGTTTCGGAACGTGCCTACCCGTTCCGAAACACCATGACCATTACAGGCCACCGTTCCGAAACGGCCGGACCTGCAATTTTCCAAATTGCTTGTTGTTCTCAACTTTTCATCTTCGAAACCAGTCAAACACATTTCATAAAACATGCAATATGAATACACATCAAAGACCACCAAAACAAAGCACAAGCTATAACATGGCATCATTCTTGCAAGCATTAGAACTATAGGCATGCTTCCTAGATGTCAAAACCACAAAAAGGCTAAAATTCACATTCAAGCTTAAACCAATATTCAAAGGCCAATTACAATACCAAAACAACAAACCATACTTGCTCAAGGTGTTTAACAGCACCAAATAACATGAAGAGTAGAAATTCCACCCATTGCCTCTTATTACACCAAGGTAAAACCACATACTTTGTTTAGTCAAAAGAGGTTGGATTCCACTTTCCTTCATGCTGCCTCAAGAGCCTAATTCTCTACATTGATGAAACAAATGAGCGTAAGCATAAAGCTTAGTGAGGATCGCCAAAACGAAACATTCATCAATGCATTTTACAAAACCAAAACATCACCATTTGTTATCTCATGCCTTTACTTAAATCATCCCTTTTAAACCATCAATGCACTTTTAAACCTCTTGCTTCTAGCATCATTAAAATAACAACAAATAATCTTTTGCTCATTCTTAAACCAAGCATCACATGTAGTCTAGCATAAGTCACAAACATCACATTTGTAAATCATTAATCAACAACATAATATTGGCTTGCAAGTGATCAATTAACAATCCATACCAAAACCAACTCATATGACACAATCGGATACGCGGATTACAAGAGTTGTCCCACACGCTTCATACACACTACTGGACTACACAAACCTTACACACGAGATTAAGCCATCAACCGTTGTGACACCTGTGGTGGAGTTTAACGGTACAATTACAACCCCTCAACACCACTCATCGGTAGTTGTATAATTCCACTAACTAGAGCACGGTACATATACTACAAGATCCACACACGAGATTTAACCATCAACCGTTGTGATCTTCACCTCAATCGTTAGGGTACTTGGATGGAGTGTACGGTACAATCACAACCCCTCGACATCCAAGGCGCCTTTATTCACGGCGCACCCAACCCTATAGCCGGCTAATTATATCTGATTAAAGTAACCAAAAACCATTTCCATCACTTGCCAATATAATCAATTTACAACATTATTTCACTGTTTATAAGCATAAATCACAATGCCACTTTCACTAGCATAACATGCTTAATCTCAAATGCACACTCTTCATAAATCCAAGGATCATCTACGAAATGCATCCTTAAACAAATGGCATTAAACACCAGCATTATCAATGCTTAAAAGATGCTTTAAAACAGTAAATAAAATCACATTTAATCCAAATGCATTTTCCAACAAAAACATAGCACATTTCGAGATAGACTTTCGAATCACTTACTCTTGAGCTTAGCTAAGTGTTTCAAACTTACACTAAGCTCCCAAGACCACGCTCAAAGCGTTACAAAGATGGAAAATCCATTTCCACTCACCGATACGCAAAGCCTTGCTCGTCGACACGAAAATCACCCTTCTGGAGCCTCCAAAAACGTCTCGTTCGCTCCCGGATCACGATCCCCTGTTTTTTATCACCAAAACAGAGATCTAAATGCATTTCAACACCAGCATCTAAACACAAACTCGTTGCTCACCCAAACTACACCAATTTACCCATTTGAAATAACCAAAAATTGAATCGATTGCTTCCTAAACCAAGCCCAGCCAACATACATCACTTTTAACCATTTGTAAACATCGAGACTCATCTAAAAACGACCTAAACCCTTCCTTATACCTCCAACATGCATAATACCATTAGTTCACCTCAAAACCCAACTAAAACTATCAAGAAACTCAAGGATCTCAAGGATCTCGGGATCTATATTATCAAAACCTTTTCAATATAATAATCATCTCCAAACTCAATTAAAACCAATCAAAACAGAGCTCATCAATATCAATTCGAAAATCAAGATTTTACTCATATTTTTTCAAGATTTTGATCTTAAATCAAAACTATAATGAAAACTCAACCAAAAACAATAATTAGTAGCCAAAGATCTTGGGAATTTCAATAAAGAACCTTGATTAAAGGTTGAGAATGGTATTTACCTCCAATCCTTGCTTTCCTCAATGAATGACATGTTTTAGCTTCACAAATCTTGACATAATTTAAAAAGATTCTTTGAAATGAAAGATAAATCAAGAAAAGAGTGATTGGAAGAAAAGAAATCTAGAGAAAATGATTTAGAATGGTGATTGGCTGAAAAATAAGAAAAGAAAGGTAGTTACGTGACTAAAATCTCACGAATTAACTACCTGATTAATTAAATAAATAAAAGCCTTTTAAAATTAATTAGTTTAAAAATCATTTTAAACACATGTCAAATTACAGAAAGGCTAAATTTCCGTACAACTCCCTAAAGATTCTAAGATTTTGGCTCCTCTTTTTAAGATTACATTTTCCACAATTTTGAAACTTTACATTTTGGTCACCACCCAAAATGTACCGCTTCCAATGTCAATTTTGTAAAATTGATTTGACCAACATCTTAAACTTTAATTTAGAGGATTTTAGCAATTTTTAGCATATTATTATCCTATCCCGATCCTTGATTCCCTTAAATCACCAAAGATGATTCGAACAGTTTTCGACCGGTCCAATCCAATATATAAAACATCTAGGCCCAAAACCAAGGCGTTACATTTTGATGATTTTTCACACTTAAATCAATCCTACACCAATCTAACGTGCTTCAAACATGCATACATTATATTTAATCATCAATCCTCAAACATTCATGGCATGTTCAACATCAAGTCAAGGCAAAATGCATCAAAGGTAAACTATAGGCATGGAACCTAGAAAGTAAACCACTCAATAGTCAAAACCCAAACCAATGCACAATCCATCAAATAGAGGCCTTTTACAAGTTAAAAACCATAAAGCAAACATGCTCTAAAAGGGTGTTCATACACATCACCCAAATAGACTATGGAACCCACATTGTCCTTATTACTCTAATCCATAAATGAAACATACATTAAAAGAAAAGTCCCTTGGAATCTCTTGGATCTTGTTGCCTTCTAAGCTTCAATTATCTGCATTGATGGAGAGATGAGAGCGCAAGCACACATGGCTTAGTGAGGAGTGCTCAAAACCGAAACACCATCAATGCAATAAAACCATTTTGCATCATTTGAAAACAATCACGCCCTTTTAAAACCATGAACTTTCCTTAACTAATCAGCATGTTAAACATCATGCAACAAGTGTTAAATACTTAACAGCAAATCAATTTGCTAACACTCAACTTAAGCCTTCCCATGCATAGCTACCATATGCAATGCTTAAAGAGTAAAACATGCATTTACATAATATGCATCATTAACCATTTCATAATAATTTATCAATTATATTGGCTCACAAGTGATCATCAACATACTCATTTCTCAAAACCACATCGGATACACGAATTCACAAGTGTTGTCCCAACACTTCATACATTCTCACCGGCATCTCAAGGTTCACACACGGGAGCTACCCTCCACCATTGTGACAACCGTGGTGGAGTATTCGGTACATAGTATAAACCTCTCAACACCATTCATCGGTAAATGTATAACCCCACTAACGAGAGACGGGACACTATACACTTTCTTCAATCGTTAGGGTACTTGGATGGAGTATTTGGTACACTATATAAACCCCTCAACTTCCAAGGCGACTTGTTTATAGTGCACTCAATCCTATAGTCAGCTAACTATATCTGATTTCATTTATAAACCATTTTTCACAACATCACTTGCCAATATAATTCTCATTTAGCACAAACTTTACTCTTTTCAAAGCATTACCAATAACTCACATTTCCAAGCATCAAATCATGCTTCATAAAACATGTATAAGCATAGACATACAAGGATCACTTACCATGTGCATCCTTCATCAATATAACATAAAAACATTAAATCATTTACCTCAATTCATGCTTAAAAACAGTAGGTAACATGCATTTAAAATTAAGCGCATCAACAATTCATAATAGCACAATCCGAGGGAGAAAATCCTTTTACTTACTTCCGAACTTAGTAAAGCGTTTCAAGCTCACACTAAGTTCCTAAAACCAACTTTTAAGTGTTTCAAAGCTGGAAAACATGTTCTCACTCATCGACTCGCGAAACAAAGATTCACTGACGCGAATTTAAGCGTCTGAAGTCCCTGAAACTTCACCGATTGCTTTCGATGTATTCTCCCATGTTTATACTATACAAGAACATAGGATTAATGCATCATAATAAATTAAAATAATCAAAAACTTAAACTATCTCGCTGCTCTTCCCTAAAGCTCCAAAATACCGATCAAGAAGAGCCGAAATCACCTTTGATTGCTCTCTAAACTCAGCCCAACCATAATCTAACACGTCTATGTCATTTTAACCATAAATCAACATCCAAAAACATCCTAATTTCATCCTTATACCTTCAGCAACTCAGATTTTACACTAACACCTCAAAATCCAAAATCTAACAATATAACAATTAGAGATCCAACTCATTCCGAGCTTACATTCATAAAACCTTTATTTCCACATACTTTAACATCCAAATTATGATTAAAATCAGCCTCAAAACATTCAAAATAGTTCTATAATGAAAATCTTGAAAAATCATCTTACAAATCTCAATTTAGTAAATTTCGTCAACTAAATTACAAAATCTTGTTAATAAACAAAACTAGAGAGCCAAAGACTTGAGAATTTCAATAAAGAACCTTGATTAGAGGAGAGAAAAGAAAGATCACCTCCAACACAAGCTTTCCCCTCGATTTGCAATGATTTTGATGAAATCCTTCAAGAAAACTCTACATGGTTGAAGTAGAAATCTATGCGCATCATTTAGAAATCAAATGTAAATAAAATGAGATGAATCTCTGGAGATTTTAGTGATGAAAAGAGAGTTTGGCTGCTTCGAAACTTTAGAAAAAAGTAGTTACGTAAAAAAATGATTTGCTTTTTTAAAATCTCTGTTATTAAAACTCCTTTATTTAAATATTTAATTAAATAATTTAAAACACATAATCAAGGGAATAGCTGATACCATCTTGGTGTAATAGCTCCCTAAGGATTTTAATTTTTGGCTCACTTCGATTTAGCCATTAAAACAAAACTTTCAATTTTTACATTTAGTCACCAAACCGAAATGTCGACTTTCCAAAAATCATTTTCCAAAATTGGCTTCAATTTACCTCAATACATATTTAAAGATGATTTTAGAAAATTTTCACACAATTTTATCACATCCCAAACTGAGTTCTTCCAGAACCGACTCCAAACCGACCTAGATCTCTAATCTAGATTCATTGAGCCCTAAATCGCCCTTAAAACCTCTAGACCCAAAATAGGGCGTTTCAACTCTCCCCCGATTAGGAAATTTCATCCTCGAAATTTTTACCTGAAGGAGAAAGGTGCGGAAACATCTTCAACATGTCTGCCTTGCTTTCCCATGTGGCCTCCTCAACTCCTCGATGTCGCCACAACACCTTCACAAGTTCAATCGTCTTACGACAAAGAACTTTGCTACTATAATCGAGAATCTCAATTGGTTCCTCATCATAAGAAAAATCTGGATTCAACTCAATCTCCTCAACATACACAACATGAGATGGATCCGATCTATACTTCTGTAATATCGTAACATGAAACACATCATGAATTTTCTCCAACTTGGGAGGCAACCTCTACCGATATGCAACAAAACCATCACGCTCTACAACCTCATAAGGTCCAATAAACCTTGGACTAAGCTTACCCTTAGGTCCAAACCTCATCACTTTCTTCCAAGGCAGTACCTTAAAGAACATGTGATCTCGAACCGTAAACTCAATATCTTTACGCTTTAAATCCGCGTAAGATTTTTGACGATCCAATGTTTCTGTCAACTAATCAAAAATAAGTTTTACCTTCTCAGTTGTTACCTTAAGCAAATCCAGCAAGGAAACCAACTTCTGCACTGCCTCCGCCCAACAAATAGGCGTTCTACACTTTCATTCGTATAAAGCTTCATACATAGCCATTTGTAGACTGGCTTGGAAACTATTATTATAGGCAAACCCCATCAAAGGCAACTATTTTCCCAAGAACATTAGAAATCTATAACACAACACCTCAACATGTCCTCAAGCACTTGGATAACCCGCTCCGATTTGCCATCCGTTTGAGGATGATACGTGGTAGTAAAATTCAAACGCATATCCAACGCTTGATGGAGACACTCCCAAAACCTCGCTGTAAACCTCGAATCCCTATCCGACACTATAGATTTAGGTACACCATGCAAACACAATATCTCTCCAATATACAACTCTACCAGCTTATCCAACGTATACATGGCATGCACATCTAAGAAATGCGCACACTTTGAAAGGAGATCTATAATCAACCAAATAGAGTTCTTCTTTGACGGGGTCAAAGGCAAATCAGACACAAAATCCATTGTAATCCTCTCCCATTTCCATTTCGGTATTCATGAATGTTGCAACAAACCGGAAGGAAATTGATGCTCAACTTTCACACGCTGACAAACCATACACTTGCTCACAAGTTTAGCAATATCCTTCTTCAACCCAACCCAATAGTACTCATCTTTCAATCCACAATACAATTTTGTACTACCAGGATGCATAGCAAAAGGAATGCTATGTGCCTCAGTCAAAATACTGCGCCTCAACTCAACATCCTCTGGCACGACTATTTGTCTTTTAAAGCATAAAACACCATCATCATTAAAACAAAAATTCGTTGCATTACAATTCGCTCTATCCTAGACATGAGGCACCAAAGAATCATCAAGCAACTGCTTCTCCTTAATCAACTTAATCAAGGAATGTTTCACTTGTAACTCAGCTATCAATCCACCATCTCGTGATATACTCAACCGAGCAAACATCACCCTCAAGACAACAACCACTTTCCTACTCAAAGCATCTGCCACAACATTGGCCCTTCTAGGATGATACTCTATCGTCAGATCGTAAACTTAGAGCAACTCGAACCATCTTCGTTGTCTAAGATTCAACTCTCTCTAAGACATTAGATATTTCAAACTCATGTGATACGTATAGACCACACACTTCTCACCATAAAGGTAATGCCTCTAAATCTTCAGAGCAAACACAACTGCAGCATGCTATAGATTATGAGTAGGATATTTGCGCTTATGCACCTTCAATTGCCTAGATGCATACTCCACAACCTTCCCACCTTGCATCAACACACAACCTACACCAACATACGGTGCATCACTGTAAACTACAAACTTCTTACCCGATTCAGGTTGAATCAAGACAGGAGCTTGCATCAAAGCTTCCTTCAACTTCTTGAAAGCTTGTTGTCTAACATCCGTCCACTGAAAACGAACATTCTTTTGCAAAAACTTGGTTAACGGAGCAACAATATTAGAGAAACCCTCCACAAACCTTCTACAATATACTGCCAAACCAAGGAAACTACGCACTTTAGTCACTGATTTAGTCGTCTTCCAATTTATCACCGCCTCAATCTTATGTGGGTCAACTCGGATACGCTCGGCCGACACCACTTGCTCAATTTAGTATACAACTGATTCTCTAACAACACTTGCAACACAATCCGCAAACGCTTATCATTATCATCCTCGATACGAGAGTACACGAGAATATCATCAATAAACACTAATGCGAACTGTTCCAAGAACTCATGGAACACATGATTTAACATATCTATGAACGCAGCCAGTGCATTAGTCAAACCAAACGACATCACCAAGAACTCATAATGCCCGTACCATGCACGAAAAGTTGTCTTAGGCACATCTACATCTTTTACCTTCAATTGATAATATCCATACCTCAAATCAATCTTAGATAACACTGAAGCACCTTGAAACTGATCAAAAAAATTCATCAATCCTTGGCAAAGGATACTTGTTCTTAATCGTCAACTTGTCCAGTTTCCGATAATCTATACACATACGCATCGTGCCATCTTTCTTCTTTACAAACAAGACCGGTGCACAACAAGGTGAAACACTTGGCCTGATGAACCCTTGATTTAGAAACTCCTGAAGTTGCGTCTTCAATTCTTTGAACTCCTTAGGTGCCATCTGATAAGTAGTAATATACACTGGACTCGTATTTTCATACAACTCAATACGAAACTTATGTTCTCTGTTTGGTGGTAAACCAGACAACTCTTCTGAAAATACACTCGGAAACTCGCATACTGTTCGTATCTTTTGTACTCACACCTCCTTTATACCAGGATTCATCAAATAAGCTTAGAAAGCTTCACAACCCGACTCTATCATACGACTCGCTTCAAGAGCCAAAATTCCATGAGATAAGAATTTCACATTTTTGCCCACGATTACCACATCGTAATCAGTAGCAAGTTTCAAGGTAACTCGCTTAACATCAAAATCGACCACAACCCGATGCTCAGTCAACCAATCCATCTGAAGGATTACATCAAAACCATAGAGAGGTAACTCCATTAAATCAACTGCAAATATATGGCCTTGGACAGATAAAGGACATCTCCTATACAGCTTCCTCGTAACAACAATTTTAACGAAAGGAACTAGTTACTTGCACTCCCACGTCTAATACACGCTCACCAAAAATGTATGGATATGTAGATCCAAAATCAATTATAGATAAAAATGAAAAGGATTGCAAAGTAAAAGTACATGCAATAATATCGATGTCATTGCGTCCCTCGCAATGTCCATACACCCTCGCAGGACAAAAACCCTCGGGTTGAACAACCACAACAGGTGCTATAGCTCTGTCCATCCTCCCTACATAGGAAATTACCACGACCGATGTAGAGCGATTAGGTGTACTCTATATATGAGCAAAAGTGAACACTCATGTTAAGTTATAGTATATAAGATATCATCTCCCACAGGGATTGGACAGCTTGCTTCGAATTGTTGTTCCTGCACAAGAAAAGTAAATTCACAAGTATGGTGGTTGTTTGAGAAGAAAAGTAAAATAAAAACACAAGTAATAATAAAGGAAGTGATCAGAGGGCAGGGTTATGATGCTGCTTAGTGTGAAGCTGCGTTAAATAGGTCAAGTTGTTTTGCGCTACCACGATATGTTGCCTTGGCGGGTAAAGGCAGATTGAGGCAACGACAACTTTCACTGCCACGACGGTACTCTGCTCTTGCAACATTCGCTGTCCAAGCAAGTGAGATGGAGAGAAGTCCTGACGACAAGTCTGGAAGATACTCCAAGATCGGTGAAGCAATTCTGAAGTGATCCTACCTATGTCTAGGCTAGGATTCTGTTGCTGCTTGATGTAGGCAATACCTAGAAATCTCAGCGTGAACCTAACACAAGTAGTCAACGTTTGCTTTCTCCTTTTAGCCACTGAAATTCTAACTTATGTCTAAGCTGAATTAGTCAACACCTCGTCATGATGAGACCGTGCCTAATTCTTTCGTGAGTTTGACACTTTTGTGCCGGACAAATGGATTCTTCAACTGGACTTTTGGAACTATTTGAAGGAAGTGAAGAACATGAATTAAGCAAACTAAGAGTTTTTTATTGCAAAAACAAACTTGAAAACCTAAACAATTGCTCTCACAACAAATTACAACATATCTTAAACCCAAGAGAAATTTAGAACATGTCGACGGCAAGAAAACCTAAGTTATGCCTAAAGAAAACCTAAGTTATATTGAATTAGCTAGGTCTAGTCCTTCTTGAAGTAGAAGTCTTCAAAGTAGCTTTCCACATTAAATATCACTTTAAATTCTAACTTCTTTGAGTTGAATGTGGATTTTATCACGTTGCCTTGTTCATCAAGAAATCTCAAGATTTATGTTCGGCGACTTTTCATGCTGCTATGGACGTCAGAAAGTTGAGTGGACATCATCGATTGAATCAGGATTTTTTGCTCTACAAATCGCACTCCGGTTCTCCAAGTCCATAGTTTGTTATCTTGGGCAGCAAGGTTGGCGGCGGCAGCTACTGGGCAGCTGTTGTCTCTGTCTGGAACTACATCAGTACATCTCCCTGGTTCGCTGCTTCAACATCACATCTGCAGCTCCACTTTCCCTCTATCATCCTTTAGTACCTAAAACCAAAATTACACTAAAACATTACCTTTCTTCACCAAATAAAAGATAATCTATAAAATTATGGCAAAGCAAAAGAAATACTGTGAAATGCAATGCATAGTCCTAATTATTCCTAAGATGTACTAAAAAACAACAATAATATGAGATGGAATGTGCATGAAATATAGAACTTGTGGACACTTTACAAACCCCCAAACTCAAACTATTGCTTGTCCTCAAGCAATGCATCCTAAACATACTTGCCCTTATAATAACCAGAAAGAAAAACCTGTTTTTCAACTTAGCAAGAAAATAACTCATAATTATTTCTAATGCCAGTGTAGTGTGTGCAGAACTGTATACAAGCTGAATATGCAAAATAACTAAATAAACAAATATGTTGTTACGATATATAACGTTGTTGTCGAGACAGCATAATTTAACACAATTTTTTAATCATGGCAGTGAGGGCTTCAGCTTATCACAACTACTCTTCTAGGTCTAAAATTAAGATAGGAACAAACTACAAAACCCCGAACCCATGGAGTAGAGCCATCCCGTGAAAGCTTTCATTCACTCATGCTAATTTTTCTGTCACTTCAAAACTATCAGATTTATGGACTTTGATAGCAGCGGAGTGTCCTCGCACATGATTCTTCCTAGAGCCTATTGCGGGCACCTCTAGGGTAAACAACAATGTACCTTGTTTTTACTTCTACTGCCGTGGCAGTGCTATATTTTTTTGTTTCTATTTTTTGCCTTGGCGGCTACATGCAATCATTATTAGAAATTTGCAAAGAATTCTAAAAACAAGCAGACATTGTTCATTAGATATTCTAACAAATCCAACAAGTAACAGTAGTGTTTGACAGTGTTCAATTTATTATTGGTGCGAAAATAAGTAATCGGCTAACTATCATAGGCAAAAATTATATAACAATTTTTTTCTGTTCCGATTATTACTAAGGCAAGTACAATTAAACCTATATTCTACTACGTATGCCTTGACAAAAGATGTGAGAGCTACCCCCCAAACTCGAGATGGGCATTGCCCTCAAATGCAGTAAATAAAATAGAAAAAGAAAATAAAAAGAAAAATTAAAGGCAAGAAAAAAGGAAGGAAACTTAGGTTTAGTCAGATGGTGTAGAGGACTTTGAGGGGTTGTCTGCTGTCATCTGCAGGTTACATCAGTGGGTTTAGCATTGCTGCCATTTTCTGTGCTTAGTGGTATTGATTTTTAACGGTTTGGACCTACATGATTAATTGTTAGATGGGAATAAATAATAAAGATAAAAATTAAAACATTGTCCAAAAAAAACTATTCCTATTAAAGCGGTAAAGATATGGAAACGATAAAATTATATCACATTGGGGTGGGCGTTCCCCAATGTGAATTCTTCATGTTCTTTGAGGACAAAATCTCTTGTATAGTGCTTTAATCGCTGCTCGTTAAGTTTGAATTATGTCCCCCCATTTACTGGTTTTACTGTCACGATACCTTGTGGGAAGGCTTGGACTACTTCGACTGGTCCTGACCATCTAGATTTTAACGTCCCATGAAACAGCTTGAGGCGGGAATTGAACAACATCACTTGCTGCCTGGGCTGGATCTCCCGCTGTTGAATGTTGTTGTCGTGCCATTTTTGACTTTTTCCTTGTACAGCTTGGTGTTCTCGTATGCTTCCTGTTGGAATTCCTCCATTTCTGTCAGATTCAGGAGTCTCTTTTCGCCAGCCTCTTTCTAGTCAAAGTTCATTGCCTTGACTGCCCAATACGCCTTGTGTTCTATTTCGATAGGGAGGTGGCAGGCTTTTCCGTATACTAGACGATATGGGGACATCTTGAGTGGTGTTTTGTATGATGTTCGGTATACGCAAAGAGCATCGTCTAATTTCAACAACCAATCTTTCCTACTTGGGTTCACAACTTTCTCCAAGATGGTGTTGACTTCCATGTTCGAAATTTCTGTCTACTCATTTGTTTGTGGATGATATGCTGCAGCAACCTTATGCTTGACACCAAATTTTTGGAGGGCCTTGGCAATCAGTTTGTTATCGAAATGGGTGCCCTCGTCACTAATAATTGTACTTGGAACTCTGAACCTTGTGAATATGTTGTTTCATAAGAACCTATGGACGGTCTTTGTATCATTGTGAGGGGTGAAAATGGCTTCTACCCACTTGGAGACATAGTTCAATGCTAGAAGGATGTACGTATTACAACACGATGATGGGAATGGTCCCATACAATATATCCCCCAAACATCGAATAACTCAACTTCGAAGATTGTTTGTAGGGGCATTTTGTTCCTTCTTGTTATGTTTACAGTTTGTTGTCAAGTCTCACACTTTTTGTAGAATGTTTGGGCGTCTTTATGCAATGTTGGCTAGAAGAAACCTGATTGGAGAACTTTTGCTGCCGTGCGCTACCCTCCAAAATGGCCTCCATATGGTTTTGCGTGGCACTGTGATAGTATGGCTTGTTGTTCATCCTCTGGGACGCACCGTCTAATAACATGGTCTGCACAATTTTTAAACAGGAAAGGCTTGTCCCAAAAATAATGCTTAGCCTCATGTTGGAATTGTTTCTTTCCTTGAAAGTTAAGTTCATAGGGTAAAACAACAACTACTAAATAATTCACAATATCTGCGTACCAGGTAGTGTCTGTCGATGTTGTTTTCGCGACCTCTTTGTGGGTGGCAAGTGAGATGCCTTCAACTTCCAAGGCGGCTACCAGAGCAGAGGCTAGTAGCAACTTTTAATCAGGGAACACATCCTTAATTTCGTTGTTTGAGGTCTCTTCTTGTCCATTCTCAAGTCGAGAGAGAGATGGTCCACCACTTGATTTTCTATACCCTTCTTGTCTCGAATTTCAAGGTCAAACTCTTGCAGCAGCAGGATCACACGGATCATGCGAGGCTTTGCATCCTTTTTTGCGAACAGGTACCTCAAGGCAGAATGATCGGTGTGAACTATCACCTTTGTACCAATAAGGTAGGGCCGAAACTTATCGAAGCCAAACACTACAACCAATAACTCTTTCTTTATAGTGGTGTAGTTGATTTGGGTAGGATTTAGTGTTTTGTTGGCATAGTAGATTGCATGAATGATTTTGTCTCTGCGCTATCGTAGGGCGGCACCGACGATAGTATCACTGCATCACACATGAGCTCAAACGGTTGACTCCAATCGGGGGGGGGGGACATCCAAAGGTGCATACACTAGCTTTTTCTTTAAGTTTTTGAATACCTCCTTGCATGCCTCATCAAAGTTGAACGGTTTGTCCTGTTCCAGCAGAATACCCATCGGTTTAGAGATTTTATAAAATTTTTTAATGAATCTGCAATAAAAACCTGAGTGTCCCAGGAAACTTCGAATTCCCTTAACAGCGGTTGGTGGCGGCAAGTTGGCAATTATTTCAATATTGGCTTTGTCTACCTCTATTCCCTGTGCAGAAATTTTATGCTCTAGGACTATGTCTCCGTCGACCTTAAAGTGGCATTTTTCCCATTTAAGTACCATGTCTGTTTCCTCGCACATGGTGAGCACTTTTTCAAGGATGCCGAGGCAGCTGTCGAAACTGCTGCCGAAGACAGAGAAGTCATTCATAAATATTCCCATGAAGTCTTCTATCATGTTAGAGAAGATAGCCATCATGCATCGCTGGAATGTGGAAGGGGCGTTGCATAAACCCAACGACATTCTTCGAAAAGCATATATTGTATATGGGCAGGTGAATGTTTTTTTGGCCTGGTCCTCCGGTGCGATGGCGATCTGGTTATAACCTGAATATCCATCCAAAAAGCAATATAAAGGTTTGCTAGCAAGGCGGTCAAGCATTTGATCAATAAAAGGTAATGGAAAATGAGTATTTTTTGTTGCTTTATTTAACTTGCAGTAATATATGCATATTCTCCAATCAGTTTATTGTTCTAGTTGGTATTAACTCATTATTGTCATTGCTTACCACAATTATGCCACCTTTCTTTGGCACACATTGTATCGGGCATACCCATTTGATGTCTAAGATAGGATATATGATACCAGTGTCTAGCCCTTTGATGATCTCCTTTTTGACAACTACTCTTATGGCATCATTTAATCTCCTCTGGGCATCTACAGTTAGCTTTTTGTCCTTCTCGAGTTGGATTTTGTGCATGCAAATGGCCGGAATTATTTCCTTTATATATGCAATAGACCTGCCTATTACCTTCTTATGCTACCGCAATAGTGTTGTTAGATGCTGCTTCTGTCTAGGTTGTACATTGGAAGAAATTATTATTGGTAGTTTATCATTAGGTGTAACCCCCTTAGCCCGACCTAGACGCTTGACCCGAACTACGAAGATTGCATAGGGAAAACCAAAGTCAACCCAAAAGTCAACCTTGATTAACGATCTTTTTTTTCTTTTTATCTTCTAAATGCAAGATTAAGCCTATGTGATCACACAGGATCATAGGAAGCGAAGGCACAACGATTGGAATTCATTTAGGGGTTTAATTGAAAGAATTAGACTTTTAGGGACCAAAATGTAAAATTTGCAAATTGCGAGGACTTTGTAGATTTTAAGTTTACCAATATGTAATTAGTCATTTTTCATGCATCTCTGTCAAAAATCAGCTGAATTGGACATTCTAAACTCAACCAATTGCATCTGTATTCATCAAGGATTAAAATGTAAGAATTGAGAACTTGAAGCATTTCAAAATGCATACCAACGGTCAACCATATCGAAAAGCTGACCCTAGTATCGAAACGGTCGTATCGAAACGAAGTTGACTGTTTCGGTGCTCGGGTGCGTTCCGTAACACTCTTATCCGTTCCGAAACACTATGGCCATTTCAGGCCCCTATTTCGAAATAGTTAAAGGTGTTTCGATAGACCGTGCCCTCCAACTACTCATTTTTCTTGTTTTACACCTCCAAACAAATCCCAAATCACACCATATCACACTAACAACATGATTGAACATCAAAGAACATTATCATGAAGTTTAAGCTAAAGCATGGCATCAATCACATGAACATGAAGTCTATTGGCATGCTTCATATCCATAAAACCATATAAAGGCCACAAACCTCAAACCAAACCAAACCAAATAGGACCATTACAACCTTAAAATACCATAATAAACTTGCAGCAAGCATAGGGAGTTCAAAACACATCTCCCAAAAACCAACTATGAATCCCCATTGCAAAATATCAATACTAAAGCATATGAAAACATCACCATACATGAGCTTTTTACTTCCTTGGATGTTCTTAGCCTTCTCGCTGCTCAATCTCGTCTCAATTATCTGCATTGTTGGTAAAAGAGAGCATAAGCATATTTTCTTAGTGAGGCAAGCTCTAAGGAAAACCAACACATCAATGCATCTATAAAACTCTTTCTCAAAAACCATTTTCAACATCATGCTCATTCTATCTCATGCTTGAAAACCATTTCAAAGCAACTCTCCATTTGAAAACACATGTACCTTTATTCTATCTCATGCATTAAACCAATGCAAATCCCATGGCAAAGCCATACACATGCTTAATGAAAACAAAAGCATTACATATACAAATCTCATATGCATTTCTCATAGCATAAATCATCCCAACATTTGGTGGTATCTCTCTTCGTCATAAAGCTTTGGTATTTCACCAAGTCCTACCCCGATGATATCTCTCATCAATTGATTCTCACTTTGGATCGGGATGGCACCACCCTCATTGCCCGACTCCAAAGAGCATGTACGAATTTTTAGTTTATAGTGCACTCACATCCTATTGGTCGACGAATTATATCCGGTAATTATATCATCATTAATGTCAATATATTACATTAAAATCATCATCTCACCTACTGTTTTGATACAACATTTCCCAAATCATTCTCATCTCATTCCAAAACCATAACTCATGATTTGCAATAAATCGACATCTCAAAACTCTTTAGCAGAACAGGCTATCTCATGAAAACTCTACAAAGCATCATCTCATGCTACAAATCATGCATAAAACAACAGGAATTTGTCTATCTCAAAACAAGAGTATGTAAAAGCATTTAGGGCAACAACCACATATTTGAGAGCGAATCTAGCCATACTTACTTCTGGACTTAGGATTGTGTTTCAAACCAAACCTAAATCCCCAAACCTTGTTTCTTTGTTCCTCAAGAACTTTTAAAACCATTCGCACTCACCGATTACGTTTCACTTGTTTGATGAAACTATATCTAAGCTCTCGGCACTTCTGGATCAACACCAAAAGCGTCTGAAGATGTCTCCCCTATTTATTACACATAAGAGCAGAGGATTAATGAATCATCATGCATTGAAATCACCAGCCACTCAAACAAACTCGTTGCTCTACTCAAAAACACCATTTCGGTTACCAAAAACAACCAAAATCATCTCGAAACTTTCCCAAAACAAAGGCCAACCAAGATCTATCAATTCTAATCATTTCTAAACCTCAATCAACACCAAAAATCACCATAAAATCATCCTTATATCTCCATAAACAACAGAACATCAAAACCACCTTAATAACCACAAATCTAGCATGTAAAACTTAGGAATCCAAACCTATTCGGGATTTGCTTGATAAAACCTCATTTATAACATCAATTATCATCCAAAATACATTAGAAAACAACCTCAAAACAAAGCCTAACCAAGAGTTATGAAAATCATCAAGATCTCTCCAAGAATCTTGAGTTTTACCACAATTTCATGTTGCCAACATTAAAGCAACTCAAAAATCATTAAAAAGGATTGATAACTTGGGAATTTCAGTAAAGAACTGATCATTAGAGTAGAAGGACGCAGCTTACCTCTAATGGTTGATTTCACCTCAATTTGGGCAAGATTTCTTTAAAATCCAAAGTAAAAACAAGAGGTTTTGGTAAGCTAAAGATTAGGAATCCTTCAGAGGATGAAATCTCAGCAAATGAGTTGAAAAATCAAAGGTTAATTGATGAAGGAAATGTGTTTGGCTGAGTGAATGGTGAGAGAAAATGAAATGAAACAAAACTAACGTAAGCTAGTTATGAAAAGTCAAAAATAGATTTTCTTTTTAATTCTCCTTTTTTCCCTTAATTAAAAGATTATTAAAAACTCCCAAATTAAAGAGAAATCTGATGAAAAAATTTTGGTAAAATTAGCTCCTTAAAGATTCAAAGTTTCAATCCTTTACAAAACATTCACTAATCAACCTTTGCAAAAACTGCAATTTGGCCATTACACCAAAACGTAGTATTTCCAAATCATATTTTGTAAAATTGTTTTCACCATAATCATTTATATAATAAACGAGGATTTTTAGATATTTTCCACATTTTTAAGGCATACCAAACTAGGTGTTCCCTAAATCTCCCTTAAAGGTTCGAACCATTCTCGACCGACCTGATTTAAACTTTAAAACATCTAAGCCCAAAATCAGGGCGTTACAACTCGCCCCCTCTTAAGAAATTTCGTCCTCGAAATTTACCTGGAGGAAAAAGGTAAGGAAATTGCTTCTTCATGTCATCCTTCCTTTCCCACGTGGCTTCCTCAACACCATGATGTCTCCACAAGACTTTGACCAGCTCAATGGTCTTACCCCGGAGGACCTTACTATCCGAATCCAAAATCATAACGGGTTCCTCACCATACGTCAAGTCTGGGTTCAGCTCAACCTCTTCCACAAGCATAATATGCGACATATCCGATCTATACCTCCGAAGTATGGATACATGAAACACATTATGTATCTTTTCTAACTCTTGAGGTAGTCTTAGCTTGTAGGCAACATGACCCACACGTTCTATCACCTCGTATGGTCCAATGAACCTTGGGCTCAACTTGCCCTTCCGGCCAAAACTCATCACCTTCTTCCTAGGTGAAACTTTCAAAACCACACGCTCGCCCACAGCAAATTCTATCTCCTTACGCTTCAAATCCGCGTACGACTTTTGTCGATCCGATGTTGCCTTCAAACGCTATCATATGAGTTTCACCTTCTCGGTGCTTTCTTTTAATAAAGCCGGCATCGAGACCATCTTTTGTCCCATTTCAGCCCAACAAAGAGGAGTCATACACTTCCTCCCGTATAACGCCTCATAAGGTGCCATTGAAATACTTGTCTGGTAACTGTTATTATAAGCAAACTCCACCAAAGGCAAGTGTTTCTCCCAAGAGCCTTGAAATTCAATAACACATCACCTCAACATATCTTCAAGCACTTAAATAACGCGCTCCGAGTGTCCATCCGTTTGTGGATGATAAGAAGTACTAAAATTCAGCCGCGTACCCAAAGCTTGATGTAAACATTCCCAAAACCTTGCGGTGAACCCCATATCTCTATCTGACACTATAGATTTTGGCACTCCATGCAATCGTACAATCTCAGCAATGTACAACTCCGCTAGTTTATCCAAGGTATACGTAGTATGCACAGGCAAGAAATGCGTACACTTCGTAAGGTGATCCACAATCACCCAAACAAAATTCTTCCTTGATGGCGATAAAGGCAAACCAGACACAAAGTCCATAGTGATCCTCTCCCATTTCCATTCTGGAATCCTCAACGGTTGCAACAACCCTGAAGGAAATTGATGTTCAACCTTAACCTGCTGAGAAACCATGCATTTGCTAACAAACTCATCAACATCTTTCTTCAATCCCACCCAATAGTTCTCATCCCTCAATTCACGGTACATCTTTGTACTACCAGGATGCATAGCAAAAGGACTACTATGAGCTTCGATTAGAACAATGCGCCTAAACTCAACATCATTCGGCACCACTATCTGACTCCTGTAACATAAAACACCATCATCGTTGAAACAGAAATCCGAAGGCCTACCTTCTGCGATATCCTGAACATGTGGCACTAAAGAATCATCCAACAGTTGTTTGTCCTTTATCAACTCAACTAGAGATGGTTTCACTTGCAATTCAGCAACAAGACCACCATCTCGCGATATGCTCAAGCTAGCAAACATCGCCCTTAATTCCACTGCCACCTTCCTGCTCAAAGTATTAGCCACAACATTGGCCTTCCCTGGATGATACTCGATCGGTAGATCATAATTCTTAAGCGAATCCACCCAACGTCGTTGCCTAAGATTTAACTCCTTCTGAGACATCAGATACTTCAAACTTTTATGATCCGTGTACACAGTACATTTCTCACCATAGAGATAATGTCTCAAAATCTTTAAAGCAAAAACCATCGCAGCCAGCTCAATGTCATGCGTAGGGTAATTGCGCTCAAGCACTTTCAACTGTCGCGATGCATAAGCCACTACTCTACCCTCTTGCATCAACACACACCCCAAACCAACATAGGATGCGTCACTATACACCACAAACTCTTTTCCTGATTCAAGTTGAACAAAGATAGGAGCTTGCGTCAAAGCTGTCTTTAGCTTCTCAAAGGCTTGTTGTCTCGCTTCCGTCCATTCATACTTAACATCCTTCTGTAATAATTTCGTCAAAGGGGCAGCAATCTTAGAAAATCCATCCACGAACCTCCGGTAGTAACATGCCAACCCAAGGAAACTACGAACATCATGAACAGACCTAGGAGACTTCCAATTCACCACCGCCTCAATCTTCTGAGGATCAACACGAATCCCCTCAGCCAAAACCACATGGCCAAGAAAAACAACTTCCTTTAGCCAAAACTCACATTTGCTAAGCTTATCATAGAGCTTATTCTCTAGCAGCGCTTGCAAAACGATCCTCAAATGTTCTTCGTGTTCCTCCTCAGTACGAGAGTACACAAGGATATCATCGATGAACACCACAACAAACTTATCTAGGAATTCATGAAACACCCTGTTCATCACATCCGTGAAAGCAGCAGGAGCATTCGTCAATCCGAACGAAATCACTAGAAATTCATAATGCCCATATCTCCTGCGAAAGGATGTTTTCGGCACATCCACATCCTTCACCTTTAAATAATAATATGCTGACCTCAAATCTATCTTTGAAAACACAGCCGCTCCTCGGAACTGATAAAAAAGATCGTCAATTCTCGGCAACGAATACTTGTTCTTGATGGTCAACTTATTCAGCTGACGATAATCAATGCACATCCCCATCGTGCCATCATTCTTTTTAACAAACAAGAACGGTGAACCCACAGATGACACACTTGGCCGAATAAAGCCTCGGTCAAGCAACTGTTGAAGTTGCGTCTTCAATTCCTTCAACTCCTTGGGTGCCATGCGATAGGGAGCAATGGACACCGGAGTTGTGTTCTCATACAACTCAATTCCGAATTCAACCTCTTGACTAAGCGGTAAAACCAGTAATTCTTCCAGAAACACTCCAGGGAATTCACACACAGTTCTTATATCCTATACATGAGCCTCCTTTGTACTAGGATTCATAAAAAAGGCTAGGTAAGCTTCACATCCTTGACACAACATTCCACTTGCTTCAAGCGTCGACAGCACATTAGACAAGAACTTCACATTTTCTCCCACCACCACAACCTCATAATCGTCTGCAAGTTTCAACGAAACTCACTTATTTTCAAAATCCACTACGACCCTATGCTCGACAAGCCAATCCATACCAATAATTACGTCAAATACATACAATGTTAATTCCATAAGATCAAGAAGAAACACATGATCTTGCACCTTTAAGGGGCATCTCATATACAACCTCTTTGTTACAACCGTCTCACCAAAGGAACTAGTCACACGCATACCCACATCCAAAGACTCAACAGGCAAACCAAGCATTTGAGCATGTTCACGCAATATGTACGAGTGTGTAGATCCAGAATCAATCAAAGAAAGTAATGACAACGATTGCAAAGTAAAGGTACCTACGATCACGTTCGTGTCATTCCTTCCTTCTCAATGGGCATACACTCTAGCCTGGCCACCACCTTCAGGCTGAACAGCCACCTCATGTGCTACATTCCTTGCACCTTCATCCCTGCACTGGAAGTTACCACGGCCGCACCCACGGCCTCTCTGTGGCTCAACTGCTCTCACCGGAGCCTGACCCTCTCTCAACGGTTGCGGACAATCCTTCTTCATGTGCCCACGATTACCACAGTTCCAGCATGTACCAAGATTACCCCAACACTCACCAGTGTGCCTTCTAACACACCGATTACACTCAGGAGTCCGCATGAAAGCATTCGGTCCTTGCTGACCTCTTCCAGGGTTACCACCCCCACGTCTAGCATCAACATGTGACCTCATATCCTTATGTCTCTTGTACGATCTCTACCAAGATCACGTTTCGCAGCTCGTTTCCCTGAGCTAGATCCTCTCGCTCGACTTGCCAAACCAAGATTCAGCTCAATGTCCTTGGCTCTAGTGACCAAGACATCAAAATTAGTATAATCTGTTGCGAGCATATAGGCTTTCACATCAGCCACCAGCCCATACTGGAATCGTTCACATCATTCCAGTTCGCTAGGAATCAACTAGGGTGCATATTGGCTAAGTAGTACAAATTTTACCTCATATTCCGCCACTGACATACTCCCTTGCGCAAGGGACATGAATTCCCTCTTTTTCTCATCGAGGTAGCGAACTTCCAAATACTTTCTCTTGAATGCATTCAAGAAGAATGTCCAAGTCACCTCATCATCATCCATCCCCGCTATTGTGGATGTCCACCACGTATATGCGTCGCCATACAATAGAGACACGATACAACCCAACTTCTAAACATTGTTACAGTTCAGCTGCCTGAAAATCCTCTTGGTACTCTCTAACCAAGACTCAGAACCTTCCGGAGTCAACCCCCTGAACTCAGTCCCTCCCAGACTGCAGAGTCGCTCCAACGACAACCTCACATTAGCACCATCCTAAGGTGCAACTCCATGAGCTCCCGCTACTACTACCTGAAAAGCTCCAACAATAGCTTGTATCAACACAGACATATTAGAAGCAGTTTGCCCCTAAACTCCATCGGGTCCAGCAACCCCAACACCAACTCTTGTAGCACAAAACCCTGCTCCACCACCATCGGGTGGTCCACCAGGAGAAGGAGGTGGTAAATCCTCAACATTCTCATTCTTAGCCGTAGCACGAGTATTAATTCTAAGCTCTCTACGTGGCCCCATAAGAAAACAATGCAACTGACAAATTACAATAAATTCAATTAGGCAACATAAGGCAAGTAATCCAAGTACTTAAGCTCATTTTTTCAAAACAATTCTTTTGAATAGTAATGATATGGCAATGGGATCCCAAACTATACCCCAAACACATCATAGCATCACAAATTCATCACATTAGAACCAAACATCAACAATTATACATCATACTTTAACCAAAAAGTCATAATCATTCATAATCACACACATTAACCACTTACCAAGCCCCAAATATTCGTTAACCTGGCTCTAATACCAACAAATGTAACCCCCTTAGCCCGGCCTAGACACTTGACCCGAACTATGAAGATTACACGGGGAAAACCAAAGTCAACCTTGATTAACGATCTTTTTTTCTTTTTATCTTCTAAATGCCAGATTAAGTCTATGTGATCACACAAGATCATAGAAACACAAGGCACACGAATCATAATTCATTTAGGGGTTTAATTGAAAGAATTAGACTTTTAGGGACCAAAACGGAAACTTTGCAAATTGCGAGGACTTTGCAGATTTTAAGTTTACCAATATGTAATTAGTCATTTTTCATGCATTTTTGTCAAAAATCAGCTTAATTGGACATTTCAAACTCAACCAATTGCATCCGTATTCATCAAGGATTAAAATGTAAAATTTGAGAACTTGATGCATTTCAAAAAGCAGACCAACGGTCAACCGTATCGAAACGATGACCTTGGTATCGAAATGGTCGTATCGAAACGGAGTTGACCATTTTGGAACTCGGGTGCGTTCCGAGACCAGTATCGAAACATGCCTCTCCAGTAGCTAAAGTGTTCCGAAACACTCTTATTCGTTCCAAAACACTATGGCCATTTCAGGCCCCTGTTCTGAAACAGTTAATGGTGTTTCAATACACCCTGCCCTACAACTACTCATTTTTTCCTGTTTTTTCACCTCTTTACACCTTCAAACACATCCCAAATCACACCATATCACACTAACAACTTGATTGAACATCAAAGAACATTATCATGAAGTTTAAGCTAAAGAATGAAATCAATCACATGAACATGAAGTCTATTGGCATGCTTCCTAACCATAAAACTATACAAAGGCCACAAACCTCAAACCAAACCAAATAGGACCATTACAATCTTCAAATACCATAATAAACTTGCAGCAAGCATAGGGAGTTCAAAACACATCTCCCAAAAAACAAACTATGAATCTCCATTGCCAAATATCAATACTAAAGCATATGAAAACATCACCATACATTAGCTTTTCACTTCCTTGGATGTTCTTAGCCTTCTCGCTGCCCAACCTCGTCTCAATTATATGCATTGTTGGTAAAAGAGAGCATAAGCATATTTGCTTAGTGAAGCAATCTCTAAGGAAAACCAACACAACAATGCATCTATAAAACTCTTTCTCAAAAACCATTTTCAACATCATGCTCATTCTATATCATGCTCAAAACCCATTTCAAAGCAACTCTCCATTTGAAAACACATGTACCTTTATTCTATCTCATCCATTAAACCAATGCAAATTCCATGGTAAAGCCATACACATGCTTAATGAAAACAAAAGCATTTCATATACAAATCTCATATGCATTTCTCATTGCATAAACCATCCCAACATTTGGACATGTGAATCAAATACAATTTCATATATTGGCATTTCATATTATATCTTTACTCAGATATGCGGATTAGCTTGACTCAAGGTCAAGTCCTACCCCGGTGGATTCTCACATCACCAGATTCTCATGGCGGCATCTCTCTTTGCCATAAAGCTTGGGTATTTCGCCAAGTCCTACCCCGATGGTATCTCTCATCATCGGATTCTCACTTTGGATCGGGATGGCACTACCCCCATTGCCCGACTCCAAAGAGCACATACGAATTTTTAGTTTGTAGTGCACTCCCATTCTATAGGTCGACCAATTATATCCGGTAATTATCTCATCATTTATGCCAATATATTACATTAAAATCACAATCTCACCTACTTTTTTGATGCAATATTTCCCAAATCATTCTCATCTCATTTCAAAACCATAACTCATTATTTGCATTAAATCGACATCTCAAAACTCTTTAGAACAACATGCTATCTCATGAAAACTCTACAAAGCATCATCTCATGCTACAAATAATGCATAAACCAGTACGAATTTGTCTATCACAAAACAAGAGCATGTAAAAGAATTTAGGGCAACAACCACATATTTGAGAGCGAATCTAGCCATACTTACTTTCGGACTTAGGATGGTGTTTCAAACCAATCCTAAATCCCCAAACCTTGTTTCTTTGTCCCTTAAGGACTTCTACAACCATTTGCACTCACCGATTACGTTTCGATTGCTTGTCGAAACGATATCTAAGCTCCCAACACTTCCGGATCAACACCAAAAGCGTCCGAAGATGTCTCCCTTGTTTATTACACATAAGAGCAGAGGATTAATGCATTATCATGCATTGAATTCACTAGCCACTCAAACAAGCTCCCTGCTCTACTCAAAAACACCATTTCGGTTACCAAAAACAACCAAAATCATCTCTGAACTTTCCCAAAACAAAGCTCAGCCAAGCTCTATTAATTCTAATCATTTCTAAACCTCAATCAACACAAAAAATAACCATAAACACGTCCTTATATCTCCAGCAACAATAGAACATCAAAATCACCCCCAAAACCACAAATCTAGAATGTAAAACTTAGGAATCCAAAACTATTTGAGATTTTCTTGATAAAACCTCATTTATAACAGCAATTATCATCCAAAATATATTAGAAAACAACCTCAAAACAGAGCCTAACCAAGAGTTACGAAAATCATCAAGATCTCTCCAAGAATCTTGAGTTTTACCATAATTTCATGATTCCAACATTAAAGCAACTCACAAATCATTAACTAAGGATTAATAACTTAGGAATTTCAGTAAAGAGCTGATCATTAGAGGAGAAGGACGAAGCTTACCTCTAATTGCTGATTTTTCCTCAATTTGGGCAAGATTTCTTGAAAATCCAAACTCAAAACAAGAGGTTTTGGTAAACTAAAGATTAGGAATCCTTAGGAGAATGAAATCTCACCAAATGAGATGAAAATCAAAGTTTAATTGATGAAGGAAATGTGTTTGGCTGAGTGAAAGTTGAGAGAAAATGAAATGAGAGAAAACTAACGTAAGATAGTTATGAAAAGTCAAAAATATATTTTCTTTTTAATTCTCCTTTATTCCCTCAATTAAAAAATTATTAAAACTCCCAAATTAAAGAGAAATCTGATGAAAAACATTTTGGTAAAATTAGCTCCTTAAAGATTCAAAGTTTCAATCCTTTACAAAACAATCACTAATCAACCTTTGCAAAAACTGCAATTTGGTCACTACACCGAAATGTAGTATTTCCAAATCATATTTTCTAAAATTATTTTCACCATAATCATTTATATAATAAACGGGGATTTTTATATATTTTTCCCTATTTTTAAGGCATCCCGAACTAGGTGTCTCCTAAATCTCCCTTAAAGGTTCAAACCATTCTCGACCGACCCGATTCAAACTCTAAAACATCTAGGCCCAAAATCAGGGCGTTACATTAGGTCTTAGGAAAACATACTTAAGTTGCGCATGTAAGGCTTTTAACTCAAGAGTGGGAGATTGTTCGGTGGATGGTTTGAACATTTTACCCCCCCTTTCTATGTAATTCAATGGTTCAAAGTACTTACATGTCATGTTTGCTATCCATTATGCTTCCTCCAATTCCTGCTCTGTCCACTCATTGCATTGTTCATATCCTGGGAAAGTTTCTAAATGGCTGCCGAAACAATTGTCGAGGTCTCTGCCCGGGCAGTCTTGATGTAGGCAGGGTCTATTGACTACAAAGTTGAACTTTGAGATGGCTTCCATTACCTGGAATTCTTCCAGATCATCAGATTGCCTTCTGGATCGGAAGACATTCAATTTTACTTGTTGGTCAATAACCCTCATTGTAAGTTCACCCTTTTCGACATCAATCAGTATTCTGCCCGTAGCAAGGAATGGTCGCCACAATATTATTGGTGCCTTTTCATCTGCTTCACAATCTACTACCAGAAAATCGGCAGGGAAAATAAATTTTTCCACCTTTACCAGGATATTCTCAATTTTTCCTTCAGGTTGTACGTATGTTCTGTCAGCCAGCTAGAGCATTAATGTTGTTGGACGGGCGTCTCCTATTCCTAGTTTCTAGAAGACAGATTTGGGCATTAAGTTGATGCTCGCCCCTAAGTCACATAGGGCTCGTACGAAGTGGTTGTTGGCTATTTTGCAAGGAATTATGAAGATGCTTGAATCTTTCTGTTTGGGCGGTGCCTTATTGTGCAGCATGGCCATGCATCCTTCTGTCATTGCCACTGTTTCAAATTCCCCGATCCTTAATTCTCTTGGATACCTTATCTTTTAAGAACATGGCATAATTGGGCATATGTTCGATCAACTCTACCAGTGGATGATTGATTTTGAATTGCTTTAGAACGTCCATGAATTTTTTATACTGCATATCTTGTTTCTGTTTTTTAATTCTTTGTGGAAATGGTGGTGGAGGAGTTGGGCCGCCAGTTTTTTCTTTGAGGGGTATCCTATCCGGGGAAGAGGTAACTAGTTCAGAATCTGACTGTTCATTCCTGGTGTAATTTGTCAGATCTTGTTCTGTTTCCTTGTTGTTTTCGTCCGGTGCTGCCGCGGTAGGTTATTCGGCGGCTTGAACTGGTTCGACATGTGCTGTTTCTCTTCACTTCTAGTTGTTATAGCTTTGCTCTGTTCATGGGATTCCCCTTTCGCAATTTTAGTGTCACTAGGTAATCCACCCATTGGCCTAGTATTGATAACTTGAGAAAACTTTCCAAACTGAGTCTCCAGATTTTTTATCGCTGCTTCTTTGTTGTTCATCTTGCTTTCCGTCCTGTAGATGAAAGATTCAGTTTTATCAATAAACTTATTCGTATTAGAAATAAAATCATTAGCACGGGACATGAAAGTATGTAGAGTAGATTCTAAGGAATTAGTGTTTCTATTTTGTTGCTGTTGAAGCAGCTGTCGTGGCAAGTATTGCTGATAATCTCCATGTTGTTGTTGTGAGTTTGCAGTAGTTTTTGGGTTGCTCCAGGAGAAGCTGTGATGGTTCTTTCATCCAGGGTTGTAGGTGTTCTGGGCAAGTCTTTTATTCCTCTCGTATCCTTCTATAAAGATGGCAGATGCGGTGCATTGAGAGGAATCATGGTTGCCCCAACACTCATCATAGAACGGCTCCACAAACTTTACCTCATGGACTTTCCCAACAGGTTTTACGATGCTCATGACTAGCTCTGTCAGCTTGTCAAGGCGGGCGTTGACAAATTCTGAGGCTTCTACCTCGTTTATAGTGGTTGGCGGCCTAACGCCGCCTCAGCGGGCTGTTGGGTACTTGTAATCATTCTTGGCGGCTTGATTCGGAATCCGTAGTGTCTCCTCTAGTGGTCTATCAAGGATGATTCCATTGGCTGAGGCATCAATCATCATCTGTGTTGGGTAGTTCACCCCGTTGTAGAATATTGATACATGTGCCCAAGCCAGAAGACCATATAGCGGGCAGTTATTCAGCATCTGTTTATACCGCTCCCATGCTTAATGCATCGGCTCATCATCCCCTTGTCGGAAGACTGTTATCTCGTTTCGTAGTCTGTTGTTACATTGAACTGGCTGAATCGATCGAGAAAATCTTTACATAGCTCTGTCCATGAGTTGAACGACCTTGTTGGCAGGTTGTTTAACCACTATTTTGGCCTATCCCGCAATGAATAGGGAAATAGTGTCAGCCTCAGTACGTCTTGATGCACCCCTTGTATTTTGAATGCTCTGAAGATGTCCATAAATCCTCTACAGTGCTGCCGAGCATCTTCTGTGGCAGTCCCTCCAAATTGCCCTAACATATTGATCATGTTAAACATAATGGGCTTCAACTCGAAGTGATCCGCCTGAATTTCAGGTTCTGTCACCGTTGGATCAAACCCTCTGAAGTCATGTTCAAGATCATCTCTAGTAGTTCGAACATTCTAGGGCTTCTTAGGTGGAAATTGTTGTTCTCTGAGCGGCGGGTCTTGCTGCTCATCCTTACCGTTCACAGGATTGTTGGCAGGGTTTTCGTTCTCCATGTTTCCCTTTGCTTTTTCCTTTTCCTCTCCGGTTTCCCTAGGGTGACTCTGATATCCTTCTTGAGCTCTCTTGCTCTTCTTTCAGTATCGTCGTAGAAGAGAATTCCTCCTTTTGGGTTTGCCCTGGTCATACACTAGCAAAGGAAACTATAAAATTCTTCTTTTTTTGATTAAAAATAAAAAGTACAGAAATAAAAGAGCATAAATTAAAGACGAAATTCGCTGTTACCAATCCCCGGCAACGACGCCAAAAACTTGTAGAGCAATTATGTGTTATCTATTTATGAGAGCAATTGCACACTCTTGTCAAGTTATAGTATATAAGATATCGTCTCCCACAGGGATTGGACAACTTGCTTCAAATTGTTGTTCCTGCACAAGAAAAGTAAATGCACAAGTAAGGTGGTTGTTTGAGAAGAAAAGTAAAATAAAAACACAAGTAATAATAAAGGAAGTGATCAGATTGATAGAGAGGGCATGATTATGTTGCTGCTTAGTGTGAAACTGCGTTGAATAGGTCAAGTTGTTTTGCGCTGCAACGATCTGCTACCTTGACGGGTAATGGCGGATTGAGGTGGTGGCAACTTTCGCTGCCATGACGATACTCTGCTATTGCAACTTTCGTTGTCCCAGCAAGTGAGATGGAGAGAAGTCACAGCGGCAAATCTGACAGATACTCTAAGTTCGGCGAAGGAATTCTGAAGTGATCCTACCTATTTTTTGCCTAAGATTTTGTTGCTGCGTGATATAGGCAATACCTAGCAATCTCAGTGTGAACCTAACACAGGTAATCAACGTTTGATTGCTCCTTTTAGCCAATGAAATTCTAACTTATGTCTAAGCCGAAGTAGTGCAACACCTCGTCATGATGAGACCGTGCTTAATTCTTTTGTGAGTTTGACACTTTCTTGTCTGAAAAATGGATTCTTCAACTGGACTTTTGGAACTAATTGAAGGAAGTGAAGCACATGAATTAATCAAACCAAGAGTATTTTATTGCAATAAAAAACTTGGAAACCTAAACAATTGTTCTCTCATCTAATTACAACATAACCCAAACCCAAGAGAAAATTAAAACATGTCAGCGACAAGAAAACCTAAGTTATGCCTAAGGAAAACCTAAGTTATCTTGAATTAGAATTACAATGAGTATATATAGGCATTAGCTAGGTCTAGTTCTTCTTGAAGTAGAAGTCTTCAAAGTAGCTTTCCACACTAAATGCGACTTTAAATTCTGACTTCTTTCAGTTGAATGTGGAATTTATCACGTTGCCTTGTTCTGCAAGAAATCTCGAGATTTAACTTCGACGGCTCTGTACGCTGCTATAGACGTTGGAAAATTCAGTGGAAAACATCAATAAAATCAAGATTTTTTGCTCTAAAAATCGCACATCAGTTCTCCAAGTCAATAGATTGTTGTCTTGGGCGGCAAGGTGGGCAGCCACAGCTACTCGGCAGTTGTTGTATCTGTCTGGAACTGCATCAGTATAGCTCTCTGGTTCACTGCCTCAGCATCACATCCTCAGCTCCTCTTTTCCTCTGTCAGCCTTTAGTACCTAAAACCAAAAGTACACTAAAACAGTACCTTTCTTGACCAAATAAAACATAATCTATAAAAGCATGGCAATGTAAAGAAATATTGTAAAATGCAATGCATGGTCCTTATTATACCTAAGATGTACTCAAAAACAACATTAATATGAGATGGAATGTGCATGAAATATAGAACTTGTGGACACTTCGCAACCGCGCCCACGGCCTCTCTGTGGTACAACAACATGTGCCCGACCCTGACCACCTCCAACCAACAAGGGATAATCACGCCTCAAATGATCAGCCGATCCAAAACTCCAACAAGAGTTAGCTACCAAAGCTGCAAGAGCATGTCCTTCATGAACCAAACGAGGACAATCCCGCCTCAAATGCTCGTGCGATCGGCAAACCCAACATGCATTTTGTTGAAACCAAACCTTGTTACCTTGAATTGGCGCACCATGCCCAACGTTACCTCGCCTCGCCTCAGGCTGGTACCTACGATCATGATGCCTCATATACTGTTCGGCACTAGGACCAGAATCTGTAGCTCCCTTACTCGAGCTAGAACCACCCATGCGAGTGGACAAGCCCAAACTCGCTCGATATCCTTATCTCGCATCACCAACACATCAAAATCTATATAATTGGAGGCCAATATGAAAGTCTTCACTTCCTGCACCAAGCCATAATGGAAGTGATCACAACGATGTCAATCACTCGGCATCAACTCAGGAGCATATTGGCTCAAATGAACGTACTGAACCGCATACTCAGCCACTACCATGCTACCTTGAACTAAGGACATAAACTAACGCTTATTATCGTCCAAGTATCTAACCCCTAGATACTTCTTCTTAAAGGCAGCTTGGAAGAACTCTCAATCCACCTCATTGGGCTTCATAGTTGTAGTTACACTCGTCCACCAACTGTATGCATCACCATGCAACAATGAAACAACACATCCCAGCTTACGTGCATCATTGCACCCCAGTTGATCCAAAATCCGGATCGTACTAGCCATCCAAGCCTCGGATGCTTGAGGAGATAATCCACAATATTCAATGCCTCCTAAAATTTGCAAGCGTTCCAATGACAAACCTATTTGCCCAGCAACAGGTGCTTGTACTTGAACTCCAGCAACAACAGCCTAGAATGCCTAGTCATCCTCTGAACCAAAGGCGTTAAATCACCCATGATGTCCTTGCTCCTCACCCTCACGTGGAGGCGGTGGAGGAGGTAAATTCCCTCCAGGCAGAACCTCGTTCTCCTGATTTCCTTGCTCACCAACATGAGTAATCATACACGAATGTAGCTCTCTCATCGGTCTCGTTGTGCTATTAATAATTAAGGCACGATAATAAAAACAAAATAAGAAATCAAGCCAGCTTCAAGCAAGGATCCAAGACTACGATTTCAATTTAAAAACACTTTACTCTAGTAATAAGGCAATGATATCCAAATTTCCCCCAATCATAGCATAAGGCATACGACGTACATATCAAAAACATCGTGCATCACAATCAATCAAATTCAGACCACAACATCATCATGTATATAACAGCTCACACATACTTCACAATCATCATTCATGGCCCCCATATCATTTGATCATCATCAACATGATTATAACAATCACCGTGCAAAGCAAACATCATCAATCATTTAGAACCACATTACATCAACTTACCGTTAACTTACCATCATGCCAAACATTTGAAACCTGGCTCTGATACCACCAAATGTAACCCCCTCGACCCGACCTGACTAGTAGACCGACCGAACGGGTCACACGAAGAATATTGAAGTAAACCGGGAAGTTTACTACAATAAACAAACCTAGTTTTTTTTTTACTGTTTATCTTTTCTAGAAGCTCATTTGTGTCCTATGTGTTTAGCCTCACAGGGGAACAATCATAACTTAGTCGAACATCGATTATGACTCAATTACATTCAAATACGATTTTAGGGACCATTTTGCAAATATGACAATTTATGAGGGGTTCTTCTAATTTTAGATTACCATCTTTAAATTATTCGTGTTACATGCATATCTGTCAAAACTCAGCTCAAAATAATCATTCCTACTCATTTAATTACATCCACAACATTCATCGACTAAAACGCAAAGAATCAGAACTTCAGAACATTCCATCAACTAACTTACCAACCTGCTGTTTCGGTACAAGCTAGCCCTGTTTCAAAACAAGTGTATCGAAAGACCCTTTAAGTGTTTTGGAACGGTGGTTTCCAGTAGCAAAACGTACTAGAACAGACCTCCCCAGTTTCAAAACCTTTAGGCCATTCCAGGCTCACTGCTTTGGTATAGGTTCAAGTGTATCGAAACACCTGGGCCTGTAATGACACTTTTTGCTGGTTTATAACACTTAAATCCTTCCTAAACCAATCCAACCTGATTCCAGCATACATACATCATATTTAAACATCAATCGTCAAACATTCATGGCATGTACAACATCAAGTCAAGGCAAAATGCATCAAAGGAAAACTATAGGCATGCAACCAAGCAAATAAGCCACTCAATAGTCAAAACACAAACCAATGCTCAATCCATCAAATAGAGGCCTTTTACAAGTTAAAAACCATAAAACAAACATGCTCTCAAAGAGTGTTCATACACATCACCCAAATAGACTATGGAACCCCTGTTGCTATTATTACTTTAGTCCATAAACGAGACATACACTCAAAGCAAAGTCCCTTGGAATCCCTTGCCTCTTGCTGCCTTCTAAGTTGTAATTATCTGCATTGATGAACAAATCAGAGCGTAAGCACACATGGCTTAGTGTGGATTGCTTAAAACCGAAACACCATGAACGCAATAAAACCATTTTGCATCATTTGAAAACAATCATGCCCTTTTCAAACGACGCACTTTCTTTAACAAATCGATGTGTTAAACAACATGCACAAAGTGTTAAATACTCAACAACAAATCCATTTCCTAAAACTCAACATAAGCCTTCCCATGCATAGCTACCATATGCAAAGCTTAAAGAGTAAAACATGTCTTTACATAATATGCATGATTAACCATTTCATAATAATGTATCAATTATATTGGCTCAAAAGTGATCATCAACATACTCATTTCTCAAAACCACATCGGATACACGGATTCAAAAGTCTTGCCCCAACACTTCATACATTCTCATAGGCATCTCAAGGTTCATACACGGGAGTTACCCTCTACCGTTGTGACACCCATGGTGGAGTATTCAATACACCGAATAAACCCCTCAACACCATTCATCGGTGGATGTATAGCACCACTAACGAGAGACGGGTCACTATACACTTTCCTCAATCGTTAGGGTACTTGGATGGAGTATTCGGTACACCGTATAAACCCCTCAGCATCCAAGACGACTTGTTTATAGCGCACTCAATCCTATAGTCGGCTAACTATATCCAATTTCATTTATAAACAATTTTTCACAAGATCACTTGCCTATATAATTCTCATTTAGCACAAACCTCACTGTTTTCAATGCATTACCGATAAGTCACATTTCCAAGCATCAAACCATGCTTCATAAAACATGTATAAACATATACATACAAGGATCACTTACCATGTGCATCCTTCATCAATGTTACATCAAAAATAGTAAATCACTTACCTCAATTCATGCTTTAAAACAATAGGTAACATGCATTTAAAATAAAGTGCATCAACAATTCATAATAGCAAAATCGAAGGGAGAACATTCTTTTACTTACTTTCGAACTTAGTACAGCATTTCAAGCTCACACTATGTTCCTAAAACCACCTTTTAAGTGTTTCAAAGCTGAAAAACACGTTCTCTCTCATTGACTCGCGAAACCAAGATTTGTCGACACGAATTTAAACGTCTGAATCCCCCAGAACTTCACTGATTGCTTCCGATATATTCTCCCCTAGTTATACCACAAAAGAATAGAGGATTAATGCATCACAATGTGTTAACATCACCAACAACTTAAACTATCTCGTTGCTCTACCCTAAAGCACCAAAATACTCATCCAAAACAACTGAAATCACATTCGATTGCTCTCTAAACTAAGCCCGGTCATAATCTAACACTTTTATCCCATTTTATTCATCAATCAACATCCAAAATCATCCTAATTTTATCCTTATAGCTCCAGCAACTCAGATTTCACACTAATACCACAAAAACCTAAAATCTAACAATCTAACAATTAGAGATCCAACTCATTACAGGATTACATTCATAAAACATTTATTTCCTCATCATTTAACATCTAAATTATGATTAAAATCAACCTCAAATCTTTCAAAACAGTTCCATAATGAAAATATTGAAAAATCATCTTACAGAGCTAAATTTAGCAAATTTTATCAATTAAATTACAAAATCTTGCTAATAAACAAAACTAGAGAGCCAAAGACTTTGGAATTTCAATAAAGAACCTTGATTAGAGGAGAGAAAAGAAAGATCACCTCTAACACAAGCTTTCCCCTTGATTTGCAATGATTTTGATGAAATCCTACAAGAAAACTCTAGTTAGTTGAAGTAGAAATCCATGAGCATCATTTAGAAATCAAAAGTAAATAAAGTGAGATGAATCTCTGGAGATTTTAGTGATGAAAAGAGAGTTTGGTTGTTAGGAAAGTTGAGAGAAAAGTAGTTACGTAAGAAAATGATTTGCCTTTTAAAATCTCTTTTAATAAAACTCCTTTATTAAAACATTTAATTAAATCATTAAAAACAAAAAGCCAAGGGAATAGCTGATACCAACTTGGTGTAATAGCTCCTTTAGGATTCTAAGTTTTTACTCTCTTCAATTTAGCCATTAAAATAGAACTTTTAATTTTTACATTTTAGTCACCAAACTGAAATGTCGACTTTCCAAAAATCATTTTCCAAAATTGGCTTTATGATCCCTCAATACATACTTAAAGTGGATTTTAGAAAATTTTCGCCCAATTTTATCACAACCTGAACTAAGTTTTCTCTGAACTGTCTCCGAATTGACCCAAATCTCTAATCTAGATTCATCGGGCCCTAAACTGCCCTTAAAACCTCTAGGCCCATAACGAGGCGTTACATAGTGCATCTAGAATCTTGAGCCAAAACATAGCTGCAATCGATCTAATTGTTTTCAAGTGTGATAACTCAATCTCTTTTTTTAGATCATTTTTCATTTTCTTAAGCTTATCCTGGGTGCTCTTCTAATTTGTTTCCCGAGTTTTCAATCTGTCTTCTGTGGTCATAACTCGAGTATCATGTTTGCACGACATCTTTGCTACTTAAATGGAATTTTTGAAAATTAATCTTTTTATTATACATGTGTGTATGTAATGATAAAAACATTATTTAATTCAAACAAACAAAAAACAAATGCATGGAAGCAAATGTATGTATGAAAAAGCATGAATGCGGATGAAGAGTCATAAATTCTATTATGGTGTTGCTCTAGAAGTAGCTTCCATTGAATGTCAAAGTTCCTACAAATATAACTCAAATTGAGCACCTTGTTCCTCTTCGATCAGTCTTTGAAGCCTTGGTCATACCTTCCCTATCGGTCTCAGCGTCACATGCTTAGATATGTCTACAGTTTAGGTTGTGATGCTCGTCTCGCTCCTGGGTGCTTTTGACGTTGCCCCTAAGCCAAGTTGAACAATGATCATCTTCAAGTTCTGCTTGGTTGAACCATCGAAGTGGTTCCATAGTACTTGCGACTTATGGTATTCTGATTGGCGCTGATGTGAGCATACTTCGATGTTTGCTGGTTGACCTTAGTTCAGTGACGTATATCCACGTCGTATTCCTCATTTAGATACCTTCTATTCATGGCAAAAGCTTTTTCTAATTCAGAAACATGCTTTAGAATCGATCCCCTCTAAATATGAGATGTATGCAACAAACAAATATGCCTAAAAACAAAACAAACACACAAAAAGGTTAGTACTTTTTGAATAAAAACATAAATAAAATCTAAAAGGTCCAAAATAATATCATTGTACGAATAATTCTGGGCAACACATTCCAACATTGCAGGACATGTCTCCATAGATTATCCTTACGAAATAATTTTGACCAGACTAAAAGCCTATGGTTTTCACAATGGCTCTAAATTCTCAAACTTGGTTTAGTTCTAAAAGTGTACCCGAGTTGTCCTTATTGTCCCCTACTAAGGGTCGCAAGGCACCTTGTTCTCACCCATTATAGGCTTCAAATGAACCAAGTTCAACTCATTAGGACTCACCACTTATGCCTTCTCGAAGAATCGATATTCTTACGAAGGCAAAGGTCATGAGTCCCGAAGGTACTTGCTAGCCTAATACGAAGAATCAATATTCTTACATGAGCAAAGCGTGTTCCCCCACTTAAACGAACGAGAGAAAGCTCGGGTAAAGAGATTTTTGCAACAAATTTAGAATGTGTAAAATAGAATTATATTCATTAGACATACGAATGAATTGAACCCTTTGTGAACTTGCAAATACCATTTTTTTAGAAAAAACTTTTTTTGAAATCAATTTGTGGCTTGACCCTCTTTTGTTTTTTTTAAACAAAAATTTCCCCGGCGGAGTCGTTAAGCTGTCGCAACCCTTTTTCAAGTGGCCCGACATTTTGGAAAAATTTAAAAACACCGAGTCACCACCAATATTTTTGAAAAAGTGTGATTGAATCACTTTAAAGTGGGGTCGATAATGCTCGGGGAAGGGTTAGCACCCCCACAACCCCAAAAATTGGTACCTTATTGATTTCAAAAACGTTTTCAAAAATTGGAATTTGCAAGTTCACGAAGGTTAGATTTTATTTGTCCGTTTAATGAATATGAATATATTTTAACAGCCTTATCGCCCGGAAAATGAACTCTAATCACCGCCAACAATTTTGGCGCTAACTTGTCATTCCCGTTTGACAAGACACTGCATTTAATTATGTTCCACTTTTTCAATCAACAAAGAAATTTAATGTGTTGACCATTTTTATTTACTCTAAATTGAAGTTTATTAATTCGAAAGAGAGTCTAACTCATTTATTCCTAATTCAGGGTTTAAATTTTATTAAATGTAATTTATTTTTGGGAAGAGTTCTCGAATAATCTCCACTCGAACAGATTCCGGTCGTCACCAAAAATTGAACCAAAGATATCCCAAAGCTCGAACTTACTCCAACAACTTTTCAAAAAGTTTCTGAAAAACTCAAAGGAATTTTTGGAAGATTTTTTTAAGTATTTTTTCCTCTTGAATTGGTGAATAACTAAGGGGATAAAGGGGGCTATTTATACTAATGCTTAGGTTTGCAAATCAAGGCGAATTCAGTATTTAATCCCAGAATTGAAGCCAAAATCAGAAAAAGGACTTGATTCTCGGTAAAACCCCTAAAAATTACCCGATTTGGTTCGAATTTGAAGATGAATTTCTCCTTTAATTCGAGACTAGGTTTTGACTTGTTTCTTCTGTTTTTGGAAAATTCCGACGACGGTAGGGGACGACGACAAATGACTCTGGTGTCGTTGGAAAGGCGACGACGAGAAGAGTCGACCGGTACCATCAGCTTCAGCCACTGTGGCCTACGAACGGCGGTAGAACGTCCGCCAGCCAGCCATAAACGTTCGAATCCGGGATTTTGGGGAACCAGATCGAGCGCATGGCCTACACTAAACCTGAAAAAAAAAACAAAGACAAATAAGTTAGTTTGGGCCTTTTTTATTGTTTTAGTTTATTTTGGGAATAGGAATTAACAAAATGGGTTTCTTTTTACTTATTTTTTTAGATGGCTTTAAAATAAAATGACTTTTATATTATTATTGTTTTTTCGTTTTTTTTTTTGAAAATAGGTTGTACTTAAATGATATGGGTTTATGGGTTTATTTCATTTTTAGAGATGGGTTTTAAAATATGATGGGTTTTTTGTTTTTTGTTTTAACTCTAATAATAATAATAATAATAATAATAATAATAATAATAATAATAATAATAATAATAATAATAATAATAATAATAATAATAATAATAATAATAATAATAAGAGGTGAAAATCTAGTGTCAACACATACCATCCACAAACCAATGGACAAGTCGAGATCTCGAACAGAGAGTTGAAGAATATCTTTGAGAAGGTAATCAATCCCTCACGCAAAGACTGGTCTCTTCGACTCGATGATGCACATTGGGCCAACAGGTCAACATTCAAAACACCATTGAGCATGTCACCCTTTCGAGTTGTTTATGGTAAAGCATGTCATCTACTAGTGGAAATTGAGCACAAGGCATACTAGACAATCAAGACTATGAACATGGATTGAGAGAGTGCTGGAGAAAAACGAATACTGGACCTCAATGAGATAGAGAAGTTTCATGCCTTAGCCTATGATAACTCCAAGATCTACAAAGAAAAAATCAAACATTGGCATGACAATAGACTATTGCCGCGACAATTCTTGCCCGGACAATTAGTCATGGACCTTTTGAAGTTATTCCCAGTGATACTACGATCGAGATGGTCTGGACCTTTTGAAGTTGTCAAAGCATTCCCCCAAGGTGTTGTAACAATCAAGTCCAAAAAAGACGGTCACGAATTTGAAGTTAATTGGCAAAGATTGAAGCACTACACTAGCACCCATGTCGTGAGGGAAAAGTGATTTCTTTAGGAGATGCATCCTCATGCACTCTTTTAGTATCTAAATTTTTCTTTTTATTTTTCTTTTTACTTTGTTCCGCATCTTTAAATTTTTTTTAGGATAGCACTATTATTTTTTAAATAATATTCTTTATATTATTTTGTTTTTATGAAGGTGTTCAAGGATGTGAAGAAGATGGGTTGATTCCAAGCACAACCCAAAACCAAAACTCAGCAACCTCTCCCATCCCCCAAAAAACTCGGCAACCTTTCCCATTCCCCCTTTATTGCCGCCTAAAACACAATCATCTGCAACTCTTCCCAAGGTAACTCTTGCCGTAAGAGCAACCATTAGCATTCAAAATTTAAATGCTTGTGACCGTTATAACCCCCATCTATTTAAAGCCCCTTCTATACACTCAACCATCACACCCATTCTCTTCTTCATTCTTGAAACTCAAAAGTTCTTCTCCTTTTATTTTTTTCTCTAGTCTCTACTTCTCACAACCAACAAACCACTCAACAATGGCCTTGAAGCTAGGAAGAAGCGAGCACTCTCAAGAAATCGAGGAACCGACCTTCAAATGGTTCGCCCTCCAGAGGTAGAATGGAGATACCTCGCAAAATTTGTCAGCCGACAAGTGTGGAAAGAGCAAGGTTTCCAATACTCATCATCACACACTGATTTCGGATTGGAGCCTTTCATCTTTAACTAGATCGAGTATCAAAAAATGGAAAATCATTTGCCACCAACCGGAGCCGGTCAACATAACCTGGGTAAGAGAATTCTACGCTCACTCTCCAAATCCCAACAACCTATACGTACATGTTCGAGGCCAAGCCATACCGGTGAGCGTTGATTCCATCAATCTCTACTACAACATTCATGTGGCCAAAGATGAACACAAGGAGTACAACGACAAGCTCACGGCGGACGACTATGAAGGTATGCTCAAGGATTTGTGCATTGCCAGCATGACATGGAACAAAGGAGCGCACAAGGGAACAGTAAATTGCCGAAGGCTTCGGCCCGAGGCTAAACTTTGGAACAACATTGTTAAAAGATGCTTAATGGCCACAACGCACAAAACCACCATAGATAAACCATGGCTTGTACTTATTCACTCCATCTTGCATAATAGATTTATTAATGTCTGATCTATCATATTGTAAAGTGTCCACAAGTTCTAAATTTCATGCATATTCCTTACTGTGCCATGCTTTTATGGATTATCTTTTATTTGGTGAAGAAAAGGTATTGTTTTAGCTTAGTTTTAGTTTCAGGTACTAAAGGTTGACAGAAGAAAGAGGAGCTAAGGACATGATGCTGAGGCATCAGACCAAGGAGATGTACTGATTCAGTTCCACACAGAGACAACAGTTGCCGAGTAGCTGCTGCTACCCAACCTGCCGCCCAAGACAGAAGACTATGGAATCGGAGAACCGTAGTGCCATATGAAGAGCAGAAAATCTTGATTATATCGATGTTGTCCACTCAAATTTTTCAACGTCTGTAGCAGCAGGCAGAGTCGCCGAAGGAAGAACTCGAGATTTACTCTGGAGCAAGGCAACGTGATAATGTACACATTAAAATCAAAGAAGTCAGAGTTTAAAGTCACATTTAATGTAAAAAGCCACGTTGAAGACTTCTACATCAAGAAGGACTAGACCTAGCTAATGTCTATATATACCCATTGTAATTCTATTTTAAAATAAGTTAAGTTTTCCTTAGGCATAGTTTAAGTTTTCTTGCCGCCATCATGTTCTAAAATTCTTCTTGGGTTTGGGTTATGTTGTAATTAGTGTGAGAACGGTTGTTTAGGATTTTTAAGTTTGTTTTTGCAAATAAAACTTCAAGGTTTACTTATTCCATGGTCCTCATCGTTTTCAATTAAGGCGAAAGATTAGTTGAATTCTATACATTTGTTCGGTATCAAGAGAGTCGAACTCACGAAAGGAGCAAGTACAATATCATCTATAGACGGTGCGATCAATCCTGCCTAGACATGGGTTAGGGTTTAAGGCGGCTAAAAGAGAACAGATCAACATTGATGTCTTTGAACGATTAAAGCCGCGACTGGTATTATATGTAGTGGGCATCAACAGAATTCTGACTTAGACGTAAGCGAGATCACTTTTGAAGGGTTATGTCGAGTCATGTAGTTTTTCCAAGTCTGCTGCCGAGACACAAATTCGTTCCCCTGTCGAGGAAGCAAGAGGGTCTCAGCAGCTTACCTGCCATCTCCCGTCGAGGCAGCACAAAACAACTTGTCCTATTCAACGCAATTTCACACTAAGCAACAGCATAACCCTGCTCATTCTATCAACCTGACTTCTTCTCTCTTAATTACTTATGTTTTTAATCTATTTTTCTTCTCAAACAATCAACTTATATGTGCATTTACTTTTCTTATGCAAGAACACAATTCGAGTCAAGCTATCCAATCCCCGTGAGAGACAATATCTTTTATACTATAACTTGACAAGAGTGTGCACTTGCGCTCAAAAATAGAGAACACCCAAACGCACTACAAGTTTTTTGCGCTATTGCTGGGGATTGGTAACAGCGAAATTCGTTTTCAATTTCTGCACTTTTATTTCTTTGCATTGAATTTTATTTTTAGTTTTTATTTTTAATTGAAAAAAAGAGTTTTACAGTTTCCTTTGCTAGTGCATTACCAGGGCGAATCCAAATGGAGAAATCATTTATTATGACGATATAGAACGAAGAGCAAGAGAACTCAAAAAGGAAATCAAAACATCCCTAGGGAAAGCTAAAGAAGAAAGAAAAGCAAAGGTAAACATGGAAAACAACAACCATGCCAACAATGTTGTTAACGGCAGGGATGGGCAGCAAGACTCGCCGCCTAGAGAACAACAATTGCCGCCCAGACAACCACAGTATGTTCGAACCACTAGGGACTACTTGGAACATGACTTTAGAGGGTTTGATCCAACAGTGAAAGAACTTGATATTGAGGCGGATCACTTTGAGCTGAAGCCCGTAATGTTCAACATGATCAACACATTGGGGCAATTTGGAGGCACTGCAATAGAAGATGCTCGTCAGCACTTAAGAGGATTCTTGTACATATTGTCACGGGGCTAGACTTTGGCTCGCTAACCCGTGCGGCCTTAGTCGACGATCTTAGGTCGGGGACTAAGTAAGCCTTTGAAATGCTAAGCGATTGTGCTTAGACGGTGCTGTGCGGAAGCTTTGGAAAAGTATAAGGGTGATGGCTAACAAGGCAAAGAGAAAGGAGGCGAGGAATTAAACAAGCAACGAGCCTCGTTAAAAACTCCCCCTAAGCCTAGACGGGGAGAAAAGAGTACTCGAGCCCTCTTGTATTAAAGAAAGTAAAGAAATGAGAAAGATGGTGAAAATGGAGTGATTACAATGGTTGGGCAAGGCTCTTATTTATAGCCTTGGCCCCCTAGATCTAATGGCTAGGATCGACTCAATCCAATGGCTATGGATTAGTCTTACAAGGAGAATCTCTAATGAAGGAAAGATAATCAATCAAGATACAAAGATGCCTAATATACATGGCTATGACATCACTTGTGGGTTGTCTTTGAAGACTTTCCTTGATGGTGGCTTCAAAGATGGTAGCTTTCCTCGAATAGGCTCCATGGAAGATATCTTTCCATGAGCGTTGGTGTGAAGATGACACCTTGGCTTAGGTCTTGGGTGCTTGGGCGGATTGGGCTTGGTGTGGCTCGGATCTTGACTCCAAAACCTCCTCTTAAGCACATTGGGTGCTAAAACGGGCCCTAGGGGTGTGGGCAATGCGGATGGACAGCCCCTAGGCCTCTTGGCATGCACATCGGGTGCGGACTCGGCCTCATAGGTGTGCACGTCGGGTGCGGGCTTGAACTCCATGGCTTGGCCGGCATGGATGAAAGACAAGGCCCTCTCGGATGTAGACTTGGCCCCCTTAGTGTGCACGTCGGGTGTGGACTTGGGTTTCATGGCATGGGCGCCATGAAGATCGGATGGCAAGGCCCCCTCGTGTGCGGACTTGGTCTCTATTGTGCGCACATCGGGTGTGGGCTCGTGCTCTATGCCTTGGCCGGCATAGAGGGTGCGTAGCAAAGACCCCTTGGGTGCGTGTGTTGGGCCCCCTCGGGTGCAAGGCTTGTGGGCAGCACATGAGGTGCTAGAAAGGGCCCCATGGTGCGGAGAAATAGGCCCAGCTCGGTTGTCTTGGGCGCGGACACCACCAAGGGCGTTGTGCATGGCCCCTTGGTGCGTGGAAATAGCAGCACGTTGAGTCCCTCGGTCGGGTTGTGCGGGTGGTGCGCGAAGTTTAGCACCTATGGGTGTGGGAGACTCGATCTTGAAAAGAGAGTCGGTAACATTCTCCCACACTGAATCTATCGACGTCCTCGTCGATTGGTAGGGATGAGGCTCGGTCGCCTTGGTCTCGAACGGCCCCGGCTCATCGTCTTGTTCCCACTCGGCTAAGGGAAAACTCGTGGAAAAGGCAAGGCTTTCATGCCTTGGCCCTCGATTAATCTCGAACGGTTGCCACTCCTTTGCAAACTCACGATCGTCCTCGAATAAAGGATTATTCCTCCAAAACACAAGATCTTTGTGCATTGGCAATTGGCTCGTCTCGATGGTTGGTCTCACCTTGCTTTGTGCTTGGCTCGATCGCATCGGCGGCCTGAAAATAGAACCGGAGTAAGTTAGTCTCGAATCATCGTAATAACTAAACTTACTTACCTCGGACAAAAAGTCCTTGTCGGGCGGCTTCACTTTGTCTTGTCGATACTCAAGACAAGTGATGATGGCGGGGTCTTGTAGAACTAGATCCCCTTCGTTGGTGCTCTCTAGCACTCGTCTCTCGTCATGGATGAAGGTTGGATTCTCTCGGCTTGTCCAAACTACTTCATCACTCGGTTTCTTGCTTGGCATCGCAAGCAACCTGCGGACAGAATTGCAACAAGTTAGATCCGAATTTAACTGAAAAATTGGATCACTTACCTCGTCGCTTGGCTTCTTGTCGCATGGTTCGACTAGGATAGTCGTTTGCCCCACGTCTTGATTTGGATCTTCCTTCAAATTTGTAGAATCCCTACAAAAATCCAAACAATGGGTTAGATCGGACTCTTTAAATAACAAAGAATCAGTTACCTTGGACTCAAGGTCCGTGTCGTCTCGATCCACTTTTCCTTGTCGATACCCAAGGAAAGTGTTGGCATGGTTTGGCCCCTCTTCAATGGGCTTGGGCGTCACAAAGCTTTGACTCGTTTCCATGGATTCATGCCACTTGTCCATGGAATTCGACCATTTATCGAACTCGGCTTGCACTTCCTCAAGGAAATGTGCTAGCTCATCCCCATCGGCTTGATTTACTTCACCAAACTCGGATGGCTCTCTAAACGCTTCATCATACTCGGATGGTTCGGATGGGTACTCCACCTCATGAATCATCTCGCTCTTTGGTGCCATTGGCAACTCCAAAGACTGCTCCTCGTCTTTGATCTCATCAAAGACTTGTTCCGTTGTATCGGAAACATCCATGGATTCTTCCATGGTTTTATCATTGTCGGCTGTCTTGGTTGAACCTGCATCATCCTTTTCATCGGATTTTGGCAAATCAAGTGCATTAATTTGCTCCAAAAAATTTAAGCCAAGAATAATTTCAAATTCATCAAGAAAACGACTAGACAATACCGTGATAGTTGTTGTGTCCCGAAAGTTGTTGATTTGAACGTCCACATCTTTCGCAAATCCAACAATTGGTGCATAACCAAACTTGGCTCTGTCGAATTCTTTACTTACCTTCTCAATTTGAAGGTTTAATGTCTTCGCGATTCGCTCGGACACGATCAACGATTGTGCACCCGGATCTACTAGTGCACTTAGTGTTGCATTGGGAAACACCACGTCTACAAACGTATGCTCCTCCTCCTCGAAGTCACTCTCGGCTTCGCTTGAATCACAAGATGAATCATCATCTTCGTCGCTGGAATACTCCACGTAATATGTGGACTCGTTGCACATTTGCAACCTTTCCTTAACCAAAGTTGCGCTATCGAACTTTGATGCCCTAACAACCACCAAACTAGGTGATTCACCGCGCAAGGAAGCTAGCTTTACGGCCTCGGTCTTGTCGGGCAAGCTTCGCTCCTCGATCGCCTCTACCATATCAAATGGTAGCACATTGCACTTCTTATCAAGCTTCAAAGCCTCGATCTTGTCGGACTCGTCCCGTAACTTGGACTGCTTGAAATTGTGCGGGCATTGGAAAGACAAGTGTAGATTTCCACACCACCAGCATTTCAACGGCCTCCACTTTGGGCAGTCGTCAACATGATTGATCCTACAAAGGGAACAAAACCATGTGTTAGTAAAAACACTATTCAAAGGTGTTTTACTTACCTCGCTTTCAAACGAGAACTTGGGTGACTTGTTTGACTCCACGTCCATCTTTGTCGCAACGTCCCTTCTTCTTCCTCGCGCCATCTCGTCTCGAACGGAGCGTAACTAGCTCTGATACCACTTGTCACGGGCTAGACTTTGGCTCGCTAACCCATGCGGCCTTAGTCGACGATCTTAGGTCGGGGACTAAGTAAGCCTTTGAAATGCTAAGCGATTGTGCTTAGACGGTGCTGTGCGGAAGCTTTGGAAAAGTATAAGGGTGATGGCTAACAAGGCAAAGAGAAAGGAGGCGAGGAATTAAACAAGCAACGAGCCTCGTTAAAAACTCCCCCTAAGCCTAGACGGGGAGAAAAGAGTACTCGAGCCCTCTTGTATTAAAGAAAGTAAAGAAATGAGAAAGATGGTGAAAATGGAGTGATTACAATGGTTGGGCAAGGCTCTTATTTATAGCCTTGGCCCCCCTAGATCTAATGGCTAGGATAGACTCAATCCAATGGCTATGGATTAGTCTTACAAGGAGAATCTCTAATGAAGGAAAGATAATCAATCAAGATACAAAGATGCCTAATATACATGGCTATGACATCACTTGTGGGTTGTCTTTGAAGAATTTCCTTGATGGTGGCTTCAAAGATGGTAGCTTTCCTCGAATAGGCTCCATGGAAGATATCTTTCCATGAGCGTTGGTGTGAAGATGACACCTTGGCTTAGGTCTTGGGTGCTTGGGCGGATTGGTCTTGGGTGCTTTCCTCTTAAGCACATTGGGTGCTAAAACGGGCCCTAGGGGTGTGGGCAATGCGGATGGACAGCCCCTAGGCCTCTTGGCATGCACATCGGGTGCGGACTCGGCCTCATAGGTGTGCACGTCGGGTGCGGGCTTGAACTCCATGGCTTGGCCGGCATGGATGAAAGACAAGGCCCTCTCGGATGTAGACTTGGCCCCCTTAGTGTGCACGTCGGGTGTGGACTTGGGTTTCATGGCTTGGGCGCCATGAAGGTCGGATGGCAAGGCCCCCTCGTGTGCGGACTTGGTCTCTATTGTGCGCACATCGGGTGTGGGCTCGTGCTCTATGCCTTGGCCGGCATAGAGGGTGCGTAGCAAAGACCCCTTGGGTGCGTGTGTTGGGCCCCCTCGGGTGCAAGGCTTGTGGGCAGCACATGGGGTGCTAGAAAGGGCCCCATGGTGCGGAGAACTAGGCCCAGCTCGGTTGTCTTGGGCGCGGACACCACCAAGGGCGTTGTGCATGGCCCCTTGGTGCGTGGAAATAGCAGCACGTTGAGCCCCTCGGTCGGGTTGTGCGGGTGGTGCGCGAAGTTTAGCACCTATGGGTGCGGGAGACTCGATCTTGAAAAGAGAGTCGGTAACAATATGCAGGGCATTCAAAATACAGGGAGTCCATCAAGACGTGCTTAGACTGAGGTTATTCCCCTATTCACTGAGGGATAGGGCAAAACAGTGGTTGAACAACCAGCCAGCATGGTCATTCACCACATGGACAGAGTTGTGCAAAGATTTTCTAGATCGTTTCAGCCCATCCAATGTCACGAACAGATTGAGACACGAGATCACAACCTTCCGACAAGGGGATGATGAGTTGATGTATGAAGCATGAGAGAGGTACCAACATATGCTTAACAACTGCTTGATCCATGGTTTCCCGACTTGGACACAAGTGTCAATGTTCTATAACGGGGTGAACTACCCAACACGGATGATGATTGATGCTTCAGCCAACGGAATCATCCTTGACAAACCACAAGATGAGGCACTGTGGATCCTGAACAAAGCTGCCAAGAACGATTACAAGTACCCAACATCCCGTCGAGGCGGCGTTAGACGGCCAACAATCGTGGAAGAGGTAGAAGCCTCCGAATCTGTCAATGCCTGCCTCGACAAGCTGACGGTGCTGGTTATGTGCATAATGAAACCCACTGGTAAAGTCTTTGAGGCCAAGATTGTGGAGCCATTCTGTGATGAGTGTGAGGACAACCACGATTCCTCTAAATGTACTTCATCTGCTAATCTTATGGAAGGATACAAGAGGAACAACAGGCTTGTCACGAACACGTACAATCCTGGATGGAAGAATCATCCCAACTTCTCCTAGAGCAACCGCAAGACTATTGGCAACCCACAAAAACAACAAGGAGGCTACCAACAAAACCAATCTAGACAACAAGCTCAACAGCCACAAAAAAATAATTCACTAGAAGCAACTCTTCATACTTTTATGTATGTCTAGAACTAGTGATTTTATTGTTCGCACTAATAAGTTTGTTGATAAAATTGTGTCTTTCATGGACATGATAGAGATGAATATGAACAATTAGGAGGCTACGATAAAGAACCTGGAGACCCAACTTGGGGTAGTTCACGAAGATCTTTAGCAGTAGAACAATAAGAGCAGCATCCATCAGTACATAGGTAGTAGCCAAGCCCACGTATGAGCAGTGCAAAGCTATATCAACAAGAAGTGGGAAGCAGTTGAATGAACCTAGGGTGGAAAAGCAACCAGAAACACAACCAACACATAAAGAACCATTTGCCGCAGTAGCATCAACTCCAGCTGACTCGGCAGTTGAACCTGACAGCAATCCTAAGGTAGATGATCCTCCACAAATAAAGTTCCCCTGCAATGAACGAATAGAGGACATCCGCCTGCCAGCACCTTTCCCCTAGAGGTTTAAGTAACAGAAACAAGAGCACCAGTTCAATAAATTCTTAGATATATTGAAGCAGGTGCACATAAATATCCCTCTCAAAGAAGCCATTTAGAACATGCCCAACTATGCCAAATACCTCCACGACATGGTTTTGAAAAGGAAGATAATTGAGGAATTCGAAACAGTTGTTGTAACAGAGGAGTGCATGGCTATGCTGCACAACAAACTGCCGCCCAAGCAAACAGACCCGTGCAGCTTTGTTATCCCATGCAGAATAGGAAGCAAGCATGAAACAAAAGCCCTATGCGACTTAGAAGCCAGCATCAACCTAATGTCTAAGGGAATCTTTGACAAACGAGGAATTGGGCAAGCCAAACCTACCTCCATCATGTTGAAACTTGTCGATAATTCTTTTGTACAACCGGAGGGCAAGATCGAAGACTTCCTAGTGATGGTGGGCAACCTTATTCTTCCCGTTGATTTCCTCATCCTAGACTGTGAGTTTGATGAAAAAGCCCCTATCATTCTTGGGAGACCATCCTTCGCCACGAGCAGAACTCTAATAGATGTGGAACATGGGGAGCTGTCAATGAGGGTAGACAACCGGAGCATCAAGTTAAATGTGTTATAACCCTCAGAAGAGGAAAAGGAAGGATGCCCATATGCTCAGTCCGCCAAAACTAGAATAGAGACATGCCAATGTAGCAGCTGTCATGACAGACTGAAGGACCCAGAAGCACATCACCTGTAAGAACAAGAGGATCCCCCAGGAAGGAAGAACAAGCCAAATCACCTCAGGAAGTGGTTATGTCGGGGAAATGCAACCAGTTGCACTCAAAACATAACTTAATTTTATTTTCATATTTTCATTATTTTTATTTTTATGAATTAGTATTATAGTTTAATTTATTTCAATTTATTTTTTTAGGATTAGATTAGTTTCCACATATTTATTTTTCAGAATTTATTTTAGTATTTAATTATCTTTATTTTTAATTCAGGATTAGGAATAAAAGTGTCGGATCAAGAAGAAGGCCCAGCAAGGAGCCCACCCAACATCCCCTCGAGACAGCCAAGGGCGGCCCAGCGCAGAAAGCGTGTAACGACTAGTTTACCGCTAACGGCTAGCTACCAGCGGTTACAGAAATAACAGGCAAAAATCCCGTAACGTGCACTAGACAACTGGACTGTTGGGCATTTAATGCCGCCACGGCACCCCTCGACAACCTCTATTTAAACCCTTCTCACCCCATTCATTAACTTTACTTTCATCTCCTAGCTATATTCTTCTTGAATGCATTGCTCTCTCGTCTCACATTATTTTCTTTCAAGTTTAAGTTAATTACAACTACCTTACAGATAGCATCCGCATCCGCATCCCAACCTAAACCCACCTACCAAGAATTTTGCTCTAGGGCAGACGAGAAAAGATACAAAGATCAGTTCTCCAAGCAGGCAATTTGGGAGGAACAAGGTTTCCACTACGCGAAGCAGACAAGAGACCTTGGCTCAGAGCCTGCCCTGTTCGAGATCATCCACATCAAGGGATGGGAGATGTTCGCACAACAGCCGTAGATGGACAACATCACTTTGGTTAGAGAATTCTATGCCCATCACCCCTACTCAGAGCTGCCATTCGTATATGTCCAAGGGGAGCCGGTCAAGCTGAATGTGGCCGTAATCAACAGCTTTTACGTCCTAGAGATGGATGACAACCCTCATGAGGAGTGGAGGCAGTCACTGACGGCTACCAACTATGAGAGGCTCAAGGCCAAGCTGTGCAAGCCCAACACGCCCTGGTTGGTCGGAAAGCATGGCGGCTCTGTCCAACACCGCCACCTACTGCCCGAGGCAATGCTATGGATTGCCTTCATCAAGAGGCGACTGCTACCCACCTCCCACAACTCCACTGTCGACCAGCCGCACCTCGCACTAATCCACAACATCATGGTAAACCGACCCATCAACATTGGGGAGATAATTTGCAAGGAGATCCACAATTTCTTCCACAAGAAGAAGGGCAGGCTATATTTCTCGTCACTCGTCAGCGGCCTTTGTGCCAATTTCAACGTCCCAACCAACCCCCGGGATGAAATGACAATAGCAAATGAGGGATGGACCAGGAAAGTCCATATGTAGATGATGAAGGCCCCGGAGATAGAGCCCATCACCCCCAGCCAGCCCTCTGCCGCCTACCCTACCACTCCAGCCGCCTGCGGTAGCACTGAAGCTGCCCCAACAATTGAATTCCTCACTCTGCTGCGCACCCTGAACGATAGCTACAAAAGGATCGAGCAACAGTAGTTTACCTTCATGAAGTATGTGGGGGTGGTCCAAGAGGCCTTTGTGTCTTATCTCCTGTAGAAGTACCCAGATGACGGCCCTACCTTGGCACCCTACCCTACAGATCTAGCTGATGCAGCTGCCCCAGCATAAGGAATGCCATCAGCCGCCGCTGCCCACCACGCCACCTTCCGCAGACAGATGCCATCTCCGACGCACTACCCATCGTACTCAGCCATCTCTGCTTCCAACACGGTGGCAGACACCTCAGAGTGACATCAGCAACATCATTCCCCCCATATGCACAGCGGCAACAACCTCATAAGAAGAGGTACAGCAACAGCTTCCAGCAACGGAACCAGCACCAGTAGAAGTAGCAGCCCCAATGGCAATTGTAACCCCCTTAGCCTGACCTAGACGCCCGACCCCAACAGCAGCATCTTCTCTAGGTGCACATTAAGATCCTATGTGATCAGCATGACACTTGGAACGATCGGAGTTCAATTAGGGGTTCAATTGTATGCATTCGATTTTTAGGGACTAAAATGTAATTTCCAAACAATACAGAGACTTTTCAGATTTTAAAGCTACCAATCCTCAATTAGTCAAGTAACATGCCAACATGCCAAATTTTAGCTCAAAAAAATCACCCAAACTCATCCAATTGAACATACAACATTCAAGGACCAAAATTCAACAATTCAGAACTTAAAAAGATCCCAATAACTGAAATTAACGAACTCGTATCGATACGCCTTAGCATGTATCGATACGCAAAATGGCAGTAGCCAGAGTTGGCAAAAGGGTATCGATACGCTCAAGCCTGTATCGATACGACCTTCAAACTTTTGCCTAGGGGTATCGATACACGGGCAAATCGTATTGGTACACCTAAGCTAAATTAAGCCTTAATGTATTGATACTTTTTCCCGAGTATCGATACACATACCAGATTTGCACTTCCAACAACCATTTAAACACATTTAACAACATGTAAACATGCTTAAATCAACCTTACATATTATAACCAATCACCCAAGCAATTAAGCATCAACAACATTCATAACATAAACTTCTAACATGGCAATTCAAGGTGAAGCATAAGCTACCCAAGCATGCTTTTAAATGTAAGTCATAGCATAGCCAAAAGCACCATAAGCAAGACAATAAACCATCTAAAGACCATGAACAAAACAAAATATGCAAACCAACATATCTCAACTAGAAAGTTACAAAACCAAACTCCCAAACCGAGGTTCTTTCCCCATTGCCAAAATCTACTTATTTAAATTCACCAAAGTTCATACTTGAATTTGAGTGACGACTTAGGTGCTCCCACTTGCTACTTCTCAGCCCTCAAGCTTAGTTATCTGCATTGTTGGGAAAAAGGAGCGTAAGCACTCTTGCTTAGGGATGGAAAGCTCAAAACACAACAACAATGCAGTTTTTTTTTAAACTCCAATTGAAACAATATCATGCTCAAACTTAAACATGTTTCTAAACCAAAGAAAAACATTCTTTAACCATGTTCCACCTGTATCATTAGCCTTGTGCATTATTCACAATGCAAAACTCCATTAAGCCTCACTTGCTTAATTCACATGCATAGATATACCCTATGCAACATCTCATCATCACATCACATGCATAATAATCCATTATGCAACCACCAATAATCGTGATACATGGGCAACAACATCAAACAGATATATTGGCATAATACATTCCGACATAGGCTCACACCTATTCATTATGATAGACTCATCTCTATCACTTTCACACATAATATCGGATACAGAGACTCGTATAGGCTCACTCCTATACTCAATGATGGCTCACCTCATCTTAATGGCTATGAATGGAATTAGGCTCACCCCTAATCCATAGTGATAGACTCACTTCTACCACCCGCAATAGGCTTACCCCTATTATGTCACGTAGCTAGAAACACTTACGATTTATAGATTATAGTGCACTCATATCCTATTGGCCAACCAACGTATTCGAATATTAAAATTAGACCCAACACTTGCCAGTATACTCATAAAACCATGCTAACTCGCTGCTTTCAATGCATCACTGAAAATCTCAACATATCCCAAATTAAACATGTTTTTTAAATAGCAAAACCATTTCATACAAGATCAACCCATCTTGTATTCAAACCAAATCAATCCATGGGATAAACACAAGCAAAAACATGCTTAAATCCATGCATAACAGTGAGTAACAACCATTATCAAAACATGAGCACGATTAACCATGAAGTCCATTTCAAACCGAAACCCGAGAGTACAAGTATCTATACTTACTTCTGAGATTAGCTAAGCGTTTCAATATTACACTAACCTCCCAACACCTCGTATCCAAGCTTAACAAAGCTTTAAAACACATCCACTCACCGATACGCGAAACTTCGCATTCTAACGTGAAGATCACCCGTCTGAAGCCTCCAAAAATGCTTCGCTTGCTTCCAGATCAAGATCCCCTATTTTTAGACAATCAAAACAGAGATACAAATGCATTAAAATACATTTCAACACCAGCAACTAAACACAAACTCGTTGCTCACCAAAACTACACCAAAATACCCATCCAAAATAACCAAAAACTCAATCGATTGCTTCCTAAACCAAGCCCAGCCGACATACATCACTTTCAAACATTACTACACATCAAAACACATCTAAAAATAACCTGAACCCTTCCTTATACTTCCAACAAGTAGAACTTCATCATTTCACCTCAAAACCCCATCTAAAACCATCAAGAGACTCAAGGAACTCAAGGTTTTCGGGATCTATATTATCAAAACCCTCTTTCAACATAATAATAAACTCAAAACTCAATTAAAATAAATCCAAAATAGAGCTCATCAATAGCACTCTGAAAATCAAGATTTAAATCATAATTTTGCAAGATTTTAATCTTAAATCAAAACTATAATAAAAACACAGGAAAAAACAACAATTAGAAGTCAACGATCTTGGTAATTTCAATAAAGAACCTAGATTGAAGGTTGAGAATGAGATTTACCTCCAATCCTTGCCATCCTTAAGGATTGACAAGTTTTTGCTTCACAAAACTTGAAGAACTTGAAGAGATTTCTTGGAAATGATTTAGAAATCAAAGAGAGAGTGTTTGGGAGAAAAGAAATCTGGAGGAAGATTTGAGAATAAAAGGGTTTGCTAAAAATGAAACTTGAAAGTTAGTTACGTAACAAGAGATCTCTCATATAACCATTTAATTAATTAAAATAATTAAAAATCAATTTTAATCAATTATATTAAATTTATTTAAAGCACATGTCAGTTTAAGGAAGGGGTAATTGCACTATAGCTTCCTAAATATTATAATATTTTCTACTCCTCTTAGAAAATTACACTTTTTCACAGTTTTAAAACTTTACATTTTTGTCACTACCTAAAATGTACCACTTCAAAAACTCTTTTTGTAAAATTGATTTGACCAACCTCTTAAACATTATTTTAGAGGATTTTAGCAACTTTTTTCATATTTTTCTCCTTTCCTAATCCTTAATTTCCCTAAACCACCTAATACGATTCGATTTGTTTACGATCGGTCCGATCCGATGTTTAAAGCATCTAGGCCCAAAACCAGGCCGTTACAACGATAGACCCTCCGAAAGCACCAACACAAGAAGGAACAAGGAAGAGGAAGCGACACATCGTAGCCGCCGAGCTAGGGGACGATAAACCAGAATTAGAAGAGAGCGAAGACCCTCCTGCCACTCCTCCTCCAGAACCTCAAGAACAACCACGTCCCTCTCCCAAAAGAGTCCAACCGCCGCGGACAACAAAAGTCTCACCTGCTAAGTCTATCGCAGGGACATCTGTCAGCCGCCACCGAATCATCCAATCCTCCTCCTCCTCCTTCTTAGGAGCAAAGACCCAAGCCTCCTCTTGACCCACTTCTAAACTTTTAGTTTTTTCTCTTTTCTTCTCTTTACTTTAATTTTTTTTGTTTTTATCAATTGTACTTTTTTTATTCTCTTTGTTTTATTTTTTCTGCTTTTTTTATTTTCTGTTTGTATTTTATGCATTGAGGGTAATGCCCATCTCGAGTTTGGGGGGGATAGTAGCTCTCACATTTTTGTTTAGGCGTACCTAGTAGCATATAGGTTGCATTATACTTGCCTTAATATTAATCGGAATAGAAAAAAATTGTTATAACTTGTGCCTATGATAGTTAGCCGATTAATTATTTTCGCACCAATAAATAAATTGAACTTAATTTGGGAAGAGCATGAAAATGACTTAGAATTTTTATTGTCAAACACTTATGTTACTTGTTGAATTTGCTAGAATATCTAATGAACACTGCATGCATTGTGTTTTTCTTTGTAAAGTTCTAACAATGGTTGTAGGTAGCCGCCGAGGCAAGAAACATAAATAGAAAAATAAAACACTGCCACGACAACAGAATAAAAACAAAAAAAAACATTATTGTTTTACCCTAGATGTTCCTGAAACAGGCTTTATGAAGAATCATGTTTGAGGATACTTCCTTGCTATCAAAATCCATGAATCTAAAATTTTTGAAGTGACGGACAAATTAGCATGAGTGAATGAAAGTCTTCACGAGATGACTCTACCCCATGGGTTGGGGGTTTTGTAGTTTGCTCCTATCTTAATTTCAGACCTAGAAGAGTAGTTGTGATAAGCTGAAGCCCCCATTTCCATGATTAAATAATCGTGCTTAACTGTGCTGCCTCGGAAGCAACCTTATATATCATAACAACATATTTGTTTATCTAGTTATTCTACATATTCAGCATGTACACAGTTCTCCACACACTACACTAGCATTATAGAAATTAATTCTGAGTTATTTTCTTGCTATTTTTCCTTCACTAATCTAATATAGGTGCCACGACCTTGAGGTACTGATCAAGTTGAAAACATGTTTTTCTTTCTGGTGAATATAAAGGCAAGTATGTTAAGGTAGCGTTGCCTAAAGGACAAGCAATAGTTCGAGTTTGGGGTGTGTAAAGTGTCCACAAGTTCTATATTTCATGCACATTCCATCTCATATTATTGTTGTTTTTTAGTAAATTCTAGGCATAATTAGGACCATGCATTGTGTAACCCCCTTAGCCCGACCTAGACGCCCGACCTAGACGCCCGACCCGAACTAAGAAGATTACACGGGGAAAACTGAAGTCAACTCGTTAAAGTCAACCTCGATTAACGACCTTTTTTTCTTCTCTAGAGGCATATTATTATTCTATATGTTCAGCAAAGTGATTAGGTGAAAACGACACAGCGATCATAGTTCAAATAGGGGTTCAATTGCAGACATTAGACTTTTATGGGCTAAACTATAATTTCCATAAAAAAATATAGACTTTCAAGATTTTAAAGTTAACAATCTTCAATTAGTCATGTAACATGCCTACATGCCAAATTTCAGCTCAAACGGATCATCTAAACTCATTCAAATGCACACACAATATTTAGGGACCAAATGCAACATTTCCAAACTTTTAGAGATGTTTTTAACAGAAATTTAACTACCCATATCGATACACATGAGCCTGTATCGATAAGAGAAAAGACAGTAGCTAAAGAAGGGTTGAGCGTATCGAAACGTTTCCCCGTGTATCTGTACAACCTTCAAACTTGGCCTAGGCGTATCGATACGCGGGCAATCCGTTTCGGTACCCCTGTACAAAATTGCCTCATTTTACCTTAAGGTATCGATACGCTTTCTCGTGTATCGATACGCGTACTAGATTGGCTTCATCCAAATTCATTTAAACTTACAAAAACACATCCAATCTAGCTCAAAACATGCATACAAGATATAATCGATCTAATGGACTTTTAAACATCAACAAACAAGAAATCATACTCATCAACCACTTCATATCATGATGGCATTTAGCTAGTCTAGCATTCTTAAGATATCAAGCTATAGAAAAGGTAAAACACCACAAATAAACCATAGAACCATATAAAGGCCAAATATAAGACCTCAATCAGAAACTAAACATGCTTGAAACAAGAAACATCACCAACAAATTCAAAAAGTAGAAATCCCACCCATTGCAACTTATTACACTAAGGATGAACCACATCATCTCTTAAACAAAGCCTTGGATTCCTCTTGCTTTTGGGCTGCATTGAAATGTTCAATTCTCTGCATTGATGAAACAATAGAGCGTAAGCATAACAATTAGTGAGGATCACTAAACAACATTCATCAATGCTTTTCACATGTTTTGCAAAACTACCATTTTTATCACATGCCTTTTCATAAATCACGTCTTCTCAAGACAACAATGCATTTAATAAACATATGCTTATATGCAACACTTTAAAACAACAATTAAACCATTGCTCATGCTTAACCAAGCATTTCATGCAATCTTGCATCATTTACAAGCATCTCATACTTCACATTAATCATTAACATTATATTGGCTCACAAGTGATTATCCATAAACCATTTCAACACAAGACACAATCAGATACGCAGATTACAAGAGTTGTCCCACACGCTTCATACACACTGCCGGACTACATAAGGCTCACACACGAGAGCAACCCTCCATCCTTTTGACATCCGTGGTGGAGTATAACGGTACAAGCACAACCTCTCAACACCACTCATCGGTAGTTGTATGATTTCCACTAACGAGAGTACGAGACACATAATACAAGATCCACACACGGAATTAACATCCACCGTTGTGATCTTAACCCAATCGTTAGGGTACTTGGATGGAGTATATGGTACAATCACAACCCCTCAACATCCAAGGCGACTTTATTCACGGTGCACCCAATCCTATAGCTGACTAACAATTTCCGATTAAAGTAACCAAAAAGCATTTTCATCACTTGCCAATATAAACATTTAACCTCATTAATCCACTATTTCACAAGAATAACCACAATGCCATTTCCACAAGCATAACATGCTTAATATCATATGCATTCAACACATGAAAACCAAGGGTCACTTACCTAGTGCATCCTTAACATAACGACTTTAAATCCAGCATTAAATCATGCTTAAACATGCTTAAAAAAGTAAACAAATCCAATCATAACTCAAGTGTAATTTCATCAAACATAGTACATTTCCAAGAGAGGGATTTCCGAATCACTTACTCTTGGGCTTTGCTAAGTGTATCAAACTTACACTAAGCTCCCAAGACCACGCTCAAAGCGTTACGAAGCAGGAAATTGCATTCCCACTCACCGATATGCGAAGCCTTGCTCACCGACATGGAATATACTCTTCTGGAGCGTCTAACAACACCTCGTTTGTTTCCGGATCAAGATCCCCTGTTTTCACAACATCAAAACAGAGATCTAAATACTTTAAAATACATTCCAACACCAACAACAATTCACAAACTCGTTGCTCACCCAAACTACACCAAAATACCCATCCAAAACAACCGAAAACTCAATCGATTGCTTCCTAAACCAAGCCCAGTCAACATACATCACTTCCAAAGCATTATAAACATCAAAACACATCTAACAAACAACCTAACCCAACCTTATACCTTCAGCAAGCAATATTCCACCATTTCACCTCAAAAACCCACTTAAAACAACAAAGAAACTCAAGGATCTCAAGGTTTTCGGGATCTATGTTATCGACGCACCATTTTATCATATAAATCAACTTAAAACTCAATTAAAATCAAAACAAAACAGAGCTTAACTCAACAAGTCCGAAAATTAAGATTTCAACCATGTTTTTACAAGATTTTGATCTCTAGTCAAAACCATAATGAAAACTCAACCAAAAATTGTATTTAGAAGCCAAATATCTTGGGAATTTCAATAAAGAACTTAGATTAGATGTTGACAACGTGATTTACCTCCAATCCTTGCTTCCATCAATGAATGGCAAGTTTTCCTTAGCAAAATCTTGAAGAATTAGGAGAGATTTCTTGAAAATGATTTAGGAAATGTTGAGAGAGTTTTTAGGAGAAAGATGAGTGAATTAGTGTTTGGCTGAAAATGAGAAAGAGTTGGTAGTTACGTAATTGAAAATCTCATTAACTACTTTTTAATTAATTAATATAAATTAAACTAAAATCATTTAATTAAAAACCTTTTAAAAACATGTCATATTGAGGAAAGGTCAAATTGACTTAAAACCCCCTAAAGATTCTAAGATTTTGGCTACCACCTTAAAAATCACATTTTCCCAGTTTTGAAACTTTACAATTTGTTCCCTACTCAAAATGTCTCATTTCCAAAATATGTTTTGTAAAATTGACTTGACCAACCTCTTAAACAAATTTTTAAAGGATTTTAGCAGTTTTTACCACATTTTTATCCTATCCCGATCCTTGATTTCCTTAAATCGCCTTACGCGATTCGAACCGTTCTCGACTGGTATGATACGATGTCTAAAACATGTAGGCCCAAAACTAGGGCGATAAAACTCTCCCCCACTTAGGAAATCTCGTTCTCGAAATTCTTGCTTGATGGAAAGAGATGCGGAAACTGCCTCAGCATGTCCGCTTTGCTTTCCCACGTGGCCTCCTGAACTCCTCGGTGTCCCCACAACACCTTCACAAGTTTTATCGTCTTGCTACGAAGAACTTTGCTACTCACGTCCAGAACCTTCACTGGTTCCTCATCATACGATGGATCCGGATTCAAACCTATCTCATCAACAGGCATCACATGCGAATGATCCGATCTGTATCTTCGTAACATAGAGACATGAAACACATCATGTAACTTCTCCAACTCTGTAGGCAATCTCAACCGATATGCCACAGGACCAATATGCTCCACAACCTCGTAAGGTCCAATGAACCTTGGGCTAAGCTTACCCTTACGCCCAAATCTCATCACCTTCTTCCAAGGCGATACTTTGAAGAACACACGTTCGCCAACCCTGAACTAAATCTCCTTACGCTTTAGATCCGCGTAAGACTTTTGCCTATCCGATGCTGCCTTCAAACGCTCACAAATGAGCTTCACCTTCTCGGTGGTTCCGCCAAACAGAGAGGGGTTCCACATCTTCTCCCATACAAAGCCTCGTATAGATCCATTTGAATACTTGCCTGATAATTGTTATAATTCGCAAACTCAACCAAAGGCAAGTGCTTCTCCCAAGAACCCTGAAAATCTATCATGCAACATCTCAACATGTCCTCAAGCACTTGGATCACACGTTTCGACTGTCTATCCGTCTGAGGATGATAAGAAGTACTGAAATTCAACTGTGTACCCAAGGCTTGATGCAAACATTCCCAAAATCGTGTTGTAAACCTCATATCTCTATCCGACACAATGAACTTTGGCACACCGTACAATCGCACAATCTCAGCTATGTACAGCTTAGCCAACCTATACAAGGTATACGTACTTTGCACAAGCAGAAAATGTGCACACTTTGTAAGCCGATCTACAATCACCTAAACTGAATTTTTTTTATGGCGACAAGGGCAATCCAGACACAAGATCCATGATGATTCTCTCCCACTTCCATTCCTAGATTCTCAAAGGTTGCAACAACCCAAAAGGAACTTGATGTTCAACCTTCACTCGCTGACACACCATGCACTTACTAACGAACTCCGCCACGTCCTTTTTCAACCCCACCCAGTAGTACTCATCTTTCAAATCACGATACATCTTTGTACTACCAGGATGCATAGCAAAAGGTCTATTATGCGCTTCAGTTAGAATAGTGCGCCTCAACTCAGAATTATCTGGCACCACTATTCGACTCCAAAAGCACAAAACACCATCATCACTAAAGCTGAAATCTGAAGTTCTACCCTCCGCAATGTCCTGAACATGCGAAACAAGAGAATCATCAAGCAACTGCTTATCTTTGATCAACTGTATCAGGGATGGCTTCATTTTCAATTTCGCAATAAGACCACCATCACGCGATATGCTCAAGCGAGCAAACATCACTCTCAACTCCACAACTACTTTCCTGCTCAAAGCATCAACTACAACATTAGCCTTACCCGTGTGATACTCAATCGTCATGTCATAATCTTTAAGCAACCTTTAAGCAACTCTACCCAGCGACATTGACTAAGATTCAACTCTTTTTGAGACATGAGATACTTCAAATTGTTATGATCCATGAACACAACACACTTCTTACCATACAGGTAATGCCTCCAAATCTTCAAGGCAAACACCACATCCGCAAGCACAAGATCATGAGTACGGTAATTGCGCTCATGCACCTTCAACTGTCTAGATGCATAGGCCACCACCTTACCCTCCTGCATCAATACGCATCCGAAACCAACAATGGACGCATCACTATAGACCACAAACTCCTTACCAGACTTAGCTTGAATCAAAACAGGAGCATGCGTCAAAGGTCTTTCTGCTTCTCAAAATCTTGTTGTCTCATATCCGTCCACTCAAAATGAACGTTTTTCTGTAACAGCTTGGTCAAAGGCGCTGCTATTTTCGAGAAACCCTCAACAAATCTACGGTAGTACCCAAATAGTCCAAGGAAACTCCGCACCTCCATCACAGACTTAGGTACTTTCCAACTCATCACATCTTCTACCTTGTGCGGATCAACGCGAATACCCTCAGCTGACACAACATGTCCAAGGAAGACCACCTCCCTAAGCCAAAACCCACAGTTACTCAGTTTGGCATACAACTTATTTTCCAACAACGCTTGCAAAACAATTCTCATGTGCCTATCATGATCCTCCTTGGTACGCGAATACACAAGGATATCATCGATGAACACCACTACAAATTGATCTAGGAATCCATGGAATACACGATTCATCATGTCCATGAAAGTAGCAGGCGCGATGGTCAAACCGAACGGCACCACCAAGAATTCATAATTTTCGTACCTCGTTCGAAAGGATGTCTTAGGTACGTCCACATCTTTCACCTTCAGCTGAGAATACCCCGACCTCAAGTCTATCTTAGAAAACATTGTGGCTCCCCAAAACTGATCAAAAAGATCATCAATTCTAGGCGAGGGATACTTGTTCTTGACAGTCAACTTGTTCAATTGCCGATAATCTATGCACATCCGTATTGTTCCATCCTTGTTCTTAACAAACAAGACCGGTGCACCCCAAGGTGACACACTCGGCTGGATGAAACCTCGATCCAACAACTCTTTTAATTGTGTTTTCAACTATTTTAACTCTTTGGGTGCCATGCGATAAGGAGCAATAGACACCAAAGTTGTATTCTCGTACAACTTCTATACCAAACTCAACTTCCCTGTTTGGTGGCAATCAAGGCAATTCTTCCGGAAATACACCTAAAAAATTGCAAACAGTTCGGATGTCCTGCACACGCACATCCTTAGTACCAGGATTCATCACATAGGCAAGGTAAGCCTCGCAACCTATCATCATCATACGATTTGCTTCCAAAGCCGAAATCACATTCGACAAGAATTTCACATTCTCGCCTACTACCATTACTTCATAATCATCGGCCAACTTTAAGGTGACTCGCTTGACATCAAAGTCAACCACCGCCCTATGCTCCGACAACCAATCCATGGCAAGGACTACATCAAATCCGTAGAAAGGTAACTCCATCAAATCCACAGGAAATACATGTCCTTGTACATATAAAGGGCATCTTTTATACAACTTCCTAGTGACTACAGTCTCACCAAAAGAACTAGTCACTTGCATTCCTACTCCAAGCAACTCAACAGGTATATCAAAAAAATGTGCATGCTCACTCAATACATAAGAATGTGTGGATCCATAATCAATCAAAGCCAGCAAGGATAAAGACTGGAGAGCAAAGGTACCTGTGATGGCATCAGTATCATTGCGCTCCTCGCGCTGAGCATAAACCCTCATTGGTCCACCTCCCTCAGGTCGAACGGCTACTACATGAGCAATACCTTGCTGCCCCTCGTCTCTCATCTGAAAGTTCCCACGGCTGCACCCACGGCCTCTCTGAGGTGCAACTACCCACCTCCAAGTGATCGCCTGAACCAGCGGAGCCAAATCACCCAAACCCAGACTAGCAGGTCCTTGCTGCACCTGCTCCCCACCTCCAAGTGGTAGCGGAGGAGATAGATTTCCACTATGAGGGACATCAGCCCCTTGTTCACCCTGGTCACCCTGCTCAGCTGCAGGTACTATCGTGCTGGACCTCAGCTCTCTTCTCGGTCCCATAGTGCTATTTTAAACAAATCATAACAACAAAAACAAATCATACCATTTAGGCCAGCTTCAAGCAAGGATCCAAGTTTACAAAAACATTTGATTGGTGTAATAAGGAAATGGGCACCCCGATTTCCCCCAACATGGCATAGCATACAATGACACATCATGCTCAACATGCTTTTCATCATCCAAATTTAGCACATAACCACATCGCATCATCATCACGCAATCATATCCATTCCACAAACAATTCAGATAAATCAAGCATGGCATAAGCTTCAGAATTCAACCACTTGCATGCTTTTCAATCAATATACATTGAAACATATCAATTTCATATACAAACATTCCCAATTCTTTCGTAACCTGGCTCTGATACTAACAAATGTAACCCACTTAGCCCGACCTAGACGCCCGACCCGAACTAAGAAGATTACACGAGGAAAACTAAAGGCAACTCGTTAAAGTCAACCTCAATTAACGACCCTTTTTTCTTTTTATCTTCTCTAGATGCATATTATTATCCTATATGTTCAGCGAAGCGATTAGGTGAAAACGGCACAACGACCGGAGTTCAAATAAGGGTTCAATTCCATACGTTAGACTTTTAGGGACTAAACTGTAATATACATACAATAAAGGGACTTTTCAAAATTTTAAAGTTACCAATCCTCAATTAGTCATGTAACATGCCTACATGCCAAATTTCAGCTCAAACGAATCATCCAAACTCATTCAATTGCACACACAATATTCCGGGACAAAAATGCAACATTTCCCAAAAGCGAGAAAACAATAGCTAATTAAGGGTTGAGCGCATCAAAACGCATCCCCGCGTATCAGTACGACCTTCAAACTTGGCCTGGGCGTATTGATACTCGGGCAATCCATTTCGGTACCCCTATATAGAAATGCCTCATTTTGCCTTAGCGTATCGATACGTTTTCTTGTGTATCGATACGCGTACCAGATTGGCTTCATCCAACTTCATTTAAACTTACAAAAACACATCCAATCTAGCTCAAAACATGCATACAAGATATAATCTATATAATGGACTTTTAAACATCAACAAACAACAAATCATACTCATCAACCACTTCATATCATGATGGCATTTAGCTAGTCTAGCATGCTTAAGATATCAAGTTATAGAAAAGGTGAAACACCACAAACAAACCATAGAACCATATAAAGGCCAAATACAAGACCTCAGTCAGAAACTAAACATGCTTGAAACAACAAACATCACCAACAAATTAAAAAAGTAGAAATCCCACCCATTGCCACTTATTACACTAAGGATGAACAATATACATATCTTAAACGAAGACTTGGATTCCTCTTGCTTTTGGGCTTCCTTGAAATGTTCTATTCTCTACATTGATGAAACAAAAGAGTGTAAGCATAACGCTTAGTGAGGATCGATGAACAACATTCATCAATGCTTTTCACATGTTTTGCAAAACCACAATTTTTATCGCATGCCATTTCATAAATCATGTCTTCTCAAGACAACAATGCATTTAATAAACATATGCTCATATGCAACACTTTAAAACAACAATTAAACCATTGCTCATGCTTAACCAAGCATTTCATGCAATCTTGCATCATTTACAAGCATCTCATGCTTCACATTAATCATTAACATTATATTGGCTCACAAGTGATAATACATAAACCATTTCAACACAAGACACAATCGGATATGCGGATTACAATCTTTGTCCCACACGCTTCATACACATTATCGATTTACACAAGGCTCACATACGATAGCAACCCTCCACCCTTGTGACACCCGTGGTGGAGTAAAACGGTACAATCACAACCCCTCAACACCACTGATCGGTAGTTGTATGATTTCAACTAACGAGAGTACGAGACACATAATACAAGATCCACACACGTAATTAACATCCACCGTTGTGATCTTAACCTCAATCGTTAGGGTACTTGGATGGAGTATATGGTACAATCACAACCCCTAAACATCCAAGGTGACTTTATTCACGGTGCACCCAATCCTATAGCCGGTTAACTATATCCGATTAAAGTAACCAAAAACCATTTTCATCACTTGCCAATATAGACATTTAACCTCATTAATCCACTATTTCAAAAGCATAACCACAATGCCATTTCCACAAGTGTAACATGTTTAATATCATATGCATTCAACAAATGAAAATCGAGGATCACTTACCTAGTGCATCCTTAACATAATGACATTAAATCCAGCATTAAACCATGCTTAAAAACAGTAAACAAATCCACTCTTAACAAATCCAGCATCAAGCATAGTACATTTCCAAGAGAGCCATTTCCGAATCACTTACTCTTGAGCTTAGCTAAGTGTATCAAACTTACACTAAGCTCTCAAGACCACGCTCAAAGCGTTACAAAGCAAGAAATTGCATTTCCACTCACCGATACGCGAAGCCTTGCTTGCCGACACGAAATTTACTCTTCTGGAGCCTCTAACAACACCTCGTTTGTTTCTGGATCAAGATCCCTTGTTTTCACAACATCAAAACAGAGATCTAAATGCATCAAAATGCATTCCAACACCGGCAACAATTCACAAACTCGTTGCTCACCCAAACTACACCAAAATACCAATCCAAAACAACCGAAAAATCAATCGATTGCTTCCTAAACAAAACCCAGCCAACATACATCACTTCCAACGCATTATAAGCATCAAAACCCATCTAACAAACAACCTAACCCAACCTTATACCTCCAGCAAGCAAGATTCCACCATTTCACGTCAAAAACCCACTTAAAACAACCAAGAAACTCAAGGATCTTAAGGATTTCGGGATATATGTTATCAACGCACCATTTTAACATATAATCATCTTAAAACTCAATTAAAATCAACACAAAAAAGAGCTTAACTCAAGAAGTCCGAAAATTAAGATTTCAACCATGTTTTTACAAGATTTTGATCTTTAATCAAAACTATAATGAAAACTCAACCAAAAATACTATTTAGAAGCTAAATATCTTGGGAATTTCAATAAAGAACATAGATTAGATGTTGAGAACAGGATTTACCTCCAATCCTTGATTCCCTCAATGTATGACAAGTTTTCCTTAGCAAAATCTTGAAGAATTAGGAGAGATTTCTTGAAAATGATTTAGGAAATGTTGAGAGAGTTTTTGGGAGGAAGAATTCTGAATAAAGATGGGTGAATTAGTGTTTGGCTGCAAATGAGAAGGAGTTGGTAGTTACGTAATTGAAAATCTCATTACCTACCTTTTAATTAATTAATATAAATTCAACTAAAATCATTTAATTAAAAACCTTTTAAAACACATGTCATATTGAGGAAATGTCAAATTGACTTAAAGCCCCCTAAAGATTCTATGATTTTGGCTTCCACCTTAAAAATCACATTTTCCCAGTTTTGACACTTTACAATTTGGTCACTACTCAAAATGTCTCATTTCCAAAATCTGTTTTGTAAAATTGACTTGACCAACCTCTTAATCATATTTTTAGAGGATTTTAGCAATTTTTACCACATTTTTATCCTATCTCGATCCTTGATTTTCTTAAATTGTCTTACGTGATTCGAACCGTTCTCGACCGATCCGATCCAATGTCTAAAACATCTTGAACCAAAACCAGGGCGTTACACATTGCATTTTATAGTATTTCCTTACATTGCCATGCTTTTATGGATTATCATTTATTTGGTGAAGAAATGTACTGTTTTAGCTTAATTCTAATTTCAGGTACTAAAGGCTGACAGAGGAAAGAGGAGGTAAGGACATGATGCTGAGGCAGCAGACCAAGGAGCTGTACTGATGCAGTTTCAGATAGAAACATCAGCTGCTGAGTAGTTGCCGCAGCCCAACTTGCCTCCCAAGACAACAGACTATGGAATTGGAGAATCGGAGTGCGATGTGTTGAGCATAAAATCTTGATTCTATCGATGCTATCCACTCAATTTTTCGACGTCTGTAGCAGCAGGTAGAGCCGCCGAAGGAAGAACTCGTGATTTCTTGCGGAGCAAGGCAACATGATAAAGTCCACATTTAACTCAAAGAAGTTAGAGTTTAAAGTCACATTTAATGTAAAAAGCTACTTTGAAGATTTCTACATCAATAAGGACTAGACCTAGCTAATGCCTATATATACCCATTATAATTTTTTTTCAAAATAAGTTAGGTTTTCCTTAGGCATAGTTTAGGTTTTCTTAGCGCCATCATGTTCTAAAATTCTTCTTGGGTTTGGGTTATGCTGTAATTAGTGTGAGAACGGTTGTTTAGGATTTTTAAGTTTTTTTTGCAAATAAAACTTCATGGTTTACTTATTCCATGTTCTTCATAGTTTTCAATTAATGCGAAAGATTAGTTGAATTCTATCCATTTGTTCAGTATCAAGAGAGTCGAACTCATGAAAGGAGTTAGTATGATTTCATCTATAGACGATGCGATCAATCCTGCCTAGACATAGGTTAGGTTTTAAGGCGGCTAAAAGAGGACGAATCAACATTGATGTATTTGAACGATTCATACCGTGACTGGTATTATCTATAGTGGGCGTCAACAAAATTTTGACTTAGACATAAGCGGGATCACTTTTGAAGCGTTGTGCATAGCCTTGTAGTTCTACCGAGTCTTCCGCCGAGACACAATTTTGTTCCCCTGCCGAGGCAGTGAGAGGGTCTCAGCAGCTTACTTGCCATCCCCGGCCGAGGCAACAGAGTTTGGCAGCACAAAACAACTTGTCCTATTCAACAGAGTTTCACACTAAGCAGTAGCATAACGCTGCCCATTCTATCAACATGATTTCTTCTCTTTTAATTACTTGTGTTTTTATTCTATTTTTCTTCTCAAACAATAAACTTAATTGTGCATATACTTTTCTTCTGTAGAACACAATTCGAATCAAGGTTTCCAATCCTTGTGGGAGATGATATCTTTTATACTATAACTTGACAAGAGTGTTCAGTTGCGCTCATAAATAGAGAACACCCAAACGCTCTACACATATGCAATGAGATATTCATGAGTATCCAAAAGGATAAGGGCCGCCTCTACTTCCCAAGTCTCATCACTGGATTATGCAAGCAAAAGAACGTACCTACCGATCCGACAGAGGAGTTTACACCAACAAGAAAATGATGGTCAAAGGCTCAATACTACAAAATAATTTAGATTATGGAAGCCGAGCCAGAGTCCACACTGGTACAAGGCATTGCCGCGGCATCCTCGTCAAGCAATGCCCCAGAAACTTCAGAGACTGATGTCGCGGCAACAACACTTCAAAGCCTTGCACAAAAGATCGACACAATGGACAAACGACAGTAGCAGTTCATATAATATATAAGGGACTTCAACAAATGAATGGTCCAAGTAATCCTAGAGAAGTTCCCAGAAAACATTGTGCAATTTTTGATCTTTCCAGCTGACATACTTGCCTCGGCAACACCCAGAGCCTCCACCGCGACAACACAAGGAGATTCTCTCTCAGCCATGAAGACATTCATTGCCTCGACAAACCATTGGGACACTGCCTCGGCAATTCAAGTTGCTTCTTCCGCGACAATGAAGACTGATGATGCCCCCACCAACCCAAGCAGACAAGGGCAAAGCACCTGCAGTCGAGCTGACCCAAATCGAGATATGGTCTGATTTCTCCGACTCTGACGAAGCAATTGCTCCCCAAGCCAAAGTCGTCCGAGTTTCACCAACCAAAAAGCACAAAACATCGACCACCGAAGAAATATACCTTGATATTGACGATGAGAAAGAGGTGACCAAGAAAGCTGAACTGACACCTCCAACACGTCACCAACCACCATAAGCGACCAAAAGGATCAAGGAAACGACAAGAAGGAAATGAACCATCCAAGACGACGACGATGATTCATCCATGTCCCGGTCGTTATAATTTCATTCTCTTGCCTTCTCTATATTTTTTGTATGTGCATGCATTGAGGGCAATGCTTCTCTTGAGTTTGGGGGGAGTATTTGTTAGTTCTTTTTGTCATATCTACTATAGGAATGCATGCTTATCGATTGACTTAGTATTTAATCTAATGAAAAAAAATTGCCTCGACAATAAATGTCTCCCTCTTACCATAGCCTTAAAATTTCTCTAGTGAACTTTCAATTTTAGGATGTCCATGGAAGAATACTTAGAATCACACTATAATGATGAAAATGATTGAAGGAGTTCTAAGACACTTAGAAAAATTACTTACTTTGAAAAATTGGGTAAATTTTTTTAAGTTAAAGGTGCCTAAAACCGGCTCTAGCTTAAGGAAAAGCATAAAACATTAGAGGTGCCCGAAATTTGCTCTAGTTTAGGCTTAGAAAAATCACTAGAGTTGCTCGAAATTGGCTCTAGTCAATTATATCATTAAAAACAAAAGGAAATACTAGAGGTGCCTGAAATTGGCTCTAGTTGAAATAGAAAAACCAAGGAACGTAAGTTAATTGTTTAAGTGTTTACATAGAACATGGAAACTCATCTTGTTCACAATCACACACACACTCACGAGTCTTATAGTTTGATTCTAGGGAAATCCTCGACATCCAAAGAATTGAGGGTCAAGCACATTCATATTCACGGTTTAGAGAAGGGAAGCAAAAGTAAGTATGAGGGCTAATTTCATGAAGATTAAATCTTTGGCAATTGACTGTTAGTTTTGCATTGCTTGAGGACAAGCAATAGTTCGAATTTGGGGGTGTGTTAGGTGTGTAAAAGTATTCATTTTAGGACCCTTTATGACTCAATTATTGTCATACTTAAGTTCATTTTCAATGCATTAGTAGCCATACATACACAATTTCATTGTTCTTATTATTGTCGTGCTTCATCGTCTTTATTTGAATATATTTGGTGGAAAAGGTATTGCTTTGGTATGTGTTTTGTGAATATGTAGATTTCATTACCCACTGCCCGAGCAAGTATTGTCACGGCAGTGAAGGAAGGATAAATAATGGTGCAGAAACATCACTTGACGATCCAGACTGAGTCATTATTTGATGTCAAGCCTTACTGAGGGACGTTGAACCAAGAGAACGAGCCCTGACGAGCGAAAAAGACTGATAGACCGTTGCCTCGACAATGACTAAGTCACTAACAAGGCAATGCCCAAACAATTGCCGACAAGGGAGAAAATATGCAAAGTGGTAGGCGACTTGAAGAGCATAAAACTCTAAATTTTTTAGAGATGCTTTCCATGAAGATTGAAGCTTCAGAAACCATAAAAGAAGTCAAAGGAAGGTCAAGGACGAGGAATTGATAAGGAGGAATAAAATAATGAATTAAAAGAGATTTATTTCTTTTATGAAGTTATGTCCAACTCCAACTTATCCTCCTAGTCCAAGAAGAATTCAACAAGGCCATGCTCTATAAAAGCCAAGGCCTAGCCCCCACAAAGAGATATCAAGAGAGAGAGAGAGAGAGAGAGAGAGAGAGAGATTTGGCAGAGAATTTAGAGTGTTTTTCTTATCGCCATTATGTACTAAATCTTATTTAGGCTAGGGTTATTTTGTTTAGTAGTTGTGAAAAGACGATTGTAATTTGTTTAGGTTTTTGTTAATGCAATTAAGTTCAAGGTTTGCTTATTCTTGTTGTTTACTTTGTCTTGCAATTGAATCAAGAGAGGATATTGCGATTGCATCTATTTGTCTAATATCGGGAGCATTAGACTCACGAAACGAGTAAGCATGGTCTTTATCGCAATCGGTGAAGACTAATTCGACTTAGGGATAAGTACGAGTTTCAATAGCTAAGTGAAGTGTAAAGATTGGTTGGTGTTCATGCTTGGTTCACGCTGGGAGGTATTATTAAGGCCTACACATCAATAGTGTTTCGACTTAGGGATAAGAAAGTACCATTAAAGAACGCTTTGCCGAACCTTAGAGGTTGTCACTCAATTGCCCAGGCAGTAAGTCGTGTTTATTGCCGCGACAATAGTTTTTCCCAATGCCGAGGCAATCAAGTTGACGTTTGCATTCAAAATCGAGACAATTTCGTTAAACTTCCACACTACGACACAACATAATCCGGCCTGCTCTATCATCATATTTACCCAATCTCTTAATTTGCTTATTTTCTTTATTTTAGTTGTTTTCTTGACCAGCCCATTACTTGTGTTTTTATTTTTCTACAGTGTGAGACGATAATCTCTTGAAGTTTCACCAATCCTTGTCGAGACGATATCTTTTATACTATAACTTGGCAACGTGTATACTTGCACTAAAATTGCGACATTGAATACGCGCAACAACCACACCAAAATAACCACTTTATTAAATCACATAAACCATACTAACTTATACTCGAAATGAACTTAAACAACAGCAACCACAACATTACAAATTCACACCTCTGCAGGGCAATTAATCCTTATTTCCCTTCTTATTAGAATTCACGCCTCACTGCCCTGTTAGCCGCTCTTTTTTTAAACCAACAATTCCACTTCGAATGAAATGCACAGCAATGCAGTAGAGCCCCTGTTCCACTCAGGAATTGGGTTTCTCCATTTTCAATCCACAACCCCTGTTCCATTTTTACGCATACAATGGGCAGCAACAGCCCCTGCTTTGATTGAGCCACTACCCTGCTTCACACATTTGATTCTATTCTCTCTTTAAAAAAACACCTTAGGCATTTTATCAAACGCACAAGACGTATACTAATATATGATCAACTATCAAATCTAAATTCAACCAATTAAATTAATTCCGTAATCAATTTCACAAAATTGATATTAAATTATATATAGCCAATAAAAATAACACATAACCCAATTAAATCATTTAGATTTCATCAATCAAATCATGATTCACTCATCTCCATCTAGAAATTAAATTAATCCATTAGAATTCATTTTAACATCAAAAGACAATAGAATTGATAGCAAATCAACACAAAACAATTAGGAGATCATTAGAAAATCAAAGCTTACCCAAATAAATTGGAATTTGAAAAATCAAGATTGCCCCTCCAATCTTCCAACTTGAAATCCATTGAAAAAGATGAGAGGAATCAAAATCTCTTGTGTGGCTAATGATTAGAAATAATTTAGAAAGAAAATAAAAAGAAATTGGATAAGAAAATCAAAGAAAACTAAAATGATGTTTGAGAGAATCTTGAGAGAAAAAGAGATATAAGTTTAGACATACCTTTCTTTCTTAAGAAATTAATAATCATTATCAAATTATGATTGGAAATAGATAGTAAAACCCTTATTTAATAAATGGGCCAAATAGTACCAAACAACGACTAGCCGGTATGAGAAGTGTTTTCATGTTATTAAAAATATTTTAACCTATTCAAAAATATTTGATATATCTATAAAATGATGAAACGTTATGCCTTTTGAGGGAAACATAAGGATTAGTTTCGAAGTTTGCTTGTGTTGTGTCGACAAGAGAATTTTACATTTTATGTTGTAGTCAGCTCAACAATCATTTGACTTTTCTATAGTTTTTCAGAACGTTTTTTTAGAAAATTTCACCAACCGCGGGAAAAGAAATAGACGGCGCAAAAGGGACTGGCCGCCAACAGTTTTGGACGATGTTTGTGGGAAGGATATCGGAATCTCCACATTGGAAGGGTTTGTGGCAAGTATTTGACCGGCATGGTGTGGTGATTGATGCATTCATCCCTTAGAAAAGGGTAAAGGATGGATCGAGGTTTGGTTTTGTTAGAATGGAGAGTCACCATGATGCTGATCAGGTTATAGAACGGTTGCACAACAAATGGTTCTATGGATCACGTTTATTGGTGACCATGGCGAGGTATGATGATCGTGGTTTCCTCTTGAACGATAAAAGGATAAGTGTGGGGTTAGGACGATCAAAACAAGCATCTCAAAGTAAAGTGAAGGGACAATCGGAGTCTAGAAGTGTCGATTCGAAGAAGAAGATCTATTCGGTTGAGGTGTTTCAAGGAACGTGGATGAGGAAAAATTGAAGGTCTTACAGAATTGTATGGTGGGGTGGAGTAAGAAACATTGGAGCCTTAAGGAACTCGCATCACGGATGAATCTTCATTGCATCCAAAGCTTTTCCATTCTACGTATTGTTGGGCCAGCGATTCTTTTGATGTTCACTGATTCCAACATCTGGGAGAAGGTAGCGGGGATGACGGTGGTTCATGAATGCTTCTCCAAACTAAAAAGGTGGTCGCCAGATTTGGTTTTATCGTCAAGGAGGGCATGGATATCGGTGAGAGGCTTACCTATTCATGTGTGGTCGCAACCGTCATTCACAAGTATTGCGAAAGTATGAGGGACTCTTGTGCGTGTGGCTGATGCAACGGAATCGCCAACATCCTTCGAATGTGGCTGGATGTTGATAGAAATGGATATGATGGAGTTCATTGATTCACGCATAAAGCTGGAGGTCGAGGGGATGTCGTATACTTTGTACGTTAAAGAGGTGAGTATGTTTAGGTCGCAAGTAGATTGTGAGTGTACAACGGCCACCGTTGATGATAGTAGTGAGTCGCCGGAGGTGAGTTCATCCGAATGTGTGCCTGAGTCGAGGTTGGGAAACGAGAGGCAGATTGAGGACCTTGTGGAATTAGAAAAAACGGTGCCTCGTGACTGGCATTGTAATCGCCTTTGGGAGGATAACCATCCGGAGGATCTTTGAATTGAGAGAATCTTGTCTAATTGCTCTAGGTCGTCGCCGGGTCGAAATGTAGACAAACCGGAGGTGGAGAAGGCCGGTGAAGCTGACTTGCCAGCTGGTTCTTCCCGTTATGTGCGGTTGACGAGGAAGCAAAGAGTCATCTTTCGGAAGGACACCAAGGGGGAGTTCGAATTTTGAATTCAAGGGATAAGGTGTTGCAACCACTCAGTTTGAATGCAGGAAATCAATTTCAAACCCAAAATCAGGGGGATTTGGAGAGTGATAGAATCAAACTAGAAAGTTTAGTTAATATTCCCGTTGGGGAGATTCTTAGTGAGCAGACATATTTTCAACAAAGTTTTGAGGGAGACAAAGTTGTCTCGCTATGGATAAACGGTACAGTTAGAAAGACAAAATTTGTAAATGCATTGTCGGGTGTAGAAAGGCCTTCGAAGCCTGGGAGGGGGAGACCGATGAAGGGATTGGGGCATGACACAACTACAGTGGCCGACGCCTCGTTAACGGACTCAAATTTGCAACATCGGCAGCGTATTCTTCAGCGAGAAACTGCAGCAACAGTGGCGTTAGGAAACCTTGTGGGTGTTGAATCAGTTGGGCCCGAGGAGGAAATTATTAAAGATTTATCACGGGTGCTTACCGACGGTACCCGAGCGTCATAGTCATACATATTTTGAGCTGGAACGTTAGGGGGTTGGGTTTCGTTTTGAAAAGGCGAAGGGTGGGTGACGTTATTAAAAAATAGCGTATAGACATGGTGTTATTGTAGGAATCGAAGATAGAGGAGATACCGCCTTCGATAATTGCTAGCTTATGGTTTAGTGATGGCTTTGAGCATTCTTTTTCGCCATCTATAGGTGCTTCGAGAGGGTTGTTGTTGGTGTGGGAGGGTGCACGATTTTTGTTGGAGTCGGTAGAAGTGGATCGCTATTTTGTTGTAATTCAGGGGCGTTGAAAACTGGAAGATTTTGTGTGCTGCATCATGGTCGTGTATGCTCCGTGTGACGTGAATGAGCAAGAGATTTTGTGGTCATGAATGGGGGAAGTGATTAATGGTTTTTCGGGTCCGTGGTGTGTGCCGGGGGATTTCAATTGGGTTCTTTGGGCATCAGAAAGAGTCTGGTGTAGCTCGATGCCGAGAGATATGGATGATTTTGCTAATTTTTTAAATTCGGTTTGTTTAGTTGATTTACCATTGTGAAGGAAGCAATTCACTTGGTTTGGAAGGGATAACCGTAGGAGTCACATTGATAGATTTTTAGTGTCATCTCTCTGGATGGACTGTTTTTCCAACATTGAGTAGGTATCTCTTCCTAGAGGGATATCGGATCATGCCCCGTTACTTTTGTTGTGTTATGATAAAGATTGGGGCCCTCACCCTTTTCACTTTATTAACTGCTAGTTAGATGAACAGCGACACGTTCGTTGCATGGCTGAGGAGTGGTGTCGTTTGACGGGGTTGGGAATTCGTAACTCTAATATTTTAGTGAAGCTTCGGCACATGAAAAAATTTCTGCGTCAGTGGAATAGATCGGATTTTGGGGACATTGAGAAATAGATTGTGCTAATCCAAAATCGCCTTGATAATTTGGATAGTGGTGGTATGGAGGAAACGAATTGGGATGTATCTGAGCTGTCTGATCAAAAGCGAGTTTGGCTACAGGCACTATGGCAAGCTATCTGTCGTAAGGAGTTTCTTTGGTGCCAAAAGTCGAGAGCGAACTGGCTACGGTTGGGGGATAGAAACACGTCATTTTTCCATAGATCTGTGAAGTTGCGAGTAGTGCATAATGCTATTTCCTGCTTGAACATCATAGGCATTTGGGTAACGGATTCGTCTCAGTTGTGAAAACATATAGTGTCGTTCTTTTCTCAACATTTTTCCAAGGATGAAGGGTCTTGTGTTTGGAGCTTTGAGGGGAATTTTCATCGGGTGAGTGAAGCTGAAAATAGGGGGTTGGTGGCGCCTTTCTCTCTTGATGAGGCATGGGCAGTTGTTCATGGATGTGAGGGCTCGAACTCACCGGGGCCGGACGACTACAATATGGAATTTTTTAAGAAGTGTTGGGAGGTAATATGTGATGATGTTGGGCGGTTTTTAGAAGATTTTTTCGCATCCGTCAAGTTACATGTGGGTGCGAACAACACTTTTCTTGTGTTTTTGCTTAAGGTTGATTCACCGGTCACTTTGAGTGATTTTCGACCAATTAGCCTGCTTAATTCGATATATAAGATTATTGCCAAAATTCTGGCTAGAAGGTTGCAGTCGGTGTTGGGAGGTATAATTGGTTATCACCAATCGGCTTTTGTGCGTGGGCGTCAAATAGTGGATGGTATATTATTGGCCAACGAGACAATTCATTCTATGCGACAGAGTTCGTCGGGCGGATGTATCCTGAAATTGGATTTTGCAAAAGCTTACGACTGCGTTCGATGGGATTTTTTAGAGCACATTTTATGGTCGATGGGTTTTGTGATTCTTGGCGACGTTGGATTACTGAGTGTATCAACACAGTCAGGTTGTCAATTTTGTTAAACGGTATCGCCACTAAAGAGTTTGGTATGGGGCGTGGTCTGCGGCAAGGCTGCTAGTTGTCGCCTTTGTTGTTTGTTATTGTTGCGGAAGCATTGCATAGGATGTTCGTTCAAGCGGAGGAGGTGGGGCTCATCCATGGGGTTTCGTTGGCTCTAGGGGTGTCGCTATCGCATCTTTAGTTTGCTGACGACAACATTCTTTTCTTCGAAGCCTCCATTGAAAGCGCTACGACTATTCGTAGGTTACTTTGTTGCTTTCAAGTTTGTTCTGGTTTGAAAATTAACTTCAACAAGTCTTCTCTTTATACTATTGGCGTGGATGAGGGGTTATTTGATTCAATGGCAGCCGTCTTGTGTTGTCGGAAAGATGAATTGCCTTTTGTTTATTTGTGGCTGCCGTTGGGGGTTAATCCTCGCAACATTGTTGTTTGGGAACCGGTTATTGCCTCGGTTCGATGGAAGCTCGCTGGTTGGAAACAAAAATCTTTATCCTTTGATGCTCGTGTCAAACTGGTAAACTCTATTCTTTCGTCACTTCCATTTTATTATATGGGTGTTATCGATGCAATAGATAAAGTGAGGCGTGCCTTTCTGTGAGGTGGGGTTAGTTTACAACGGAAAATCTGTCGAGTAAGCTGGAGTATGGTTTTTCGGCCTCGTCATCTAGGTGGGTTGGGGATTCCAGATTTGGAGGTTTGAAATAGAGCATTATTGGAAAAATGGTCCTGGCGGTATGCTAGGGATGAATCGTCTTTGTGGAGGGCCATCATCATGCCAAAATACGGTGAGGTAGCCCAATGGTGGCGTTTTAACTCTGCCCATAGGGGTTTGATGTCAGTTGTTTGGAAACAGATTGTCCAAATTGTGAGCTCGGATAGTGTGCAAAAGTTCATGGGTGAACATAGTTTTGTTTGGAAGGTTGGGGATGGTTCGCGAGTTTTATTTTGGTTCGACGTGTGGTGTGTTGAATAACCGTTTAAGAATATTTTCCCACGTCTCTTTTTGATAGTGGTGAATCGTTTGGCTTTATTCGCTGACCTTTCTGATGGGGGTAGTTTTCAGCATGATCATTGGGATAGTTTCTTTAGTAGAGGCTTGCGTTCGTTTGAGCTTCGACAACTCAGGGAGCTCATCTCGCTCTTGGGACCTGTGAGGTTACGGTATGGTGCAGTTGATATGTTAATCTGGACACCTGATGCGAATGAGAACTTTTCAGTAAAGGTTCTCTCACGACTGCTTTTGTTGGATAAGGTGGGAGGGAGCGACTTTGGCGAGTGTTTTGCGTGGAAAGTTCTCGTACCTCCGAAGGTTCATCCGTTTTTTTTGTTCACTTGGCTGCGCCGTTTACCCACTTTTGATTTTTTGAAGCATCGTGGCATCGTGTTGGATGAGCAGCAAGGTTTGTGTACTCGGTGTCGTGAGAGGGAGGAGGAGATTGATCACTTGTTTTTCCTATGCCCGTTTGCCCAAGGAATTTGGGATTGGTTTTGGCGTTGGAGGGGGGTGTCTATGTCGTTGCCGAGGACTTTTTCTGAATTCTTCCTCCCAGGATTTCACTGTTCTTTCACGGGAACGTTAAGGCTTCTGTGGGTGTCAAGCGTTGCAGCATTGTTGTGGTCTCTATGGCTTGCACGCAATGAGTGTGTTCTTAACGGTAAGCTACTACTGGCTTCGGAGATTTGCTTCTTAATTAAATTGCGCTCATTTTACTAGGTGAAGAAGGTAAAAGAGGGGTTGTCCGTTAGTGAGTCTTAATAGTGGGATTGCCTGAGCTTGTTTAGTGACTATGTGGCTTCTAGGCCATGTCGCGTGGGGGTGAGTTGGGAGCCTCCAATTGGGGACACGCTGAAATTTTCAGTTGATGGTTCTGCTCGTGGTAAGCTAGGGCCTGGGGGTTTTGGGCGTGTTTTGCGTGATGCAAAGGGCATAATTCTAGCTCTCTTTTCGGGTCCGCTTGGTTTCCTTGATTCCAATGTATCGGAGTTACGGGCAATTGCCTTTGCGTTGAATTTCTCTGCAGCTTCTAAATGGGCATCTCGCTCCCTCGTGGTGGAGTCAGATTCCAAAATTGCTCTTGGTTGAGTGTTGCACTTGGATCGACGACCTTGGCGTATGTGGGAGATTTTTGGTTTGATCGATCAAGCATGTTTCACTTTGTGGCCCATCTGCTTTAACCACATTTTCCGTGAGGCGAATGGATTAGCGGATGCTTTAGCAAAGGAAGGGGTGACGCGGGCAACTTTATTTTAAGCTTCTGTGTGATTTTTCACTTTGTTCTCTTTGTTTGATTATTTCCTTTTTGTCCACGTGTCGTACTCTTTTCCTCTGTTAGGCTTAGGGAGGTTTTTAATGAGGCGCACGTGCGACTAGAGTTGTATATTTCCCTTTAATATACAGCTTTTTGCCGATCAAAAAAATAAATGGGCCAAATAATCCCTTAAAACCACAACTTTAATTATTTTAACAAAAATATCATTACTAATATTTTACAACCTTTTGTAAAATAGTCACCATTTAATTTATATTAAAACAACCCAATTAAAATTATTCAAACTAAATTCCGTCCTTTATGAAACTTATTAAATATAATTTTCACAAATATTCATCACGAAAAATTTCTCAGAAATCAATTTAATTTTCTAAATCATTCCCCAGAATTAATTAATTAGCTAATGCCTAAACCGAAATTCCAACCCGATTTCGGTAATTCACCCGAATCTTCTAGCCTATTTTCTAGGGCGTTACACTTCTCTTTATACAGCTTGGCATTCTCATAGGCTTGAGCTCAAAATTCATCTAACTCGTTCAAATCCAAGAGCTTCTTCTCATCAGCAGCCCTTCATTACATATTGAGTTTTTTGGTTGCCCAATATATAAGGTCGATGCTCTAACTCCATTCCATTCGTTTGGGGATGGTAGGCTGTGGCAATTCGTTACTGGATTACATAACTGCACATAACTTTAGAAATTAAATTACATTTAAAGTGTGTACCTTTATCATGTATAATAGCGATGGGGCACCAAATCGAGTGAAAATATGCTTATGCGTGAACTTGGCAACGGTCTTGGCATCTTTTGTTAGCAAAGCAACAACTTCAACCTATTTTAAAATATAGTCAACGACCACAAGGTTGTATAGGTTACCAAATGATGGGGGAAAGGGACCTATGAAGTCCATTCCCCATACATCAAACAGTACTACCAGAATAATGTTCTGGAGTGGCAATTTATGTCTGCTGGAAATGTTACCCGTACGCCAGCATCGATCACATACCTTGGCAAAATTATGGGCATCTTTGTAGAGTGTGGGCCAAAAGAATCCTGACTATAGTGCTTTGGCTGCGGTTTTCATTCCAGCAAAGTGACCGCCATATGGTATTGCGTGGCATAATTGCAATATGTTATGTTGTTCATCTTCTGGCTTGCATCGACGTATCACTTGATCTGCACATTGCTTAATAAAAATTGGCTAGTTCCAAAAATATTGTCGAACATCTCGCAGAAATCGTTTCCTAGCATTACTTGCCAAATCATGTGGCAAAATTTTGCTAACAAGGTAGTTGACTATGTCAGCGTACCATGGCACAGAACTGACTTCAAGTAAATACTCATCCGGAAATTCATCCCTTATGGCAGCAGTCTTATCATCCTCAAGGTGATGATCTAGTCGTGATAGATGGTGAGCTACCAAGTTCTCACTCCGCTTCTAGTCTCGGATCTTGAGATCAAACTCTGTCAGCAAGATTGTCCATCGGATCAGTATGGGTTTTGCATCCTTCTTTGCCAAGAGATATTTTAATGTCAAATTTGTTACCTACCAAGTAAGATCTTAACTTGTCAAATGCAAAGACAACAGTGAGAAATTCTTTCTTGGTTGTGGAGTAGTTAAGATGAGCTCCATTTATTGCCCGACTGGCATAGTAGATAGTATTAGAAACTTTTCCATGCCTTTGTCCCAACACTGCTCCAACGGCATAGGTGATGGCATCGCACATGAACTTGAATGGTTCATTCTAATCTAGTGCCACAACTATAGGGACTTTAAGTAGCCTCTCTTTAAGTTCCTGAAATGCTCTTAAAAAGAATCATCAAATGCAATAGCGGTATTTTGTTCCAAAAGCAAGCATAAAGGTTTAGAAATTTTTGAAAAATCATTAATGAAACGATGGTAAAATCATGCATGTCCCAAAAAAATTATGAACCTTTTACCTTTGTAGGAGGTGACAACTGTTTGATTACCTCAACTTTTACTTTGTCAACTTCCAGTGCTCTCTTGGTCACTTTGTGTCTAAAAACTATTCCCCCTTCACCATGAAGTGGCATTTCTCCAAGTTCATGACCAAGCCAGTCTCAATACACCTTCGTAAAACATGATCAAAACTCTAAAGACATTCCTCAAATATTTTTCCAAACATCAAGAAATAATCCATGGACACTTTCAAGTTGTTTTCTATCATGTCAAAAAAAAAGACATCATACAACGCTAAAACGTTGTTGGGGCATTACACAATCCAAAGGGAATTCTTCTAAAAGTTGATGTTCCATATGAACAAGTGAACGTGGTTTTTTCTTAATCATCTGGAGAGATGGCAATTTGGTTGTAGCCTGTGTAACTGTCAATAAAGCAATTAAATGCATTACCTCCCAACCTGTCCAACATCTAATCGATGAAGGGCAATGGGAAGTGGTCCTTTCATATGGCATTGTTTAGCCTCATGTAGTCTATGCACACTCTCCACCCTGTGACATTCCTAGAGGGAATTAATTCATCTTTTCTATTTTGTGTCATAGTCATGCCACCTTTCTTTGGCACACATTGCATCGGGCTAACCCACGTGCTATCAGAAATGGGATTTCTTTCTTTAGTACCTCTTTCATGCTCGGGTTTAGTCTTCTCTGGCCTTTAGTTGTTTTGCCATGGTATTCCTCAAAAACGATTTTGTGCATGCAAATAGTTGGGCTTATTCATCGGATGTTAGCAAGGGTCCATCCCAAAGCTTTCTTATAATTGCTTAACATTTCCAATAATATTTTTTGTCGATCATTAGTGAGATCAACAACAATTATCACTAGCAAAGTTGAGTTATTACCTATATAAGCATACTTGAGGTGGTCTGGCAATGGTTTTAGCTCTAATTCTGGCGGCTCCTTAATTGATGTTTTGGGTGCTTTGATTTCTCTGCCACCCAACTCTAGTGGTTCTGGTTGTCCAAAATAAGTCACATATTCAGTCTCCAAGGTTGATCCTTCAAGTTCTTCATCCATCTCATCTTCTTCATCTAGTTCTCTAGCATCGCAATCGGAGTTTTGGCAAATCTGTGCCACGTCCATAGTGAACATGGGCTCCATCATATCGTCAGCTTGGCATTCCTCAGGTTCATCTGCGCATTTAGGAGCTTGAAACACATTAAATGTAACATGTTGATCATTCATGCGCATTGTAAGTTCACCCTTGTGAACATCAATCAAGGCCCTACATGTGGCAAGGAATAGTCTACCCAATATAATTAGGACTTTAACATCGCCTCATAATCTAAAATGATGAAATCAATAGGAAATATAGATTTATTAACCCTTACCAACACATCTTCAATATTAGCCTTGGGATGTGCAAAAGATCGATATACTAGCTGAAGTGTTACCGTGGTAGGCCTTGCTTCAATGCCAAGTGTCCTGAAAACTGGCTGCGGCAACAAATTGATGCTGGCTCTCAGGTCACACAGTTTCTTGCCCATTAATCTATTGCCAATGGTTCATGGATTAGTGAAACTTCCCGGATCTTTCAACTTTGGTGGCAATCGATTGTGTAATATCCCAACACATAGCCTAAGAGCATGTTACAACTTTGATTGTGTTTCAATTAGATTAAAGATAGTTTCTTAGCATTAATGCTTGAATGAGTTAAGGACCATTTTGAAGCAAAGAAAAAATTGAATGGTCAAAATAAAACATGTAATACCCCAAAACACGTCTTGGAAGTGTGTTACCATTTCATAGGTGGCCTAAATTAATCTATATATGTCTGGATTAGAATGGAATGGGATAGATTAAGGACTAAATTGAATGGTTGGAAAGAAGGCTAGATAAATTTGAAAGGTCAAACCGTATGCATTGGAAATTATATTGATTGCATGTAAAGATAGGAATAATTAAAGGGCATATACACATGTCCCTCATGAGGATGGGCATGTGTATTTGGAACCCGGCAAGTAGGGGAAAATGAAGAAGTATATATATGAACAATGGATTGTTTTGTATATGTGATTGTGTATATATAAAATTGAAATTATTTGTCATGAATATGAGTTGTATTGAACTGTTTGAGCTCGTATATAAGCATATATATGTGTTATGGATTGTTCTACATGTATGAGAATATTTTTGGTTGTTTTGAGTACTTGAGAAAGCATGTAGACTGTGTGTATCTGCGCGTGCGCGTGTGTTATGTGTGTGTGAAATTGGACTATTGGTAAATAAATTGTAACCCCCTTAACCCGGCCCAGACGGATGAACCGAATTAAGAAGTTTACACGGGGAAAACCAAAGTCAACCTGAAAGTCAACCTTGATTAACGACCCTTTTTTTCTTTTTAATCTTCTCTAGATGCACATTATCCCTAGATATGATCATACAATCAGCATACCCAAAGATCTTAACCATCAGAGAGCATACAGGGACCCAATTGCACGAATCAAGACTTTAGGGACCAAATTGTAAATTCTGTAAATTATAACGACTTAATCCAATTTAAAGTTACCAACTTGAAATTAATCATCTTTCATGCTTCTCAGTCAAATTTTAGCTCAAACGGACATCTCAAACTCATACAATTGCAAAACATGTTTCAGGACAAAAATGCAAACATTTCAGAACATATAACCAACAATTTCAGTGCCCAACGGTCGAGTGTTTCAGAACAGGGAAGACCTATTCTGAAACGCGGGACCGTTCCGCAACGGGTTCCGAAACGTGGCTTGTCAGTGGCATTTCTGTTCCGGAACGTTGCCTCCCGTTTCGAAATGCCTAGGCCATTTCAGGCCCCTGTTCCGAAACGGTAGCACCCGTTCCGATACGCCCTGCCCAGATTGCAGAAAATTTGCTGGTTTATCATACAATTGACCTATCAAACATGCTCCAAATGCAACCAAATTATACCAGCAAGTCATTCAACATACAAGGAACATAATTGCATCAACCAAACATCAACATAGCATCAATTATGAAAATCCCCAATTCTATAAGCATGCTTCCTACTTAGAAAACCATTCAAGCAACCTTAAACCAAAATCACCTCACAAAGGCCAATTACAAGTTCCAACATTATTAACAACATAAATCCAACTTAGGGAGTCCAAAACATCTCCCAAAACATCAACATAGGCCCCCCATTGCCAAATACCCAAAAGCTAATAGTTTGAGAAAATGTTCACCATACATGAGCTTAAAACCTTCACTTGGATGCTTGGCTTCCTTGCTGCCCCAAAATGCACTTCAATGCTCTGCATTATTGGTTTAAGAAAAGAGAGAGAGCGTAAGCAAAAGCTTAGTGAGGAATGCTCATTTAAAACCACACAATAATGCATTTATAAAACACATCTATAAACCATTCTTCAAGCAACATTTATACATGCTCATAAACATTTAAAACAAGCAATTCATGCTTCAAGTTCATAACATGTCATATTGGCAACAAGTGATACATTCCACATAAGATCCACACATGGACTTTTAAACACCATTGTGATCTTATACTTTCCAAGAACCACACATGAACTTTTAAACACCATTGTGTCCTTAACCCATGGACTTTTAAACACCATGGCAAGGAACACACAAGGACTTATAAACACCTTTGTGTCCTTAACAAGAATCATCCAAGGACTTTTAAACACCTTGATGTTCTTAAATAACAAGGCTTACACAAGGAATTTTAACCACCTTGAACCTTAACCAAGAACCAACCATGGACTTTTAAACACCATGTTGTTCTTAAAATTCACAAGATTCACACAAGGACATTTAACCACCTTTGTGATCTTAACCAAGAACCAACCATGGACTTTTAACCACCATGTTGTTCTTAAATAAACAAGGCTCACACAAGGACTTTTAACCACCTTTGTGACCTTAACCATCACTTGCCAATATGCATCATTAACATCAATATTCCACTGTTTTAAAGCATTTAACAAAGCCATAAACATCATGCATCTTTAAGCATCAAACCAGAATCCACTGGCTTAGACTTAAACTAAGCAAATAAACATCATGCAACTCTTACCTTGAGCTTCCTTCAACACATGGCTTATAATCTCAGCAAATAAACATGCTAGATATGCTTTCAAAACAGAATTTAAAACATGCAAACAAACCACATTGCATACAAACAATCCATGGTTCATCATCAAGAGAGCTTTTCCAAAAACTTACTCTTGAGCTTAGCTAAGTTGCTTAGACTTAAACTAAGCTCCCAAACCTTCAAAACATTGGTTTCAAAGCTGAAAACCAAAATCCACTCACCGATTCCGTTTTGCCTCTTGCCGAAACACCAATCAAGCTTCCGGATCACCACCACTAGGATCCAAAGATGACTCCCCTGTTTTAAACACATCAAAGCAGAGGATTAATGCATCATCATGCATTAATATCTTCAATGAAAGCACCTAAACTCGCTGCTCTCATCCACACTCCATTTTTGGCTACCAAACACAACCGAAAATGCATCCAAACAACTCCACAACACTACCCAGCCATGATCCATCAAATCTAATCATCCTTAAACATCATTCAACATCCAAAAAGGATCTAACCACGTCCTTATACCCCCAGCTATAACAGAACAACAAGATCACTCCAAAAACAACCAAGAACTCAAGCTAAACTTAGGAAATTCAACCTATCCGGGATTGCATTAATTAAACCTCAACTTCTCATCAATTTAACATTCATTTAACATCAAATTGAAACCTCAAAACACTGCCCAATCAGATCATACGAAATTTCATCAAAATCAACCAAATCTTGCATTTAAAAGCCAAGATCAATAACACAACCTTAAAACCTTTTATAAAACACAAATTAAGGATTGAGAACTTGGGAATTTCAGTAAAGAACTGAGAGTTTAGAGGAGAAGGACGTTCTTACCTCCAAACTTGAGTTTTCTCCCTTTTTGGAACCAAATTCTTGAAAATCCACTTAGCAATTGCAAATGTTTTGTTGAAGAGATGATTGAAGATCAAAAGAGAATTGAAATGAGTTATTTAGGTGACAAAATCAGAGGAAAAGTGTTGAGTGTGTAAAAGTTCTATTATTTACACCCTTTTTAACCCATATTTCTGCTGCATTCAAGCATCATTGCATTGCATTTAGGTTAGTTTTCAATAAAACATCACAATTATATAAAAGACACGGATTCTACTAAAAGACGGTGTATTTTGCAGGTAGCTGCCATGGTTGACGATGAAGGCAGGCGCAGGGCAGATAAGCAGGAAAGCTGAACTGGACAAGCAACTGAAGAAGACGAACCTATCATGGACCTGTCGTGACAGCATGGTGACAGCAGATTTATGAAGAGGAAAAGTCAAGTGGACCTCGATAGATAGAGAAAAATCTGCTCGTCTGTCGTGTGAAAGCCAAATATTTTTCCAAGCCCCGGATCAAAAGATATGTCCAGCCAAAGCTCAAGGAGAGGAAATTCCTAAAAGCTAGGATGCGGCTGGAAAGTAGGAGACTTTAGAGATTTAGTCTTTATTAGAATCTTACTTTTAATTAAAGTTGTAATCCTTGTTACCTTAGATAACTTGAGCCCAAAGCTTATATAAGGGCATAGATTTAACCTAGGAGCATAACCGATACCCCATAACCGAAACCAAAACCCTGCCGTCCACCTGTCACCGACATGTTCTAAATTCCCCCTAGGGCTACGGGTTGTTTTGTAAAGTAGTTGCAAGGGTTGTTTTGTTTTAGGATTTTTCAAGTTCAATAAAATAAACTTCAAGTTCTTTTATCTTGGTTTTAATATCTTGCAAGAGCATCGGGAGAGCATTGTGAGGTTATCCATTTACTTAGCATCGGGAGAGTTAAGTATACGAAAGAGATAAAAGCGCGTTCTCTAGTTTATAGTTGAACCATCTCGTGCTTAGGGATAAGGCGAGGTTAAAAGGCTAAAGAAGAATTCATACACATCGGTGTTCATCCTTCGATTCACGCCGGGAGGTATCATCAAAGACGTGATCATCGACAGACTTGTGCCTAGGGATAGGGCAAGGCAGATCTGGGATTCTTGCCAAGCTTGAAGTACGGAGTTGGTGTGTATGCTGCCCGCGACAGCTAACGGACAGACGTCGCGACAGGTGCTGTCGGCGACGGGAGCGACGACAGAACTGGAAATCCTAAGCAATTCAATACCTGCACTACCGAGCAATTCAATACCGGCCTATTCTCTCTATCTTGATAACTCAATCTTTTATTTTGCGTTTTTATCATATTATTCTCGTGACAATTCTAAACTATCTCTTTTACTTCGTGCAGTGAATTAAGGTGAAGTCATTAGCCCAATCCCTGTGGAGACGATAACCGATACTTCGTATCACTTTACTACTTGCGTCGTGTACACTTGCACTACAATTGCGATAGACTATTTTACACGCAACAAGTTTTTGGCGCCGTTGCCGGGGATTGGCAACATAACTACATCTTTCTTTTATTGCACTTTTTGCTTTTATTTTTATTTTTGTTTTCGTTTTTATTTTTAGTTTTTCTTTAATTTTTATTTTTTGTTTTCAACTCTTGCTTTTCACGAGGTTCTCTTGTTTATGCGCAGATCGAAAAGAGGCGAAGATCCTGAGTATAAGTTAGATCCGGAAATCGAACGATCATTCAATCTCAAGAAACAGATTCGCCACCTTTTAGACAGGAACGAATACCTTGAAGAACAACTAGAGCAGATGGCCCGTAACCAGCCTGCTGGAGGAGACATACCGCCTGTCGGCGACCCGCCGGGGGCAGATAGACGACGGTCATGTCGTGACTACATGCTGAACGATCATGTAGAGCTGGAGACCACGCTGCCGGATATTGATGTTGACAACTTCGAGCTTAAGCCTGTCATGTTTAGTATGATCAACAACGCCGGGCAGTTTAGTGGTTCTGCGACAGAAGATGCTAGGGAGCATCTCAAAACGTTCCAGGAGATCTGTGGTTCGTTTAGACTGCCAGGAGTTAGTCCAGAGATACTGAGGCTTCGGTTATTTCCCCATTCATTGAGGGACAGAGCTAAAACTTGGTGGAATAAACTTACACCGGGTTCTATTATGACTTGGGTAGATCTAACTCGTGAATTTTTATCTCGTTTTAATCCTTCGCATTTATCTGAGCGATTACGTAACGAAATCGCTACTTTTCAACAGGAAGACGACGAGCCGATGCACGAGGCCTGGGACAGATTTACTACTCTTCTTCGGAACTGCCCAATGCATGGATTCCCTGTCTGGAATCAGGTAACTAAATTTTATAATGCTGCTAACTTACAAACTCGCATTCGCATTGATTCAGCAGCAAATGGAATATTATTGGATAAAGATCCGGACGAGGCCTTGCAAGTTCTGAAAAATCTAGCCAACAATGAGGAGCAGTTTCCGACAGCTAGAAGAGGGAGTAAACGGGTACTTGCTGTCAAGGACTATGAAGCCGACAGCACTATGAAATCTCATGTAGCATTCCTTACTAAAGCAATGAAACACTTTTTGAGTGAAGAGGACTTACGAGGATTTGTTGTCGAGGAAATTTGTGCTACTTGTGAAGGAAATCATAGTAGTGAAGAGTGCCCGATAAATATAGAAGAAGGAAAATATGTTGGAAATTACAAGCCAAACTACAATTCCAACAACTACAACCCTAATTGGAGGAAAGATCCAAAATTTTCCTGGAGTAACCCTAACAATGCCCTGAATCCACAAGCATATAATCAGAATCAGGGGGGTCCTAGATTGTTGACGCGACAGCAACTGCAGCCGCAGAACCTGCCGCCGCCGCAGCAACAGCAGCCACCACCTGCCACGAGTAGTGTATTGGAACAGACTCTGACCACTTTTATGTCTCAGACTGGTACATATATGGAGAATATAAATCAGTTTGTCAAGAAGACGGAAAATTTTATAGATGAAACTAAGATGAGAATGACAAACCATGAGGCTACCTTGAAATCTCTAGAGACACAAATGGGTCAGGTGTCGCAGCATATTAAACCAAGGCAGAATGGAGGTTTCCCTAGCAATACTGAAAATGCTAGACCACCCCCACATGAGCAATGTAAGGCGATTACTACTAGGAATGGGAAAAAGTTAACAGGGCCAAAAAAAGAAGCTGAAACAGAAAAGGACCCTGCTTTGGATAAACCTGCCGAGGAAGCTGCCCCGACAGGTGACAAACAGACTGCTGCCGATGAGCTTGTCTCGACAGCAGAAGCGACAGAGGAGAAAAAGGATGATTATCGTCCTCAGATTCGCATGCAGTGGGAAGGACGCATTGCTGATTATCGTCCCCCCCCACCCTTTCCTCAACGGATACAGCAAGCTAAGCATGAATCTCAACTTAAAAAGATTTATGATATTTTTAAACAGGTTCATATTAATATTCCGTTGTTAGATGCTGTTAGGGAGATGCCCGGTTATGCAAAATTCCTCAAGGATGTTATGTCGAAAAAATCTAAACTTGGGGAATTTGAAACGGTAAGGATGCAAGAAGGTTGCATGAGTATTCTTCATCGGCAGCCACCCCAGAAAAAGAAGGATCCGGGGAGTTTCCTCATACCTTGTGTAATCGGCGATAAATTCGTGGGTAAGGCACTTTGTGATCTTGGTGCTAGTGTTAATCTAATGCCCAAATCTGTTTTTCAGAAACTAGGTATTGGCAAGGCGCGGCCCACGACAGTTACCCTACAGCTAGCCGACCGCTCTTACGTTCACCCCGAGGGAAAAATTGAAGATATTTTGGTAAGAGTGGATAAACTTATTTTTCCTGCTGACTTTCTTATTTTAGATTGTGAGGCAGATGAGAACGCACCAGTCATCCTAGGGCGACCCTTCTTAGCCACGAGAAGATCATTGATTGATGTGGAGAAAGGAGAACTCACCATGCGCGTGAACGATCAAGAAATTAAGTTGAATGTTCTCCAAGCGATGAAACATGCTGATGTGAATGAGGAATGCAAGGCCATCATTGAGGTGACCTTTGATCAACCCTGCATCAGGTCGGACTGCCGAGATATAAAATTTGGTCACTGCTGCGACAGCCACTTACAAGCCTGTCATGACAGTGACGACGACACCACCGACGACAGCGACTCCTCTGAATCCAATACATCTGATACTGAAGGTCATGAGGAGGTAAACTGGTTAGACCATCGTCCAGGTAAGTTATTCGAACCTTTGAATTACACTTCGGATAACCATTTAATCCAAAAGCCTTCTACTGTTGAACCACCTGTCTTAGAACTTAAGCCCCTGCCAGGGCAGCTTAAATATGCTTATCTTGGTTGTGATGACACACTGCCCGTAATCATCTCTGCTAAGCTGCCGCAGGAACAAGAACGACAGCTGATCGACATGTTAAGGCAGCATAAAAGGGCGATAGGATGGACGATAGCAGACATACAGGGCATTAGTCTGACAATCTGTATGCACAAAATCCTCCTAGAGAAAGATCATAAGCCGACTATTGATGCCCAAAGGCGGTTAAACCTTGCGATGAAGGAGGTAGTGAGTAAAGAAATAATTAAATGGTTAGATGCTGGTATTATTTACGCCATCTCCGACAGCAAATGGGTAAGCCCGGTGCAATGTGTTCCCAAGAAAGGAGGCATGACCGTGATAACCAACGAAAACAACGAGTTAATCCCAACCAGGACTGTGACCGGTTGGAGGGTTTGTATGGACTATCGGAAGCTTAACAAAGCTACCCGAAAGGACCACTTTCCTTTACCCTTTATTGATCAAATGCTTGATAGATTAGCGGGTAAACCTTACTATTGTTTTCTTGATGGTTATTCAGGATATAATCAAATTGCTATTGCACCGGAGGACCAAGAGAAAACGACTTTCACATGCCCCTACGGAACATACGCATTTAGGAGGATGCCGTTCGGCCTATGTAATGCACCTGCCACCTTCCAAAGATGCATGATGGCTATATTCTCCGACATGGTAGAGGACTTCCTTGAAATCTTCATGGATGATTTTTCCGTCTTTGGAGACGATTTTGAGAGCTGCCTCGGCAACCTTCAAAAGGTACTTGAAAGATGTGAAAAAGCTAATCTTGTTCTTAATTGGAAAAAATGCCATTTTATGGTAGATGAAGGGATAGTTCTAGTCCATAAGATTAGCTGCCGTGGGATAGAAGTTGACAGGGCAAAAATAGAGGTCATAGAGAAACTGCCGCCGCCAACCACTGTCAAGGAAATTAGGAGTTTTTTAGGGCATGCTGGTTTTTATAGGAGGTTCATTGCAAATTTCTCAAAAATCACCAAGCCTCTATGCCATCTCCTAGAGCAGAACCGACCCTTTGACTTTAATGAGGAATGTACTGAAGCATTCAAGGTTCTGAAGGAAAAGTTAGTGACAGCCCCCATAGTACAGCCACCAGACTGGACACAACCGTTTGAGATCATGTGTGATGCTAGTGACTATGCTGTCGGGGCAGCACTTGGGCAGGGCAGAGACAGGCTGTTTCACGTCATATACTACGCCAGCAAAACATTGAATGACGCCCAAGTGAATTATACCACCACAAAAAAGGAGCTGTTAGCTGTGGTGTTCTCCATCGACAAGTTTCGTTCCAATATACTTGGGACGAAAGTAATAGTGCACACCGACCATTATGCCCTCAAGTATTTGTTTGCAAAGAAGGATGCAAAGCCTAGGTTGATACGATGGATCTTGCTATTACCAGAGTTCGATCTTGAGATCAAAGACAAAAAGGGGACAGAAAAATCAGGTGGCAGACCACTTGTCAAGATTGGAGATGGGACAAAGTCTACCTTTAGATGAGACACACATACTGGAGACCTTCCCAGATGAGCAGCTCTTTGCTGCCGCCATGGCTGTCGCGACAGCCATGGCGACAGGTAAGTCTTCTAACCTTCCCTGGTATGCTGATTTCGTTAATTTTATTGTTAGCGGAATATTACCTTCTGATCTTACTTATCAAGCCAGGAAGAGGTTTCAAAATGATGTTAAACATTATTATTGGGACGAACCTCTTCTTTTCAAAATGTGCGCAGATCAGGTTATAAGGAGGTGTGTACCACAAGAAGACATTCTCCATCACTGTCATGCTTCACAATATGGAGGTCACTTAGGAGGCAATAAAACTGCTGCCAAGGTGCTGCAGTCAGGGTTCTACTGGCCGACACTTCATAAAGATGCACAGGAATTTTACAAAAACTGTGACAGGTGCCAGCGGACAGGTAACATCTCGAGGAGAAACGAGATGCCACTGCAGAATATTTTAGAAGTCGAGATCTTCGACGTTTGGGGGATTGATTTTATGGGACCTTTTCCATCTTCGTGTGGAAATCTTTACATCCTCCTAGCAGTGGATTATGTCTCCAAGTGGGTAGAAGCAATCGCAACTCAAAAGAATGATGCCAAAACGGTCCAAAAGTTTTTGCACAAAAATATCTTTTCTAGATTTGGCATCCCTAGAGCGATTATCAGTGATGAAGGGAGATATTTCGATAATAGGGTAATTGCTGCCGCTTTAAAGAAATACGGTGTCAAGCACAGGATCGCGACAGCATACCACCCACAGACCAATGGACAGGCTAAAATTTCCAATAGGGAAGTAAAGAACATTCTTGAAAAGATGGTTAAACCAACTAGGAAGGACTGGTCTTTACTTCTAAATGATGCATTATGGGCATACAGGACAGGTTTCAAGACTCCATTGGGCATGTCTCCATTCCGACAAATCTATGGGAAAACCTGTCACCTGCCTGTCGAGATCGAGCATAAAGCATATTGGGCAATCAAGGCAGTGAATATGGACTTTGACAAGGCCGGCCAGAAAAGGTTATTAGATCTGAACGAGATTGAAGAATTACGGACAATGGCCTACGACAACGCAAGAATCTACAAGGAAAAGACTAAGAAGTGGCATGACAAGAAATTGCTGCCACGATAGTTCTGCCCAGGGCAGCTTGTGTTGTTATTTAATTCCAGACTTAAACTCTTCCCAGGAAAGCTAAAGTCTAGATGGTCTGGTCCGTTTCAAGTGATTCAAGTTTTTCCCCATGGTGCCATCACAATTCAATCATTAAAGGACGGGCACCAATTCAAAGTCAATGGACAACGCCTCAAGCACTATCAGGGGACTGAAGCCCCAGGAATTCAGGAAGTGGTTACTTTAGGAGATGCCCCACAAGGCACCCCTAATTTAACCTATGTTTTATTTTTATTACTATTTTATTATTAATATTATTTATTAGGAACTAGATTTATTTTTTTTCGAATAATGTTTTGTTTTTATAATTTCAGTTTTTAGGAAATAAAGGAGTCAAGAGAGAAAGAAGAAGTGGCCCAAGCCCACCGCCCATCCACCAGCCCAATAAAGCCCATTTATGATAACCTGTCGTTTCGGCTGCCGGCGCAGACGGACTTGACAGGCTGTCAACAGGCTGACATTGCAGACGCAGAAGCGTGCGGCAGACGCATAAATGCGTGTCAGACGCGTCAGACACGCTATATCCAATCTGTCGCCCCGTTATTCCCGCCTGCCGTTGCGGCATTAAATGGGCAGATCCCCAACAGCTATATAACCCCGTTCTCCCTTTCATTTTCATCACTTCTGATTTTTTCTCTCTTGTTTTCTCCTCTAGTTTTATCTGTTTTCTTTCTTTTACACAGCCCTTGCAACCAAAATGTCGTCGAGACAAACCCGTCGTAATGCTGCTGCCGCCTCTTCTTCCGCAGCAGCATCCCCCTTCGCCAACAAGGAACTATGGGAGGAGCGTGGCTTCATTTACAACAGAGACGCCCCCCATATGGGACTCCGGCCGTTCATTATGAAGGCCATAACGGCACAACTATGGGAGGACTTTGCCGAGCAGCCAGCGGAGCTTAATGATACTCTGGTCCGAGAATTTTATGAGGCCATAGATAGCAAAACGACGACATCTTTCACCGTCCGAGGAGTGGCAGTACCCTTCACCGCCAACAGCATCAACCACACATTCGGTCTCTTCTTTGGCCCCAATGATGATGCTCACCAACAATTTTGGGACACCCTCGACGCTGCTGCCCATGATGCTGTCATGATGGAGCTAACAGAGGCTGGGACGACATGGACCACCAGCAAGAAGAACCCCAACTCCGTCAATAGGGCGCAGTTACTCCCTGAAGCAAAACTATGGAACGCTTTCATCAAAAAGCGTATCCTGCCCTCGTCCCACCACACGACAGTCAACCGACAGCGGCTGGCCCTCATCCACTCTATCATGCATGACAGGCCCATCAATGTGGGCAGGTACATGAGGGACAACATCATCGATTGTGCCTTCCGTTCAGATTCAAGACTCTGCCTGCCGTTCACTATCACCGCCCTCTGCCGCTGTGCTGCCGTACCAGAGGAATCCTCCGACAAAATCAAGACGGGCAGCGGCTGGACGGACAACAACATCTCCAGCCTCATGGAGGTCATAGTCGTGTCACCCCTCAACGCCTTCGACCCAAATGCCCCTCGTGCTGATTCTGATGATGAACCTGCCACCGAACCTGCCCCAGAAGCTGCCGCCGACACCGCTCCGACAGATCAGTCTGCCCACATCCTTGCTGCCATCCTAAGGGTAGAAGAGCGCCAGATGGGGTTGATGACTTTTATCCGCGACTTCTCAAATCCGACAGACCAATACTTTACATTTTTCGGATGTCATTTTCCCCACCTTCCCCGACCATTATTTCCATATCCCCTCCCCACACCCACACCACCTGTCTCTCCCCACATGCATTCTGCCGCTTCCACACCAACCCCTTCCCCGACGGCAGAAGGCAGCCCACCGGCAGACACATCCCCTCGAGGAACCAAACGACCGGCCACTGACGACAGCCCTCTTCTCCGGAGGAATTTGGAGAGGGACTTTACGAGGGTGAAAAGAATTAAGCATGTGGCAGACAAGAAAAGGCTGCCCAAAGCCACTTCCACTAGCAGCTCATGGGACAGCGGTAGCGGTTCTGATGTCCGGCTATTGGAACCTCCTACCCTTCAACCTGCCGATGCACCTACCTCTCCACCGGCCGATGAACCTGCTGATCAACCTGCCCCGGAACCTGCCCAGCCCCCTCCACAACGCAGACGCCGCCATCAGATCCGCGTCACCAGCAGCAGCGAGGACAGCGAGTGAAAATTTAAGTCTTTATTTTCCTCTTACTGCTGCCTGTTTTTATATTTTGTGATGTACTTTTATTTATCTTGTTTTTCTTTATTTTTTGTGTCATTTTGCATTGAGGCAATGCAACCCTCGAGTTTGGGGGTGGCAACCCTCCATTCTAATGGAGTCTTTAGCACATCTTTCTATTAATTATTGTGTCTTATTTTCTCTTAAAAAAAATCAAAAAATTAAAACTGTTGGCTTAAAAACTGTGAAGTTAACTTACCTGTCAGGACGGCTCTGTCGTGGCAGCATCTTTAGGACAGGTTAAGGAGAAGTTTAGAGCCTTTCTATAGTTCTGAAAACTTAAACACCTTTGTGACTGTTATATTGCTTAGATTTCTTTTAGCCAAACTAGAATAGGAAGCTTAGAACTTGAATAGCCCCTAGAGGTGCCTAACACTGGCTCTAGGAAAGAAGTTTAGCAAAAAAAAAAAAAAAAACCTAGAGGTGCCCGAAACCGGCTCTAGGAAGCTAACTAGAGGTGCCCAAAACTGGCTCTAGAAAAATTTAGCTTGAAAAATAGAAGAAAAAGAAGCATGAAAATGTGCCTTCTAAAAAATAAACTTTGGCATAAAAATTCGAGTTAAGGAGTTGAATATTCTAGTGAAACTAAGAGGGTCTTAGCATATAACTGTTCACAAGCATGCACACACTGCACGAGAGCTATAGGGAGATTCCGGACAGATCCTAATCTTTCCGACAGGATGCTGCTGCCATAGAGAATGAGCGACAGGTAAGGGACAGTTCACTGTTTGAAGGCCAACACAAAAACTTTCATTTTTCTTTCTTGATTGCTTGAGGACAAGCAAAAACTTAGGAAATTCAACCTATCCGGGATTGCATTAATTAAACATCAACTTCTCATCAATTTAACATTCATTTAACATCAAATTGAAACCTCAAAACACTGCCCAATCAGATCATACGAAATTTCATCAAAATCAACCAAATCTTGCATTTAAAAGCCAAGATCAATAACACAACCTTAAAACCTTTTATAAAACACAAATTAAGGATTGAGAACTTGGGAATTTCAGTAAAGAACTGAGAGTTTAGAGGAGAAGGACGTTCTTACCTCCAAACTTGAGTTTTCTCCCTTTTTGGAACCAAATTCTTGAAAATCCACTTAGCAATTGCAAAGGTTTTGTTGAAGAGATGATTGAAGATCAAAAGAGAATTGAAATGAGTTATTTAGGTGACAAAATCAGAGGAAAAGTGTTGAGTGTATAAAAGTTATATTATTTACACCCTTTTTAACCCATATTTCTGCTGCATTCAAGCATCATTGCATTGCATTTAGGTTAGTTTTCAATAAAACATCACAATTATATAAAAGGCACGGATTCTACTAAAAGACGGTGTATTTTGCAGGTAGCTGCCATGGTTGACGATGAAGGCAGGCGCAGGGCAGATAAGCAGGAAAGCTGAACTGGACAAGCAGCTGAAGAAGACGAACCTGTCATGGACCTGTCGTGACAGCATGGTGACAGCAGATTTATGAAGAGGAAAAATCAAGTGGACCTCGATAGATAGAGAAAAATCTGCTCGTCTGTCGTGTGAAAGCAAAATATTTTTCCAAGCCCCGGATCAAAAGATATGTCAAGCCAAAGCTCAAGGAGAGGAAATTCCTAAAAGCTAGGATGCGGCTGGAAAGTAGGAGACTTTAGAGATATAGTCTTTATTAGAATCTTACTTTTAATTAAAGTTGTAATCCTTGTTACCTTAGATAACTTGAGCCCAAAGCTTATATAAGGGCATAGATTTAACCTAGGAGCATAACCGATACCCCATAACCGAAACCAAAACCCTGCCGTCCACCCGTCACCGACATGTTATAAATTCCCCCTAGGGCTACGGGTTGTTTTGTAAAGTAGTTGCAAGGGTTGTTTTGTTTTAGGATTTTTCAAGTTCAATAAAATAAACTTCAAGTTCTTTTATCTTGGTTTTAATATCTTGCAAGAGCATCGGGAGAGCATTGTGAGGTTATCCATTTACTTAGCATCGGGAGAGTTAAGTATACGAAAGAGATAAAAGCGCGTTCTCTAGTTTATAGTTGAACCATCTCGTGCTTAGGGATAAGGCGAGGTTAAGTGGCTAAAGAAGAATTCATACACATCGGTGTTCATCCTTCGATTCACGCCGGGAGGTATCATCAAAGACGTGATCATCGACAGACTTGTGCCTAGGGATAGGGCAAGGCAGATCTGGGATTCATGCCAAGCTTGAAGTACGGAGTTGGTGTGTATGCTGCCCGCGACAGCTAACGGACAGACGTCGCGACAGGTGCTGTCGGCAACGGGAGCGACGACAGAACTGGAAATCCTAAGCAATTCAATACCTGCACTACCGAGCAATTCAATACCGGCCTATTCTCTCTATCTTGATAACTCAATCTTTTATTTTGCGTTTTTATCATATTATTCTCCTGACAATTCTAAACTATCTCTTTTACTTCGTGCAGTGAATTAAGGTGAAGTCATTAGCCCAATCCATGTGGAGACGATAACCGATACTTCGTATCACTTTACTACTTGCGTCGTGTACACTTGCACTACAATTGCGATAGACTATTTTACACGCAACAAAAAGCTCTGGAGAAAATGTGTTTGGTTTGAGAGAAAGATGAGAGAAAATGGAAATGAAATTTTAGGAAAAGTTATGTTGGATATGCCAAAATATCTTCCCTCCACTTTTCTTTTATTTTAAAACCATTAATTAATCATTTAACATTTTAGAAAACTCTGGAGAAACTCCCATTGGGTAAATAGCTACTTAAAGATTCAAAGTTTCAATCCTTTTTAAAACAGTCTCACAGTTTTCGAAAATTACATTTTGGTCACTACCCAAAAGGTCACCCTTCCAAACCTCATTTTGTAAAATTGATTTCACCACACTTTTATATATAATAAAAGAGAATTTTAAGACATTTTCCCATATTTTTAATGCAACTCGAACTAGGCTTTCCTAAATTCACCTTTATATGTTCGAACCGCACTCCGACCGAACCGGTCCGAAACCCAAAACTTCTAAGCCCAAAATTGGGGCGTTACAACTCTCCCCCCCTTAAGAAATTTCATCCTCGAAATTTACCTGAAGGAAAGAGATACCGAAACTGCTTCAGCATGTCATCCTTCCGTTCCCACGTGGCTTCTTCAACACCGCGATGCTTCCACAAAACCTTTACCAACTCAATGGTCTTGCCACGAAGAACCTTACTATCCGAATCCAGAACCTTTACCGGTTCCTCATCATAGGTCAAATCCGGATTCAATTCAACTTCTTCCACAGGCATCACATGCGAAGGATCCGATCTATACTTCTGAAGCATAGAAACATGAAACACATCATGAATCTTCTCCAACTCTTGAGGTAGCCTCAACTTGTACGCAACAGGACCCACACGCTCAATCACCTCGTATGGTCCAATGTACCTAAGGCTCAACTTACCCTTACGGCCAAACCTCATCACCTTTTTCCAAGGCGAAACCTTCAAAAACACACGGTCACCCACCGCATACTCAATCTCCTTACGCTTCAAATCTGCGTAAGACTTTTGCCGATCAGAAGCTGCCTTCAAACGCTGACAAATGAGCTTCACCTTCTCGGTGGTTCCTTTCAACAAAGCTGGTATCGAAACCAACTTCTGACCCGTTTCAGCCCAACAAAGAGGAGTCCTACACCTCCTCCCGTACAAAGCTTCATAAGGTGCCATTTGAATACTTGCCTGATAACTATTGTTATAAGCAAACTCCACCAAAGGCAAATGTTTCTCCCAAGAGCCCTGAAACTCAATCACGCAGCACCTCAACATATCCTCCAAAATCTGGATAACACGCTCGGACTGACCATCCGACTGAGGATGATAAGATGTACTGAAATTCAACCGTGTACCCAAAGCTTGATGCAAACACTGCCAGAAACGCGATGTAAACCTCGGATCCCTATCCGACACAATCGACTTTGGCACACCATGCAGCCGCACAATCTCAGCAATGTACAGCTCCGCAAGCTTATTCAAAGAATACGTAGTATGCACAGGCAAGAAATGCGCACACTTCGTCAGGCGATCCACAATCACCCACACGGAATTCTTCTTCGATGGTGACAAAGGTAAACCAGATAAAAAATCCATGGTAACCCTTTCCCACTTCCATTCAGGGATTCTCAACGGTTGCAACAATCCTGAAGGAACCTGATGCTCAGCCTTAACTCGCTGACACACCATGCACTTGCTCACAAACTCTGCAACATCTTTCTTTAAACCCACCCAATAGTACTCATCACGAAGATCACGATACATCTTAGTACTACCAGGGTGCATGGAAAAAGGACTACTATGACCTTCAGTCAGAATAGTACGCCTCAACTCAGCATCATAGGGCACTACTATCTAACTCCCAAAACACAACACTCCATCATCATTAAAGAAGAAATCCGAAGGCCTACCCTCCGCGATATCCTGAACATGTTGTACCAAGGAATCATCCAACAACTGCTTTTCCTTGATCAACTGAACCAAAGATGGTTTCACCTGCAACTCAGCCACAAGACCACCATCACGCGAAATACTCAAACTAGCAAACATAGCCCTCAACTCAACATCTACCTTTCTACTCAAGGCATCTGCTACAACATTAGCCTTTCCAGGGTGATACTCAATCGTTAAATCATAATCCATGAGTAACTCCACCCAACATCGCTGCCTAAGATTCAACTCCTTCTGAGACATCAGATACTTAAAACTCTTGTGATCAGTGTACACAGTACACTTCTCACCATACAGATAATGCCTCCAGATCTTCAAAGCAAAAACCACCGCAGCCAACTCAATGTCATGCGTAGGATAATTGCGCTCATGCACCTTCAACTGCCGCGATGCATAAGCCACTACCTTACCCTCTTGCATCAACACACATCCCAAACCAACGTAGGACGCATCACTGTACACCACAAACTCTTTCCCTGATTCAGGTTGAACCAAGTTGGAGCTTTTGTCAAAGTTGCCTTAAGCTTCTCAAAAGCATGTTGTCTCGCTTTTGTCCACTCATACTTAACATCCTTTTGCAACAACTTCGTCAAAGGTGCAGCAATCTTAGAAAACCCATCCACAAACCTCCGGTAGTATCCCGCCAAACCAAGGAAACTACGAACCTCATGAACAGACTTAGGAACCTTCTAATTCATCACCGCCTCAATCTTCTGAGGATCAACAAGAATCCCCTCGGCAGAAACCACATGCCCAAGAAACACCACTTCACTTAACCAGAACTCACACTTGCTCAGCTTGGCATAAAGCTGATTCTCCAACAAAGCTTGCAACACAATCCTCAAATGCTCTTCATGCTCCTCCTCAGTACGCGAGTACACGAGGGTATCATCAATGAACACCACAACAAACTTATCCAGGTATTCATGAAACACACGATTCATCATGTCCATGAAAGCTGCAGGAGCATTTGTCAAACCAAACGGCATCACAAGGAACTCATAATGCCCATACCTCGTCCTGAAAGTTGTCTTAGGCACATCCACATCCTTCACCTTCAACTGGTAATACCCTGACCTCAAGTCAATCTTAGAGAACACAGCCGCTCCCCGAAATTGATCAAAGAGATCATCAATTCTCGGCAAAGGATACCGATTCTTGATAGTCAACTTGTTCAGCTGACGATAATCAATGCACATTCTCATAGTGCCATCCTTCTTCTTCACAAACAAGACCGGTGCACCCCAAGGCGACACACTCAGCTGAATGAACCCACGATCAAGCAACTCTTGCAACTGCGTCTTCAGCTCCTTCAACTCTTTGGGTGCCATTCTATAAGGGGTAATGGACACAGGAGTTGTATTTTCATACAACTCAATTCCAAACTCCACCTCGCGATTAGGAGGTAATCCAAGCAACTCCTCAGGAAACACACCAGGAAACTGTCGCACAATCCTGATATCTTGCACACGCAACTCCTTAGAGCTAGGATTCATCACAAAAGCTAGATAAGCTTCACATCCTTGCCTCAGCATCCGGCTCGCCTCCAACGTAGACACCACATTGGCAAGAAACTTCACATTCTCACCAACCACCACTACCTCATAATCATCCGCAAGCTTCAACGAAACTCGTTTATTCTCACAATCCACTACAGCACGATGCTCAGCAAGCCAATCCATACCAAGGATTACATCAAAACCATAGAAAGGCAACTCCATAAGGTCAACATGAAAAACATGATCTTGAACAACCAAAGGACACCTTCTATACAGCTTTTGAGTCACAACAGTCTCACCAAAAGAACTAGTGACACGCACACCAACATCCAAAGACTCAACAGGCAAACCAAGAAATTCAGCATGCTCACGCAATATGTCTGTGTGCGTAGATCCAGAATCAATCAAGGAAAGTAATGACAAGGATTGCAAAGTAAAAGTACCTGCGATCACATCCGCGTCATTTCTTCCCTCCCGCTGAGCATACACCCTAGCTTGGCCGCCACCCTCAGGCTGAATAGCCACAACATGAGCCACACCCCGACCACCTTCCTCTCTCCGCTGGAAGTTACCATGACCGCGCCCACGATGTAACCCCCTTATCCCGGCCTAGACGGTTGACCCGAATTAAGAAAGTCACACGGGAAAAACTAAAGTCAACCCGAAAGTCAACCTTGATTAACGACCCTTTTTTTTCCTTTTAAACTTGTCTAGATGCACATTAACCCTAGATATGATCAAACAAACAGCATACTCAAAGATCATAACCATCAAAGATTAAACAGGGACCCAATTGCACAAAATAGAACTTTAGGGACCAAATTGTAAATTCTGCAAATTATAAGGAATTAACTCAAATTTAAGTTACCAACTTGTAATTAATCAGGTTTCATGCTTCACTGCCAAATTTCAGCTCAAACGGACATTCAAAACTCATACAATTGCACAAAAAAGTTTCAGGACCAAAATGCAAACATTTCAAAACATATAACCGCCCATGTCAGCCCCCAACGGTCAGGTGTTCCGAAACAGGGAGAACCTGTTTCGAAACGCGGGACCGTTCCGCAACGTGTTCCGAAACGAGGCCTGGCAGAGGCATTTCCGTTTCGAAACGGTACCCTCCGTTTCGAACGCCTGGGCCACTACAAGGCACTCGTTCCGATACGGTAGCTCCCGTTCCGATACGGCCTGCACAAAATGCAGAAATTTGGCTCCCAAAGCACACAATTGACTTACCATACATGCTCCAAATGTAACCAAACTTTACCAGCAAGACATACAACATGCAAGGAACATAATTGCATCAACCAATCATCATCATAGCTTCAAATATGAAAAGCCCCAAATCTAAAGGCATGCTTCCTACTTAGCAAACCATTCAAGCATTAAATCTCCAAACCAACACATAAAGGCCAATTACATGATCCAGCATTATTAACAACCTTAAACAAACTTAGGGAGTTCAACACATCTCCCAAAACATCCACATAGGTTCCCCATTGCCAAATGCCAAAAGCTAAAAGTGTTTAAGAAACCTTCCCATACTTGAGCTTAGTTTCCACTTGATTGCTTGCCTTCCTTGCTGCCCTCAATGCACCTTAATGCTCTGCATTATTGGTTTAAGAAAAGAGAGAGAGAGCGTAAGCAAAAGCTTAGTGAGGAATGCTCATTTAAAACCATACAATAATGCATTTATAAAACACATTTATAAATCAATCTTCAAGCAACATTACACATGCTCTTAAACCTTTAAAACAAGCAATACATGCTTCCATTTCATTACATGTCATATTGGCAACAAGTGATACATTTTACATAAGAGTCACACATGGACTTTTAACCACCATTGTGATCTTACTATAACCAAGGACCACACATGGACTTTTAAACACCATTGTGTCCTTAACCCCATGGACTTTTAAATACCATGGACCCATGGACTTTTAAACACCATGGCAAGGACCACACAAGGACTTTTAAACACCTTTGTGTCCTTAACAAGAATCTCCCAAGGACTTTTAAACACCTTGGAGTTCTTAAGTAACCAAGGCTTACACAAGGAATTTTAACCACCTTGAGCCTTAACCAAGAACCAACCATGGACTTTTAAACACCATGTTGTTCTTAAAATTCACAAGATTCACATAAGGACTTTTAACCACCTTTGTGATCTTAACCAAGAACCATCCAAGGACTTTTAACCAGCTTGATGTTCTTAAATATACAAGGCTCACACAAGGACTTTTAACCACCTTTGTGACCTTAACCATCACTTGCCAATATGCATCAATATCATCCATATCTCACTGTTTTAAAGCATTTTACAAAGCCATAAACATCATGCATCTTTAAGTATCAAACCACATTAAAACAATGTTCAAAAACAAGGAACTCTTACCTTGAGCTTCCTTCAACACATGGCTTAAAATCTCAGCAAATAAACATGCTAGATATGCTTTCAAAACAGATTTAAAATCATGCAACAAACCATATTGCATACAACCAAAACCATGGTCAACACCAAGAGAGTTTTTCCGAAAACTTACTCTTGAGCTTAGCTAAGTTGCTTAGACTTAAACTAAGCTCCCAAATCTTCAAAACACTGGTTTCAAAGCCGAAAACCAAATTCCACTCACCGATTCCGTTTCCCCTCTTGCCGAAACACCAATCAAGCTTCCGGATCACCACCACTTGGATCCAAAGATAACTCCCCTGTTTTAAACACATCAAAGCAGAGGATTAATGCATCATCATGCATTAATAGCTTCAATGAAAGCACCTAAACTCGCTGCTCTCATCCACACTCCATTTTCAGCTACCAAACACAACCGAAAATGCATCCAAACAACTCCTCAACATTGCCCAGCCAAGATCCATCAAAACTAAACATCCTTAAACATCATTTAACATCTAAAAAGGACCTAACAACATCCTTATATCTCCAGCAACAACAGATCCACAAGATTACTTCAAAACAACCAAGAATCACAAGCTAAACTTAGGAAATTCAACCTATCCGTGTTTGCATTAATTAAAACTCAATTGCTTTTCAATTTAACATTCATTTAACATCAAATTAACACCTTAAAACACAGCCCAATCAGATCATACGAAAATCCATCAAGAATCACCAAATCTTGCATTTAAAGCCAAGATCCATTATACAACTTTAAAACCATTTATAAATCATCAATTAAGGATTGAGAACTTAGGAATTTCAGTAAAGAACTGAGAGTTTAGAGGAGAAGGACGTTCTTACCTCCAAACTTGAGTTTCTCCCTTTTTAGAACCAAAAAGCTTGAAGATCCAATTAGCAAATGGTGAGGTTTTGTTGATGAGATGATTAGCAATCAAAAGAGAATTGAAAAGAGATATTTAGGTGATAAAATCAGAGGAAAAAACTCTGGAGAAAGATGTTTGGTTTGAGAGAAAATGAGAGAAAAGAAGAATTGGAAAATATGGAAAGTTAGTTGAAAAATAGGAAAATAACTTCCCTCCACTTTTCTTTTGTTTAAAAACCAGAATTAAATCATTAAATATCTTAGAAAAATATGGAGAAACTCCCTTTGGGTAAATAGCTCCTTAAAGATTCAAAGTTTCAATCCTTTTTAAAACAGTCACGCAATTTTCAAAAATTACATTTTGGTCACTAGCCAAAATGTCACCCTTCCCAACCTCATTTTGTAAAATTGATTTCACAGTTCACTTATATATATTAAAAGAAGATTTTAGAACATGTTTCCATATTTTTAATGCAACCCGAACTAGGCTTTCCTAATTTCACCTTTTTATATTCGAACAGCACTTTGACCGAACCGGTCCAAGCCCAAAACTTCTAAGCCCAAAACGGGGCGTTACAAGTCTCCCCCCCTAAAGAAATTTCGTCCCCGAAATTTACCTGAAGGAAAGAGATAAGGAAACTGCTTCAGCATGTCATCCTTCCGTTCCCACGTGGCTTCCTCAACACCACGATGCTTCCACAACACCTTTACCAACTCAATGGTCTTGCCACGAAGAACCTTGCTATCCGAATCGAGAATCTTCACCGGTTCCTCATCATAGGTCAAATCCGGATTCAATTCCACCTCTTCCACAGGCATCACATGCGAAGGATCAGATCTATACCTCCGGAGCATAGAAACATGAAACACATCATGAATCTTCTCCAACTCTTGAGGTAGCCTCAACTTGTACGCAACAGGACCCACACGCTCAATCACCTCGTATGGTCCAATGTACCTAGGGCTCAACTTACCCTTCCGGCCAAACCTCATCACCTTTTTCCAAGGCGAAACCTTCAAAAACACACGATCACCCACCGCATACTCAATCTCCTTACGCTTCAAATCCGCGTAAGACTTTTGCCGATCAGAAGCTGCCTTCAACCGCTCACAAATGAGCTTCACCTTCTCGGTGGTTCCTTTCAACAAAGCCGGCATCGAAACCAACTTTTGACCCGTTTCAGCCCAACAAAGAGGAGTCCTACACTTCCTCCCGTACAAAGCCTCATAGGGTGCCATTTGAATACTTGCCTGATAACTATTGTTATAAGCAAACTCTTCCAAAGGCAAATGCTTCTCCCAAGAGCCCTGAAACTCAATGACGCAGCACCTCAACATATCCTCCAAAATCTGGATAACACGCTCTGATTGACCATCCGACTGAGGATGATAAGATGTACTGAAATTCAACCTTGTACCCAAAGCTTGATGCAAACATTGCCAGAAACGCGATGTGAACCTCGGATCCCTATCCGACAAAATCGACTTAGGCACACCATGCAGCCGCACAATCTCAGCAATGTATAGCTCCTCAAGCTTATCCAAAGAAAACGTAGTATGCACAGGCAAGAAATGCGCACACTTCGTCAGGCGATCCACAATCACCCACACCGAATTCTTCTTCGATGGTGACAAAGGTAAACCAGATACGAAATCCATGGTAACCCTTTCCCACTTCCACTAAGGGATTCTCAACGGTTGCAACAACCCTGAAGGAACCTGATGCTCAGCCTTAACTCGCTGACACACCATACACTTGCTCACAAACTCCGCAACATCTTTCTTCAGACCCAACCAATAGTACTCATCACGAAGATCATGATACATCTTAGTACTACCTGGGTGCATAGCAAAAGGACTACTATGACCTTCAGTCAGAATAGCACGCCTCAACTCAACATCACTGGGCACTACTATTCGACTCCCAAAACACAACACACCATCATCATTAAAGCTGAAATCCGAAGGTCTACCCTCCGCGATATCTTGAACATGCGGTACCAAGGAATCATCCAGCAATTACTTCTCCTTGATCAACTGAACCAAAGATGGTTTCACTTGCAACTCAGCCACAAGACCACCATCTCGCGAAATACTCAAACTGGCAAACATAGCCCTCAGCTCAACAGCTACGTTCCTACTCAAGGCATCCGCTACAACATTAGCTTTTCCAGGATGGTACTCAATCGTCAAATCATAATCCTTGAGCAACTCCACCCAACGTCGCTGACTAAGATTCAACTCCTTCTGAGACATCAGATACCTCAAACTCTTGTGATCCGTGTACACAGTACACTTCTCACCATACAGGTAATGTCTCCAAATCTTCAAAGCAAAAACCACTGCAGCCAACTCAATGTCATGCGTAGGATAATTGCGCTCATGCACCTTCAACTGCCGCGATGCATAAGCCACCACCTTACCCTCTTGCATCAACACACATCCCAAACCAACATAGGACGCATCACTATAGACCACAAACTCTTTCCCTGATTCAGGCTGAACCAAGATAGGAGCTTGCGTCAAAGCTGCCTTAAGCTTCTCAAAAGCCTGTTGTCTCGCCTCCGTCCATTCATACCTAACATCCTTTTGCAACAGCTTCGTCAAAGGTGCAGCAATCTTAGAAAACCCATCCACAAACCTCCCGTAGTATCCTGCCAAACCAAGGAAACTACGAACCTCATGAACAGACTTAGGGACCTTCCAATTCATCACCATCTCAACCTTCTGAGGATCAACACGAATCCCCTCAGCAGAAACTACATGCCCAAGAAACACTACCTCCTTAAGCCAGAACTCACACTTGCTCAGCTTAGCATAAAGCTGATTCTCCAACAAAGCTTGCAGCACAATCCTCAAATGCTCTTCGTGCTCCTCCTCAGTACGCGAGTACACGAGGATATCATCAATGAACACCACAACGAACTTATCCAGGTATTCATGAAATACACGGTTCATCATGTCCATGAAAGCAGCAGGAGCATTTGTCAAACAAAACGGCATCACAAGGAACTCATAATGCCTATACCTTGTCCTGAAAGCTGTCTTAGGCACATCCACATCCTTCACCTTCAACTGATAATACCCTGACCTCAAGTCAATCTTAGAGAACACAGCAGCTCCCCGAAATTGATCAAAGAGATCATCAATTCTCGGCAAAGGATACTGATTCTTGATAGTCAACTCGTTCAGCTGACGGTAATCAATGCACATTCTCATAATGCCATCCTTCTTCTTCACAAACAAGACCGGTGCACCCCAAGGTGACACACTCGGCCGAATGAAACCACGATCAAGCAACTCTTGCAACTGCTCAATTCTAAACTCCACCTCACGATTGGGAGGTAAACCAGGAAACTCCTCAGGAAACACACCAGGAAACTCCCTCACTACCCTGATATCTTGCACCTGCAGCTCCTTAGAGCAAGGATTCATCACAAAAGCTAGGTAAGCTTCACAACCTTGCCTCAGCATCCAGCTCGCCTCCAATGTAGACACCACATTGGCAAGAAACTTCACATTCTCACCAACCACAACTACTTCATAATCATCCGCAAGCTTCAGTGAAACTCGCTTATTTTCACAATCCACAACAGCACGATGCTCAGCAAGCCAATCCATACCAAGGATTACATCAAAACCATAGAAAGGCAACTCCATAAGGTCAACATGAAAAACATGATCCTGAACAACCAAAGGACACCTTCTATACAGCTTTCGAGTCACAACAGTCTCACCAAAAGAACTAGTGACACAAACACCAACATCCAAAGACTCAACAGGCAAACCAAGCAATTCAGCATGCTCACGCAAAATGTATGAATGCGTAGATCCAGAATCTATCAAGGAAAGTAATGACAAGGATTGCTAAGTAAAAGTACCTGCAATCACATCCGCGTCATTCCTCCCCTCCCGCTGAGCATACACCCCAGCTTGACCTCCACCCTCAGGCTGAATAGCCACAACATGGGCCACTCCTCGACCACCTTCCTCTCTCCGCTGAAAATTACCACGGCCGCGCCCACGACCTCTCTGCGGTGCAACAGCAACAAGAGCACGCATTTGGCCACCAGCCAACATAGGACACTCCCTCCTCATGTGATCCGTAGATCCACAATTCCAGCACCCGTTACCAGCTGCCGCAACAGAAGCTTGCACCTCCCTCACAGCACGAGGACAATCACGCTTCATATGACCACGTGTCCCACAAATCTAGCATGCACTCGGATCAACTCTAGCGTTGCCTCCCCGAGCAGGTACTCCACCACCTCGCTTAGCCGAGGACTGATACTTCTGATCACGTCCCCTCTTGTTCCGTCCACCACCGGAACTGTATTCAGCTGATCGCTTACCAGCACTTGCTCCAGCACCTCTAGCAGATAAACCCAAGTTCATCTCAATATCCTTTGCTCGGCCCACCAACACTTCAAAATCATCATACTCGGTAGCCAGCACATACATCTTCACATCCGTCACTAAACCATAACGAAATCTTTCGCACCTCGCCCGCTCATCAGGGACTAACTCCGGTGCATATTGACTGAGTCGAACAAACTGCACTTCATACTCAGCCACAGACATGCTCCCTTGGGTGAGAGACATGAACTCCCGCTTCTTTTCATCTAGGTACCTCACACCTAGATACATTCTCTTGAACACATTCTGGAAGAATGTCCAAGTTATGTCAGCTTCCGCCATCCCAGAAATAGTGGTCGTCCACCACGTATAAGCATCATCTTGTAGCAAGGATACAACACACCCCAACTTTTGCACATCAGTGCAACTCATCTGACCCAAGATCCTCTTGGTACCCTTCATCCAAGATTCAGAACCTTCCGCAGACAAACCCCTGAACTCAGTCCCACCTAGACTGCGTAAGCGTTCCAAGGATAGTCTAACACCAGCATCTCCCTGATGCCCAGCTCCTTGAGCTCCAGCTACTGCCGCTCGAAAAGCACCAGCAATAGCTTGCACTAACATTGACATATCAGGCATAGCTTGGCCCTGACCAGCCTCAGGTCCAGCGACCCCAGCACCAGCTGCAGCTTCAGCTCTTTCACCCTCAGCACCACCACCACCAGGTGGAGGAGGTAACACCGCACTTCCCGCATTCTCCTCATTCTCATTCTCATTCTGAGCCGTAGCTCGCACATTACTACTTAACGCTCTACGAGGTGCCATACTCTAACAATGCAATCACAATGCAAACAAACAAAGTCAAGCCCAGCAAGGTAAGCAATCCAAGTACTCAAGCTCATTTCACTTAAAAACAACATCATTTCATTAGCTTTGATTTGGCAATGGGTACCCACAACATGCTTCATCACAGCATACAACTCAATTGCATCAAATTCACAAACCACTCAACATGCTTTCACTCAACAAGCATACATAGCATACATACTTCAATCATACACACAACCATTCCCAATTACTCGAGAACTCAGCTTTGATACCACCAAATGTAACCCCCTTAACCCGGCCTAGACGGTTGACCCGAATTAAGAAAGTCACACGGGGAAGACCAAAGTCAACCCGAAAGTCAACCTTGATTAACGACCCTTTTTTTCCTTTTAAACTTGTCTAGATGCACATTAACCCTAGATATGATCAAACAAACAGCATACTCAAAGATCATAACCATCAGAGATTAAACAGGGACCTAATTGCACAAAATAGAACTTTAGGGACCAAATTGTAAATTCTGCAAATTATAAGGACTTAACTCAAATTTAAGTTACCAACTTGTAATTAATCAGGTTTCATGCTTTACTGCCAAATTTCAGCTCAAACGGACATTCAAAACTCATACAATTGCACAAACAAGTTTCAGGACCAAAATGCAAACATTTCAAAACATATAACCGCCCATGTCAGCCCCCAACGGTCAGGTGTTCCGAAACAGGGAGAACCTGTTTCGAAACGCGGGACCGTTCCGCAACGTGTTCCGAAACGAGGCCTGGCAGAGGCATTTCCGTTTCGGAACGGTACCCTCCGTTTCGAATGCCTGGGCCACTACAAGGCACCCGTTCCGATACGGTAGCTCCCGTTCCGATACGGCCTGCACAAAATGCAGAAATTTGGCTCCCAAAGCACACAATTGACTTACCATACATGCTCCAAATGCAACCAAACTTTACCAGCAAGACATACAACATGCAAGGAACATAATTGCATCAACCAATCATCATCATAGCTTCAAATATGAAAAGCCCCAAATCTAAAGGCATGCTTCCTACTTAGCAAACCATTCAAGCATTAAATCTCCAAACCAACACATAAAGGCCAATTACATGATCCAGCATTATTAACAACCTTTAACAAACTTAGGGAGTTCAACACATCTCCCAAAACATCCACATAGGTTCCCCATTGCCAAATGCCAAAAGCTAAAAGTGTTTAAGAAACCTTCCCATACTTGAGCTTAGTTTCCACTTGATTGCTTGCCTTCCTTGCTGCCCTCAATGCACCTTAATGCTCTGCATTATTGGTTTAAGAAAAGAGAGAGAGCGTAAGCAAAAGCTTAGTGAGGAATGCTCATTTAAAACCATACAATAATGCATTTATAAAACACATTTATAAATCAATCTTCAAGCAACATTACACATGCTCTTAAACCTTTAAAACAAGCAATACATGCTTCCATTTCATTACATGTCATATTGGCAACAAGTGATACATTTTACATAAGAGTCACACATGGACTTTTAACCACCATTGTGATCTTACTATAACCAAGGACCACACATGGACTTTTAAACACCATTGTGTCCTTAACCCCATGGACTTTTAAACACCATGGACCCATGGACTTTTAAACACCATGGACCCATGGACTTTTAAACACCATGGCAAGGACCACACAAGGACTTTTAAACACCTTTGTGTCCGTAACAAGAATCTCCCAAGGACTTTTAAACACCTTGGAGTTCTTAAGTAACCAAGGCTTACACAAGGAATTTTAACCACCTTGAGCCTTAACAAGGAACCAACCATGGACTTTTAAACACCATGTTGTTCTTAAAATTCACAAGATTCACTTAAGGACTTTTAACCACCTTTGTGATCTTAACCAAGAACCATCCAAGGACTTTTAACCACCTTGATGTTCTTAAATATACAAGGCTCACACAAGGACTTTTAACCACCTTTGTGACCTTAACCATCACTTGCCAGTATGCATCAGTATCATCCATATCTCACTGTTTTAAAGCATTTTACAAAGCCATAAACATCATGCATCTTTAAGTATCAAACCACATTAGAACAATGTTCAAAAACAAGGAACTCTTACCTTGAGCTTCCTTCAACACATGGCTTAAAATCTCAGCAAATAAACATGCTAGATATGCTTTCAAAACAGATTTAAAATCATGCAACAAACCATATTGCATACAACCAAAACCATGGTTAACACCAAGAGAGTTTTCCGAAAACTTACTCTTGAGCTTAGCTAAGTTGCTTAGACTTAAACTAAGCTCCCAAACCTTCAAAACACTGGTTTCAAAGCCGAAAACCAAATTCCACTCATCGATTCAATTTCGCCTCTTGCCAAAACACCAATCCAGCTTCCGGATCACCACCACTTGGATCCAAAGATAACTCCCCTGTTTTAAACACATCAAAGCAGAGGATTAATGCATCATCCCGCATTAATAGCTTCAATGAAAGCACCTAAACTCGCTGCTCTCATCCACACTCCATTTTCGGCTACCAAACACAACCGAAAATGCATCCAAACAACTCCTCAACATTGCCCAGCCAAGATCCATCAAAACTAAACATCCTTAAACATCATTTAACATCTAAAAAGGACCTAACAACATCCTTATATCTCCAGCAACAACAGATCCACAAGATCACTTCAAAACAACCAAGAATCACAAGCTAAACTTAGGAAATTCAACCTATCCGGGTTTGCATTAATTAAAACTCAATTCCTTTTCAATTTAACATTCATTTAACATCAAATTAACACCTTAAAACACAGCCCAATCAGATCATACGAAAATCCATCAAGAATCACCAAATCTTGCATTTAAAGCCAAGATCCATTATACAACTTTAAAACCATTTATAAATCATCAATTAAGGATTGAGAACTTAGGAATTTCAGTAAAGAACTGAGAGTTTAGAGGAGAAGGACGTTCTTACCTCCAAACTTGAGTTTCTCCCTTTTTAGAACCAAAAAGCTTGAAGATCCAATTAGCAAATGGTGAGGTTTTGTTGATGAGATGATTAGCAATCAAAAGAGAATTGAAAAGAGATATTTAGGTGATAAAATCAAAGGAAAAAGCTCTGGAGAAAGATGTTTTGTTTGAGAGAAAATGAGAGAAAAGAAGAATTGGAAAATATGGAAAGTTAGTTGAAAAATAGGAAAATAACTTCCCTCCACTTTTCTTTTGTTTAAAAACCAGAATTAAATCATTAAATATCTTAGAAAAATCTGGAGAAACTCCCTTTGGGTAAATAGCTCCTTAAAGATTCAAAGTTTCAATCCTTTTTAAAACAGTCACGCAATTTTCAAAAATTACATTTTGGTCACTAGCCAAAATGTCACTCTTCCCAACCTCATTTTGTAAAATTGATTTCACATTTCACTTATATATATTAAAAGAAGATTTTAGAACATTTTCCATATTTTTAATGCAACCCGAACTAGGCTTTCCTAATTTCACCTTTTTATATTAGAACAACACTTTGACCGAACCGGTCCAAGCCCAAAACTTCTAAGCCCAAAACCGGGGCGTTACACATGACCTCTCTGTGGTGCAGCAACTACAGGAGCACGCACTTGGCCACCAGCCAACATGGGACACTCTCTCCTCATGTGATCCGTAGATCCACAGTTCCAGCACGCATTACCAGCTGCCACAACAGGAGCTTGCACCTCCCTCACAGCACGAGGACAATCACGCTTCATATGGCCACGTGAACCACATGTCCAACATGCACTCGGATCAACTCTAGCGTTGCCTCCTCGAGCAGGCGCACCACCACCTCGCTTAGCTGAGGACTGATACTTCTGATCACGTCCCCTCTTGTTCCGTCCACCACCGGAACTATATTCACCTGCTCGCTTACCAGCACTTGACCCAACACTTCTAGCAGATAAACCCAAGTTCATCTTAATATCATTTGCTCGGCCCACCAGCACATCAAAATCATCATACTCGGTAGCCAGCACATACATCTTTACATCCGTCACTAAACCATAACGGAACCTTTCACACCTTTCCCGCTCATCCGGAATAAGCTCAGGTGCGTACTGACTGAGTCGAACAAACTGTACTTCATACTCAGCCACAGACATGCTCCCCTGGGTAAGAGACATGAACTCCCTCTTCTTTTCATCTAGGTATCTCACACCTAGATACCTTCTCTTGAACGCGTTCTGAAAGAACGTCCAAGTTACGTCAGCTTCCGCCATCCCAGCGATAGAGGTAGTCCACCAAGTGTAAGCATCATCTTGCAACAATGATACTACACAACCCAGCTTCTGCACATCAGTGCAACCCATCTGACCCAAGATTCTCTTGGTACCCTCTAACCAAGACTCCGAACCTTCAGCAGACAAACCCCTGAACTAAGTCCCTCCTAGACTGCGCAAACGCTCCAAGGGTAGTCTAACTCCAGCATCTCCCTGATGCCCAGCTCCATGAGCTCCAGCTACCGCTGCTTGAAAAGCTCCAGCAATAGCTTGTATCAACACCGTCATGTCAGGAACAGCTTGCCCCTGACCAGCCTCAGGTCCAGCGACCCCAGCACCAGCTGCAGCTCCAGCTCCTTCACCCCCAGCACCACCACCACCAGGTGGAGGAGGTAAATCCACCGCACTTTCAACATTCTCTTCATTCTCATTCTCATTCTGAGCCGTAGCTCGCACATTACTACTCAACTCTCTACGAGGTGCCATACTCTAACAATGTAATCATAATGCAAATAAAACAAAGTCAGGCCCAACAAGGTAAGCATTCCAAGTACTCAAGCTCATTTCCACTTAAAAACATTATCATTACATTAGCTTTGATTTGGCAATGGGTACCCACAACATGCTTTACCACAACATACAACTCAATTGCAACATATTCACAATTCACACATCATGCTTTCACTCAACAAGCATACAAACCATACATACCACCAAATGTAACCCCCTTAACCCGGCCTAGACGGATGAACTGAATTAAGAAGTTTACACGGGGAAAACCAAAGTCAACACGAAAGTCAACCTTGATTAACGACCCTTTTTTTCTTTTTAATCTTCTCTAGATGCACATTATCCCTATAAATGATCATACAATCCGCATACCCAAAGATCTTAACCATCAGAGAACATACAGAGACCCAATTGCACGAATCAAGACATTAGGGACAAATTGTAAATTCTGTAAATTATAAGGACTTAATCCAATTTAAAGTTACCAACTTGAAATTAATCATCTTTCATGCTTCTCAGTCAAATTTCAGCTCAAACGGACATCTCAAACTCTTACAATTGCATAAACATGTTTCAGGACCAAAATGCAAACATTTCAGAACATATAACCAACAATTTCAGTGCCCAACGGTCGAGTGTTTCGGAACAGGGAAGACATGTTCCGAAACGCGAAACCGTTCTGCAACGGATTCCGAAACGTGGCTTGGCAGTGGCATTTCCGTTCTTGAACGTTGCCTCCCGTTTCGGAACGCCTAGGCCATTTCAGGCCCCTGTTCCGAAACGGTAGCACCCGTTCCGATACGGCCTGCCCAGATTGCAGAAAATTTGCTGGTTTATCATACAATTGACCTATCAAACATGCTCCAAATGCAACCAAATTATACCAGCAAGTCATTCAACATACAAGGAATATAATTGCATCAACCAAACATCAACATGGCATCAATTATGAAAATCCCCAATTCTATAAGCATGCTTCCTACTTAGAAAACCATTCAAGCAACCTTAAACCAAAATCACCTCACAAAGGCCAATTACAAGTTCCAACATTATTCACAACATAAATCCAACTTAGGGAGTCCAAAACATCTCCCAAAACATCAACATAGGTCCCCCATTGCCAAATACCCAAAAGCTAATAGTTTGAGAAAATGTTCACCATACATGAGCTTAAAACCTTCACTAGGATGCTTGGCTTCCTTGCTGCCCCAAAATGCACTTCAATGCTCTGTATTATTGGTTTAAGAAAAGAGAGAGAGCGTAAGCAAAAGCTTAGTGAGGAATGCTCATTTAAAACCACACAATAATGCATTTATAAAACACATTTATAAACCATTCTTCAAGCAACATTTATACATGCTCATAAACATTTAAAACAAGCAATTCATGCTTCAAGTTCATAACATGTCATATTGGCAACAAGTGATACATTCAACATAAGATCCACACATGGACTTTTAAACACCATTGTGATCTTATACTTTCCAAGGACCACACATGGACTTTTAAACACCATTGTGTCCTTAACCCATGGACTTTTAAACACCATGGCAAGGACCACACAAGGACTTTTAAACACCTTTGTGTCCTTAACAAGAATCATCCAAGGACTTTTAAACACCTTGATGTTCTTAAATAACAAGGCTTACACAAGGAATTTTAACCACCTTTAACCTTAACCAAGAACCAACCATGGACTTTTAAACACCATGTTGTTCTTAAGATTCACACAAGGACTTTTAACCACCTTTGTGATCTTAACCAAGAACCAACCATGGACTTTTAACCACCATGTTATTCTTAAATAAACAAGGCTCACACAAGGACTTTTAACCACCTTTGTGACCTTAACCATCACTTGCCAATATGCATCATTAACATCAATATTCCACTGTTTTAAAGCATTTAACAAAGCCATAAACATCATGCATCTTTATGCATCAAACCACATTAAAACAATGTTCAAAAACAAGGAACTCTTACCTTGAGCTTCCTTCAACACATGGCTTATAATCTCAGCAAATAAACATGCTAGATATGCTTTCAAAACAGAATTTAAAACATGCAAACAAACCGCATTGCATACAAGCAATCCATGGTTCATCATCAAGAGAGTTTTTCTGAAAACTTACTCTTGAGCTTAGCTAAGTTGCTTAGACTTAAACTAAGCTCCCAAACCTTCAAAACATTGGTTTCAAAGCTGAAAACCAAAATCCACTCACCGATTCCGTTTCGCCTCTTGCCGAAACACCAATCAAGATTCCAGATTACCACCACTAGGATCCAAAGATGACTCCCCTGTTTTAAACACATCAAAGTAGAGGATTAATGCATCATCATGCATTAATATCTTCAATGAAAGCACCTAAACTCGCTGCTCTCATCCACACTCCATTTTCGGCTGCCAAACACAACCGAAAATGCATCGAAACAACTCCACAACACTACCCAGCCATGATCCATCAAATCTAATCATCCTTAAACATCATTCAACATCCAAAAAGGATCTAACCACGTCCTTATACCCCCAGCTATAACAGAACAACAAGATCACTCCAAAAACAACCAAGAACTCAAGCTAAACTTAGGAAATTCAACCTATCCGGGATTGCATTAATTAAACCTCAACTTCTCATCAATTTAACATTCATTTAACATCAAATTGACACCTCAAAACACTGCCCAATCAGATCATACAAAATTTCATCAAAATCAACCAAATCTTGCATTTAAAAGCCAAGATCAATAACACAACCTTAAAACCTTTTATAAAACACAAATTAAGGATTGAGAACTTGGGAATTTCAGTAAAGAACTGAGAGTTTAGAGGAGAAGGACGTTCTTACCTCCAAACTTGAGTTTTCTCCCTTTTTGGAACCAAATTCTTGAAAATCCACTTAGCAATTGCAAAGGTTTTGTTGAAGAGATGATTGAAGATCAAAAGAGAATTGAAATGAGTTATTTAGGTGACAAAATCAGAGGAAAAGCTCTGGAGAAAATGTGTTTGGTTTGAGAGAAAGATGAGAGAAAATGGAAATGAAATTTTAGGAAAAGTTAGTTGGATATGCCAAAATATCTTCCCTCCACTTTTCTTTTATTTTAAAACCATTAATTAATCATTTAACATTTTAGAAAAATCTGGAGAAACTCCCATTGGGTAAATAGCTCCTTAAAGATTCAAAGTTTCAATCCTTTTTAAAACAGTCTCACAGTTTTCGAAAATTACATTTTGGTCACTACCCAAAAGGTCACCCTTCCAAACCTCATTTTGTAAAATTGATTTCACTACACTCTTATATATAATAAAAGAGAATTTTAAGACATTTTTCCATATTTTTAATGCAACCCGAACTAGGCTTTCCTAAATTTACCTTTATATATTCGAACCGCACTCCGACCGAACCGGTCCGAAACCCAAAACTCCTAAGCCCAAAATTGGGGCGTTACAACTCTCCCCCCCTTAAGAAATTTCGTCCTCGAAATTTACCTGAAGGAAAGAGATACGAAAACTGCTTCAGCATGTCATCCTTCCGTTCCCACATGGCTTCTTCAACACCACGATGCTTCCACAACACCTTTACCAACTCAATGGTCTTGCCACGAAGAACCTTACTATCCGAATCCAGAACCTTTACCGGTTCCTCATCATAGGTCAAATCCGGATTCAATTCAACTTCTTCCACAGGCATCACATGCGAAGGATCCGATCTATACTTCCGAAGCATAGAAACATGAAACACATCATGAATCTTCTCCAACTCTTGAGGTAGCCTCAACTCTTGAGGTGCATGGCAAAAGGACTACTATGACCTTCAGTCAGAATAGTACGCCTCAACTCAGCATCATAGGGCACTACTATCTGACTCCCAAAACACAACACTCCATCATCATTAAAGCAGAAATCCGAAGGCCTACCCTCCGCTATATCCTGAACATGCGGTACCAAGGAATCATCCAACAACTGCTTTTCCTTGATCAACTGAACTAAAGATGGTTTCACCTGCAACTCAGCCACAAGACCACCATCACGCGAAATACTCAAACTGGCAAACATAGCCCTCAACTCAACAGCTACCTTTCTACTCAAGGCATCCACTACATCATTAGCCTTTCCAGGGTGATACTCAATCGTCAAATCATAATCCTTGAGCAACTCCACCCAACGTCGTTGCCTAAGATTCAACTCCTTCTGAGACATCAGATACTTCAAACTCTTGTGATCAGTGTACACAGTACACTTCTCACCATACAGATAATGCCTTCAGATCTTCAAAGCAAAAACCACCGCAACCAACTCAATGTCATGCGTAGGATAATTGCGCTCATGCACCTTCAACTGCCGCGATGCATAAGCCACTACCTTACCCTCTTGCATCAACACACATCCCAAACCAACGTAGGACGCATCACTGTACACCACAAACTCTTTCCCTGATTCAGGTTGAACCAAGATAGGAGCTTGTGTCAAAGCTGCCTTAAGCTTCTCAAAAGCCTGCTGTCTCGCTTCTGTCCACTCATACTTAACATCCTTTTTCAACAACTTCGTCAAAGGTGCAGCAATCTTAGAAAACCCATCCACAAACCTACGGTAGTATCCCGCCAAACCAAGGAAACTACGAACCTCATGAACAGACTTAGGAACCTTCCAATTCATCACCGCCTCAATCTTCTGAGGATCAACACGAATCCCCTCGGCAGAAACCACATGCCCAAGAAACACCACTTCACTTAACCAGAACTCACACTTGCTCAGCTTGGCATAAAGCTGATTCTCCAACAAAACTTGCAACACAATCCTCAAATGCTCTTCGTGCTCCTCCTCAGTACGCGAGTACACGCGGATATCATCAATGAACACCACAACAAACTTATCCAGGTATTCATGAAACACACGATTCATCATGTCCATGAAAGCTGCAGGAGCATTTGTCAATCCAAACGGCATCACAAGGAACTCATAATGCCCATACCTCGTCCTGAAAGCTGTCTTAGGCACATCCACATCCTTCACCTTCAACTGGTAATACCCTGACCTCAAGTCAATCTTAGAGAACACAGCCGCTCCCCGAAATTGATCAAAGAGATCATCAATTCTCAGCAAAGGATACCGATTCTTGATAGTCAACTTGTTCAGCTGACGATAATCAATGCACATTCTCATAGTGCCATCCTTCTTCTTCACAAACAAGACCGGTGCACCCCAAGGCGACACACTCGGCCGAATGAACCTACGATTAAGCAACTCTTGCAACTGCGTCTTCAGCTCCTTCAACTCTTTGGGTGCCATTCTATAAGGGGTAATGGACACAGGAGTTGTATTTTCATACAGCTCAATTCCAAACTCCACCTCGCGATTAGGAGGTAATCCAGACAACTCCTCAGGAAACACACCAGGAAACTCTTGCACAATCCTGATATCTTGCACACTTAACTCCTTAGAGCTAGGATTCATCACAAAAGCTAGATAAGCTTCACATCCTTGCCTCAGCATCCGGCTCGCCTCCAACGTAGACACCACATTGGCAAGAAACTTCACATTCTCACCAACCACCACTACCTCATAATCATCCGCAAGCTTCAACGAAACTCGTTTATTCTCACAATCCACTACAGCACGATGCTCGGCAAGCCAATCCATACCAAGGATTACATCAAAACCATAGAAAGGCAACTCCATAAGGTCAACATGAAAAACATGATCTTGAACAACCAAAGGACACCTTCTATACAGCTTTCGAGTCACAACAGTCTCACCAAAAGAACTAGTGACACACACACCAACATCCAAAGACTCAACAAGCAAACCAAGCAATTTAGCATGCTCACGCAATATGTATGAGTGCGTAGATCCAGAATCAATCAAGGAAAGTAATGACAAGGATTGCATAGTAAAAGTACCTGCGATCACATCCGCGTCATTTCTTCCCTCCCGCTGAGCATACACCCTAGCTTGGCCGCCACCCTCAGGCTGAATAGCCACAACATGAGCCACACCCCGACCACCTTCCTCTCTCCGCTGGAAGTTACCACGGCCGCGCCCACGACCTCTCTGTGGTGCAGCAACTACAGGAGCACGCACTTGGCCACCAGCCAACATAGGACACTCTCTCCTCATGTGATCCGTAGATCCACAGTTCCAGCACGCATTACCAGCTGCCACAACATGAGCTTGCACCTCCCTCACAGCACGAGGACAATCACGCTTCATATGGCCACGTGAACCACATGTCCAACATGCACTCGGATCAACTCTAGCGTTGCCTCCTCGAGCAGGCGCACCACCACCTCGCTTAGCTGAGGACTGATACTTCTGATCACGTCCCCTCTTGTTCCGTCCACCACCGGAACTATATTCACCTGCTCGCTTACCAGCACTTGACCCGGCACTTCTAGCAGATAAACCCAAGTTCATCTCAATATCATTTGCTCGGCCCACCAGCACATCAAAATCATCATACTCGGTAGCCAGCACATACATCTTTACATCCGTCACTAAACCATAACGGAACCTTTCACACCTTTCCCGCTCATCCGGAATAAGCTCAGGTGCGTACTGACTGAGTCGAACAAACTGTACTTCATACTCAGCCACAGACATGCTCCCCTTGGTAAGAGACATGAACTCCATCTTCTTTTCATCTAGGTATCTCACACCTAGATACCTTCTCTTGAACGCGTTCTGAAAGAACGTCCAAGTTACGTCAGCTTCCGCCATCCCAGTGATAGAGGTAGTCCACCAAGTGTAAGCATCATCTTGCAACAATGATACTACACAACCCAGCTTCTGCACATCAGTGCAACCCATCTGACCCATGATTCTCTTGGTACCCTATAACCAAGACTCCGAACCTTCAGCAGACAAACCCCTGAACTCAGTCCCTCCTAGACTGCGCAAACGCTCCAAGGGTAGTCTAACTCCAGCATCTCTCTGATGCCCAGCTCCATGAGCTCCAGCTACCGCTGCTTGAAAAGCTCCAGCAATAGCTTGTATCAACACCGTCATGTTAGGAACAGCTTGCCCCTAACCAGCCTCAGGTCCAGCGACCCCAGCACCAGCTGCAGCTCCAGCTCCTTCACCCCCAGCACCACCACCACCAGGTGGAGGAGGTAAATCCACCGCACTTTCAACATTCTCTTCATTCTCATTCTCATTCTGAGCCGTAGCTCGCACATTACTACTCAACTCTCTACGAGGTGCCATACTCTAACAATGCAATCATAATGCAAATAAAACAAAGTCAGGCCCAGCAAGGTAAGCATTCCAAGTACTCAAGCTCATTTCCACTTAAAAACAATATCATTACATTAGCTTTGATTTGGCAATGGGTACCCTCAACATGCTTTACCACAGCATACAAGTCAATTGCAACATATTCACAATTCACACATCATGCTTTCACTCAACAAGCATACAAAGCATACATACTTTAAACATTCACATAATCATTCCCAATTATTCGAGAACTCAGCTCTGATACCACCAAATGTAACCCCCTTAACCCGGCCCAGACCGATGAACCGAATTAAGAAGTTTACACGGGGAAAACCAAAGTCAACCCGAAAGTCAACCTTGATTAACGACCCTTTTTTTTCTTTTTAATCTTCTCTAGATGCACATTATCCCTAGATATGATCATACAATCAGCATACCCAAAGATCTTAACCATCAGAGAACATACAGGGACCCAATTGCACGAATCAAGATTTTAGGGACCAAATTGTAAATTCTGTAAATTATAAAGACTTAATCCAATTTAAAGTTACCAACTTGAAATTAATCATCTTTCATGCTTCTCAGTCAAATTTCAGCTCAAACGGACATCTCAAACTCATACAATTGCATAAAATTCATACAATTGCATAAACATGTTTCAGGACCAAAATGCAAACATTTCAGAACATGTAACCAACAATTTCAGTGCCCAACGGTCGAGTGTTTCGGAACAGGGAAGACCTGTTCCGAAACGCGGGACCGTTCTGCAACGGGTTCCGAAACGTGGCTTGGCAGTGGCATTTCCGTTCCGGAACGTTGCCTCCCGTTTCGGAACGCCTAGGCCATTTCAGGCCCCTGTTCCGAAACGGTAGCACCCGTTCCGATACGGCCTGCCCAGATTGCAGAAAATTTGCTGGTTTATCATACAATTGACCTATCAAACATGCTCCAAATGCAACCAAATTATACCAGCAAGTCATTCAACATACAAGGAATATAATTGCATCAACCAAACATCAACATGGCATCAATTATGAAAATCCCCAATTCTATAAGCATGCTTCCTACTTAGAAAACCATTCAAGCAACCTTAAACCAAAATCACCTCACAAAGGCCAATTACATGTTCCAACATTATTCACAATATAAATCCAACTTAGGGAGTCCAAAACATCTCCCAAAACATCAACATAGGTCCCCCATTGCCAAATACCCAAAAGCTAATAGTTTGAGAAAATGTTCACCATACATGAGCTTAAAACCTTCACTTGGATGCTTGGCTTCCTTGCTGCCCCAAAATGCACTTCAATGCTCTGCATTATTGGTTTAAGAAAAGAGAGAGCGCGTAAGCAAAAGCTTAGTGAGGAATGCTCATTTAAAACCACACAATAATGCATTTATAAAACACATTTATAAACCATTCTTCAAGCAACATTTATACATGCTCATAAACATTTAAAACAAGCAATTCATGCTTCAAGTTCATAACTTGTCATATTTGCAACAAGTGATACATTCCACATAAGATCCACACATGGACTTTTAAACACCATTGTGATCTTATACTTTCCAAGGACCACACATGGACTTTTAAACACCATTGTGTCCTTAACCCATGGACTTTTAAACACCATGGCAAGGACCACACAAGGACTTTTAAACACCTTTGTATCCTTAAAAAGAATCATCCAAGGACTTTTAAACACCATGATGTTCTTAAATAACAAGGCTTACACAAGGAATTTTAACCACCTTGAACCTTAACCAAGAACCAACCATGGACTTTTAAACACCATGTTGTTCTTAAAATTCACAAGATTCACACAAGGACTTTTAACCACCTTTGTGATCTTAACCAAGAACCAACCATGGACTTTTAACCACCATGTTGTTCTTAAATAAACAAGGCTCACACAAGGACTTTTAACCACCTTTGTGACCTTAACCATCACTTGCCAATATGCATCATTAACATCAATATTCCACTATTTTAAAGCATTTAACAAAGCCATAAACATCATGCATCTTTAAGCATCAAACCACATTAAAACAATGTTCAAAAACAAGGAACTCTTACCTTGAGCTTCCTTCAACACATGGCTTATAATCTCAGCAAATAAACATGCTAGATATGCTTTCAAAACAGAATTTAAAACATGCAAACAAACCACATTGCATACAACCAATCCATGGTTCATCATCAAGAGAGTTTTTTCGAAAACTTACTCTTGAGCTTAGCTAAGTTGCTTAGACTTAAACTAAGCTCCCAAACCTTCAAAACATTGGTTTCAAAGCTGAAAACCAAAATCCACTCACCGATTCCGTTTCGCCTCTTGCCGAAACACCAATCAAGCTTCCGGATCACCACCACTAGGATCCAAAGATGACTCACCTGTTTTAAACACATCAAAGCAGAGGATTAATGCATCATCATGCATTAATATCTTCAATGAAAGCACCTAAACTCGCTGCTCTCATCCACACTCCATTTTCGGCTACCAAACACAACCGAAAAAGCATCGAAACAACTCCACAACACTACCCAGCCATGATCCATCAAATCTAATCATCCTTAAACATCATTCAACATCCAAAAAGGATCTAACCACGTCCTTATACCCCCAGCTATAACAGAACAACAAGATCACTCCAAAAACAACCAAGAACTCAAGCTAAACTTAGGAAATTCAACCTATCCGGGTTTGCATTAATTAAACCTCAACTTCTCATCAATTTAACATTCATTTAACATCAAATTGACACCTCAAAACATTGCCCAATCAGATCATACGAAATTTCATCAAAATCAACCAAATCTTGCATTTAAAAGCCAAGATCAATAACACAACCTTAAAACCTTTTATAAAACACAAATTAAGGATTGAGAACTTGGGAATTTCAGTAAAGAACTAAGAGTTTATAGGAGAAGGACGTTCTTACCTCCAAACTTGAGTTTTCTCCCTTTTTGGAACTAAATTCTTGAAAATCCACTTAGCAATTGCAAAGGTTTTGTTGAAGAGATGATTGAAGATCAAAAGAGAATTGAAATGAGTTATTTAGGTGACAAAATCAGAGGAAAAGCTCTGGAGAAAATGTGTTTGGTTTGAGAGAAAGATGAGAGAAAATGGAAATGAAATTTTAGGAAAAGTTAGTTGGATATGCCAAAATATCTTCCCTCCACTTTTCTTTTATTTTAAAACCATTAATTAATCATTTAACATTTTAGAAAAATCTGGAGAAACTCCCATTGGGTAAATAGCTCCTTAAAGATTCAAAGTTTCAATCCTTTTTAAAACAGTTTCACAGTTTTCGAAAATTACATTTTGGTCACTACCCAAAAGGTCACCCTTCCAAACCTCATTTTGTAAAATTGATTTCACCACACTCTTATATATAATAAAAGAGAATTTTAAGACATTTTTCCATATTTTTAATGCAACCCGAACTAGGCTTTCCTAAATTCACCTTTATATATTCGAACCGCACTCGAAACCCAAAACTCCTAAGCCCAAAATTGGGGCGTTACAACTCTCCCCCCCTTAAGAAATTTCGTCCTCGAAATTTACCTGAAGGAAAGAGATACGGAAACTGCTGCAACATGTCATCCTTCCGTTCCCACGTGGCTTCTTCAACACCACGATGCTTCCACAACACATTTACCAACTCAATGGTCTTGCCACGAAGAACCTTACTATCCGAATCCAGAACCTTTACCGGTTCCTCATCATAGGTCAAATCCGGATTCAATTCAACTTCTTCCACAGGCATCACATGGGAAGGATCCGATCTATACTTCCGAAGCATAGAAACATGAAACACATCATGAATCTTCTCCAACTCTTGAGGTAGCCTCAACTTGTACGCAACAGGACCCACACGCTCAATCACCTCGTATGGTCCAATGTACATAGGGCTCAACTTACCCTTACGGCCAAACCTCATCACCTTTTTCCAAGGCGAAACCTTCAAAAACACAAGGTCACCCACCGCATACTCAATCTCCTTACGCTTCAAATCTGCGTAAGACTTTTGCCGATCAGAAGCTGCCTTGAAACGCTCACAAATGAGCTTCACCTTCTCGGTGATTCCTTTCAACAAAACTGGCATCGAAACCAACTTCTGACCCGTTTCAGCCCAACAAAGAGGAGTCCTACACTTCCTCCCGTACAAAGCTTCATAAGGTGCCATTTGAATACTTGCCTGATAACTATTGTTATAAGCAAACTCCACCAAAGGCAAATGTTTCTCCCAAGAGCCCTGAAACTCAATCACGCAGCACCTCAACATATCCTCCAAAATCTGGATAACACGCTCGGACTGACCATCCGACTGAGGATGATAAGATGTAATGAAGTTCAACCGTGTACCCAAAGCTTGATGCAAACACTGCCAGAAACGCGATGTAAACCTCGGATCCCTATCCGACACAATCGTCTTTGGCACACCATGCAGCCGCACAATCTCAGCAATGTACAGCTCCGCAAGCTTATTCAAAGAATACGTAGTATGCACAGGCAAGAAATGCGCACACTTTGTTAGGCGATCCACAATCACCCACACTGAATTCTTCTTCGATGGTGACAAAGGTAAACCAGATACAAAATCCATGGTAACCCTTTCCCACTTCAATTCAGGGATTCTCAACGGTTGCAACAATCCTGAAGGAACCTGATGCTCAGTCTTAACTCGCTGACACACCATGCACTTGCTCACAAACTCTGCAACATCTTTCTTTAAACCCACCCAATAGTACTCATCACGAAGATCACGATACATCTTAGTACTACCAGGGTGCATGGCAAAAGGACTACTATGACCTTCAGTCAGAATAGTACGCCTCAACTCAGCATCATAGGGCACTACTATCCGACTCCTAAAACACAACACTCCATCATCATTAAAGCAGAAATCCGAAGGCCTACCCTCTGCGATATCCTGAACATGCGGTACCAAGGAATCATCCAACAACTGCTTTTCCTTGATCAACTGAACCAAAGATGGTTTCACCTGCAACTCAGCCACAAGACCACCATCACGCGAAATACTCAAACTGGAAAACATAGCCCTCAACTCAACAGCTACCTTTCTACTCAAGGCATCCGCTACAACATTAGCCTTTCCAGGGTGATACTCAATCGTCAAATCATAATCCTTGAGCAACTCCACCCAACGTCGCTGCCTAATATTCAACTCCTTCTGAGACATCAGATACCTCAAACTCTTGTGATCCGTGTACACAGTACACTTCTCACCATACAGATAATGCCTCCAGATCTTCAAAGCAAAAACCACCGCAGCCAACTCAATGTCATGCGTAGGATAATTGCGCTCATGCACCTTCATCTGCCGCGATGCATAAGCAACTACCTTACCCTCTTGCATCAACACACATCCCAAACCAACGTAGGACGCATCACTGTACACCACAAACTCTTTCCCTGATTCAGGTTGAACCAAGATAGGAGCTTGTGTCAAAGCTGCCTTAAGCTTCTCAAAAGCCTGCTGTCTCGCTTCTGTCCACTCATACTTAACATCCTTTTGCAACAACTTCGTCAAAGGTGCAACAATCTTAGAAAACCCATCCACAAACCTCCGGTAGTATCCCGCCAAACCAAGGAAACTACTAACCTCATGAACAGACTTAGGAACCTTCCAATTCATCACCGCCTCAATCTTCTGAGGATCAACACGAATCCCCTCGGCAGAAACCACATGCCCAAGAAACACCACTTCACTTAACCAGAACTCACACTTGCTCAGCTTGGCATAAAGCTGATTCTCCAACAAAGCTTGCAACACAATCCTCAAATGCTCTTCATGCTCCTCCTCAGTACGCGAGTACACGAGGATATCATCAATGAACACCACAACAAACTTATCCAGGTATTCATGAAACACACGATTCATCATGTCCATGAAAGCTGCAGGAGCATTTGTCAAACCAAACGGCATCACAAGGAACTCATAATGCCCATACCTCGTCCTGAAAGCTGTCTTAGGCACATCCACATCCTTCAACTTCAACTGGTAATACCCTGACCTCAAGTCAATCTTAGAGAACACAGCCGCTCCCCGAAATTGATCAAAGAGATCATCAATTCTCGGCAAAGGATACCGATTCTTGATAGTCAACTTGTTCAGCTGACGATAATCAATGCACATTCTCATAGTGCCATCCTTCTTCTTCACAAACAAGACCGGTGCACCCCAAGGCGACACACTCGGCCGAATGAACCCACGATCAAGCATTTCTTGCAACTGCGTCTTCAGCTTCTTCAACTCTTTGGGTGCCATTCTATAAGGGGTAATGGACACAGGAGTTGTATTTTCGTACAGCTCAATTCCAAACTCCACCTCGCGATTAGGAGGTAATCCAGGCAACTCCTCAGGAAACACACCAGGAAACTCTCACACAATCCTGATATCTTGCACACGCAACTCCTTAGAGCTAGGATTCATCACAAAAGCTAGATAAGCTTCACATCCTTGCCTCAGCATCCGGCTCGCCTCCAACGTAGACACCACATTGGCAAGAAACTTCACATTCTCACCAACCACCACTACCTCATAATCATCCGCAAGCTTCAACGAAACTCGTTTATTCTCACAATCCACTATAGCACGATGCTCAGCAAGCCAATCCATACAAGGGATTACATCAAAACCATACAAAGGCAACTCCATAAGGTCAACATGAAAAACATGATATTGAACAACCAAAGGACACCTTCTATACAGCTTTCGAGTCATAACAGTCTCACCAAAAGAACTAGTGACACGCACACCAACATCCAAAGACTCAACAGGCAAACCAAGCAATTCAGCATGCTCACGCAATATGTATGAGTGCGTAGATCCAGAATCAATCAAGGAAAGTAATAACAAGGATTGCAAAGTAAAAGTACCTGCGATCACATCCGCATCATTTCTTCCCTCCCGCTGAGCATACACCTTAGATTGGCCGCCACCCTCAGGCTGAATAGCCACAACATGAGCCACACCCCGACCACCTTCCTCTCTCCGCTGGAAGTTACCACGGCCGCGCCCACGACCTCTCTGTGGTGCAGCAACTACAGGAGCACGCACTTGGCCACCAGCCAACATAGGACACTCTCTCCTCATGTGATCCGTAGATCCACAGTTCCAGCACGCATTACCAGCTGCCACAATAGGAGCTTGCACCTCCCTCACAGCACGAGGAAAATCACGCTTCATATGGCCACGTGAACCACATGTCCAACATGCACTCGGATCAACTCTAGCAGATCCTCCCCGAGCAGGCGCACCACCACCTCGCTTAGCTGAGGACTGATACTTCTGATCACGTCCCCTCTTGTTTCGTCCACCACCGGAACTATATTCAACTGCTCGCTTACCAGCACTTGACCAGCACTTCTAGCAGATAAACCCAAGTTCATCTCAATATCCTTTGCTCGGCCCACTAGCACATCAAAATCATCATACTCGGTAGCCAACACATACATCTTTACATCCGTCACTAAACCATAACGGAACCTTTCACACCTTTCTCGCTCATCCGGAATAAGCTCAGGTGCGTACTGACTGAGTCGAACAAACTGTACTTCATACTAAGCCACAGACATGCTCCCCTGGGTAAGAGACATGAACTCCCTCTTCTTTTCATCTAGGTATCTCACACCTAGATACCTTCTCTTGAACGCGTTCTGAAAGAACGTCCAAGTTACGTCAGCTTCCGCCATCCCAGCGATAGAGGTAGTCCACCAAGTGTAAGCATCATCTTGCAACAATGATACTACACAACCCAGCTTCTGCACATCAGTGCAACCCATCTGACCCAAGATTCTCTTGGTACCCTCTAACCAAGACTCCGAACCTTCAGCAGACAAACCCCTAAACTCAGTCCCTCCTAGACTGCGCAAACGCTCCAAGGGTAGTATAACTCCAGCATCTTCCTGATGCCCAGCTCCATGAGCTCCAGCTACCGCTGCTTGAAAAGCTCCAGCAATAGCTTGTATCAACACCGTCATGTCAGGAACAGCTTGCCCCTGACCAGCCTCAGGTCCAGCGACCCCAGCACCAGCTGCAGCTCCAGCTCCTTCACCCTCAGCACCACCACCACCAGGTGGAGGAGGTAAATCCACCGCACTTTCAACATTCTCTTCATTCTCATTCTCATTCTGAGCCGTAGCTCGCACATTACTACTCAACTCTCTACGAGGTGCCATACTCTAACAATGCAATCATAATGCAAATAAAACAAAGTCAGGCCCAGCAAGGTAAGCATTCCAAGTACTCAAGCTCATTTCCATTTAAAAACAATATCATTACATTAGCTTTGATTTGGCAATGGGTACCCACAACATGCTTTACCACATCATACAACTCAATTGCAACATATTCACAATTCACACATCATGCTTTCACTCAACGCCTCGGCCATTTCAGGCCCCTGTTCCGAAACGGTAGCACCCGTTCCGATACGGCTTGCCCAGATTGCAGAAAATTTGCTGGTTTATCATACAATTGACCTATCAAACATGCTCCAAATGCAACCAAATTATACCAGCAAGTCATTCAACATACAAGGAATATAATTGCATCAACCAAACATCAACATGGCATCAATTATGAAAATCCCTAATTCTATAAGCATGCTTCCTACTTAGAAAACCATTCAAGCAACCTTAAACCAAAATCACCTCACAAAGGCCAATTACAAGTTCCAACATTATTCACAACATAAATCCAACTTAGGGAGTCCAAAATATCTCCCAAAACATCAACATAGGTCCCCCATTGCCAAATACCAAAAAGCTAATAGTTTGAGAAAATGTTCACCATACATGAGCTTAAAACCTTCACTTGGATGCTTGGCTTCCTTGCTGCCCCAAAATGCACTTCAATGCTCTGCATTATTGGTTTAAGAAAAGAGAGACAGCGTAAGCAAAAGCTTAGTGAGGAATGCTCATTTAAAACCACACAATAATGCATTTATAAAACACATTTATAAACCATTCTTCAAGCAACATTTATACATGCTCATAAACATTTAAAACAAGCAATTCATGCTTCAAGTTCATAACATGTCATATTTGCAACAAGTGATACATTCCACATAAGATCCACACATGGACTTTTAAACACCATTGTGATCTTATACTTTCCAAGGACCACACATGGACTTTTAAACACCATTGTGTCCTTAACCCATGGACTTTTAAACACCATGGCAAGGACCACACAAGGACTTTTAAACACCTTTGTGTCCTTAACAAGAATCATCCAAGGACTTTTAAACACCTTGATGCTCTTAAATAACAAGGCTTACACAAGGAATTTTAACCACCTTGAACCTTAACCAAGAACCAACCATGGACTTTTAAACACCATGTTGTTCTTAAAATTCACAAGATTCACACAAGGACATTTAACCACCTTTGTGATCTTAACCAAGAACCAACCATGGACTTTTAACCACCATGTTGTTCTTAAATAAACAAGGCTCACACAAGGACTTTTAACCACCTTTGTGACCTTAACCATCACTTGCCAATATGAATCATTAACATCAATATTCCACTGTTTTAAAGCATTTAACAAAGCCATAAACATCATGCATCTTTAAGCATCAAACTACATTAAAACAATGTTCAAAAACAAGGAACTCTTACCTTGAGCTTCCTTCAAAACATGGCTTATAATCTCAGCAAATAAACATGCTAGATATGCTTTCAAAACAGAATTTAAAACATGCAAACAAACCACATTGCATACAACCAATCCATGGTTCATCATCAAGAGAGTTTTTCCGAAAAAACTTACTCTTGAGCTTAGCTAAGTTGCTTAGACTTAAACTAAGCTCCCAAACCTTCAAAACATTGGTTTCAAAGCTGAAAACCAAAATCCACTCACCGATTCCGTTTCGCCTCTTGCCGAAACACCAATCAAGCTTCTGTATCACCACCACTAGGATCCAAAGATGACTCCCCTGTTTTAAACACATTAAAGCAGAGGATTAATGCATCATCATGCATTAATATCTTCAATGAAAGCACCTAAACTCGCTGCTCTCATCCACACTCCATTTTCGGCTACCAAACACAACCGAAAATGCATCCAAACAACTCCACAACACTACCCAGCCATGATCCATCAAATCTAATCATCCTTAAACATCATTCAACATCCAAAAAGGATCTAACCACGTCCTTATACCCCCAGCTATAACAAAACAACAAGATCACTCCAAAAACAACCAAGAACTCAAGCTAAACTTAGGAAATTCAACCTATCCGGGATTGCATTAATTAAACCTCAACTTCTCATTAATTTAACATTCATTTAACATCAAATTGACACCTCAAAACACTGCCCAATCAGATCATACGAAATTTCATCAAAATCAACCAAATCTTGCATTTAAAAGCCAAGATCAATAACACAACCTTAAAACCTTTTATAAAACACAAATTAAGGATTGAGAACTTGGGAATTTCAGTAAAGAACTGAGAGTTTAGAGGAGAAGGACGTTCTTACCTCCAAACATGAGTTTTCTCCCTTTTTGGAACCAAATTCTTGAAAATCCACTTAGCAATTGCAAAGGTTTTGTTGAAGAGATGATTGAAGATCAAAAGAGAATTGAAATGAGTTATTTAGGTGACAAAATCAGAGGAAAAGCTCTGGAGAAAATGTGTTTGATTTGAGAGAAAGATGAGAGAAAATGGAAATGAAATTTTAGGAAAAGTTAGTTGGATATGCCAAAATATCTTCCCTCCACTTTTCTTTTATTTTAAAACCATTAATTAATCATTTAACATTTTAGAAAAATCTGGAGAAACTCCCATTGGGTAAATAGCTCCTTAAAGATTCAAAGTTTCAATCCTTTTTAAAACAGTCTCACAGTTTTCGAAATTACATTTTGGTCACTACCCAAAAGGTCACCCTTCCAAACCTCATTTTGTAAAATTGATTTCACCACACTCTTATATATAATAAAAGAGAATTTTAAGACATTTTTCCATATTTTTAATGCAACCCGAACTAGGCTTTCCGAAATTCACCTTTATATATTCGAACCGCACTCCGACCGAACCGGTCCGAAACCCAAAACACCTAAGCCCAAAATTGGGGCGTTACATAAATTTAAATGGGTTTTACTGACTTGTTATCCCGTTTGAGGTACATACCATGATAAGGAAGTGGATAATGGCATGAAGGCTAGAAAGAGAAATTAATTAGGAGTATATGAAACTGTGGATTCAGGCATCCCGTAATCAAAATGTTTATTAAAGATGTCATGCTTTTGTCTCGAGTGAGACGTCGCCATTCCGATCTTTGTTTTAATGATATGTTTTGATTAATTTATAAGCATATGAATATGGCTCATATAGAGCATAATGTGTGAATTGATTTCATGGAATCTTTGATTAACATTTTAGTTATCTATGCATTACATAAGTATTTTGTGTTTTTCTATGTTATGTTTTGTGTTGGAAGACAATGTGTACTTTGTAATAAAGCTTTGAAGCTAACTACTGACCAATGACGCCATAAGATTTTAATGAAGATAATTAATCTTTATCTGATAAATTCATGAATTCTTAAGCCTAATCAGCTAAAAAGCTTATTTGAAGTTATAAGATGTTATTAAAAAGGAACAAATAAGTTTACTTGTACCATAAGATGCCTCTCCATATTTCAAAACATAAAATATCTAAGTTGCCTATACAATGGAAGTCCTTGGAGACTTTGGCATAGTACATGGTATAATACGGGACTATGGTCCATGAGCTACGACTCAAGGGTGACGACCCTATATATATGATATATTGACGATAATAGGAGGTAACGCGGTAGATGATAAGGAGATTGGCAACAATTGGTTGGATATAGAAGAAAAGCTAGGTTTGTTATGCTAAACACTAGCCATTGCTTTGTGCTTTGTGCTAAGCGAGTCTTAAACTGATGCTACTTATGTCCAAATATGATTGAAGGCAAACATTTTAAAAGACATAAATTTGTACGATATTTGTTAATAACCCTGGTAAGCTCTGATAAGGACTCTGATAAGATGGGACAACAACTCCGAAAGCTTGATAAGTACTTCGATAAGTCTTGATAAAATTTCAATAAGATAAGTTATGAACTTTGATTAATTCGATAAGAAATTTGAAGAAATTTGATTAAAATTTCTGTAAGATATACGATTAAGATTTGAAAGAGTATGAACTCTGATAAAACTTCCGATAAACAAAGCCTTATTTAAATTAAGATTAAGATATAAGTATCAATTGCTAACTTATGATTGTACTCTTTGAATTTCTACTCAATATCATTAGCATTATGCTTTGTTATTCTATGTCACTACCTCACTTAGGCTGTATAAGCATAATGCATTCATTTCCATGCATATGCAAGTCATATGATTTTTTCCTTGAGTTGATCGTGTTGAAAGGTTGCAAGTCACACCGTAGAGACCTTGTAGTTCGTCTAAGTTTTACCTCGAAACTCCTAAAATGGTAGCAAATTGCATTCGTACTAGCGCAATTATCACTTAAATAATTATTGTATGTTATAGACTTTTTATTGAAAATGGCCTTTAAGTAACTAAATTCGATATGATATCTTCTTAAAAATATTTCCAATGATGCTTAATTCAATTTTGGCCCACCTATGTAACGATATGCATGATATATGAATGGTTAATTATTTGCTCGTAAGAATGCCAAGAATTTGATGAATTATGTATATATGTATATGTATTGTCTGAATGACGTGATTTGAAAGATTGTATGAAATTTTAGCATGATATATTGTTGTGTATAATTGGAAAATATTCTAACATAAATCGTTGAATTAACGCAATAGCATGTATAATAAGCAATGTATGATTAATTGATTTTTGAATATGCTTAGTAAATACATTTGTTTTGTTAGAACGCTTATATGTATGTTTGTTTGATTGATTGCTGCAATGTACTCATGACATTCAAACTATAACATGTATTTTATGTTTACATTGGTTTAGCAAACTTTGTTTTTCTTAAAAGTTTTCAACCCCTTTTTCAAGTGTAAATCCGTATTAGATTTCAAGTGTAAAATCACTTAGTTGTAATCCAATAATTTAAGTCTTGAAATCTATATGTATAAGATTGCTTGGTCCTTAAGACTAAGTTAAAGAGAAACAATGAAAGCTATAAGTTAAATAAGTAAATCTTTGCAATTCTTTGAATAGCAATTAAATATGCTTGTTTATGTATTGAATCATCTCTTGAGTGAAGATATATGTTTTGTCAGAATGTTTATTAAGATGAGATATGTTTGATTGCTTTATACTTATGCCCATTCGATCACTTATATAATATATATATATATATATATAATCGTATAAGTGTGAGTTTAACCGAATGTCTTGCTTCAAAATAAATAGTAGCTGGATCAAAATTGGAAATTCTATAAGCTTGGTTTGGAAAGAATGTTAAGTTCAATTAGAAACCCCTTAGACTCTATGCAATTACGAATTAGAATCTATCATCAGTACACTTTGGTATTGCTTGAACTATTTGGCATTGAAAAGTGAAAATGAGATGTATTCCTTAGGAATGATGTGTAAATTCTTAATTTTCTTGAGAATTTTTTTTGTGAAATCCGGGAGAATTGTTAAAGTTGCATTACTAGCATCTAAATGATTATTTTTGACTCTCTGAACTCTATGTTATGTTTCCGTTAACATCCTCAATTTTGGTTTTCATCTGAACCGGGTTGAGGGTGTTACAAATTGAGTATCATAGCATTGCATCCTTCAGTAAAATATACAGTCTCTAAGTCACCCAATTTCTTTTTTTGGACAAGATGTCCATGAATTTGACATAGTTGGCCATTTGCTCAAGAGCTTCCACTAGTGGTATGTTGATTTGCAATTGTTTAAGAACTTCTAAGAAGCGCTTATATTGTCTGTCTTGCTTGTGCTTTTGGAGCCTTTGTGGAAAAGGTGGTGGTGGATAAGAAAATGATGGCCCCACTGGCTTTGCCAATGTGGTGCTGGAATCTGATTTTTGTCTGGTATCCGATGATGGTTTGGCATCAGATTGTTGTCTGGCGTCGAGGTCTGGCATCAGATAATGGTTTGGCATCGTTATCTTTTGCTTCTTCTTTCTCTGCTTCTTTAAGGTCATCGAATGGCATCAGGTTTTTAGCTTGGTAATTAATTGACCGCTTGTCAAGTATATTAGTCTCACATTGTTTGTCACTCCAAAGAGTTACTGCTTTATATTTTTTATTGTCTTTATGTCGAGCATCCTCCGTATCACATTGCAATGTTCCTTGGGGTCGATTGCTAAGTGCATTGACAATCTGCCCTTGCTGAACTTCCATATTTCACATTGACGCTACCAAACTTTGGACAGTCGCATCATTTCTCTCTATGTACTCAGTTAAAGTGTTTCCTTGGTTAAATCTCTATCCTTGTTGAAATTGTTTTGTGCTCTCTGTGGCATGTAATTCTAGTTGATTCTTGGCATTGCGTTATTGTTCTGCCGCAGGGCATTGAATTGGTAACCGCCTTGGTTTGCCCAAACAAAATTTGGATGCTACTTTCAACATGCATTATAAGTATTGGAGTGTGGGTTAAAATTGCCAACATAATTTACCGATTCATTGTTTGCTGGGAAATCTTCCACATGATGATCCTCTCCACAAATAGTGCAGAATGGGTCTAATGCCTTGACTTCTTGAGATTCATTACTCTTTTGCAAAGTTTTGACAATACTAGTGAGATTGGAAATTTGAGCATTGATGGATATTAGTGCATCAAACTCTAATTTTCCTGTGGTTTTTATCCCTGTTCCTAGTCTGACAATAGGATACTGAAAATCATTGTTAGCAAACCTTTCAAGGATGTCAATCACCTCCGTGTAATTCTTATCTAGAAGCAAGTCATTTTCTGAAGCATCAACCACAATTCTGGCATGAGCATTAAGTCCGTTGTAACAGGTTCTATATGGGTCCAATTAGGGAATCCATGCATAGGGCACCTCCTCAACAAGTCCTTGAATCACTCCCAGGCATCATATAAGGTCTCGTCATCACCCTGCCTAATTGCCGTGATCTCGTTCCCCAACTTGGTATTAAGCTTAGGTGTTTGGAATCGTAAAATAAAGTTTTGGCATAAATCTGCCCATGTATTGACTGAACCAGGTGGCAAAGAACTTAGCCACGATTTTGCTCTATCTCTCAAGGAAAATATGAATAATTTCAGCTTCATTGTATCCTCAAGAACTCTAGGTTGCTGAAATAGTTGGAAAACGTCCATGAATTGATTCAAGTGTTGCCTTGCTCTCTAGTAGGCGATGCATCAAATTGGCCTACATTCAAAAGAGTTTGAATCATTAGCGGTTTAAGTTCGAAATTAGATGTGTTTACCACTGGGCCAACTAGCCTTGGCATTAGATTTTTCATATTTGGTGCCAAGAGTTCTCTAATAAGTCTATCGTCTTCCAAATCAATAGTAGGGGCATCTGGCATCCCATTGTATATTGGTGGATCCTTGTTGTTTTGGACACCATCTACTCCTCCATTACCTTGATGAGCCATTTCTCAAACTTTCTTTTTAAATATGCGTAAGGTCTGTTCACTACCTGGGTCGTATGGACAATCTTCCATATCAGGGCAGTTCTTGGTAATGCACCAAACAAAATAAATAAATAAAACAAAACAAAATATGTAAATCAAAACAATAAACTTCATTGCAATCCCCGGCAATGACACTAAAACTTGTCGACATTGCTAACACTTGGTAATAGAGTGGAGATGTAATGTAAATATGTAAGAAATAATGCCAAAAATGAGTCTTTTGTGTGCAAGTATACACGGTCGCTAAGTAATACAATAGTAAGTTAAGTATCGTATCCCCAGGGATTGACCAAGAATTTAATTGTTCAGTGGTTTACTTGTTAAAGGAATATATTGTGTTTGGATTGATTCAGAATTTTGTTTTAGAAAATAGCTAAGGGAATGCAATGAAAGTAAAAAATAGTTTGACAAAAAGAAGTTTCAAATGGATGATGAGCGTTGGCAAGAGATGCCTGGATTTTACGCTAGCTATGCTAGCTATTAATAATGTCTTGCATTGGATTTATTGCCGAGAAGATTTCAAGAATGGCATTGCCTCTGCCGATGGCAATACCCTAAGTTAACCATGATAAAAACCAAACATAAACTATCGTATGGAAACTGTAGTATGGCAAGAATTTAAATAAATGAAGTGCTAGCCATATAGAAAATAGTGACAAGGCATTAAATTATTAAAAAACAAACATAAATTGACCTTTAATCGCAAACATCCTTAACCAACTATAAAAGCTTAGTTCATGGTTGGGGGTTCCATCCACAAAATATCACAATATCTCAACATCATCACTTAAATAAAAATAAAACTAAGAGAATGGGTACGAATGAGGTCTATCGATGTAGCCTTTCGAATGCTCTAGAGCTCTCGGTCTAAGATGGTCAAACCACTCAACCTCTACCTTCCTCTTCCACCACCGTGCTCTCTGCCTAAGTTGTTTGATCTATTCCTTTAAAAAAGCATGCATGGATAACCCTAGAGTGGGTTTGAATTTGAAAAATGATCCCACACTTAGGATAAACCGTGTTATCTTCTTATCTCTATTTGAATTTTTAGGGCTAATGTGTACTGGGTTCAACCGCTACTTTGACCAGACATCGGACTTCACTTCTATTCCAGGCGAGCATGGCAATCTCTGTTCCAACTCTGCCAACTACGACTCGACAATTCTCTTTCGCTTGTCTGCTTCCTACTATTTCGCTGCTCTGCCAAGGCTGCCCTGTAACTCTCTTGACCCTGTCTGGGTGAAAGACCAAACCGAATGAGTCACACGGGGAATATTGAAGTAAATTGGGATGGTTTACCTCAATAAATGACCCTATTATTTTTTTCTTTTTATCTTGTCAAGATACACATCACTAGCCTAAGTGTAAAGACTCGCAGCGGAACAATTAACATCTCAAACAAACGTCGATTAAGAACTCAATCGAATTCAAACACGTTTTAGGAACCACTTTGTAATTTTAGCAATTTACAAGGAAAACGTCAAATTTTATGTTACCAACCTTCAATTAGTCACATTACATGCCACTGCGTCAAATCTTAGCTCAATCTGATCATTCAAACACATTTAATTGAATCCACAACATTCAGGGAATGAAACGTAAAGAAACAGAACTTCAAAAGATTCCATAAACTAACTTAATCAGCATGGTGTTTCGATACACATTGCCCTGTATCGAACACCCTATTTCGAAACATGTCCAAGTGTTTCAAAACACGTGCTCATATTAAAATGGTCTCCAACGTGTTTCAGAACTAAAACTTCCAGTAGCAAATTTAAGCGAACCCCTATCAAAACACTCCTCCCTATTTAAAAACCCCTAGGCCATTTCAGGCTCACCGTTTAGGTACAAACTTGGGTGTATCGAAACGCCTGGGCCTGTAATGACACTTTTTGCTTGTTTTTTACACTTTAATGAAGCCATAATCATTCTAACATGCTACCAACATGCATACAACATATCTAAACATCAATCCTTAATCATTAATGGCATATTGTTGAGTGTGTAAAAGTTCTATTATTTACACCCTTTTTAACCCATATTTCTGCTGCATTCAAGCATCATTGCATTGCATTTAGGTTAGTTTTCAGTAAAACATCACAAATGGATTAAAAGCACGGATTCTACTAAAAGATGGCTATTTTCGCAGGTATCTGCCATAGTAGACGTTGAAGGCAGGCGCAGGGTAGAGAAGTAGGAGAGCTGAACTGGACAAGCAGACGAAGAAGACGAAGTTGCCATGGACCTGTCGTGACAACATGGTGACAACAGACTTATGAAGAGGAAAAGGAAAGTGGACCTCGATAGATAGAGAAAAATCTGCTCGTCTGTCGTGTGAAAGCCACATATTTTTCCAAGCCCCGGATCAAAAGATATGTCAAGCCAAAGCTCAAGGAGAGGAAATTCCTAGAAACAAGGATGCGGCTGGAAAGTAGGAGTCTTTAGAGATTTAGTCTTTATTAGAATCTTACTTTTAATTAAAGTTGTAATCCTTGTTACCTTAGAAGACTTGGGCCCAAAGCTTATATAAGGGAATAGATTTAACCTAGGAGGCACAACCGATTACCCCATAACCGAAACCAAAAACCCATGCCGTCCACCCGTCACCGACATGTTCTAAATTCCCCCTAGGGCTACGGGTTGTTTTGTAAAGTAGTTGCAAGGGTTGCTTTGTTTTAGGATTTTTCAGTTCAATAAAATAAACTTCAAGTTCTATTATTTTGGTTTTAACATCTTGCAAGAGCATCGGGAGAGCATTGTGAGGTTATCCATTTACTTAGCATCGGGAGAGTTAAGTATACGAAAGAAATAAGAGCGCGTTCTCTAGTTTATAGTTGAACCATCTCGTGCCTAGGGATAGGGCGAGGTTAAGTGGCTAAGGAAGAATTCATACACATCGGTGTTCATCCTTCGATTCACGCCGGGAGGTATCATCAAAGACGTGATCATCGACAGACTTGGACCTAGGGATAGGCCAAGGAAGATCTGGGATTCTTGCCAAGCTTGAAGTACAGAGTTGGCGTGTCTGCTGCCGCGACAGCTAACGGACAGCCGCCGCGACAGGTGCTGTCGACGATGGAGCGACGACAGAACTGGAGATCCTAAGCAATTCAATACCTGCACTACCGAGCAATTCAATACCAGCCCATTCTCTCTATCTTGATATTCCAATCCTTTTATTTACGTTTTTTATCTTATTATTCTCGTGGCAGCTCTTAATTATTTCCTTTACTTCGTGCAGTAAACTAAGGTGAAGTCATTAGCCCAATCCCTGTGGAGACGATATCCGATACTTCGTATCACTTTACTACTTGTGTCGTGTACACTTGCACTACAATTGCGATAGACTCTTTTACACGCAACAAGTTTTTGGCGCCGTTGCCGGGGATTGGCAACATAACTACATCTTTCTTTTATTGCACTTTTTGCTTTTATTTTTATTTTTGTTTTCGTTTTTATTCTTATTTTTTTCTTTAAATTTTCTTTTTTGTTTTCAACTCTTGCTTTTCACGAGGTTTTCTTGTTTATGCGCAGATCTAAAAGAGGTGAAGATCCTGAATATCCATTATATCCGGAGATCAAACGCTCATTCAATTTCAAGAAACAACTTCGCCGCCTTTTAGACAGAAACGAATACCTCGAGGAACAGCTAGAGCAGATGGCCCGTAACCAGCCTGTTGGTGACGGTGTACCGCCTGTCGATGACCCGCCGAGGGCAGATGGACGATGGTCATGTCGTGACTACATGCTGAATGACCATGTAGAGCTGGAGACCACGCTGCCGGATATTGATGTTGATAACTTCGAGCTTAAACCTGTCATGTTTAGTATGATCAACAACGCCGGGCAGTTTAGTGGTTCTGCGACAGAAGATGCTAGGGAGCATCTCAAAACGTTCCAGGAGATCTGTGGTTCGTTTAGACTGCCAGGAGTTAGTCCGGAGATACTGAGGCTTCGGTTATTCCCCCATTCATTGAGAGACAGAGCTAAAACATGGTGGAATAAACTTACACCGGGTTCCATTATGACTTGGGCAGATCTAACTCGTGAATTTTTATCTCGTTTTAATCCTTTGCATTTATCTGAGCGATTACGTAACGAAATTGCTACTTTTCAACAGGAAGATGACGAGCCGATGCACGAGTCCTGGGACAGATTTACCACTCTTCTACGGAACTGCCCAATGCATGGATTTCCCGTATGGAATCAGGTAACTAAGTTCTATAATGCTGCTAACTTACAAACTCGCATTCGAATTGATTTTGCAGCAAATGGACTATTATTGGATAAAGATCCGGACGAGGCATTGCAAGTTTTGAAAAATCTAGCTAATAATGAGGAACAGTTTCCGACAGCTAGAAGAAGGGGTAAACGAGTACTTGCTGTCAAGGACTATGAGGCCGACAGCACTATGAAATCACAGGTAGCATTCCTTACTAAAGCAATGAAACACTTATTAAATGAAGAAGAATTACGGGGATTTGCTGTCGAGGAAGTTTGTGCTATTTGTGAGGGAAATCATAGTAGGGATGAGTGCCCAATAAATATAGAAGAGGGAAAATATGTTGGAAATTACAAGCCAAACTACAATTCCAACAACTACAACCCTAATTGGAGGAAGGATCCCAAATTCTCCTGGAGTAACCCTAACAATGCCCTGAATCCGCAAGCATATAATCAGAATCAAGGGGGTCCTAGATTGTTGACGCGACAGCAACTGCCGCCGCAGAACCTGCCGCAGCACCTGCTGCTGCAGCAGCAACAACAACAACCACCTGGCACGAGTAGTGTATTGCAACAGACTCTGGCCACCTTTATGTCTCAGACCGGTACGTATATGGAGAATATAAATCAGTTTGTCAAGAAGACGGAAAATTTTATAGATAAAACCGAGATGAGAATGACAAATCATGAGGCTACGTTGAAATCTCTGGAGACACAAATGGGTCAGGTGTCGCAACATATTAAACCAAGGCAGAATGGAGGATTCCCTAGCAATACTGAAAATGCTAGACCGTCCCCACATTAGCAATGTAAGGCGATTACTACTAGGAGTGGGAAGAAACTACCAGGGCCGGAAAAAGAAGCTGAAACAGAAAAGGAACCTGCCTTGGATAAACCTGCCGAGGAAGCTGCCCTGACAGGTGATAAACAGACTGTTGCCGATGAGCCTGTCACGACAGCAGAAGCGACAGAGGAGAAAAAAAGATGATTACCGTCCTCAAATTCGCATGCAGTGGGAAGGACGCATTGCTGATTATCGTCCTCCACCACTTTTTCCCCAACGGATACAGCAAGCTAAGCATGAATCTCAACTTAAAAAGATTTATGATATTTTTAAACAGGTTCATATTAATATTCCATTGTTAGATGCTGTTAGGGAGATGCCCGGTTATGCTAAATTTCTCAAGGATGTTATGTCGAAAAAAATCTAAACTTGGGGAATTTGAAACGGTAAGGATGCAAGAAGGTTGCATGAGCATTCTTCATCGGCAGCCACCCCAGAAAAAGAAGGATCCGGGGAGCTTCATCATACCTTGCGTAATTGGCGACAAATTTGTGGGTAAGGCACTTTGCGATCTTGGTGCCAGTGTTAATCTAATGCCCAAATCTGTCTTTCAGAAATTAGGTATTGGCAAGGCGCGGCCCACGACAGTTACTCTACAGCTAGCCGACCGCTCTTACGTTCACCCTAAGGGAAAAATTGAAGATATTCCGGTAAGAGTGGATAAGCTTATTTTTCCTGCTGACTTTCTTATTTTAGATTGTGAGGCAGATGAGAATGCACCAGTCATCCTTGGGCGACCCTTCTTAGCCACGGGAAGATCATTGATTGATGTGGAGAAAGGAGAACTCACCATGCGCGTGAACGATCAAGAGATTAAGTTGAATGTTCTCCAAGCAATGAAACATGCCGATGTGGATGAGGAATGCAAGGCCATCATTGAGGTGACCTTTGATCAACCCTGCATCAGGTCGGGCTGCTGTGATATAAAATTTGGTCACTGCTGCGACAGCCACTTACAGGCCTGTCACGACAGCGATGACGACAGCAACGACGACAGCACCGACGACAGCGACTCCTCTGAAACTGATACATCTGATACTGAAGGTCAGGAGGAGGTAAACTGGTTAGGCCATCGTCCAGGTAAGTTATTCGAACCCTTGAATTACACTTCGGATAATCATTTAATCCAAAAGCCTTCTACTGTTGAACCACCTGTCTTAGAACTTAAGCCCCTGCCAGGGTAGCTTAAATATGCTTATCTTGGTTGCGATGACACACTGCCCGTAATCATCTCTACTAAGCTGTCGCAGGAACAGGAACGGCAGCTAATCGACATGTTAAGGCAGCACAAAAAGGCGATTGGATGGACGATAGCAGACATTCACGGCATTAATCCGGCAATATGCATGCACAAAATCCTCCTAGAGCAAGAGCATAAGCCGACTATTGGTACCCAAAGGCGGTTAAACCTTGCGATGAAGGAGGTAGTGCGTAAAGAGATAATTAAATGGTTAGATGCTGGTATTATTTACGCCATCTCTGACAGCAAATGGGTGAGTCCGGTGCAATGCGTTCCAAAGAAAGGAGGAATGACCGTGATAACCAACGAGAACAATGAGTTAATCCCAGCCAGGACTGTGACCGGTTGGAGGGTTTGTATGGACTATCGAAAGCTTAATAAAGCTACCCGAAAGGACCACTTTCCTTTACCCTTTATTGATCAAATGCTTGATAGATTAGCGGGTAAACCTTACTATTGTTTTCTTGATGGTTATTCAGGTTACAACCAAATTGCCATCGCACCGGAGGATCAAGAGAAAACAACATTCACATGCCCCTACGGAACATACGCATTTAGGAGGATGTCGTTCGGCCTCTGTAACGCACCTGCCACCTTCCAAAGATGCATGATGGCTATATTCTCCGACATGGTAGAGGACTTCCTTGAGATTTTCATGGATGATTTTTCCGTCTTTGGAGACGATTTTGAGAGCTGCCTCGGCAACCTTCAAAAGGTACATGAAAGATGTGAAAAAGCTAATCTTATTCTAAATTGGGAAAAATGCCATTTTATGGTGGATGAGGGGATAGTCCTTGGCCATAAGATTAGCTGCCGTGGAATTGAAGTCGACAGGGCCAAAATAGAAGTCATAGAGAAGCTGCCGCCGCCGACCACAGTCAAGGGTATTAGAAGTTTTTTAGGGCATGCGGGTTTTTATCGGAGATTCATCAAAAATTTCTCGAAAATCACGAAGCCCCTATGCCATCTCTTAGAACAGAACCGACCCTTCGCCTTTAATGAGGAATGTACTGAAGCATTCAATGTTCTGAAGGAAAAGCTAGTGACAGCCCCCATAGTACAGCCACCAGACTGGACACAACCGTTTGAGATCATTTGTGATGCTAGTTACTATGCTGTCGGGGCAGCACTTGGGCAGCGTAGAGATAAGCTGTTTCACGTCATATACTATGCCAACAAGACGTTGAATGACGCCCAAGTGAACTACACCACCACAAAAAAAGAGCTGTTAGCCGTGGTGTTCTCAATCGACAAGTTTCGTTCTTACATACTTGGAACGAAGGTAATAATACACACTGACCATTCTGCCCTAAAGTATTTGTTCGCAAAGAAGGATGCAAAGCCTAGGTTGATACGATGGATCTTGCTATTACAAGAGTTCAACCTTGAGATCAAGGACATAAAGGGGACAGAAAATCATGTGGCAGACCACTTGTCGAGGTTGGAGACGGGACAGAGTCTACCGTTAGATGAGACACACATACTGGAGACCTTCCCAGATGAGCAACTCTTTGCTGCCGCAATCGCTGTCGCGACAGCCATGGCGGCAGGTAAGTCTTCTAACCTTCCTTGGTATGCTGATTTTGTTAATTTTATAGTTAGCGGAATATTACCTACTGATCTTAATTATCAAGCCAGGAAGAGGTTCCAAAATGATGTTAAACATTATTATTGGGACGAACCTCTTCTTTTCAAAATGTGCGCAGATCAGGTTATAAGGAGGTGTATACCACAAGAAGAGCAAGAAGACATTCTCCATCACTGTCATGCTTCACAATATGGAGGACACTTAGGAGGAAATAAGACTGCTGCCAAGGTGCTGCAGTCGGGGTTCTACTGGCCGACATTATATAAAGATGCACAAGAATTTTACAAAAACTGTGACAGGTGCCAGCGGACAGGTAACATCTCGAGGAGAAACGAGATGCCACTGCAGAACATTTTAGAAGTCGAGATCTTCGACGTTTGGGGGGTTGATTTTATAGGACCTTTTCCATCTTCGTGTGGAAATTTGTACATCCTCCTAGCAGTGGATTATGTCTCCAAGTGGGTTGAAGCAATCGCCACTCAAAAGAATGATGCCAAGACGGTCCAAAAGTTTTTGCACAAAAACATTTTTTCTAGATTTGGCATCCCTAGGGCGATAATCAGTGATGAAGGGAGACATTTTGATAATAGGGTAATTGCTGCCGCCTTGAAGAAATATGGTGTCAAGCACAGGATCGCGACAGCATACCACCCACAGACCAATGGACAGGCTGAAATTTCCAATAGGGAAATGAAGAACATTCTTGAGAAGATGGTTAAACCAACTAGGAAAGATTGGTCTTTACTTCTGAATGATGCATTATGGGCATACAAGACAGCTTTCAAGACTCCATTGGGCATGTCTCCATACCGACTGATTTATGGGAAAACCTGTCACTTGCCTGTCGAGATTGAGCACAAGGCATATTGGGCAATCAAGGCAGTGAATATGGACTTGGACAAGGCCGGCCAGAAAAGGTTATTAGATCTGAACGAGATTGAAGAATTACGGACAATGGCCTACGACAACGCAAAGATCTACAAGGAAAAGACTAAAAAGTGGCACGATATGAAACTGTTGCCACGATAGTTCTGCCCAGGGTAGCTTGTGTTGTTATTTAATTCTAGACTTAAACTCTTCCCAGGAAAGCTAAAGTCTAGATGGTCTGGCCCGTTCCAAGTGGTTCAAGTTTTTCCCCATGGTGCCATCACAATTCAATCATTAAAAGACGGGCACCAATTCAAAGTCAATGGACAACGCCTCAAGCACTATCAGGGGACTGAAGCCCCAAGAATACAGGAACTGGTTACTTTAGGAGATGCCCCACAAGGCACCCCTAATTTAACCTATTTTTTATTATTATTATTAGTATTATTTATTAGGAATTAGGTTTATTTTATTCGAATAATGTTTTGTTTTATTTTTTTTATTTTCAGTTTTTAGGAAATAAAGGAGTCAAGAAGAAAAGGAGAAGTGACCCAAGCCCACCGCCCATCCATCAGCCCAATAAAGCCCATTTATGGAGAACTGTCGTTTCGACTGCCGCCGCGGACGGATATGACAGGCTGTCAACAGACTGACATGGCAGACGCAGAAGCGTGTGGCAGACGCATAACAGACGCATAAATGCGTGTCAGACTCGTCAGACACGCTAAATCCAATCTGCCGCTCCGTTCTTCACGCCTGCCGTTGCGGCATTAAATGGGCAGCTACTCGACCGCTATATAAACCCATTCTCATTTTCATTTTTTCTCACTTCTGCTTATTCCTCTTTGCTTTCTCCTCTAGTTTTATTTGCTTTCTGCAGATTTTACAACCCTTGCAACCAACATGTCGACTAGACAAACCCGTCGTAGTGCTGCCTCAGCATCCTCCTCAGCAGCAGCAACGCCCTTTGCCAACAAGGAGCTATGGGAAGAACGTGGGTTCGTTTACATCCGACAGGCGCCCAACATGGGACTCCGGCCGTTCATTGTAAAGGCCATCACGGCTCAACTATGGGAGTACTTTGCTGAACAGCCGGCAGAATTGAATGACACCCTAGTCCGAGAATTCTACGCAGCCATAGACAGCAAAACGGCGACATCCGTCACCGTTCGAGGAGTGCAGGTGCCCTTCACTGCCGACAGCATCAACCACATGTTCGGCCTTTTCTTTGGCCCCGATAATGATGCTCACCAGAAATTCCTCGACTCCCTCGATGTTGCCGCTTATGATGTTGTCATGGTGGAGTTGATAGAGGCAGGAACATCATGGACAACGAGCAAGAAGAACCCCCACTCAGTCAACAGGGGGCAGCTCCTCCCTGAAGCAAAACTTTGGAATGCTTTCATCAAAAAGCGTATCCTGCCCTCCTCCCACCACACGACAGTCAACCGACAGCGGCTTGCCCTTATTCACTCCATCATGCACGACAGGCCCATCAATGTGGGCAGATATATGAGGGACAACATCCTGGATTGCGGCTTCCGTTCCGACTCTCGCCTTTGCCTGCCGTTCACCATCACTTCCCTCTGCCGATGTGCTGCTGTACCCGAGGATCCATTCGACAGAATAAGGAAGGGCAGAGGCTGGACAGACAATAACATCAACAGCCTCATGGAGTTGATCGTGGCTACACCTGTCTCGTCCTTCAACCCTGCCGGCTCCCCCGCAGAATCATCAGAGGAGCCTGCCCCGGAACCTGCTGCCACCACCGCTCCGATAGACCAGTCTGCCCTCCTTCTTGCTACGTTACAACGGGTAGAGGAACGCCAAATGGGATTGAAGACATTCATACGGGACTTCACGAACTCAACTGTAAATTTTATTACCCAAACTTTAAATTTTCCCGATATTCCATTCCCTACTTTTCCTGCCCATTATTTCCGTATCCCCACTCCTGTTCACACCCCTGCTCACACACACACCCCACCCGGCTCTCCACATTCCCACTCCACCGCTTCCACCACATCACCTGCCCCGACGGCAGTAGGCAGCCCACCGGCAGACACCTCTCCTAGAAGAACAAAGCGACCTGCCTCAGATGACAGCCCTCTGATCCGGAGAAATTTAGAGAGGGACTTTACGCGGGTCAAGAGAATTAAACATGTGGCAGACAAGAAACGGCTGCCCAAGGCCAGCACCACCACCAGCAGCAGTTGGGACAGTGGTAGTAGTTCTGATGTTCAGCTTGTGGAGCAATCTGCCCCTACAATTGCCCCTGAACCTGCACAGGCGCCGCCGTCAGATTCGCGTCAGCAGCAGCAGCGAGGACAGCGACTAAAAATTTAAGTTCTTATTTTCCTCTTAATGCTGCCTGCTTTTATCTTTTGTGATGTATTTTTCATGTTTTTATTTTTCTGTCATTTTGCATTGAGGGCAATGCAACCCTTGAGTTTGGGGGTGGCAACCCTCCATCATTAATGGAGTCTTATGCACATCTTTCTCTTATTTGTTGTGTCTTATTATTTATTTAAGTTCTCTTAAAAAAATCAGAAAATATAAACTGTTGGCTTAAAACTGTGAAGTTAACTTACCTGTCATGACGGCTCTGTCGTGGCAGCATCTTTAGGACAAGTTAAGGAGAAGTTTAGAGCCTTTCTATAGTTCTGAAAACTTAAACACCTTTGTGACTGTTATATTGCTTAGATTTCTCTTAGCCAAACTAGAATAGGAAGCTTAGAACTTGAAAAGCCCCTAGAGGTGCCTAACACTGGCTCTAGGAAAGAAGTTTAGCAAAAGAAAATCAAAAACCTAGAGGTGCCCGAAACCGGCTCTAGGAAGCTAACTAGAGGTGCCCGAAACTGGCTCTAGAAAAACTTAGCTTGAAAATAGAAGAAAAAGAAGCATGAAAATGTGCCTTCTAAAAAAATAAACTTTGGCATAAAAATTCGAGTTAAGAAGTTGAATATTCTAGTGAAACTGAGAGAGCCTTAGCATATAACTGTTCACAAGCATGCACACACTGCACGAGAGCTATAGGGAGATTCCGGACAGATCCTAACCTTTCCGACAGGTTGCTGCCGCCATAGAGAATGAGCGACAGGTAAGGGACAGTTCACTGTTTGAAGGCCAACATAAAAATTTTCATTTTTCTTTTAATCTTAATTGCTTGAGGGCAAGCAAAAACTTGAGTTTGGGGGTGTGTTGAGTGTGTAAAAGTTCTATTATTTACACCCTTTTTAACCCATATTTCTGCTGCATTCAAGCATCATTGCATTGCATTTAGGTTAGTTTTCAGTAAAACATCACAAATGGATTAAAAGCACGGATTCTACTAAAAGATGGCTATTTTCGCAGGTATCTGCCATAGTAGACGTTGAAGGCAGGCGCAGGGTAGAGAAGCAGGAGAGCTGAACTGGACAAGCAGACGAAGAAGACGAAGCTGCCATGGACCTGTCATGACAGCATGGTGACAGCAGACTTATGAAGAGGAAAAGCAAAGTGGACCTCGATAGATAGAGAAAAATCTGCTCGTCTGTCGTGTGAAAGCCACATATTTTTCCAAGCCCCAGATCAAAATATATGTCAAGCCAAAGCTCAAGGAGAGGAAATTCCTAGAAACAAGGATGCGGCTGGAAAGTAGTAGTCTTTAGAGATTTAGTCTTTATTAGAATCTTACTTTTAATTAAAGTTGTAATCCTTGTTACCTTAGAAGACTTGAGCCCAAAGCTTATATAAGGGCATAGATTTAACCTAGGAGGCACAACCGATTACCTCATAACTGAAACCAAAAACCCCTGTCGTCCACCCGTCACCGAAATGTTCTAAATTCCCCCTAGGGCTACGGGTTGTTTTGTAAAGTAGTTGCAAGGGTTGCTTTGTTTTAGGATTTTTCAGTTCAATAAAATAAACTTCAAGTTCTCTTATTTTGGTTTTAACATCTTGCAAGAGCATCGGGAGAGCATTGTAAGGTTATCCATTTACTTAGCATCGGGAGAGTTAAGTATACGAAAGAAATAAGAGCGCGTTCTCTAGTTTATAGTTGAACCATCTCGTGCCTAGGGATAGGGCGAGGTTAAGTGGCTAAGGAAGAATTCATACACATCGGTGTTCATCCTTCGATTCACGCCGGGAGGTATCATCAAAGACGTGATCATCGACAGACTTGGACCTAGGGATAGGCCAAGGCAGATCTGGGATTCTTGCCAAGCTTGAAGTACAGAGTTGGCGTGTCTGCTGCCGCGACAGCTAACGGACAGCCGCCGCGACAGGTGCTGTCGACGACGGAGCGACGACAGAACTAGAGATCCTAAGCAATTCAATACCTGCACTACCGAGCAATTCAATACCAGCCCATTCTCTCTATCTTGATATTCCAATCCTTTTATTTACGTTTTTTATCTTATTATTCTCGTGACAACTCTTAATTATTTCCTTTACTTCGTGCAGTAAACTAAGGTGAAGTCATTAGCCCAATCCCTGTGGAGACGATATCCGATACTTCGTATCACTTTACTACTTGCGTCGTGTACACTTGCACTACAATTGTGATAGACTCTTTTACACGCAACACATATTCATCATCATATTATAGTGAATTGCATCAAAGGTAAACTATAGGCATGCAACCTAGAAAGAAGCCAAGAAAGATACCAAAATGCAAAGTAAAGAATAAACCAAATACCAAAGGTCATTTACAAGTCTAAAATAGCAAATCAAACTTTCTCAAAAGGGATTTTATACAAATCTCCCAACAACAAAATGGATCCCCCATTGCCCTTATTTCATATAGTCTAATCGAAACATACTTTTGCAATTGAAATCTCTTATGATACCATTTTTACATTTTAGTCACTAAACTAAAATGTCCATTTTTCACAAGTCATTTTTCAAAATTGACTTCACCACACCCTTATATATATTTTAAAAGGATTTTAGAAAATTTTCTCATATTTTTATCACTTCTCGAACCATGTTTTCCCTGAACCAACCTCGAACTAACTTATATCTCTAGTCTAGATTCTACGGACCCTAAACCAAACCTACAACTCTTAGGCCCAAAATCGGGGCATTACAACTCTCCCCCACTTAAGAAATTTCGTCCTCAAAATTTATCATGGAGGAAAAAGGTGCGAAAACTGCTTCAACATGTCTGTCTTGCTTTCCCACGGGGCCTACTCAACTCCTCGATGTCGCCACAACACCTTCACAAGTTGAACCGTCATACTACGAAGAACTTTGCTTCTAGAATCAAGAATTTCAACAGGTTCCTCATCATAAGACAAATTCGGTCACATCTCAATGTCCTCAACCGGTATAACATGCGACGGATCCGACCTATACTTCTGCAACATCGATATATGGAACACATCATGAATTTTCTCCAAATCGTGAGGCAACCTCAACCGATATGCAAAAGGACCAACACGGTCCACAACTTCGTATGGTCCAATAAACCTTGGACTAAGCTTACCCTTACGACCAAACCTCATCACCTTCTTCCAAGGTGATACTTTCTGTAACCCCCTTAACCCGGCCTAGACGGTTGACCCGAATTAAGAAAGTCACACGGGGAAAACCAAAGTCAACCCGAAAGTCAACCTTGATTAACGACCCTTTTTTTCTTTTTGATCTTGTCTAGATGCACATTAACCCTAGTTGTGATCATACAAACAACATACTCAAAAATCATAAACATCAGAGATCAAACAGGGACCCAATTGAACAAATTGCAACTTTAGGGACCAAATTGTAAATTCTAATAATTACGAGGACTTAACCCAAATTAAAGTTACCAACTTGTAATTAGTCAGGTTTCATGCTTCACTGCCAAATTTCAGCTCAAACGGACATTCCAAACTCATACAATTGCACAAACAAGATTCAGGACCAAAATGTAAACATTTCAAAACATATAACTGCCACTGTCAGCCCCCAACAGTCACGTGTTCCGAAACAGGGAGAGCCCGTTTCAAAATGCGGGGTCGTTCCGCAACGCGTACCGAAACGCGGGCTGGCAGTGACCATTCCGTTTCGGAACAGTGTCACCCGTTTCGGACGCCTGGGCTGATTCAGGGCACCCGTTCCGAAACGAGGGCTACTGTTCCGAAACAGCCTGCACGAAAAGCTGCAATGTGCTTACACAAACACACAATTGAACATCCAAACACGCTCCAAGTGCTACTAAACTTTACCAGCATGAAATTCAACATATAAGAGACATGTAAGCATCAACCAAACATCTTAATAGCATCACATACAAAAAGCCCCAAAACTAATGGCATGCTTCCTACACAAGCAAACCATTCAAGCATAAAATCCTTCAAACCAAAACATAATAGCCGTTACAAGAAATCCAGCAATAAAATCATCATTAAACATACTTAGGGAGTTCAAAACATCTCCCAAAACATCCACATGAGTTTCCCCCATTGCCAAATGCCAAAAGCTAAATGTGTTCAATAAAACCTTTCCATACTTGAGCTTAGTTTCCCCTTGGTTGCTTGCCTTCCTTGCTGCCCTCAAATCACTTAATGTTCTGCATTATTGGTTTAAAAAAACAAAAGAGAGCGTAAGCAAAAGCTTAGTGAGGAATGCTCATTAAAACCATTCAATAATGCATTTATAAATCACTTTATAAAACATGCTTCAAACCATCATTTAAACATGCTCAAAAGCATTCTTAAACAAGCAATTCATGCTTCATATCATAACATGTCATATTGGCCACAAGTGATAAGTTCCATTTCTTTAAAACAAGTTCAACATAAGACTCACACATGGACTTTTAAACACCATTGTGATCTTATAGTTTCCAAGAACACACAAGGACTTTTAACCACCTTTGTGTTCTTCCCAAGGACTTTTAAACACCTTGGCCCCAAGGACTTTTAAACACCTTGGCCCATGGACTTTTAAACACCATGGCAAGGACAACACAAGGACTTTTAACCACCTTTGTGTCCTTAACAAGAACCATCCAAGGACTTTTAACCACCTTGATGTTCTTAAGTAACAAGGCTCACTCAAGGACTTTTAACCACCTTAATGACCTTAACAAGAATCATCATGGACTTTTAACCACTATGAAGTTCTTAGATACCACAAGGCTCACTCAAGGACTTTTAACCACCTTAGTGACCTTAACCCTTTTCAAAACACCACTTGCCAATATACATCATTATCACCAATTAATCCACTGTTTTAAAGCATTAAACCAAGCCATATTCATCATGCATTTTAAAGCATCAAACCACATTTAATCAATGTTCAAAAACAAGGAACACTTACCTTGAGCTTCCTTCAACATATGGCTTACAAAAACAGCAATTACCATGCTAAATCATGCTTTCAAAACAGAATTTAAAACATGCAATAAACCACATTGCACAACAACCAAACCATGGCCACCACTAGAGGGTTTTTCCGAAAACTTACACTTGAGCTTAGCAAAGTTGTTTAGACTTAAACTAAGCTCCCAAGACACTGGTTTCAAAGCCGAAAACCCAATTTCACTCACCGATTCCACTTCGCCTCTTGCCGAAGCACCAATTCAAGCTTCCGGATCAACAACTCTTGGATCCAAAGATGCCTCCCCTGTTTTAACACATCAAAGCAGAGGATTAATGCATCATCATGCATTAATAGCTTCAATGAAAGCACCAAAACTCGCTGCTCTCATCCACACTCCATTTTCGGCCACCAAACACAACCGAAAATGCCTCCAAACAACTTCTCAACAAAGCCCAGCCAATAACCATCAAAACCTAACATCCTTTAACATCAATTAACATCTAAAAAGAGCTTAACAACATCCTTATACCTCCAGCAACAACAGATCCACAAGATCTCACCAAAAACAACCTAGAATCATAAGCTAAACTTAGGAAATTCAACCTATCCGGGATTGCATTAATCAAAACTCAATTCCTTATCAAATTAACATTCAATAATCATCATTTTAACACCTTAAAACACTGCTTTAACAGATCCAACGAAAATTCATCAAAAATCACCAAATCTTGCATTTTAAGCCAAGATCCATTAAACAACTTAAAAGCCATTTATAAAACATCAATTAAGGATTGAGAACTTAGGAATTTCAGTAAAGAACTGAGAGTTTAAAGGAGAAGGACGTTCTTACCTCCAAACTTGAGTTTCTCCTCTTTAGAGCCAAAAAGCTTGAAAATCCAATTAGCAAATTGCAAGGTTTTGTTGTTGAAATGATTAGGAATCCAAAGAGAATTGAAAATATAGATTTGAGTGACAAAATCAGAAAGAAATCTCTGGAGAGAAAGTGTTTGGATTGAGAGAAAATGAGAGAAAAGGAAAATTGGAAGAAAATGAAAAGTTGGTTACAAAATAGTAAAATGATTTCCCTCCACTTTTCTTAAGCTTTAAAATCAGAATTATACATTAAAATATCTTAGAAAAATCTGGAGAAACTCTTTTTGGAATAATAGCTCCTTAAAGATTCAAAGTTTCAACCCTTTCTAAAACAGTCACTCAACTTTCAAAAATTACATTTTGGTCACTAGCCAAAATGTCGCCCTTCCAAAACTCATTTTGTAAAATTGATTTCACAGTTCACTTATATATATTAAAAGATGATTTTAGAACATTTTTCCATATTTTTAATGCAACCCGAACTAGGCTTTCCTAATTTCACCTCTTTAGATTCGACCAGCACTTTGACCAAACCGGTCAACGCTCAAACTTCTAAGCCCAAAACCGGGGCGTTACAACTCTCCCCCCTTAAGAAATTTTGTCCTCGAAATTTACCTGAAGGAAAGAGATAAGGAAACTGCTTCAGCATGTCTTCCTTCCGCTCCCACGTGGCTTCCTCAACACCGCGATGCTTCCACAGCACCTTCACCAACTCAATGGTCTTGCCACGAAGAACCTTACTATCCAAATCCAGAACCTTCACCGGTTCCTCATCATAGGTCAAATCCGGATTCAATTCCACTTCCTCCACTGGCAACACATGCGAAGGATCAGATCTATACTTACGGAGCATAGAAACATGAAACACATCATGAATCTTCTCCAACTCTTGAGGTAGCCTCAACCTATACGCAACAGGACCAACACACTCAACCACCTCGTATGGTCCAATGTACCTAGGGCTCAACTTACCCTTCCGGCCAAACCTCATCACCTTCTTCCAAGGCGAAACCTTCAAGAACACACGGTCACCCGCCGCATACTCTATCTCCTTACGCTTCAAATCCGCGTAAGACTTTTGCCGATCAGAGGCTGCCTTCAACCGCTCACAAATGAGCTTCACCTTCTCGGTGGTTCCTTTCAACAAAGCTGGCATCGAAACCAACTTTTGACCAGTTTCGGCCCAACAAAGAGGAGTCCTACACTTCCTCCCATACAAAGCCTCATAAGGTGCCATTTGAATACTCGCCTGATAACTGTTGTTATAAGCAAATTCAACCAAAGGCAGATGCTTCTCCAAGAACCTTGGAACTCAATCACGCAACATCTCAACATATCCTCCAAAATCTAAATAACACGCTCAGACTGACCATCCGACTGAGGATGATAGGATGTACTGAAATTCAACCTTGTACCCAAAGCTTGATGCAAACACTGCCAGAAACGCGACGTGAACCTCGGATCTCTATCCGACACAATCGACTTAGGAACACCATGCAGCCACACAATCTCAGCAATGTACAGCTCCGCAAGCTTATCCAAAGAAAACGTAGTATGCACAGGCAAGAAATGCGCACACTTCGTCAGGCGATCCACAATCACCCAAACCGAATTCTTCTTCGATGGAGACAAAGGTAAACCAGATACAAAATCCATGGTAACCCTCTCCCACTTCCATTCAGGAATTCTCAATGGTTGCAACAATCCTGAAGGAACCTGATGCTCAGCCTTAACTCGCTGACACACCATACACTTGCTCACAAACTCAGCAACATCCTTTTTCAAACCCACCCAATAGTACTCATCACGAAGATCACAATACATCTTAGTACTACCAGGGTGCATAGCAAAAGGACTACTATGACCTTCAGTCAGAATAGCACGCCTCAACTCAGCATCATTGGGCACTACTATTCGACTCCCAAAACACAACACACCATCATCATTAAAACAGAAATCTGAAGGTCTACCCTCCGCGATATCCTGAACATGCGACACCAAGGAATCATCCAACAACTGCTTCTCCTTGATCAACTGAACCATAGATGGTTTTACTTGCAACTCAGCAACAAGACCACCATCGCGCGAAATGCTCAAACTGGCAAACATAGCCCTCAGCTCAACAGCTACCTTTCTACTCAAGGCATCCGCAACAACATTAGCCTTTCCAGGATGGTACTCAATCGTCAGATCATAATCCTTGAGCAAATCCAACCAGCGACGCTGCCTAAGATTCAACTCCTTCTGAGACATCAGATACCCCAAACTCTTGTGATCCGTGTACACCGTACACTTCTCACCATACAGATAATGTCTCCAGATCTTCAGAGCAAAAACCACCGCAGCCAACTCAATATCATGCGTAGGATAGTTGCGCTCATGCACTTTCAACTGCCGCGATGCATAAGCTACAACCTTACCCTCTTGCATCAGCACACATCCCAAACCAACATAGGACGCATCACTATAGACCACAAACTCTTTCCCTGATTCAGGCTGAACCAAGATAGGAGCTTGCGTCAAAGCCGCCTTCAGCTTCTCAAAAGTCTGTTGTCTCGCTTCCGTCCACTCATACTTAACATCCTTTTGCAACAACTTCGTCAAAGGTGCAGCAATCTTAGAAAAACCATCCACAAACCTCCGATAGTATCCCGCTAAACCAAGGAAACTACGAACCTCATGAACAGACTTAGGAATCTTCCAATTCATCATCGCCTCAATCTTCTGAGGATCAACACGAATCCCCTCGGCAGAAACAACATGCCCAAGAAACACCACCTCCTTAAGCCAGAACTCACACTTGCTCAGCTTAGCATAAAGCTGATTCTCCAACAAAGCTTACAGCACAATCCTCAAATGCTCTTCATGCTCCTCCTCAGTACGCGAGTACACGAGGATATCATCAATGAACACCACAACAAACTTGTCCAAGTATTCATGAAACACACGATTCATCATGTCCATGAAAGCAGCAGGAGAATTTGTCATACCAAACGGCATCACAAGGAACTCATAATGCCCATACCTTGTCCTGAAAGTTGTCTTAGGCACATCCACATCCTTCACCTTCAACTGATAATACCCTGACCTCAAGTCAATCTTAGAGAACACAGCAGCTCCCCGAAATTGATCAAAGAGATCATCAATCCTCGGCAAAGGATACCGATTCTTGATATTCAACTTATTCAGCTGACGGTAATCCATGCACATCCTCATAGTGCCATCCTTCTTCTTCACAAATAAGACCGGTGCTCCCCAAGGTAACACACTCGGCCGGATGAAACCACGATCAAGCAACTCTTGCAACTGCGTCTTCAGCTCTTTCAGCTCCTTAGCTGCCATTCTATAAGGAGTAATGGACACCGGAGTTGTATTCTCATACAGCTCAATTCCAAACTCTACCTCGCGATTAGGAGGTAAACCAGGCAACTCCTCAGGAAAAACACCAGGAAACTCCTTCACAACCCTGATATCTTGCACCCTCAACTGCTTAGAGCTAGGATTCATCACAAAAGCTAGATAAGCTTCACAACCTTGCCTCAACATCCTACTCGCCTCCAAGGTAGACACCACATTGGCAAGAAACTTTACATTCTCACCAACCACAACAACATCATAATCATCCGCAAGCTTAAGCGAAACACGTTTATTTTCACAATCCACAACAGCACGATGCTCAGCAAGCCAATCCATACCAAGGATCACATCAAAACCATATAAAGGCAACTCCATAAGATCAACATGAAAAACATGTTCTTGAACAACCAAAGGACACCTTCTATAAAGCTTCCGAGTCACAACAGTCTCACCAAAAGAACTAGTGACACGAACACCAACATCCAAAGACTCAACAGGCAAACCAAGCAATTCAGCATGCTCACGCAAAATGTATGAATGCGTAGATCCAGAATCAATCAAAGAAAGCAATGACAAGGACTGCAAAGTAAAGGTACCTGCAATCACATCCGCATCATTTCTTCCCTCTCGCTGAGCATACACCCTTGCTTGTCCTCCACCTTCAGGCTGAATAGCCACAACATGGGCCACTCCTCGGCCACCTTCCTCTCTCCTCTGGAAATTACCACGGCCGCGCCCACGACCTCTCTATGGTGCAGCAACAACAGGAGCACGCACATGGCCACCGGCCAGCATAGGACAATCTCGCCTCAAGTGGTCCGCAGATCCACAATTCCAGCACCCATTCCCAGCTGCCGCAACAGTAGCTTGCACCTCCCTCACAGCACGAGGACAGTCACGCTTCATGTGACCACGGGAACCACAAATCCAACAAGCACTCGGATCCGCTCTAGCATTGCCTCCTCTAGCTGGTGCACCACCACCTCTCTTGGCTGAGGACTGATACTTCTGATCACGTCCCCTCATGTTCCGTCCACCACCGGAACTATACTCAGCAACTCTCTTACCAGAACTTGCTCCAGCACCTTTAGCAGATAAACCCAAGTTCATCTCAATGTCCTTGGCTCGGCCCACCAACACATCAAAATCATCATATTCAAGGGCCAGCACATACATCTTCACGTCCGTCACTAAACCATAACGGAACCTCTCGCACCTCGCCCGCTCATCAGGTACCAGCTCAGGTGCATACTGACTGAGTCGCACAAACAGCACTTCATACTCAGCCACACTCATGCTCCCTTGGGTAAGAGACATGAACTCACGCTTCTTTTCATCAAGATATCTCACACCAAGATATCTCCTCTTGAACACATTCAGGAAGAATGTCCAAGTGATGTCAGCCTCAGCCATCCCAGCTATAGTGGTCGTCCACCACGTATATGCATCATCCTGCAGCAAAGACACAACACAACCCAGCTTTTGCACATCCGTGCAACTCATCTGTCCCAAAATCCTCTTGGTACTCTCTAACCAAGCCTCAGAACCTTCAGCTGACATACCCCTGAACTCAGTCCCACCTAGACTGCGCAAACGCTCCAAAGGTAGTCTCACTCCAGCATCTCCCTGATGCCCAGCTCCTTGAGCTCCAGCTACTGCTGCTCGAAAAGCACCCGCAATAGCTTGAACCAACATCGTCATATCGGGCATAGCTTGCCCCTGACCAACCTCAGGTCCAGCAGCTCCAGCACCAGCTCCAGCTCCAGCTCTTTCTCTCTCAGCACCACCACCACCAGGTGAAGGAGGAGGTAACACCGCACTACCCGCGTTCTCTTCATTCGCATTCTCATTCGGAGTCGTAGCTCTCACGTTACTTCTTAACTCTCTACGTGGTGCCATACTTTAACCATGCAATCACAATGCAAATAAACAAAATCAGGCCCAGCAAGGTAAGCAATCCAAGTACTCAAGCTCAATTTCATTTAAAATCAACATCATTTCATCAGCTTTGATTTGGCAATGGGTACCCACATCATGCTTCACCATAGCATACAACTCAATTGCATCAAAATCACAAACCACTGAACATGCTTTCAATCAACCAAGCATACAAAGCATACATACTTCAATCATGCACACATACATTCCCAATTACTCGAGAACTCAGATCTGATACCACCAAATGTAACCCCCTTAACCCGGCCTAGACGGTTGACCCGAATTAAGAAAGTCACGCGGGGAAAACCAAAGTCAACCCGAAAGTCAACCTTGATTAACGACCCTTTTTTTTTCTTTTTGATCTTGTCTAGATGCACATTAACCCTAGTTGTGATCACACAAACAACATACTCAAAAATCATAAACATCAGAGATCAAACAGGGACCCAATTGAACAAATTGCAACTTTAGGGACCAAATTGTAAATTCTGATAATTACGAGGACTTAACCCAAATTAAAGTTACCAAATTGTAATTAGTCAGGTTTCATGCTTCACTGCCAAATTTCAGCTCAAACGGACATTCCAAACTCATACAATTGCACAAACAAGGTTTAGGACCAAAATGTAAACATTTCAAAACATATAACTGCCACTGTCAGCCCCCAACAGTCACGTGTTCCGAAACAGGGAGAGCCCGTTTCGAAACGCGGGGCCGTTCCGCAACGCGTACTGAAACGCGGGCTGGCAGTGACCATTCCGTTTCGGAACAGTGTCACCCGTTTCGGACGCCTAGGCTGATTCAGGGCACCCGTTCCGAAACGAGGGCTACTGTTCTGAAACAGCCTGCACGAAAAGCTGCAATGTGCTTACACAAACACACAATTGAACATCCAAACACGCTCCAAGTGCTACTAAACTTTACCAGCATGAAATTCAACATATAAGAGACATGTAAGCATCAACCACACATCTTAATAGCATCACATACAAAAAGCCCCAAAACTAATGGCATGCTTCCTACACAAGCAAACCATTCAAGCATAAAAGCCTTCAAACCAAAACATAATAGCCGTTACAAGAAATCCAGCAATAACATCATCATTAAACATACTTAGGGAGTTCAAAACATCTCCCAAAACATCCACATGAGTTTCCCCCATTGCCAAATGCCAAAAGCTAAATGTGTTCAATAAAACCTTTCCATACTTGAGCTTAGTTTCCCCTTGGTTGCTTGCCTTCCTTGCTGCCCTCAAATCACTTAATGTTCTGCATTATTGGTTTAAGAAAACAAAAGAGAGCGTAAGCAAAAGCTTAGTGAGGAATGCTCATTAAAACCATTCAATAATGCATTTATAAATCACTTTATAAAACATGCTTCAAACCATCATTTAAACATGCTCAAAAGCATTCTTAAACAAGCAATTCATGCTTCATATCATAACATGTAACGCCCCGGTTTTGGGCTCAGAAGTTTTGGGTGTTGACCGGTTCGGTCAAAGTGCTGATCGAATATATAAGAGTGAATTTAGGAAAGCCTAGTTCGGGTTGCATTAAAAATATGGAAAAATGTTCTAAAATCATCTTTTAATATATATAAGTGAACTGTGAAATCAATTTTGGAAAATGAGGTTCGGAAGGTTGACATTTTGGCTAGTGACCAAAATGTAATTTTTAAAAGTTGCGGGACAGTTTTATAAAGGATTGAAACTTTGAATCTTTAAGGAGCTATTATTCCAAAAAGGATTTCTCCAGATTTTTCTAAGATATTTTAAGGCTTTATTCTGATTTTTAAAGATTAAGAAAGGGAGGGAAATCATTTTAACCAAAATCTTAACTAACTTTCCATTTTCTCTCAATTTCTCTTTTCTCTCATTTTCTCTCAACCCAAACAAAATTCTCCAGATTTCTTTCTCTGATTTTGACATCTAAATCTCTCATTTCAACTCTCATTTGATTTCTAATCATCTCATCAACAAAACCTCTCAATTTACAAGTTGTTTCATCAAGCTTTTTGGCTCTAAAATGGAGAAATTCAAGTTTGGAGGTAAGAACGTCCTTCTACTCTAAACTATCAGTTCTTTACTGAAATTCCTAAGTTCTCAATCCTTGATTTGTGTTTTATTAATGGCTTTTCAAATGAGATCTTGATTTTTTGGCTAAAATGCAAGATTTGGTGATTTTGGTGAAATTTTCGTGTGATCTGTTTGGGCAGTGTTTTGGAGTGTCAAAATGATGTTAAATGAATGCTAAATTGATTAGAAGTTGAGGTTTAATCAATGCAATCCCGGATAGGTTGAATTTCCTAAGTTTGGCTTGAGTTTTTGGTTGTTTTTGGAGTGTTTTTGGTGATATGTTATACCTGGAGGTATAAGGACGTGTTTGTGATCATTTTGCATGTTAATTGATGTATAAAAATGGTTAGAGGTGATGGATCTTGGCTGGGTTAAGTTTTGGAGATGTTTGGATGTGATTTCGGTTGTGTTTTGTAGCCAAATTGTTAGATTTGTGATGAGCAGCGAGTTGTGTTGTTGTTGCTGGTGTTTTAATGCATAAGGATGCATTAATGTTCTGTTTTTGTGTGCTTGAAACAGGGGAGTTTGATCCGTGAGCTTTGGAGGTGTTTGCGGAAGGTTTCGGAAGCTTGGAAGGCTTGTTGGCTAGTCTTGTTTGGTTATCGGTGAGTGAAGTTGGGATTTCAGCTTTTAAACCAAGGTTTGAAGGTTTTTGGGAGCTTAGTGTAAGTCTAAACAACTTGCTAAGCTCAAGAGTAAGTAAAAGGATTTTTGTTCTTGAATTGTGTTGTGATTTGGTTTTAAAAGCAAATGTGGTTGAGGATTGTTATGCATGTGTTTTGCATGGTTTAATTCTGTTTTATAAGCATGTTTTAGCATGGTTTAATGCTGGTTTTGAAAGCCATATGAGAAGAATGCTCAAGGTAAGGGATCCTTGGTTTTGTACATGGTAATTGTGATTTTGATGCATAGTGTTGCATGTTGATCAATGGCTTTGTATGATGCTTTAAAACAGTGAATTGATGATGTTAAATGTTACCTTTTGCATATTGGTTATGCATGTGAATCATTGGGCTAATGTTGTGATGGTTTTGCATTATGTTTATGCATGTGGAACATTTGATTAATATGGTAAGATGGTTATATTGGCAAGAGATGTAAATGGTTCTTGGTTCGTTGATCGGATATAGTTAGCTGGCTATAGGATTGGGTGCACCGTGAATAAAGTCGCCTTGGAGGTGGAGTGGTCAAGAGTGGACCGGATAAGCTCCCTTCAAGTTTCCTAACGAGATGAGGTCATAGTGGAGGTTGTTGCCCACGGTAGGACCTTGGTTATTTGAGGTCATAATGGAGGTGTTGCCCATTCGAGGACCTTGGTTGAGCAAAGGTTATATGGTGGTTCAAAGTCCATATGTGAGAACCTTGTGCTTGTTGAGATCACAATGGCAGTGGTTAAGTCCATGTGTGGATCTTGTGTGTGATGTCCCGGATCTCGTTAGATGATGTTCTACAACTACCAATCGGTTATGCAAAGGTTGTATGGTGGTTAAAAGTCCATACGGGAGAACCTTGTGCATGTCAAGGTTGTATGGTGGTTAAAAGTCCATACATGGGAACCTTGGAATGTTGAGGTCAAATGGAGGTTGTTGCCCATTTGGGAGACCTTGGATTGGGTGGGGTGTAGGGAGCGTAGGGACAACGCTCGGAATCCGCGTATCCGATCGGGTTGTTGAGTTGAAAAGTGAATGTGGTTGATCTCTTGGAAGCCAATGTAATGCTCTTGATCATAGTGAAGCATGAGATGCTTGAAATGTTGCATGGTTGCATGTGAAGCATGAGATGCTTGAATTGATGCATGTTTGCATGAGAAGCATGAGATGCTTGAAAAGATGCATTGTTGCATGAAAAGTGTATGATGCTAGTGAATGTATGTTTACTTGTTAAGTTGAACAAGTGTTGGTTATCATTTGGTAAATGATGCATGTGAGCATGAAATATCTATGTTGCATTGGAGTCTTGTGAGACTTGTTTTTAAAGGCATGTGAGGATGATGTTATGGTTTATGTTGCCTTGGTTAAATGCATGTGTTGGAATATTTGATGCTATGGTTTTAAAAGATTTCGTGCTTGATATGGTTTTCAAGTTTAAGGAAGGTATGTTGTGAAATGGGAGTGTTACCATGGTTTTGTTTAAGCTTGGCATGTGGTGTTTATGCATGGTTTGAGCTTGTTGTTGAAAAGGGTTTTCAAACTTGGCTTTGGTAATCAAATCGGGTTTGTTTTAAAGGTGTTTTAGAGACCCGCTGCATTGATGGTGTTTTGGTTTTGAGCATTCCTCACTAAGCATTATGTGCTTACGCTCCTTTTTGTCCATCAATGCAGATTCTTGAAGTTTGGACAGCAAGGAGCAAGGGATTCAAGGTGGACTCCAATGGAGATGTATGTCTCGGTGAATAGTTATAGTTAATAAGGGCAATGGGGTAGAATCTCTCGGGTTTATGTGAATGTGATCGTATATGTTTGATCAAGAATGTTTAAATGCTGTTGTTAATGATGTTGAAACATGAATTGGCTTAAATGAGTTTGTTTTGGAAGGTTTGTGCCCAAATGGTTGCTTGTTTAGGAAGCATGCCTATAGATTTGGGGTTTTTCATATATGATGTGTTTCTATTGAATTGGTGATGCAATTAAGGTCCTTGCATGTTGGTTGATTATGTGATATGGTTTGGTGTTGTTAATTTGAAGTTTGAAGCATGTTTGATGTTGTTTACGAGTCAATTCCAGGCAGGGGTATCGGTACTCAGGCTTGCGTATCGATACGCCTGAGCCAAATATGCACATTTCTGCCCAGGCGTATCGGTACGATTGTTAGGGTATCGATGCCGTATGAATGCCGTATCGAAACGAGGGAACTAGTATCGATACCGTATGAATGCCGTATCGGAACGGAGAGACTCGTATCGATACCGTGTTGAGAGTTTGGTTACTGCCTTCCCCGCGTATCGATACGACACCAGGTGTATCGATACCTGTCTGTTATTTCGGTTTAAAGTATCTTTTATGTTTTGTTTTGTTTACGTTTTGGTCCTGAATCTTGTTTATGCAATTAAATGAGTTTGAGAAGTTCTTTTGAGCTGAAATTTCGCAGGGAAGCATGGAACCTGACTAATTTCAAGATGGTAACTTTAATTTGTACTAAGTCCTCATATTTATCAGAATTTACAATTTGGTCCCTAAAGTTGTAATTCGTTCAATTGGGTCCCTGTTTGATCTCTGATGTTTGTGATCTTTGAGCATGGTGTTTGTGTGATCACATCTAAGGTTAATGTGCATCTAGACAAGATTAAAAAGAAAAAAAAGGGTCGTTAATCAAGGTTGACTTTCGGGTTGACTTTGGTTTTCCCCGTGTAATCATCGTAGTTCGGGTCAACCGTCTAGGCCGGGCTACGGGGGTTACATAACATGTCATATTGGCCACAAGTGATAAGTTCCATTTCTTTAAAACAAGTTCAACATAAGACTCACACATGGACTTTTAAACACCATTGTGATCTTATAGTTTCCAAGAACACACAAGGACTTTTAACCACCTTTGTGTTCTTCCCAAGGACTTTTAAACACCTTGGCCCCAAGGACTTTTAAACACCTTGGCCCATGGACTTTTAAACACCATGGCAAGGACAACACAAGGACTTTTAACCACCTTTGTGTCCTTAACAAGAACCATCCAAGGACTTTTAACCACCTTGATGTTCTTAAGTAACAAGGCTCACTCAAGGACTTTTAACCACCTTAATGACCTTAACAAGAATCATCATGGACTTTTAACCACCATGAAGTTCTTAGATACCACAAGGCTCACTCAAGGACTTTTAACCACCTTAGTGACCTTAACCCTTTTCAAAACACCACTTGCCAATATACATCATTATCACCAATTAATCCACTGTTTTAAAGCATTAAACCAAGCCATATTCATCATGCATTTTAAAGCATCAAACCACATTTAATCAATGTTCAAAAACAAGGAACTCTTACCTTGAGCTTCCTTCAACATATGGCTTACAAAAACAGCAATTACCATGCTAAATCATGCTTTCAAAACAGAATTTAAAACATGCAATAAACCACATTGCACAACAACCAAACCATGGCCACCACTAGAGAGTTTTTCCGAAAACTTACATTTGAGCTTAGCAAAGTTGTTTAGACTTAAACTAAGCTCCCAAGACACTGGTTTCAAAGCCGAAAACCCAATTTCACTCACCGATTCCACTTCGCCTCTTGCCGAAGCACCAATTCAAGCTTCCGGATCAACAACTCTTGGATCCAAAGATGCCTCCCCTGTTTTAACACATCAAACCAGAGGATTAATGCATCATCATGCATTAATAGCTTCAATGAAAGCACCAAAACTCGCTGCTCTCATCCACACTCCATTTTCGGCCACCAAACACAACCGAAAATGCCTCCAAACAACTTCTCAACAAAGCCCAGCCAATAACCATCAAAACCTAACATCCTTTAACATCAATTAACATCTAAAAAGAGCTTAACAACATCCTTATACCTCCAGCAACAACAGATCCACAAGATCTCACCAAAAACAACCTAGAATCATAAGCTAAACTTAGGAAATTCAACCTATCCGGGATTGCATTAATCAAAACTCAATTCCTTATCAAATTAACATTCAATAATCATCATTTTAACACCTTAAAACACTGCTTTAACAGATCCAACGAAAATTCATCAAAAATCACCAAATCTTGCATTTTAAGCCAAGATCCATTAAACAACTTAAAAGCCATTTATAAAACATCAATTAAGGATTGAGAACTTAGGAATTTCAGTAAAGAACTGAGAGTTTAGAGGAGAAGGACGTTCTTACCTCCAAACTTGAGTTTCTCCTCTTTAGAGCCAAAAAGCTTGAAAATCCAATTAGCAAATTGCAAGGTTTTGTTGTTGAAATGATTAGGAATCCAAAGAGAATTGAAAAGATAGATTTGAGTGACAAAATCAGAAAGAAATCTCTGGAGAGAAAGTGTTTGGATTGAGAGAAAAGGAAAATTGGAAGAAAATGAAAAGTTGGTTACAAAATAGTAAAATGATTTCCCTCCACTTTTCTTAAGCTTTAAAATCAGAATTATACATTAAAATATCTTAGAAAAATCTGGAGAAACTCTTTTTGGAATAATAGCTCCTTAAAGATTCAAAGTTTCAACCCTTTCTAAAACAGTCACTCAACATTCAAAAATTACATTTTGGTCACTAGCCAAAATGTCACCCTTCCAAAACTCATTTTGTAAAATTGATTTCACAGTTCACTTATATATATTAAAAGATGATTTTAGAACATTTTTCCATATTTTTAATGCAACCCGAACTAGGCTTTCCTAATTTCACCTATTTAGATTCGACCAGCACTTTGACCAAACCGGTCAACGCTCAAACTTCTAAGCCCAAAACCGGGGCGTTACACTTTCAGAAACACGCGATCACCAACCACATACTCAATCTCCCTACACTTCAAATCTGCGTAAGAATTTTCACGATCCCAAGCCACCTTCAATCGTTCACAAACAAGCTTTATCTTCTCCATCGTTCTCTTAAGCAAATCCGAAAAGGAAACTAACTTTTTCCCCGCTTTTGCCCAACAAAGAGGCGTCCTACACTTCCTACCATACAAGTCTTAATAGGAAGCCATTTGTATACTTGTTTGATAACTATTAATATAAGTGAACTCCACCAAAGGCAACTGTTTCTCCCAAGAACCTTGGAAATCTATAACACAACACCGCAACATATCCTGAAGCATTTGGATAACTCACTCAAACTGACCATCCCTCTGAGGATGATACGAGGTACTGAAATTAAGCCGTGTACCCAAAGCTCTGTGCAAAACCTCCCAAAACCTTGTCGTAAACCTCATATCTCAATCCGAAACTATAGACTAGGGCACTCTGTGCAACCGCACTATCTCAGGAATGTATAAATACGACAACTTATCCAAAGTATACGTAGTATGCACAGCTATAAAAAGCGCACACTTTGTAAGACGGTCTACAATCACCCAAATAGGGTTCTTCTTTGACGAGGTCAAAGTCAAACCAAACACGAAATTTATCATAATCCTCTCCATTTCCATTCTGGTATCTTCAAAGGTTGAAACATCCCAGATGGAAATTGATGCTCAGCTTTCACGCGCTGACAAACCATACACTTACTCACAAAATTAGCATTATTTTTATTCAACCCAACCCAATAGTACCCATCCTTCAATCCACGATACATCTTAGTACTACCAAGATGCTTAGCAAAAGGGCTACTATGTGCCTTAGTCAGAATAGTGCGCCTCAACCCAACATCATATAGCATTACTATTCGACTCTTAAAACACAAGACACCATCATCATTAAAGAAAAAGTATGTTGCATTACCATCCTCTATATCATGAACATGCAGTACCAACGAATCATCAAGAAACTATTTCTCCTTAATCAACTGGACCAAGGAAAGTTTCACTTGCAACTCAGCTATCAATCCACCATCACGTGACACACTGAATCGCGCAAACATGGCTCTCAATTCCATTGCTACCTTCCTACTCAATACATCGGCTACGAAATTGGCCTTACCAAGGTGGTACTCTATCGTCAAGTCGTAATCCTTAAGCAATTCCAACCATCTTCGTTGCCTAAGATTCAACTCTTTCTGAGACATAAAATACTTCAAATTTTTATGATACGTATAAACCACACTATAATGCCCTGGTTTTGGGCCTAGATGTTCTAGACATCGAATCGGACCGGTCGGAAACGGTTCGAATCACGTTAGGTGATTTAAGGAAATCAAGGATCGGGATAGGATAAAAATATGATAAAAATTGCTAAAATTCTCTAAAATTATGTTTTAGGGGTCAGTCAAATCAATTTTACAAAAAGAGTTTTGAAAGTAGTACATTTTGGGTAGTGACCAAAATGTAAAGTTTCAAAACTGTGGAAATATGCAATTTTAAAAAGATGAGCCAAAATATTAGAATCTTTAGGGAGCTTTATGGCAATTTAGCCTTTCCTTAATATGACATGTGCTTTAAAAGGATTTTAAGTGATTATATAAAAGGGTTTTATTTAATTAAAATTAATAAAAATAAGAAAATTGAGATTTCAGTTGACGTAACTATCTTCCTCTTCTCATTTTCAGCCAAACACCATTCTAAATCATTTTCTCCAGAATTCATTTCTCCCAAACACTCTCTCATTAATTTCCAAATCATTTTCAAGATTTCTCTTCAACATTTTCAAGTTTTGTGAAGCTAAAACTTGTCATTCATTGAGGAAAGCAAGGATTGGAGGTAAATCCCATTCTCAACCTTCAATCTAGGTTTTTTTATTGAAATTCCCAAGATCTTTGGCTTCTAATTAATGTTTTTTTGTTCAGTTTTCATTATAGTTTTGATTTTAAATCAAAATATTACAAAATATGATTAAAATCTTGATTTTCGGATTGGCTTTGATAGGCTCTATTTTGGATTGATTTTAATTGAGTTTTGTGTTGATTAATATGTTGAAAAGAGGTTTTGTTGATATAGATCCCGAAATCCTTGAGATCCTTGAGTTTCTTGATAGTTTTAGTTGAGTTTTTAGGGTGAAATGATGAAGTTATGTTTGCTGGAGGTATAAGGATGGGTTTAGGATGTTTTTAGATGTGTTTTGATGTTTATAAATGGTTGTAAGTGATGTATGTTAGCTGGGCTTGGTTTAGGAAGCAATCGATTGAGTTTTCGGTTGTTTCGAATGGGTAAATTGGTGTAGTTTGGGTGAGCAACGAGTTTTTATTTAGTTGCTGGTGTTGAAATGCATTTTAATGCATTTGGATATCTGTTTTGGTGATGTGAAAACAAGGGATCTTGATCTGGGAGCAAACAAAACGATTTTGGAGGCTCCATAAGGGTGATTTTCGTGTCGGTAAGCAAGGCTTCACGTGTCGGTAAGTGGAAATGGATTTTCCAGCTTTGTAATGCTTTGAGCATGGTCTTGGGAGCTTAGTATAAGTTTGAAACACTTACCTAAGCTCAATAGTAAGTGATTCAAAAGTTTCTCTCGGAAATGTACTATGTTTTGTTGGAAATGCACTTGAGTTGAATGTGATTTAATTACTTTTTCAAAGCATGTTTTATAGCACTGAGGTTGCTGGTTTTAATGCCATTTTGTTAAGGATACACATGGCAAGTGATCCTTGGAATTATGTGGTTAGTGCATTTGATATTGAGCATGTTTATGCTTGTGAAAATGGCATTGTGTTTATGCTTGTAAAATATTGGAATATTGATGTTAATGATTATATTGAGAAGTGATGGAAATAGTTTTTGGTTACTTTAATCAGATATAGTTAGCCGGCTATAGGATTGGGTGCACCGTGAATAAAGTCGCCTTGGATGTCGAGGGGTTGTAATTGTATCGTATACTCCATTCAAGTACCCTAACGATTGAGGCTAAGATCACAATGGTTGATGGTTTAAATCAATGTGTGGATCTTGTGATATGTGTCTCGTACTCTCGTTAGTGGAATTATACAACTACTGATGAGTGATGTTGAGGGGTTGTGATTGTACCGTTATACTCCACCACGAGTGTCACAACGATGGAGAGTTGCTCTCGTGTGTTAGCCTTCTGTAGTCCGGTAGTGTGTATGAAGCGTGTGAGACAACACTTGTAATACGCGTATCCGATTGTGTCATTGGTGTTGGTTTTGGTATGATTTGAGAATTGATCACTTGCGAGCCAATATAATGTTGTTGATTAATGGTTTAAGCATGAGATGCTTGTTGTTTATGCTACAATGCATGTGATGCTTGGTTTAAGCATGAGCAAAAGATTATTCGATGTTATTTTAATGATGCTATGAGCATATGGTTTAAAAGGTGCATTGATGCTTAGAAGAGCATGTTTTAAGGAAGGGCATAAGATGTCAATTGATGATATTTTCAGTTTTGTAAAATGCATTGATGAATGTTTGGTTTTAGAGATCCTCACTAAGCTTCATGCTAACGCTCATTTATTTCATCAATGCAGAGAATTAGACTATTGAGGTAGCAAGAAGCAAGGGAGATCCAAGCTTTTTTGACTAGACAAAGTATGTGGTTTTATCTAAGTGTAATTATAGGCAATGGGTGTGATTTCTACTCTTGGATATATTTGGTGATGTTGAACACCTTTAGCATGTTTGGTTTGCTGATATTGGTTTGTAAGTGGCCTTTGAATGCTGGTTTAAGCTTGAATGTGGTTTTTAGCCTTTTTATGGTTTTGACGTCTAGGAAGCATGCATATAGTTCTTAACCTTGCAAGTTTGATGCTATTGTTTAGCTTGTGTTATGTTTTAGTTTGGATGATCCGTTTGAGATGAAACTTGACATGCTGGTATGTTATACGATTAATTTTTTACTGGTAACTTTAAAATCTGTTTTGTCCTTACAATTCTAGAAATTTACAATTTCGTCCCTAAAAGATGTTTGTATGTAATTAAACCCCTAATTAAATTCCGTTTGTTGTGTCGCTTTCACTAAAACAAAATGATAATCATATAGGATAATAATGTGCATCTAGAAAAGAATTATTAAAAAATGGTCATTAATCGAGGTTAACTTTAACGCGTTGACTTCGGTTTTCCCCGTGTAATCTTCTTTGTTCGGGTCAGGCGTTTAGGCCGGGCTAAGGGGGTTATATTTGTTGGTATCAGAGCCAATTACGAAAGAATTGGGGATGCTGGTAGGTGAAATTGGTATGTTTTGACGTATGTTTATTGAAAAAGCATGTTCTTATTGAATGTGGAGCTTATGCCATGTTTGATTGATGTAAATAATATGTGAGATGAATATGGTAGTATGTTGATAATGTGATAAGGATGTGTGCTGATTTTGGATGATGGAAAGCATGATGAACATGATATGTTATTATATGCTATGTTATGCTTGAGGGAAATCGGGGTGCCCATTGCCTTATTACACTAATTAAATGTTTTTATGAACTTGGATCCTTGCTTGAGGCTGGCCTAAATGATTTGTTTTGTTTTATTGTTATGCCTTGTTAAAATAGCACTATGGGTCCGAGGAGGGAGCTAAGGTCGAACACAGTAGTGCCTGCGGCTGAGCAGGGCGACCATGGAAATCAAGGGGTTGATGTCCCTCCTCGTGGAAATTTACTTCCTCTGTTACCACTTGGAGGTGGGGAGCAGGAGCAACAAGGACACGCTGGTTCAGGTTTGGGTGATCTTACGTCGTTGGTTCAAGCGATCACCGGGCCGTTTTAGGCTGCAGTAGCCGGAGTGCATGTACAGGCCCCTGTAGCTGGGCATGCGGGTTTACCCTTGGAGAGGTTGAGGAGTCTAGGAGCTGTGGAGTTCTTTGGAATGTCTCCTCAGGCGTCAGAAGCTTGGTTGGCGAGCACAACCCGTATCATGGATCAAATGGGATGCAACGATGTGCGCAAGCTGGAATGCGCAGTTTTCTAGCTTCAAGGCGATGCATATAGTTGGTGGACGACTACCACTACGGGAATGGAACCCAATGAAGTAGATTGGGAGTTTTTCAAGGGTGCCTTTAAGATGAAGTATTAGGGAGTGAGATACTTGGATGAAAAGAAACGCGAATTTATGTCGCTAGTTCAGGGAAACCTTTATGTGGCTGTGTACGAGGTCCAGTTCGTACGTCTGAGCTAGTACGCCCCTGAGTTGATGCCGAGTGAGATGCATCGTTGTGATCGCTCCCAGTACGAGCTGGTGCAGGAAGTCAAGACATATATGTTGGCTGTGGATTACACTGATTTTGATGTGCTTGTGTGTCGAGCCAAAGACATTGAACAGAACTTGGGTCTGGCATCCCGAGGAGTAAGTTCTAGCATTGGAAAGAGAGCAGCTGAGTCTAGATTCGATGGTGGGTGGAACAAGAGAGGCCGAGATAGGAGATATCTGTAACGCCCCGGTTTTGGGCTTAGAAGTTTGGGCGTTGACCGGTTTGGTCAAAGTGCTGTTCGAATCTAAAAAGGAGAAAATAGGAAATCCTAGTTCGGGTTGCATTAAAAATATGGAAAATGTTCTAAAATCATCTTTTAATACATATAAGTGAACTGTGAAATCAATTTTACAAAATGAGGTTTGGAAGGGTGACATTTTGGCTAGTGACCAAAATGTAATTTTTGAAAGTTGCGTGACTGTTTTAGAAAGGATTGAAACTTTGAATCTTTAAGGAGCTATTTACCCAAAGCGAGTTTCTCCAGATTTTTCTAAGATATTTTAATGTTTAATTTTGATTCTAAAGCTAAAGAAAAGTGGAGGGAAATCATTTTGGCTATTTTGTAACTAACTTTCCATATTTTCCAATTTTGTTTTTCTCTCATTTTCTCTCAACCCAAACACTTTCTCTCCAGAGATTTCCTTTAGATTTTGTCACTCAAATCTTCCTTTTCAATTCTCTTTTGATTCCTAATCATCACATCAACAAAACCTCATCATTTGCTAGTTGATTCATCAAGGTTTTTAGTTCCAAAAGAGGAGAAACTCAAGTTTGGAGGTAAGAACGTCCTTCTCCTCTAAACTATCAGTTCTTTACTGAAATTCCTAAGTTCTCAATCCTTAATTGATGTTTTATAAATGGCTTTTAAGTTGTTTAATGGATCTTGGCTTAAAATGCAAGATTTGGTGATTTTTGATGAATTTTCGTTGGATCTGTTAAAGCAGTGTTTTAAGGTGTTAAAATGATGATTATTGAATGTTAATTTGATAAGGAATTGAGTTTTGATTAATGCAATCCCGGATAGGTTGAGTTTCCTAAGTTTAGCTTGTGATTCTTGGTTGTTTTTTAGGTGATCTTGTGGATCTGATGTTGCTGGAGGTATAAGGATGTTAATAGGTTCTTTTTAGATGTTAAAGGATGTTAAAGGATGTTTAGTTTTGATGGTTTATGGCTGGGCTTTGTTGAGGAGTGGTTTGGAGGCATTTTTGGTTGTGTTTGGTGGCCGAAAATGGTGTGTGGATGAGAGCAGCGAGTTTAGGTGCTTTCATTGAAGCTATTAATGCATGATGATGCATTAATCCTCTGCTTTGATGTGTTTAAAACAGGGGAGTCATCTTTGGATCCAAGTGGTGGTGATCCGAAAGCTTGATTCGTGCTTCGGCAAGAGGCAAGGTGGAATCGGTGAGTGAAAATGGGTTTTCAGCTTTCAAACCAATGTCTTGGGAGCTTAGTTTAAGTCTAAACAACTTTACTAAGCTCAAGTGTAAGTTTTCGGAAAAACTCTCTAGTGGTGGCCATGGTTTGGTTGTTGTGCAATGTGGTTTATTGCATGTTTTAAATTCTGTTTTGAAAGCATGATTTAGCATGGTTATTGCTGATTTCTTAAGCCATATGTTGAAGGAAGCTCAAGGTAAGAGTTCCTTGTTTTTGAACATTGATTAAATGTGGTTTGATGCTTTAAAATGCATGATGAATATGGCTTGGTTTAATGCTTTAAAACAGTGGATTATTTGATGAAAATGATGTATATTGGCAAGTGATGTTTTGAAAAAGGTTAAGGTCACTAAGGTGGTTAAAAGTCCTTGAGTGAGCCTTGTGGATTCTAAGAACTTCATGGTGGTTAAAAGTCCATGATGATTCTTGTTAAGGTCACTAAGGTGGTTAAAAGTCCTTGAGTGAGCCTTGTTACTTAAGAACATCAAGGTGGTTAAAAGTCCTTGGATGGTTCTTGTTAAGGACACAAAGGTGGTTAAAAGTCCTTGTGTGGTCCTTGCCATGGTGTTTAAAAGTCCATGGGCCAAGGTGTTTAAAAGTCCTTGGGGCCAAGGTGTTTAAAAGTCCTTGGGGTGAAACTTGTAAAGGACACAAAGGTGGTTAAAAGTCCTTGTGTGGTCCTTGTTGATATTGTTTTAAAAAGATGGAACTTATCACTTGTGGCCAATATGACATGTAATGTTATGGAAGCATGTAATGCTTGTTTAAATTGCTTGAGCATTAGTAAATGATGGTTTGAAGTATGATTTATAAAGTGTTTTATAAATGCATTATTGAATGGTTTTAATGAGCATTCCTCACTAAGCTTTTGCTTACGCTCTCTTTCGTTTTTCTTAAACCAATAATGCAGATCGTTAAGGTACTTTGAGGGCAGCAAGGAAGGCAAGCAAACAAGTGGAAGTTAAGCTCAAGTATGGGAAGGTTTTTTTTAAACACTTTAGCTTTTGGGCATTTGGCAATGGGGGACCCATGTGTATGTTTTTGGGAGATGCTTGTACTCCCTAAGTTGCTTAAATGTTGTTAAGAATGCTGGATTTGTACTTGGCCCTTATGTGCTTGGTTTTGAAGGTTTAATGCTTGAATGACTTGCTTGTGTAGGAAGCATGCATAGAATTGGGGCTTTTCATATATGTTGATTTTATATCCATTGGTTGATGCAAATACGTCTCATGTATGTTGTATGAGTTGCTGGTAAAGTTTGGTAGCATTTGGAGCATGATTGGTTAGTCGATTGCATGTTTAAGGAAGCCTTTTGCTGCATTCTGTGCAGGGTGTTTCGGAACAGTGGCTACTGTTTCGGAACGGGTGCCTTGAATCAGCCCAGGCGTCCGAAACGGGAGACATCGTTCCGAAACGGAAAGGCCACTGCCAGCCCTCGTTTCGGTACGCGTTGCAGAACGGCCCCGTGTTTCGAAACAGGCTCACCCTGTTTCGGAACAGCCGACCGTTGGGGGCTGACAATGGCAGTTAAATGTTTTGGAATGTTTGCATTTTGGTCCTTAATCTTGTTTGTGCAATTGTATGAGTTTGGAATGTCCGTTTGGGCTGAAATTTGGCAGTGAAGCATGAAACCTGATTAATTTCAAGATGGTAACTTTAATTTGAGTTAAGTCCCTATAATTTACATAATTTACAATTTGGTCCCTAAAGTTGTAAATTGTTCAATTTTGTCCCTGTCTGATCTCTAATGTTTATGATCTTTGAGTATGATGTTTGAATGATCATAACTAGGGTTAATATGCATCTAGACAAGTTTAAAAAGAAAAAAAAGGGTCGTTAATCAAGGTTGACTTTCGGGTTGACTTTGGTTTTCCCCGTATGACTTTCTTAATTCGGGTCAACCGTCTAGGCCAGGTTAAGGGGGGTTACATTTGGTGGTATCAGAGATGAGTTCTCGAGTATTTGGGGATGAATGTGTGCATGATTGAAGTATGTATGCCTTGTATGCTTGATTGATTGAAAGCATGTTTAGTGGCTTGTGTTTTGATGCAATTGAGTTGTATGATGTGGTGAAGCATGTTGTAGGTACCCATTGCCAAATCAAAGTTAAGTAATGATGTTGATTTTGAATGAAATTGAGCTTGAGTACTTGGATTGCTTACCTTGCTGGACCTGACTTTGTTTATTTGCATTGTGATTGCATGGTTAGAGTATGGCACCACGTAGAGAGTTGAGAAGTAATGTGCGAGCTACGGCTCCAAATAAGAATGAGAATGAGGAAAACGCGGGTAGTGCGGTGTTACCTCCCCCTCCACCTGGTGGTGGTGCTGAGGGTGAAAGAGCTGAAGTTGCAGCTGGTGCTGGAGCTGTTGGACCTGAGGTTGGTCAGGGGCAAGCTATGCCTGACATGACGATGTTGGTGCAAGCTATTGCTGGTGCTTTTCGAGCGGCAGTAGCTAGAGCTCAAGGAGCTGGGCATCAGGGAGATGCTGGTGTTAGGCTATCTTTGGAGCGCTTACGCAGTCTTGGTGGGACTGAGTTCAGGGGTATGTCTGCTGAAGGTTCTGAGTCTTGGATGGAGAGTACCAAGAGGATCTTGGGTCAGATGAGTTGCACTGATGTGCAAAAGTTGGGTTGTGTTGTATCCTTGCTACAGGATGATGCATATACGTGGTGGACGACCACTATTGCTGGGATGGCTGAAGCTGATGTAACTTGGACATTCTTTTAGAATGTGTTCAAGAGGAGGTATCTTGGTGTAAGGTATCTGGATGAAAAGAAGCGTGAGTTCATGTCTCTTACCCGGGGAAGCATGACTGTGGCTGAGTATGAGGTGCAGTTTGTTAGACTCAGTCAGTATGCACCTGAGCTGGTACCTGATGAGCGGGCGAGGTGCGAAAGATTCCGTTATGGTTTAGTGACGGATGTGAAGATGTATGTGCTGGCCACCGAGTATGATGATTTCGATGTGCTGGTGGGCCGAGCCAAGGATATTGAGATGAACTTGGGTTTGTCTGCTAGAGGTGCTGGAGCAAGTTCTGGTAAGCGAGCTGTTGAGTTTAGTTCCGGTGGTGGAGGGAACAAGAGGGGACGCGATCAGAAGTATCAGTCCTCAGCTAAGAGAGGTGGTGGTGCATCTGCTCGGGGAGGCAATGCTAGAGCTGATCCGAGTGCTTGTTGGATTTGTGGATCACGTGGGCATATGAAACGTGATTGTCCTCGTGCTGTGAGGGAGGTGCAAGCTCCTGTTGCGGCAGCTGGTAACGGGTGCTGGAATTGTGGATCTGCGGACCACTTGAGGCGAGAGTGCCCTATGTTGGCTGGTGGCCAAGTGCGTGCTCCTGTTGTTGCTGCACCGCAGAGAGGTCGTGGGCGCGGCCGTGGTAATTTCCAGCGAAGAGAGGAGGGTGGTCGAGGAGTGGCCCATGTTGTGGCTATTCAGCCTGAAGCTGGAGGTCAAGCGAGGGTGTATGCTCAGCGGGAGGGGAGGAATGACGCGAATGTGATTGCAGGTACCTTTACTTTGCAATCCTTGTCATTACTTTCCTTGATAGATTCTGGATCTACGCATTCATACATTTTGCGTGAGCATGCTGAATTGCTTGGTTTGCCTGTTAAGTCTTTGGATGTTGGAGTTCGTGTCACTAGTTCTTTTGGTGAGACTGTTGTGACTCGAAAGTTGTATAGAAGGTGTCCTTTGGTTGTTCAAGAACATGTTTTTCATGTTGATCTTATGGAGTTGCCTTTCTATGGTTTTGATGTGATCCTTGGTATGGATTGGCTTGCTGAGCATCGTGCTGTTGTGGATTGTGAAAATAAGCGAGTTTCGCTGAAGCTTGCGGATGATTATGATGTTGTTGTGGTTGGTGAGAATGTGAAGTTTCTTGCCAATGTGGTGTCTACCTTGGAGGCGAGCAGGATGCTGAGGCAAGGTTGTGAGGCTTATCTAGCTTTTGTGATGAATCCTAGCTCTAAGGAGTTGCGGGTGCAAGATATTAGAGTTGTGAAGGAGTTTCCTGGAGTGTTTCCTGAGGAGTTGCCTGGTTTACCTCCTAATCGCGAGGTGGAGTTTGGAATTGAGCTATATGAGAATACAACTCCTGTGTCCATTACTCCCTATAGAATGGCACCTAAGGAGCTGAAAGAGCTGAAGACGCAGTTGCAAGAGTTGCTTGATCGTGGTTTCACTCGGCCGAGTGTGTCACCTTGGGGTGCACCGGTCTTGTTTGTGAAAAAGAAGGATGGCACTATGAGAATGTGCATTGATTACCGTCAGCTGAACAAGTTGACTATCAAGAATCGTATCCTTTACCGAGGATTGATGATCTCTTTGATCAATTTCGGGGAGCTGCTGTGTTCTCTAAGATTGACTTGAGGTCAGGGTATTACCAGTTGAAGGTGAAGGATGTAGATGTGCCTAAGACAGCTTTCAGGACAAGGTATGGGCATTATGAGTTCCTTATGATGCCGTTTGGTTTGACAAATGCTCCTGCTTCTTTCATGGACATGATGAACCGTGTGTTTCATGAATACCTGGACAAGTTCGTTGTGGTGTTCATTGATGATATCCTCGTGTACTCGCGTACTGAGGAGGAGCATGAAGAGCATTTGAGGATTGTTTTGCAAGCTTTGTTGGAGAATCAGCTTTATGCTAAGTTGAGCAAGTGCGAGTTTTGGCTTAAGGAGGTGGTGTTTCTTGGGCATGTAGTTTCTGTTGAGGGGATTCGTGTTGATCCTCAGAAGATTTGAGCGGTGATGAATTGGAAGGTTCCTAAGTCTGTTCATGAGATCCGTAGTTTCCTTGGTTTGGCGGGATACTACCGGAGGTTTGTTGATGGGTTTTCTAAGATTGCTGCACCTTTGACAAAGTTGTTGCAAAAGGATGTTAAGTATGAGTGGACGGAAGCGAGACAACAAGCTTTTGAGAAGCTTAAGGCGGCTTTGACGCAAGCTCCTATCTTGGTTCAGCCTGAATCAGGGAAAGATTTGTGGTCTACAGTGATGCGTCCTATGTTGGTTTGGGAAGTGTGCTGATGCAAGAGGGTAAGGTTGTGGCTTATGCATCGCGGTAGTTGAAAGTGCATGAGCGCAATTATCCTACGCATGATATTGAGTTGGCTGCAGTGGTTTTTGCTCTGAAGATCTGGAGACATTATCTGTATGGTGAGAAGTGTACTGTGTACACGGATCACAAGAGTTTGAGGTATCTGATGTCTCAGAAGGAGTTGAATCTTAGGCAGCGGCGTTGGTTGGAGTTGCTCAAGGATTATGATCTGACGATTGAGTACCATCCTGGAAAGGCTAATGTTGTTGCAGATGCCTTGAGTAGGAAGGTAGCTGTTGAGCTGAGGGCTATGTTTGCCAGCTTGAGTATATCGCGTGATGGTGGTCTTGTAGCTGAGTTGCAAGTGAAACCATCTATGGTTCAGTTGATCAAGGAAAAGCAGTTGCTGGATGATTCCTTGGTGTCTCATGTTCAGGATATCGCGGAGGGTAGGCCTTCGGATTTCTGCTTTAATGATGATGGTGTGTTGTGTTTTGGGAGTCGGATAGTAGTGCCCAATGATGTTGAGTTGAGGCGTGCTATTCTGACTGAAGGTCATAGTAGTCCTTTTGCTATGCACCCTGGTAATACTAAGATGTACCGTGATCTTCGGGATGAGTACTATTGGGTGGGTTTGAAGAAGGATGTTGCGGAGTTTGTGAGCAAGTGTATGGTGTGTCAGCGAGTTAAGGCTGAACATCAGGTTCCTTCAGGTTTGTTGCAACCGTTGAGAATCCCTGAGTGGAAGTGGGAAAGGGTTACCATGGATTTTGTATCTGGTTTACCTTTGTCACCATCGAAGAAGAATTCGGTTTGGGTGATTGTGGATAGCCTGACGAAGTGTGCACATTTCTTGCCTGTGCATACTACGTTTTCTTTGGATAAGCTTGCAGAGCTGTACATTGTTGAGATTGTGCGGCTGCATGGTGTGCCTAAGTCGATTCTGTCGGATAGGGATCCGAGGTTCACATCGCGTTTCTGGCAGTGTTTGCATCAAGCTCTGGGTACAAGGTTGAATTTCAGTACATCCTATCATCCTCAGTCGGATGGTCAGTCAGAGCGTGTTATCCAGATTTTGGAGGATATGTTAAGGTGCTGCGTGATTGAGTTCCAAGGTTCTTGGGAGAAGCATTTGCCTTTGGTGGAGTTTGCTTATAACAATAGTTATCAGGCAAGTATTCAAATGGCACCTTATGAGGCTTTGTACGGGAGGAAGTGTAGGACTCCTCTTTGTTGGGCTGAAACGGGTCAAAAGTTGGTTTCGATGCCGGCTTTGTTGAAAGGAACCACCGAGAAGGTGAAGCTCATTTGTGAGCGGTTGAAGGCAGCCTCTGATCGGCAGAAGTCTTATGCAGATTTGAAGCGTAAGGAGATAGAGTATGCGGTGGGAGATCGTGTGTTCTTGAAGGTTTCGCCTTGGAAGAAGGTGATGAGGTTTGGCCGGAAGGGTAAGTTGAGCCCTAGATACATTGGACCATATGAGGTGGTTAAGCGTGTGGGTCCTGTTGCGTATCGGTTGAGGCTACCTCAAGAGTTGGAGAAGATTCATGATGTGTTCCATGTTTCTATGCTCCGAAAGTATAGATCTGATCCTTTGCATGTGATGCCTGTGGAGGAAGTAGAATTGAATCCGGATTTGACCTATGATGAGGAACCGGTGAAGATTCTGGATTTGGATAGCAAGGATCTTCGTGGCAAGACCATTGAGTTGGTAAAGGTGCTGTGGAAGCATCGTGGTGTTGAGGAAGCCACGTGGGAGCGGAAGGAAGACATGCTGAAGCAGTTTCCTTATCTATTTCCTTCAGGTAAATTTCGGGGACGAAATTTCTTAAGGGGGGGAGAGTTGTAACGCCCCGGTTTTGGGCTTAGAAGTTTGGGCGTTGACCGGTTTGGTCAAAGTGCTGTTCGAATCTAAAAAGGTGAAATTAGGAAAGCCTAGTTCGGGTTGCATTAAAAATATGGAAAAATGTTCTAAAATCATCTTTTAATACATATAAGTGAACTGTGAAATCAATTTTACAAAATGAGGTTTGGAAGGGTGACATTTTGGCTAGTGACCAAAATGTAATTTTTGAAAGTTGCGTGACTGTTTTAGAAAGGATTGAAACTCTGAATCTTTAAGGAGCTATTTACCCAAAGGGAGTTTCTCCAGATTTTTCTAAGATATTTTAATGTTTAATTCTGATTTTAAAGCTAAAGAAAAGTGGAGGGAAATCATTTTGGCTATTTTGTAACTAACTTTCCATATTTTCCAATTTTCTTTTTCTCTCATTTTCTCTCAACCCAAACACTTTCTCTCCAGAGATTTCCTTCAGATTTTGTCACTCAAATCTTCCTTTTCAATTCTCTTTTGATTCCTAATCATCACATCAACAAAACCTCACCATTTGCTAGTTGATTCATCAAGGTTTTTAGTTCCAAAAGAGGAGAAACTCAAGTTTGGGGGTAAGAACGTCCTTCTCCTCTAAACTATCAGTTCTTTACTGAAATTCCTAAGTTCTCAATCCTTAATTAATGTTTTATAAATTGCTTTTAAAGTTGTGAAATGGATCTTGGCTTAAAATGCAAGATTTGGTGATTTTTGATAGATTTTCGTTTGATCTGTTAAAGCTGTGATTTGAGGTGTTAATTTGATGTTAAATTAATGTTAATTTGATAAGGAATTGAGTTTTGATTAATGCAATCCCGGATAGGTTGAGTTTCCTAAGTTTAGCTTGTGATTCTTGGTTGTTTTTTAGGTGATCTTGTGGATCTGATGTTGCTGGAGGTATAAGGATGTTAATAGGTTCTTTTTAGATGTTAAATGATGTTAAAGGATGTTTAGTTTTGATGGTTTATGGCTGGGCTTTGTTGAGGAGTGGTTTGGAGGCATTTTCGGTTGTGTTTGGTGGCCGAAAATGGTGTGTGGATGAGAGCAGCGAGTTTAGGTGCTTTCATTGAAGCTATTAATGCATGATGATGCATTAATCCTCTGCTTTGATGTGTTTAAAACAGGGGAGTCATCTTTGGATCCAAGTGGTGGTGATCCGAAAGCTTGATTCGTGCTTCGGCAAGAGGCGAGGTGGAATCGGTGAGTGAAAATGGGTTTTCAGCTTTGAAACCAATGTCTTGGGAGCTTAGTTTAAGTCTAAACAACTTTACTAAACTGAAGTGTAAGTTTTCGGAAAAACTCTCTAGTGGTGGCCATGGTTTGGTTGTTGTGCAATGTGGTTTGTTGCATGTTTTAAATTCTGTTTTGAAAGCATGATTTAGCATGGTTATTGCTGATTTGTAAGCCATATGTTGAAGGAAGCTCAAGGTAAGAGTTCCTTGTTTTTGAACATTGATTAAATGTGGTTTGATGCTTTAAAATGCATGATGAATATGGCTTGGTTTAATGCTTTAAAACAATGGATTATTTGATGAAAATGATGTATATTGGCAAGTGATGTTTTGAAAAAGGTTAAGGTCACTAAGGTGGTTAAAAGTCTTTGAGTGAGCCTTGTGGATTCTAAGAACTTCATGGTGGTTAAAAGTCCATGATGATTCTTGTTAAGGTCACTAAGGTGGTTAAAAGTCCTTGAGTGAGCCTTGTTACTTAAGAACATCAAGGTGGTTAAAAGTCCTTGGATGGTTCTTGTTAAGGACACAAAGGTGTTTAAAAGTCCATGGGCCAAGGTGTTTAAAAGTCCTTGGGGTGAAACTTGTAAAGGACACAAAGGTGGTTAAAAGTCCTTGTGTGGTCCTTGTTGATATTGTTTTAAAAAGATGGAACTTATCACTTGTGGCCAATATGACATGTAATGTTATGGAAGCATGTAATGCTTGTTTAAATTGCTTGAGCATGAGTAAATGATGGTTTGAAGTATGATTTATAAAGTGTTTTATAAATGCATTATTGAATGGTTTTAATGAGCATTCCTCACTAAGCTTTTGCTTACGCTCTCTTTCGATTTTCTTAAACCAATAATGCAGATCGTTAAGGTACTTTGAGGGCAGCAAGGAAGGCAAGCAAACAAGTGGAAGTTAAGCTCAAGTATGGGAAGGTTTTTTTAAACACTTTAGCTTTTGGGCATTTGGCAATGGGGGACCCATGTGTATGTTTTTGGGAGATGCTTGTACTCCCTAAGTTGCTTAAATGTTGTTAAGAATGCTGGATTTGTACTTGGCCCTTATGTGCTTGGTTTTGAAGGTTTAATGCTTGAATGACTTACTTGTGTAGGAAGCATGCTTAGAATTGGGGCTTTTCATATATGTTGATTTTATATCGATTGGTTGATGCAAATACGTCTCATGTATGTTGTATGAGTTGCTGGTAAAGTTTGGTAGCATTTGGAGCATGATTGGTTGGTCGATTGCATGTTTAAGGAAGCCTTTTGCTGCATTCTGTGCAGGGTGTTTTGGAACAGTGGCTACCGTTTCGGAACGGGTGCCTTGAATCAGCCCAGGCGTCCGAAACGGGAGACACCATTCCGAAACGGAAAGGCCACTGCCAGCCCTCGTTTCGGTACGCGTTGCGGAACGGCCCCGTGTTTCGAAACAGGCTCACCCTGTTTCGGAACAGCCGACCGTTGGGGGCTGACAATGGCAGTTAAATGTTTTGGAATGTTTGCATTTTGGTCCTGAATCTTGTTTGTGCAATTGTATGAGTTTGGAATGTCCGTTTGAGCTGAAATTTGGCAGTGAAGCATGAAACCTGATTAATTTCAAGATGGTAACTTTAATTTGAGTTAAGTCCCTATAATTTACAATTTGGTCCCTAAAGTTGTAAATTGTTCAATTGGGTCCTTGTCTGATCTCTGATGTTTATGATCTTTGAGTATGATGTTTGAATGATCATAACTAGGGTTAATATGCATCTAGACAAGTTTAAAAAGAAAAAAAAAAGGGTCGTTAATCAAGGTTGACTTTCGGGTTGACTTTGGTTTTCCCCGTGTGACTTTCTTAATTCGGGTCAACCGTCTAGGTCGGGTTAAGGGGGTTACAATATCAGCCTTCTGCGAGGCGAGGCAATGCTGGACATGGTGCACCGACTAAGGGAGATCGGAGAGAGCGAAAAAGAACACGTGTTGAACATGTTGATCTCGGGGTCACCTGAGGCGAGATTGTCCTCGAGCGCCTAGGGACGTTCAGGCTCCTGTGGTGGTAACTGGGAATTCGTGCTGGAATTGTGGTTCAGCGGATCACATGAGGCGAGAGTGTCCTTTGTTGGATGGTAGAGGCCAAGGACGTATACCTGTTGTGGTTGTACCTCAGAGAGGTCATGGGCGCAGCCGAGGGAACTTTCAGAGGAGAGACGAGAGTTAGCGAGGCATTGCACTTGTGGTAGCAGTTCAGTCTAAGGGAGGCGGTCCTGCGAGGGTCTATGCTCAGCGCGAGGAGCGCAAATATACCAATGTCATTGCATGTACCTTTGCTCTTCAGTCTTTATCATTGTTGGCTTTGATTGATTCTGGATCTACACATTCTTTTATCGTGAGTGGGCATGCACATTTGCTTGATATACCTGTTGAGTTTCTCGAAGTAGGAATGCAAGTGACTAGTTCTTTTGGTAAGACTGTAGTCACTAGGAAGTTGTATAGGAGATGCCCTTTGTCTGTGCAAGGTCATGTTTTTCTTGTGTATTTGATGGAATTACCTTTTTACGGTTTTGATGTGACCCTTGGTATGGATTGGTTGAATGAGCATAGAGCGATGGTTGATTTTGATGTCAAGCGAGTCACCTTAAAGCTTACCGATGATTATGAAGTGGTGGTAGTAGGCAAGAATGTGAAATTCTTGTTGAATCTGATTTCGGCTTTTGAAGCAAACCATATGCTAAGGTTGGGTTGTGAGGCTTACCTTGCCTATGTGATAAATCCTGGCACAAAGGATGTGCGTGTGCAGGACATCAGAACCGTTTGCAATTTTCTGGGTGTCTTTCCAGAAGAATTGCCTGGGTTGACACCAAACAAAGAAGTTGAGTTTGGTATCAAGTTCTATAAGAGTACGACTCCGGTGTCCATTGCTCCTTATCACATGGAACCCAAAGAACTGAAGGAGTTAAAGATGCAACTTCAGGAGTTTCTGGATCGAGGGTTCATCTGGCCGAGTGTGTCACCTTGGGGTGCACCGGTGTTGTTTGTAAAGAAGAAAGATGGGACAATGCGGATGTGTATAGATTATCGGCAACTGAACAAGTTGACGATCAAGAACAAGTATCCCTTGCCTAGGATTGATGATATCTTTTATCAGTTTCGAGGAGCCTCGGTGTTTTCCAAGATAGACTTAAGGTAAGTGTATTATCAGTTGAAAGTGAAAGATGTGGATGTACCAAAGACAGCCTTTCGGACAACGTACGGGCATTACGAGTTCTTAGTGATGCCGTTTGGTTTGACCAACGCACCTGCTGCTTTTATGGACATGATGAATAGTGTGTTCCATGAGTTCTTGGATCAGTTTGTGGTGGTGTTCATCGATGATATCCTTGTGTATTCGCGCACCGAGAAGGATCATGATAGACACTTGAGAATCATTTTGCAAGCGTTGTTGGAGAACCATATGTATGCCAAGCTAAGTAAGTGTGAGTTTTGGCTTAAGGAGGTGGTCTTCCTTGGGCATGTTGTATCAGTTGAGTGTATTCATGTTGATCCGCATAAAGTAGAGGCTGTGATGAGCTGGAAGGTGCCAAAGTCGATGACAAAGGTACAAAGTTTTCTTGGTTTGGCTGGGTATTACCGTAGATTCGTAGAAGGTTTCTCGAGGATAGCTACACCTTTGACCAAGTTGTTGCAGAAGAATGTTTGCTTTGAGTGGACAGATGCAAGGCAACAAGCTTTTGAGAAGCTGAAGGAAGCTTTGACGCAAGCTCCTATCCTGATTCAACCTGAGTCTGGTAAGGAGATTGTGGTCTATAGTGATGCGTCCATTGTTGGTTTGGGTTGTGTGTTAATGCAGGAGGGTAAGGTGGTAACCTATGCATCTAGACAGTTGAAGGTGCATGAGTGTAACTACCCTACTCATGATCTCGAGCTTGCAGCTGTTGTCTTTGCTTTGAAGATCTGGAGGAATTGCCTGTACGACGAGAAGTGTGTTGTGTTCACGGATCATAAGAGCTTCAAGTATCTTATGTCTCAAAAGGAGTTGAATCTTAGGCATCGTCATTTGGTGGAGTTGCTTAAGGATTATGATCTGTCGATCGAGTATCACCCGGGTAAGGGTAATGTTGTGGCCGATGCTTTGAGCAGAAAAGTGGTTGTGGAGTTTAGGGTGATGTTTGCTCGCTTAAGCATATCACGTGATGGTGGTCTTATTGCTGAATTGCAAGTGAAACCATCTCTGATTCAGTTGATCAACGATAAGCAGTTGCTTGACGATTCCCTTGTTCCTCATGTTCAGGACATTGAGGAGGGTAAGCCTTCGGATTTTAGTTTTAATGAGGATGGTGTTCTGTGTTTTGGAAGGCGAATAGTGGTGCCAGATGATGTTGAGTTGAGGCGCACTATTCTGGTTGAATCTCATAATAGTCCTTTTGCAATGCAGCCTGGTAGTACGAATATGTACCGTGATTTGAAGGATGAGTACTACTGGTGGGGTTCATGAAGGATGTTGCAGAGTTTGTCAGCAAGCGCGTGGTGTGTCAGCGGGTTAAGGCTGAACATCATGTTCCTTCTGGATTGCTGCAGCCTTTGAGAATCCCAGAGTGGAAGTGGGAAAGAATTACCATGGATTTTGTGTCTAGGTTGTCGTTGTCACCGTCAAAGAAGAATTCGGTTTGGGTGATTGGTGATCACCTTACGAAGTGCGCACATTTCTTGCATGTGCATACTGCATATACCTTAGATAAGTTGGTTGAGCTATATATTGCTGAGATTGTGCTGTTGCACGGTGTGCCAAGGTCCATTGTGTCGGATAGGGATCCGAGGTTTACATCGCAATTTTTGGAATGTTTGCATCAAGCTTTGGGTACATGGTTGAATTTTAGTACTTCGTATCATCCTCAGATGGATGGAAAGTCAAAACGTGTGATCCAGGTGCTTGAGGACATGTTGAGGTGTTGTGTAATAGATTTCCAGGGTTCTTGGGAGAAGCACTTGCCACTGGTTGAGTTCGCTTACAACAATAGTTACCAGGCAAGTATTCAAATGGCTCCATATGAGGCTTTGTTTGAGAGAAGATGTAGAACCCCTCTTTGTTGGGCAGAAGCTGGGCAAAAGTTGATTTCGATACCAGCTATGTTGAAAGGAACCACCGAGAAGGTGAAGCTCATTTGTGAGTGTTTGAAGGCAGCATCGGATCGGCAAAAGTCTTATACGGATCTGAAGCGTAAGGAGATTGAGTTCGCGATGGGCGAACGTGTTTTTTTGAAAGTGTCGCCTTGGAAGGAGGTGGTGAGATTTGGGCGTAAGGGTAAGCTTAACCCGAGGTCTATTGGACCTTATGAGGTTGTTAAGCATATTGGTCTTGTGGCATATCGGTTGAGATTGCCTTCGGAGCTGGAAAAGATACATGATGTGTTTCATGTCGGATCCTTCGCATGTGATGCATGTTGTCGAGCGTATTGGTCTTGTGGCATACGGTTGAGATTGCCTTCGAAGCTGAAAAAGATACATGATGTTGCGGAGGAACAGATCAGATCCTTCGCATGTGATGCATGTTGAGGAGATATAGTTGAATCCGGATCTGTCATATGATGAGGAACCAATGAGGATTTTGGATGTGAGCAGCAAAGTTCTTCGTGGCAAGACGGTAGAATTTGTGAAGGTGTTGTGGCAACACCGAGGAGTTGAGGAGGCCACGTGGGAAAGCAAGGCCGACATGCTGAAGCAGTTTCCGCACCTTTTTCCTTCAGGTAAAATTTCGAGGATGAAATTTCCTAAGTGGGGGAGGGTTGTAACGCCCAGGTGTCGGGCCTAGATATTCTAGACATCGGATCGGATAGGTCTGAAACGTTTCGAATTGCGTTAGGTGATTTAAGGAAATAAAGGATCGGGATATGGTAAAAATATAATAAAATTGCTAAAATCCTCTAAAATCATGTTTTAGGGGTGGGTTAAATCAATTTAAAAAAAAAAGAGTTTTGGAAGTAGTACATTTTGGGTAGTGACCAAAATGTAAAGTTTCAAAACTGTGGGAAAATGCAATTTTAAAAAGATGAGCCAAAATCTTAGAATATTTAGGGAGCTTTATGGCAAATTAGCCTTTCCTTAATATAACATGTATTTTGAAAGGATTTTAAGTGATTAAATAAAAGGGTTTTATTTAATTAAAATTAATAAAAATAAGAAAATTGAGATTTCATTTGACGTAACTACCTTCCTCTTCTCATTTTCAGCCAAACACCATTCAAAATCATTTTCTCCAGAATTGTTTTCTCCCGAACTCTCTCTCATTAATTTCCAAATCAATTTAAAGATTTCTCTTCAACATTTTCAAGTTTTGTGAAGATAAAACTTGTCATTCGTTGAAGAAAGCAAGGATTAGAGGTAAATCTCATTCTCAACCTTCAATCTAGGTTCTTTATTGAAATTCTCAATATCTTTGGCTTCTAATTAATGTTTTTGGTTGTGTTTTCATTATAGTTTTGATTTTAGATAAAAATATTACAAACATATGATTAAAATATTGATTTTCGGATTGGTTTTGATAGGCTATGTTTTGGATTGATTTTCATTGAGTTTTGGGTTGATTAATATGTTGAAAAGAGGTTTTGTTGATATAGATCCCGAAATCCTTGAGATCCTTGAGTTTCTTGGTAGTTTTAGTTGAGTTATTTGGGTGAAATGATGAAGTTATGTTTTCTGGAGGTATAAGGATGGGTTTAGGATGTTTTTAGATGTGTTTTGATGTTTATAAATTGTTGTAAGTGATGTATGTTGGCTGGGCTTGGTTTAGGAAGCAATCAATTGAGTTTTCGGTTGTTTCGGATGGGTAAATTTGTGTAGTTTGGGTGAGCAACGAGTTTGTGTTTAGTTGCTGGTGTTGAAATGCGTTTTAATGCATTTGGATCTCAGTTTTGGTGATTTGAAAATAGGGGATCTTGATCTGGGAGCAAATGAGACGATTTTGGAGGCTCCGAAAGGGTGATTTTCGTGTCGGTGAGCAACGCTTCGCGTATTAGTGAGTGGAAATGGATTTTTCCAGCTTTGTAACGCTTTGAGCGTGGTCTTGGGAGCTTAGTATAAATTTCAAACACTTAGCTAAGCTCAAGAGTAAGTGATTCAAAAGTCTCTCTCGAAAATATTCTATGTTTTGTTGGAAATGCACATGAGTTGAATGTGATTTAATTATTGTTTCAAAGCATGTTTTAGAGCATTGAGGTTGCTGGTTTTAATGCCATTTTGTTAAGGATGCACATGGCAAGTGATCCTTGGAATTATGTGGTTAGTGCATTTTATATTGAGCATGTTTATGCTTGTGAAAATGGCATTGTGTTTATGCTTGTGAAAATGGCATTGTGTTTATGCTTGTAAAACAGTGGAATATTGATGTTAAATAATTATATTGGCAAGTGATGGAAATGGTTTTTGGTTACTTTAATCGGATATAGTTAGCCGGCTATAGGATTAGGTGCACCACGAATAGAGTTGTCTAGGATGTCGAGGGGTTGTAATTGTACATTATACTCCATCCAAGTACGCTAACGATTGAGGCTAAGATCACAACGGTTTATGGTTTAATTCCGTGTGTGGATCTTGTGATATGTGTCCCGTACTCTCGTTAGTGGAATTATACAACTACCGATGAGTGGTGTTGAGGGGTTGTGATTGTACCGTTATACTCCACCACGGGTGTCACAACGATGGAGGGTTGCTCTCATGTGTGAGCCTTGTGTAGTCCGGTAGTGTGTATGAAGCATGTGGGACGACGCTTGTAATCCGCGTATCCTATTGTGTCATTGGTGTTGGTTTTGGTATGATTTGAGAAATGATCACTTGTGAGCCAATATAATGGTTTTGATTAATGCTTTAAGCATGAGGTGCTTGTGGTTTATGCTAGAATGCATGTGATGCTTGGTTTCAACATGAGCAAAAGATTATTCGTTGTTATTTTAATGATGCTATGAGCATGTTGTTTAAAAAGTGCTTTGATACTTAGAAGAGCATGTTTTAAGCAAAGGCATAAGATGTCAGTTGATGATATTTTCGGTTTTGTAAAATGCATTGATGAATGTTTGGTTTTAGCGATCCTCACTAAGCTTCATGCTTACGCTCATTTATTTCATCAATGTAGAGAATTAGGCTTTTGAGGCAGCAAGAAGCAAGGGAGATCCAAGCTCTATTGATTAGACAAAGTATGTGGTTTTATCTAACTGTAATAAGAGGCAATGGGTGGGATTTCTACTCTTGGATTTATTTGGTGATGTTGAACACCTTGAGCATGTTTGGTTTGCTTATATTGGTTTGTAAGTGGCCTTTGAATGTTGGTTTAATCTTGAATGTGGTTTTTATCCTTTTTATGGTTTTGACATCTAGAAAGCATGCCTATAGTTCTTAAGCTTTCAAGTTTGATGCTATGTTTTAGCTTGTGCTTCGTAATGGTGTTCTTTGATGCTTATTCTTATTGTTTGTGTGATGTGGAATGTATTGGGATGATTTCGGAGGTGAATAGTTGAGTAAAACCAGCAATTTTGGAGATTGCAGGGCAAGGTGTTTCGGAACGCCCTTACCTGTTTCAAAATGCCCTTACCTATTTCTGAATGGTGGCCTGGAATGGTTATGGTGTTTCGGAACAGGTAGGCACGTTCCGAAACATTTTGCCACTATAAAACATTGTTTCGAAATGGGTTTCGAAATGCACCCGTGTATCGAAATGGTCAATCTGGTTTCGAAATAGCTGTTTCGATCTGGGGTCTTGTGTTCCGAAACACTTGACCGTTGGGTGTTGAATTTGAATTGTTTCAGGTTTCTGTTTCTTACGTTTTGGTCCCTGAATATCGAATGCTTAATTAAAAGAGTTTGGATAATCCATTTGAGATGAAACTTAACATGCTGGTATGTTATACAATGAATTCTGGATTGGTAACTTTAAAATCTGTTTAGACCTTACAATTTTGGAAATTTACAAGTTAGTCCCTAAAAGACGTTTATATGGAATTGAACCCCTGATTGAATTCTATTTGTTTTGTCGCTTTCACCAAAACAAAATGCTAATCATATAGGATAATAATGTGCATCTAGAAAATATAAAATGAAAAAGGGTCATTAATCAAGGTTGACTTTAACGAGTTGACTTTGGTTTTCCCCGTGTAATCTTCTTAGTTCGGGTCGGGCATCTAGGCCGGGCTAAGGGGGTTACACACACACTTCTCACTGTAAAGGTAATTTCTCCAAATTTTCAAGGTAAACACAACCGCGGCAAGCTCAAAATCATGAGTAGGATAGTTGCGCTCGTGCACCTTCAATTGTGTAGATGATTACGCCACAACCTTCCCACCTTGCATCAACACACAACCTAAACCAACATACAATGATCACTATAAACCACAAACTCCTTATATTATTCAGGTTGAATCAAGATATGAGCTTGCGTCAAAGCTTCCTTCAACCTCTCGAAAGCTTGTTGCCTAATATTCATCCACTCAAAGCGAACATTCTTTTGCTACAACTTGGTTAACGGAGCATCAATATTAGAGAAACCATCCATAAAACTTTGGTAATAACCCGCCAAACCAAGGAAACTATGGACTTCAATCACCGATTTAGTCGTCTTCCAATTCATCACCGCCTCAATCCTATGTGGATCAACCCGAACACCTTCGGCCGACAACACATGTCCAAGGAAGAAAATATCTTTAAGCCAGAACTCACACTTACTCAACTTGGCATAATGCTGATTTTCTAACAACACATGCAGACAAATCTGCAATTGTTTATCATGATCCTCCTTGGTACGTGTGAACACAAGAATATCATCGATAAACACAACCACAAACTGATCCAAAAACTCATGAAACACACGATTCATCATATCCATGAATGCAACATGCTCATTCGTCAAACCAAACAACATCACCAAGAATTCATAATGCTCGTACCTCGTACGAAAAGCTGTCTTAGCCACATCCACATTCTTTAACTTCAACTGATACTTATTCTTAATCATCAACTTGTTCAATTGTCGATAATCTATACACATACGCACCGTGTCATATTTCTTCTTCACAAACAAAATCAGTGCACCCCATGGTGAAACACTAGACCTAATGAAACCTTGGTCAAGCAACTCTTGAAGTTGCGTCTTGAACTCTTTCAACTCTTTCGGATCCATTCGATAGGGAGCAATAGATATTGGAGTCGTATTTTCATACAACTCAATGCCAAACTCAACCTTTATATTCGATAGCAACCCATGCAACTCTTCCGGAAATACACTTGGAAACTCGCATGTCGTACGTATGTTCTGTACATGCACTTCCTTCGATCATGGATTCATAACATAAGCAAAGAATGCCTCGCAACCATATTTCAACAAACGACTCACTTATAGAGTCGAAATAGCATTGGACAAGAATTTCACATTCTCACCTACGATTACCACTTCGTAATCATCAGCAATTTACAATGTAACTCGCTTAGCCTAAGAAATCAACCACATCCCTATTCCCAGATAACCAACCCATCCCAACGATTACATCAAAACCATAGAAAGGCAATTCCATTAAATCAACTGCAAACACATGACCTTGAACAGATAAAGGACATCTTCTAAACAACCTTCTCGTAACAAAAATTTCACCAAAAGAACTAATTACTTGCTATAGGGCGTGTAGGTGTTCCCTTTTTGTAAGCATTCAAGTGCACACTCCTGCCAAGTTATAGTATAAAAGATGTTGAATCCCACGAGGATTGGATAGCTTGTTTTGAATTGTCGTTCCTACACAAGGAAAAGTAAATTGCAAAAGTAAAGTGATTCTTGAGAAAAAAGTAAATTAAAACACAAGTAATAAAGGAAGTGATCAGGTTGACAGAGCGGGAAGGGTTATGCTGCTTCTTAGTGTGAAACTGCGTTGAAAAGATCAAGTTGTTTTGCACTGCCACGATATTCACCCTCGGCGGGTAATGGTGGATTGAGGCTGTGACAACTTTCGCTTCCACGGCGGAACTCTGCACTTGCAACTTCCACTGTCTCGATAGGTGGAATGGAGATAAGTCCTAGCGGGAAGTCTGGAAGATACTCCAAGTTCGGTAGAGCAATTCTAAAGTGATCCTTCCTATTTCTACGCAAGGATTCTGCCACCACGTGATGTAGGGAATACCTAGCAATCTCATCGTAAACCTAACACGGGCAATCGATGTTTGGTTGCTCCTTTTAGCCGCTGAAACTCGAACTTATATCTAAGTCGAATTAGTCAACTCCTCGACATGATGAGACTGTCCTTAATTCTTTCGTGAGTTTGACACTCTCGTGCCCGACAAATTGATTTCTTCAACTAGACTTTTGGAACTAATTGAAGAAGTGAAGATCATGAATTAAGTAAACTTGGAATTTTTTTATTGAAAACAAATTTGAAACATAACAACCGTTTTCACAACTAAATTACAACATAACCCCAAACCCGAGGGAAGTTTAGAACATGGCAGCGGCAGAAAACCCTAGCTAAGCCTAAAGAAAACCCAAGATGATTTGAACAAGGAGTACAATGAATATTTATAGACAAATAGCTAGGGCAAGTCCTTCTTAGAGTTGAAGTCCTCAAAAGTAGATTTCCACATTTAATGTGACTTTAAACTCTGACTTCTTTTACTTGAATGCGGACTTTATCATGTTTTCCTTGTCCCGCAAGTAATCTTGTGATTTCACTTCGGCAGCTCTTCCCGCTGCTACAGACGTCCGAAAATCAATTGGTCGACATCGATAGAATCAGGGTTTTTGGCTCTACAAATTGCACTATGATTCTCCAACTCCATAGTTTGCTCTCGTGGGCAGCAAGGTCAGCAGCGGCAACACTCGGTAGCTACTGTCTTCAACTGTAACTGCTTCAGTACAGCTCCATGGTTCGTTGCCTCATTATTGCATTCTAAGCTCCTCTTTCCCTCTGTAAGTCGTTAGTGCCTAAACCCAAAAATACACTAAAACAATATCTTCTTCACCAATTAAAATATAATCTTATATAAACAAGGTAAAGCGAAGAAATATTGTAAAATGTTGTGCATGATCCTTTTTATGCCTAATATGAGCTCAAACAACAATAATATGAGATGGAATGCACATGAAATATAGGACTTGTGGACACTTTACACACCCCCAAGCTCGAACTATTGCTTGTCCTTAAGCAATGCAACCTAACATACTTGCTCTAATAATAATCATAAAGAATAATATGTGTTCAACATGATTTTATGCCTCAAGGTCGTAGCACATATATTAATTTAGTGAAGGGAAATTAGCAAGAAGATAACCCAGAATTTAATTTCTCATGCCAGTGTAGTGTGTGCATGTCTGTGTACAGGCTGAATATGAAGAATAAATAAATAAACAAAGCTGATGTTATAATTTAAAGTTTTCCGACGAGGCAACACAGTTAAGCACATTATTTCAATCATGGCAGTGAGGGCTTCAGCTTATCACAACTACTCTTCTAGGTCTGAAGTTAAGTTAGGAGCAAACTACAAAACCCCAAACCCTTAGAGTAGAGTCATCCCGTGAAGACTTTCATTCACTCATGCTAATTTTTCTGTCACTTCAAAGCTTTCAGATTCATGGACTTTGATAGCAGCTGAGTGTCCTCGCACATGATTCTTTCTAGAGCCTATTGCGGGCACCTCTAGAGTAAAACACCATATTTTCCTTGTTTTTACTTCTGTTGCTGTGGCAGTGCTGTATCTTTCTGTTTCTCTTGCCTGCCTCGGCGGCTACCTGCAATCATTGTTAGAACTTTCCAAAGAATTCTAAAAATAAGCATACAGTGTTCATCGGATATTCTAACACATTTAGCAAGTAACAGAGGTGTTGACAATTTTAGGGAAAAAGAAAAAAAAACATTATAAGTCATTTTTCATGATTTTCCCAAAATTAAGTTTAATTTTAATTTGGTGCGAAAATAAATTAATCGGCTATCCTATCATAGGCACAAGTTATATAAAAAAATTATTTTCCGATTATTACTAAGGCGAGTACAATGCAACCTATATGCAACTAAGTATGCCTAGACAAAAGATGCGAGAGCTATCCCCCCCCCCCCCCAAACTCTAGATGGGCATTGCCCTCAATGCACAAAACAGGAAAAATAAATAAAAGAGAATTAAAGGCAAGAAAAAGGGAAGAAGACTTATGTTGCTATCATTGGCAGGTTACGGCAGCAGGCTTGGCATTGTTGCCTTGTGCTTTTCGGTCTTTGATATTTTTGGGTTTGGGCTTTTATAATTAATTGTGAGACAAGAATAGAGAAAAAATAAAGAAAAATGAAAACAAATAAAACCTAGTCCAAAACTCTACTCCTACTAAAGAGGTAAAGATATGAAACGATAAGGTTATGTCACAGTGGGGTGGGCATCCCCCAATGTGAATACTTCCTGTTCTTTTGGGGTCGAGTCTCATGTATAGTGCTTTAATTAGTGCCCATTAACTTTGAACTTTGTCTCGCCATTTACTGGTTTTATTGTCACAACACCATGTAAGAAAAGCTTGGACTACTTCGAACAGTCCTAACCATCTGGATTTCAGCTTCCCAGGAAAAAGTCTGAGGCAAGAATTGAATAGCAGGACTTGTTGCCCGGGCAGGAATTATCGCTCCTGAATCTTGTTGTCATGCCATTTTTTAACTTTTTCCTTGTACAACTTGGCGTTCTCGTATGACTCCCGTGAGAGTTCTTCCATTTTTGTCAGATTTAGTAGTCTCTTTTCGCCTACCTGTTTCCAGTCCATGTTCATTTCCTTTACTGCCCAATATGCCTTGTGTTCTATTTCGACAGGGAGGTGGCAGGCCTTTCCGTATACTAGACGATATGGAGACATCTAGTGGTGTTTTGTATGTTGTCCAGTATGCCCAAAGAGCATCGTCTAGTTTCAATGACCAATCCTTTCTATTTGGGTTTACAACATTCTCCAAGATGGTCTTGACTTTTCTGTTCCAAATTTTTTCCTGCCCATTTGTTTGTGGATGATAGGCCGCGACAATCACATTAAATCATATATTTTATGAAGATTTCACCATTTTATCAAAATTATACCCCAAAAACCCAACCATGAACACCTTTAAAATCAAAGATCTCATAGATTTCGGGATTAATATGATCAAAACTCTTTTGCATCATCTTAAACCTTCCAAAACTTGATTAGAAACCATCTCAAATAAATCAAATTAAAACAACTCCGAAAATCACATTAAATCATATATTTTATCAAGATTTCACCATTTTATCAAAACTACAATAAAAATTCAATCAAAAACATAAATCAAGAGTCAAATATCTTTAGAATTTCATTAAAGAACCTTGATTAGAGGGTTCACACGAAAATTGCCTCCAATCCTTGCTTCTCTTCTAATTTGACAAGTATATTTTTAAAAAATATTTTTTAAAATTAATAATAATAATAATAATAATAATTTTATTTTATTTTAAAATTATTTTAAATTTAACAATAATAAAAAAATGACATGTCATGTTACAATAATATTAAAAATAATCCAGAGTGAAAAAAATAGGAGCAATTTGAAAGTTTAGTTATTAAATAGGAGCAATTTGAGCACCTAAATTTAAAAAGGGTATACTTTGAGCACTTATTTTTCATTTAAGCTTTTATAATATTATTATACTAATTGATTGTAGAGTTTTAGGGTTGAAAATTAATTTTTAAAAATTCAACGGTGAAATTATAAAGAAACATTTTCATTAGTGACTATAATGTTTATTTTTTAAATTGGGGAGCAAAAACGTACATGAGATAAACTTTAATGGCCATTGCAGTAATTTACCCTTATTTTTTCGTTGTCAGGTCAGCAATCCGTCAGTGTTTAACGGCAACAAACGGCTGAGTGACCAAAACTTTACGTCCCGAAAACGTAAGTGACCTTACTTGTCGTTTTTCAAAATCGGTGACCAACTCTGTACTGGGGGAAAACATAAGTGACTATTCCAGTAGTTAACCCTAAAAAGAATTTTAAATGGCTAAAATATTTTCTTACGTAACTACTTTTCTCCTAACTTTTTCTCTCAACTTTCCCATCAGCCAAACTATTTTCTCATCACTAAAATCTCAATAGATTTATCTCTTTTCACCCACTCTTGATTTCTAAATGGTTCTCATGGATTTCTACACCAACTAGCTATGGATTTCTTGAAGGATTTCATCTAAATCATTGCCAATCAAGGAAAAAGCTTGTGTTAGAGGTGATCTTTCTTTTCTCTCCTCTAATCAAGGTTCTTTAATGAAATTGCCAAGTTTTGGGCTCTTTAATTGTGTTTATTAACAAGGGTTTATAATCTATTTGATGAAAATGGTTAAATCAAGCTTTGAAAGATGATTTCTTAATATTTTCGTAATGTTACTGTTTTGGTTGGTTTGAGATTGATTTTAATCATGTTTTGGATTTTAAATGATTTTGAAATAAACTTTTTATCATAGTAATCCTGAAATGAATTGGATCTCTAGTTGTTAGTATGCTTGATTTGGGGGTTTTGTGGTGATAATGTGGTTTTGGTGTTGCTAGAGATATAAGGATGCAATTATCTTGTTTTTGAATGTTAATTGATGATTAAAAATGGATGGAAGTGTTAGGTTTTGGCTGGGTTGAGTTTGTAGAGTAATCGAAGGTGTTTTCAGCTGTTTTAGATATGCGTTTTGGTGTTTTTGGTCAAAGCAACATGGTGGCTTTGGTTGCTGGTGATTTAATGCATTGAGATGCATTAATCCTCTGTTCTTGTCTGGTATAAACAAGGGAGAACGTATTGGCAGCGATCGGTGAAGTTTCGGGGGTTTCAGAAGCTTGATTTCGCTTTGGCAAAGCGAGCGAGGCGTTGTCGGTGAGTGGAATAGGTTTTAAAGCTTATCAAAGGTTTGAAAGCAAGGTTTTTGGGGTTTAGATTAAGCTTGAAATGCTAATCTAAGCTCGGAAGTAAGTATGAGATGTTTCACTCTCGTTTCTCGATTTTATTCCATTGTTTTACGTTATCATGCCGATGTTTTGAAGATAGAATTAAACCTACAATTTTATGCATGTTTTGAGAAATGATTGATGACTTATATGATCCCATGATATAGAATTATGATTTTGAAAAGATAGAACTTATTGAGAAAAAGCTATGCTTAATTATGCTTTTGAAATGGGATTAGAATGTTTTATGTTGATGCATTGGAAAACAATAGGTAAATGATGTTTAAAATGAGTATATTGGCATGAGATGAGGTTATTGTTACCGAATATAATTGGTTGACCAATAGGATGAGATATGCGCTATAATATACAAAATTTGTATGTGCTCTTTGGTTCGGGCAATTGGGGTAGTGCCATCTCGTTCCATAGTGAGAGTGTGGTGATGAGAGATTCCACCACGGTAGGTCTTGATGATGTTATATTCCATCAATCTTTGTGGTGATGAGAGATGCCGCCATGAGAGTTCGGTGATGTGAGATTCCACCGAGGTAGGACTTGACGATGTGAGATTCCGTCAAGCTATTCGCAAATTCGAGTAATGTTGCTAAAATGCCAATATATGAGATTTACATGTACCTTGTTTATAAATGATTTAATGAATTGAGTTTTGTATATGAGATTATGCTTTGAGAAATGCTTTTGAGAAACAAGCAAGTGTGGTTTTGCTTTGAGATTATGCATTTGAGTTAATGCATGAGATAAATGGTACATGTGATTTTTAAAGATGTGGTTTTTGCTTTGAAAATGATTTCAATCATGAGATAGATTGAACATGTTGAGATAGAGTTTTCTACTTGAGAAATGGTTTAAAATGGATTGTTGTTGATGGTTTGTTTTGAGCATCCCTCACTAGGCATGATGAGATAGAGTTTTCTACTTGAGAAATGTTTTAAAATGCAGAGAAATAGCATCTTTTGGGCAGCGAAAAAGCAAGAGAGAACCCAAGGAGTGAGACTTAGCTCAAGTATGATTTTATATTTACCTATTTGTAATAATCGGCAATAGGAGGATGTCTTCATCTTTTGGGAGAGTGTGTTTTGAAACTCCCTGTTTTGTGGCAAGTTTGTGATGCCCTTGGTTTGTGTTTTGGCTTTTGAGTGGTCATTTTGCATAGGTTTGATGTTTTGTGGCAAGTATGATTTCCTTAATGCTTATTATCATGCTATGATGTTGAAATTGCCATGTATGATTGAGGTTTGATGTTTAGATATGTTGTATACATGTTGGATTTTTTTATTGGATTTAAGTGTGAAAAACCAGCAAGAAGTGTCATTATAGGCCCAGGTGTTTCAGTATACCTAAGGTTGTACCGAAACTGTAACCCTTTTAGCCTGGCCTAGACGCCCGACCCGAACTAGGAAGATTACACGGGGAAAATCGAAGTCAACTCGTTAAAGTCAACCCTGATTAGCGACCTTTCTAACTTTTATCTTTTCCAGGTGTACATTATTATCCTATATGATTAGCAATTTGATTTAGCGAAAGCGACACTGCGAACGGAGTTTAATTAGGGGTTTAATTGCATACAAACGTCATTTAGGGACTAAATTGTAAATTTCCAAAATTATAAGGTCTATTCAGATTTTAAAGTTACCAATCCAAAATTAGTCATATAACATGCCAGCATGTCAAGTTTCAACTCAAACGGATCATCTAAACTCATTTAATTAAACATTCAACATACAAGGACAAAACTGTAAGAAACTGAAACCAGAAACAATTCAAAATCAACATCCAACGGTCAAGTGTTTCGAAACACAAGACCCCGTATCGGAACAGACGTTTCGAAACTAGGTTGACCGTTTCGATACGCAGGTGCGTTCCGAAACTCGTTTCGAAACAATGCTTTCCAGTAGAAAAATGTTCTGGAACGTGCCTACTCGTTCCGAAACACCACGACCATTCCAGGCCATTGTTCCGAAACAGGTAAGGGCATTCCGAAACGCCTTGCCCTACAACTTCCTAAATTGCTGGTTTTACTCAACTATTCACATCCGAAATCATCCCAATACATTCCACATCACACATACAACATGCATGCACTTCAAAGATCGCCAATAAGAAGCACAAGCTAACACATAGCATCAAACTTGAAAGCTTAAGAACTATAGGCATGCTTCCTAGATGTCAAAACCATAGAAAGGCTAAAAATCACATTCAAGCTTAAGTCATCATTCAAAGGCCACTTACAAACCAATATAAGCAAACCAAACATGCTCAAGGTGTTCAACAACACCAAATAAAACCAAGAGTAGAAATCCCACCCATTGCCTCTTATTACACTTAGGTAAAACCACTTATTTTGTTTAGTCAAAAAGCTTGGATTTCACTTGCCTTCTTGCTGCCACAAAAACCTAATTGCATTGATGAAACAAAAAAAGTGTAAGCATAAAGCTTAGTGAGGTTCGCTAAAACAAACATTCATCAATGCATTTTACAAAACCGGAAATATCATCAATTGTCATTTCATGCCTTTCCTTAAAATATGCTTTACAAGCATCAATGCACTCTTTAAACCACATGCTCCTAGATCATGAAAATAACAACAAATAACCTTTTGCTCATGCTTAAACCAAGCATCTCATGCATTCTAGCATTAACCAAAAGCACCTCATGCTTAAACCATTAATTAACAACATTATATTGGCTCGCAAGTGATCAATTCTCAAACCATACAAAAACAAACACAAAAGACACAATCGGATACGCAGATTACAAGTGTTGTCCCACACGCTTCATACACACTATCGGACTACACAAGGCTCACACACGAGAGCAACCCTCCATCGTTGTGACACTTGTGGTGGATTATAACGGTACAATCACAACCCCTCAACACCACTCATCGGTAGTTGTATAATTCCACTAATGAGAGTATGGGACACATAAAACAAGATCCACAATCGGAATTAAACCATCAACCGTTGTGATCTTAGCCTCAACCGTTGGGGTACTTGGATGAAGTTTACGGTACAATTACAACCCTAGACATCCAAGGTGACTTTATTCACGGTGCACCCAATAATATAGCTGGCTAACTATATCCGATTAAAGTAACCAAAAACCATTTCCATCACTTGCCAATATAACCAATTTACATCAATATTCCACTTTTTACAAGCATAAACACAATGCCATATTCACAAGCATAAACATGCTTAATCTCAAATACATGCATTTCACAAATACAAGGATCATCTACCAAATGCATCCTTAACAACATGGTATTAAACACCAACATTGTCAATGCTTAAAACATTCTATAAAACAGTAAAAAACAACATTTACATCAACTGCATTTTTTGACAAAAACATAGCACATTCCGAGAGAGTCTTTCAAATCATTTACTCTTGAGCTTAGCTATGTGTTTCAAACTTACACTAAGCTCCCAAGACCACGCTCAAAGCGTTACAAAGCTGGAAAATCCATTTCCACTCACCGTTACAGGAAGCCTTGCTCGTCGACACGAAAACACCCTTCCGGAGCCTCCAAAAATGTCTTGTTTGCTCCCGGATCAAGATACCTTGTTTTTTATCACCAAAACAAAGATCTATGTGCATTAAAATGCATTTCAACACTAGCAACTAAACACAAACTCGTTGCTCACCCAAACTACACCAATTTATTCATCCGAAATAACCGAAAACTTAATCAATTGCTTCCTAAACCAAGCCCAGCCAACATACATCACTCTCAGCCATTTATAAACATCAAAACACATCTAAAACAACCTAAACTCATCCTTATACCTCCAGCAAGCATTACAAATTCATTTCACCTCAAAAACCCAATTAAAACCATCAAGAAACTCAAGGATCTCAAGGATTTCGGGATCTATATCAACAAAACATCTTTTCAACATATTAATCAACACAAAACTCAATTAAAATCAATCCAAAAAGAGCCTATCAAAACAAATCCGAAAATTAAGATTTAAATCATATTCTTGTAATATTTTGATCTCAAATCACAACTATAATAAAAACTCAACCAAAAACATTAATTAGAAGCCAAAGATCTTGGGAATTTCAATAAAGAACCTAGATTGAAGGTTGAGAATGGGTTTACCTCCAATCCTTGCTTTCCTCAATGAATGACAAGTTTTAGCTTCACAAAACTTGAAAATCTTGAAGAGAAATCTTGGAATTGATTTCGAAAATAATGAGAGAGTGTTTGGGGGAAAAGAATTTTGGAGAAAAGGAGTTAGAATTGTGTTTGGCTGAAAATGAGAAGAGAAAGGTAGTTACGTCAAATGAAATCTCACTTTTCTTATTTTTTTTAATTTTAATTAAATAAAAGCCCTTTTATTTAATCACTTTAAAATCCTTTTAAAACGCATGTCATATTAAGGAAACGCTAAATTTCCATAAAGCTCCCTAGAGATTCTAAGATTTTGGCTCCTCTTTTTAAAATTGCATTTTCCCATAGTTTTGAAACTTTACATTTTGGTCATTACCCAAAATGTACCACTTTCGAAACACTTTTTGTGAAATTGATTTGAACAATCCCTAAAACATGATTTTAGAGGATTTTAGAAATCTTTACCTTATTTTTATCCTATCTCGATCCTTGATTTCCTTAAATCACCAAACACGACTCAAACCGTTTCCCACTGGTCCGATCTGAAGTTTAAAACATCTAGGCTCAAAACCAGGGTGTTACAGAAATAGTATGTCTAAAATGGACGAGGGGTTTCGAAACAGAGACGAGTTTTTTGATACGGGTTCACTTAATTTGGCTACTGGAAGTTCGTGTTTCAAAATAGGTTTAAGGTTGTATCAAAACAGCCTCGTGTACCGAAACACACAGTCATGTTCCGAAACGTGAGTTCCGATACAGGGCAACATGTACCGAAACACCCAACTGTTAAGTTGGTTATTGTAATCTTCTGAAGTTCTGTTGCTTTACGTTTTAGTCCCTAAATGTTGTCGATGCAATTAAATGTGCTTGGATGATTGTTTTGAGCTGAGATCTAACAGAGAGGCATGTAATGTGACTAATTAATGGTTGGTAACTTTAAAATGGAATAAGTCTCTGTAATTTGATAAAATTACAAAATGGTCCCTAAAATGTATTTCTATACAATTGAGTCCGTAAGCGTTATCTTATCGAGATGCAATTGTTCCGTTGTGAAGTTTATCACATAGGATAATAATGAGCGTCTAGACAAGATAAAATGAAAAAAAGGGTCGTTTATTGAGGTAAATTTTCCGGTTTACTTCAATATTCCCCTTGTGACACGATTGAGTCGGTCTTTCATCCGGACCGGGTCGAGGAGGTTACCCATTAATTCTCTGTTCTTATGTGCTTAAAATAGGGGAGAACGTTTCAGAAGCAACTAGTGAGGCTTGGGGAGCTTCGGACGCTTAGTTTCGCGTCGGCTGATCAAGGTTTCGTGTGTCGGTGAATGAGAACGTGGATTTAAATGTTTTTAAGGTGGTTTTGGGAACTTAGATGTAAGCTTGAAACTCTTGTCTAAGTTTAGAAGTAAGTATAAGGAATTTCTCTCCCGTTTGGGCTATTATGAAATGGTTTATGCACTTGTTTTTTATTTCTTGTTACCTACTTTTAAATCATGTTTAAAGTATGTGGTTTACTATTTTTAATGTTAAATGATGAAGCATGCACATGGTAAGTGATCCTTGTAAGTATATGACTTGTATTTGTGATTTAAATCATGGTTTAATGATACATGTTTAAAGTATGTGGTTTACTATTTTTAATGAAAATGGTTTTAAATGCATTGATGGTGTTTTCTTTTTTAGCACTCCTCACTAAGCCTTGTGTGCTTACGCTCTATTTTGTCTATCAATGTAGATAATTAAGGTTTAGAAGGCAGTGAGAAGCAAGGGATCAAGAGAGACTTCATTTGTGAAAGTATGTTTTCGGTTTAGACTATGAGTAATAACGGAAATGGAGGATATGTTGTGTTTTCGGGAGATTTGTGTGAACTCCTTATTTGAGCAAGTTTATATTACTGATTTAGACTTGTAAATGGCCTTTGGTAATTGGTTTGTGCTTCGGTTTTGTTTTTTGTATCTTGCTTGGCTTGGTTCGTAGGTTGCATGCCTATAGTTTCTCTTTGATGCAAATTGCCATGAGATGATGTTGATTATGCCATGTTTGGTTGAGAATTGATATTTGGATATGTTTTATATATGTTAGAGACATGTTTAGGTGGCTTGTGTTGCATTAAAGAGTGGAAAACCAACAAAATATGGAAATTATAGGCCCAAGTGTATCGATACGCCTAAGGTTGTATCGATACATTGAGTCTGAAATGGGCATGGTGTTTCGGTACAGTTCTTGGTGTATCGAAACAAGCTTGGTTAATTTGGTTAATGGAATTTCATGTATTGATACACTTATAAGACCGTTTCGGTACGGGTTCGTGTATCGAAACACCTAGAGCTATTTCGGTACAGGGCGTATCGATACATGGTTGAGTGTACTGATATGCTAAGCAGTTATTTAGTTATTTGACACAGTGATATGTAATATGATTAATTAAATGATGGTAACATAAAATTGGATGAAGCCTCTATATATTGCTAAAATTACAAATTGGTCTCCAACACATGTTCATGATCAATTGAATGTTAAATCAATGTTTGATTGAGTTGATATTAATTCCGTTGCGAGTCTATCACATAGGGTAATAATGTGCATCTAGGCAAGATAAAAAGAAAAAATAGGGTTGTTTATTGATGTAAACCATCTCGGTTTACTTCAATATTCCTCGTGTGACCCGTTCGGTTTGATCCCGCGTCCAGGCCGAGTTGAGGGGGTTACAGACCTCAAAACTTCTAATGTCTGATTGGGATTAGAAAAGTGGGAAATTTAAAATTTTGTGACTGTGTGAGTAAAAGTGAGCCACCTAAATGTGGGGTACTATCCGGTTGATGGATTTATGAATCATTCATACTATGAATTTTGAGGCATCTAATTTTTCTCTTTTCCGTGTTTTTCATGACTTCTTCCTTTAAATTCTCATTTCTAACCTTTTATTGCATCCTACAAGTAGGCTGACATAGATTCATGAAAAAACAAAAGATTTTTTGGTATTGATCCGAACCGTAGGGAAATAGGAACGGATGTTTTCAATCACTTTAGGGAATAATGAAGTGGCCGACAATTGAACTTTAATTTGAACGGGGGCACCACCTTGTATGGGAAGAAAAAAGAAGAAAAAGCACATGTGTTGAAGAGTTTTAAGTGGAACGTGTTGTCGAGCAAGATCCACACATAAGTTGTAAGATCCCTAAAGCATGAAAAAGAAAGAGGGAATTACGCCCAGAGGGAAAACTGCGCCACCAATTGGGGAAGTGTATAATGATTTAGGCCCTCAACATTGATAGGCACGAGATAAAGAAATTAAAGCACCAACATCATTCAAAGACAATCACGGTGGAAATAAGCTTTGTTGAAAGGTTTTGCGTGCAGGTTCTTCAAGGTAACCTGTGGGGGCAAGAATTTGAGAGACCACAAGAAGTAATGAGGGCGTTTGGCATTGTTTAAAGCAGCATGATAATGAGAACAACCTTACAAACATGGAAGTAGATGTATAGCTACGTGGAACTAGTAATCCAAGCCTTAGGGAGAATGTTGGAGATTACGTTCCCTAGACGAAGGCTAAAAAGTGTTGAAGAATATGGGGTCAGATGGACAATCCTTCAAAACCAGGAGTACAAGATAACTGGATTAAGTGAACAAATGTGTAAGACCAGAGGTCTTCGTAGATCAAAGAAATACAATGGCAAGGCAAAACTGTCTATCTGAACTGAGCGAGCTAACGTGCAAAGAAAAATGAAAATAAACTAATTCTTCGTAAAAAGAATTTAAAAAAATAGAAAAGAGGCATACATTCATTATTAGGCATCCTTAGGGGCATGTTCATCATAGTCATAGCATTTATTAAATTTTTGACACGTATGAAATCCGTCTATCTATTTAAGCTTGAGGAGAATAGAAACTTCTTATCCCTCCAAGAATAAGGAGGATGGAACCCTTTTTTCCAGTCTACTTATCTATTTGAGCATGAGGATAATAGAACCTTCTTATCCATCCGAGCATGAGGAGGATGGATTCTTTCTTCAGCACCTGCTTATCTATTCTTGCATAAGGAGAATAGAACCTACTTATCTATTCGAGCGTAAGGAGAATAGAATTCGCCTATTCATTCAGGCATAAGGAGAATGGAACCTGCCTATCCGTTCAGGCGTAAAGAGTAGAATTACCTTACCAGAGCAAAGCTGTAATTAGCTGAGTGAGTGCAAAAGGTGCTCCATTTGTGAAGCTCGATGGTCTAATGAATCAACTTCCCAGGTTCCCTTTCTTGTGACGGGATAATCCCTTGTTCAAGTAGTATATTTCTCTTGAGGATATGTTCTTTGTGCCGCACTTCTGCCATTTTTGTTTGGAACACCACAAAATCAGTGTTCCCAACTGGTGCAACAGATTCCTCGTCTTGAGTGTTTGAAGCTGATCCTTGTGTTTCTTTTTCAGATGTCTCCATGGAGAATTTTCTAGCAGCTCTTGTTTTGGCCATGAGAAAATGAAGATAAAGAAGAAAAACAACTTTGCAGAAAAATTGGAGCTATGTGGAATCGAATAAGGAAATAGAGAACTTTAGTGAAGAATGTAACTGAATAAGGGTTATTAAATAATTGGGAAAGAAAATATAGAAATGAAAAGGCGCAATCTTTACCGTCTGATGTAATGAGGCTCGACGATTTTGATTGTGGCGCAAAAATCATGCCCGTCCGATGCATCTCCTGCTCTCTCACATCAAAGGCTATGATTGGGTGGATAAATTGGTGTAATTAAATTACCCGAAATGCTCCTAAAAGCATGCATATCATGCGTTGCCTTTTGTCGTACCATCATTTGGAAGAAAAGAAGATTCCTTACCAAAACATGGGAGAATTATTCTACAAAAAGAAAAGATAAGCTTAAAAGAAAAATAAACGAAGAAAAAGAAAGTAAATCTACATCTATGAAAGAAATTAAAGAAAATCATCAAAAAGAATTTGACCAATTTAATGGTCTCAACCCTCTTAGAATCAAAATCACCAAAATAATGCTTCAGAGTTTGTCCATTGACTTTGAATGGGATCCCCTCTTTACTATCCTTGATTATGATTGCACCATGTGGAAAGACTTCCACAACTTCAAAAGGTCTCGACCAACGTGACCGAATTTTCCTGGATGCAACTTCAGTCAGGAATTGAATAGCAAAACCAATTGTCCAGCTTCAAATTGTCCCTGCAATATGATCTTATCATGCCGGCGTTTTCTTTTGTCTTTGTAAATAAATGCATTTTCATAAGCATTGCGGCGAGTTTCCTCCAGTTCAGTGGTATCCAACAATTGTTTCTTCCCCGCAGCCTCATAATCCAGATTCACTTGTTTCAAAGCCCACATAGCCTTGTGTTCTAACTCAACAGGTAAGTGGTAGGATTTTCCAAAGACCAGTTAATATAGTGACATCCCAAATGGAGTTTTGTACGCAATATTAATAGCCCACAAAGCATCTTCCAAGCGTGAAGACCAATCCTTCCTAGTGGTAGTCACCACTTTTTCTAAAATATTTTTAATAGCCCGATTAGAGATCTCAGCTTGTTCATAAGTTGTAGCGAGTCTATGATTCACTCTATATCTTTTTAACGCATTAAAATGATTAATGTCCTTGGTGTCTAAAAACGAGGGAGTATATGTTTGTGAAAGAACTTTAAAACCGTCTTGGCATCATCCTTTGGCACAACAACATCTTCTATCCACTTGGAAACTTAGTCCATAACGAGTAAAATATAGAGATTACCAAAAGAAATTGAAAAGGGGGGGCATGAAATTCAAGCCCCAAACATCAAATAGCTCAATTTCCATAACTGGTTGGTGTGGCCTCTCATTTCTTCTTGTAATTTCTAATTTTATCTGGGGTGTTAACCCGTTTTTATATTTTACAATAAAGGGCTTTATTTATCTACTTTAACTATATAGTATGATCAAAACTAAAAACAAACAAAAATATTATTAGTATTATTTGTACGTATTAGTTATATATATATATATATACAACATCATGATTAGCTATTATTATGTTATTATCCATTTGAAAAACCCTAAATATTATTAGTATATTAGGTTACTTCCCTTATGTTATCTTTCTACGTTATTGTTATCTTATTATTATTATTATTATTATTATTATTATTATTATTATTATTATTATTATTATCTAAACTGAAAATTCAAAAAGAGTGTCAAATTAAATAAATAAAAACCCATTATTTATATATGTTCGAGTCCATTTACAATTTAAAACCCAGAAAATATTATTACATATATGGCTCGTTTATGGTCCAGTTATAATTAAATCCCTAGCCCTAACTTATTCAAACCCTAAAACCTTTGTTTTGGTGCACAGCTCATTCCTCACCGTCAAATCTAGCATGATCTGACGGTCCAGATCGCACGGATAGAGGAAGCCCTAGATGGCCATCTTTTTCCCTGGCACCGCATCGAGTGCAGCCATCAGATCGGGAGCGCATCGAACGGATGAGATCGCACCCAACGCGCGTGCAGTCTACCGTTGGCCTTTTGTTTTTCCACAACGCAACCATGCGCTCAGTGGACAAACAAGCATTGGCAGAGGATGTAGATGAATCCGACCAAGTTGGTGTTTTCTGAGTTTGTGGGGAAGAAGCTCAAATATTTTCGGAGGATTTATCCTCTTCGATTTTGGAATCAAAGGGATAATGAGGTCAAAAAAATTCTTATCATTTATACTTATTTTTTTAGAAGATGGTATATTCACATTTTAAATCCCTCCACCCTTTCGGATTTACACTCGCACGTCCTTTTGCGTTTTTTAATACCTTCCCAAGTCATTCTAGTTTTTCAAATGTTTTCAATCTCGTCCCGTTTTAATCAAATTTGCCTTGTCTCTTAATTCGATCCTCAAAGTATATTTTCTGTCAATCTAGTCCTAAATCCAGTGTTAAATCCCTTGTTCCCCCTTTGCATGCATATTTAATTTTTCAGTCCTTATCATGTTGAGATTTGCCTTTTCCCTTGCTATGTTGTTGTTAAAATCGTATATAATGTTATGTTGTAATGTAGATATATGATATGTGCCTTGATGTGTATAGTATATGGTAATATATGATTTATATGTGGTATATAATATATGATATATATATATATTATGTAATTATTTTTCTATAGTATATGATAATATATGGTTTTTATATGGTATATAATATGCAGCTTCGATGTGTATATATTAAATATTTTTATATATTATACAGTATATGGTAAATTAATTCTTATTGTCCGAAGATAAACATTGATTAAAAGTTGATAAATCATGACATCATATTTAAATGCTTGCATCATACATAAATGTGATGTACAAAATTTGAACTATAAATTAGCACGGCAGTCGAGCTTATTCAATGTCGGTTTAATCTATGGTCTGATGTATCATCACCCTTATTAATTAAATGTCCAATTAACAAATTTTCAATTAAGTACACTTAATTAAATTAATTTTAAATTTCAACAATTTCCTTCAATTAAAAGCAACAAATATTTTGGTGCCGATTTCAGGGCGTGATGGGGGTGCTAATCCTTCCTCACACGTAACCAACTCCCGAACCCTTGTTAAAATGAATCTTTGGTTTTGTGGTGTCTGGCCTACCTTAGTGGCCGGTGGTGACTCCAAATCTTCATTGTTTTCAAAAACATGGATTTTCAAAAGAAATCCCTCTAAAATTCAACTTTTTATAAAAAGCGGGGGGACACCAAGTAGTTTTCAAAAAACATCGCTACACTTCAGGATATTGATCTTGTACGCTGACAACGATCACAACATTGGCCAAACTCATGGAAAACTTTAAATAATGATGGCGAATGATAAATCGACTGAAGGAATTTCGCAACAGTTCTCATACCGTCGAAATGCCTTACATACTGAGCATCATGACAATGCTTTAGAATTGGTATCATTTCTTCCTCGGGGATGCAATGTCGAATGATATTATCATTGAAAACCTTGAACAAATAAGTTTCATTCCAATGATATTTAGTTGTGTCACGAAGGAATCTTGCCTTCTTGTGCCCTGTGACACCTAAAGGAGTTTTTCTGCACACAAGGTAATTAACAAAATCGGCGTACCAAGGTGTTGCATCCACAACAAAAAGCTTTTCAACTAGAAATACGTTGACAATTTGAAGTTTATTTCCATCTTCGCTGTCTGATTCCAATCATGAAAGATGATCGGCAACTTGATTTTATGAACCTTTTTTGTCTTTTATTTTGATGTCAAATTCTTGTAACAACAAGATCCATCGAATCAATCTTGATTTTGCATCTTTCTTAGCAAAAAGGTATCTCAGCTGAATGATCAGTGAACATCGTAATCTTTGCACCGACAAGGTAGGAATGAAACTTATCAAAAGAAAAGATTACTGCTAATAGCTCTTTTTATGAAGTTGTATAACTAATATGAGCTTCAGTTAGAGTCTTACTAGCATAATAGATTGCATGAAATACATTGTCATGTCTTTGGCCTAAAACAGCCCGAACCGCGAAATCGCTAGCATCGCACATGAGTTCAAATTGTTGCTCTCAGTTGGGTGCAACGACTATAGGTGAATTCACAAGCTGCTTTTTAATTTATTGAATGCATCCAAACATGCATCATCAAAGACAAATTTCCTATTCTACTCCAGCAATAAACATAACAGCTTTGTGATTTTTGAAAAATTACGAATAAATCTTCTATAGAATCCCGCATGACCCAAAAAAACTTTGAAGGCCCTTTACATTATTTGGTGGAGGCAATCTTTCAATAATATCCACCTTAGCTTTATCGACCTCAATTCCTACTTTAGAAATTTGATGGCCAAAAACAATTCCCTCTATGACCATAAAATGACATTTTCCCAATTCAGAACAAGATTAGTGTCTTCACATCACTGCAATACTATCGCAAGATTGTCGACGCAATGGTCGAAATCATTCCCATAAATCGAGAAATCATCCGTAAAAAATTCCAAGGAATTTTCTATCATATCTGAGAATATCTCCATCATGCACCTTTGAAATGTAGTTTGTGCATTACAAAGACCAAAAGGCATGCAACGAAAAGCAAACGTACCGAAAGGGCATGTAAATGTAGTCTTTTCTTGGTCTTTAGAAGCAATAGCAATCTGATTATAGCTAGAATACCCATCTAGAAAATAGTAATACTCCTTTCCAGTAAGCCCATTGAGCATTTGATCAATAAAAGGAAGAGGGGGGTGATATTTGTTTTTGGATGCTTTGAGTCTCTTGTAATCCATGCAAATCCTCCACCCCGTATGAATACGAGTCAGAATTAATTCATCAGCATCATTACAGACGATAGAGATGCCACTCTTCTTGGGAACACAATGGACTGGACTAACCCATGCACTATCAAATATTGCATAGATAATACCAGCGTCCAACCATTTGAGAATTTCTTTCTTGACCACTTCTTTTATAACTCCCTTGACCTAGTCTAGATGCCAGACCGAATCGAGTGAGCTACATTAGGTTTGTCAAAACAAACCCGTGAAAAGGTGACTCGAGTTACGCCTATTTTTTTCTTTTTAGCTTGTCTAGATGCCTTATTGTAACCTAAGGTGAGCATGCTGGGAGCGGGTGAAATATCAACTGAATCGAGTGTCAAAAAGACATTTAATTGCGCATAGTTATAGATTAGGAACCAAATTGCAAATCTAGAAAATTACAAGGACTTACTTAGGTTCGAAGTTACCAATACTCAATCAATCATGTTTCATGCTTGCGTAACAAATTTCAGCTCAAAATGATCTTCGAAACTCACTCAATTGCATTCATAAGAACCAGGGACTAAAATGAAAGAATTAGAAACTCAAAAGAACACATTAACTGAAATAATAGCATTCTGTATAGATACACGAGCAAGTCTATCGGTAGACTTACACATTTCAAAAATTCCAAATTCCAGTAGCTCAAAACCTTACCGATACACCATCCCTCATATCGATACGCCCAGCTAAATTATACTTACCCGTATCTATGCACCTTTCCGTGTATCGATATGCACAAACCTGTAATGTTCAATTTTGTTGGTTTTTCATACAATCATGGATCCAAACATGTTTTAACAAACCTTAAACATGTGCACCATTAAACTAAAGATCAAACCATACCAAAATATCAAAGAAACATGATCAAATCATAGCATCATACTTCAAACAAAAGTCTAGAGGCATGCTCCCTAAACATCAATCCATCCAAAGCATGAAACGTAAATCCACATCAAAATCAAACATATAAAACCTCATACAACTCCACAACAACAATATAAACTTGTACGACACGGGAGTTTAGCAAATAACCCTCCCAAACAACAATAAATCCCATTGCCTTTACTACTAGTAGTCTACTTCAAAAACCATACTTTCAATTGTTCAAGTCCTTGGATTTCCCCTCACTTGCTTGCTGCCTCCAACCTTTAATTCTCTGCAATGATAGACAAAGAGAGCATAAGCAAACTAGGCTTAGTGAGAAGCGCTAAAAAACAAACACCATCAATGCATTTAAAACCGATTATCAAAACCACATGAAAATCTCATTTTAAACATCTTTCAAAGCATCATGACATATAAACCATGCACTTAACATTTCTAAAATATGCATATTAAATCATATGCAACATATATCATGTATCAATATCAAAATCCCATTTGCAACCCTTGAATTTAAGCTTCCCCATGCATAACAACCCATATGCAAGGCTTAAAGAGTAAACATGTATAATATACATAATCCGTCAACATGATACATCATCAATTGGTTTTCAAGTGATCATAAACCAAGTTTCACTTCACAAAATATTACATCGAATACATAGATTCAACAAGTGTCCTCTCAACAGTTCATACAATCTCAACCAGAATTAAGGTGCGATCACAATCGGGTACCATCACAACCCAATCATCGGTTAGATGCATAATCCACTAACGAGAGTTTTCAGTATCATATAACCCCTCGACCGTTAGGGTACTCATAGTGGGGTACACATCACTTATTTATAGTACACTATCAATCCTATGATCGACCAACTATATCCGATAACATTTTAAACCACATCACTTGCCAATATAATTCATTATTAATCATGTACCTCACTATTTTTATAAGCAACATTCAAAACCATTTTCAATGCATTAAACCATGCATTAACAAGTATTCCACATACTTACTTGAATCATTTTCCAAATGCATTCAAAATCAATATATGATCAAATTTAGTATAAACCATACTCAAAACATGCTTAAACAATAGGTGCCATGTAATTCAAAAACAAGTCCATAAAACCAATTTCGCCAAAACACAAACCGAGGGAGAAATCTCAGCATACATACTTCTGAGTTTAAATCAATGTTTCAAGCTTAATTTTAACTCCCAAAATAACCTTTAAACCATTTCAAAGCTGAATTTTACGTTCTCACTCACCGACTACGCAAAACCTTGTTCGCCGATGCAAACTACTCCTCCAAAGCTTCTAAAACGATGCCACAAGCTTGAGGATAAACCTCCCCTGTTTTAACCATAGAAAAATAGAGGATTATCTAAATGCATTTAAATACTCAGCAACATTAATCCACAGCAACTCTAACCAAAAACCCTCCACAAAAACCGAAATCAACATCAAACACCTTCCAAACTTATCCCAGCCAAAACCTAAATGTTTAGTCCATCAATTACCTTCAATTAATATCCAAAAACAATCTAATAACATCCTTATACCTCCAGCATCATAAAAAAACCACAACTCCTCAAAAACTCATAACTAACAACCTAGAAAATTAGAGATTCATCTAGTTTTGGGATTCCATTTTTAAAACCAACTTATTAACATTATAAAACTTCAAAATCATTATTAGAACCAATCAAGAACTCAAAAAAACATATACAAAACGAAAACCACTTAATCTCATCAATAAAACCTTGATTTAACAAATTTTTCATAATTAAATCATTAAAACACATTAGAAAACATTAAACAGTGATCAAATACTTGGTAATTTCAATAAAAAAAAACTTTTATTAGAGGAGAAGAACGAACCTTACCTCTAATGAGTGAATTTCCCTCAATTGGATGTTTTACTCTTGAAAAACAAAGAGGAAACAATGAGATTTTGGAAAATAGGATTGAAGAACCCATTAGAGATCAAAAGTTTAGGAAATCAAGGGTATTACCTAAAATATTTGATAAGAACGTGAGTGTTTGGCTGAAGGAATTTTGATAGAAAAGTTACGTCAAAAGTAGTTTTAAGAAATAACTACTTTTCTTTTATTAAATCTCATTTAACTCACTAATTAAAACTCTTTTAAAATAATCCAAATTGAGAGAAAAATCAGATTAAAACATTTGGTAAACTAGATCCTTAAAGATTCTAAATTTTGACTTTTTTACAAAATAATCACTACAAATAATTTTACATTTTTTATGTTTTGGTCACTAGCCCAAAATGTCCAATTTCTGAATTCCATTTTTCTAAATTGACTTTACAAAAAATATCCATAAATTAAATAATTATTTTAGGATATTTTTCTATACTTTTATCTCACTCAGAAATATGTATTCCAAATTGTTATCCTGAATCTGACTCAAATCTCTAATCTCGGTCTATCGGACCGTCTAATCAACCTGGAAACCTCTAGGCCCAAAACAGGGGTGTTACATCTTTCATCTTCTCATTGATTTGTCTTTGAGGATCAATAGATTGTTTGCTATCATCATCCAGTTTGATCTTATGCATGTACAAAGATGGGTTAATGCCCTTAATGTTCGCAATGGTCCATGCAATAGCATGTTTGTGCTGCTTCATAATATTTATCAACTTAGCTTCTTGAATTCCATCCAGAGTTGTAGAGACCATAACCGGGAGTGTTTCCGCATCACCAAGGAATGCATACTTGAGATTAGATTGTAAGGGTTTCAGTTCCAAAGTAGGGGCTTTTTCAATAGATGGTTTGGAAGTAGAATTGTTCGATGTGCCAAATCTAAGGATTCAACTTGTCATTTGTGTTGAACAGCAATAGTGAACAATTCAACAATGTTGTCACAATTTGGGAGATCGTCTTTTACAATTGTCAGTGTAGCGTCCTCAACAATGAGTATACTACGATGATTCAAGTTTTCTTGGATGATATTTTTTAGAACATCAATATGATGACATTCCTTTGTATTACTGCCAAGATTTGCATTAAACATCCCAAAAGTAACTTGATCATTATCGACCCGCATTGTGAGTTCTCCTTTTGAGACATGAATGATACCCTTTTCGGTTGCTAAAAATGGTCGGCCAAGAATAATAGAGACATCCTTATATGCCTCACAGTCAAGAATAATAAAGTCAGCTGGAAATAAGAACTTATCCACATGAGCAAGCACATCTTTAATTTGTCCATTTGGATGAGTCAAAGATTTGTCTTCTACTTGCAATGTGACCGAAGTAGGTTTCATTTCTCCAATACCCAACTTCTAGAAGGTTGATAATGGCATTAGATTAATACTAGCCCTGAGATCACAAAGTGCTTTGTTGAAGTAGCGATTTCCAATAGAACGAGGAATGATGAAACTGACAAGGTCTTTCATTTTCTTTGGTAAAGAATTAGAGATAAGGGCACTACACTCCTCTATGAGTGCAATCGTCTCTATAGCACTGAGCTTGTTCTTCTTAGATAGAATTTCCTTCATAAACTTTGTATAATTTGGAATTTGCATAAGAGCATTCGTTAAAGGGATTTGTACTGTGAGCTGTTGCAAAGTGACTTGAAAGAATTGAAATTGATTATCATGCTCAGTATTCTTGAACCTCTAAGGATAAGGTGGAGATGAAGGATCTGCTAATTGTGACGACGTCTGAAATTGCACCGACAACTTAGATTGTAAAACTGGTGGTAGCATAGTAATATCTGAAGGTGTATCTTCCTCCTCACCAACCTCCAATCCATCTTTCAACATTTGGTCAGTTTTTGAAGATTCCCCACGCTCATTAATAGAAACAAGTGAGTGTTGCGTTGAATCAGTAGTTCGCTTGCCACTACGGAGAGTAATAGCCTTGCATTGCTCTTTACCCTTGATTATCGGGCTCTCAGTGCTGCTAGGAAATGTGCCCGATTGACAAGAGTTCATATGAGTAGCCAACGGCCCTAATTGAGCCTCCAAAGTACGGATCAAAGAAGAGTGACCTTGTACTATAGCTTCAATCTAAGAGAAGTGTTTGCGCGTCATTTCCTCAAATAGGGCAAATGGATCAGATATAGATGACGGAGCATAGTGACTAGTCTGTGATTGTATCTAAGATGGTGCTTCATACTGTGATTGTGTGCCATACTGCGATTGCTGAGTTTGTGAAGAAGAATATTGTGGTTGCGCTTGTTATGTTGTGACTGTAATGGAGTTTGAGGTGTATACTTTTTTGCGGATAACTGAAATTCACTTGCCGCACACTAGAGTTTCCTTGGAAAGAATTATTCCCATAGCAAAATACTCCTGAGTTTTATGCATAATTGGAACTACCCCAAGATTGCCTATTCGTTGTATTTTAAGAGTTACCCATAGTATTGCCCCTCATGTTGCATACATAACTTGCATTTTCTGTATGTTGTGGGTAATCTTTATAGATATGGTTCTCACCACAAATCTCACAAGAGAACATGTGAGTAGTAGTTTGATGAGCTAGCTGAATAGGAGCAACTTCACTTGTGCCCTCCATATTCTTGATTTTGTTCTCTAAGGACGAAACTTGAGCCTTTGGAGTAGAAATATCATCCAGCTCGAAAACTCTCGGTGCAGCTTTGTATGAAGCAGCTCTCGAAATAGGATATTAACAGACATTTTATGCAAATTGTTCCAACACTCCCACAACAGTTGTGTAAGTGCAATCAAGTAAAGGTCCATTAGATGATCAGTTGACAAGATGTCTTGTGGACGCATTCAACCCATTGTAGAAAATCTCAATTTGAGTTTCTTGTTAAAGGTCGTGATTGAGACATCATCGTAACAACGACTTATAACGTTCACATGTAGTATGGAGAGTTTCATCATCCAACTAATAATAAGCAGTGATATCATTCCTTAGGCGCGAGTTCATTGTCAGTGGATTAAAGCATAATACAAATTGTGTTGTGAGGTCATTCCATGACGTGATAGATCCGGCAGGGAGTCCACAAAACCACGTATGAGCTCTTCCCTGCAAAGAATATAGAAATAATTTCATACGTAAGGGATCATCAGGAACAACTTGTTGGCTAAAAGAAGTACAAATTAATAGAAATGATTGAAGATGCTCTCTAGTGTCTTCAGGTGGCAACCCCGCATACTGCCCATTTGAGTTGAGCATTTGAAGCATGACCGGCTTCAACTCAAAGTTTCCAACTTGAATAGGTGGTCGAACAAATCTCAATTGCAAATCATCCAGCTGAGGGACTACAATCTCGCGGATTGTTCTGTTCTAAACCGGTCGATGTAGCGGTGGGTTTTCAGGATCTTTTAGGATATTCTCATTGTTGGTCTGTCTTGCCATCTCACTTTTTTCTCTAAGTCTTCATCAAAGAGTCCGTTCAACTTCTAGATCAGGTACGAAAAGTGGTGTAGCAGAACTTCTTGTCATACAACACCAAAGATGCTAATAAAAAGAAAAGAAAACAAATAGATTTGTAACAAATATAAACTAAAGAAAGAAAATGAAATTGCAAGCAAAAACATAAACACTAAATAACGTCATCCCCGGCAACGACGCCAAAACTTGATCGGTGAATAAACGTCACACGAAATGTGCAAGTGTACACTTTCGATACAAGTATAGTTAACAGGTAGATCATGTTAGATATCGTTCCCACGAGGATAGGTATTTATTTGTATTCTTATGTCGCTGCAAGCAATTCCCAAAACATAAAGATTTTGAGTGTAATTTTGGTTGTAACAGAAAAATAAAAAGACTGAATATAAGATTGATGTGAAGGCAAAAGAACAACTTAATGAAAGAAAAGAAACGTCAAGTAAAGATCTAGATCTGTAACCCTCTTAACCCGGCCTAGACGGTTGACCCGAATTAAGAAAGTCACACGGGGAAAACCAAAGTCAACCCGAAAGTCAACCTTGATTAACGACCCTTTTTTCTTTTTAAACTTGTCTAGATGCACATTAACCCTAGTTATGATCATTTAAACAACATGCTCAAAGATCATAAACATCAGAGATCAAACAGGGACCCAATTGAACAATTTACAACTTTAGGGACCAAATTGTAAATTCTGTAAATTATAGGGACTTAACTCAAATTAAAGTTACCGACTTGTAATTAGTCAGGTTTCATGCTTCTCTGTCAAATTTCAGCTCAAACGGACATCTCAAACTCATACAATTGCATAAACAAGTTTCAGGACCAAAATGCAAACTTTCCAAAACATTTAACTGCCAATGTCAGCCCCCAACGGTCGGCTGTTCCGAAACAGGGAGAGCCTGTTTCGAAACTCGGGGCCGTTCTGCAACGCATACCGAAACAAGGGCTGGCAGAGGGCTTCCCGTTTCGAAACGGTGTCTCCCATTTCGGACGCTTGGGCTACTATAAGGCAGATGTTCCGAAACGGTAGCCACTGTTCCGAAACGGCCTGCACAGAATGCAGAAATTTGCATGCTTAAACACACAATTGACCAACCAAACATGCTCCAAATGCCACCAAACTTTACCAGTAGTTCATACAACATTCAGGAGACACATTTGCATCAACCAATCAACACAATACCATCATATATGAAAAGCCCCAATTCTAATGGCATGCTTCCTACTCAAGCAAACCATTCAAGTATAAAACCTTCAATCAATCACATAATGACCAAATACAAAATCCAGCATTATTAACAACATTAAGCAAACTTAGGGAGTACAAACATCTCCCAAAACATCCATATTGGTCCCCCATTGCCAAATGCCAAAAGCTAAAGGTGTACAAGAAAACCTTTCCATACTTGAGCTTAGTTACCACTTGATTGCTTGTCTTCCTTGCTGCCCTCAATGCACTCTAATGCTCTGCATTATTGGTTTAAGAAAAGAGAGAGAGCGTAAGCAAAATCTTAGTGAGGAATGCTCATTTAAAACCATTCAATAATGCATTTATAAAACACTTTATAAATCATACTTCAAAACATCATTATACATGCTTACAAGCATTCTTAAACAAGTAATACATGCTTCCATATCAATACATGTCATATTGGCCACAAGTGATAAATTCCATCTTTTTAAAACAAGATCAACATAAGACTCACACATGGACTTTTAAACACCATTGTGATCTTATAATTCACAAGGACCACACAAGGACTTTTAACCACCTTTGTGTCCTTTACAAGTTTCACCCCAAGGACTTTTAAACACCTTGGCCCCAAGGACTTTTAAACACCTTGGCCCATGGACTTTTAAACACCATGGCAAGGACCACACAAGGACTTTTAACCACCTTTGTGTCCTTAACAAGGACCATCCAAGGACTTTTAACCACCTTGATGTTCTTAAGAAACAAGGCTCACTCAAGGACTTTTAACCAACTTAGTGACCTTAACAAGAATCACTCATGGACTTTTAACCACCATGAAGTTCTTAGAATTCACAAGGCTCACTCAAGGACTTTTAACCACCTTAGTGACCTTAACCTTTTTCAAACATCACTTGCCAATATACATCATTATCATCAAATAATCCACTGTTTTAAAGCATTTAACCAAGCCATAAACATCATGCATTTTTAAGCATCAAACGACATTTAAACAATGTTCAAAAACAAGGAACTCTTACCTTGAGCTTCCTTCAACATATGGCTTACATAATCAGCAATAACCATGCTAAATCATGCTTTCAAAACAGAATTTAAAACATGCAATAAACCACATTGCATAACAACCAAACCATGGCCACCACTAGAGAGTTTTTCCGAAAACTTACACTTGAGCTTAGTAAAGTTGTTTAGACTTAGACTAAGCTCCCAAGACATTGGTTTCAAAGCCGAAAACCCAATTTCACTCACCGATTCCGTTTCGCCTCTTGCCGAAACACAAATCAAGCTTCCGGATCACCACCACTTGGATCCAAAGATGACTCCCCTGTTTTTAAACACATCAAAGTAGAGGATTAATGCATCATCATGCATTAATAGCTTCAATGAAAGCACCTAAACTCGCTGCTCTCATCCACACTCCATTTTCGGCTACCAAACACAACCGAAAATGCATCCAAACAACTCCTCAACAATGCCCAGCCATAAACCACCAAAACTAAACATCCTTTAACATCCTTTAACATCTAAAAAGGACCTAACAACATCCTTATGCCTCCAGCAACATCAGATCCACAAGATCATTCCAAAAACAACCAAGAATCACAAGCTAAACTTAGGAAATTCAACCTATCCGGGATTGCATTAATTAAAACTCAATTCCTTATCAAATTAACATTCATTTAACATCAAAAACACACCTCAAATCACTGCTTTAACAGATCAAACGAAAATTCATCACAAATCACCAAATCTTGCATTTTAAGCCAAGATCCATTACACAACTTTAAAACCACTTATAAAACATCAATTAAGGATTGAGAACTTAGGAATTTCAGTAAAGAACTGAGAGTTTAGAGGAGAAGGACGTTCTTACCTCCAAACTTGAGTTTCTCCTTTTTTAGAACCAAAAAGCTTGAAGAATCAAGTAGCAAATGGTGAGGTTTTGTTGATGAGATGATTAGGAATCCAAAGAGAATTGAAAAGAGAGATTTAAGTGACAAAATCAGAAGAAAATCTCTGGAGAAAAGGTGTTTGGGTTGAGAGAAAATGAGAGAAAAGAAAATGAGATTTTAGGAGAATTAGTTAGAAATAACTTCCCTCCAATTTCTTTTTGTTTAAAAAATCAGAATTAAAACATTAAATATCTTAGAAAAATATGGAGAAACTCCCTTTGGGTAAATAGCTCCTTAAAGATTCAAGGTTTCAATCCTTTCTAAAACAGTCACGCAGTTTTCAAAAATTACATTTTGGTCACTAGCCAAAATGTCACCCTTCCAAACCTTATTTTGTAAAATTGATTTCACAGTTCACTTATATATATTAAAAAAGGATTTTAGAACATTTTTCCATATTTTTAATGCAACCCAAACTAGGCTTTCCTAATTTCACCTTTTTATATTCGAACAGCACTTTGACCGAACCGGTCAACGCCCAAAACTTCTAAGCCCAAAACCGGGGCGTTACAACTCTCCCCCCCCCCTTAAGAAATTTCGTCCTCGAAATTTACTTGAAGGAAAGAGATAAGGAAACTGCTTCAGCATGTCATCCTTCCGCTCCCACGTGGCTTTCTCAACACCTCGATGCTTCCACAGCACCTTTACCAACTCAATGGTCTTGCCACGAAGAACTTTGCTATCCGAATCCAAAACCTCCACCGGTTCCTCATCATAGGTCAAATCCGGATTCAATTCCACTTCCTCCACAGGCATCACAAGCGAAGGATCAGATCTATACTTCCGGAGCATAGAAGCATGAAACACATCATGAATCTTCTCCAACTCTTGTGGTAACCTCAACCGATACGCAACAGGACCCACACGCTCAACCACCTCATATGGTCCAATGTACCTAGGGCTCAACTTACCCTTCCGGCCAAACCTCATCACCTTCTTCCAAGGCGAAACCTTCAAGAACACAGGGTCTCCCACTGCATACTCAATCTCCTTACGCTTCAAATCCGCGTAAGACTTTTGCCGATCAGAGGCTGCCTTCAACCGCTCACAAATGAGCTTCACCTTCTCGGTGGTTCCCTTCAACAAAGCCGGCATCGAAACCAACTTTTGACCCGTTTCAGCCCAACAAAGAGGAGTCCTACACTTCCTCCCGTATAAAGCCTCATAAGGTGCCATTTAAATACTTGCCTGATAACTATTGTTATAAGCAAACTCCACCAAAGGTAAATGCTTCTCCCAAGAACACTGAAACTCAATCACGCAGCACCTCAACATATCCTCCAAAATCTGGATAACACGCTCTGACTGACCATCCGACTGAGGATGATAAGACGTACTGAAATTCAACCTTGTACCCAAAGCTTGATGCAAACACTGCCAGAAACGCGATGTGAACCTCGGATCCCTATCCGACACAATCGATTTAGGCACACCATGCAGCCGCACAATCTCAGCAATGTACAGCTCCGCAAGCTTATCCAAGGAAAACGTAGTATGCACAGGCAAGAAATGCGCACACTTCGTCAGGCGATCCACAATCACCCAAACCGAATTCTTCTTCGACGGAGACAAAGGTAAACCAGATACAAAATCCATGGTAACTCTTTCCCACTTCCATTCAGGGGTTCTCAACGGTTGCAACAAACCTGAAGGAACCTGATGCTCAGCCTTAACTCGCTGACACACCATACACTTGCTCACAAACTCCGCAACATCCTTTCTCAAACCCACCCAATAGTACTCATCACAAAGATCACGATACATCTTAGTACTACCAGGGTGCATAGCAAAAGGACTACTATGACCTTCAGTCAGAATAGCACGCCTCAACTCAGCATTATTGGGCACTACTATTCGACTCTCAAAACACAACACACCATCATCATTAAAGCAGAAATCCGAAGGTCTACCCTCCGCGATATCCTGAACATGCGGTACCAAGGAATCATCCAGCAACTGCTTTTCCTTGATCAACTGAACCAAAGATGGTTTCACCTGCAACTCAGCCACAAGACCACCATCTCGCGAAATACTCAAGCAGGCGAACATAGCCCTCAGCTCAACAGCTACCTTCCTACTCAAGGCATCCGCAACAACATTAGCCTTTCCAGGATGGTACTCAATCGTCAGATCATAATCCTTGAGCAACTCCAACCAACGCCGCTGCCTAAGATTCAACTCCTTCTGAGACATTAGATACCTCAAACTCTTGTGATCCGTGTACACAGTACACTTCTCACCATACAGATAATGTCTCCAGATCTTCAGAGCAAAAACCACTGCAGCCAACTCAATATCATGCGTAGGATAATTGCGCTCATGCACCTTCAACTGCCGCGATGCATAAGCTACCACCTTACCCTCTTGCATCAGCACACATCCCAAACCAACATAGGATGCATCACTGTAGACCACAAACTCTTTCCCTGATTCAGGCTGAACCAAGATAGGAGCTTGCGTCAAAGCCACCTTCAGCTTCTCAAAAGCCTGCTGTCTCGCTTCCGTCCATTCATACTTAACATCCTTTTGCAACAACTTCGTCAAAGGTGCAGCAATCTTAGAAAAAACATCCACAAACCTCCGGTAGTATCCCGCCAAACCAAGGAAACTACGAACCTCATGAACAGACTTAGGAACTTTCCAGTTCATCACCGCCTCAATCTTCTGAGGATCAACACGATTCCCCTCAGCAGAAACTACATGCCCAAGAAACACAACCTCCTTAAGCCAGAACTCACACTTGCTCAACTTAGCATAAAGCTGATTTTCCAACAAAGCTTGCAGCACAATCCTCAAATGCTCTTCATGCTCCTCCTCAGTACGCGAGTACACGAGGATATCATCAATGAACACCACAACAAACTTATCCAGGTATTCATGAAACACACGATTCATCATGTCCATGAAAGCAGCAGGAGCATTTGTCAAACCAAACGGCATCACAAGGAACTCATAATGCCCATATCTTGTCCTGAAAGCTGTCTTAGGCACATACATATCCTTCACCTTCAACTGGTAATATCCTGACCTCAAGTCAATCTTAGAGAACACAGCTGCTCCCCGAAATTGATCAAAGAGATCATCAATTCTCGGCAAAGGATACCGATTCTTGATAGTCAACTTGTTCAGCTGACGGTAATCAATGCACATTCTCATAGTGCCATCCTTCTTCTTCACAAACAAGACCGGTGCTCCCCAAGGCGACACACTCGGCCGAATGAAACCACGATCAAGCAACTCTTGCAACTGCGTCTTCAGCTCCTTCAGCTCCTTAGGTGCCATTCTATAAGGGGTAATGGACACAGGAGTTGTATTCTCATACAGCTCAATTCCAAACTCCACCTCGCGATTATGAGGTAAACCAGGCAACTCCTCAGGAAACACACCAGGAAACTCTTTCACAACTCTGATATCTTGCACACGCAACTCCTTAGAGCTAGGATTCATCACAAAAGCTAGGTAAGCTTCACAACCTTGCCTCAGCATCCTGCTCGCCTCCAAGGTAGACACCACATTGGCAAGAAACTTCACATTCTCACCAACCACAACAACTTCATAATCATCCGCAAGCTTCAGCGAAACTCGCTTATTTTCACAATCCACAACAGCACGATGCTCAGCAAGCCAATCCATACCAAGGATTACATCAAAACCATAGAAAGGCAACTCCATAAGGTCAACATGAAAAACATGTTCTTGAACAACCAAAGGACACCTTCTAAACAGCTTTCGAGTCACAACGGTCTCACCAAAAGAACTAGTGACACAAACACCAACATCCAAAGACTTAACAGGCAAACTAAGCAATTCAGCATGCTCACGCAAAATGTATGAATGCGTAGATCCAGAATCTATCAAAGAAAGCAATGACAAGGATTGCAAAGTAAAGGTACCTGCAATCACATCCGCGTCATTCCTCCCCTCCCGCTGAGCATACACCTAGCTTGACCTCCACCTTCAGGCTAAATAGCCACAACATGGGCCACTCCTCGACCACCTTCCTCTCTGCGGTGCAGCAACAACAGGAGCACGCACTTGGCCACCAGCCAACATAGGACACTCTCGCCTCAAGTGATCCGTAGATCCACAATTCCAGCATCCGTTACCAGCTGCCGCAACAGGAGCTTGCACCTCCCTCACAGCACGAGGACAATCACGTTTCATATGACCACGTGATCCACAAATCCATCAAGCACTCGGATCAGCTCTAGCATTGCCTCCGCGAGCAGGTACACCACCACCTCTCTTGGCCGAGGACTGATACTTTTGATCACGTCCCCTCTTGTTCCGTCCACCACCGGAACTATATTTAGTTGATCGCTTTCCAGCACTTGCTCCAGCACCTCTAGCAGATAAACCCAAGTTCATCTCAATATCCTTAGCTCGGCCCACCAACACATCAAAATCATCATACTCGGTGGCCAGCACATACATCTTCACATCCGTCACTAAACCATAACGGAATCTTTCACACCTCGCCCGCTCATCAGGTACCAGCTCAGGTGCATACTGACTGAGTCGAACAAACTGCACTTCATACTCAGCCACAGTCATGCTCCCCTGGGTAAGAGACATGAATTCTCGCTTCTTTTCGTCAAGATACCTCACACCAAGATACCTCCTCTTGAACACATTCTGAAAGAATGTCCATGTTACATCAGCATCAGCCATCCCAGCAATAGTGGTCGTCCACCACGTATAAGCATCATCCTGTAGCAAGGATACTACAGAACCTAGCTTTTGCACATCAGTGCAACTCATCTGACCCAAGATCCTCTTGGTACTCTCCATCCAGGATTCAGAACCTTCAGCAGACATACCCCTGAACTCAATCCCACCAAGACTGCGTAAACGCTCAAAAGGTAGTCTAACTCTAGCATCTCCCTGATGCCCAGCTCCTTGAGCTCCAGCTACTGCCGCTCGAAAAGCACCAGCAATAGCTTGTACCAACATCGTCATGTCAGGCATAGCTTTCCCCTGACCAGCTTCAGGTCCAGCAGCTCCAGCACCAGCTGCAGCTTCAGCTCCTTCTCCCTCAGCACCACCACCACCAGGTGAAGGAGGAGGTAACACCGCACTTCCCGCATTTTCCTCGTTCTCATTCTCATTCGGAGCTGAGTTCTCGAGTAATTGGGAATGGTTGTGTGCATGATTGAAGTATGTATGCCTTGTATGCTTGTTGAGTGAAAGCATGATGAGTAGTTTGTGAAATTGATGAGATTGGGTTGTATGCTGTGATGAAGCATGTTGTGGGTACCCATTGCCAAATCAAAGCTAATGGAATGATGTTGATTTTAAGTGAAATTGAGCTTGAATACTTGGATTGCTTACCTTGCTGAGAAAAGGTGTTTGGGTTGAGAGAAAATGAGAGAAAAGAAAATGAGATTTTAGGAGAATTAGTTAGAAATAACTTCCCTCCACTTTCCTTTTGTTTAAAAAATCAGAATTAAAACATTAAATATCTTAGAAAAATCTAGAGAAACTCCCTTAGGGTAAATAGCTCCTTAAAGATTCAAAGTTTCAATCCTTTCTAAAACAGTCACGCAGTTTTCAAAAATTACATTTTGGTCACTAGCCAAAATGTCACCCTTCCAAACCTTATTTTATAAAATTGATTTCACAGTTCACTTATATATATTAAAAAAAGGATTTTAGAACATTTTCCATATTTTTAATGCAACCCGAACTAGGCTTTCCTAATTTCACCTTTTTATATTCGAACAGCACTTTGACCGAACCGGTCAACGCCCAAAACTTCTAAGCCCAAAACCGGGGCATTACAAGATCCCCTCGACTCAACTTGACAAATTATCATGTGCAACAAGGCAAGAACATACGATGGTTCATTCGTCAAATAAAGTAATAAGCTTGCTTAATGGCTTTCATTCAAATCTCAACCGATGACTCAAATAAGCAGATTAACCACAACTCTCTTTGTTCTTCATAACTACACATCCTCGAACAAGTGGATCAACTCTCGTTGTATCCTCAATGTTAATTTGAACTGTCACTGCATCTCTCAATGTTAGTGATAATGTTAAACACTCTCGTGCAAACAAAGCTCAAATCCATCAATTGAAATAAAAAGAAAGCTAATAAGATTATATTGAACTTATATTTCAAGTTTAAACAATTTCATAACATAGCTAAAAAGGTAAACAATCATCGATTAACACAAAAAATATAATAAAGCTTCAATAAACATCTATCTCTAGAAGGATTTAAAGAAGATAAACATATTCCTCCTTGTTTCGGCACATGAGTCCTCTTTTCCTCATATCTTTCTGCCTTGTTTCGCCTTGGTTCTCCAGAAAGAGTGCTTAAGCCACCATAGGAGGAGAGCTTCAAAAGATTGAAGATGAAGGAAATGATAATTGTGTGAGTCTGCCCCTTTCTCTCTCCTCCAAAAATATCCTTTTATAAGGTGCCGAGATAAAGACATCTATCCTTCAGGTGGTTTGTGTGACAGTCTGTCGTACAAAATTTGTTGGAACAGATAATTCTGTTGAGTGGATCGAATGATCGAACTAAACCAGGAGGGGGGTGAATTGGATTTTTAAAGTTCTTGGTGGTGGAAATTGCAAATAAAAAGGTAGACAAGGAATTTTAGAGTGGTTCAAGTTCCAAATGAACTCTACATCCACTACCTTAGCTTCACTAAGGATTTGCAACAATTCCACTAATTGCTCTTCCCCTTTTCTAGGCTAAGGAGGTAACCCTTACAATTTTTGGTCAAATTTTTTATCCAAAATTTGACCCAATCCCCACACAATTGAAACAAAGAATTTGTTGGCTAAGGAAGTATCTCTCAATACAAATAATAGCCCAATTACAAGCACTCAATCCAATTGAAATGATAGGAATGAAAAATACATTTGAGGTTACAAGACAATATTGGGATTTAGGCACAAATGCTTGGATTTGATGTTTGGATGTTTGCATTTGGATCAATAGTTGTTGATGAGGCTTTTAGAGGTCCCTTTTATACCTTCTCATTGAATTCTAGCTGTTGTGGTTGTTGCATTCATCAATAGAGTCGTTGGGGTGTTATCTTCCCTCTATAAATGCAGTCTGCAACCAACCGTTTCGAAACACCCGACCCTGTTTCGAAATAGGCCAAAATAGAATGAGTTGTTGGGGTGCATTTAAGAGCCCGTATCGAAACGGTGTGACATGTTTCGATACGCTAACAGCCGTTTCGAAACTTGTTTCGAAACATTTTGCCACTGTCAAGGATCGTATCGAAACGGCTTGAGATCGTTTCGATGCGCCTTAACGGTTTGTTAAAAACATTCAACGGTCATATTTTTCAAATCAATTTTAAAGCCGTTTCGAAACACTTGATGTCGTTTTGATACGTTGCTCAATGTTCTTCAGCCGTTTCGAAACTTGTTTCGAAACACGGGTTGGCAGTATTGAAATCGTTTCGATACCCGTTTCGAAACATGGACTCATAGTTTCAAAACTGTTTCGAAACGCCTTAGGCCGTTTCGAAACGGTGACTCGAAAATCACTGTTTTGGCTTTAAGAAGACTTAGAAAATATTTAATAAGCTTAGTTTTTAACTTAGGCGTATTGTTTAAAACATGTAGAGAGGTTTGAGGACTTAAAATTTCGTTTTCACATTTTCAATTTAGTCCTTAGGTACTTTAGTTATATCAAAAATAAAATATCAGTTTCACAATCTCCCCCTCTTTGATATAACAAAACCAAAGTTAGAATTTTTAAGAGTTTTAAAAATTTTGAACACATTCTAACTCCCCCTCAATTTAAGATAGGTTTTTAAAGTTTTAAAAAGATTTAAGGATTTAAATTCAAGGTTTAAAACTTTAAAACACTTAAGACATTTAAAACGAATTTTGGCTCTTAGATTACTTCTCCCCCTTTTTGTTAGATCAAAAATAAGAAACAAGGCTCATAGAGAAGAGATAGGGCTAATAGAAATAATCATTAAGCAATAAGAAACATAATATTAATTCATAAAATTAAAATATCCAAAACATAAATCTCAAACAATAAGTTCAAAGCATAATCCCAAATAAAATCAAAAGCATAGGTTCACAAAACAAAAGATGCAAACTTAAACCTAAAACGCATAGCTAATATGATATGTCATGAGAAACCTAGGCCTCGTCGTCGTCACCATCATCATCCGTGGACTCATCATCGCTCTTGACTTGAGAACGACGAAACTTCATCCATTGGCCATAAAAGGTGGAGAAGGACATATCCATGGCCGATTGTTGATTCTCAAGGGTTTGGAGTCTATCCTCTACATTTTTCAAGCGGGTATTGAGAGCACAAAAACCTCTAGACATGTTAGTGTCCAAAGTGTTGAACCGCTCGGTAAGGAAAGCCGTGAGAGCTTCATTGTTCGCAACTTGAGCTTGTGGTTGAGGTTCAACGGGAGGAGGAAGAGGTGCTTCCCTATCAACATGTTCCCAATTCCCATTGTTTACATAGCGAAAACCGGACTTACGGAGAGAGGATTCACCAATTTTTGACTTGCAGGGTTCCGGAGAGTCGTAGGTGCAATCAAGAATAAGCTTGCTAAAGATGTGACTTCAAACTGTTCCATAAGTGAAGGATTTCAGGGCATCTCATATGACCATCAAGAACAAGGACCCAGAGAAGTACCCAAGTGGCCCCATTACACGTGCACGGGCCAAGGAGTTTCAATCAGCCATGGAAAGCTTGTTTACAACAAGCCATGAACGTGAGAAAGAAGAAATAATAAGGGAGGAATGCCTTACCTTGCTCATGCATGCATTTGCATGAGAATTTAAGTGTTTCAAACTTCCATTGCATTGATAAAGTGTGCTGGTCATTAAAGCATGCACTTCATTTATAGTTTTAGTTCATTTAGGGAAGTAGTTTAATTATGTATCTTAAATCATTCGTTAAACTACTTCATTCATGCATTTAGTTAAATTCAATAAAGTTAGTTCTTTAAGTAAACTAGTTCATTCATTTAACTAGTTCACTCAATTAACTAACTCTTTAATTGTTTCATGCATCTATTATTTTAAGTTTGAATAAATCCTTTGTGTGTGTCTAGGTTCATGTGACGTATGGATTAAAGAAGAGACTTTTCAACTTTAACATGGAATCAAGTCATTGATGACCATCTTTACTCATGCAAACAAGGCAATTGAAGGCAATTCAAGGTTGAATTCTTTTCATCTTTTCAAGGTTGTTCATATTCTTAGAGTAACAAAGCATTTAAGCTTCATAATTCACCTATTCAAGGTTGAAATTATGAACCAATGAAGGCCATTCAAGTTCAAGAGAAGGGACATGCAATAATCAACATTCAAATTATGCATTCAAGGCCTTTATTAATCATTTCTTGAAGGTTGATCATATTCCACAAATGGGCAAGCAATGAAGACTGGTTTAATGTCATTTAATCATCAAATTAAGTGATAAAATCATCAAGGAATTCAAAGAGACAAGCTGATTTGGACGTGTGGGATGTCTACATTCATCCTATGTCCACATTCATTCCCTTTTATCCATTTGCAAGCAAAATGAAGCAGCCCAAGAGTCACCACTCATTTTGGACGAATTTAAGGCTAAATTCATCTCAATTTAAAGCAAAATTCATCCATCAAAAGGATAAAAAAGAAACATTTCATTTATTTGTATTCAATAGCATTTAGATGAGCATTCATATCTCTTTTGTGTGACTTTTCATATGGTGCCTAGCCACACTATAAATAGGCACCTTAGGTTCATTTGTAAGGACTTTTTTTTGGAGAATATAAACCTTTGAAAGATTGCATTCATCTTGTTCTTGCGAGAATTCTATAGGCTTCAAGTTGTTCTTGTAGTCTTCTATCCATTTCATTTTACTATAGCGTTGGTTCCAAGCTCTCTTATAGCTTGTGGGTCACGTTTCACACTCCTCCACCTCGACTCCATCAAAGTATATTGTTGGTTCCTAGCTCGTTATAGCTAGCGGATCACAATTCGCTATCCTTGCAAACATACAAATCCACGTCTCCTTTAGCATCTCCCATCACTCCTTTGATTTACACCTTTCCATGATTATCATCCTCTATCCTTAGCCACCATATTATCCAAATTACCTATCCAATTCCTTTCTTCATTAATTTTTTTATATTATATTGCTATTCATCTCACATGTATATTTTATGATATCTCATAGTTCAAAGCGTAGCAAAGAATATTTCTTACTAGAATCACGATCGGGCACATCTATATGACTCGGGTCACATTACCGGGTTCATATCAATTGGCATCAGAGCATGGTTGATTCAGTAAGATAATCGTTGTCTCTCTTCTGTAAAAAAAAAGAAAAAAATCGAAAAAAAAAATTAGAGAAAGTTAAAGAGGGAGGGGGCATCGTATTCTCTATTCTTCTTTAAAAAAAATCTTACATCATTTTTTCTATTGCTACTATTTTGTCATCTTTACCAACTCTCACAATTTGCCTTTTTTTTGTTTGTTGTTGCCACTTTTTCTTATCCTACCTTCCAAATTCTTTTCGCCAAGTTTTGTTTTTTCAGCCGAATTCTACAAGCCATTTGCAAGCCTTGAGGAAGTTCTTAAAAGGACTTGATTGAGAGCAAGAGTGGAAAAAGGCAAGAGTGCACATCAAGGGTAAAAGCCATCCCGAGTGAAACACGAGTGTGAGTGAATTTTCTTGGAGTGGAATAGGTGAGGTTTTGTGTTTGTGAGGTTTTAATTTTTTTATTTTGGTTACTAATAATGTCTCAAAATTCCGTGAGAAACTCCGTTGGAGGAAGTAATAATGTTAACGTAGATGCAACTAACTCCAATCTTCAAGATGTTATCAGAGAGATGGACAGGTTGTTGCAACAAAGGTTGGGGCCGATGCAAGAATGATTAGATCATTTGGAGGAAAGATCTCAACGAATGCATAATTCAGATCACGAGGAAGAGTATGAGAGAGAGGTGGACGAAGAACTCATAGACGAGCGAGCCTCCCAGTAAAGTTTGAGGCGTCAAGAACCTAGGTACCAAAGAGCTCGGCCAAGAGTTGATGATAATCTTAGCAACATCAAAATAACCATTCATCATTTCCAAGGAAGAACGGATCCTGAAGCCTATCTTGCATGGGAAAAAAAGTTGAGCACATCTTTGAGTGCCACAACTACTTCGAGCTTAAGGAGGTAAAACTTGCAGCCATTGAATTTACAGATTATGTACTAATATGGCGGGATCAGTTGACATCTAGCAGGAGACGCAATGGCAAACATCCAATTTCTACTTGGAATGAGATGAAGGACGTTATGCGTAGGAGGTTCGTTCCAACTCACTATCATATGGATTTGTTCAACAAGCTTCAAAATCTCACCCAAGGGAACCGTAGTGTTGAGGACTACTTTAAAGAGATGGAAGTAGCCATGATCCGAGCTAACATTGACGAGGATCGAGAAGCCACCATGGCAAGATTTCTATTCGGCCTTGACCCAAATATTGCGGTCGTCATTGAGTTGCAACATTATGTGGAGATCGAAGACATGGTGCATATGGCCATAAAAGTGGAAAAGCAACTTAAACGGAATGGTTCCACAAGAACCTATGGGGGAGCATCGTCAAGATGGGGGCAAAGTTCTTACAAACGGAGTCCTCCAATACCACCCAATGAAAGAGGCGCACCACCCAAAGGAAGCAAGGCCAATGCCGAAACTAGCAAAGGTAAGGCTCCGAATGTTCCAAACCGTTCCCGAGATATACAATGCTTCAAGTGCTTGGGAAGAGGGCATATTGCAAGCCAATGCCCAAATCGCAACACCATGCTTCTTCGTGATGATGGAGAGGTTGAATCAGAACAAGAGGAGGAAGATGAAGTTGCTGCCATACAAGAAGATGAAGGTGATGATATAGAGTATGCAGTAGAAAGAGAGGCCCTTATTGTGAAAGGAGCCTAAGTGTGTAAGCGAATGAAGGGAATGAGCAACGCGAGAATATCTTTCATACTCGCTGCCATGTTAATGGAAAGGTATGCTTTGTCATTATTGATGGAGGTAGTTGTACTAATGTTGCTAGTACTCTTATGGTAGAAAAACTTGGATTAGGAACCACAAAGCATCCACATCCCTACAAGCTGCAGTGGCTTAATGACGGAGGAGAACTCAAGGTTACCAAGCAAGTTCTTGTTGCTTTCTCCATTGGAAAGTATAAGGATGAACTTCTTTGCGATGTTGTTCCGATGCATGGTGGCCATTTATTACTTGGGAGGCCATGGCAATTCGATAAACGAGTTATGCGTGATGGATATACCAATCGGTATACACTCACCCATGGAGTAAGAAAGATTACCTTAGCCCCTCTTTCACCAAAACAAATTCACAAAGACAAAATACATTTGAGAGAAAGTATTGAAAGAGCCAAAGAGAGAGAATCAAAAATGGAGGTAAAAGCAAGTGAGAGTGAGCAAAGTGAGGGTGCGAAAAATGAGTGTTTTTACCAAAGAAAGAGAGTTGAGAAAGTGTTTGCTATCGGGAAAGGAATTACTTGTACTTGTGTACAAGGAAAGTTCATTGAACACTAACCAACTTGATCACACTTTGCCTTCTTCTATCGTGTCTTTGTTGCAGGTGGGCTGCCACCAATCTGTGGCATTGAACATCAAATAGATTTCATTCCCGGTGTCGTCATTCCCAACCGTCCAGCTTACCGAAGAAATCCCGAGGAAACCAAGGAGTTACAAAGGCAAGTGGCTGAACTAATGGCCAAAGGCTACGTGAGGGAGAGCCTTAGCCCATGTTCCGTTCCGGTATTACTTGTGCCAAAGAAGGATGGAACTTGGTGCATGTGTGTAGATTTTCGAGCGGTAAACAAAATTACGGTAAAGTATCGTCACCCTATTCCCCATTTAGATTATATGTTAGATGAGCTTAGTGGTTCTAACCTTTTCTCTAAGATTGACCTTAAGAGTGGTTATCACCAAATAAGGATGCGGGAAGGTGATGAATGGAAAATAGCATTTAAAACAAAGCAAGGACTCTATGAATGGTTGGTTATGCCTTTTGGCTTAACTAATGCACCAAGTACTTTCATGAGGTTAATGAACCATGTTCTTAGACCGTTTTTGGGTAAATTTTGTGTGGTTTATTTTGATGACATCTTAATCTATAGTAAATCAATGGAAGAACATGTTCAACACTTGAGGTCAGTTTTGTTGGTTTTAAGAAAGGAGAATTTATATGCTAATTTAGAGAAGTGTACATTTTGTACTGACAAAGTTGTCTTTCTTGGTTTTGTTGTCAGTTTTAAAGGCTTGGAGGTTGACAAAGAGAAGGTTAAAGCCATTGAAGAATGGCCACGACCAGCAAGCATTTCCCAAGTTAGGAGTTTCCATGGACTTGCAAGCTTTTACCGGAGATTTGTGCCAAACTTCAGCACCATTGCCGCCCCTTTAACTAGTGTCATCAAGAAGAATGCTAACTTTTTATGGGGGGAGACCAAGAGAAATCTTTTAATGACATTAAAGAATGTTTAATTCATGCCCCTTTGCTTACCTTACCTGATTTTAACAAAATGTTTGAAATTGAATGTGATGCATCAGGTGTGGGAATTGGAGCGGTATTATCTCAAGGTGGACGTCCTATAGCATATTTCAGTGAGAAATTAAGTGGAGCTACATTGAATTATCCAACATATGATAAGGAGATGTATGCCCTTGTTCGCGCAATGGAAACATGGCAACACTATCTATGGCCTAAGGAGTTCATTATTCACACCGATCATGAGGCATTGAAGCACATTCGGGGGCAACATAAACTCAACAAACGACATGCCAAATGGGTGGAGTTTCTTGAATCTTTTCCCTATGTGATAAAATGTAAGAAAGGTAAGGAGAATATAGTTGCCGGTGCATTGTCTCGGAGGTACGCTCTTCTAAACACCTTAGAATCTAAGTTGTTGGGTTTTGTTTTCATTAAGGATTTATACGAATATGATTCTAATTTTGAAAAAATTTACAAAGCTTGTGAGAAAGGAACGTTTGAAAACTATTATAGGGAAAATGGGTTCCTATTCAAGGAAGGAAGAATTTGTATTCCACAAGGTTCCACATGTGAATTACTTATCAAAGAAGCCCATGGAGGAGGCTTAATGGGACATTTTGGAATAGCAAAGACTTTGGCCATACTTCCAGAGCATTTATATTGGCCAATGATGTGACGAGATGTAGAGAGGTTATGTGAACGTTGCATCACTTGCAAGAAGGCTAAGTCTAAAGCCATGCCACATGGACTCTACACGCCACTACCTATTCTAGAAGCACCATGGATGGACATTTCAATGGGTTTTGTGCTAGGGCTTCCACGCACAAAGAATAACAAAGACTTTATCTTTGTAGTAGTGGATAGATTTTCCAAAATGGCTCATTTTATTCCTTGCAACAAGACTAATGATGCCTTACATATTGCTAACTTGTTTTTCAGGGAAGTCTTGAGATTACATGGTGTGCCAAGAACTATCGTTTCTGATCGAGACGTGAAGTTCTTAAGCCACTTCTTGAGAGCCCTATGGAGTAATATTGGGACTAAGTTGCTATTTTCCACCACTTGTCACCCTCAAACGGATGGCCAAACCGAAGTGGTGAATCGAGTACTCTCCACGTTGCTTAGGAGTATTATTAAGAAGAATCTAAAGACATGGGAAGAGTGCTTACCACATGTGGAGTTTGCATATAACCGATCAGTCCATACCACCTCAGGACACACTCCTTTTGAAGTTGTGTATGGGTTCAATCCATTAACTCCGATGGACTTATTGCCATTACCCGCTGATCAAATTGTGAATAAAGATGGACTTAACAAAGCTGAATTTGTTAAGAAACTTCATCAACAAGTGCGGGATAATATTGAAAAGAAAACCAAGCATTATGAGCAGCAAGCAAACAAGGGTCGAAGGAGAGTTGTCTTTGAGCCGGGAGATTGGGTGTGGTTGCACATGAGAAAAGAAAGGTTTCCAGCCCAACAGAAATCTAAATTGATGCCTCGAGGAGATGGGCCATTTCAAGTAGTTAAGAGGATCAATGATAATGCTTATCAACTAGACCTCCCAAGTGAGTTTAATGTTAGTGCAACCTTTAATGTTGTTGATTTATCTCCTTTTGATGTAGGTGACGATTTGGGGACAAATCGCTTTAAAGAGGGAGGGACTGATATGACCATCAAGAACAAGAACCTGGAGAAGTACCCAAGTGGCCCCATTACACGTGCACAGGCCAAGGAGTTTCAATCAGCCATGGAAAGCTTGTTTACAACAAGCCATGAACGTGAGGAAGAAGAAATAATAAGGGAGGAATGCCTTACCTTGCTCATGTATGCATTTGCATGAGAATTTAAGTATTTCAAACTTCCATTGCATTGATAAAGTGTGCTGGTCATTAAAGCATGCACTTCATTTATAGTTTTAGTTCATTTAGGGAAGTAGTTTTATTATGTATCTTAAATCATTCGTTAAACTCCTTCATTCATGCATTTAGTTAAATTCAATAAAGTTAGTTCTTTAAGTAAACTAGTTCATTCATTTAACTAGTTCACTCAATTAACTAACTCTTTAATTGTTCCATGCATCTATTATTTTAAGTTTGAATAAATCATTTGTGTGTGTCTAGGTTCATGTGACGTATGGATTAAAGAAGAGACTTTTCAACTTCAACTTGGAAACAAGCCATTGATGACCATCTTTACTCATGCAAACAAGGCAATTGAAGGCAATTCAAGGTTGAATTCTTTTCATCTTTTCAAGGTTGTTCATCTTCTTAGAGTAACAAAGCATTTAAGCTTCATAATTCACCTATTCAAGGTTGAAATTATGAACCAATGAAGGCCATTCACATTCAAGAGAAGGGACATGCAATAATCAACATTCAAATTATGCATTCAAGTCCTTTATTTATCATTTTTTGAAGGTTGATCATATTCCACAAATGGGCAAGCAATGAAGGTTGGTTTAATGTCATTTAATCATCAAATTAAGTGAAAATCATCAAGGAATTCAAAGAGACAAGCTGATTTGGACGTGTAGGATGTCTACATTCATCTTATGTCTACATTCATTATTTTTTATCCATTTGCAAGCAAAATGAAGCAGCCCAAGAGTCACCACTCCTTTTGGACGAATTTAAGGCTAAATTCATCTCGATTTAAAGCAAAATTCATCCATCAAAAGGATAAGAAAGAAAATTTTCATTTATTTGTATTCAATAGCATTTAGATGAGCATTCATCTCTCTTTTGTGTGACTTTTCATATGGTGCCTAGCCACACTATAAATAGGCACCTTAGGTTCATTTGTAAGGACTTTTTTTTGGAGAATATAAACCTTTGAAAGATTGCATTCATCTTGTTCTTGCGAGAACTCTATCGGCTTCAAGTTGTTCTTGTAGTCTTCTATCCATTTCATTTTACTATAGCGTTGGTTCCAATCTCTCTTATAGCTTGTGGGTCACGTTCCACACTCCTCCACCTCGACTCCATCAAAGTATATTGTTGGTTCCTGGCTCGTTATAGCTAGCGGGTCACAATTTGCTATCCTTGCAACCATACGAATTCACGCCGCCTTTAGCATCTCCCATCACTCCTTCTTTGATTTACACCTTTCCATAATTATCATCCTCTATCCTTAGCCACCATATTATCCAAATTACCTATCAAATTCCTTTCTTCATTAATTTTTTTATATTATATTGCTATTCATCTCACATGTATATTTTATGATATCTCATAGTTCAAAGCGTAGTAAAGAATATTTCTTACTAGAATCACGATCGGGCACATCTATATGACTCGGGTCACATTACCAGGTTCATATCAGCATCGGTGTCACGAAGCTTAACATTATTGACTATCTCGGCAAACATGATCTTAACAAGATTAGGGCGCTCATCACGACGGAAACACTCAAGCCAAAAATAGTCTACTTGACGAATGTGAGAATATTTACCTCCGGAGGGGCGAAGGAACCATGAGACCATCAAATGGAGGAATCTATCGTGGGCATCCAAAGTAAGCACCGAACCGGTGTGAGAACCAAAGTGACTCTCATTCTCAATTCCTTTGTTCTTAAGAGCAAACGTAGACTCCAAGAAAGGGATGTCAATGACAATCCTCTTGCCCAAGATAGAAGACTCAAGGCCAACCACTTCGGTATTGTCTTCATTGTTAATAAATTGAGCATTGGAGTAAAAGAGAAGTACTATGTGTTTGTAGCAAATGTCCGGAATGCTCAACAAGACAAGGAAATCCCATTCTCTTAAACGCCTGAGGTGACGAAAGAGAAATCACTCGGAGTCAAGGAATGAGAGGTCGAAAACTCGCTCACGACGAATTTCAAACTCCTTGACATAGGTGAAATGATCCCTCATCTCTTGAGATCGAAGAGTTTTTTAAAAAGCTGGGTGAGATTGGGACAAATACTCGATTCACTTGCTTGACCGGTCTTACGCTTTTTGCTAACGTTCTCTGTAGACATCCTAAAAATATAAAGTAAGCAATTTAAAAACAAGTTTGAGTGTATGCATTAGATTTCTTAATTCAATCCAATGATAAATCCCACTTAGGTTAAAAACAAGTTTTAAAAACAAAGAAGCAAAACAAAAAAAGTTAAGAGAAAAACAAATTAAAAAATAGTAAAGAAAATACGAATACAAAATTATATATTTGAATCAAAAAATTGAAGATTTTGAAAAAAATTTACAAGATTTGAAAAACCCAAGTGGTAAAACACATAAACTATACAAAATTAAAATTTTCTAACCTAAGATTCGAATATAAATTGAAGAAAAAATAAAAAGAGGAAAATATACCTTAAATTGGGATTTTGGATGAATATGTGAAAATCCTTGCACAATATTGTTGATGCTTGCTTAGACTTGTGTTTAAGAGTAAAAGCCCTCAAGATTTGGTGAAAAACAATGAGGTTTAGAGGCTTTTTATAGGAAAAAACGATTCTAGGGTTTTTAGGTTGTTGGGAGAGTTTTAATTTTGGTTAAACTTTATCATTAAAAGTCCATTTAAAGCAGTCTGCTAACTCGTTTCGGAACGGTGTCGACCGTTTCAAAACACGGGCACGAAAGTTTGACCGATTTTTCAACACCAGCTGACCGTTTCGATATGGGTTTGACCGTATCGAATCCCCGTTGACTCGTATCAAAACCTATTTCGATACACCCCTTGGAAGTAGCCAAAACGTTTCGAAACCCTTGGAAGGCGTTTCGAAACACCCTTCTCTCATATAAAAATTTAAAGCATTTGTATCGAAACAGGTGGACCCGTTTCGATACACCTTGGCCTGGAAGTGCAGATGAGGCTCTAAAAGTGCAGAAAAATGAAATTTTCTAAGGCCTAACTTGCATGAATGACATGAATGTGCAGGAAACACATATGCAAACATAAACATACTCCCCCTAGCTATAGGCATGGATGGAATTAGGAGTAAAAACACATAAACATGGCATTTCACAAGATCAAGCAATTTTAAGCACAAAAGAGGTCCTAAAAGGTCAAGATAGGCTAGTTAGACCTAACTCTCTCCTAAGGGACCAAAAACGCTCTTTGTCTAAAGGTTTTGTAAATATGTCCGCTAATTGATTTAAGGTGTCAACATGCTCTATAACCACATCTTCTTTAAGGACATGATCTCTAATGAAATGATGCCTTATTTCTATGTGTTTGGCTCTAGAGTGTTGGATGGGATTTTTTGTCAAACATATAGCACTAGTGTTATCACATTTAAAGGGTATGGTTTCAACTTTAATACCATAATCTAAGAGTTGTTGCTTCATCCAAAGGACTTGAGCACAACAACTCCCTAAGGATATGTACTCGGCTTCGGTGGTAGATAAGGCTACACTATTTTGTTTCTTAGAGAACCAAGATATAAGCATACTACCTAGGAATTGACAAGTTCCCGAAGTACTCTTTCTATCGATTTTACATCCCCATAATCCGCATTCGAATAAGCATGAAGGTTGAAGGTGGAGTCTCTAGGGTACTAAAGACCTAAACAAGGAGTATCTCTAAGGTACCTAAAGATTCTCTTAACGGCTATAAGGTGAGACTCTCTAGGACTAGCTTGAAACCTAGCACACAAGCAAACACTAAACAAGATATCTGGTCTACTTGCGGTAAGGTAAAGCAATGATCCAATCATAGAACGGTAAAGCTTAGAGTCAACACACTTACCTCATTCATCCTTGTCAAGCTTTGTAGATGAGCTCATAGGTGTGGCTTGAGGCTTTGCATTCTCCAAGCCAAACTTCTTGAGCATATCCTTTATGTACTTTGCTTGATTGATGAAGGTGTCATCCTTCTTTTGCTTGATTTGGAGTCCCAAAAAGAATAAGAGCTCCCCCATCATGCTCATCTCAAATTTACCTTGCATTAGCTTAGCAAACTCTTTGCAATGACATTCGTTAGTAGAACCAAAAATAATATCATCAACATAAATTTGTACTACTAAGATGTCATTTTTATACCTTTTTATAAAAAGTTAGTGTCCACCTTGCCTTTTTCAAAACCTTTTTCAATTAAAAGTTTGAAATCCTTTCATACCAAGCTCTAGGATCTTGTTTTAAACCATAAAGAGCTTTAGTGAGTTTGAAAACATGATTTGGAAATTTTGAGTCTTCAAAACCCGGTGGTTGTTCCACATACACTTCCTCATTTATAAAGCCATTTAAAAACGCTCTTTTAACATCTATTTGAAAAGGCTTGAAATCATGATAACATGCATATGCAAGAAACATCCTAATGGCTTCCATTCTAGCTACGGGTGTATAGGTTTCATCAAAATCTATTCCCTCTTCTTGAGTGTAACCTTGTGCTACTAGTCTAGCTTTATTTCTCACAATGTTACCACTCTCATCTAGCTTGTTCCTAAAGACCCATTTAGTTCCTATGGTAGATTGATTACTAGGCATATCAACTATTGTCCAAACAATACTTCTCTCAAATTGATTTAACTCCTCTTGCATGGCCATAATCCAAAAATCATCTTTCAATGCTTCTTTTATATTCTTAGGCTCTATGCATGAGATAAATGCAATATGATTCATTAATCTAAAAGAAGATCGAGTGGTTACCCCCTTGGATGGATCACCCAAGATTTCACCATCTTTGACATAGTTGAACTCCCTTGGGTAGCTCACTTCCTTTTCCTCAAGAGCCAAGTCCTTTAAGGCTTCAAGAGGTGGATCTTGTGTGTCCTCTTCTTTTGTTGGAATCTCATCCTCCTTTGAAGGTTGTCCTCCATCAAAGGCATTTATGATTCCTACATCATCATCATCACAAGAATCCTTCCTTGGAAGGAGGTTATCATCGAATACAACATGTATAGATTCTTCTACTACTAAAGTTCTCTTGTTAAATACTCGATAGGCTTTAGAGGTTAAAGAGTATCCTATGAAAATAGCTTCATCACTTTTTGCATCAAATTTACCTAAGTTGTCTTTTCCATTATTTAAAACAAAACACTTGCAACCAAAAGGGTGAAAATAGCTAATGTTAGGCTTTTTAGATTTTAAAATCTCATAAGGTGTTTTCTTTAAAATTGGCCTAATCATTAATCGGTTAACAATATAGCAAGCGGTGTTTGTGGCTTCCGCCCAAAAATATTTAGGTAAATTGTTTTCACAAAGCATGGTTCTAGCCATTTCTTGCAAAGTTCTATTTTTCCTCTCAACTACCCCATTTTGTTGAGGTGTTCGAGGAGCCGGAAAATTGTGGCTAATACCATTTTCATTCAAAAAATCTTCAAACCCTAAATTTTGAAACTCAGTTCCATGATCACTTCTAATATGTGAAATTCTAAGTTCAAGATCATTTTAGGTTAGTTTTGAAAATGTGATGAATTTTTCTAAAGCCTCATCTTTAGTACTTAAAAATAGAACCCAAGTAAATCTAGAAAAAATCATCCACAAGTACAAATGCATAAGATTTACCACCCAAGCTCATAGTCCTAATTGGCCCAAATAAATCCATGTGGATAAGTTGAAAACATCTACTAGTAGAAACATCATTAATGGATTTAAAAGAAGACCTATGTTTTTTACCCTTAGAGCATGCATCACAAATTTTATCGTTTGAGAACTTAATCTTGGGTAAACCTCTAACTAGAACAATAGAAACTAGTTTTTCTAAAACACTAATGCTAGCATGTCCTAGTTTCCTATGCCACAACCATGCATCATTTTCATTTTGTGCTACCAAGCATGCATGAGATGTATGTATGTCATCTAGATGTACCATGTATATGTTACCTATGCGATGACCTATGAGTATAATACTATTAGATTTAATGTCAATAATTTTGCACCCATTTTTATCAAATAGAACATTAAATCCTTTATCACACAATTGACTTATGCTCAACAAGTTATGTTTAAGACCATCGACATACAAGACATTTTCAATAAGAATAGTAGAGTGATTACCTATGGAGCCAATCCCTTTAATGTGGCCTTTGGAGTTGTCACCAAATGTCACCACTCCTCCACTTTTTGGCTTTAGATCCATGAATCTACTCTTGTCTTCGGTCATATGCCTTGAGCATCCACTATCAAGGTACCATGAGTTTTGACTTTGTGATTTGGCCTTGTAGCAATGCTCCCCCTACAAACAAAGATATTAAACTTTTTTTTGTACCCAAATCATTTTGGGTCCATGAGTGTTAGCTCCCAATACCTTGGTTCCTTTAGGAATCCAAGATGACATAGCAACAATGTTATTAGATTTTACAAGTTCCTTAGGAACACATACACTTCTAATCCTTTTAGTTCTACTATGTCTAGGAAAGCTACCTTGTTTGTAGTAATTAGTCTTTTTCTTAGGTTGGTTTGTTTTTGAAGATTCACCTATTTCATGCTTCACACTACCAACATTTTTAAAAGACTCTTTGAGCTTATTTAGCTCATCTAACGCCTTTTGGTGTTCACTATTACATTGAGATAAAAGATTATTAAGGTCAATATTTTCATCTTGAAAAAAATTTAGTTCATCTTTCAACCCTAATATCTTTTTCTCAAATTTTAAATTAGCTTGAGAGAGTGAGTCATTTTTATCATTTAGTTCCGAAATAATTTTCTTATTCCTAATGACCGACTCCTTGTATTTCTCAACTAATTCATCATAGACCTCTTGCAACTCATCATATGCATCATTTAATTCATCATATGTAAAATCTAAAGATGATGAGTTAGAGGTTACCATGGAGGAATCTTCCTCAAGTGCAATGAGGCAAAGGTTGGCCACTTCTTGTTCGTCATCCTCGGATGACTCCTCATCACTCCAAGTAGCAAGCTTGCCTTTGAGCTTCTTCTTCTTCTCAAAGCCCTTCTTTTTGAGTTGAGGGCACTCCGAACGTATATGGTCGGGTTTATTGCACTCGAAGCAAATGATTTGATCTCTTGCTTCTTCTTTGTTCTTACCTTTAAAGTCCATCTTTCTTTGGATTTTTCTTCCCCGGTTGGATCTCATAAAGCGTGAGAATCGTTTGGCTATCATAGCCAATTCTTCTAGCTCATCCTCCTCACTAGAAGAGCTCTCCTCAAGTAATGAAGCTTTGAGAGCTATTCTCATCTTCTTCTTCTTTTCCACCTCTAGCTTTTCTACTCTCTTATCTTCCTTCTTCTTCTCTTCTTCCCTTCCTTGCTTCATAATCTCATGAGTAAGGAGAGAACCCACTAGCTCATCAAGCTTTAAAGTTTTCAAATTTTTAGCTTCTATAATGGCAGTTCTCTTCCTATCCCAAGATTCGGGAAGTGAGTAGAGTAGCTTCCGGACAAGCTTGTCTTCCGGTATAGTCTCTCCAAATCCTTTGAGCCCATTGACTATGGTTGAGAAGCGATCAAACATCTTGGGCACTGTCTCATCAGGCTCCGTCTTGAAATTTTCATAACTAAGATTGAGAATTCCAATCTTAGTTTCCTTGACATCGTTGGTTCCCTCATAGGTGGTCTCAAGAGTATCCCATACTTCTTTGGCACTCTCAATGGATGATACTTTGGAGTAGATGTCCGGACCGAAAGAACAAAAGAGCATGTGGAGAGCTTTGTCATTTATTTGGATCTTTCTCCTTTCTTCTTCACTCATCTCCACCTATTTCTTCAAAACCATCTTCCCTTCACTATCTTGCTTCAATGGAATGTAGGGACCATCTTCAATGACATCCCAAACCAAGTAGTCATTGGACTTGATGAAGAGGCGCATTCTATTCTTCCAAAACGAATAGTTGTCACCATTGAAGAAGGGTGGTTTTGTAGTGGATTAAGACTCATACATGCTCGAACCGGAGGTAGAAGCCATCTCTTGATTTTTGGATGATCACACTCTTCCTAGGAACTCCTCTTGTGGTTGTTAATCCTCAAAGAGGTAGGCTCTGATACCAATTGTTGAGTGAATCGAATGATCGAACTAAACCAAGAGGGGGTGAATTTGATTTTTAAAGTTCTTGGTGGTGGAAATTGAAAATAAAAAGGTAGACAAGGAATTTTAGAGTGGTTCAAGTTCCAAATGAACTCTACATCCACTACCTTAGCTTCACTGAGGATTTGCAACAATTCCACTAATTGCTCTTCCCCTTTTCTAGGCTAAGGAGGTAACCCTTACAATTTTTGGTCAAATTTTCTACCAAAAATTTGACTCAATCCTCACACAATTGAAACAAAGAATTTGTTGGCTAAGGAAGTATCTCTCAATACAAATAGTAGCCCAATTACAAGCACTCAACCCAATTGAAATGATAGGAATGAAAAATACAATTGGGGTTACAAGACAATATTGGGATTTAGGCACAAATGCTTGGATTTGATGTTTGGATGTTTGCTTTTGGATCAATAGTTGTTGCTGAGGCTTTTAGAGGTCCCTTTTATACCTTCTCATTGAATTCTAGCTATTGTGGTTGTTTCATTCATCAATAGAGTCGTTGGGGTGTTATCTTCCCTCCATAAATGTAGTCTGCAACCAACCGTTTCGAAACGCCCGATCCTGTTTCGAAACAAACCAAAATAGAAAGAGCCGTTGGGGTGCATTTAAGAGCTCGTATCGAAACGGTGTGACCTGTTTCGATATGCTAAGAGTCGTTTCGAAACATGTTTCGAAACATTTTTCCACTGTCAAGGATCGTATCGAAACGGCTTGAGATCGTTTCGATACGCCTTAACGGTTTGTTAAAAATCAGTTAAAAACATTCAACGGTCATATTTTTCAAATCAATTTTAAAGCCGTTTCGAAACACTTGATGTCGTTTCGATACGGCTACTCAATGTTCTTCAGTCGTTTCGATACGGTTGGCAGGGTTGAAATCATTTCGATACCCGTTTCTAAACATGGACTCAGAGTTTCAAAACTGTTTCGAAACACCTTAGGCCGTTTCGAAACGGTGACTCGAAAATCACTGTTTTGGCTTTAAGAACACTTAGAAAATATTTGATAAACTTAGTTTTTAACTTAGGCATATTGTTTAAAACATGTAGAGATGTTTGAGGACTTAAAAATTTGTTTTCACATTTTCAATTTAGTCCTTAGGTACTTTAGTTATATCAAAATTAAAATATCGGTTTCACAAATTCAGCTGGCAAATTAGTCCTTATCATTGGTTGTCTGGACAACTGGCCACTGCAGTGTCAAAACTGGCTGCAGATATGAGACATTCTTTGCAGGTACATTAACATACAACGACAAACAATAGAAAAGGCAGAAAATTGTATAACAAGATCAACTATGACCAGAGTAGACAAAATTTAAATAATCAACTATGATATGCATATATGAATCAAAACATGTCTATTTATAGTGAGAGATAGAAAGACTTTCGAATTAACTAGGATTATCAATCCAATTATAACATAAATATACTAGCTTGAGAGTTAAACATACCATATATTTATTTTAATCAAATAATATATATATATATAACCAAAACAAGGTTGTCGTCAACTTTGTTTATATTTTATTTAATTTATATTTGATTTCAACTTTATCTAATTAATTATATTAATTAAACACTCAAGTTCAAAATCTAAATATCCAATTAAATTAATAAACATTTAAAGTAGACTAAAATTTATTTTAATACATAATAAATTATTAATTATGATAAATTAATTTTTATCCATTAAATGATTTTTACATAGTCTAATTCTAATTCTGTAAAATCATGTCAATTGTATCGTTTTAGAATTAATGTAAAAATTTATTGGGTAAATTGCACAGATCATCACTCCACAATCTTCTCACTCCTATTTTGGTCACTCAACTTTCAATTTTGAATTTTTAATAACTAAACTTTGACATTCAACGTTTTTGGTCACTCATGAATATTTTATTATTATTTTCTAATGATATGGCATTTTATTATTATTTAATATAAAAATAATTTAAAATAAAGAAAAAGAAAATTAAATTATCCGTCGGCCGCCATTCGCCGCCACTGTCGACCGCCGTAGATGGCGGCCTTTCGGTCTCATATTTCACCAGTCAATTCGTCTCACTCCCCTAAGTCCGAATTCGGCCTCTATTTTGCCAGAAAGTGCTCTGAAATTCATGAAAATGAGATCAAAAGTGAGGAAACCAAAACATTTATATCGAAATTTGTGAGTTTCAGGGTATTTTCCTGTGAAACAACTACCGGATTCGGACTCAGCATGTCAAAATGAGTCGTGCAGGGTAATTTAGGGTCAAACGGCCACCGATTTTGAAGACCGGTGGTGGTCGCCGGTGATGACAACTAGCGGTAGTTATTTTAAATATAAAATATTATTTTATTATTTATTTTAATTTATTTTTATATTTAATAATAATAATAAAATATTCTTGAATGACCAAAAACGGTTAATGTTAAAGTTTAGTTATTAAAAATTCAAAATTAAAAATTAAGTGACCAAAATAAGAGTGAGAAGATTGTTGAGTGATGATATGTGTAATTTACCCAACTTTATTTAATCTTCTATTTTAATTTTCATCTCCATTAATTCAAAATAATAATTTATTTATTTAATATTATCTTTTGAATTCCATTAAACAATGATCCAATATTATTAAATTAATTTCTAAACTATTTAAATTAAATCATGATTTAATAATTTAATATTCCACTTTGGAATCGATTAAATAATTTTTCGGAGTTATTAAATTAATTTCTAAATCATTTTAATTCTTCTATCCTTGAGAAAATGCAATTACTTAATTAAGTGATTTTTCGCAATCTATTTCTCAACTCATTTTTTTTCTTAGCTCAAAATTTAATCAAACAATTTGTATCGAGCCAAATTGAGCTAACGAATTGACCATTTGACCTTATATGATGTGGGCTAAAAAAATATGTAATTAATTTTATATTTTTTTTCAATTAATTACATTTCTATTATTTTAGTCAAAGAGTCATTTCACTATAGAACCAAGATTGAACTCCCAAACATATAATATTACTAAAAGCTTACCATGTAGTTTTTTTCTAAGACCTTGTCATAAATATATTACCCTCATAGGATATCTATGATATATTTGAATTGAATCCATCCATCCAATTTGATCACTTTTATCTCAAAATTTCATCGTAAACCAAATAGTGAAAATTATTATTACACAAAGTAATAATCATCATTCATCCTTGACGAATAACTTGTGGCCACGTTACATTTTCACGAACTATTACAATGTCATTGAGAGGATATCATATACTCGTTAACCAAGCTATGATTCTATATCTATAAATGCATCCACATCATGTACGAGTCACATACTCAACATATCATCCATGAGCTTACTACTTAGAGACGCATCGGATATTGATATATCAAAGTATGCAAGTCACACACACATGGTCCTACAGTTACTCAGGATTAAGGTAAATTTATTTTAAATATCACAAGTAAATTTAATCTTTAAATGGATTTAAGATCTTAATTCATCTTGGGTCTAGTCCATTGTTTCGTCAGTCCAGACAAACACATCTATGTCTCTACTCGGGAGTCAGCTAACCCGATAGCCAAGACAGACCATCATCATTTGGACTTTAGATAACATAATAGTTCTTCTGAATTATTTGCTCAGATAATTCTATGAACAATGGACATGTTTAGATTACCAACTAATATAAGTTGTCTTCCGTATTATAGTGAACCTTATAGTACAACTTATATTCAGTTAAACCATAGGTAATCATTGAGCCGAGATTTGCTTATCAATTTATCGCTTTACATACAATATCAAGTTTGAGGATAATGTACATAATAATGTAGTCTACAAATAACATATAGAAATTTTATTTATTTCATTTCAATCCAAATGATTCAGTAATTATATAAATTACTTCACTTAGGACACAAAACTCCAACATACTCGGCTTTAAATTGTGTTTAAAATGAGAGAAAGAAAAAAAAAGTAAATTCTACTTTGTGGACAATTTTTTAAGGCATGTGTGCATGGTATTTATAGTATCATGCATGCCCAAAAAGTATTTAAAATTGTCATTAGTCAAGGGTAAATCTCTCAAAAAAAAAGAATGGTAAAAATAAAGATACTTTCATTTTATAATGAATGGTTTAAAATGAAGATACTTTCATTTTAAATGAATGATTAAAAATAAAGATAATTTCATTTTAAAATGAATTATTAAAAATTAATTCTAAAAATAATAAAAATATATCGGACTTCTAGTTCATGCGTAGAGGGAAAATCGACCATTTCAACTAAACTGGACTTATTGATCAAACCTTGTGTGTGCCCATCATCATATTTTTATTTTGCAAGCTCAATACCAAGTCTTTATATTTAAACCAAAAATAAGATAGATGTGAGATTCTTTGAAATATAGTAAGTAATTTTATATTTTTACAACAATCCCCCGCATATTTTAAAGAATGATAAACAAATTAAAGAAGGTTTTAGCTGAGTATTCTAACATAAAGTATTCATTTTGGACTATAAACCAAAATTTAAAAAAATGAGACCTAACTTACTAAGTGTTTGATGAAACACGATTCTATGAACCAAAAACTCAATATATAAGCTAACATTCTCATTGATCACATTATATTTATTATTGCACTTTATCGCAGTTGTGTGCCAATAGGTCATGCGCGTGCCTGAATTTTTAAGAGTGCTCTAGAAATTTTGCTATAAGTCTCATAGTAATAACCCTACTTCACACTTATATAAGTCAAGTCATCAAGTATAATCTATAGGTCAATACAACACTTGTAATGGATAAGGACTTGATTAAAAGTTTTACTCACCCTTACCATCCATGTAATTTTTAACATTATTTACACCATGTGAAGGGACAAAAGAAAAAATATAGTACATTCCCCACAAGATCAACCGATGACTTGTTATTATCCATATGAACATTCTTTATGGGATCGCCAATCGAAAAGGTTGTATTACCATAATTGTTGATTTCTTATATTGACATAAGTTTCTTCCCCCTCGATGGTTCACATATTAATTTTCTCTTCAAGGTTTTAATTAGTCGATATGGCCAAAGTTATTTCTGACTTCACATAATAAATTGATATCCTCCTAATACATTTATACTCTACTAAGTATTATTTCATAACTCATAATATCGTGTTGTTATCTCATTAAATTTGCTACAATAATTCAACACTCATGATTTTTGTTCTGTGTGTATTAGGTCAATTAAAAAATAGTATGTGTCATCTTAAGTCTAATAAAATTTATTAAGTACATCAAAATTTTAATAATTTGTATATACTTGGATTGAGCAACATGATCAGGTCTATATCATTTGAATATTAACATCATAATGAGTATTCACATGTTTGCTATCATATTTCCTTATGGTTTAAATACTTAACATGATATTTTCTTCATTCACGTATTACATATCGAATATTGAAGTAAGATACCTCTTTGTTTCACATAATTATTATTAAGATAAGCATGTGTTCAACATATAAACAAATAATCATACAAACATCGTCAATCAGTTTGGTACAAACACATAATTTTAAGATAAACATGTTATAAACACAAACAAATCATCATTCATGTTTTTCACTCATCAATTTTAAAGAGAATATTCACTAACACTTGATTGAATTTCTCATTTCACTATTTTAAAAGTTTGTTTCAAGACATTAATGAATGAGAAATATACAGATTTTAATTTCTTGACCTGATTTGATGCATTTTTTGAGTTGTTTAATATATACTTTTAAGTAACCAAAAACATAATTTTAACATCCATTTAACTGATGAAAAAATTGTTTGTTGAAACTAGAGCAAAAAAAATAATAAAGAAATTTTTGTAAGCAAAGCAAAAATATCAAGACATATAAATATTCTGCACGAGACAAGGCCGAAAAATGTGTTTGACAAAATATATTCAGAAGATATGTAAAATGCTTTCATAAGATAAGATGCAAGATATTTTATGCGGAGATAATGTAAAATTTTTATCTCAATCCAAAGATGGATACATTAAATGTGACAAAACGAAACATATTTCTTCAATATTTTGTCCCTCGTAATCTACAGAAGAATAATATACGATGAATCCTTTCAAACAGTAATTTAGAATATATATTCATTAGTGCATAGTCAACTTCAATATTTTAAGATTGTATTCGAAATTGAATTGTAAATATTCAGAGATCTTATGTGATGTTTTCATGAGGAGTAAATAAGAGTTGTACCTTTTTTCCTTAACTAATGTTTTGTCCTAATGAATTTTATGGTAACGTTTTTAATGAGACAACATGTCATGCATTTCAAAGATATATATGTTCTTTTTCCTTCGCTAATAATTTTTCTCTATAGGGTTTTTATCTTAGTAAGGTTTTAACGAGACAAGTTATCTTCATGGATGTCCAAGGGGGAGTGTTATGAATATTTATTTATGGTGGATATTAATGTATTAAAGAAGACTTTAATGTACTTTATTATTAGGCTTTAATACTCATTAAAATCAGGTTTCCCTCTTATGCCTATAAATATAGAGTTTGAAAAAAATATTATTCATAATTACATATTGAAAATATAACACAAATTTCTCTCTTTCTCTCTCATCTCTTTTATTTTTTTTCATCTTTTACTTTATTTACAAAATTAATCCTTTATTACTATTTTCATTAATTTATTATTATGTGATGTATCATATATTAATATTTTCTTATAATTTTCTTTACTTCTTATGATTTTACTTTTTTCAAAAAATTAGTATAGTTTTTTTATAGCTTTTGTTGACCGACTATAAAATTAATCTTATTAAATTTGATTATATATTTTAAATATGTTCCGATGACATATTGTTAGATTCCAAAAGAATCTATTTGATACATCGTTGATAGTTTTATGACTCAATTAGACATATTGTTAGATTGCAAAAAAAATCTATTTGATACAGTGTCGATAGTTTTATGACTCAATTAGTATATGTTTTGAATGTGTTTTGAAGTTTAAGGGTTGATTTAAAATCTAAATATATTCAAGCAATCGTCTTATACGGTTAACTTTTTTATAATAAATAAAAACGTGTGAAACAACCCATGGAGAAAGAATAAAACAGAAATCAAATTAAATAAAGAAAAATCTCGGCAATTGTTTTGAGGTAAAGCGGACAACTTCATGTTGTCCGCCAATGAATCAAACCGTATTCGGCAATCATGTTAACATTTTGACATTAAATTTATTCATTATTCCACAACAATCATCAATGAACTTATGGGAATCCCCCTGCCGCTTGCTCTGCTTTAAGTTGTTTGGAAGAATTGATTCATTGTCATCGTCTGCTACTAATTGATGATCGGTCAAAGGCACTATTTCTAATGAGGTTGTGCGTTGGCGTTGGGGAAGAATCACGAATCTCTTCCTTTATGACTTTGGTCGGCGTCGGATTGGAAATCGCCTTGCTTGTCCCCTCTCATACTGCCACCGCACTCGAGGCTCAGCTTAGTTGAGATGCAGTGCAATTTAGATGAGATGGAAGGAGGGAGAGGAGGGATGTTATCCTCCTCGGAGGCGGATGAAAGAAAGCTCAATGCCGTCACCACATCGCTCATCAAAGGACGGGCAGTGGCCTCGTCTTGTAGGCACATGGCTGCTATTGCAACTGCTTGATTCAAGCCCCTCTCCGGGAATTGCTTCTTAAGTAAGGGATCCGCCATGTCTGGGAATTTTTTTGGTTCCTTGAATAAGGGTTGAGCCTGTTCCAGTTCCACAAACAATTAATTATTAACTTCTATAGCATTGCAGGGGATAAAACACCGAGGAAGTGTCGCTCTTCAGCGCAACGACACTCAAAGAACACAATACCTTTACGTTATCTGCACGATACTCTAACAAAGAACATAATACCTTTACGTTATCTGCACCATACTCTAACAACTACCTGTATAAACACATATGCTTACCCAAGCGACTAAGTTTTGCATGTCCACGGGTCTGGTAGTGTCGATGGCTCTTCTTCCGGTAATAAGTTCCAACAGAACAACTCCGAAACTGTATACATCAGCAACAGTTGTGAGGGTATCTGATCTCGAATACTCTGGAGCACTATATCCATAGGTTCCCATCACCCTCGACTGCATCTGCGACTTTTCTGGCGTTTCCCCAAGCTTGTCCAGTCCAATATCAGACAGTTTGGAGTTGAACTCTTCATCCAACAAAACATTGGAGGACTTGAGATCACGGTATATTACAGGAGGATTGACCTTGTCGTGCAAATACTCCAGAGCCTGTGCTGCCCCATAGGCTATTTTCATTCGGGTTAACCAATCAATTTTCGGCTTATCATCCTTGGATTCTGCAATTACCACAACAAACAACAAACATATTGACATTGTTGTTCATTTCTCAAGAGTGAAACAAAGAAAAGAAGAAGAATGTTAGTACTGAATAGATTATCTTCAAGGGAACCACCAGGCATGAATTCATAAACCAAAAGCCTCTGATCTCCGTCAGCACAGTATCCAATGAGACTAACTAGATTTGCATGCTGTAGGAGACTCAATCGCGCCACCTCTACCAGAAACTCCTTGCATCCTTTCATATGATTCCTGTCCAGTTGCTTTACAGCAACCACCTATGCATCTCCAATACCAAAAACCAATCAGGGAACATTTCAATCTATTTATTTCTTCTTAATCAAATTCTACTATTTTTGGGTTTAGACTCGAGAAAGAGCAGGGAAACCATGGTTTACTCGATATCGATACCAAGAATGTAAAACAAGGAAAATAAATTATACGACTAACATTCATAACCAGTTTTCTTTGTTGAAGCTTGGTCGTTAGATTAATAAATTTTCAATCTTCAAACTTTTCATCCTTGGTATCAAAAAGAGTTTAAGAGATTCCTAAGCTTTCTTTAAAGCAAGAAAATAAAACCTGTAAGGGCATATTAGCACGTTAGCAACAATATCTTCTCGTTATCAACTCGATGCTCTAACATTTTTCTCAATACCGATTCAGATCTAGATCCAATCAGAAATTTTTTCTCAGTGCAACTTTTAATCCAACATAAATCTAATTTCCGAATCTAAACATAAACAATCTATTTTTTTAATTATTGTCAAATTTACATGGTTTAAAAAAAGAAGAAGAAGGAAAGAGCATGCACCTGGCCAGTAGCCTGAAGAGTTCCCTTGTAAACTCTTCCGAAACCACCTTCACCCAACAAACATTCTTGACGGAAATTCTTGGTCGCGGCAGCTAGCTCTCTGAAACTGAACTTTTGAGCCGCGATTTTCTCATGCTCTGCCTGGTTCGCCTCCATCCCTGCTCCTTCAATCCGTTTTTTGTTCCTCATTAGCTTCTTAACCCAACGAACACACAAATTAAACATCCAATGTTTTTTCTTTTCCTTTTAGATCAATTAAATTTATCTATAAACTACTGAACGGGAATTCTGGATTTAATTCAACTAATTCATGTAGTCATGACATCAGTTTCTAATTTTAGCATGTCCGATATCTCCTGTTTCTTTAGGGGAGGAAAACTACAAAGAAAAATAAATAACAAACTTGAAGATTGCACCCACTTTCATCATGTTTCATTTGTATTGTATCTAAATTCATTTAGTAATATTTTACTTTATATTTTAATTCAATTTGTGTTATAGACAGGGACGAAGTATCCTTGGGTCAAGGTCCATGTTATAATCTCAAATATACGATAAGTTTTAGTTTAATAGTAATTTGGTCACTATAAAAAATAAGTATTTAAATTTAAAAAATACAATAGCTTATTAAATATTTAATTTAGTAGGAAGAATGATAGACTCAGGGGTGAGCAAACAAAACTCAACTTGACTCGATTTTTTTTTTATAAAAAAAATCAATTTAGAGTTGTTCGAGTCTAGCTGTTTGAGTTGTTTGAGTTATTTGAGTCAACTTGAATAACTCTGGAAAAATTCGAGTTCGGGTTTGAACAACTCTAAAAATCGAAAAACCAAATTTTTACATTTTTGCAATTTAGTCTAAGATTTTCATTTTTCTTCAATTCCTACTTTATTTTAAGTTCATTTTTGACCAAATTTAAAACACATGTTCCTAAATCAATGTAGAATACTTATTTAACTTCAATTCATATTTTTGAAAATAAATACTCATTTTGCAATTTAACCCTCGACTTTGTATGATTTTTTTATTTCTTCAATTTTTCATTTGCTTTAAGTTCATTTTTGAAAAAAATTTAAACCACATTCTCTTAAACTATTGTAGAATAACTCTGTAGCTTCAATTTATATTTTTAAAAATAAATTTCATATTTTTGCAATTTAGCTCATCAATTTTGTTTGATTTCTTTTTTTTTCAATTTTTCATTCGTTTTTGACCAATTCATATTTTCAACAAAAAATATTATTTTTTTCAATTTAGTCCCATAAATTTGCATTTTATTCGATTTGTTTCTTCAACTGTAATTTTTGTAAATTTGTTATTCTCATCAATTCCTTGACTTCTTTATACTCTCATCAATACTTTATCCTCAAAAGTTCATTCTTTAAAATGACATTATAAATATATTTTAGAATTTTGTATGATATTTTTATTAAATAAATTACAAACCTTATATGATTAGAGAGTCGTTTAAATTAGAACCAATTCGTACAATAACAAAAAAAAAAATAATTACAATTAAATTTGTACAAAAACTCGAAAAACTTGGCTCGAACTCAACTCAAATTTCATAAACTAGACTTGAATGACTAGTCAACTCGGATAACTCATTTTTTTACTCGACTTGACTCGATCGAATGCTCATCCCTAGATAGACATGTGCCCTCTAATTTTTTGATCTAATAACAATTTTAATCTTATAAGTTTAAATATTATACAAATTAGATATTGCCCGCTGAATTTTATGTTTAAGTATTTAATAAGTCCTTGTAATTTTAAAATTTTATATTTTTAGTTATTCCTAATGTTTGATCATACGATTATATACCATTAGTGTTCAAAAATACCCGACCTGAATGACCCGACGCATTTACCCGCCGACCCGACCAAAAAAATTTCAAATATTTTTTTAAAAAAAAATTATGTCCCGAGTCGGGTACCCGGCCCGCCATTTTCCAAGTAGTAAAATCACAAAAATCTGAGTACACGACTTCCCAAATATATTTTAAATTATTTTTTATATTTAATTATTTATATATTAGTGTAAAGTAAATTAATTAAAAAAATCCTAGTTGCAAGTATGTGGTTAGTCCAGGACTGGAGGGTTTTCTATAATCTATACTGCTGGGCGTATAACATCATGGTTGTTGTACTGTATTTAGCTTGACTGTGTACATAGGATAGTGCATTGTGTTTTGCTTTTATGCTGCTCTACTTTGGTTGTTTTGAGCATCTACTGATGCTTTGCTTTTATTGGAATAAAACATACATTTTCATAATATGTATATATATAATATCTTCCCTCAAAAACTAACTTTAAATCATTAATTTTTATGTTTAGAATCAGATTATATGTTATTAATTTTTAAATTTTATTTATTTCCTATATAACTTTTTAAATAATTTTAAATTTTAAAAAATAAAAAATTTTGAACCGGATACCTGATAATAACGGACCAGGACATGAGCCGATAAAAATACTATCCGAAAAACCGGTTATCTGGATTTAAACAGACTATAATATATACTTATAATTTCAAATATTGAAAGTGTTAAGTTGGTGAGAACTAAACCATCATGCTTATCATCGTTGTTTCTCTATTTATCAACTGTAAATGAGGTTTTTTAAAAATTTGCATTCTAATCATCTATTCGAAGCGGCAGTCTCCTATTCCTACCGGAAAAACAAGGGAAAGGCAGGAAAAAGAAGAAAGCAAAGCGCACACTGACCTAACAATCGTGACCGAATAAGCTCGGCGGCAGAAGAGTCATGATCCCTTTTTCCGTTGTCTTTCTTGCTCTTGTGCGATGAGAAACAAGGGAAGCAACTCATGTTATTCGCTAGAATCTCCCCCTGAACCTTTTCAACAGCGATGGATGTGGTTGGGTGTAAGGGCGGCTGCCGGCTAGGCGGTGGGGATTGAAGAAATCTCAGGATGCGGAATTGGGAGCAGAGCCTGAGGGGGAAACCTTCAACAGATTGAAGGGGCCCCTCATTGAAGGATAAGCCGTTTTGGAACCAAAGAAAACAACAAGAAATGAAGACGACCCATGTTATTGTAAGTTCTTTCCTTAAACTTCTCGGAGAAATTCGGGGAGAATTGGGTGGACTGGACCGTTTGTTAATTTTGCACATTCCCTTCCCTCTGGATAAACACATTCACTCTCGTTTCCGGCTAACGGGCTAAGCATTGGTATAGATAGGGGTGAGCAAAACTCGACTTGACTCGAAAAAATTGATATTTTTTTTCAATTTCGAGTTATTCGAGTCGAGTTATTCGAGTTGTTCGAGTTATTCGAGTCAACTCGATTAACTCGAAAAAATTTCGATTTCGAGTCGGTTTGGAATTTGCCCAACTCGAAAAATTGAAAAATCGAAAAACCGAATTTTACAGTTTTACAATTTAGTCACTGATTTCATTTTTCTACAATTCCTTCTTCATTTTAAGTCCATTTTTGACCAAATTTGAACCACATATTCCTAAACCAGCGTGCAATTCAACATATAAAAGACATTTAGGCATCATCCAAACATCAAGATAGCATCACATGCAAAAAGCCCCAATTCTAATGACATGCTTCCTACACAAGCAAGCCACTCAAGCATAAAACCACCAAAACAAGCATATAATGGCCAAACTCAAAAACCAACATTTTCAACAACATTCAACATACTTAGGGAGTTCAAAACCTCTCCCAAAACATACACATAAGTCCCCTATTGCCAAATTACCAAAAGCTAAAAGAAATGTACTCAAGAAACCTTCCATACTTTGAGCTTTACTTTCACTTGAATGCTTGTCCTCCTTGCTGCCCCAAAGTACTCTAATGCTCTGCATTATTGATTTAAGAAAACGAAAGAGAGCGTAAGCAAAAGCTTAGTGACGAATGCTCATTAAAACCATTCAATAATGCATTTATAAAACACTTTATAAATCATGCTTCAAATCAACATTTACACATGCTCAAAAGCATACTTAAACAAGCATCTCATGCTTCATATCATAACATGTCATATTGGACACAAGTGACAAGTTCTATTTCTTTAAAAACAAGTTCATCAACTTTCACCCCAAGGACTTTTAAACACCTTGGCCCCAAGGACTTTTAAACACCTTGGCCCCATGGACTTTTAAACACCATGGAAAGGACCACACAAGGACTTTTAACCACCTTTGTGTCCGTATCAAGTTTCACCCCAAGGACTTTTAAACACCTTGGCCCCAAGGACTTTTAAACACCTTGGCCCCATGGACTTTTAAACACCATGGAAAGGATCACACAAGGACTTTTAACCACCTTTGTGTCCGTATCAAGAATCATCCAAGGACTTTTAACCACCTTGATGACCTTAAGTAAACAAGGCTCACTCAAGGACTTTTAACCACCTTAGTGACCTTAACCTTTTCAAAACATCACTTGCTAATATACATCATTATCATCAATTTATCCACTGTTTTAAAGCATTTAACCAAGCCATAATCATCATGCATTTAAAAGTATCAAACCACATTTAATCAATGTTCAAAAACAAGGAACTCTTATCTTGAGCTTCCTTCAACATATGGCTTACAAAAACAGCATTAACCATGCTAAATCATGCTTTCAAAACAGAATTTAAAACATGCAATAAACCACATTGCACAACAAACAAAACATGGCCACCACTAGAGAGTATTTCCGAAAACTTACACTTGAGCTTAGCAAAGTTGTTTAGACTTAAACTAAGCTCCCAAGACATTGGTTTCAAAGCCGAAAACCCATTTTCACTCACCGATTCCACTTCGCCTCTTGCCGAAGCACCAAATCAAGCTTCCGGATCAACAATTCTTGGATCCAAAGATGCCTCCCCTGTTTTAACACATCAAAGCAGAGGATTAATGCATCATCATGCATTAATTGCTTCAATGAAAGCACCTAAACTCGCTGCTCTCATCCACACTCCATTTTCGGCCACCAAACACAACCGAAAATGCATCCAAACCACCTCTCAACAAAGCCCAGCCATTAACCAACAAAACCAAACATCTATTAACACCATTTAACATCTAAAAAGAACGTATTAACATCCTTATACCTCCAGCAACATCAGATCCACAAGATCACCCCAAAAACAATCAAGAATCAGAAGCTAAACTTAGGAAACTCAACCTATCCGGGATTGCATTAATCAAAACTCAATTCCTTATCAATTTAGAGTCCAAATAACATCAAAAACACATCTCAAATCACAGATTTAACAGATCAAACGAAAATCATCAAAAATCACCAAATCTTGCATTATAAGCCAAGATCCAATTCACAACTCAAAAGCCTTTAATAAAACATCAATTAAGGATTGAAAACTTAGGAATTTCAGTAAAGAACTAATAGTTTAGAGGAGAAGGACGTTCTTACCTCCAAACTTGAGTTTCTCCTCTTTTTGGAATCAAAAACCTTGATGAATCAAGTAGCAAATGATGAGGTTTTGTAGATATGTTGATTAGGAATCAAAAGAGAGTTGAAAGGAGGGATTTAGGTGAGAAAATCAGAAACAATTCTCTGGAAAGAAAGTGTTTGGGTTGAGAGAAAATGAGAGAAAGGAAAATAGGAAGTTAGTTATCAAAATGGCCAAAATGGCTTTCCCTCCACTTTTGATATGTTTTAAAATCAGAATAAATCTCAAAATATCTTAGAAAAATCTGGAGAAACTACTTTTGGAATAATAGCTCCTTAAAGATTCAAAGTTTCAACCCTTTATAAAACAGTCACCAAACTTTAAAAAATTACATTTTGGTCATTAGCCAAAATGTCACCCTTCCAAAACTCATTTTCCAAAATTGATTTCACAGTTCACTTAATTATATTAAAAGATGATTTTAGAACATTTTTCCATATTTTTAATGCAACCCGAACTAGGCTTTCCTAATTTCACCTTTTTAGATTCGAACAGCACTTTGACCAAACCGGTCAACGCCCAAAGCTCCTAAGCCCAAAACCGGGGCGTTACAACTCTCCCCCCCTTAAGAAATTTCGTCCTCGAAATTTACCTGAAGGAAAGAGATAAGGAAACTGCTTCAGCATGTCTTCCTTCCGCTCCCACGTGGCTTCCTCAACACCTCGATGCTTCCACAGCACCTTCACCAACTCAATGGTCTTGCCACGAAGAACCTTGCTATCCGAATCCAGAACCTTCACTGGCTCCTCATCATAGGTCAAATCCGGATTCAATTCCACTTTCTCCACAGGCATCACATGCGAAGGATCAGATCTATACTTCCGGAGCATAGAAACATGGAACACATCATGAATCTTCTCCAACTCCTGAGGTAACCTCAACCGATACGCAACAGGACCCACACGCTCAACCACCTCGTATGGTCCAATGTACCTAGGGCTGAACTTACCCTTCCGGCCAAACCTCATCACCTTCTTCCAAGGCGAAACCTTCAAGAACACACGGTCACCCACCGCATACTCTATCTCCTTACGCTTCAAATCCGCGTAAGACTTTTGCCGATCAGAGGCTGCCTTCAACCGCTCACAAATGAGCTTCACCTTCTCGGTGGTCCCTTTCAACAAAGCCGGCATCGAAACCAACTTTTGACCAGTTTCAGCCCAACAAAGAGGAGTCCTACACTTCCTCCCGTACAAAGCCTCATAAGGTGCCATCTGTATACTCGCCTGATAACTATTGTTATAAGCGAACTCAACCAAAGGCAGATGCTTCTCCCAAGAACCTTGGAACTCAATCACGCAGCACCTCAACATATCCTCCAAGATCTGAATAACCCGCTCAGACTGACCATCCGACTGAGGATGATAGGATGTACTGAAATGCAACCTTGTACCCAGAGCTTGATGCAAACACTGCCAGAAACACGATGTGAACCTCGGATCCCTATCCGACACAATCGACTTAGGCACACCATGCAGCCGCACAATCTCAGCAATGTACAGCTCTGCCAGCTTATCCAAAGAAAATGTAGTATGCACAGGCAAGAAATGCGCACACTTCGTCAGGCGATCCACAATCACCCAAAAAGAATTCTTCTTCAAAGGAGACAAAGGTAAACCAGATACAAAATCCATGGTAACCCTCTCCCACTTCCATTCAGGGATTTTCAACGGTTGCAACAACCCTGAAGGAACCTGATGTTCAGCCTTAACTCGCTGACACACAAAACACTTGCTCACAAACTCTACAACATCCTTCTTCAAACCCACCCAATAGTACTCATCACGAAGATCACGATACATCTTAGTACTACCAGGGTGCATAGCAAAAGGACTACTATGACCTTCAGTCAGAATAGCATGCCTCAACTCAGCATCAGCAGGCACTACTATCCGACTCCCAAAACACAACACACCATCATCATTAAAGCAGAAATCCGAAGGTCTACCCTCCGCGATATCCTGAACATGAGACACCAAGGAATCATCCAGCAACTGCTTTCCCTTGATCAACTGAACCAAAGATGGTTTCACTTGCAACTCAGCAACAAGACCACCATCTCGCGATATGCTCAAGCTAGCAAACATAGCCCTCAGCTCAACAGCTACCTTCCTACTCAAGGCATCCGCAACAACATTAGCTTTTCCAGGATGATACTCAATCGTCAGATCATAATCCTTGAGCAACTCCAACCAACGCCGCTGCCTAAGATTCAAATCCTTCTGAGACATCAGATACCTCAAACTCTTGTGATCCGTGTACACAGTACACTTCTCACCATACAGATAATGTCTCCAGATCTTCAGAGCAAAAACCACTGCAGCCAGCTCAATATCATGCGTAGGATAATTGCGCTCATACACTTTCAACTGCCGCGATGCATAAGCCACAACCTTACCCTCTTGCATCAGCACACATCCCAAACCAACATAGGATGCATCACTATAGACCATAAACTCTTTCCCTGATTCAGGCTGAACCAAGATAGGAGCTTGCGTCAAAGCCGCCTTAAGCTTCTCAAAAGCCTACTGTCTCGCTTCCGTCCACTACTACCTAACATCCTTTTGCAACAGCTTTGTCAAAGGAGCATCAATCTTGGAAAAACCATCCACAAACCTTCGGTAGTATCCCGCCAAACCAAGGAAACTACGGACCTCATGAACAGACTTAGGAACCTTCCAATTCATCACCGCCTCAATCTTCTGAGGATCAACACGAATCCCCTCAGCTGAGACCACATGCCCAAGAAACACCACCTCCTTAAGCCAGAACTCACACTTGCTCAGCTTAGCATATAGCTGATTCTCCAACAAGGCTTGCAAAACAATCCTCAAATGCTCTTCGTGCTCCTCCTCAGTACGCGAGTACACGAGGATATCATCAATGAACACCACCACGAACTTGTCCAGGTATTCATGAAACACACGATTCATCATATCCATGAAAGCAGCAGGAGCATTTGTCAACCCAAACAGCATCACAAGAAACTCATAATGCCCATACCTTGTCCTGAAAGCTGTCTTAGGCACATCCACATCCTTCACCTTCAACTGATAATACCCTGACCTCAAGTCAATCTTAGAGAACACAACAGCTCCCCGAAATTGATCAAAGAGATCATCAATCCTCGGCAAAGGATACCGATTCATGATAGTCAACTTGTTCAGCTGACGATAATCAATGCACATTCTCATAGTGCCATCCTTCTTCTTCACAAACAAGACCGGTGCTCCCCAAGGTGACACACTCGGCCGGATGAAACCACGGTCAAGCAACTCTTGCAACTGCGTCTTCAGCTCTTTCAGCTCCTTAGGTGCCATTCTATAGGGAGTAATGGACACAGGAGTTGTATTCTCATACAGCTCAATTCCAAACTCCACCTCGCGATTAGGAGGTAAACCAGGCAACTCCTCAGGAAAAACTCCAGGAAACTCCTTCACAACCCTGATATCTTGCACCCTCAACTCCTTAGAGCTAGGATTCATCACAAAAGCTAGATAAGCTTCGCAACCTTGCCTCAACATCCTGCTCGCCTCCAAGGTAGACACCACATTGGCAAGAAACTTCACATTCTCACCAACCACAACAACTTCATAATCATCCGCAAGCTTCAGCGAAACACGCTTATTTTCACAATCTACCACAGCACGATGCTCAGCAAGCCAATCCATACCAAGGATCACATCAAAACCATAAAAGGGCAACTCCATAAGATCAACATGAAAAACATGTTCTTGAACAACCAAGGGACACCTTCTATAAAGCTTTCGAGTCACAACAGTTTCACCAAAAGAACTAGTGACACGAACACCAACATCCAAAGACTCAACAGGCAAACCAAGCAATTCAGCATGCTCACGCAAAATGTATGAATGCGTAGATCCAGAATCAATCAAAGAAAGCAATGACAAGGATTGCAAAGTAAAGGTACCTGCAATCACATCCGCATCATTCCTTCCCTCACGCTGAGCATACACCCTAGCTTGGCCTCCACCTTCAGGCTGAATAGCCACAACATGGGCTACTCCACGACCACCTTCCTCTCGCCTCTAGAAATTACCACGGCCGCGCCCACGACCTCTCTGTGGTGCAGCAACAGCAGGAGCACGCACCTGATCACCAGCCAACCTAGGACAATCTCGCCTCAAGTGGTCTGCGGATCCACAATTCCAGCATCCATTACCAGCTGCCGCTACAGGAGCTTGCACCTCTCTCACAGCACGAGGACAGTCATGCTTCATGTGACCACGTGAACCACAGATCCAACAAGCACTAGGATCAGCTCTAGCGTTGCCTCCTCTAGCAGGTGCACCACCACCTCTCTTAGCTGAGGACTGATACTTCTGATCACGTCCCCTCTTGTTCCGTCCACCTCCGGAACTAAACTCAGCAGCTCTCTTGCCAAAACTTGCTCCAGCACCTTTCGCAGATAAACCCAAGTTCATCTCAATGTCCTTGGCTCGGCCTACCAACACATCAAAATCATCATACTCGGTGGCCAGCACATACATTTTCACATCCGTCACAAGACCATAACGGAACCTCTCGCACCTTGCCCGCTCATCAGGTATCAGCTCAGGTGCATACTGACTGAGTCGCACAAACTGCACCTCATACTCAGCCACACTCATGCCCCCTTGGGTAAGAGACATGAATTCACGCTTCTTCTCATCAAGATATCTCACTCCAAGATATCTTCGCTTGAACACATTCTGAAAGAATGTCCAAGTCACATCAGCTTCATCCGTGCAGCAAGGACACAACACAACCCAACTTTTGCACATCCGTGCAGCTCATCTGACCCAAGATTCGCTTGGTACTCTCTAGCCAAGCTTCAGAACTCTCAGCTGACATACCCCTGAACTCAGTCCCACCAAGACTGCGCAGACGCTCCAAAGGTAGTCTAACTCCAGCATTTCCCTGATGCCCAGCTCCTTGAGCTCCAGTTACTGCTGCTCGAAAAGCACCCGCAATAGCTTGTACCAACATCGTCATATCAGGCATAGCTTGCCCCTGACCAACCTCTGGTCCAGCAGCTCCAGCTCCAGCTGCAGCTTCAGCTCTTTCTCTCTCTGCACCACCACCAGGTGGAGGAGGAGGTAACACCGCACTACCCGTGTTCTCCTCGTTCTCATTCTCATTAGGAGCCGCAGCTCGCACATTGCCTCGTAACTCTCTACGTGGTGCCATACTATTACCATGCAATCACAATGCAAATAAAACAAAGTCAGGCCCAGCAAGGTAAGCAATCCAAGTATTCAAGCTCAATTTTATTCAAAATCAACAACATTTCATTAGCTTCGATTTGGCAATGGGTACCCACATCATGCTACATCACAGCATACAACTCAATTGCATCCAAATCACAAGCCACAAAACATGCTTTCGATCAACAAGCATACAAGGCAAACATACTTCAATCATGCATACATTCATTCCCAATTACTCGAGAACTCAGCTCTGATACCACCAAATGTAACCCCCTTAACCTGGCCTAGACGGTTGACCCGAATTAAGAAAGTCACACGGGGAAAACCAAAGTCAACCCGAAAGTCAACCTTGATTAACGACCTTTTTTTTTTCTTTTTAATCTTGTCTAGATGCACGTTAACCCTAATTGTGATCACTCAGCAACATATTCAAAGATCACAAGCATCAGAGATCAAATAGGGACCCAATTGAACAAATTACAACTTTAGGGACCAAATTGTAATTTCTGATAAATAGAAGGACTTAACCCAAATTAAAGTTACCAACTTGAAATTAGTCAGATTTCATACTTCTCTATGTAATTTCAGCTCAAGAGGACTTCCCGAACTCATACAATTGCACAAACAAGATTCAGGACTAAAACGCAAACATTTCAAAACATTTAACTGCCAATGTCAGCCCCCAACGGTCGACCGTTCCGGAACAGGCAGAGCCCGTTTCGAAACACGGACCGTTCCGCAACACGTACCGGAACACGGGCTGGCAGTAGTTAAACCGTTTCGAAACGGTGCCTACCGTTTCGGACGCCTGGGTTCATTCAAGGTACCCGTTCCGGAACGGTGTGCACTGTTCCGAAACACCCTGCACAGATTGCAGCATAAAGCTTACTTAAACATGCAATTGATCATTCAAACATGCTCCAAATACTACCAAACTTTACCAACATGCAATTCAACATATAAAAGACATTTAGGCATCATCCAAACATCAAGATAGCATCACATGCAAAAAGCCCCAATTCTAATGACATGCTTCCTACACAAGCAAGCCACTCAAGCATAAAACCACCAAAACAAGCATATAATGGCCAAACTCAAAAACCAACATTTTCAACAACATTCAACATACTTAGGGAGTTCAAAACCTCTCCCAAAACATACACATAAGTCCCCTATTGCCAAATTACCAAAAGCTAAAAGAAATGTACTCAAGAAACCTTCCATACTTTGAGCTTTACTTTCACTTGAATGCTTGTCCTCCTTGCTGCCCCAAAGTACTCTAATGCTCTGCATTATTGATTTAAGAAAACGAAAGAGAGCGTAAGCAAAAGCTTAGTGACGAATGCTCATTAAAACCATTCAATAATGCATTTATAAAACACTTTATAAATCATGCTTCAAATCAACATTTACACATGCTCAAAAGCATACTTAAACAAGCATCTCATGCTTCATATCATAACATGTCATATTGGACACAAGTGACAAGTTCTATTTCTTTAAAAACAAGTTCATCAACTTTCACCCCAAGGACTTTTAAACACCTTGGCCCCAAGGACTTTTAAACACCTTGGCCCCATGGACTTTTAAACACCATGGAAAGGACCACACAAGGACTTTTAACCACCTTTGTGTCCGTATCAAGTTTCACCCCAAGGACTTTTAAACACCTTGGCCCCAAGGACTTTTAAACACCTTGGCCCCATGGACTTTTAAACACCATGGAAAGGATCACACAAGGACTTTTAACCACCTTTGTGTCCGTATCAAGAATCATCCAAGGACTTTTAACCACCTTGATGACCTTAAGTAAACAAGGCTCACTCAAGGACTTTTAACCACCTTAGTGACCTTAACCTTTTCAAAACATCACTTGCTAATATACATCATTATCATCAATTTATCCACTGTTTTAAAGCATTTAACCAAGCCATAATCATCATGCATTTAAAAGTATCAAACCACATTTAATCAATGTTCAAAAACAAGGAACTCTTATCTTGAGCTTCCTTCAACATATGGCTTACAAAAACAGCATTAACCATGCTAAATCATGCTTTCAAAACAGAATTTAAAACATGCAATAAACCACATTGCACAACAAACAAAACATGGCCACCACTAGAGAGTATTTCCGAAAACTTACACTTGAGCTTAGCAAAGTTGTTTAGACTTAAACTAAGCTCCCAAGACATTGGTTTCAAAGCCGAAAACCCATTTTCACTCACCGATTCCACTTCGCCTCTTGCCGAAGCACCAAATCAAGCTTCCGGATCAACAATTCTTGGATCCAAAGATGCCTCCCCTGTTTTAACACATCAAAGCAGAGGATTAATGCATCATCATGCATTAATTGCTTCAATGAAAGCACCTAAACTCGCTGCTCTCATCCACACTCCATTTTCGGCCACCAAACACAACCGAAAATGCATCCAAACCACCTCTCAACAAAGCCCAGCCATTAACCAACAAAACCAAACATCTATTAACACCATTTAACATCTAAAAAGAACGTATTAACATCCTTATACCTCCAGCAACATCAGATCCACAAGATCACCCCAAAAACAATCAAGAATCAGAAGCTAAACTTAGGAAACTCAACCTATCCGGGATTGCATTAATCAAAACTCAATTCCTTATCAATTTAGAGTCCAAATAACATCAAAAACACATCTCAAATCACAGATTTAACAGATCAAACGAAAATCATCAAAAATCACCAAATCTTGCATTATAAGCCAAGATCCAATTCACAACTCAAAAGCCTTTAATAAAACATCAATTAAGGATTGAAAACTTAGGAATTTCAGTAAAGAACTAATAGTTTAGAGGAGAAGGACGTTCTTACCTCCAAACTTGAGTTTCTCCTCTTTTTGGAATCAAAAACCTTGATGAATCAAGTAGCAAATGATGAGGTTTTGTAGATATGTTGATTAGGAATCAAAAGAGAGTTGAAAGGAGGGATTTAGGTGAGAAAATCAGAAACAATTCTCTGGAAAGAAAGTGTTTGGGTTGAGAGAAAATGAGAGAAAGGAAAATAGGAAGTTAGTTATCAAAATGGCCAAAATGGCTTTCCCTCCACTTTTGATATGTTTTAAAATCAGAATAAATCTCAAAATATCTTAGAAAAATCTGGAGAAACTACTTTTGGAATAATAGCTCCTTAAAGATTCAAAGTTTCAACCCTTTATAAAACAGTCACCAAACTTTCAAAAATTACATTTTGGTCACTAGCCAAAATGTCACCCTTCCAAAACTCATTTTCCAAAATTGATTTCACAGTTCACTTAAGTATATTAAAAGATGATTTTAGAACATTTTTCCATATTTTTAATGCAACCCGAACTAGGCTTTCCTAATTTCACCTTTTTAGATTCGAACAGCACTTTGACCAAACCGGTCAACGCCCAAAGCTCCTAAGCCCAAAACCGGGGCGTTACACCAGGACTATCTCTTCCAAATTCCACGCATCCTGGTTCGCTTTAACCTCGAGCGCGCCATTAGAGACAGCGGTTGCATATAATGGACGCGAGATTCCCTCTCCCGGAGATGCCTGTCGAGACACCTCATCCGGATCAATGGTGGTAGGGTTCACCACATCTTTTATAGGCACATCCGTTCTATCAGTGGTTATCAAACTCACAGCCATGCCTCTATCAGATGCACCCGAACGCTTCGATGAATTGGAATCATCCTCAGGCAATGTAACAATAGATTTTGCACCCGAACTCAAAGGGGGGAAGTGAACGGAACCAGGTACCCCAACGCTAACCACCTTATCACCTTGGCCATCTCCACCCGGTGGGTCCGGCAACCCAACCTCTGGCCTAGCCGTCGGTACGTTGGAATCCAGCATACCCATGCCGGCGGCGCTAAGGGTTTTTTCACCGTTGACTTTTTCCATTATTTTACTTTTTTAATTTTTAAAATATTTCGTATAATTTTAAAATTATTTATTATTGCAGTACAAAGTCGTGTCAACGATTAGTACATATAGATTACATGCAAGTGGTAACGTCGAACCATAGAGAAAGGTAATGGTACAATCATCAACTTTTATTAAATTTTAACAATTTGATTAGAAAAAGAAAGTTTGAGTGACAAATTAATAAAATATTTTCTTATAAATTAAAATTTATGAATTATCAACTTTTTCCTCATAGCTCATATATTTATTCTAATATGTTAACACATGAAATTCTTAAAATAAAAAAACACCATAAAAAATTGAACACACGAATCAACAGAGACAAAAATAAAATTATTATTAATGAAGTGAATGCATTCCAAACTTAACCGAATCTTTGATAAAATCACTGCATACATCCCAAAAACGTCTTGAGCCATTAAGAAGAAATCATGCCATTTGTAGCCAATCTCACTCCCTTTCATTGTCTTGTTGTTTCTCACTGTTTGTCACCATTGGTAGCCCAACAACAGTGACCCATTAAGACCACTTAGTGGCGTTGGTGATGGAGAACATATTCTTTGATCACATGATTGGATCATTGGATGGATGGAGAAATCTATAAAACCACTTCGACGAAAAATCCAAACTCGCAGTCTATTAGTTTCTTAGTGATTCTTAGACAGATGCAAGAAAACCCTAGACTAAACAGAATAGGAAAGTAAAGAGAAAATCAAAAAGAAATTAAATGTGGGCTTCATTCTTTGTATATTGAATGAGCCTGGGTTCGGGTAACCCATTTGTTTATATAGCCCAATAGAGACTAACAAACTTAGTTATAGACCCAACTAATTTTTTATCTCAATAGGCTGTTTAACAGAAATCTGTTGGTGTATAAGGAATCAGCCAACTGCTAACGGGCCCACATCCATAACAATATGCACAGCTCAACATTCCTTCTACTTCCTTCTTCCTCCTCCCCTTCTACTGCTCAATAGAATGAACACTCATTTTATGACGAAAAGACTGAAAATAAGCCTTGGACAGAGGTTTAGTTAAGCCATCAGCTGCTTGATGCTCGGCAGGGACATAGTTAACTTGAACTTTCTTTTCAGCCACCTTCTCTCGGACAAAATGAACATCAAGCTCAACATGTTTTGAACGAGAGTGGAAAACAGGGTTTGCGGACATTGCAACGGCACTCGTGTTGTCACACCAGACCACGGATGGTTGAACATAATGAATCCCCAAATCATGCTGAACAGTATTAACCCACAGAATTTCAGAAATAGCATCAGCCACACTGCGATATTCGGCTTCAGAAGTGGATCGAGAAATGGATTTTTGTTTCTTGGAACTCCATGCAACAAGACAATTATCCACATATACGCAGTACCCGGTAGTAGACCGTCGATCATCGGGGCTACTTCCCCAATCTGCATCGACAAAAGCTACAACATTTCCTATGCCCAGATCTGAAGGTGTAAACAATAAGCTATAGTCAATAGTCCCTGCCAGATACCTCAAAATCTGCTTGACTGCATTCAAATGGCCCTCGCACGGTTTGTGCATAAACTGTGCAACACGATTCACACTGAAAGCCACATCCGGACGAGTGTGACAGATATAAAAAAGAGCCCCAACAATACTACGATACATATACGGGTCTGCTATGGGACTACCATCATCAGAAGTCAGTTTAACAGAAGACAACATAGGTGTTGGGGAAGACTTGGCTTGACACATCTTAGTCTTCTCAAGCAACTCTAAGATGAACTTTTTCTGACTAAGTATAAGAGCATCCCCAACTTTATGAGCAGCAAATCCCAAGAAAAAATAAAGTTCACCCAAGTCTTTCAAAGAAAATTGACTATTCAACTTGCAAATAACATCTTCAACTACAGTTTCAGAGGACCCCGTAAGAATAATGTCGTCAACGTATACCAAAACATAAGTGGTGGCAGAACTGTGACGACTGATGAACAATGAAGTATCAGCAGCTGATTCCTTGAACCCAATTGAAACAAGAAAGTTTCGTAACTTATTGTACCAATTGCAAGGAGCTTGTCACAATCCGTACAAAGACTTTTGAAGATGACAAACAAGGCTTGTTCCATTAGTGGCAGTTTGAGAGAATCTGAGAGGTTGATCCATAAAAACTTCCTCATCCAACCCCCCATTAAGGAACGCATTATTGACGTCCACTTGTCGAAGTCTCCACTTGTGTGTAACAACCACTGAAAGTAAGATGTTGAGAGTAAAGAATCTGACAACAGGACTGAACGTGTCACTGAAGTCTTGTCCGGGAACTTGGGAGAAGCCTTTAGCAACCAACCGCGCTTTATAACGTGAAATAGACCCATCAGAGTTGTACTTAACTCTGAATAACCACTTACAGCCCACAGTACGCCTCCCTTCAGGAAAAGGCACAAGCTCCCAAGTCTTGTTAGCAACCAGGGCATTGTACTCAGCCATGACTGCATCCTTCCAAGCTGGAACAGAGAGAGCTTGCTCAATCGAACTAGGAACAGATTCCTCACTTAAAGCTAACATATAAGCCTTTGGCTTAAACACCCCTAACTTACTACGGGTCAGCATAGGATGCGAATTAACCAAGGGAGCCTTAGTAATAGGAGGCACTTCATCCAGGTCAGGAATATAACTGGAAGTTGCAACACCATCAGCTGAGCAACCATCATAAGAAGCATCACCCACTGGTGACTCACAAGCAGAAAACGAAGCACACTCATCAGACCTAAAGGCAGCAGCAGTGCCCATATCATCTGCAGTAGCCAACTCTGCAGGTTCACGCACAAGTGAACTGGGAGCAGGTATCTCACACCGCTCCATACTCAAACCTTCTGAAACACCAAACTGAGGAACAACAGTATTGTCATCTGTTGCACCAACACCTTCAACAGAAGACCCAACTGGTGGCATCTCAGCAACCGAAGTAGGTTCACGCGGACCAGAATTCGAACTACACCCTCCATGATCATGAGAGGACTCACTTGAAGCTAGAGACCTGAGAGTATCAGTTGGAGAGGGGTGCACAGCAGGGGAAACAATAGGCAATGAGGAGGAAACAAAAGAAGGCACTTTGTTACACTTAGGGCAGATGGATGTGTTTGTAGGAGCAGAGAGAAAGGTACTCTCATCAAAGACCACACGACGCGACACTATCACTTTACCCTGAGGAGTTAAACATTTGTAACCCTTGTGTTGCATACTATAACCCAGAAAGGTACATTGCTGTGAACGAAAGTCCAATTTGTGTTTCTGAAAAGGCCGAAGATGAGGAAAACAGGTACAACCAAACACACGAAGAAAGGAATAGTCTGGTTTTTTTCCAAAGAGTTTTTCAAAGGGACTCTGGTTCTTAAGAACTCTAGTTGGAAGTCTATTAATGAGATGAACTGCTGTGACCACAACATGAGACCAATACTTAATAGGCAAAGAGGCTTGATTGAGAAGAGTGAGAGCAGTCTCAATAATATGACGGTGCTTACGTTCAACCACTCCGTTCTGTTCAGACGTGTGAGGACACGTGACCCTGTGCTTAACCCCAGCTTCAACAAGCACAGAAGACAAAATACGATACTCACCTCCCCAATCACTCTGCACTTCCTTAATTTCAGCAGAAAACTGAGTTCTAACCAGACTAGAAAATAACTTGTAAGCATAAGTAGCCTGAGACTTATTCTTAAGTAAGTATAACTAAGTGTGTCTAGTACACGCATCCACAAAAGACACATAATACAGAAAACCCATCAGATTGAGTGTGTGCAGGTCCCCATAAGTCAGTAAACACAAGAGCAAAAGGTTCAGTATAGACACTACAGGAGTCAGAGAAAGGCAGCTTATGGCTTTTGCCAATTCTACAAGCAGAACAAATCAAGTTTTTATTTACACTAGAGTCAATAGCAACATTACAATCATGTAAAACTTTTGAAAGAGTCGCAGGGGCAGGATGCCCTAAACGATGATGCCAAACATCAAATTCACCCTGTTGACATATATGCAAGCTAGACTCAACATTATTAACAGAAGCAAAGGCACTAGTAAAAGCATAAAGACCATCAGATTCATCACCAGAAAGAAGCTCAGCATTCGTACGCTCATCACGAACAATGCATCGATCAGCATGAAATTCAAAGTACACCCCGTTGTCTCTAGCACACTTAGAAATCGAAACCAAATTTTCAGTTATTTACGGAACCAGTAACAAATCACGCAGCAAAATATTACGAGAAGTAGTAGCAATTAAATTAGAACCTACTTTCGAAATATTCAAGCCATTACCATCACCAACCAAGAGCTTACCTGGACCGGAGAAGTCAGAGCACTGATGCACATTGGAGGCGTCGGGCGTGACATGATGCGTAGTGGACTCAAGAGAGTAGTTGACTCAAGAATAGTTTAACAAGATGATGAAAGTAAAGTAAATGAATGGCAGAAGTGGGGTTTTATAGATGGTGCCTAGAGATCTCGTGGTGGAATTAACTTCCCAACGGACAAATTGCTTCGTGCACGTTATGGGTTTTCTGCCCGTTACTTATGTATCCGCTGGCAGCTAGCCGTTGGTAGTCAACTAGCTGTTACGTGCTTTCTGCGCTTGGCCGCCCTCAGCTACCTTGGCGGGATGGAGGGCGGGTTCCATGTTGGGCCGTCTCTTTTGTCCTGCTTCTTTATTCCTAACGCCCGAGAAACAAAATAATTAGAAAGAAAATAAAGAAATACTGAAATAAAAATACTTAGATCTGAAATAAAAATATGGAAAATAAATTGCATTAATTAAAATCCAATCCTAATGCATAAAAATAAAGAAATAAAAATTAAAATAATTAAATTATGTTAGGAGTGCATTGGGGTGCATCTCCCAAACATAACCACTTCATGTGGTAGTTGTGTTGTTTAGAGGGTCGTTTTCGATATTTCTTGTAGTTTACCCGCACCCTCCATCACGTGATTATTCTTGTGGTGGGGGAGTCCTTCTTCCTCGTTCCCTTGTAATCCATGTGCACCTTCCTCCTTGTTCCTATTCTTGAAGGCATGAACATGTGATTAGGAAAAGCTATTTTACTACCTAACCATGTACTTACCTTTTTTTCGTCGAAGTTCATCATGGAGAAATTTTTTTTGCTGCTGAGACAGCTGCTGCGGCATTCTTCTGTCATAATGTTGTGCAGATCAAGGGGAAACTTTGTAGGCTCCTCGAGAATCTCCATCAGTAGAGATTTTGATGGCCATAGCTCTACCAGCATCAACTCCTCTAGATAGATGTGCTCCGTAGTTACCGAGGCTGCTGCCGAGGCGGGCATAGTTGTTGAGGCATGAAATGTTGTCATGGAATCCTCAATTCCCTTATCGGCCTCAGTAGGTGTTGTTGTCCTTTCACTGTTCAATTCTTCGTCAAGGCAGGCTTCGTGGTAGTTGACGGAACAACTGTCTATCTTGCTGCTCAGGCATTGTTCTGCATCCTTCTAGCTTGGAGTTTCCAATAGCTCCTCACACTTCAGAGATCCTCCCTCGCTTAATTCTTCGTCCTCTTGTTCTGGGGCGTCAGTATCCCTCCGGCTTAATTGCTCAGGTTCATCCATCGCATTGATGAGGACTAAATTGCTTATACGTGCATCCATCTTAGCGATGCTGGCGTTCATGGCGATGAACACTTTATCTGTGAGCACAAGGAAGGCCTGAAGTGTGTTCTCCAAGGATGTTGTTTGTTCTTGCGGATGACTTTGTTGCCAGGGCATGTCGATTTCTGCAGCAAGACTGTTATGGTAAATTTTTTTTTTTTTGGGGGGGGTTTGATCATACTATGGAGAGTTTTGCTGCTGCGGCAATGACATATTCTGTTCGTATTCAGGCAACCATTCATGCGTGGGTTTCCTCGACATTTTCATTGCAAAAAGTTGAGGGCAACTTTTGAATGCATGAATGCCTTCACAAAAATCGCAAGAACTTTCCCAAATATTGTTGCCCTTAACTCGTAGGGCACCTGAATAAGCACTTTCCCACATAGTTTTTTTTTCAACTGAAATTAAATGCAAATAGAATTAAGAGTGCAAAAAAATTAAAATAGTTTCGCTGTTACCAATCCCCGGCAATGGTGCCAAAAACTTGTAGAGCATTTGTGTGTTCTCTAATTATGAGCGCAAGTGCACACTCTTGTCAAGTTATAGTATAAAAGATATCGTCTCCCACAGAGATTGGACAACTTCACTCGAATTTCAATTCATGCACAAGGAAAATTAAATGCACAAATAAATTTAGTTTGTTTAAGAGGAAAGTAAATAAACACAATTAAATAAAGAGAAGAGATCAGATTGATAGAATGGGCCAGGTAATGCTGCTTAGTAGTGTGAAACTGCGTTGAATAGATTAAGTTGCTCTGCGCTGCCAAATTTTGCTGCCTCGGTGGAAGATGGCATATTAGCTGCTTTGACGCTTTCCCTGCCTCGATAGTGGAACGAACGGACAACGCAGCGGCAAACTCGGCAGTCCTTCAAGGCTCGGTAAAACTCTTCAATAATGATCCTGCTTATGTCTAGGTCAGGATGCTGTTGTTGTCCACTGCAGATGATACCCGTCACGGCGTGAATCTTGAAAAGATAGCAACCTTGGTTCGTTAAAATGATGTGTTGATAACATAGATCCCGAAATCCTTGAGATCCTTGAGTTTCTTGGTTGTTTTAAGTGAGTTTTTGAGGTGAATTGGTGGAATCTTGATTGCTGGAGGTATAAGGTTGGGTTAGATTGTTTGTTTGATGTGTTTTGGTGTTTATATTGGGTTGGAAGTGATGTATGTTGGCTGGGCTTGGTTTAGGAAGCAATCGATTGAGTTTTCTGTTGTTTTAGATGTGTATTTTGGTGTAGTTGGGTGAGCAACGAGTTTGTGAATTGTTGTTGGTGTTGAAATGAATTTTAATGCATTTAGATCTCTGTTTTGATGATGTGAAAACATGAGATCTTGATCCGGAAGCAAACGAAGCATTGTTGGAGGCTTCGAATGGGCGATCTTCGCGTCAGCGAGCAAGGTTTCGTGTATCGGTGAGTGGAAAAGAGTTTTTCAGCTTTGAAACATTTTGAACGTGGTATTGGAGGCTTAGTGTAAGTTTGGAACACTCAGCTAAGCTCAAGAGTAAGTGATTCGAAAGTCTCTTTGAAATGTGCTATGTTTTGATGAAAATGCACTTGAGTTAATTGTGGTTTTTGATTACCGTTTTAAAGCATGTTTTAAGCATGGTTAATGCTGCATTTTAATGCCATTGTGTTAAGGATGCACTAGGTAAGTGATCCCTGGTTTTATGTGGTTATTGCATATGATGTTAAGCATGTTGTTCTTGTGTTAAATGCATTTTGTTTATGCTTGAAAAACAGTTGATTAAGGATGTTAAATGATTATATTGGCAAGTGATGGAAATGGTTTTTGGTTGTGTTAATCGGATATAGTTAGCAGGCTATAGGATTGGGTGCACCGTGAATTAAGTCGCCTTGGATGTCGAGGGGTTGTGATTGTGCCGTAAACTCCGTCTAAGTACCCTAGCGATTGAGGAATTAGAGTCACCACGATGGAGGTTGGCTCTCGTGGGTGGACTTAGTTAAGCGTCACTACGGTGGAGGAATGCTCCCGTGTGTGGGCTTGGATAAGGTGATTACAGTGGTTGAGGTAACTATCATGTGTAAGCCTTGTTTGTGTCCCGACTCTCGCTAGTGGGTTATACAACTACCGATGAGTAATGTTGAAGGGTTGTGATTGTGCCATTTATCTCCACCTTGTGTAGTCCGGTAGTGTGTATGAAGCGTGTGGGACAACGCTTGTAATCCACGTATCCGATTGTGTTACTTGAGATGGTTGTGGTATGGTTTGTGGATGGAACACTTGAAAGCCTATATAATGTTGTTGATAAATGATTAAAGCATGAGTTGCTTGTGATTTATGCTAAAGTGCATGTGATGCTTGGTAAAGCATGAGCAAAGGTTTACTTGCTGTTTTAAAGTGATGTGAATGAGCATGTGTTTTAAAAAGTGCATTGATGCCTTGTGAGGGCATGCTTTTAGTAAAGGCACGAGTTTGCAGATGATGTTTTGGATTATAAAAGGCATTGATGAATGTTTTGTTTTAGCAATCCTCACTAAGCCTTGTGCTTACACTTTTTTCTTTCATCAATGCAGAAAATTGAGCATTTCCAAGGCAGCCCAAAAGCAAGAGGATTCCAAGGCTTTGATTAAGAGAAGTATGTGGTTTACCCTTAGTGTAATAAGTGGCAATGTGTGAGATTTCAATTTCCTGATTTCGTTGGAGATGTTTGTTGTTTCAAGCATGTTTAGTCTCTGATTGTGGACTTGTATTTGGCCTTTATATGGTTCTATGGTTTGTTTGTGGTATTTGACCTTTTCTACAGCTTGATATCTTAAGCATGCTATAATAGCTAATGTCATCATAATATGAAGTTGTTGATGAGTATGATTTGTTGTTTTATGGTGTTTAAAAGTCTATTTGATAGATTATATCTTGTATGCATGTTTTGAGCTAGATCATATGTGTTTTTGCATGTTTAAATGATTTTGGATGAAGTCAATCTGGTACGCGTATCGATACACGGGAAAGCGTATCGATACGCTAAGGCAAAATGATGCATTTCTATACAGGGGTATCGAAACGGATTGCCCGCGTACCGATAAGCCTAGGCCAAATTTGAAGGCCGTACCGATACGCGGGGAAGCGTTTCGATACGCTTAACCCTTCTTTAGCTACTATCTTTCCGCGTATCGATACATGGCCAAGTGTATCGATACGGGTAGTTAAATTTCAGTTAAAAGTATCTTTTAAGGTTTGGAAATGTTGCATTTTGGTCCCTGAATATTGTGAGTGCAATTGAATGAGTTTGGATGATCCGTTTGAGCTGAAATTTGGCATGTTGGTATGTTACATGACTAATTGAAGATTGGTAACTATAAAATCTTGGAAGTCCCTATATTTTATGGAAATTATAGTTTAGTCCCTAAAAGTTCAAATGTATGCATTTGAACCCCTAATTGAACTCCGATCGCTGTGCCGTTTTCACCTAACCGTTTTGCTGAACATATGGGATAATAATATGTATCTAGAGAAGATAAATGAAAAAAGGTCGTGAATCGAGGTTGACTTTAACGAGTTGGCTTCGGTTTTCCCCGTGTAATCTTCTTAGATCGGGTCAGGCGTCTAGGCCGGGCTAAGGGGGTTACACAATCTTTCACGCCTATCCCAATTTCTTACAGAGAGTTGTATGCTAAATTATTAGAAGAATGATTGATATCCCTTGTCTTTTTCACAATGTTGCAACCACCATACCCAAAATGGTACGATCCTTCTGCACATTGTGAGTTCCATGCTGGAATTCATGGTCATACAATCGAAAATTGTCCAGCTCTCAAAAGAAGTGTTCAGAACTTGATTAATCAAAATATCCTTTCAATTCAACACACCAGAGGGGCCTAATGTCGCTAATAACCCTCTACCAACATATGACGAACCAAAGGTTAATGCTGTGATGAAAAATGGTGAGTTTAAGATTAAAACACGCTTATCTGAAGTGCAATCACTGTTAAAGTGGGTTTGGAAGAAAATGAAGGAAAAAGGATTGGTGAGTTCTAACCATGGAGCTGTTTTGACTAGTGAGTGTGATTTTTGTGAATTACACGGTGAATTGGGTCATGAGATTCAACATTGTGATGAGTTCAGAAAGATTGTCCAGAATCTGATGGACAATAAATAAATAGAGTTCTTCGAAAAGAGTCAAGAAGTTAGAGATATTCTTACGGTAGATGGACAACCATCCAAAAAGAATGGTGAAGCTAGTCGACCTTTTGTGATTAATTGGCCTAGAACACATGAAGAAGGATCAGAGAAACCTCTGCCTCGATTGGTGATCGAGACTCCTTCTCCTTTCTCATACAAGAGTAATCAACGTGTGCCATGGATTTATGGTGGTAATATGACCATTACGGGGAAAGAGTATTCTGAAATTGTGGCTGCAGGAATTAGTGGAGTTGGGAACTTCACTCGAAGTGGAAGATGTTACTCCCCTGATTTTGCAAAATCGGTGGAGATAGGAAATGCTGAGCAAAAAGACAAGTTCCCACTAATTGGAGAAAAACTAGAAATTAATGAACATGTGAAAGAGGAAGAAGCACGTGAATTCCTAAAGTTCATCAAACATAGTGCATACAGTGATGTTACTCCCCACATAAATGCTTTGCTAAAAGTGTTGAACCAAACATTTGTCCCGAATGATGTTTCAGTGGATAAGCTGAATAGATTGGTGAACAAATTACATGCCGACAGTTTCATCTCCTTTAGTGAGGACGAAATTCCTCCTGAAGGTACGAGATCTGTCAAAGTATTGCATATAACTACCTATTGCAATGGACATATACTACATCATGTCTTAGTCGACAATGGATATGCTTTGAATGTCATGCCCATGACCACATTGATTAGGCTTCCAGTGGATAAGGTTAACATGTGACCTTGTCATACAACCGTAAGGGAGTTTGACGAAACCATGAGAGAAGTCGTGGGTAAGATTGACATCCCACTTCTGATTGGTCCAGTTACGTATAACGTAGAATTTACTTTTATGGACATCACACATGCTTATAATTGTTTGTTGGGACAACCCTGGATTCACGCAGTTGGAGCAGTACCTTCAACGCTTCACCAGAAAGTTAAGTTTGCAATTGACAGGTGCCTTGTAAGTGTTAGCGCTGAAAATGACATCATTGCATCTACATCAACTGAGGCTCCATACATTTATGTGGATGAAAATGCAGTCGAGTGTACATTTCGATCACTTGAGTTTGTGAATGCGACTTTTGTCGCTGAAGGAAATAAGATCCCAAAACTCAAACTCTCAAAGAATACTATGATGGGAATAAGGCTCACTATTGGAAAATAAGCCAAATCAGGAAAAGGACTTGGGAAATATTTGCAAGGAATGCACACATCGATACAACCATTTTTGAAATATGATCGAAGTGGTGTTGGATTCCAGGAAAATCCACGTCAAAAGATGAAACAAATATTTTAAATGAGAGCACAGAGAAGTGCCAAACAGATTGGCCATAGTATCGAAGGGGAATCGATGGTATTTCCCCGTATTTCTGAAATCTTTGTGTCCAGGGGACACATTCATTTTGAAAAGGAAAAAGAAATCCTAGTAGTACCTCCGGAGAGGTTCGAAGGACTGAGCATAAATGCTATTAGGGAAGAGGAAGAAATTGCAGAAAATCGATCAAAGATTCGCCCGTGTCCTCTGGGTTGTGTCTTGAATAACTGGACCGCTGTTGAACTCCCCATTGTTTTTAGATCTTTATCAGAGTAATGCTCGAAACTTGCCCCACTACTTGAGCCCGAAAGAGATAGGGATTTATTGTATGTCCATTGTTTGTCCATTCTTTTTTCTTAGTTCACTTGTTTCATTTCATTAAACATTATACACTTTCCTTTCTTGTGCCTTGTATATATATACATACATACATATATAGATATATTTATATTTATATATATATTTCCTCTTACACATTTGCAGGCCTTTAGATATTAATTGCACGAATGACATTAATTCGAGCTCAAAAGTCGACTTTGAACAATGTTGAGTTGATCAAACAATTGCAAATGACCAAGAGGGGGTGAATTGGCAATTCAAAATTTGGTGGGGAAAATTTGATGAGTGAAAATTTGGACACAAGGCAATTAGAGTTGTTCAAGTTCCTAAATGAACTCTACATCCTCTACCCTAGCTCCCACTAAGGATTTTCAACCAATGCACTAATCGATTCTTCCCCTTTTCTTGGATGAAGAGAAAACCATACAATTTTGATTAAGCTTTCTACCCAAAGCTTAATCCACTCACTCTTACAAATAAGGGTTTTTGGTAAACTTTACAAATGCCTCTCTAAGGATAATGTTTACCCAATTACAATCAAACACTTCTCAAACTCACAATAAAATTACAATGAAAATCACAATGGAGTTGGGTACAAAGATTTCACTCTAAAGTGAACAAGGTTTGGATTTGAATGCTTTGATGTTGCTTGAAGGCTCAATAGTAGTTGTTGGTGCTTCAAATGCTTCCTTTTATACCATCTCATTTATTTCTAATCGTTTGGGTGGTTGAGATCATCAATTGAGCCGCTGGGACTCTCTCTTCCCTCTATAAATAAAGTTTTACAACTACCCGTATAGAAACACTCGTACCTGTTTCGAAACATGACTAAAGTAGAAAGAGCCGTTAAGTGTATTAAAGGAGCCGTATCGAAACGTTCGAGGCCGTTTCGAAACTTCAAGGGCCGTTTCGTAACCGTGTTTCGAAATTGTTGAGTTTGTTAAAATTCCAGTAGCAAATCATTTCGAGACCTTCCTAGGCCATATCGAAACGAGCTTTGATTTTGAAAAGTTTGCTATCTGACAAGTAATGGTAAAAAACATTAAATGCTTAATTTGAAAATTTTTAACCCCCGTATCGAAACGATAACTGCCGTTTCGAAACAAAGTCAAAGTTTGATTTGCCCAAATGAAGTTCATATCGAAATGGGTTGAAGTCATTTCAAGACTGTATCAATTTGTAAATTTCCAGTGGCAAAACGTATTGAAACAGGCATAAGCCGTATCGAAACGCCTATGCGAAATTTATAGTTTTGGCTTGAAAACACTTAGAAAACTTTATGGGGATTGATTTTAAATCTTAAAAACATTTTGGGTTAAATTTTTACTTGTAGATTTGATCTTTTTGAGAACTTAAAAACTTTATTTACTTTGCAAAATAGTCCTTAAAATATGTGTTATATCAAAATCAAGTTAAATTAGGGGTTTTACAAACAAACTATATGCTTAGGAGGGTATGAGTCTGACGACAACTATGAGGAATGTGAATTGTCTCTTGATCTACTAATTGAGCATAAGAATAAACAAATTCTTCCTCAAGAAGAATCAATGGAAATAGTGAACTTGGGAACTGAAGACGACAAGAGAGAGATAAAGATCAGTACTTTCATATCTTCAGATACAAGAGACAAACTCATCTCCCTACTTCAAGAGTTCAAGGATGTGTTCGCTTGGACCTACCAAGATATGCCCGGATTAAACACAGATATTGTAACTCACGAACTTCCGTTGAAGCCAAAATGCAAGCCTGTACAATAGAAGCTCAGAAGAATGAGGCCGAAAATGTTACTTCAGATACGAGAGGAAGTAAAGAAACATTATGATGTTGGATTTTTACAAGTAGCCAAGTATCCAGAATGGGTGGCTAACGTTGTCCCAGTACCAAAGAAAAATGGAAAGGTGCGAATAAGTGTCGACTACCGTAACCTCAATCGTGCTAGCCCCAAGGATAACTTCCCTCTACCACATATAGACATGTTGGTAGATAATACGACAAAAAATAATTTATTCTCATTCGTGGATGGTTTCTCGGGATATAATCAAATCAAAATGTATCCGGGAGACATGGAAAAAACCACATTTGTGACAGAATGGGGCACGTTTTGTAATAAAGTGATGCCTTTTGGTCTAAAAAAATTAGGGGCGACGTATCAGAGGGCCATGGTAACATTGTTCCATGACATGATGCACAAAGAAATAGAAGTTTATGTGGATGATATGATCGCCAAGTCTCACACAGAAGAAGAACACATCACAAACCTTAGAAAACGCTTTGATCGTTTGAGGAAATTTCAATTGAAACTGAATCCTACAAAATGCACATGTGGTGTTGCTTCAGGCAAATTATTGGGTTTTATTGTCAGCAAGCGATTTATTGAGGTAGATCCTAATAAAAACAAGGCTATCCAAGAACTTACTCCTCCTTGTACCCAAAAAGAAGTTCGAGGTTTCTTAGGAAGACTGAATTATATTTCTCGGTTTATTTTTCAACTGACTGCTAAATGTGATCCCATCTTTCATCTCCTAAGAAAGTATAATATTGGTGATTGGGATCCCGTATGCCAAGAAGCCTTTGACAAAATTAAGCAATACTTATCAAATCCTTCGGTGTTAGTGCCACCTATACCTGGAAAACCTTTGATTTTGTATCTAGTCGTATTTGAAAATTTTATAGGATGTGTATTAGGTCAACATGACGAAACTGGAAGAAAGGAACAAGCTATCTACTATCTCAGCAAAAAATTCACCGATGGCAAATTTTACTTTGTGAATACAATATTGAGTACATAAATCATAAAGCCATCAAGGGTAGTGCTATTGCAAATTTCTTAGCAAGTCATGCTTCTTCTGAATATGAACCTTTACGTTTTGAATTTCTTGACGAAGACCTAATATGCTTAACTGCTAGTGAAGATGAACCAACTAGTGGAAAACTTTGGAAAATGAATTTTGACGGAGCTTCAAATGCATTTGGGCAGAAATTGGGGCAGTTTTAGTATCTCCTAAAGGGAATCATTATCCATTTACTGGTCGACTGAATTTTGAGTGTACAAATAATATGGCAGAATATGAAGCGTGTATAATTGGGCTTCGTTCGGCAAATCATCGAAAAATTAAAATCCTAAAAGCATACGACAATTCGTCGTCAGTGGTTTATCAACTTCGCGGAGACTGGGAAACCAAAGATGCAAAATCAATTGGATACTGAAACCTCGTTATTGAATTAATAAAAGAGTTCGAGGAGATATCTTTCCATTACCTCCCCTAAGAAGATAATTGTTGGGCTCGATGATCACCTTCAATTGATGCTTTCCAAGTGGTGGAGAAGTTGGATTTTTGGGTGTTTAAGTTGGTGGCAAAAGTTAAGAATTAAACACAAGGATTTAGAGTGGTTCAACTTTCTAACCCAAAGCCTACATCCACTACCTTGGAACACCACCAAGGATTTCCCAAATTCACCAAGAATTTCATCCCCTTTTCTCGGCTTAGGAGGAAATTGTTACAACGATTAAGCTATCTACCCTTAGCTTAATCAAATACTCTCTTACAAGTGAAATTCAAAGCAAACAAGAAATCCCTCTAATAGATATGTGTTGGCAACTCTAAGCACTCACCCAAAACCTATACACTTGAGCATACATAAACATTTTAGCTCACAAGTGTTTTGTCTATACAAGAGAATGACAATAGCTCTAAAGACAATTTGACATCATAATGTTGTTACAATTGAAACATTAACCATCTCTTGATGCTTGGATGTCCCTTTTATACTCCCAATTGAGTTTGTAGCCGTTGAGGACCGTTGGAGCCTTTATTTCCCACCATAAATGCAGTTCTATAGCTTAACGTATCGATACTCCTCAAACCGTATCGATACGGCCCCGATAAGGAAATAGCCATTGAGACTTCCAGCTGGTGCAAATCGATACGCGTGGCAAGCGTATCTGTACGGTCCTGTAGTTTAAAAGACCGTTGGGGGTAGTTGGGCATATCGGTACACGATACAACCATATTGGTATGCGAAGTAGCCGTTAACTATTTAAAACATATCGTATTGATACGGTAAGGCATATCAATACGGGTTTTGGCTACTGGAATTTTACTGTAGCTGAAACCCTAAGGCGTATCGATACAGTACCAGACCGTATCAGTATGGGTACTTGAAAACACTAGTTTGGCTACTTTAAAAGCATTTTAAGTTATTCCAAAGCCTTTTAAAAACCCTTATACATATTTTCAAGTTGTTTTGACTAAAAGCATATTTTAATTTTTTTTCAATTTAGTAAAACATTTTTCAATTACTATATCAAAACATTTAGTTCTACAATCTCCCCCTTTTTGATATAATAAAACCAACTTGAAAAATTGTTTGGAAATCTCCCCTTAGTATTTTAAAAATTTGAATAAGAAATTTTAAAAATTTGAAATCAAAGTAAGCTCCCCCTTTTAAGCCTTCCTTCTTCAAGTGCTCTCTTTGTGTGCATGGAGCTCCCCCTTAAATTTGGACTTGTTGATCACTCTCCATCACACCTAAACAAGACAATCAAGTAATTTTTGGTATCCAAATTGCTTTGGATCCATAAACGTTAGTAGCACATAATTTTGTCTCCTTAGGAATCCATTTTTCAATTTCATCCGTTTTAGTTGAAGTACTTAGTCCTTTTGGGACCCAAATACTTCTAAAAACTTTACCATTTACAAATCTAGCGGCACTAGATTGTTTAGCATAAAAGTTTGATTTTCCAAAAGTATTTTTCTTTTCAAGCTCTTTGAAAATCAGATCTTTTTCTTTCTTAAGATCATCCAAGGCATTTTGATGATCTTTTTCAATCTTTCGAGGAAACTTTTGTAAATCAAGAACTTTTTGCTCAAAATCTTTTAATTTTGCCTCAAAAACCAAATTGGTTTTAGAAAGAATTTCATTTCCATTTTTCAAATTTGAGATTAATTTCTTGTTTTTGGAAAATGATGCCTTGAATCCCTTTTTGTTTAGAATATGTTATGATGGGGGAAAATGACTAGGGTTTATGGGAAGACAACTAGAGAATGAGATATCCTTCCCTAGGTCGAATTACATGCCTTTATATAGGCCTTAGGTTCAAGTTTTCTAATATGGCAAGAATACAAGTTTAATTTAAAGTACAACTCTATTAAAGACTAAATCTTCAAATTAGATGTCTTTAATTCGTCTTCTTTTCTTGCTTGGAGTTTCTTCCTTGAACTTTGGGCTTGGCCTTCATTCTGATCTAGGGCTAGGAAAAATATAAGAGTGCTCCACGACATACCGGCTTAATTTCCTCTTTCTGTCGAGCTCCACTTCACTTCTTCCCTTCACAATTGCTGTCGTCATTGGCTGCCACGGCAGCGGCCATGGCAGCATCCTTCTTCTCGTCTGCAGTCCCGTGTTCTAACTCTGCTTCTCCACTGTGCTGCGTCTGCTATAGCAGCTACCTGCAAAAGTAACCAATTTCAATAGCAACTGTTCCATTTAATATAATTGTGATGTACGAATGAAATCTATCCTAAATGCAATGAATTATGCTTGAATGCAGCAGAAATATGGGTTAAATAGGGGTAAAATATAGAACTTTTACACACTCAACACACCCCCAAACTCAAGTTTTTGCTTGCGCTCAAGCAAATATTACCTAACTTAATAATAATTTTTTTCTTTGGCTTAAATCAGTGAACTCTACATTACCTACCACTTGTATTCTATCAAGAGTAGTACCTTGTCGGGCATTTCTGGATTCATTCGGAACCATGCTATAATTCTTGTGAAGTGTGTGTGGGTTTTGTGAACACTTATGCATCTAGACTACCTTAGTATACCGGAATAGTTATGTCTACAAACTTGAGGTTATACCATTTCAATTTTTTTCTAGAGGCAATTCTTAGGCTCCTTTAGTTTTTTCTAACTTAGCTCAAAAAGAAATCTCCTAAAATAAGTGCAAGGCAGTTTTGAAAGCTATTAAGTCTGAATATTTTTTCTTTTTTTCCTAGAGCCAGTGATAGGCACCTCTAGAGGCAGTTTCAAGCAGGTAAACATTCCTATTCCAGTGTACTAAAGTAATCTAAAAAGCATAAGAGTCACAAAGAGTGTTTACAGAGTAGAATCATAGCAAGGCTCTAAACAAATCCTAAAATTTCCTAAAGGCACTGTCACGACAGCATATTTCGTGACAGATAAGTGAAGTTCAAAGACTTAAGCCAAATTTTCATTTTTTAAAGCAAAAATAAACTAAACATTAGACACAATTTCTAAACTTAAAGACACTTCATTAATGGAGGGATGCCCCCACCAAACTCAAGAGTTGCATTGCCCTCAATGCACGATGACAAAATGATAAAAAGGAAATAAAAACAACATCACAATTATAACAAAATAGCAGACATCAAAGATAAGATAAAAACTTAAATTTTAAGTGTTGTCGTCGCTGCTACTGCTGCTGTTGATCTGAATCTGTCGGCGGGTAGTGCCTTTCCTCGTTGGTGCCGGCAGATGGGTTGGAGAGGCAGAGGTGGTCTTTTTCTTGGCTTCCCTCGGAGGCTGGATGTGGTTCGGTGAGATCTGGGGTGGTTTCTCCAGCACATGAACCTCCCCAGAAGAGTTGTTGTTGCTGCTGCTACCATCAGATTTCCCTTGGTCGGATGGTCCGACTCCAGTGTTTGGTTTTTGCCGTTTCATCTGGGTGAATTCCTTGGACAAGTTCCGCTTGATAGAGGGCTCGTCATCAGATTCTTCCCATATTGAAGAAGAGGAGAAACCAGCTATGAACTCGTCGAGGTCTGACAAGGGCGCTTTTCTCTTTTCTCCCCTGGCGGATGCTGTGGCGGTGTGGCTGCCACCTGCAACTGTCATGGCCAGGGTTCGAGTGGATGCAGCAGACGGTTTTCTTGGTGTGGCAGCAGGTGTAGGGGTATAGGCAGGGGTGGGTGTAGCAAAATAGTGATCGGGGAAAATAGGAAACAGTACATCTAGAAAATTTAAATTGCTTTTAATGAAATGTACCGTTGCTGTTGTGAAGTCTCGGATGAAACTCATCAGGCCCAGCTGCCGTTCCTCCATTTTATACAGGGTAGCCAGGATTTGGGTGGAGGAGTCGGCTGGAGGAGCTGCTGCTGGGGGCTGCCTCGGTTCTGTGGCGGCAGGCTCTGTCGGCTCACCTGCCGCGGCAGATGGGTTGAAACTGGAGATCGGCGTTGCAGCTTTCACCTCCATCAAGCTGAGCATGTTTCTCTCCGTCCATCCTTTTCCTCGGATTCTCAAATCTTTAGCAACTTCAGGGACATTGTGGCCACGACAGAGGGTTGTTATGAGGTAGGGGAAGACAAGGGGTCCCTATGGCCGAAATGAACAATCCAAAATCCCTTCCCGAATGTATCAACCAACATTAATAGGTATCTCGTTTAGAATTGAATGGACGAGAGCTAACCTTGGTTGATCTACCGTGCTGTTGTGTGAGGAGGACATAATCTTCTTTTCGACGAAGGCGTTCCATAGTTTCGCCTCGGGAGTGAGTTGAACTCGTTTCACCGTCCTTGGGTGTTTGGGATCGGTAATCTAGTGGGTTCCCTATTCGGTGAGTTCTGCCATGACAACATCATAATCTGCTGCCACCAGGCTCTCCACGAATCTTTGGTGCCTATCTTCCCTTCTGCCGACATAGAGTCCATACAGGGTGTTAATGTACTATGGCTCAAAGGGGACTTCCTTCCCACGAACAGTCACTGCTGTCACGTCTCTACTGTCGATGGCAGCATAAAATTCCCTGACTAGGGTGACGTTCATCTCTTCAGGTTGCTCAGCAAACATTTGCTAATGTAGAGCTCTGATCTCACGGGCTATAAATGGTTTGAGCCCAAGATTCTCTGTTCGTTGGCTGTAAATGAACCCTTTCTCCTCCCACATATCTCTGCCCTGGAAGGAGCTGGGAGTGGCTGCTGCTGGGGCAGAGCTTGAGACCGCACTGCGTCTGGTGTTTTTAGTACTCATGGTATCAAGGGACTATGGAAAAATGAAAGCAAATGAAAATATAGAGAGGATGCAAGTAGAGAGAGTAAAAGTGAAGTGAAAAATGAATAGTAAAACGAGGTTTATATAGATGAAGAGTTTGCTACCCGTTGGAGCTGTAACGGCAGGCACGAATAACGGGGACAGCTGTTACGCGGTTTCTAACGCGTCTGTCACGCGTTTCTGTGTCTGCAGCGCATCTGTTACGCGTTTGCATGTCTGCCGCGACAACGTGTTGACAGGCTGGATTTTTCGCGTCTGTCGCGGCAGCTTTAACGACAGACTCCTGTTTTGGGCTTTTTGGGCTGATGGTGAGATGGTGGGCTGAGTTCACTTCTTCTCTTCTCCTTGTCTCCTTTATATCCTAAAGATAAAATAAAAACTTAGTTCCTAAAAATAAAATAATTCTAATTTCCTAATAAACAAATATATATAATAATAATAATAATAATAATAATAATAATATAATTAAGTAAAATTAAGGATACCAGGAGGGGCATATCCTAAAGTAACCACTTCCTGCATTCTTGGGGCTTCAGTCCCCTGATAATGCTTTAATCTTTGTCCGTTGACTTTAAGTTGGTGCCCGTCTTTTAAGGATTTGATCGTGATGGCACCATGAGGAAAAACTTGCACCACTTGGAACGAGCCAGACCATCTAGATTTCAACTTTCCTGGGAGGAGTTTCAACCTAGAGTTGAATAACAACACAAGCTGCCCTGGAAAGAACTGTCGTGGCAGTAGTTTCTTGTCATGGCACTTCTTTGTCCTGTCCTTGTAGATCCTTGCGTTGTCATAGGCCATTACTCGAATATCTTCAATCTCATTCAAGTCGAGTAGCCTTTTCTGTTTTGCCATTTCCAAGTACATATTCACTACCTTGATGGCCCAGTATGCTCTGTGCTCAATCTCAACAGGTAGATGGCATGTTTTCCCGTAAATCAGCCGATAGGGTGACATTCCCAATGGAGTTTTAAACGCTGTTATGTAGGCCCAGAGTGCATCATTAAGGTGTAGAGACCAGTCCTTTCGAGTTGGTTTAACCATCTTTTCAAGAATGTTCTTTACCTCTCTGTTGGATATTTCAGCCTGTCCATTGGTCTGAGGGTGGTAAGCTGTTGCAATCCGATGTTTGACACCATATTTCTTTAAGGCAACATCTATTACCCTATTATCAAAATGCCTTCCTTCATCACTGATTATCGCCTTAGGGATGCCAAATCTGGAAAAAATGTTCTTGTGCAAAAACCTCTGAACAGTCTTGGCATCGTTTTTCTGTGTGGCGATCGCTTCTACCCATTTGGACACATAGTCCACTGCTAGGAGGATATATAAATTCCCACATGATGCTGGGAACGATCCCATGAAATCAATCCCACAAACGTCGAAGATTTCGACTTCAAGAATGTTTTGGAGTGGTGTAACCCCCTTAACCCGGCCTAGACGGTTGACCCGAATTAAGAAAGTCACACGGGGAAAACCAAAGTCAACCCGAAAGTCAACCTTGATTAAAGACCTTTTTTTTAATCTTGTCTAGATGCACATTAGTCCTAGTTGTGATCACACAAACATCATACTCAAAGATCACAAACATCAGAGATCAAACAGGGACCCAATTGAACAAATTACAACTTTAGGGACCAAATTGTAATTTCTGATAATTAAAAGGACTTAACCCAAATTTAAGTTACCAACTTGAAATTAATCAGGTTTCATGCATTTCTGTGAAATTTCAGCTCAAAAGGACTTCCCAAGCTCATGCAATTGAACAAACAAGTTTCAGGACCAAAACGCAAACAATTCAAAACATATAACTGCCAATGTCAGCCCCTAACGGTCGACCGTTCCGAAACATGCTGAACCCGTTTCGAAACACGGGCCGTTCCGCAACGGGTTCCGAAATATGGCCTTGGCAGAGGCCAAACCGTTTCGAAACGGTGCATACCGTTTCGGACGCCTAGGTTCATGCAAGGCACCCGTTCCGAAACGGTGCACACTGTTCCGAAACGCCTGCACAGATTGCAGCAAAAATGCGTTTCAAAACATGCAATAGATCATTCAAACATGCTCCAAATGCTACCAAACTTTACCAGCATGCAATTCAACATATATATGACTTGCAAGCATCAACAAAACATCAGAACAACATCATATGCAAAAAGCCCCAATTCTATAGGCATGCTTCCTACACAAGCTAGCTATTCAAACACAAAACTTCCAAAACAAGCATATAATGATCCAATGCAAAAACCAGCAATCTTATCATCATTCAACATACTTAGGGAGTTCCAAACACCTCCCAAAACATACACATTGGCCCCCCATTGCCAAATTACCCAAAAGCTAAAAAGTACTTATAAAACCTTCCATACATTGAGCTTTACTTGTACTTGAATGCTTGCCCTTCTTGCTGCCCCTCAAGGTTCTCTAATGTTCTGCATTATTGAATTAAGAAAACGAAGAGAGCGTAAGCAAAAGCTTAGTGAGGAATGCTCTTAAAAACCATTCAATAATGCAATTAAAACCATTTATAAACATGCTTAAAATCAACCTTTGTACATGCTCAAAAGCATACTTTAAACAAGCAATCTCATGCTTCAACATTAACATTACATGTCATATTGGCTCAAGTGATACATTCCATTTCTTAAAACAAGTTCATCAACTTCCCAAGGACTTTTAAACACCTTGGCCCCAAGGACTTTTAAACACCTTGGCCATGGACTTTTAAGCACCATGAATGAGGACCACACAAGGACTTTTAACCACCTTTGTGTCCATTCCTTGAATCACCCCGAGGACTTTTAAACACCTTGGCCCCAAGGACTTTTAAACACCTTGGCCCCATGGACTTTTAAACACCATGGCCCCATGGACTTTTAAACACCATGGAAAGGATCACCTAAGGACTTTTAACCACCTTAGTGTCCGCAACAAGAATCATCCAAGGACTTTTAACCACCTTGATGTTCTTAAGTAACAAGGCTCACTCAAGGACTTTTAACCAACTTAGTGACCTTAACCTTTTCAAAACATCACTTGCTAATATACATCATTTTCATCAATTAATCCACTGTTTTGAAGCATTAAACCAAGCCATTTTCATCATGCATTTAAAAGCATCAATCCACATTTAATCAATGTACAAAAGCAAGGAACTCCTACCTAGAGTTACCTTCAACATATGGCTTACATCATGAGCAAAAACCATGCTAAAACATGCTTTCAAAACAGTAATTAAAACATGCAAATAATCATTTTGCATAACAACAAAATCATGGCCACCACTAGAGAGAAATTCCGAAAACTTACACTTGAGCTTAGCAAAGTTGTTTAGACTTAAACTAAGCTCCCAAAACCTTCAAACCTTGGTTTAAAAGCTGAAAACCCAACTTCACTCACCGATTTCCACTTTGCTTCAAGCCAAAGCACCAAATCAAGCTTCCGGATCAACAACTCTTGGATCCAAAGATGCCTCCCCTGTTTCAACACATCAAAGCAGAGGATTAATGCATCATCATGCATTAATTGCTTCAATGAAAGAACCTAAACTCGCTGCTCTCATCCAACCTCCATTTTCGGCCACCAAACACAACCGAAAATGCATCCAAACCACTTCTAAACAAAGCCCAGCCATAAACCAGCAAAACCACACTTCCATAAACATCACACAACATCTAAAAACAACCTATTAACATCCTTATACCTCCAGCAACAACAGATCACCAAGATCACCTCAAAAACAACCTTGAAACACAAGCTAAACTTAGGAAACTCAACCTATCCGGGATTGCATCAATCAAAACTCAATTCCTTATCAATTTAGAGCTCATTTAACATCAAAAACACATCTCAAATCACAGATTAATCAGATCTAACGAAAATCATCAAAATCTTGCATTATAAGCCAAGATCCATTTCACCACTTAAAAACCTTTAATTAAACTTCAATTAAGGATTGAAAACTTAGGAATTTCAGTAAAGAACTTATAGTTTAGAGGAGAAGGACGTTCTTACCTCCAAACTTGAGTTTCTCCTCTTTTTGCAATCAAAATCCTTGTTGAAACAATTAGCAATTGAAGAGGTTTTGAAGATATGTTGATTAGGAATCAAATGAGAGTTGAAAGGAGGGATTTAGGTGAAGAAATCAGATCCAATTCTCTGGAAAAGAAGTGTTTGGGTTGAGAGAAAATGAGAGAAAGAAAATTTAGCAAAGTTGGTTACAAAATCCAAAAATAGCCAAATGGCTTCCCTCCACTTTTAATATCCTTTAAAATCAGAATTTAGACTTAAAATATCTTAGAAAAATCTGGAGAAACTCCCTTTGGGTAAATAGCTCCTTAAAGATTCAAAGTTTCAACCCTTTATAAAACAGCCTCAAAACTTTCGAAAATTACATTTTGGTCACTAGCCAAAATGTCACACTTCCAAAACTCATTTTCCAAAATTGATTTCACAGTGCACTTAATTATATTAATAGATGATTTTAGAACATTTTTCCATATTTTTAATGCAACCTGAACTAGGCTTTCCTAATTTCACCTCTTTAGATTCGAACAGCACTTTGACCAACCGGTCAACGCCCAAAACTCCTAAGCCCAAAACCGGGGCGTTACAACTCTCCCCCCCATAAGAAATTTCGTCCTCGAAATTTACCTGAAGGAAAGAGATAAGGAAACTACTTCAGCATGTCTTCCTTCCGCTCCCACGTGGCTTCCTCAACACCTCGATGCTTCCACAGCACCTTCACCAACTCAATGGTCTTGCCACGAAGAACCTTGCTATCCGAATCCAGAACCTTCACCGGTTCCTCATCATAGGTCAAATCCGGATTCAAAACCACTTCCTCCACAGGCATCACATGCGAAGGATCAGATCTATACTTCTGGAGCATAAAAACATGGAACACATCGTGAATCTTCTCCAACTCCTGAGGTAACCTCAGCCGATACGCAACAGGACCCACACGCTCAACCACCTCGTATGGTCCAATGTACCGAGGGCTCAACTTACCCTTCCGGCCAAACCTCATCACCTTCTTCCAAGGCGAAACCTTCAAGAACATACGGTCACCCACCGCATACTCTATCTCCTTACGCTTCAAATCCGCGTAAGACTTTTGCCGATCAGAGGCAGCCTTCAACCGCTCACAAACTCTGCAACATCCTTCTTCAAACCCACCCAATAGTACTCATCACGAAGATCACGATACATCTTAGTACTACTAGGGTGCATAGCAAAATGACTACTATGACCTCCAGTCAGAATAGCACGCCTCAACTAAACATCAGCAGGCACTACTATCCGACTCCCAAAACACAACACACCATCCTCATTAAAGCAGAAATCCGAAGGTCTACCCTCCGCGATATCCTGAACATGAGACACCAAGGAATCATCCAACAACTGCTTTTCCTTGATCAACTGAACCAAAGATGGTTTCACTTGCAACTCAGCAACAAGACCACCATCTCGCGATATGCTCAAACTAGCAAACATAGCTCTCAGCTCAACAGCTACCTTCCTACTCAAGGCATCCGCAACAACATTAGCCTTTCCAGGGTGATACTCAATCGTCAGATCATAATCCTTGAGCAACTCCAACCAACGCCGCTGTCTAAGATTCAACTCCTTCTAAGACATCAGATACCTCAAACTCTTGTGATCCGTGTACACAGTACACTTCTCACCATACAGATAATGTCTCCAGATCTTCAGAGCAAACACCACTGCAGCCAGCTCAATGTCATGCGTAGGATAGTTGCGCTCATGCACCTTCAACTGCCGCGACGCATAAGCCACAACCTTACCCTCTTGCATCAGCACACATCCCAAACCAACATAGGATGCATCACTATAGACCACAAACTCTTTCCCTGATTCAGGCTGAATCAAGATAGGAGCTTGCGTCAAAGCTGCCTTAAGCTTCTCAAAAGCCTGCTGTCTCGCTTCCGTCCACTCATACTTAACATCCTTCTGCAACAGCTTCGTCAAAGGAGCAGCAATCTTGGAAAAACCATCCACAAACCTCCGGTAGTATCCCGCCAAACCAAGGAAACTACAAACCTCATGAACAGACTTAGGAACTTTCTAGTTCATCACCGCTTCAATCTTCTGAGGATCAACACGAATCCCCTCAGCTGAGACCACATGCCCAAGAAACACCACCTCCTTAAGCTAGAACTCACACTTGCTCAGCTTAGCATAAAGCTGATTCTCCAACAAGGCTTGCAAAACAATCCTCAAATGCTCTTCGTGCTCCTCCTCAGTACGCGAGTACACAAGGATATCATCAATGAACACCACAACGAACTTGTCCAGGTATTCATGAAACACACGATTCATCATGTCCATGAAAGCAACAGGAGCATTTGTTAAACCAAACGACATCACAAGGAACTCATAATGCCCATACCTTGTCCTGAAAGCTGTCTTAGGCACATCCACATCCTTCACCTTCAACTGATAATACCCTGACCTCAAGTCAATCTTAGAGAACACAGCAGCTCCCCTAAATTGATCAAAGAGATCATCAATCCTCGGCAAAGGATACCGATTCTTGATAGTCAACTTGTTCAGCTGACGGTAATCAATGCACATCCTCATAGTGCCATCTTTCTTCTTCACAAACAAGACTGGTGCTCCCCAAGGTGACACACTCGGCCGGATGAAACCACGATCTAGCAGCTCTTGCAACTGCGTCTTCAGCTCCTTCAGCTCCTTAGGTGCCATTCTATAGGGAGTAATGGACACAGGAGTTGTATTCTCATACAGCTCAATTCCAAACTCCACCTCGCGACTAGGAGGTAAACCAGGCAATTCCTCAGGAAAAACACCAGGAAACTCCTTCACAACCTTGATATCTTGCACCCTCAACTCCTTAGAGCTAGGATTCATCACAAAAGCTAGATAAGCTTCGCAACCCTGCCTCAGCATCCTGCTCGCCTCCAAGGTAGACACCACATTGGCAAGAAACTTCACATTCTCACCAACCACAACAACTTCATAATCATTCGAAAGCTTAAGCGAAACACGCTTATTTTCACAATCCACCACAGCATGATGCTTAGCAAGCCAATCCATACCAAGGATCACATCAAAACCATAAAAGGGCAACTCCATAAGATCAACATGAAAGACATGTTCTTGAACAACCAAGGGACACCTTCTATAAAGCTTTCGAGTCACAACAGTTTCACCAAAAGAACTAGTGACACGAACACCAACATCCAAAGACTCAACAGGCAAACCAAGCAATTCAGCATGCTCACGCAAAATGTATGAATGCGTAGATCCAGAATCAATCAAAGAAAGCAATGACAAGGATTGCAAAGTAAAGGTACCTGCAATCACATCTGCATCATTCCTTCCCTCGCGCTGAGCATACACCCTAGCTTGGCCTCCACCCTCAGGCTGAATAGCCACAACATGGGCTACTGTTGCGTGTAAATAGTATATCGCAATTGCAGTGCAAGTGTACACGTCGCAAGTAATAAAGTGATACGAAGTATCGGATATCGTCTCCACAGGGATTGGGCTAATGACTTCACCTTGATTTATTGCACGAAGTAAAGGAAATATTTTAGAGAATTGTCACGAATAATAAAGTAAAACGTAAATAAAAAGATTGGGAAATCAAGATAGAAAGAATGGGCCGGTATTGAATTGCTCGGTAGTGTAGGTATTGAATTGCTTAGGATCTCCAGTTCTGTCGTCGCTCCCGTCGCTGACAGCACCTGTCGCGGCGTCTGTCCGTTAGCTGTTGCGGCAGCAGACACTAACTCAGTACTTCAAGCTTGGCAAGAATCCCAGATCTGCCTTGCCCTATCCCTAGGCACAAGTCTGTCGATGAACACGTCTTTGATGATACCTCCCGGCGTGAATCGAAGGATGAACACCGATGTGTATGAATTCTTCCTTAGCCACTTAACCTCGCCTTATCCCTAAGCACGAGATGGTTCAACTATAAGCTAGAGAACACGCTTTTATCTCTTTCGTATACTTAACTCTCCCGATGCTAAGTAAATAGATAACCTCACAATGCTCTCCCGATGCTCTTGCAAGATGTTAAAACCAAGATAAAAGAACTTGAAGTTTATTTTATTGAAACTGAAAAATCCTAAAACAAAGCAACCCTTGCAACTACTTTACAAAATTACCCGTAACCCTAGGGGGAATTTAGAACATGTCGGAGACAGGTTAACGGCAGGGTTTTTGGTTTCGGTTCTGGGGTAGTCGGCTATGCCCTAGGTTTAATCTATGCCCTTTATATAAGCTTTGGGCTCAAGTTATCTAAGGTAACAAGGATTACAACTTTAATTAAAAGTAAGATTCTAATAAAGATTAAATCTCTAAGGTATCCTACTTTCTAGCTGCCTCCTTGCTTTTAGGGATTTCCTCTCCTTTGAGCTTTGGCTTGACATATCTTTTGATCCGGGGCTTGGAAAATTATTTGGCTGCCACACGATAGACGAGCAGATTTTTCTCTATCTATCGATGTCCACTTCATTTTTCCTCTTCAATAATCTGCTGTCACCATGCTGTCGTGACGGGTCCATGACAGGTTCGTCATCTTCAGCTGTTTGATCAGTTTCGCCTTCCTGCTTATCTGCCCTTCGCCTGCCTTCATCGTCAACCTTGGCAGCTACCTGCAAAATACACCATCTTTTAGTAGAATCCGTGCCTTTTATATAATTGTGATATTTAATTAAAAACTATCCTAAATGCAATGCAATGATGCTTGAATGCAGCAGAAATATGGGTTAAAAGGGTGTAAATAATAGAACTTTTACGCACTCAACACACCCCCAAACTCAAGTCTTTGCTTGCCCTCAAGCAATTAAACCTAAAAAAATGAAAATTTTTGTGTTGGCTTTCAAACAGTGAACTGTCCCTTACCCGTCGCTCATTCTCTATGGCGGCAGCAACCTGTCGGAAAGGCTAGGATCTGTCCGGAATCTCCCTATAGTTCTCGTGCAGTGTGTGCATGCTTGTGAACAGTTATATGCTAAGATTCTCTTAGTTTCACTAGAATATTCAACTCCTTAACTTGAATTTTTATGCCAAAGTTTATATATATTTTTTTTAGAAGGCACATTTTCATGCTTCTTTTTCTTCTATTTTCAAGCTAAAATTTTTCTAGAGCCAGTTTTGGGCACCTCTAGTTAGCTTCCTAGAGCCGGTTTCGGGCACCTCTAGGTTTTTTGATTTTCTTTTACTAAACTTCTTTCCTAGAGCCAGTGTTAGGCACCTCTAGGGGCTATTCAAGTTCTAAGCATCCTATTCTAGTTTGGCTAAAAGAAATCTAAGCAATATAACAGTCACAAAAGTGTTTAAGTTTTCAGAACTATAGAAAGGCTCTAAACTTTTCCTTAACCTGTCCTAAAGATGCTGCCACGACAGAGCCGTCATGACAGGTAAGCTAACTTCACAGTTTTAAGCCAACAGTTTCTGAAAATATATATATATATATATATATATTTTTTTTTAAATAAAGGCAATTAAAAAGACACAACAGTTAAACAAAAGATGTGCTAAGGATGCCATTAGATATGGAGGGTTGCCACCCCCAAACTCAAGGGTTGCATTGCCCTCAATGCAAAACAACATAAAAACAATTAAAGAAGAAAAAAAAGAAAAGTACATCACAATTATAAAGGGCAGGCAGCAATAAGAAGAGATAAAAGAAATAAAAACTTAAATTTATGCGCTGTCCTCGCTGCTGCTGCTGACGCGGATCTGATGGTAGCGTCTGCGTTGAGGAGGTGGCTGGGCAGGTTCTGGGGCAGGTTGATCGACAGCTTCGTCAGCCTTTTGAGGGGCAGGATCTTCCTCCGGTTGGGGGACAGGGTCGTCAGCATGTGGAAGGGCAGTTGTCTCCACTAGCCTGACATCAGAACTGCTGCTGCTGCTGCTGTCCCAGCTGGTGGACATGATGGCCTTGGACAGCTTTCTCTTGTCTGCCACATGCTTGATACGCTTCACCCGTGTGAAGGCGCTGTCCAAGTTCCTCCGGACAAGGGGGCTGTCGTCAGTGGCAGCTCGCTTTGTTCCTCGAGGGGAGGTGGCTGCCGGTGGGCTGCCGGCTGCAGTTGGGGAAGGTGTGGAGGAGGCAGATTCTCCATGGGGAGAGACAGGTGGTGTGGGAGTAGGGGATGGGATATGGAAATAATGGGCGGGGAAGGTTGGGAAAGAAACATCCGAAAAATTCAAAGTGTTGGTAATGAAGTTTACCGTAGCATTGGAGAAGTCTCGGATGAATGTCATTAAGCCCATTTGGCGTTCCTCGATCCGCAGGACTGCAGCAAGGATGTGAGCATTCTGATCTGCCGGAGTGGTATTGGTGGCAGCTTCTGGGGCAGGTTCAGTGGCAGGCTCGGGGACAGGCTCCTCATCAGACTCAGCAGGGGGGGCGTTGGGATCGAAGGCGTTGAGAGGCGATACGACTACTAGCTCCATGAGGCTGGAGATGTTGTTGTCTGTCCAGCCGCTGCCCTTCTTGATGTTGTCTGCGGCTTCCTCCGGTACGGCAGCGCAGCGACAGAGGGCGGTTATGGTGCAGGGCAAGCAGAGTCGTGAGTCTGAGCGGAATGCGCAATCTAGAATGCTGTCCCTCATGTACCTGCCCACATTGATGGGCCTGTTATGCATGATAGAGTGGATGAGGGCCAACCTCTGCCTGTTGACTGTCGTGTGGTGGGATGAGGGCAGGATATGCTTTTTAATAAAAGCGTTCCATAACTTTGCCTCTGGTAGGAGCTGCCCCCTGTTGACAGAATGAGGGTTCTTCTTACTCGTACTCCACGTCGTTCCGACTTCTGTCAACTCCCTCATGACAGCATCATGGCCGGCAGCGTCCAGGGTGTCCCAAAACTGTTGATGGGCATCATCGTTGGGGCCAAAGAAGAGGCCGAAGACATGGTTGATGCTGCTGGCTGTAAAAGGTACTGTCACTCCCCTGACGGTGACAGATGTTGCCGTCTTGCTCTCGATCGCCGCATAAAACTCCCTTACTAGGGTGTCGTTAAGTTCTGCCGGCTGCTCAGCGAAATCTTCCCACAATTGAGCGGTTATGGCCTGCATGATGAACGGCCGGAGTCCCAACAGAGGGGCATCTCTGTTGTAGATGAAGCTTCGTTCTTCCCAAAGTTCCTTCTTAGCGAACGGAGATGCTGCTGCGGAAGAGGAAGCGGCAGCAGCGTTCTGTCGGGTTTGTCTTGAAGACATGTTTGGTTGCAAGGGCTGAAAATGAAAGAAAAGAGATCAAAGTAGAAGAGAATAGCAAGAGAGAAAATCTGAAGTGAGGAAAAATGAAAAATAGAAGGGGTTTATATAGCTGTCGGGGGCTGCCCATTTAATGCCGCAACGGCAGGCGGGAATAACAGAGCGGCAGATTGAATGTTGCGTCTGACACGTCTGACGGACATTAATGCTGCGTCTGCCGCACGATTCTTCGGCTGCTGTGCGTCTGTTGACAGCCTGTCAACTCCGTCTGCGCCGGCAGCCGAAACGACAGGTTATAAATGGACTTTATTTTGGGCTGATGGATGGGCGGTGGGCTTGGGCCACTTCTTCTTTCTCACTTGCCTTCTTTATTTCCTACAAACTGAAATTAAAAAAAAACAAAACATTATTCGAATAAAATAAATCTAATTCCTAATAAATAATAATAATAAAAATAAAAATAAAAGAATTAGGTTAAATTAGGGATGCCTTGTGGGGCATCACCTAAAGTAACCACTTCCTGTGTTCCTGGGGCTTCAGTCCCTTGATAGTGCTTGAGGCGTTGTCCATTGACTTTGAATTTGTGCCCGTCTTTTAGTGATTGAATTGTAATGGCACCATGGGGAAAAACTTGAACTACTTGGAATGGGCCAGACCATCTAGATTTGAGCTTCCCTGGAAAGAGTTTCAATCTAGAATTGAACAACAACACAAGCTGCCCTGGGCAGAACTGTCGTGGCAGCAACTTCTTGTCATGCCACTTTTTAGTTTTTTCCTTGTAAATCCTTCCATTGTCGTAGGCCATTGTCCGTATTTCATCGATCTCATTCAAATCTAACAGCCTTTTCTGGCCTGCCTTGTCCAAGTCCATGTTTACTGCCTTGATCGCCCAATATGCCTTGTGTTCTATCTCGACAGGCAGATGACAGGTTTTCCCATAGATCAAACGAAATGGAGACATGCCCAATGGAGTCTTGAAGGCTGTTCTGTATGCCCATAATGCGTCATTCAGAAGCAAAGACCAATCTTTCCTAGTTGGTTTAACCATTTTTTCAAGAATGTTCTTTACTTCCCTATTGGATATCTCAGCCTGTCCATTGGTCTGTGGGTGGTATGCTGTCGCGATCCTGTGCTTCACACCATATTTTCTCAAGGCTGCAGCAATTACCTTGTTGTCAAAATGTCTCCCTTCATCGCTGATAATCGCTCTAGGGATGCCGAATCTAGAAAAGATATTTTTGTGCAAAAATCTTTGGACTGTTTTGGCATCATTCTTTTGAGTTGCGATTGCTTCTACCCACTTGGAGACATAATCCACTGCTAGGAGGATGTAAAGATTTCCACAAGAAGATGGAAAAGGTCCCATAAAATCAATCCCCCAAACGTCGAAGATTTCGACTTCTAAAATATTCTGCAGTGGCATCTCGTTTCTCCTCGAGATGTTACCTGTCCGCTGGCACCTGTCACAGTTTTTATAAAATTCCTGTGCATCCTTGTACAGTGTCGGCCAGTAGAACCCTAACTGCAGCACCTTGGCAGCAGTTTTATTGCCTCCTAAGTGTCCTCCATATTGTGAAGCATGACAGTGATGGAGAATGTCTTCTTGTTCTTCTTGTGGTATGCATCTCCTTATAATCTGATCTGCGCACATTTTGAAAAGAAGAGGTTCGTCCCAATAATAATGTTTAACATCATTTTGAAACCTCTTCCTGGCTTGGTAAGTAAGATCAGCAGGTAATATTCCGCTAACTATAAAATTAACGAAATCAGCATACCAGGGAAGGTTAGAAGACTTACCTGCCGCCATGGCTGTCGCGACAGCTAGTGCGGCAGCAAAGAGCTGCTCATCTGGGAAGGTCTCCAATATGTGTGTCTCATCTGGCGGTAGACTCTGTCCCGTTTCCAACCTCGACAAGTGATCTGCCACCTGGTTTTCTGTCCCCTTTTTATCTTTTATCTCAAGGTCGAACTCTTGTAATAGTAATATCCATCGTATCAACCTAGGTTTTGCATCCTTCTTTGCAAATAAATATTTGAGGGCAGAGTGGTCGGTGTGTATTATAACTTTCGTTCCAAGAATGTAAGAACGAAACTTGTCGATAGAAAACACCACGGCTAACAGCTCCTTTTCCGTGGTGGTATAATTTACTTGGGCATCATTCAATGTTTTGCTAGCGTAATATATGACATGAAACAGCCTGTCCTTGCGCTGCCCAAGTGCTGCCCCGACAGCATAGTCACTAGCATCACACATAATTTCAAACGGTTGCGTCCAGTCTGGTGGCTGTACTATGGGGGCTGTCACTAACTTTTCCTTCAGAACCTTGAATGCTTCAGTACATTCTTCATTAAAGTCGAAGGGTTGGTTCTGCTCTAGGAGATGACATAGGGGTTTTGTAATTTTTGAGAAATTGGCAATAAATCTCCTATAAAAACCAGCATGCCCTAAAAAACTCCTAATGCCCTTGACTGTTGTTGGCGGCGGCAGCTTCTCTATGACCTCTATTTTTGCCCTGTCGACTTCTATCCCACGGCAGCTAATCTTATGGCCTAAAACTATCCCTTCATCTACCATAAAATGACATTTTTCCCAATTAAGAACAAGATTAGCCTTTTCACATCTTTCAAGTACCTTTTGAAGGTTGCCGAGGCAGCTCTCAAAATCGTCTCCAAAGACGGAAAAATCATCCATGAAGATCTCAAGGAAGTCTTCTACCATGTCGGAGAATATTGCCATCATGCACCTTTGGAAGGTGGCAGGTGCGTTACAGAGGCCGAATGGCATCCTCCTGAATGCAAATGTTCCGTAGGGGCATGTGAAAGTCGTTTTCTCTTGGTCCTCCGGTGCAATAGCAATTTGGTTATAACCTGAATAACCATCAAGAAAACAATAATAAGATTTACCCGCTAATCTATCAAGCATTTGATCAATAAAGGGTAAGGGAAAGTGGTCTTTTCGGGTAGCTTTGTTAAGCTTCCGATAGTCCATACAAACCCTCCAACCGGTCACAGTCCTGGTTGGGATTAACTCGTTGTTTTCATTGGTGATTACAGTCATGCCTCCTTTCTTAGGAACACATTGCACCGGGCTTACCCATTTGCTGTCGGAGATGGCGTAAATAATACCTGCATCTAACCATTTAATTATTTCTTTACGCACTACCTCCTTCATTGCAAGGTTTAACCGCCTTTGGGCATCAATAGTCGGCTTATGGTCTTCCTCTAAGAGGATTTTGTGCATACAGATTGCCGGACTAATGCCCTGGATGTCTGCTATCGTCCATCCTATCGCCCTTTTATGCTGCCTTAGCATGTCGACCAGCTGTCGTTCCTGTTCCTGCGGCAGCTTAGCAGAGATGATTACAGGCAGTGTGTTATCACAACCAAGATAAGCATATTTAAGCTGCCCTGGCAGGGGCTTAAGTTCTAAGACAGGTGGTTCTACAGTGGAGGGCTTTTGGATTAAATGGTTATCCGAAGTGTAATTTAAGGGTTCGAATAACTTACCTGGACGATGATCTAACCAGTTTACCTCCTCATGACCTTCAGTATCAGATGTATCGGATTTAGAGGGGTCACTGTCGTCTGTGCTGCCGTCGTTGCTGTCGTCGTCACTGTCGTGACAGGTCGATAGATGGCTGTCGTAGCAGTGACCAAATTTAATATCTCGGCAGCCTGTCCTGATGCAGGGGTAATCAAAGGTCACCTCGATGATGGCTTTGCATTCCTCGTCCACATCGGCATGTTTCATTGCTTGGAGAACATTCAACTTAATTTCTTGATCGTTCACGCGCATGGTGAGTTCTCCTTTTTCCACATCAATCAACGATCTTCCCGTGGCTAGGAAAGGTCGTCCGAGGATGACTGGTGCGTTCTCATCTGCCTCACAATCTAAAATAAGAAAGTCAGCAGGAAAGATAAGTTTATCCACTCTTACCAAAATATCTTCAATTTTTCCCTCGGGGTGAACGTAAGAGCGGTCGGCTAGCTGTAGGGTAACTGTCGTGGGCCGCGCCTTTCCAATACCTAGTTTCTGAAAAACAGATTTGGGCATTAGATTAACACTAGCACCTAGATCACAAAGTGCCTTACCCACAAATTTATTGCCGATTACGCAAGGTATGAGGAAGCTCCCTGGATCCTTCTTTTTCTGGGGTGGTTGTCGATGAAGAATACTCATGCAACCCTCTTGCATCCTTACCGTTTCAAATTCCCCAAGTTTAGATTTTTTAGACATTACATCCTTGAGAAATTTAGCATAACCTGGCATTTCCCTAACTGCATCTAACAACGGAATATTAATATGAACCTGTTTAAAAATATCATAAATTTTTTTGAGTTGAGATTCATTCTTAGCTTGTTGTATCCGTTGGGGAAAAGGTGGTGGAGGACGATAATCAGCAATGCGTCCTTCCCACTGCATGCGAATCTGAGGACGATAATCTTCCTTTTTTTCCTCTGTCGCTTCTGCTGTCGTGGCAGGATCATCGGCAGCAGTCTGTTTGTCACCTGTCAGGGCAGCTTCCTCGGCAGGTTTATTCAAAGCAGGGTCCTTTTCTGTATCAACTTTTTCCGGCCCTGGTAACTTTTTCCCACTCCTAGTAGTAATTGCCTTACATTGCTCATGAGGGGGTGGTCTAGCGTTTTCAGTATTGCTAGGGAAACCTCCATTCTGCCTTGGTTTGATATGCTGCGATACTTGACCCATTTGTGTCTCTAGAGATTTCAAGGTGGCCTCATGGTTTGTCATTCTCATCTTAGTCTCGTCCATAAAATTTTCCGTCTTTTTGACAAACTGATTAATATTTTCCATATATGTGCCAGTCTGAGACATAAAGGTGGCCAAAGTCTGCTCCAATACACTACTCGTGGCAGGTGGTGGCTGCTGTTGTTGTTGAGGCGGCAGGTTCTGCGGCAGGTTCTGCGGCTGCAGTTGCTGTCTCGTCAACAATCTAGGACCCCCCTGATTCTGATTATATGCTTGCGGATTCAGGGCATTGTTAGGATTACTCCAGGAAAATTTGGGATCCTTTCTCCAATTAGGGTTGTAATTGTTGGAATTGTAGTTTGGCTTGTAATTTCCAACATATTTCCCTTCTTCTATGTTTATAGGGCACTCATCCCTACTATGATTTCCCTCACAAGTGGCACAAATTTCCTCGACAGCAAACCCTCGTACTTCCTCTTCACTCAATAAGTGTTTCATGGCTTTAGTGAGGAATGCTACCTGTGATTTCATAGTGCTGTCAGCCTCATAGTCCTTGACAGCAAGTACCCGTTTACCCCCTCTTCTAGCTGTCGGAAACTGCTCCTCATTCTTAGCTAGATTCTTCAGAACTTGTAGTGCCTCGTCCGGATCTTTATCCAATAACAGTCCATTTGCTGCAGAATCAATGCGAATGCGAGTTTGTAAGTTAGCAGCATTATAAAACTTAGTTACCTGATTCCAGACGGGGAATCCATGCATTGGGCAGTTCCGTAGAAGAGTAGTAAATCTGTCCCAGGCCTCGTGCATCGGCTCGTCATCTTCTTGTTGAAAAGTAGCAATTTCGTTACGTAATCGCTCAGATAAATGTGAAGGATTAAAACGAGATAAAAATTCACGAGTTAGATCTGCCCAAGTCATAATAGAACCCGGTGTAAGTTTATTCCACCAAGTTTTAGCTCTATCCCTTAATGAATGAGGGAATAGCCGAAGCCTCAGTATCTCCGGACTAACTCCTGGTAGCCTAAACGAACCACAGATCTCCTGGAACGTTTTGAGATGCTCCCTAGCATCTTCTGTCGCAGAACCACTAAACTGTCCGGCGTTGTTGATCATACTAAACATGACAGGTTTAAGTTCAAAGTTATCAACATCAATATCCGGCAGCGTGGTCTCCAGCTCTACATGGTCATTCAGCATGTAGTCACGACATGACCGTCGTCCACCTGCCCCAAGCGGATCGCCGACAGGCGGTACGTCTCCTCCAGCAGGTTGGTTATGGGCCATCTGCTCAAGCTGTTCTTCAAGGTATTCGTTCCTGTCCAAAAGATGGCGAATCTGTTTCTTGAGATTGAATGATCGTTCGATTTCCGGATCTAACTTATACTCAGGATCCTCGCCTCTTTTCGATCTGCGCATAAACAAGAGAACCTTGTGAAAAGCAAGAGTTGAAAAACAAAAACAAAAATAAAAATAAAAACAAAAAGTGCAATAAAATAAAGGTGTAGTTATGTTGCCAATCCCCGGCAACGGCGCCAAAAACTTGTTGCGTGTAAATAGTATATCGCAATTGCAGTGCAAGTGTACACGTCGCAAGTAATAAAGTGATACGAAGTATCGGATATCGTCTCCACAGGGATTGGGCTAATGACTTCACCTTGATTTACTGCACGAAGTAAAGGAAATATTTTAGAGAATTGTCACGAATAATAAAGTAAAACGTAAATAAAAAGATTGGGAAATCAAGATAGAAAGAATGGGCCGGTATTGAATTGCTCGGTAGTGTAGGTATTGAATTGCTTAGGATCTCCAGTTCTGTCGTCGCTCTCGTCGCCGACAGCACCTGTCGCGGCGTCTGTCCGTTAGCTGTTGCGGCAGCAGACACTAACTCAGTACTTCAAGCTTGGCAAGAATCCCAGATCTGCCTTGCCCTATCCCTAGGCACAAGTCTGTCGATGAACACGTCTTTGATGATACCTCCCGGCGTGAATCGAAGGATGAACACCGATGTGTATGAATTCTTCCTTAGCCACTTAACCTCGCCTTATCCCTAAGCACGAGATGGTTCAACTATAAGCTAGAGAACACGCTTTTATCTCTTTCGTATACTTAACTCTCCCGATGCTAAGTAAATAGATAACCTCACAATGCTCTCCCGATGCTCTTGCAAGATGTTAAAACCAAGATAAAAGAACTTGAAGTTTATTTTATTGAAACTGAAAAATCCTAAAACAAAGCAACCCTTGCAACTACTTTACAAAACAACCCGTAACCCTAGGGGGAATTTAGAACATGTCGGAGACAGGTTAACGGCAGGGTTTTTGGTTTCGGTTCTGGGGTAGTCGGCTATGCCCTAGGTTTAATCTATGCCCTTTATATAAGCTTTGGGCTCAAGTTATCTAAGGTAACAAGGATTACAACTTTAATTAAAAGTAAGATTCTAATAAAGATTAAATCTCTAAGGTATCCTACTTTCTAGCTGCCTCCTTGCTTTTAGGGATTTCCTCTCCTTTGAGCTTTGGCTTGACATATCTTTTGATCCGGGGCTTGGAAAATTATTTGGCTGCCACACGACAGACGAGCAGATTTTTCTCTATCTATCGATGTCCACTTCATTTTTCCTCTTCAATAATCTGTTGTCACCATGCTGTCGTGACGGGTCCATGACAGGTTCGTCATCTTCAGCTGTTTGATCAGTTTCGCCTTCCTGCTTATCTGCCCTTCGCCTGCCTTCATCGTCAACCTAGGCAGCTACCTGCAAAATACACCATCTTTTAGTAGAATCTGTGCCTTTTATATAATTGTGATATTTAATTAAAAACTATCCTAAATGCAATGCAATGATGCTTGAATGCAGCAGAAATATGGGTTAAAAGGGTGTAAATAATAGAACTTTTACGCACTCAACAGCTACTCCGCGACCACCTTCCTCTCTCCTCTGGAAATTACCACGGCCGCGCCCACGACCTCTCTGCGGTGCAGCAACAACAGGAGCACGCTCTTGGCCACCAGCCAACCTTGGACAATCTCGCCTCAGATGGTCAACAGAACCACAATTCCAACATCCATTACCAGCTGCCGCAACAGGAGCTTGCACCTCCCTCACAGCACGAGGACAGTCACGCTTCATGTGACCACGCGAACCACAGATCCAGCAAGCACTAGGATCAGCTCTAGCATAACCACCTCTAGCAGGTGCACCACCACCTCTCTTGGCTGAGGACTGATACTTCTGGTCACGTCCCCTCTTGTTCCGTCCACCTCCGGAACTATACTCAGCAGCTCTCTTGCCAGAACTCGCTCCAGCACCTTTCGCAGATAAACCCAAGTTCATCTCAATGTCCTTGGATCGGCCCACCAACACATCAAAATCATTATACTCAGCAGCCAACATATATGTCTTTACTTCCGTCACCAAACCATAACGGAACCTTTCGCACCTCTCCCGCTCATCAGGTATCAGCTCCGGTGCATACTGACTGAGTCGCACAAACTGCACTTCATACTCAGCCACACTCATGCTCCCTTGGGTAAGAGACATGAATTCACGCTTTTTCTCATCAAGATATCTCACTCCTAGATATCTCCTCTTGAACGCATTCTGAAAGAATGTCCAAGTAACATCAGCTTCAGCCATCCCAGCTATGGTGGTCGTCCACCACGTATACGCATCGTCCTGCAGCAGGGACACAACACATCCCAACTTTTGCACATCCGTGCAGCTCATCTGACCCAAGATACGCTTGGTACTCTCTAGCCAAGCTTCCGAACTCTCAGCAGACATACCCCTGAACTCAGTCCCACCAAGACTGCGCAGACGCTCCAAAGGTAGTCTACTCCAGCATCTCCCTGATGCCCAGCTCCTTGAGCTCCAGCTACTGCTGCTCGAAAAGCACCCGCAATAGCTTGTACCAGCATAGACATATCAGGCATAGCTTGCCCCTGACCAACCTCTGGTCTAGCAGCTCCAGCACCAGCTGCAGCTTCAGCTCTTTCACCTCTAGCACCACCACCAGGCGGAGGAGGGGGTAACACTGCACTACCCGTGTTCTCTTCATTCTCGTTCTCATTGGGAGCCGTAGCTCGCACACTACCTCTTAACTCTCTACGTGGTGCCATACTTTTACCATGCAATCACAATGCAAAATAAAACAAGTCAGGCCCAACAAGGTAAGCAATCCAAGTATTCAAGCTCAATCTCATTCAAAATCAACGTCATTTCATTAGCTTTTGTTTGGCAATGGGTACCCTCAACATGCAACATCACAGCATACATCTCAATTGCATCCAAATCACAAGCTACTAAACATGCTTTCGAACAACAGGCATACAAACCAAACATACTTCAATCATGCATACATTCATTCCCAATTACTCGAGAACTCAGCTCTGATACCACCAAATGTAACCCCCTTAACCCGGCCTAGACGGTTGACCCGAATTAAGAAAGTCACACGGGGAAAACCAAAGTCAACCCGAAAGTCAACCTTGATTAACGACCCTTTTTTTTAATCTTGTCTAGATGCATATTAGTCCTAGTTGTGATCACACAAACATCATACTCAAAGATCACAAACATCAGAGATCAAACAGGGACCCAATTGAACAAATTACAACTTTAGGGACCAAATTGTAATTTCTGATAATTAAAAGGAATTAACCCAAATTTAAGTTACCAACTTGAAATTAATCAGGTTTCATGCTTCTCTGTGAAATTTCAGCTCAAAAGGACTTCCCAAGCTCATGCAATTGAACAAACAAGTTTCAGGACCAAAACGCAAACAATTCAAAACATATAACTGCCAATGTCAGCCCCTAACGGTCGACCGTTCCGAAACATGCTGAACCCGTTTCGAAACACGAGCCGTTCCGCAACGGGTTCCGAAACATGGCCTTGGCAGAGGCCAAACCGTTTCGAAACGGTGCATACCGTTTCGGACGCCTGGGTTCATGCAAGGCACCCGTTCCGAAACGGTGCACACTGTTCCGAAACGCCTGCACAGATTGCAGCAAAAATGCATTTCAAAACATGCAATAGATCATTCAAACATGCTCCAAATGCTACCAAACTTTACCAGCATGCAATTCAACATATATATGACTTGCAAGCATCAACAAAACATCAGAACAACATCATATGCAAAAAACCCCAATTCTATAGGCATGCTTCCTACACAAGCTAGCTATTCAAACACAAAACTTCCAAAACAAGCATATAATGATCCAATGCAAAAACCAGCAATCTTATCATCATTCAACATACTTAGGGAGTTCCAAACACCTCCCAAAACATACACATTGGTCCCCCATTGCCAAATTACCCAAAAGCTAAAAAGTACTTATAAAACCTTCCATACATTGAGCTTTACTTGTACTTGAATGCTTGCCCTTCTTGCTGCCCCTCAAGGTTCTCTAATGTTCTGCATTATTGAATTAAGAAAACGAAGAGAGCGTAAGCAAAAGCTTAGTGAGGAATGCTCTTAAAAACCATTCAACAATGCAATTAAAACCATTTATAAACATGCTTAAAATCAACCTTTGTACATGCTCAAAAGCATACTTTAAACAAGCAATCTCATGCTTCAACATTAACATAACATGTCATATTGGCTCAAGTGATACATTCCATTTCTTAAAACAAGTTCATCAACTTCCCAAGGACTTTTAAACACCTTGGCCCCAAGGACTTTTAAACACCTTGGCCATGGACTTTTAAACACCATGAATGAGGACCACACAAGGACTTTTAACCACCTTTGTGTCCATTGCTTGAATCACCCCAAGGACTTTTAAACACCTTGGCCCCAAGGACTTTTAAACACCTTGGCCCCATGGACTTTTAAACACCATGGCCCCATGGACTTTTAAACACCATGGAAAGGATCACCTAAGGACTTTTAACCACCTTAGTGTACGCAACAAGAATCATCCAAGGACTTTTAACTACCTTGATGTTCTTAAGTAACAAGGCTCACTCAAGGACTTTTAACCACCTTAGTGACCTTAACCTTTTCAAAACATCACTTGCCAATATACATCATTTTCATCAATTAATCCACTGTTTTAAAGCATTAAACCAAGCCATTTTCATCATGCATTTAAAAGCATCAAATCACATTTAATCAATGTACAAAAGCAAGGAACTCCTACCTAGAGTTACCTTCAACATATGGCTTACATCATCAGCAAAAACCATGCTAAAACATGCTTTCAAAACTGTAATTAAAACATGCAAATAATCATTTTGCATCACAACAAAATCATGGCCACCACTAGAGAGAAATTCCGAAAACTTACACTTGAGCTTAGCAAAGTTGTTTAGACTTAAACTAAGCTCCCAAAACCTTCAAACCTTGGTTTAAAAGCTGAAAACCCAACTTCACTCACCGATTTCCACTTTGCTTCAAGCCAAAGCACCAAATCAAGCTTCTGGATCAACAACTCTTGGATCCAAAGATGCCTCCCCTGTTTCAACACATCAAAGCAGAGGATTAATGCATCATCATGCATTAATTGCTTCAATGAAAGCACCTAAACTCGCTGCTCTCATCCAACCTCCATTTTCGGCCACCAAACACAACCGAAAATGCATCCAAACCACTTCTAAACAAAGCCCAGCCATAAACCAGCAAAACCACACTTCCATAAACATCACATAACATCTAAAAACAACCTATTAACATCCTTATACCTCCAGCAACAACAGATCACCAAGATCACCTCAAAAACAACCTTGAAACACAAGCTAAACTTAGGAAACTCAACCTATCCGGGATTGCATCAATCAAAACTCAATTCCTTATCAATTTAGAGCTCATTTAACATCAAAAATACATCTCAAATCACAGATTAATCAGATCTAACGAAAATCATCAAAAATCATCAAAATCTTGCATTATAAGCCAAGATCCATTTCACCACTTAAAAACCTTTAATTAAACTTCAATTAAGGATTGAAAACTTAGGAATTTCTATAAAGAACTGATAGTTTAGAGGAGAAGGACGTTCTTACCTCCAAACTTGAGTTTCTCCTCTTTTTGCAATCAAAATCCTTGTTGAAACAATTAGAAATTGAAGAGGTTTTGAAGATATGTTGATTAGGAATCAAATGAGAGTTGAAAGGAGGGATTTAGGTGAAGAAATCAGATCCAATTCTCTAGAAAAGAAGTGTTTGGGTTGAGAGAATATGAGAGAAAGAAAATTTAGCAAAGTTGGTTACAAAATCCAAAAATAGCTAAATGGCTTCCCTCCACTTTTAATATCCTTTAAAATCAGAATTTAGACTTAAAATATCTTAGAAAAATCTGGAGAAACTCCCTTTGGGTAAATAGCTCCTTAAAGATTCAAAGTTTCAACCCTTTATAAAACAGCCTCAAAACATTCGAAAATTACATTTTGGTCACTAGCCAAAATGTCACACTTCCAAAACTCATTTTCCAAAATTGATTTCACAGTTCACTTAATTATATTAAAAGATGATTTTAGAACATTTTTCCATATTTTTAATGCAACCCGAACTAGGCTTTCCTAATTTCACCTCTTTAGATTCGAACAACACTTTGACCAACCGGTCAACGCCCAAAACTCCTAAGCCCAAAACCGGGGCGTTACAAGTGGCATCTCATGTCTCCTGGAGATGTTTCCGGTCCGTTCACATTTATCACAACTTTTGTAGAATGCTTGAGCATCCTTGAACAGTGAATGCCAATAAAAACTAGACTGCAAAACCTTGGCAGCAATTTTATTACCACCCAAGTGTCCTCCATATGGTGAAGCATGACAGTGGTGAAGCACAGCTTCCTGCTCATCTTGTGGTACACACCTCTCGATAATCTAATCTGCACACATTTTGAAAAGAAGAGGTTCGTCCCAATAATAATGCTTAACATCATTTTGGAACCTCTTCCTAGCTTGATAGTTAAGGTGAAGAGGAAATATTCCACTAACTAAATAATTAACGAAATCAGAATACTAGGAGAGTTCCGAAAACTTACCTGCCGCTATGGCTGTCGCGGCAGTGCTTGTGGCAGCGAACAACTACTCGTCAGGGAAGGTCTCCAGTATGTGTGTCTCGTCTGTTGGGATACTCTTTCCCTTCTCTAATCTTGACAAGTGATCTGCAACTTGGTTCTCTGTCCCCTTTTTATCCTTGATTTCTATGTCGAACTCTTGCAGCAGCAGTATCCAACGAATCAGTCTAGGCTTTGCGTCTTTCTTAGCAAACAGATATTTCAGTGCAGAGTGGTATGTGTGGACCACCACTTTCGTTACAAGTATGTAGGATCAAAACTTGTCAATTGAAAACACCACAACCAACAATTCCTTCTCTTTTGTGGTGTAATTCACTTGGGCATCGTTGAGTGTTTTGCTAGCATAGTAAATTACATGGAATAGCTTGTCCTTCCTCTGCCCAAGTGCTGCCCCTACATCATAATCGCTGGCATCACACATAATCTCGAATGGCAACTTCCAGTCTGACGGCTGTACAATTGGGGCTGTTACTAGCTTCTCTTTCAGAATTCTTAATGCCTCAGTACATTTAGTATTAAAGTCGAAGGGACGGTTCTGCTCGAACATGTGGCATAACGGCTTGGTGATCTTCGAAAAATTGGCTATAAACCTTCGATAGAAACCAACATGCCCTAAAAAACTTTGAATTCCCTTGACTGTGGTGGGTGGTGACAGCTTTTCAATTACCTCAATTTTTGCCCTATCGACCTCTATACCGCGACAGCTTACTTTGTGGCCTAGGACTATCCCTTCATCCACCATGAAGTGGCATTTCTCCCAGTTTAATACCAAGTTCGCTTTCTCGCATCTCTCGAGCACTTTCTGTAGGTTGCCTAAGCAGCTTTCAAAATTGTCTCCAAAGACAGAGAAACCGTCCATGAATATTTCCAGGAAATCCTCCACCATGTCGGTGAATATTGCCATCATACACCTCTGAAAAGTTGTTGGTGCGTTGCAAAGTCCAAATGGCATCCTCCATAAAGCGTAAGTACCGTACGGGCAAGTGAAGGTCATTTTCTCTTGATCCTCCGGTGCGATGGCTATTTGGTTGTAACCTGAGTAACCATCAAGAAAACAATAATAAGGCTTTCCCACCAATCTATCAAGCATTTGATCAATAAAAGGCAGGGGAAAGTGGTCCTTTCGGGTAGCTTTGTTAAGTTGCCAGTAGTCCATACAAACCCTCCAACCGGTCACGGTCCTGGTTGGGATTAACTCGTTTTCTTCGTTGTTCACCACGGTTATTCCTCCTTTCTTAGGAACGCACTGCACCGAGCTTACCCACTTACTATCCGAGATGGCATAAATTATCCTAGCATCTAGCCATTTGATAATTTCTTTTCGGACCACTTCTCGCATAGCATCATTCAAATGTCTCTGGGCATCAATGGCCGGCTTGTGATCATCCTCTAAGAGGATTTTATGCCTTGGATATCAGCTATCGTCCATCAAATAGCCCTTTTGTGCTGTTGCAACATCTCTATCAGCTGTTGTTCATGTTCCTACATCAGCATGGAAGAGATGATTACGGGCAACATATCATTTAATCCAAGAAAAACATATTTGAGCTGCCCTGGCAGGGGATTAAGATCTAGAACAGGTGCCTCTACAGTTGATGGCTTTTGGATTATATGTTCATTCGAGGTATAGTTTAATGGCTCGAATATCTTACATGGACGATTGCCTATCCACTTTACCTCCTCATGATCTTCAGTATCAGATATGTCAGAGTCTAAGAAGATGCTGTCGTCGTCCCTGCCGTGACAGTCTTTTAAATGGCTACTGGGACAGTGGCCAAATTTGATGTCATGGTAGTCCGACCTGATGCAGGGTTGGTCAAGGATAACTTCAGTGATAGCCTTGCAATCTTCTTCTGCATCAGCGTGCTTTATTGCTTGGAGAACATTCAGCTTGATCTCTTGATTATTCACTCTCATAGTGAATTCTCCCTTCTCTACATCAAACAGTGATCTTCCTGTGGCTAAGAACGGTCACCCCAGGATGATTGGTGCATTATCATCTGCTTCACAATCTAAAACAAGAAAGTCAGCAGGAAAAATAAATTTATCCACTCTTACCAGAATATCTTCAATTTTCCCTTACGGTTGCACGTAAGAGCGGTCTGCCAGCTGCAACATAACTATTGTGGGTCGTGCTCGTCCAATACCTAATTTCTGAAATACAAATTTTGGCATTAAATTAATACTAGCACCTAGATCACAAAGTGCCTTACCCACAAATTTATCACCGATTATGCACTGTATTATGAAGCTCCCAGGATCCTTCTTTTTTTGGGGTGGATGCTTGTGCAGAATAGTCATGCATCCTTCTGTCAGCTTAACCATCTCAAATTCCCCAAGTCTGGATTTCTTTGACATAGCATCCTTGAGAAATTTGGCATAACCATGCATCTCCTTGATAGCATCTAACAACGCAATATTGATGTGGACCTGCTTAAAAATATCATAGATCTTCTTAAGCTGGGATTCATGTTTCAACTTCTGTAACTGCTGATGAAAAGGAGGTGGAGGAGGATAATCTTCAATGCGTCCTTCCCATTTCATTCGGATCTGAGGAGGCCTAGGTTCTTCATCCTTCTCCTCTGTCCCTTCTACTGTAGTGGCAGGTATATCGGCAGCAGGCTGTTTGTCGTCTGTCGGGGCAACGTTCTCGGCAGTCGATTCTAGGGCTGGTTCCTTAACTTGTTCAGCTTCCTTCTCTGGCCCTGGTAATTTCTTCCGACTCCTAGTTGTGATGGCTTTACACTGCTCATGTGTGGGTTGTCTAGCGTTCTCAGTATTGCTTGGGAATCCTCCATTCTGCCTTGGCTTAATATGCTGGGAAACCTGACCCATTTGTGTCTCCAGTGATTTCAGAGTAGCTTCATGGTTAGTCATCCATATCTCTGTTTTATCTATGAACGACTCAGTCTTCTTGACGAAGTGATTCATGTTCTCAATGTAAGTTCCTCTCTGAGACATAAATGTAGCCAAGGTCTGCTCCAATATACTAGTTGTGGCTGCTGGTGGCTGTTGCGGCTACTGTTGCAGTTGCTGCCAAGTCAGTAGTCTAGGTGCTCCCTGATTTTGAGTGTTCTGTACTTGAGGGTTCAGGGCATTGTTTGGGTTGCTCCAAGAGAATTTTGGATCTTTTCTCCAGCTGGGATTATAATTGTTGGAATTGTAGTTTTGCTTGTTATAGTTCCCAACGTACATCCCTTCTTCTAGCTGTAGTGGACAGTCCTTCGAACTATGATTCCCACTGCAAGTTCCACATACCTCTTCTGCAGCATAGACAGGTTGAGAGTCCTTTTTCAGCAAATTTTTTACTGCTTTTGTGAGATATGCAACTTGTGTCTTCAAGGAATTATCGGCTTCATAATCCTTCAAAGCTAGTACTCGTTTACCTCTCCTTGATGTGGGGAATTGCTCCTCATTCTTTGCCAAATTCTTTAATACTACCATGGCATCTTTAGGATCTTTATCTAACAACAACCCATTGGCTACTGCATCGATTCTCATACGAGTCTGTAAGTTGGCAGTATTGTTGAATTTGATTACTTGATTCCAAACAGGGAATCCATGCATCGGGCAATTCCTCAAAAGAGTAGTAAACCTGTCCCATGCCTCGTGTATTGGCTCGTTGTCTTCCTGTTGAAAAGTAGCAATTTCGTTACGTAATCGCTCAGATAAATCAGAAGGGTTAAAATGAGACAAAAAATCACGAGTTAAATCTGCCCAAGTTCGTATTGAACCCGTCGTTAGTTTGTTCCACCAAGTTTTAGCTCTGTCTCTCAATGAATGAGGAAATAACCGAAGCCTCAGTATCTCCGAATTTACTCATGGTAGTCTAAACGAACCACAGATTTCCTAGAACGTTTTCAGATGTTTCCTAGCATCCTCTGTAGCAGCACCACTAAATTGGCCAGCGGAATTAATCATGCTGAACATGGCAGGTTTCAGCTCGAAATTCTCAGCTTCCACATCTAGAAGGGTGGTCTCTAATTCCACATTATCATTGATCATGTAGTCTCGGCATGACCGGCGTACGACATCAGTAGGAGGATCGGCAGGCTGTCCGTTTCCTCTATCTCTGACAGGATCTTCAGGACCTCGAGGATTCCCTTGGTTGTTCATGGCCTCTAACTGTTCTTCAATGTATCCGTTTCTGGCTAATACGAGTTGGAGTCGATTCCTAAGATGCACGAGCGTTCGATTTCAGGATCTATCTTATACTCAGGTTCCTTTCCTCGTCTCGATTTGCTCATAAACAGTAAACCTTGTGAAAAGCACAGGGTGAACAATCCAAGTAAAATAGAAAATTTTAAAAAGTACAATATAGTAGGGTAAAGTTATGTTGCCAGTCCCCGGCAACGACGCCAAAAACTTGTTGCGTGTAAAAGAGTCTATCGCAATGTAGTGCAAGTGTACATGACGCAAGTAGTAAAGTGATACATAAGTACCGGATATCGTCTCCACAGGGACTGAGCTAATAAGTTTAACATTGGATTGCTGCACAAAAGGGAAAAGAAAGAGTTTAATTGTTTGTCACGAAATAATAAAGAAGACTGAAAATAAGAGATGAAAATATTCAGAGTAAAGAGTAGGCCGATATTGATTTGCTCTGTAGTGCAGGTGTTTGCACTGTCTAGGACTTCTCTGTTCTGTCATAGCGCTTGTCGCGGCAGCACCTGCTGCGGCAGCGGTCTGTTGTTGTCACGGCAACGAACACACAACTCAGTAGTTCAAGCTTGGCAAGAATCCCTGATATGCCTTGTCCTATCCCTAGGTCCAAGTCTGTCGATGAACAAGTCTTTGATGATACCTCCCGGCGTGAATCGAAGGATGAACACCGATGTTGTTGAATTCTTCCTTAGCCACTTAACCTCGTCTTGTCCCTAGGTCCGAGATAGTTCAACCATAAACTGGAGAACCCGTACTTATTCCTTTCGTATACTTAACTCTCCCAAAATTAAGTAAATCTATAATCTCACAATGCTCTCCCGATACTCTTGTAAGATGTTGAAAACCAGAATAAGCAAACTTGAAGTCTATTTTATTGAACAGAAAAAATCCTAAAACAATACAATCATTGCAACTACTTTACAGAATCAACCCTTAGCCCTTGGGGAAGTTTAGAACATGATGTGGTGGGGGAAAACGACTAGGGTTTAGGGGAAGACGACTAGAGAATGAGATATCCTTCCCTAGGTGAAATTACATGCCTTTATATAGGCCTTGGGTTCAAGTTTTCTAATATGGCAAGAATACAAATTTAAATTAAATTACAACTCTATTAAAGACTAAATCTTCAAAGTAGATGTCTTTAATTCGTCCTCTCTTCTTGCTTGGAGTTTCTTCCTTGAACTTTGGGCTTGGCCTTCATTCTGATCTAGGGCTAGGAAAAATATAAGAGTGCTCCACGACAGACCGATGTTGCGTGTAAAAGAGTCTATCGCCATTGTAGTGCAAGTGTATACGACGCAAGTAGTAAAGTGATACAAAGTATCAGATATCGTCTCCACAGGGATTGGGCTAATGACTTCACCTTAATTCACTGCACGAAGTAAAAGAGATAGTTTAGAATTGTCACGAGAATAATAAGATAAAAACGTAAATAAAAGGATTGAATTATCAAGATAGAGAGAATGGGCTGGTATTGAATTGCTCGGTAGTGCAGGTATTGAATTGCTTAGGAACTCCAGTTCTGTCGTCGCTCCCGTCGCCGACAGCACCTGTCGCGGCAGCAGACACACCAACTCCGTACTTCAAGTTTGGCAAGAATCCCAGATCTGCCTTGCCCTATCCCTAGGCACAAGTCTGTCGATGAACACGTCTTTGATGATACCTCCCGGCGTGAATCGAAGGATGAACACCGATGTGTATGAATTCTTCCTTAGCCACTTAACCTCGCCCTATCCCTAGGCACGAGATGGTTCAACTATAAACTAGAGAACGCGCTCTTATTTCTTTCGTATACTTAACTCTCCCGATGCTAAGTAAATGGGTAACCTCACAATGCTCTCCCGATGCTCTTGCAAGATGTTAAAACCAAAATAAGAGAACTTGAAGTTTATTTTATTGAACTGAAAAATCCTAAAACAAAGCAACCCTTGCAACTACATTACAAAACAACCCGTAACCCTAGGGGGAATTTAGAACATGTCGGTGACGGGTGGACGGTAGGGTTTTGGTTTCGGTTCTGGGGTCATCGGTTCTCCTACTTTCCAGCCGCATCCTAGCTTTTAGGAATTTCCTCTCCTTGAGCTTTAGCTTGACATATCTTTTGATCCGGGGCTTGGAAAAATATGTGGCTTTCACACGACAGACGAGCAGATTTTTCTCTATCTATCGAGGTCCACTTTGCTTTTCCTCTTCATAAATCTGCTGTCACCATGCTGTCACGACAGGTCCATGACAGCTTCGTCTTCTTCGTCTGCTTGTCCAGTTCAGCTCTCCTGCTTCTCTGCCCTGCGCCTGCCTTCATCGTCTACTATGGCAGATACCTGCAAAAATAGCCATCTTTTAGTAGAATCCGTGCTTTCAATCCTTTTGTGATGTTTTACTAAAAACTAACCTAAATGCAATGCAATGGTGCTTGAATGCAGCAGAAATATGGGTTAAAAAGGGTGTAAATAATAGAACTTTTACACACTCAACAACCGACTTAATTTTCTCTTTCTATCAAGCTCCACTTCACTTCTTCTATTCACCATTGCTGTCGTCATTGGCTGCTACGGCAGCGGCCATGGCAGCATCCTTATTATCGTCTGCAGTCACGTGTTCCAGCTCTGCTTCTCCACTGCCCTGCGTCTGGTACAGCAGCTACCTGCAAAAGTAACCAATTTCAGTAGCAGCTGTGCCATTTAATATAATTGTGGTGTACGAATGAAATCTATCCTAAATGCAATGAATTATGCTTGAATGCAACAGAAATATGGGTTAAATAGGGGGTAAAATATAGAACTTTTACACACTCAACAATATGATTATCTCAATGTTTTCAAAAAGAAAAAGAGAGAGATACTCTGACAGTTTCAAAGCAAGATATCACTATTTTAGACTTTCGAGCTGTCACCTTTGATGGACACCTTCTTTTGATGTCAAGACGGATAAAAATTGGGCATCATTTTAAGGGATGTTGGTAGCCTATTGGCGTGAATCTATTTCTTAATTCCATCGGGACATCAGTAAGACTTTCACACATGATGTTAAACCTTCTTTTGATGTTAAGACGGATAGAAACTGGGGCATCACTTTAAGGGATGTTGGTAGCCTCTTGGCGTGAATCAATTTCTTATGTCCTTCAGCCCATCAATAAGACCTTCAGACATGATGTTAAACCTTCTTTTGATGCCAAGAATATTAGAAATTAGGGCATTTTGATAGTCTCAAAATGAGATACCATTTTTCTCAAAAATTAAAAATTTTAATTCATCCTTCCATAAGGATATTTTTCTCAAAATAATTATCCTTCCACAAGGATATTTTTCTTAAAAATAAAATTTCTTAATGCGATCCTTCCCTAAGGAAATTTTTCTTAAAAATCAAAATTTCTTAATTTATCCTTCCATTGGATATTTTTCTTAAAATCGAGTTTCTTAACTTAATCATTTCATAAGTATATTTTGCTTAATTCAATCCTTTCATAAGGATGTCTTCTCGAGAATAAGATTTAAGCTTGCAGCTTAAAGGATTCGCCAAGGAAAAGAGAAAGTTTCCAAAATAACTTGTGATTTTAAGATGACAGACAGTAAAACAGTGTAAATTTCCAGATTTCAAGATAAAATGTTCTATATAGGGAGAAATCTGAGCTTGAAGAACCCACTCATGATGTAAAAGGTTCTATACAGGAAGAACTTGCAGCGTTGATAATTAAAGGCGAAAAGTTCTATACAAGGACTTGCAGCCCAAAGACTTTGCCAAAGACTAGTTGAATTTAAAAATACAGAAAGAAATTGTTTCTCCAAGGCTCCAAATAGAAGAAGAGTGACCAATTATATATAGGAAGAATTTGTGATCTCAAATTTCTAGTTTAAAGACTTTGTCTCTCCAACAAATTGCTCAATTTTAAAGATTGTACTTCCAAAAGCGACCGAAATGGTCCAACTAAAGCCCAAAGAACAAGTGATGTCTAAAAAAGAGAGACCATAAACCTGATTGAACAAAAATGATTATTCTTTTGTCTTTGCTCTATTCATGTTACACATCAATGAGAAAAAAAAAGACAACTGTAATAACCCATTTTCATCCTAAGCCCAAAAATAAAATCTAAATAATAATAAAAATAAAAATAATAAATCTTTTATTATTATTATTATTACTACCAAACCTTACATGACCCAAATACCATAACCCATTACAATTACAAATCTATGCCATAACCCAATAACCCAACTCAATTCAGTTACCCACTCAACCCGACTCGACCCATATAAAAAATAACTGAAATTACCCTAATACCCCTAACCCCAATTATAACCTAAAAACCTTAAAAAATAAAAAAAATCCCTAATATCCTAAATGCATCTGTCGTTGTCGCCGCCCAAAAGACCCTTCATCTGCCAAGCGCATGCAAACCATGCGTCGGTGTTCTGGCCACCGTAGCTTGCACATGCGCCACCTTGACCCTTCACCGCCCTGCCACGCCTACTCCACTGCCCAAACCTGCAGAAAGCAAAAGTAAAAAGGACTGTTATCTGAAAAAACATCATTTAGAGGAAAAATCAACTTAAGTAGATGATGCTTTTTATATTTTTATATGTAATAAATATGGGTATAAAACCCTTCACTTGTAATCTATAAGAGGGGTGTAAGGGATGTTTATATTTTTATCTTGACCGTTGGAATCTTTGAATTCTGGTTAGCTTTAATTACCGTTATTTTAGTTGTTAATCTTTTTAATGAAGTGTTGCGTTTGGGGGGGGGGCTTTGTTGATAGTCAAAATGGGGCCGTTTACCCAAGGTAGGGTTAAAAGGGCTGGGATGAGATTGTAAGGGTTATCGTTTTGCTGACTGAAAACCTTTTCTTTCCCTATTTCTTCTCCTTATCCTCTGAATCTATTTCTATCCTTCCTTTGTCTATTAAAAAAGTTCTTCTTTTATGATTTGATTCGTTGCAAAGGTATCAAAGACCCACGATCCTTGAACCATGATAGAAACATGTCATCAAGCTACCCACTCGACATTGACAACGCAATCAACTTCTCCCGACACCTCAACCACGACGGACAAACTGGACTGACACTGGGTGACAACTAAGATCTAGAAGGATGTCCAACATTTAGAAAATTCCATCAGTGACCATTTTCAGGATATGCAATCGACGATGTTGGCAAACTTGCATAAGATGCTCGAAATCACTTTGGGAAAGAAGATTGATGCTGGAGAAATATTGGCTCAGCACACCGGTGTGTTGGGTTCGCCTCAAATAGGACAGAAACCCCCACTTATAGAGCTCGCGACGGTGAGGGTGGAGCACGCCAACTCTAGTAAACAAGACCCAATGTTGATTGCGGACACCGAGGATGTTCAAGAGGCGTAACCAGAAGGCTCATTTCAAAACCAGGGGTTACTTCAATCTCAAAACTTGGCTTACAAGCTTTTGTGTCCAAAGTTTGATGGTTCGGATTTTAGAGGGTGGTTGGCCAAACTGGAGCAGCACTTTGAAGTTGAGATGGTATCTGAATCTGCAACAATTCACGTAGTGATGTTGCACCTTGAAGGTAAGGCTTTACAGTGGCATCAATTTGTAGCCAAAAATCTCGGGAACTTAAATCAGGCTAGTTGGGCAGACTATTCTAAATTGCTGAAAGAAAGATTTTCCCCTGGAGGTTTTCACGATCCTTTTGCTGAGTTGATGGCCCTTAGGCAAGTACATTCTGTAGAACAATTCTATGATAATTTTATTCATTTGTTGAATCAAGTGCAGCTACCTGAAAGGTATGTTTTGAGTATGTTTAAGGAGCATCTGAGAATTGAGATTAGTCTTATGGTTAAACTGTTAAAACCAAAATCTTTAATAGATTAATTTCATCTCGCCAAACATGTGGAGCCTATGGTTTATAGCGTGCAGAAAAAAATATTGGTGCAACAAATGAGAGGACATGCACCGTTGGCAATCTCAGTGCCTCATAGATTTGAGAGTAATGTTGTTGGAGGACCATCGACTTCAAAATTTGTTATTCAACTGCTGTTAGCCCCAATACCAACAAAACTGCTAATTAGAGTGGTCAAAAGGGTCCTAGCAAAATGTTATCCCAAAGTGAAATCAAAGACATGAGGAGGAAGGGGTTATGCTTCTGGTGTGCTTCCAAATACACACCAGGACATAAATGCCCTAGAACTCAGCTATACCAGATTATGGTGGTAGGATTACAAGATAATTTTGAGGCTGAAGTTTTCCTAGACTGTGAGGGAATAGGTGAACCAACACAAGGGGAAGAAAAAATTGAAGGATCTATCCTCTCTCTGAACGCCATGTGGGGGTACACTAACTGGGAAACAATGAAATTAGGAGTAACAATTAAGGGAGTGGACTATATTGCTATTCTGGACTCGGGCAGTTCTCACAACTTTCTCAGTCTACCCTTGGTTAAGAAATTGAATTTGAAAGTAGACAAGCGAGAACAACTACGAGCAACAGTGGCTGATGAAAATTGTATGCCTACACTAGGGAGATGTACAACTCTCTAGTGGAGGGTGCAAGGATTAATGTTTGAGGCTAATTTCCTGGTGGTACCTATGAGAAGTTGTGACATGGTTTTAGGAGTACAATGGTTCTCCCACCTAGGCAGCATTCAATGGAACTTTGCAGAATCTAAAATGAAATTTGAACAAGCAGGCAGGGCAGTGGAATTGAAGGGACTTCAGTCAGGAAGCCTACAACTGATGGACAATAAAATTTGTAGTAAATTGTTAGGAGGTAGAAGTAGCCCTTGTACAACATGTTTGTGGCTAAGAAACCCACAACTAAAGCTAAGAGGAACTGAAGATGGGGTGCCAGGAGAGATAGAGAAATTACTTCAGCAATTTCGGGAGGTATTTGAGGAACCACATGGGTTACCACCTGAAAGGGGTCATACACACAAGATATAACTGAAAGATGAGCATACAGTGGTTAAAGTCAGACCATATTGGTACCCAACCTATCAAAAGGATGAGATTGAAAAATTTGTGGGGGAGATGTTGGAGCTTGAATCATTAGAGATAGTAACAGTGCCTTCTCCTCTCCTATAATAATGGTCAAGAAAAAAGATGGCAATTGACGTATGTGCATAAACTACAGGAAATTAAACCAGCTGACTGTAAAAGACAGATTTCCCACGCTAGTGATTGAGGAATTGTTGGATGAATTGGGGAAAACCACTTTCTTTTCTAACTTAGACAAGAGGTTTAGCTACCACCAAATTAGGATGAGGGAAGAAGACATACATAAAATTGCCTTTAGAACTCATGAAGGGCATTATGAATTTCTAGTGATGCCTTTTTGGCTCACTAATACCCCTGCAACCTTCCAAGGCTTGATGAACAAGATGTTTAAACAAAAACTAAGGAAGTTTGATCTTGTCTTTTTTGATGACATATTGGTTTACTCAGAAGACTAGCCCTCCTATTTGCAACATTTTGCAGAAGTTTTGATGATTCTAAAGAAACAACATCTTTATGCAAAGAAGTCCAACTGCAATTTTGGTGCTAGAGAGGTGGACTATCTGTGATATGTTATTTCCTAAGGAGTCATATAAATGGATAAAATAAAGGTGGACAATATTCTACAGTGGCCTGCTCCTAGAACCATTAAAGAACTTAGGGGATTTCTAGGTACTACAGAAGATTTGTAGATGGGTATGGATGTTTGGCCAAGCCTTTGACAGATTTGCTAAAAAAGGGAGCATGGAAGTGGGGAGAGACAGAGGAAGTAGTGTTTTTGAAATTGAAACAAGCAATAAGTTCAGCTCTAGTTCTTTCTTTACCTAATTTTAATATGGTATTCATTGTAGAAACTAATGTTTCTGATCAAGTAGTAGGGTATGTTCTGGTACAACAAGGGAGACTGCTAGCATTATTTAGCAAGGGATTGGGGACAAAATATAGAGGGTTGACAGTCTATGAAAAAGAGATGGTGGTTATATTAATGGCAGTCAAAAAGTGGACAACATATTTAGTGGGGAGACACTTCATCATCAAGACTGATCATCAAAGCTTAAAATTTTTAGTAAAAAATCAAGTCATCATACCCTTCCAACAGAAATGGGTGGTCAAAATGTTGGGCTACGATTATGAAATTTAATACAGGAAAAGGATTAATAACATTGTTGCTGATGCCTTTTCTAAAAGACCTGAAATTGCAAATTTGGGATACATGGCAGTGAGTAAAGTAAGCACAAATGTGATGAACAGGGTGACTGCTTCTTGGCATAATGATGAGAGGTTGGCTAAAATCAATTTAGAACTGGAGAATGGAAGTAACACGCATGCCAAGTACAATTGGGTTGGAGGAGTTTTAAAGAGGAAAGAGAAGGTAGTGGTAGGTAATGACTCATCACTAAAGAAGGAATTAATCTAATTATTTCATGGGAGTGTGGTGGGTGGTCATTCTGGAGCTAGTGCCACTGCTCCAAGAGTAGCTGTTGTCTTTTATTGAAAATGGATGAGAAAAGAGGTTAAGAATTTTGGTAGGGACTGTGTGATCTGCCAAAATATAAAAGTGAGTTGCAACACCATAAGGGGATGCCCTAGCCTTTGCCAATTCCTGAAACAATCTGATCATCCGTTAGTATATATTTTGTTGAGGGGCTGCCAATCTCAAAGAAGAAGGATTGTATTTTGGTGGTTGTAGATAGACTGACAAAGTATAGCCACTTCATTGCTTTAGCTCACCCCTTCTCAGCTAAAGATGTGGCACAAATCTTCATGGAAAATATCTTCAAACTGCATTGGTTACCTAGTGAAATTATTTGTGACACAGATAGGATGTTTATGAGTTTGTTCTAGAAGGAATTACTAAGAAAATTGGGAGTGCAGATTAATTCTTCAACAATATACCACCCTCAGTCAGATGGTCAAATTGAAAGGGTCAACTAATGTTTAGAGACATATCTGAGATGCATGACTGGGAAAAGACCGAGAGAGTGGAAGGATTGGTTGCACCTTGCTGAGTGGTGGTACAACACTAACTTTCATCCAGCCATTCAATCAACTCCCATACAGGCTCTATATGGGAAACCACTCCCTGTACATTTGCCTTATGTGGCAGGGGAATTCTTGGTGACAGATGTAGACAGAAGCCTTCAACAGAGAGAAGCATCAATTAAAATGTTAAAATTTTATCTAAAAAAAGCCCAAGACTGGAAGCAAAGTCAAGTAGATAAAGGAAGAAGTGAATGTGAATTGCATGTGAGGGATTGGGTATTCCTTAAATTGCAGCCCTACAGACAACAAACTGTAGTGCATCAGAAATGTCAGAAGTTAGCACGTAAGTGGTTTGGACCATTTATGATTATTGCTCGAGTTGGGAAGGTTGCCTATAAGTTGAAGCGGCCAGATAATTTTAGAGTTCACCCTGCGTTTCACATGTCTCAACTAATGAAGAGAATATGGTCTGAGCCTATTCAACCTGAGTTGCATGTTGTGGATCCTTATGGTAGTATTAGCAAGGAGTCTGTGAAAATTCTAGATCGAAGGATTGGAAGAAGAGGGAACAAGGAGGTCACTGAAGTTCTGGTAGAGTGGTCTAATTCATTCCCTGAGAATGCCACATGGGAGATCTTCCACACGTTGAAGCAACAATGTTCACATTTTAATCCTTGAGGACATGAATTTTCAGAATAAGAGAGTATTGTAAGGAATGTTTCTTTTTTACTTTTGACCGTTGGAATCTTTAAATTCTGGTTAGCTATAATTACCGTTATTTTAGTTGTTAATCCTTTTAATGAAGTGTTGCGTTTTAGGGGGCCTTTGTTGAAAGTCCAAATGGGGACGTTTACCCAAGGTAGGGTTAAAAGGGTTGGGATGATATTGTAGGGTTATCGTTTTGCTGACTAAAAAACCTTGTCTTTCCCACTTTCTTCTTCTTATCCTCTGAATCTGTTTCTATCCTTCCTTTGCTGTATTAAAAAATTCTTGTTTTACGATTTGATTCGTTACAAGGGAGATTGAAGTGAAATAAAAAAAGAGAAAAAATTTCAGATAAAAAGCTTAAAAAATAGGTATACCTCTTATTTTTCGTTCGAATTGAAACACAGAAAAAAGAATGCGAGAGAATTTGGCTTAGCCCGGTTCGATCTCAACTACTGTCGTTGTACATAGCCAATTCTGAAACATTGATGCTCTAACCGGATCTAAAGGGGGTTTAATTATTTTAAGTGTGAAAAAGGGGCTTAATTGTGTTTAAGGGTTTGAGAAAATTTGAAGAAGAGAGGAGAAGAGGGAAGGGCATGCGTTCGGTTTATGAAAAAAGGGGAAAGCGAATATGTAGGTTGTTATTTTAGGTTATTAATTGATTTAAATGGGATAATTACACAACAAGTGCTTCCACCCTTAGCTAATTTTTACTTCTACTCTGCCTCTTGGTATAATTACACTTCTTGTCCCTCTTGGTTTCTTTAGATTTTCAATTCGGTCATCTTTTATACAAATTCAGTCCTTTTTTGTTGTCGATTTAGCTTCTTAAGATTTTTTATTATTTATCTTAGTCCATTATTATTATATGTAGGGGTGTTCAAACGGTCGGCCACCGAACTTTTTTCGGTCAGTGAACGGTTAAAGAACTTGTCAAAGTTCGGTTATCGGTTAATTCGGTTCGAAATCGGTTAATTAACCGAATTACCCGAAATATATAAAAAAATCAAATATATTATTCATATTAAGCCCATACCCATTAAAATTTTAAAACTCACTTCTAACCCAAATGAAAAATCTAATGTTTAATCTAAAATTCTATTGTTTTTATCTATGTTTAGATATTGTTTAAATTAAATACAAAATATATTTGTGAACTAAAAAGTATTTTCAAGAATTTTTTATTGTGTATTAATTTTGATTAGGGAAAAATTTTATAAATTTCGGTTAATTCAAAAACTGACCAAATTAACCGAAAATTATTCGGTTCAGTTAATTTTTTCGGAAAAAATTTGGTTCGTTTAATGGTTAAAGATTTAAAAATTTCGGTTAATTCCATTTTGGGTAATTCAGTTAGGCCACCGACCGAATTAACCATTTGAACACCCATAATTATATGCTTATATATATATATATATATTATGTATGTACATGCATAATATATATATATATATATATATATATTATGTATGTACATGCATGATGCACTATAATTATTTAGTATTAGCTGTTGTTCTCGTATTTTAATTTTACCCTTTTGTATATCATTATATGGTTATATATGTATATGTTTGCGATACATTATTATATAATTGTTGTACAAGTATCTTAATATATTTCTTACTTTATGAAATACCTGATTATTAGATCAAATTAATTGTTTATACATATATCTTGTTGCATATAGTGTTAGGTCTTATTCTTTCGGTATTGTACTGGGAGTGGCATCCTAGTCTCCAGGTCTTATCTTCTTTGACTGTTGTGAATATCGAGGTAAGTTTTAAACTATCATGCATACATGCATTTTGGGAACTAGAATTTAAATTAACTTGAATTTTTATTTTCCTTAATAAATACGATGCGAATCTTTATGTACCAATTTTAGGAGTTGTGGGGGTGTTAATCCTTCTCTATGCGTAACCAACTCTCGGACTCAAAATTTTCTCTAGTTTCATTTTTTCGGTGTCCAGTCTACCTTTTTGAAATAATCGGCGGTGACTCAAATTTTCATGAAAAACAAGTTTTACAAAATTTCCCTTTTAAATTAATCCTTTTTATAAAAAGCGGGAAACCTCTTTTCGTTTAAAAAAAAGAGTCGCTACAATTTGTTGACTTGAAATTACAGTGAAACGACATATTATCCTTGTTCAAGTAGTACATGTTTCTTGTGTCTCTCTATTTTAGGTGATGTGACATCTTGCCATGGTTGGTGTTTGAAGATGAATCAGAGAAAGGAATCAATGCGCTTTTAGCCTGAAGCAATGGGGTTAGATCAAGCCATGTTTTTTTCTTTATCCATGGCTGAAAAAATACATATATTAAATTAGTGATTCATAGAACATATTTGTGCTTGGTGCAATTGCTAAGGCATGTCTCTTGTGCATTACTTGGGTTCAAATCTCGCCCAAGCCAGTATCCTTGATTTCAAAAATAAATTTATTTAATCAATGATACATAATTAAATTCCTCCAATAAGGTGTTGACATGTGTCACAACCTAATTAAATGTTTAATTTATTTTATTAAATTAAAATTATGACTAATTGATAGAATGTATAAGTAACGAGGACCAAATGTGTAATTATACAATTTTTTACTAATTGCCACCTCACTCCCTCTGTTAGGTTCTAACAGCAAGTGGTCACATTGAGTCCATTTTAATAGTTCAGTGGTCTAAATGTTGGGTCACGCCGATACACCCCATGGCACAACGAAAAAATTATCCGGCGATCACCACCGGAGATCTATGTACGAGGAATGAATCGAGGTGAATAAGGGTGAAGAATTGCTTGTTTAAAATTTGGAATTCTGAATTTGGACAAGATGCACAAATAATCATGATTCCATGATGTTGATTCTTAAGCCATAATGATAATACTCTAACCTCTACGTAGTCTCAATTCTGTTCCAATTGTGAGTTGGTGTGCAGTTCCGAGGTTGATAGCGAGGATGAAGACAATTTAGGGTCGGATGAATTGTAGTGGGATATATTGGGGGGGGGGTTGACTCTAGGGAGGATGAGTAGCATAACAAGGACATTGGAGAGCATGTTGTAGCGCAAAAGTCTCCTGTGTGGCAGTTAAACGCTTTATGGAATGAGCCAAGCTTGTTAGATAAGAGAGTCGCTGAAATCCCGTCTTGTTCAAGAGGTTGTATATCAGATGAAGATGTAGGAATGGTCTCGAGGGAAGAGCCATCATCTCAGGTTGGAAATAGATGGATTGGATTGTTCGGTGGAGTTTGAGTCGTTATCGGTACATGCTGGAGAAATTGGGTCATTAGACGTGAGATATGTGGTACCTATTGAGCCTATTATTGAGGAAGCTCAACCTAACGTAAGAGCTATGAAATTGCTAGACTCGGTGGTACCTGTTGAGCGTGACATTAAAAATAGCAAAGCAGGTGTTGGGAAACGAAAATCTAGGAAGAAACTGAGAAAGTACTTGGGTGGTGAATCAGTGGGTGTGGATCAAGAGGCGTCGCGCCACGAAATGGATGCTACGCTTCAGTTCAACAAGTTGATTAAGGTTCAAATGATTGGGAGGGAATAAGACATTTTTCGTGATCTTCGTCGTGTTATCTCATGGAGTGGGCCAGAGTTTTGATCATGCATATAGTATTATGGAATATTTGGGACTCAATTATTGCCATTGGGTGGGTGTTACTTTCTCGGCGTAGGCCTTGATGGCTCTCTTGCTGACGTCTTAGCTGATGAGGGTGTGATGCGATCGAGCGTGTTTTCAAGCGAGTTTATGAGTTTTTTTGGGTCTTGTTGTCCCGAGGATGGGTGTGTGTGACTTCGTTCGAGTGTAGGTTGTGATGTGGTGGGCGAAGTGTGCGATGTGGTTGACAGCTTGGTTGCTTCATTGGGTGCGACTTTGTGCGTGTGTAGAGGTTCCTGGTGTTGTAGGTTGCTTTAAGCTTTGTTTTGGGAGTGCTCGTGTTATTTTTGGAAGTGTTGATGTGCCATGGTTAATTGGGGGGGCTTTAACGTTGTAAGATTGAGTGAGGAAAGACATAGTTACGAAGGAAGTAGGCAAGGGATGGCGACCTTTGCTGATTTTATTGTAGAGGGACTAATTGATGTTTCGTTGGTTGGCAAACGTTTCTGGCATAGAGTGAGATGTTGGAGACTAAATTTACGTTGGACTCTCGGATGGATTTGTCAATGTGGGGTTCCCAGTTGTCTCGGCAATTAACTTTCCACAACAATTGACTTGCCTCAATATTTAACTTGCCACGACATTTGGCATGCCATAGTTTTGTGTGGTTGTTGGGTGCCTTGGCTGGGTGTCATGGTTGGCAGCTACGACATGGTACTATTTTGCTGCAACGTGTGGAGTTGGGAGAGGCTGTGGCCGTGGGTGGACTGGTGCGGTTACGAGGGATGTTGGAGTTAGGGGTTGTTGGGTGAGTGAGATTGTTTTTGGCTTTGGACGTCTGTTGTTGGGATTGGCATTGGGGTGTTTGTTTGCTTTTTGGTTCGAACGTTTGTATGTGTTTTTGTTTCGGGGTGTTGTTTCAGTGTTTTGTTTTCTCATTGTATAACATGGTCATATGGTACTATTTCCCTCCATTTAGGCTTAGGGAGGTTTTTAATGAGGCTTATGACCATGTCTCAGATTGTATGATTTCTCTTAATAAAATCATACTTTCTTGTTGATCAAATATATATATATATATTGATTTAAATCGAATTATATTATTTATATATTAAAAGAGTCATAATTACAAAATTATTTTTTCTTTTAATATTTACTCAATAGTTAAATTATATATATACATCAAATATACATTAATTTAACTAAATTTGTGTACAACAAATCTGTACATATATAATTCGTTTCATATATGCTCATTTCAGCTGTGGGTGTGACCCTGTAGGTTCATTGTTACCTAAGTTACAAGAAATTATGATTCGACATAACCTCTTCGTGATTAACTATTTTCATGTATTACATCCTTTTGTCCTTATATCTAGGTTAGAAAAAGTCATGGAATAGTCACACTTGTATAGTCCATCTAATATTTCTTCATATCTTAAGTAAACTATTATAAATGAATAACTATGATATATCATATCAACTTATTCGAGCATGGCCATGTATTTCTAGTCTCACTCAATAAAGTGGCCTGCAATATTACTCATATTATGTAGGAGGGACAAATCCTATCTTGATTAACCATATCCCACTACATATATTGTGACATATTCAATATCACTCTTTATATAGTAGTTAGTTACGACACACGTTTGACTGTATTAAATTTTGTCACTCACGACGTTGAAATAATGATGATCTCAAGTCTGAGGATCATACATGTAGTTATCACTATGAGCAATGTTGTGACTGTCACATAATAATCCAAGAAACATGCTCATAGCGGGTCAGTCCAATATGTCGGTCTCTAACACATAATTATGTATTGATTTGGGCACCTCCATGTCAATGACAACAACATTTTGTCATCAATCAACTACATATTAGTCTAAATGCATTATTGGTGTCCATTCCCACAATAATACTCGATTAAGGATATTTAAGAACAATCATATTATTTTAAGGACTTTATTATAATTCAGTTTATTTATGCATGTAGATTTGTAACTGAAAATAATAATGACACTAACTCTTTATGAATAAACAAGGTAAAAACAAATGTCATTTACAATCATCTTATGATTGGTCCTTGGTCATATTCTAACAATCTCCCACTAGCATTAAGATCAATCACTCATGTATCTAATACCAAGTGCTTTAGTGTGACAATCATGTTTCTACCGTGTTAGAGGCTTTGTTAGTGGATCGACAATGTTATCATCTATTTTTACTCTAAATATTTCCACATCTCTTCGATCTATAATTTCTCGAATGAGATGGTAATGCCTAAAAATGTGTTTGGATCATTGGTGAGATCTGGATTCTTTTGCTTGTGTGATGGCTCTGTTGTTATCACAACGTAGATCTATAGCATTCAAAATGCTCGATACAACCCTTAGTTCAGATATGAAATTCTTGATCATAACACCCTATTTTGCAGCATCATATGTTACAATATACTCAGCTTCTATTGTAGAATCAACTACTATACCTTGCTTTGAACCTTTCCAGCTCACAACGCCTCCATTAAGGTAGAACAAAAAACTGAATTTGCAATCATGAATCATCCTTATCGGTTTGAAATCTAACATAAGTATAACCTTTTATACTTAGCTCTTCCTCACCTCTATATATAAGGAATGTATCCTTAGTTCTAATTAAGTACTTAAGGATGTTTTTTTTAACTGCGACCCAATGATCTTCACCGGGATCTACCTGGTATCGACTTGTCATACTTAAATCATATGATACATTTGAAAGAGTATATAGCATGTCATACATGATAGATCCAATTGCAGAAGCATATGGAATCTTACTCATGCGCTCTCTTTCTTGAGGTGTTGAAGGACAGATTTCTTTCAAGAGTGAAATTCCATGTCTCATAAGTATGAACCCCTTTTTGGATTCTTCTATACTGAATCTTTTTAGTATTTTTTCCATGTATATATTTTGGCTTTGTCTTAGGAGTCGTATCGATCTATCTCTATAAATCTTGGATCCTAATATGTATCTTGCCTCACCCAAGTCTTTAATGGAAAAACATTTTCCTAACCAAGTTTTTGTAACGCCCCGATTTTTGGCTTAGATATTTTGGCGAGTCAGGTTGGGTCGGTGGAACTGATGTCGGTTGTTTGATCCGTGAAAAGGCGGTTTAGGGAAATCAACGTTCGGGATGGGAATAAAATATGGTAAAAATTCCTAAAATCTTCTAAAATTATAATTTAAGAGGTTGGTTAAATCAATTATATTAAATGGGTTTTCGAAAGTATACATTTTGGATAGTGACCAAAATGTAAAGATTTAAAAGTTGGGAAAATGCGTTTTTCGAGAAGAGTCAAAATCTTAGAATCTTTAGGGAGCTACTTGGAAATTATGCCTTTTCCCTAATTTGGCATGTGTTTTAAATGTTTATTAAATAATTAAAAAGACTTTTAATTAATTAATTAAATGGGAGTTAGTTAATCGGTTAACAAAATTTTTGACGAGCTTTTCATTTCTCAATTTCACTTCAACCAAACACTCTCGATTTTCTCTCAATTTTCAAGAAATTCTTTTCTCTCAAATCCTCTTTTGATTTCCATATTTTCCTTGTTTATTTCTTCCATTTTCCTTCAAGTTTCTTCAAGCTAATCTTGCCAAATTAGAGGAGAGGCAAGGATGGGAGGTAAATTTCGTGCTAACCCTCTAATCTAGGTTCTTTGATGAAATTCCAAAGATATTTGACTCTTTATTAGTGATTTTGATTGAGGTTTTGTTGTTAGTTTGATAAACTGTTGAAATCTTGTTAGAAATATGGATTTTTGTGTGATTTTTGGAACTTGATTGATTTGGCTGGTTTGAGGTTGTTTCTAAACGAGTTTTAAAAGGTTTTTGGTGTTGAAGTGGAGTCTTAATCATTGAGATCCCGAAATCCTTGAGTTTCTTGATTTTTGAGGTGTTTTTGGTTGGGTTTTTGGGGTGCTCTTGAGGAATTCGAGTTGCTGGAGGTATAAGGATGATTTTAGGTTGTTTTTGGATGTTGATTAATGCCTAAAATGTGTTGGATGAGTTGGGTAATGTCTGTGCTGAGGTTAAAGGTCAATCGATTGAGTTTTCGGTTGTTTTGAATGTGTGTTATGATGCTTTAGAGCAGGGCTGCGCGATTTCTTGTAAGTGCTGGTGTTTTGGATGCATTTTAATGCATTGAACCTTTGTTTTTGTTATGTTGAAAACATGGGATATTATTCCGGAAGCAAACGAAGTGGTTTTGAGGGCTTCGGACGATCGATAGTTGCGTCGGCAAGCATAGTTTCGCGAGTTGGTGAGTGGTACTTGGTTTTCCAGCGTGGAAACTTTTTAGAAAAGGTTTTGGGAACTTAGTAAGAGCTTGAAACACTTTACTAAGTTCGGAAGTAAGTAAAGTGAATTTTACTCTCGGATTGTGCTAGTTTTGAGCCAATGGTTGCACTTGATTTTAATTGCAACTACCTACTGTTTTAAAGCATGTTTTGAATGTATAAAATGTGTATGATGATGCCATGTGGTTTAAGGATGCACTAGGTAGGTGGTCCTTGTATGCATATGTTGATGCATGAGATTTGAAGCATGGTTTAACGCTTGATTTATAGCTTATCATGAATGCTTTGTAAAAACAATGAGTTATGCATGAGGTATGGGTTATATTGGCAAGTGATGTTCAATAAAGTATTTTATAAATGAAATCTGATATAGTTAGCCGGCTTATCATGAATGCTTTCTAAAACAGTGAGTTATGCTTTGTAAAAACAGTAAGTTATGCTTTGTAAAAACAGTAAGTTATGCTTGTGGTTTTCAGCAATCCTCACTAAGCTTGTATGCTTATGCTCTCTTTGTTCATCAATGTAGACAATTAAGCTTTTGGAGGCAACATCTTCAAGGGAATCTTACCAAGACACTTTCTAAAAGTACGTTGTGTTCTTGAACTAGTGTAATAACGACCTTTGAGTTTTGATTTATGCTTGTATTTGGATTTTAGACATTTGGTGTTTTTAACTCTTAGGAAGCATGCCTCTAGTCTCATTGCTTTTGAGAATGATGCTATGTTGTTGCCTAAGCTTCGTGTAAGTCGTCTTTGATGTGTATTTGAGTTGCCATCTTGGTTGAGCACGTGTCAGGATGATTTCAGATGGTTTAAATCGAGTTTAAACAAAATTTTGGAACATTGCAGGCCCAGGTCTTTCGAAACACCCTTACCTGTTTCGAAATAGTGGCCTGAAATGACCTTGGTGTTTCGGAATGGTAAGGCCTGTGTCGAAACATTTTGCCTCTGTGAACCATCGTTCCGAAACGAGCCTGAAGGGTTTCGAAATGAACCCGCGTAGCGAAACGATCAGCTCTGTTTCGAAAATGTTGTTCCGATATGGGGCTCTCTGTTCCGAAACATCCGATCGTTAATGCAGTTTTTGAATTGTTCTGAGTTTATGTTTCTTACATTTTGGTCCTCGTTTACCTCGTATGAAATTGGATGGGTTCTAGAGGTCGTTTCGAGCTGAGATTTCCCCGAGAAGTATGTAATGAACCTAATTAAAGGTTGGTAATATGAATTTGCTAAAAACCCTTATATTTTATCAAATTTATGAAATGGTCCCTAAACATTAATTTGGTTGAAATCAAAGGGGCGATTGTGTTGCTGTTTAATTCGCTGCTTATGTGTGTACACTTAGAAACCTAATTGCATTTAGACAAGATAAAAGAAAAAATGATCGTTTATTGAGGTAAACCTTCCTGGTTTACTTCAATATTCCCCGCGTGATCCGTTCGGTTCGGTCTATCGGCCCAACCGGGTCGAAGGGGCTACAATTTTTACATAATGTAAGCTAGGTATGCCATTTCTTTTGAGAATGATGTTATTTTGTTGCCTAAGCTTCGTGTAAGTCGTCTTTGATGTGTATTTGAGTTGCTATCTTGGTTGAGCATGTGTCAGGATGATTTCGGATGGTTTAAATTGAGTTTAAACAACATTTTGAAACATTGCATGCTTAGGTGTTTCGAAACACCCTTTCATATTTCGAAACGGTGGTCTGAAATGGGCTTGGTGTTTCGGAACGGTGAGGTCTGTTACAAAACATTTTGCCTCTGTGAACCATCGTTCCGAAACAAGTCTGAGGGGTTTTGAAACGAATCCGCATATAGAAATGGTTATCTCTGTTTCGAAATGGATGTTCCGATACATGGCTCTCTGTTCCGAAACATCCGACCGTTAATGTCATTTTTTAATTGTTCTGAGTTTCTGTTTCTTACAATTTGGTCCCCATTTCCCTCGTATGAAATTTGATAGGTTCTAGATGTTGTTTTGAGCTGCGATTTCACCAAGAAGTATGTAATGAACCTAATTAAAGGTTGGTAATCTAAATTTGCTAAAAACCCTTATATTTTATCAAATTTACGAAATGGTCCCTAAATATTAATTTGGTTGAAATCAAAGGGGCGATTGTGTTGTTGTTTAATCCCCTGCTTATGTGTGTACACTTAGGAACCTAATTGCATTTAGACAAGATAAAAAGAAAAAATGATCGTTTATTGAGGTAAACCTTCCCAATTTACTTCAATATTCCCCGTGTGATCTGTTTGGTTTTGATCTATCAGCAAGGCCGGGTCGAATGGGTTACATTTGGTGGTATTAGAGTCAGGTTACGAAAGGTTGGGATGATGGTAAGTTGTTGGTATGTGATGTTATTGTAATAATGTGTGTTTTGGTGATGTTTGCTTTGGTTGGTGAATAGTAAATCATGTTAATGTTAAGTATGTGATAGAGATGTGATTTATATGATGATTGAATATGAATACAAGTGTGATAGATATGCATGTAGTATGTTTTATGCTATGTTGGGGGGAAATTAGAGTGTCCATTGACTTATTACCTATTGAAATGTTTAAATTTGGTTTTGGAAGTCTTGAGATCCTTGTTAAGAGTTGGCCTGATCTTTTGTTTGTTTTATGTAACCCCCTTAGCCCGGCCTAGACGCTTAACCCAAACTACGAAGATTACACGAGGAAAACCAAAGTCAACCCGAATGTCAACCTTGATTAACGACCCTTTTTTCATTTTAATCTTTTCTAAATACATGTTAACCCTAAGTGAGTACTCACAAATCATGTTTGAGAAAGGCACAACGATCGGATAGCATTTAGGGACTCAATTGCACTTAATACAAGTTTAGGGACCAAAATGTAATTTTTGTAAATTAGAGGGACTTCAGAGATTTTGGGTTTACCAATATGAAATTAATCATGTTACATGCTTCTCTGCTAAATTTCAGCTTAAAAGGATATCTCAAACTCAAGCAATTGCAATCACAACATTTAGGACTAAAATGTAAAGCATGCAAACATTAGAACAATTCAAATCTGAGTCTAACGGTAACCTGTTTCAAAACGCCTACTCACCGTACCGAAACACTGTATCGGAACGGTATTGACCGTTTCGGTACGCGGGTAGGTTCTGAGACCAATTCCGCAACATGACATTCTAGTAGCCAAAATGTATCGAAACAACCCCTTACTTTTCGAAACGCCAAGGCCATTTTAGGCCCCCGTTCTGAAACACCATAGGGTGTTTCGATACACCCTGCCCAGAAATAGTAGCAGATGCTGGTATTTCATACATTAACACACTCAAACATGCTTCAAAGACTCCCAAATCATACCAGCAAGTCATCATACATATAAGGAACATATTTGGGGCATTCAAACACGAACATAGCATCAAACACATAGGCTCATTAGTCTAGAGGCATGCTTCTTAATCACAAAACCAAAATAGGCAATCCAACCTCAAATTGAAAAATTAGGGCCAGTTACAACCCAAACAAGTTAAAACAAACATGCCACAACCTTAGGGAGTTCAACATATCTCCCAAATACAATTATTGGTTTCCCATTGCGAATATATAAAAACTAAAGTGTGAAAACTTCACCATACATGAGCTTGGACTTCCTTGGATGAACTTAGCTTCCTTGATTCCCAAAAACGCCTCAATTATCTGCATTGTTGGTAAAAGAGAGAGCGTAAGCACAAATGCTTAGTGAGGCAAGCTCTAAAGAAAACCAACACAATAATGCCCATATTGAAAACACTTTCTCAAAAGCTTTTAAACCACATGCTCATTCTATCTCATGCTTGGAAACCTTTCAAAGCAATTTCTCATTGAAAACACATGTACCTTCATTCTATCTCATGCATTTAAACCAATGCAAAACTCATGGCAAAGCCAACTCATGCTTGTTGTTGAGTGTGTAAAAGTTCTATTATTTACACCCTTTTTAACCCATATTTCGGATGCATTCAAGCATCATTGCATTGCATTTAGGTTAGTTTTCAATAAAACATCACAATTATATAAAAGGCACGGATTCTACTAAAAGATGGTGTATTTTGCAGGTAGCTGCCATGGTTGATGATGAAGGCAGGCGCAGGGCAGATAAGCAGGAAAGCTGAACTGGACAAGCAGCTAAAGAAGACGAACCTGTCATGGACCTGTCGCGACAGCAAGGTGACAGCAGACTTATGAAGAGGAAAAGTCAAGTGGACCTCGATAGATAGAGAAAAATCTGCTCGTCTGTCGTGTGAAAGCCAAATATTTTTCCAAGCCCCGGATCAAAAGATATGTTAAGCCAAAGCTCAAGGAGAGGAAATTCCTAAAAGCTAGGATGCGGCTAGAAAGTAGGAGACTTTAGAGATTTAATCTTTATTAGAATCTTACTTTTAATTAAAGTTGTAATCCTTGTTACCTTAGATAACTTGAGCCCAAAGCTTATATAAGGGCATAGATTTAACCTAGGGCAAGAACCGATACCCTATAACCAAAACCAAACCCCTGCCGTCCACCCGTCACCGACATGTTCTAATTCCCCCTAGGGCCACGGGTTGTTTTGTAAAGTAGTTGCAAGGGTTGCTTTGTTTTAGGATTTTTTTCAAGTCACAATAAAATAAACTTCAAGTTCTTTTATCTTGGTTTTAACATCTTGCAAGAGCATCGGGAGAGCATTGTGAGGTTATCTATTTACTTAGCATCGGGAGAGTTAAGTATACGAAAGAGATAAAAGCGCGTTCTCTAGTTTATAGTTGAACCATCTCGTGCTTAGGGATAAGGCGATGTTAAGTGGCTAAGGAAGAATTCATACACATCGGTGTTCATCCTTCGATTCACGCCGGGAGGTATCATCAAAGACGTGTTCATCGACAGACTTGTGCCTAGGGATAGGGCAAGGCAGATCTGGGATTCTTGCCAAGCTTGAAGTACGGAGTTGGTGTGTCTGCTGCCGCGACTGCCAACGGACAGACGTCGCGACAGGTGCTGTCGGCGACAGGAGCGACGACAGAACCGAAGATCCTAAGCAATTCAATACCTGCACTACCGAGCAATTCAATACCGGCCTATTCTCTCTATCTTGATAACTCAATCTTTTATTTACGTTTTTATCATATTATTCTCGTGACAATCTTCTAAACTATTTCCTTTACTTCGTGCAGTAAATCAAGGTGAAGTCATTAGCCCAATCCCTGTGGAGACGATATCCGATACTTCGTATCACTTTACTACTTGCGTCGTGTACACTTGCACTACAATTGCGATAGTCTATTTTACACGCAACAAGTTTTTGGCGCCGTTGCCGGGGATTGGTAACATAACTACATCTTTTTTTTATTGCACTTTTTGCTTATATTTTTGTTTTTGTTTTTGTTTTTAGTTTTTCTTTAATTTTTATTTTGTGTTTTCAACTCTTGCTTTTCACAAGGTTCTCTTGTTTATGCGCAGATCGAAAAGAGGCGAAGATCCTGAGTATAAGTTAGATCCGGAAATCGAACGATCATTCAATCTCAAGAAACAGATTCGCCACCTTTTAGACAGGAACAAATACCTTGAAGAACAGCTAGAGCAGATGGCCCGTAACCAGCCTGCTGGAGGAGACATACCGCCTGTCGGCGACCCGCCCGCAGCAGGTGGACGAAGGTCATGTCGTGACTACATGCTGAACGATCATGTAGAGCTGGAGACCACGCTGCCGGATATTGATGTTGACAACTTCGAGCTTAAGCCTGTCATGTTTAGTATGATCAACAACGCCGGGCAGTTTAGTGGTTCTGCGACAGAAGATGCTAGGGAGCATCTCAAAACATTCCAGGAGATCTGTGGTTCGTTTAGGCTGTCAGGAGTTAGTCCGGAGATACTGAGGCTTCGGTTATTCCCCCATTCATTGAGGGACGGAGCTAAAACTTGGTGGAATAAACTTACACCGGGTTCTATTATGACTTGGGCAGATGTAACTCGTGAATTTTTATCTCGTTTTAATCCTTCACATTTATCTGAGCGATTACGTAAAGAAATTGCTACTTTTCAACAGGAAGATGACGAGCCGATGCACGAAGCCTGGGACAGATTTACTACTCTTCTACGGAACTGCCCAATGCATGGATTCCCTGTATGGAATCAGGTAACGAAGTTCTATAATGCTGCTAACTTACAAACTCGCATTCGCATTGATTCTGCAGCAAATGAACTATTATTGGATAAAGATCCGGACGAGGCATTGCAAGTTCTGAAAAATCTAGCCAAGAATGAGGAGCAGTTTCCGACAGCTAGAAGAGGGAGTAAACGGGTACTTGCTGTCAAGGACTATGAGGCCGACAGCACTATGAAATCACAAGTAGCATTCCTTACTAAAGCAATGAAACACTTATTGAGTGAAGAGGACTTACGAGGATTTGCTGTCGAGGAAATTTGTGCTACTTGTGAGGGAAATCATAGTAGTGAAGAGTGCCCAATAAATATAGAAGAGGGAAAATATGTTGGAAATTACAAGCCAAACTACAATTCCAACAACTACAACCCTAATTGGAGGAAAGATCCCAAATTTTCCTGGAGTAACCCTAACAACGCCCTGAATCCGCAAGCATATAATCAGAATCAGGGGGTCCTAGATTGTTGACACGACAGCAACTGCAGCCGCAGAACCTGCCGCCTCAGCAACAACAGCAGCCACCACCTGCCACGAGTAGTGTACTGGAGCAGACTCTGGCCACCTTTATGTCTCAGACTGGCACGTATATGGATAATATTAATCAGTTTGTCAAGAAGACGGAAAATTTTATGGATGAAACTAAGATGAGAATGACAAACCATGAGGCCACCTTGAAATCTCTAGAAACACAAATGGGTCAGGTGTCGCAGCATATTAAACCGAGGCAGAATGGAGGTTTCCCTAGCAATACTGAAAATGCTAGACCACCCCCACATGAGCAATGTAAGGCAATTACTACTAGGAGTGGGAAAAAGCTACCAGGGCCGGAAAAAGAAGTTGATACAGAAAAGGAACCTGCCTTGGATAAACCTGCCGAGGAAGCTGCCCCGACAGGTGACAAACAGACTGCTGCCGATGAGCCTGTCACGACAGCAGAAGCGACAGAGGAGAAAAAGGATGATTATCGTCCTCAGATTCGCATGCAGTGGGAAGGACGCATTGCTGATTATCGACCCCCACCACCCTTTCCTCAACGGATATAGCAAGCTAAGCATGAATCTCAACTTAAAAAGATTTATGATATTTTTAAACAGGTTCATATTAACATTCCGTTGTTAGATGTTGTTAGGGAGATGCCCGGTTATGCTAAATTTCTCAAGGATGTCATGTCTAAAAAATCTAAACTTGGGGAATTTGAAACGGTAAGGATGCAAGAAGGTTGCATGAGTATACTTCATCGGCAGCCACCCTAGAAAAAGAAGGATCCGGGGAGCTTCCTCATACCTTGCGTAATCGGCGATAAATTTGTGGGTAAGGCACTTTGCGATCTTGGAGCTAGTTTTAATCTAATGCCCAAATCTGTTTTTCAGAAACTAGGTATTGGCAAGGCGCGGCCCACGACAGTTACCCTACAGCTAGCCGACCGCTCTTACGTTCACCCCGAGGGAAAAATTGAAGATATTTTGGTAAGAGTGGATAAACTTATTTTTCCTGCTGACTTTCTTATTTTAGATTGTGAGGCAGATGAGAACGCACCAGTCATCCTAGGGCGACCCTTCTTAGCCACGGGAAGATCATTGATTGATGTGGAGAAAGGAGAACTCACTATGCGCGTGAACGATCAAGAAATTAAATTAAATGTTCTCCAAGCGATGAAACATTCTGATGTGGATGAGGAATGCAAGGCCATCATTGAGGTGACCTTTGATCAAACCTGCATCAGGTCAGGCTGCCATGATATAAAGTTTGGTCACTGCTGTGACAGTCACCTACAAGCCTGTCATGACAGTGACGACGACAGCAACGACGACAGCACCGACGACAGTGACCCCTCTGAATCTGATACATCAGAAACTGAAGGCCATGAGGAGGTAAACTGGTTAGACCATCGTCCAGGTAAGTTATTCGAACCTTTGAATTACACTTCAGATAACCATTTAATCCAAAAGCCCTCTACTGTTGAACCACCTGTCTTAGAACTTAAGCCCCTGCCAGGGCAGCTTAAATATGCTTATCTTGGTTGTGATGACACACTGCCCGTAATCATCTCTGCTAAGCTGCCGCAGGAACAGGAACGACAGCTGATCGACATGTTGAGGCAGCATAAAAGGACGATAGGATGGACGATAGCAGATATTCAGGGCATTAGTCCGGCAATCTGTATGCACAAAATCCTCTTGGAGGAAGATCATAAGCCGACTATTGATGCCCAAAGGCGGTTAAACCTTGCGATGAAGGAGGTAGTGCGTAAAGAAATAATTAAATGGTTAGATGCTGGTATTATTTACGCCATCTCCGACAGCAAATGGGTAAGCCCGGTGCAATGTGTTCCCAAGAAAGGAGGCATAACTGTGATAACCAACGAAAACAACGAGTTAATCCCAACCAGGACTGTGACCTGTTGGAGGGTTTGTATGGACTATCGGAAGCTTAACAAAGCTACCCGAAAAGACCACTTTCCTTTACCCTTTATTGATCAAATGCTTGATAGATTAGCGGGTAAACCTTACTATTGTTTTCTTGATGGTTATTCAGGATACAATCAAATTGCTATTGCACCGGAGGACCAAGAGAAAACAACTTTCACATGCCCCTACGGAACATACGCATTTAGAAGGATGCCGTTCGGCCTATGTAACGCACCTGCCACCTTCCAAAGATGCATGATGGCTATATTCTCTGACATGGTAGAGGACTTCCTTGAAATCTTCATGGATGATTTTTCCGTCTTTGGAGACGATTTTGAGAGCTGCCTCGGCAACCTTAAAAAGGTACTTGAAAGATGTGAAAAAGCTAATCTTGTTCTTAATTGGGAAAAATGCCATTTTATGGTTGATGAAGGGATAGTCCTAGGCCATAAGATTAGCTGCCGTGGGATAGAAGTCGACAGGGCAAAAATAGAGGTCATAGAGAAACTGCCGCCGCCAACCACTGTCAAGGGCATTAGAAGTTTTTTAGGGCATGCTGGTTTTTATAGGAGATTCATTGCAAATTTCTCAAAAATCACCAAGCCGTTATGCCATCTTCTAGAACAGAACCGACCCTTTGACTTTAATGAGGAATGTGCTGAAGCATTCAAGGTTCTGAAGGAAAAGTTAGTGACAGCCCCCATAGTACAGCCACCAGACTGGACACAGCCATTTGAGATTATGTGTGATGCTAGTGACTATGCTGTCGGGGCAGCACTTGGGCAGCGCAGAGACAGGCTGTTTCATGTCATATATTATGCCAGCAAAACATTAAATGACGCCCAAGTAAACTATACCACCACAGAAAAGGAGCTGTTAGCTGTGGTGTTCTCCATCGACAAGTTTCGTTCTTATATACTTGGGACGAAGGTAATAGTGCACACCGACCATTCTGCCCTCAAGTACTTGTTTTGCAAAGAAGGATGCCAAGCCGAGATTGATACGGTGGATCTTGCTATTACAAGAGTTCGACCTTGAGATCAAAGACAAAAAGGGGACAGAAAATCAGGTGGCAGACCACTTGTCGAGGTTGGAGATGGGACAGAGTCTACCCATTGATGAGACACACATACTTGAGACCTTCCCAGATGAGCAGCTCTTTGCTACCGCAATAGTTGTCGCGACAGCCATGGCGGCAGGTAAGTCTTCTAACCTTCCCTAGTATGCTGATTTCGTTAATTTTATAGTTAGCGGAATATTACCTTCTGATCTTACTTATCAAGCCAGGAAGAGGTTCCAAAATGATGTTAAACATTATTATTGGGACGAACCTCTTCTTTTCAAAATGTGCGCAGATCAGGTTATAAGGAGATGTGTACCACAAGAAGAACAAGAAGACATTCTCCATCACTGTCATGCTTCACAATATGGAGGACACTTAGGAGGCAATAAAACTGCTGCCAAGGTGCTGCAGTCAGGGTTCTACTGGCCGACACTGTATAAGGACGCACAGGAATTCTACAAGAACTGTGACAGGTGCCAGCGGACAGGTAACATCTCGAGGAGAAACGAGATGCCACTGCAAAATATTTTGGAAGTCGAGATTTTCGACGTTTGGGGGATTGATTTTATGGGACCTTTTCCATCTTCGTGTGGAAATCTTTACATCCTCCTAGCAGTGGATTATGTCTCCAAGTGGGTAGAAGCAATCGCAACTCAAAAAAATGATGCCAAAACGGTCCAAAAGTTTTTGCACAAAAACATCTTTTCTAGATTTGGCATCCCTAGGGCGATTATAAGTGATGAAGGGAGACATTTTGACAACAGGGTAATTGCTGCCGCCTTGAGAAAATATGGTGTCAAGCACAGGATCGCGACAGCATACCACCCACAGACCAATGGACAGGCTGAGATATCCAATAGGGAAGTGAAGAACATTCTTGAAAAAATGGTTAAACCAACTAGGAAAGATTGGTCTTTGCTTCTGAATGATGCATTATGGGCATACAGAACAGCTTTCAAGACTCCATTGGGCATGTCTCCATACCGTTTGATTTATGGGAAAACCTGTCATCTGCCTGTCGAGATAGAACACAAGCCATAGTGGGCGATCAAGGCAGTAAACATGGACTTGGACAAGGCAGGCCAGAAAAGGCTGTTAGATTTGAATGAGATCGATGAAATACGGACAATGGCCTACGACAATGCAAGGATTTACAAGGAAAAGACTAAGAAGTGGCATGACAAGAAATTGCTGCCACGATAGTTCTGCCCAGGGCAGCTTGTGTTGTTGTTTAATTCTAGGTTGAAACTCTTTCCAGGGAAGCTCAAATCTAGATGGTCTGGCCCGTTCCAAGTGGTTCAAGTTTTTCCCCATGGTGCCATCACAATTCAATCATTAAAAGACGGGCACCAATTCAAAGTCAATGGACAACGCCTCAAGCACTATCAGGGGACTGAAGCCCCAGGCATACAGGAAGTGGTTACTTTAGATGATGCCCCACAAGGCATCCCTAATTTAACCTAACTTTTATTTTTATTTCTATTTTATTATTAATATTATTTATTAGGAATTAGATTTATTTTATTTGAATAATGTTTTGTTTTTATAATTTCAGTTTTTAGGAAATAAAGGAGTCAAGAAGAAAAGGAGAAGTGACCCAAGCCCACCGCCCATCCATCAGCCCACTAAAGCCCATTTATGGAAACCTGTCGTTTCGGCTGCCGGTGCAGACGGACTTGACAGGCTGTCAACAGACGGCCACTGCAGACGTAGAAGCGTGCGGCAGACGCACAGCAGACGCATTAATGCGTGTCAGACGCGTCAGACACGCTATATCCAATCTGCCGCCCCGTTCTTCCCGCCTGCCGTTGCGGCATTAAATGGGCAGCTCCCCAACAGCTATATAAACCACTTCCCATTTTCATTTTTCATCACTTCTGATTTTTCTCTCTTGTTATTCTCCTCTAGTTTTATCTATTTTCTCTCTTTTTCAGCCCTTGCAACCAAAATGTCGTCGAGACAAACCCGTCAGACCGCTGCTGTCGCTTCTTCTTCAGCAGCAGCCTCACCGTTCGCTAAAAAGGAACTATGGGAGGAGCGCGGCTTCATTTACAACAGAGATGCCCCCCATATGGGACTCCGGCCGTTCATTGTGAAGGCCATAGCAGCACAACTTTGGGAGGATTTTGTCGAGCAGCTGGCAGAGCTTAATGATACTTTGGTCCGAGAATTTTATGAGGCCATCGACAGCAAAACGGCAATATCTGTCACCGTCCGAGGAGTGGCAGTCCCCTTCACCGCCAACAGCATCAACCACACGTTCGGCCTCTTCTTTGGCCCCAATGATGATGCTCACCAACAATTTTGGGACACCCTCGACGCTGCTGGACATGATGCTGTCATGAGGGAGCTGACAGAGGCTGGAACGACATGGAGCACCAGTAAGAAGAACCCCCACTCTGTCAATAGGGGGCAGCTACTCCCTGAAGCAAAACTATGGAACGCCTTCATCAAAAAGCGTATCCTGCCCTCGTCCCACCATACGACAGTCAACAGACAGCGGTTGGCTCTCATCCACTCCATTATACACGACAGGCCCATAAATGTGGGCAGATACATGAGGGACAGCATCCTCGATTGTGCTTTCCGCTCCGACTCACGACTCTGTCTGCCGTTCACTATCACCGCCCTCTGCCGCTGCGCTGCCGTACCGGAGGAGCCCTCAGACAAAATCAAGACGGGCAGCGGATGGACAGACAACAACATCTCCAGCCTCATGGAGGTCATAGTCGTATCGCCCCTCAACGCCTTAGATCCAAACGCCCCTCCTGCTGAGTCCGATGATGAACCTGCCACCGAACCTGCCCCAGAAGCTGCCACCAACACTGCTCTAGCAGATCTAAAACGCCCACATCCTTGCTGCCATCCTAAGGGTAGAGGAGCGCCAGATGGGTTTGATGACTTTCATCCGTGACTTCTCAAATGCAACGGTAAACTTCATCACTAATACTTTGAATTTTCCGGATGTCATCTTCCCCACCTTCCCCGCCCATTATTTCATTATCCCCTCCCCCACTCCCACACCACCTGTCTCTCCCCATACACAATCTGCCACTTCCAAACCATCCCCTGCCCCGACGGGAGCCGGCAGCCCACCGACAGACACCTCCCCTCGAGGAACCATGCGAGCTGCCACTGATGACAGCCCTCTTGTCCGGCGGAATTTGGAGAGCGACTTCACGCGAGTCAAATGTATTAAGCACGTGGCAAACAAGAGAAGGCTGTCCAAAGCCATCATAACCAGCAGCTCATGGGACAGCAGCAGCAGTTCCGACATCAGGCTAGTGGAGCCACCTGCCCTTCAACCTGCCGACGACCCTGTCCCCCAACCGGATGACGAACCTGCTGATCAACCTGCTCCGGAACCTGCCCAGCCACCTCCACAACGTAGACGCCGCCATCAGATCCGCGTTAGCAGCAGCAGCGAGGACAGCGCATAAAATTTAAGTTTTTCTTTCTTTTTCTCCTCTTATTGCCGCCTGCCCTTATATTTTTGTGATGTACTTTTATTTATCTTGTCTTTCTTTATTTTTTGTGTCATTTTGCATTGAAGGCAATGCAACCCTCGAGTTTGGGGGTGGCAACCCTCCATTCTAATGGAGTCTTAGTACATCTTTTATTAATTATTTGTGTCTTATTATTTATTTAATTTATCTCTAAAAAAAATCAGAAAATTAAAACTGTGGGCTTAAAACTGTGGAGTTAACTTACCTGTCATGACGGCTCTGTCGTGGCAGCATCTTTAGGACAGGTTAAGGAAAAGTTTAGAGCCTTTCTATAGTTCTGAAAAACTTAAACACTTTTGTGACTGTTATATTGCTTAGATTTCTTTTAGCCAAATTAGAATAGGATGCTTAGAACTTGAATAGCCCCTAGAGGTGCCTAACACTGGCTCTAGGAAAGAAGTTTAGCAAAAGAAAATCAAAAACCTAGAGGTGCCCGAAACCGGCTCTAGGAAGCTAACTAGAGGTGGCCGAAACTGGCTCTAGAAAATTTTAGCTTGAAAATAGAAGAAAAAGAAGCATGAAAATGTGCCTTCTAAAAAAAAATAAACTTTGGCATAAAATTCGAGTTAAGGAGTTGAATATTCTAGTGAAACTAAGGGAGTCTTAGCATATAACTATTCACAAGCATGCACACACTGCACGAGAGCTATAGGGAGATTCCGGACAGATCCTAATCTTTCCGACAGGATGCTGCTGCCATAGAGAATGAGCGACAGGTAAAGGGACAGTTCACTGTTTGAAGGCCAACACAAAAATTTTCATTTTTCTTTTAAGTCTTGATTGCTTGAGGACAAGCAAAAACTTGAGTTTGGGGGTGTGTTGAGTGTGTAAAAGTTCTATTATTTACACCCTTTTTAACCCATATTTCTGCTGCATTCAAGCATCATTGCATTGCATTTAGGTTAGTTTTCAATAAAACATCACAATTATATAAAAGGCACGGATTCTACTAAAAGATGGTGTATTTTGCAGGTAGCTGCCATGGTTGATGATGAAGGCAGGCGCAGGGCAGATAAGCAGGAAAGCTGAACTGGACAAGCAGCTGAAGAAGACGAACCTGTCATGGACCTGTCGCGACAGCAAGGTGACAGCAGACTTATGAAGAGGAAAAGTCAAGTGGACCTCGATAGATAGAGAAAAATCTGCTCGTCTGTCGTGTGAAAGCCAAATATTTTTCCAAGCCCCGGATCAAAAGATATGTCAAGCCAAAGCTCAAGGAGAGGAAATTCCTAAAAGCTAGGATGCGGCTAGAAAGTAGGAGACTTTAGAGATTTAATCTTTATTAGAATCTTACTTTTAATTAAAGTTGTAATCCTTGTTACCTTAGATAACTTGAGCCCAAAGCTTATATAAGGGCATAGATTTAACCTAGGGCAAGAACCGATACCCCATAACCAAAACCAAACCCCTGCCGTCCACCCGTCACCGACATGTTCTAATTCCCCCTAGGGCCACGGGTTGTTTTGTAAAGTAGTTGCAAGGGTTGCTTTGTTTTAGGATTTTTTTCAAGTTCAATAAAATAAACTTCAAGTTCTTTTATCTTGGTTTTAACATCTTGCAAGAGCATCGGGAGAGCATTGTGAGGTTATCTATTTACTTAGCATCGGGAGAGTTAAGTATACGAAAGAGATAAAAGCGCGTTCTCTAGTTTATAGTTGAACCATCTCGTGCTTAGGGATAAGGCGAGGTTATGTGGCTAAGGAAGAATTCATACACATCGGTGTTCATCCTTCGATTCACACCGGGAGGTATCATCAAAGACGTGTTCATCGACAGACTTGTGCCTAGGGATAGGGCAAGGCAGATCTGGGATTCTTGCCAAGCTTGAAGTACGGAGTTGGTGTGTCTGCTGCTGCGACTGCCAACGGACAGACGTCGCGATAGGTGCTGTCGGCGACGGGAGCGACGACAGAACCGAAGATCCTAAGCAATTCAATACCTGCACTACCGAGCAATTCAATACCGGCCTATTCTCTCTATCTTGATAACTCAATCTTTTATTTACGTTTTTATCATATTATTCTCGTGACAATCTTCTAAACTATTTCCTTTACTTCGTGCAGTAAATCAAGGTGAAGTCATTAGCCCAATCCCTGTGGAGACGATATCCGATACTTCGTATCACTTTACTACTTGCGTCGTGTACACTTGCACTACAATTGCGATAGTCTATTTTACACGCAACACTTGTACTCTAAAGCATTTCATAAACAACCCACATATGCATTTCTCATAGCATAAACCATTTCATCTAAGGTACATGTGAATCAAAAACCATTACATATTTTATATTGGCCTTTCACGTCTCTTTATTACTCGGATATGCGGACATCTCACTAGACACTTCCAGTGGAATCTCTCATCTCCGTACTCACTCGTCTAGCAACATAGTTTCTGGTGGAATCTCACATCACCGTACTCACATGGCGGAATCTCTCATCGCCACAAAGCTTGGGTATTTCACCAAGTCCTACCCGATGGAATGCCCATCATCGGTTCTCTCCCTTTGGCTTAACCAAAGAGCACGTACGAATTTTTAGTTTATAGTGCACCCTCATCCTATTGATCGATCAATTATATCCGGTAAGTATCTCAACATCTATGCCAATATATTATGTCAATCATCATCTCACCTACTATTTTTCATGCATTAAATCTCAAACATTCTCATCTCATTTCAAAATCATAACATTTGCTATGCTTTAGCATAAAAGCTCAAATCTCAACTATGCAACATGTTACTTTATGAAATCATTTCAAGCATCAACACATGCTATAAAATAAGTATAAAAAAAGTAGGAATTTATCAATCTAAAACCATGAGCATGTAAAAGCATTTTAGGGGCAATCACCACATTCAAGAGAGAGATCTTGCCAATACTTACTTCCGGACTTAGGAAGGTGTTTCAAGCCTTCCCTAAATCCCCAAACCTTGTTTCTTTGTCCCTCAAAGACTTCTAAAACCATACGCATTCACCGATTACGTTTCGCTTGCTCGTCGAAACGCTATCTAAGCTTCCGGATCAACTCCAAAGGTGTCCGAAGATGTCTCCCATGTTTTAAACACATAAGAGCAGAGGATTAATGCATCATCATGCATTGAAATCATCAGCCACACACCTAAACTCGTTACTCTACACAAAAACCACATTTCGGCTACCGAACACTACCGAAATCACCTCCAAACTCTTCCAAAACAAAACCCAGCCAAGATCCATCACTTCTAATCATTTCTAAACATCAATTAACATAAAAAACTAACACAACCACGTCCTTATACCTCCAGCTATAACAAAACACCAAAATCACCCCAAAAACCATCATTTTAAGAAGAAAAACTTAGGAAAAGTAAACCTATTCGGGATTGGATTGATAAAACCTCATTTATAACATAAATTAACATCCAAAATACATTAGAAAATCATCTCAAAACAGAGCCCAATCAATCACCACGAAAATCTTCAAGATCTCTTCCAAAATCTTGAGTTTTAGCCAATTTCTTGTTTCTAACATTAAAACCACTTAAAAATCATTAATAAAGGATTGATAACTTGGGAATTTCAGTAAAGATCTGATCATTAGAGGAGAAGGACGAAGCTTACCTCTAATGGATGATTTATCCTTGATTTGGGCAAGTTTTCTTGAAAATTCAATGTAGAAATCAAGTGGATTTGATGAGGAATTGATTAGGAATCAAAGAGTGATTGATATCTCATCAAATGAAGTGGAAATCAAAGTAAATTTGCTGGAGAAAAAGTATTTGGTTGAAAGGAATTTGAGAGAAAATAAAATGAGGGAAAATTTGTGAAAAGTAGTTATGAAAAGTCAAAGGTGGTTTTCTAGTTTAATCACCTTCATTTTCATTAATTAAAATATTAATTAAATCACCCAAATTAAAGAAAAATCTGATGAAAACATTTTGGTAAAATTAGCTCCTTAAAGATTCAAAGTTTCAATCCTTTACAAAACATTCACTAGTTAACTTTGCAAAAATTGCGATTTGGTCACTACACCGAAATGTAGTATTTCCAAACCTTATTTTGTAAATTTGATTCCACCATTGTCTTTCTCATATCAAATAAGGATTTTTAGATATTTTTCTATATTTTTAAAACATCCCGAAGTAGGTGTTATCTAAAACTTCCTTTTAGATTTGAATCGTTTTCTAGACCGATTCGGTTCAGACTTTAAACATCTAGGCCCAAATTTTGGGTGTTACAACTCTCCCCCTCTTAAGAAATTTCGTCCTCGAAATTTACCTGGAGGAAAAAGGTAAGGAAACTACTTCTTCATGTCATCCTTTCTTTCCCACGTGGCTTCCTCAACACCACGATGCCTCCACAACACCTTAACCAGCTCAATGGTCTTACCCCGGAGAACCTTATTGTTCGAATCCAAAATCTCAACTGGCTCCTCATCATAGGTCAAATCTGGATTCAACTCCACTTCCTCCACGTGCATAACATGCGAAGGATCCGATCTATAACTCCGAAGCATGGATACATGAAACACATTATGTATCTTCTCTAGATCTTGTGGTAGCCTAAGCTTATAAGCAACATGACCCACACGTTCTATCACCTCGTATGGTCCAATATACCTAGGGCTCAACTTACCCTTCCGGCCAAATCTCATCACCTTCTTCCAAGCTGAAACCTTTAAGAACACACGGTCACCCACCGCAAACTCTACCTCCTTACGCTTTAAATCCGCGTAAGACTTTTGTCGATCCGATGCTGCCTTCAACTGCTCACAAATGAGCTTCACCTTCTCGGTGGTTCCTTTCAACAAGGTCGGCATCGAAACCAACTTTTGTCCCGTTTCAGTTCAACAAAGAGGAGTCCTGCACTTCCTCCCATATAAGGCTTCATAAGGTGCCATTTGAATACTTGCCTGGTAGCTATTATTATAAGCAAACTCCACCAAAGGCAAGTGCTTCTCCCAAGAGCCTTGAAACTCAATCACGCAGCACCTCAACATATCCTCAAGCACTTGGATAACACGCTCAGACTGTCCATCCGTCTGCGGATGATAAGAAGTACTGAAATTCAGCCGCGTACCCAATTCGTGATGTAAACACTCCCAAAACCTTGCTGTGAACCTCAAATCTCTATCCGACACTATAGATTTTGGCACACCATGCAGACGTACAATCTCAGCAATGTACAGCTCTGCAAGCTTATCAAAGGTATACGTAGTATGCACAAGTAAGAAATGCGCACACTTCGTAAGGCGATCCACAATAACCCACACCGATTTCTTCTTTGATGGCGTCAAAGGCAACCCAGACACAAAGTCCATGGTGATCCTCTCCCATTTCCAATCAGGGATCCTCAACGGTTGCAACAACCCCGAAGGAAACTGATGCTCAGCCTTAACCTGCTGACAAACCATGCACTTGCTCACATATTCCGTAACATCTTTCTTCAATCCCACCCAATAGTACTCATCCTTGAGATCACGATACATCTTTGTACTACCAGGGTGCATAGCAAAAGGACTACTATGAGCTTCGGTCAGAATAGTACGCCTCAACTCCACATCATTCGACACTACTATCCGACTTCCAAAACATAGAACCCCATCATCAATAAAACAAAAATCCGATGGTCTATCCTCAGCAATATCCTGAACATGTTGCACCAAAGAATCATCCAACATTTGCTTATCCTTTATCAACTGAACCAGAGATGGTTTCACTTGCAATTCAGCAACAAGACCTCCATCTCGCGATATGCTCAAGCTAGCAAACATCGCTCTTAACTCCACTGCCACCTTCCTGCTCAAGGTGTCCACCACAACATTAGCTTTTCCCGGGTGATACTTGATCGTTAGATCGTAATCCTTAAGCAACTCCACTCATCGCCATTGCCTAAGATTCAACGCCATAAAGATAATGTCTCCAGATCTTCAAAGCAAAAACCACCGCAGCTAACTCAATATCATGCGTAGGATAATTGCGCTCATGCACCTTCAACTGTCGCGATGGGTAAGCCACCACCTTACCCTCTTGCATTAGCACACACCCCAAACCAACGTAGGATGCATCACTGTACACCACAAACTCTTTTCCTGATTCTAGTTGAACCAAGATAGGAGCTTGCGTCAAAGTTGCCTTAAGCTTCTCAAAAGCTTGTTGTCTCGCTTTCGTCCACTCATACTTAACATCTTTTTGCAAAAACTTCGTTAAAGGAGCAACAATCTTTGAAAATCCATCCAAAAACCTTCGGTAGTATCCTGCCAACCGAAGGAAACTACGAACTTCATGAACAAACTTAGGAGGCTTCCAAGTCATCACCGCCTCAACCTTCTGAGGGTCAGCACGAATCCCTTCAGTCGAAACCACATGACCAAGGAACACAACTTCCTTTATCCAAAACTCACACTTTCTCAGCTTAGCATAAAGCTGATTTTTCAAAAGCGCTTGCAAGACAACTCTCAAATGACCTTCATGGTCCTCCTTAGTACGAGAGTACACAAGGATGTCGTCGATGAACACCACAACGAACTTGTCCAAGTATTCATGAAACACCCTATTCATCATGTCCATGAAAGCAGCAGGAGCATTCGTCAAGCCAAACGACATTACAAGGAACTCATAATTCCCATACCTCGTTCTAAAGGCTATTTTCGGTACATCAACATCTTTCACCTTAAGCTGATAGTACCCTGACCTCAAGTCAATCTTTGAAAACACAACGGCTCCCCGAAACTGATCAAAAAGATCATCAATCCTTGGCAAAGGATATCTGTTTTTGATAGTCAACTTGTTCAGCTGACGATAATCGATGCACATTCTCATCGTGCCATCCTTCTTCTTCACAAACAAGACCGGTGCACCCCAAGGCGACACACTAGGCCGAATGAAACCACGGTCAAGGAACTCTTGAAGTTGCGTCTTCAACTCCTTCAGCTCTTTAGGTGTCATGCGATAGGGAGCAATGGACACCGGAGTTGTGTTCTCATACAACTAAATCCCAAACTCCACCTCTCGACTAGGCGGCAATCCAGGTAACTCCTCCGGAAACACTCCATGGAACTCACATACAGTTTTTATATCCTGAACTCGCAACTCTTGAACTAGGATTCATAACAAACGCTAGGCAAGCCTCGCAACCTTGTCGTAACATCCGACTTGCTTCCAATGTAGACACCACATTGGCAAGAAACTTCACATTCTCGCCCACTACCACCACTTCATAATCATAGGCAAGTTTCAACGAAACTCGCTTGCTTTCGAAATCCACCACGGCTCTATGTTCAACAAGCCAATCCATGCCAAGGATTACATCAAAGCCATAGAATGGCAATTCCATGAGATCAACAAAGAAAAACATGATTTTGCACTTTCAAGGGAGATCTCCTATACAACTTCCGCGTTACAACCGTCTCACCAAAGGAACTAGTCACACACATACCAACATCCAAAGACTCAACAGGTAAACCAAGCATTTGAGCATGTTCACGCAAAATGTACGAGTGTGTAGATCCAGAATCAATCAAAGAAAGTAATGACAAGGATTGCAAAGCAAAGGTACATGCGATCACATATGTATCATTCCTTCCCTCATGATGGGCATACACTCGAGCTTGACTGCCACCCTCAGGTTGAACGGCCACCACATGAGCTATGTTCCTGCCTCCATCATCCCTGCGCTGAAAATTACCACGGCCGCGCCCACGACCTCTCTGTGCCTCAGCTGCTCTCACCGGAGTCTGTCCCTCTCTCAGCGACTGAGGACAATCCTTTTTCAAATGCACTCGATTCCAAAAATTCCAGCATGTCTCAAGGTTACCCCAACACTCGCCACCATGCCGTCTACCACAACAGTTACATTTAGGAGTCCTCAAAACAACATTAGGTCCTTGATGATCCCTACCAGGGTTACCACCCCTACGCCTAGCATCATAATGCAGCTTCCTATCCTTATGCCTCTTGTTGTGATCTCTACCATAATCGCGTTCCGCAGCTCGCTTCCCTGAGCTAGAGCCACCAACTTGACCAACCAAACCAAGATTTGATTCAATGTCCTTGGCTTTAGTGACCAAGACATCGAAATCCGTATAGTCAGCCACAAGCATATAAGTCTTGACATCCGTAACTAGCCCATAACGGAATCGCTCGCATCTTTCTCACTCGTTAGGGATTAGCTCAGGTGCATACTAACTGAGGTGAACAAACTGAATTTTATATTCAGCTATAGACATGTTGCCTTGCACGAGAGACATAAACTCTCTTTTCTTTTCGTCGAGGTAACGTACTCCCAGGTACTTCTGCTTGAACGCATTCAAGAAGAACGTCCAAGTCGCCTCGTTGTCCTCCATCCCAGAAATAGTGGTCGTTCATCACGTATAGGCATCACCATGCAGTAGTGACACAACACAACCAGCTTCTGCATATTGTTGCAGTTCATCTGACCCGGAATACGCTTGGTACTCTACAGCCAAGACTCAGATCCTTCCGAAGATAAACCTCTGAACTCAGTCCCTCCCAGACTGCGAAGACGTTCCAAAGGCAACCTCACATTAGCATCATCCTGATGCGCAGCTCCATGAGCTCCAGTTACTGCTGTCTGGAAAGCTCCAACAATAGCATGAATCAACATGGTCATGTCAGGTCCAACAACCCCAGCACCAGTACCAGCATTACTAGCTCCAGCACCACCACCACCGGGTGGTCCACCACCAGGGGGAGGAGGAGGTAAATCCTCAACATTCTCATTATCGGCCATCGATCTAGTATTGATTCTCAGCTCTCTACGTGGCCCCATTATAAAGAAAACAATGCACTGAAAAATATGCAATAAACACAGTTAGTCACAATAAGGTAAGTAAGCCAAGTACTCAAGCTCATTTTCGAAAACAATTCTTCTCATTAGTTTTGATATGGAAATGGGATCCCCAACCTCACTTTAAACATAACATAACATGACAAAAACATCTCAACAGAGTCATACATCACTAATCATACATAAACACATACAACAACCACATACAAAACCACAATTATTCGATAACCTAGCTCTGATACCAGCAAATGTAACCCCCTTAGCCCGGCCTAGACGCTTAACCCGAACTACGAAGAATATACGGGGAAAACCAAAGTCAACCCGAAAGTCAACCCGAAAGTTAACCCTAAGTGAGTACTCACAAATCATGTTTGAGAAAGGCGCAACGATCAGATAGCATTTAGGGACTCAATTGCACTTAATACAAGTTTAGGGACCAAAATGTAATTTTTGTAAATTAGAGGGACTTCCCAAATCATACCAGCAATTCATCATACATATAAGGAACATATTTAGGGCATTCAAACACGAACATATCATCAACCACATATGCTCATTAGTCTAGAGTCATGCTTCCTTATCACAAAACCAAAATAGGCAATCCAACCTCAAATCGAACAATTAAGGCCATTTACAACCCAAACAAGTTAAAACAAACATGACACAACCATAGGGAGTTCAACATATCTCCCAAATACAATTCTTGGTTTCCCATTGCCAATATATAAAAACTAAAGTGTGTGAAAACTTCACCATACATGAGCATGGACTTCCTTGGATGAACTTAGTTTCCTTGATGCCCGAAAACGCCTCAATTATCTGCATTATTGGTAAAAGAGAGAGTGTAAGCACAAATGCTTAGTGAGGCAAGCTCTAAAGAAAACCAACACAATAATGCACATCTTGAAAACACTTTCTCAAAAGCTTTTAAACCACATGCTCATTCTTTCTCCCGCTTGGAAACCTTTCAAAGCAATTTCTCATTGAAAACACATGTACCTTCATTCTATCTCATGCATTTAAACCAATGCAAAACTCATGGCAAAGCCAACTCATGCTTGTACTCTAAAGCATTTCATAAACAAACCACATATGCATTTCTCATAGCATAAACCATTTCATCTAAGGAACATGTGAATCAAAAACCATTACATATTTTATATTGGCATTTCACATCTCTTTATTACTCGGATACACGGACATCTCACTAGACACTTTCGATGGCATCTCTCATCATCGTACTAACTCGTCTAGCAACATAGTTTCCGGTGGAATCTCACATCATTGTAATCACATGGCGGAATCTCTCATCGCCACAAAGCATGGGTATTTCACCAAGTCCTACCCGATGGAATTCCCATCATCGGTTTTCTCCCTTTGGCTTAACCAAAGATATCTGGTAAGTATCTCAACATCTATGCCAATATATTATGTCAATCATCATCTCACCTACTGTTTTTCATGCATTAAATCTCAAACATTCTCATCTCATTTCAAAATCATAACATTTGTTATGCTTTAGCATAAAAGCTCAAATCTCAAATCTCAAATCTCAACTATGCAACATGTTACTTTATGAAATCATTTCAAGCATCAACACATGTTATAAAATATGCATAAAAACAGTAGGAATTTATCAATCTAAAACCATGAGCATGTAAAAGCATTTTAGGGGCAATCACCACATTCAAGAGAGCAATCTAGCCAATACTTACTTCCAGACTTAGGAAGGTGTTTCAAACCTTTCCTAAATCCCCAAACCTTGTTTCTTTGTCCCTCAAGGACTTCTAAAACCATATGCACTCACCGATTACGTTTCGCTTGCTCGCCGAAACGCTATCTAAGCTTCCGGATCTACTCCAAAGGTGTCCGAAGATGTCTCCCATGTTTTACACACATAAGAGTAGAGGATTAATGTATCATAATGCCTTGAAATCATCAGCCACACACCTAAACTCGCTGCTCTACACAAAAACCACATTTCGGCTGCCGAACACTACCAAAATCACCTCCAAACTCTTCCAAAACCAAACCCAGCCAAGATCCATCACTTCTAATCATTTCTAAACATCAATTAACATCAAAACCCAGCACAACCACGTCCTTATACCTCCAGCTATAACAAAACACCAAAATCACCCCAAAAACCATCATTCTAACAAGCAAAACATAGGAAAAACAAACCTATTCGAGATTGGATTGATAAAACCTAATTTATAACATCAATTAACATCCAAAATACTTTAGAAAACCATCTCAAAACAGAGCCCAATCAATCACCACGAAAATCTTCAAGATCTCTTCCAAAATCATGAGTTTTAAGCCAATTTCTTTTTCCTAACATTAAAACCACTTAAAAATTATTAATAAAGGATTGATAACTTGGGAATTTCAGTAAAGAACTGATCATTAGAGGTGAAGGACGAGGCTTACCTCTAATGGATGATTTCTCCTTGATTTGAGCATGTTTTATTGAAAATTCAATGTAGAAATCAAGTGGATTTGATGAAGAATTGATTAGGAATCAAAGAGTGATTGAAATCTCATCAAATGAAGTGGAAATAAAAGTAAATTTGCTGGAGAAAAAGTGTTTGGTTTAAAGGAATTTGAGAGAAAATAAAATGAGGGAAAATTTGTGAAAAGTAGTTATGAAAAGTCATAGGTGGTTTTCTAGTTTAATCACCTTCATTTTCTTTAATTAAAACATTAATTAAATCACCCAAATTAAAGAAAAATCTGATGAAAACATTTTGGTAAAATTAGCTCCTTAAAGATTCAAACTTTCAATCCTTTACAAAACAGTCACTAGTTAACTTTGCAAAAACTACGATTTAGTCACTACACCGAAATGTAGTATTTCCAAACCTTATTTTGTAAAATTGATTCCACCATTGTGTTTCTTATATTAAATAAGGATTTTTAGATATTTTTCTATATTTTTAAAACATCCCGAAGTAGGTGTTCTCTAAAACTCCCTTTTAGATTCGAATCGTTTTCCAGACCGATCCGGTTCAGACTCTAAACATCTAGGCCCAAATTTGGGGTGTTACATTTTATGTTCATGCTTTAATGTTAACTAGCACAATAGTACCGAGACTTGAGTTACGATCTGGAACCGTTGCGCCTACTGATGGGCAACGTGACCAGGAGAACGAGGTTATGCCTGGTGGAAACTTGCCTCCTCCTCAGCCACCATCACCTAGGGGTGGGGAGCAGGAATAGCAAGGACAAGCTGGTCCGGTGTTGGGAGATTTGATGCCTTTGGTGCAGGTGATGACGGGAGAATTCCAGGCTGCTGTTGCTGGAGTGTATGTATAGGCTCTTGCTGTTGGGCAAGTGGGATTACCACTGGAGCGATTGAGGTGTTTGGGAGGAGTAGAGTTTCACAAATTATATCCTGAGACGTTGAGGCATGGATGGCCAGTACGATCCGGATATTGGGTCAAATGGGGTGCAATGATTCACGGAGGCTGGGATGCGCAATATCGTTGTTGCATGGTGATGCAAATACATGGTGGACAACTTCGACCGCAACATTGGAGCTGGAAGAGGTAGATTGGACTTTATATCGGTCTGTTTTTAAGAGAACGTATCTTGGAGTTAGATAGTTGGACAACAAGAAGAGAGAATTTATGTCTTTGGTTCAGGGGAATATGATCGTAGCTGAGTACGAGGTCTAGTTTGTACGACTGAGCCAATATGCTCTAGAGTTGGTGCCGAGTGATAAGCGTTGGTGTGATCGTTTTCGGTATGGTCTGGTGCAAGATGTGAAGACGTACATGCTCGCGACGGATTATACGGATTTTGATGTGCTCGTGACTCGAGCCTAAGACATAGAGCAAAGCTTGGGTTTGACCTTGCGATGGGGTGGTTCTAGTTTGGGCAAGAGAGCTGTTGATGTTGGCCCTAGTGGTGGGCAGAAGAAGAGGAAATGAGACAGTAGATATCAGCTTGCGACTAGGCGTTGTAACTTTGGTCGTGGTGCACTAGCTCAGGGCAACAGACAAAGGTTTGAGCAGAATACATGTTGGACGTGTGGTTCACGGAAGCACGCGAGGAGGGATTTCCCACGTGCGGCTCGTGAGGTGCAGGCTCTTGTTGTTGGAGCTAGTTCATGTTGGAACTGTGGATACGCCAACCATATGAGGCTTGAGTGTCCCCTATTAGCGGGAGGTGGTCAGGGTCGTGCAGAAGCTGTTGCACAGTAGAGAGGCTGTAGGCACGACCATGACAATTTTTAGATGAGAGAGGATGGTCGGAGAGGTGTGGCACATGTAATTGTTGTTCATCCAGAAGGAGGTGGTCCTGCGAGGGTGTATGCACATCGCGAGGGACGTAACGACATTGATGTGATTGCAGGTACCTTCACCTTGCAATCCTTATCTTTGTTAGCATTGATTGATTATGGATCCACACATTCATACATCTTGAGTGAGCATGCATATTTGCTTGATATTCTTGTTGAGATGCTAGATGTAGGAATGCAAGTTACAAGTTCTTTTGGTGAGACTTTTGTTACAAGGAAATTGTATAGGAGGTGCCTGTTGTCTGTTCAAGGTCATGTGTTCTCTGTTGATCTGATGGAACTACCTTTTTATGGATCTGATGTGATTCTTGGAATGGACTTGTTTGTTGAGCATCAAGTTGTGGTGAATTTTGATGTTAAGCGTGTTACCCTAAAGCAGGCAGATGATTATGAAGTAGTAATCATAGGCGAGAACGTGAAGTTCTTGTCAAACACAATTTTGGCTCTTGAAGTGAATCGGATGTTGGAGTTGGGATGCGAAGCTTTCTTAGTGTGTGTGATGAATCCTGGTACGAAGGAAGTACATGTGCAAGACATACGAACCGTATGCGAGTTTCTGGGTGTCTTTTCAGAAGAGTTGCCTGGATTGCCATTTAATCGACAAGTTGAGTTTGGTATCGAGTTGTATGAGAATGCGACTCCGATGTCCATTTCTCCTTATCGTATGGCACCTAAGGATTTGAAGGAGTTGAAGACGCAACTTTAGGAGTTTCTTGACCGAGGATTCATAAGGCCGAGTATTTCACCTTGGGGTGTGACAGTCTTGTTTGTGAAGAAGAAGGATGGTACAATGCGTATGTGCATAGATTATCGGCAACTAAACAAATTGACAATTAAGAACAAGTACCATTTGCTAAGGATCGATGATTTGTTTGACCCGTTTTGAGGTGCTTCGGTGTTCTAGAAGATAGATTTGATGTCTGGGTACTACTAGCTTAAGTTTAAGGATGTGGATGTACCTAAGACAACTTTTCGGACTAGGTACGTCCATTATGAGTTCATGGTGATACTGTTTGGATTGACGAATGCACCGGCTGCATTCATGGATATGATGAATAGGGTGTCCATTAGTTTCTGGATCATTTTGTGGTGGTGTTTATCGATGATATTCTCGTGCACTTGCGTACCGAGGAGGATCATTATAGACACTTGAGAATTGTGTTGCAAGTGTTGTTGGAAAATCATCTTTATGCTAAATTGAGCAAGTGTGAGTTTTGGCTCAAAGAAGTGGTTTTTATTGGACTTGTGGTGTCGGTCGAAGGTATCTGCCGCGGCAGCCACCTGCAGGCCTGTCACGACAGCAACGATGACAGCACCGACGACAGCAGCTCCTCTGAATCTGATACATCTGATACTGAAGGTCAAGAGGAGGTAAACTGGTTAGGCAATCGTCCAGGTAAGTTATTCGAACCTTTGAATTATACTTCGGATAACCATGTAATCCAAAAGCCATCTATTGTTGAGCCACCTACCTTAGAACTTAAGCCCCTGCCAGGGCAGCTTAAATATGCTTTTCTTGGTTCAAATGATACGTTGCCCGTAATCATCTCTTCTAAGCTGCCGCAGGAACAGGAACGACAGCTAATCGACATGCTAAGGCAGCACAAAAAGGCGATTGGATGGACGATTGCTGATATACAAGGCATTAGTCCGGCATTATGCATGCACAAAATCCTCCTCGAGGAAGATCATAAGCCGACTATAGATGCCCAAAGGCGGATAAACCATGCGATGAAGGAGGTAATGCGTAAGGAGATAATTAAGTGGTTAGATGCTGGTATTATTTACGCCATTTCCGACAGCAAATGGGTGAGCCCGGTGCAATGTGTTCCCAAGAAAGGAGGAATGACCGTGATAACCAATGAGAACAATGAGTTAATCCCAACCAGGACTGTGACCGGTTGGAGGGTTTGTTACAATCAAATTGCCATCGCACCGGAAGACCAAGAGAGGACGACTTTTACATGCCCCTACGGAACATACGCGTTTAGGAGGATGTCGTTTGGACTCTGTAATGCACCTGCCACCTTCCAAAGGTGCATGATGGCCATATTCTCCGACATGGTAGAGGACTTCTTAGAGATTTTTATGGATGATTTTTCCGTCTTTGGAGACGATTTTGAGAGCTGCCTCGGCAATCTTCAAAAGGTACTTGAAAGATGTGAAAAAACTAACCTTGTTTTGAATTGGGAAAAATGCCACTTTATGGTGGACGAAGGGATAGTCCTCGACCATAAGATTAGCTGCCGTGGGATAGAATTTGACAGGGCTAAGATTGAAGTAATTGAGAAACTGCCACCGCCAACGACAGTCAAGGGCATTAGAAGTTTTTTAGGGCATGCTGGTTTTTATCGAAGATTCATTGCAAATTTTTCAAAAATCACCAAGCCGCTATGCCATCTTTTGGAGCAAAACCGACCCTTTGACTTTAATGATGAATGTACTGAAGCATTCAAAGTTCTGAAGGAAAAACTAGTGACAACCCCCATAGTACAGCCACCAGACTGGACACAACCATTTGAGATCATGTGTGATGCTAGTGACTATGCTGTTGGGGAAGCACTTGGGTAGCGCAGAGATAAGCTGTTTCATGTCATATACTATGCCAGCAAGACATTGAATGACGCCCAAGTGAACTACACCACCACAGAAAAGGAGCTGTTAGCTGTGGTGTTCTCCATCGACAAGTTTCGTTCTTACATACTTGGGACGAAAGTAATAATACACACCGACCATTCTGCTCTAAAGTATTTGTTCGCAAAGAAAGATGCAAAGCCTAGATTGATACGGTGGATCTTGCTATTACAAGAGTTCGACCTCGAGATCAAGGACAAAAAGGGGACAGAAAATCAGGTGGCAGACCACTTGTCAAGGTTGGAGAAGGGACAGAGTCTACCAATCGACGAGACAAACATACTGGAGACCTTCCCAGATGAGCAGCTCTTCGCTGCCGCGACAGCCATGGCGGCAGGTAAGTCTTCTGAACTCCCCTGGTATGCTGATTTCGTTAATTTTATAGTTAGCGGAATACTTCCCTCTTATCTTAATTATCAAGCTAGGAAGAGGTTTCAAAATGATGTTAAACATTATTATTTGGACGAACCTCTTCTTTTCAAAATGTGCGCAGATCAGGTTATAAGGAGGTGTGTACCACAAGAAGAGCAAGAAGACATTCTCCATCACTGCCATGCTTCACAATATGGAGGTCACTTAGGAGGCAATAAAACTGATGCCAAGGTGCTGCAGTCAGGGTTCTACTGGCCGACACTGTATAAAGATGCACAGGACTTTTACAAGAACTGTGACAGGTGCCAGCGGACAGGTAACATCTCAAGGAGAAACGAGATGCCACTACAGAACATTCTAGAAGTCGAGATCTTCGACGTTTGGGGGATTGATTTTATGGGACCTTTTCCATCTTCATGTGGAAATCTATACATCCTCCTAGCAGTGGATTATGTCTCTAAGTGGGTAGAAGCTATCGCCACTCAAAAGAATGATGCCAAGACAGTCCAAAAATTTTTGCACAAAAATATTTTTTTCTAGATTTGGCATCCCCAAGGCGATTATCAGTGATGAAGGGAGACATTTTGATAATAGGATAATTGCTGCCGCCTTGAAGAAATATGGTGTCAAGCACAGGATCGCGACAGCATACCACCCACAGACTAATTGACAAGCTGAGATATCTAATAGGGAAGTTAAGAACATTCTTGAGAAGATGGTTAAGCCAACTAGGAAAGATTGGTCTTTACTCCTTAATGATGCATTATGGGCATATAGGACAGCTTTTAAGACTCCATTGGGCATGTCTCCATACCGATTGATTTATGGAAAAACCTGTCATATGCCTGTCGAGATAGAGCACAAAGCATATTGGGCAATGAAGGCAGTGAACATGGACTTGGACAAGGCAGGCCAGAAAAGGCTGTTAGATTTAAACGAGATCGAAGAAATACGGGCAACAGCCTACGGCAATGCAAGAATTTACAAGGAGAAAACTAAGAAGTGGCATGACAGGAAGTTGCTGCCACGACAGTTCTGCCCAGGGCAGCTTGTGTTGTTATTCAATTCTAGACTGAAACTCTTCCCAGGAAAGCTAAAGTCTAGATGGTCTGGCCCGTTCCAAGTGGTACAAGTTTTTCCTCATGGTGCCATTTCAATCCGATCATTAAAAGACGGGCACCAATTCAAAGTCAATGGACAGCGCCTTAAGCATTATCAGGGGACTGAAGCCCCAGGAATACAGAAAGTGGTTACTTTAGGAGATGCCCCACAAGACATCCCTAATTTAACCTAAATTTTATTTTTATTATTTATTTTTATTATTTATTATTTATTAGGAAATTAGGTTATTTTATTCAAATAATGTTTTTATATTCTCTGTTTTTTAGGAAGTAAAGGAGTCAAGAAGAAAAGGAGAAGTGGCCCAAGCCCACCATCCATCCATCAGCCCAACAGAGCCCATCTATTGAAGTCTGTCGTTTCGGCTGCCGCCGCAGACGGATAAGACATGCTGTCAACAGACTGACACGGCAGACGCAGAAGCGTGTGACAGACGCGTAACAGACGCATTAATGCGTGGCAGACGCGTCAGACACGCCAACTCTCAACAGTCGCCCCGTTATTCACGCTTGCCGTTACAGCATTAAATGGGCAGCAACTAGACCGCTATAAAACCCCGTTTTCATTTTCATTTTTCATCACTTCTGCTTATTCTTACTTGCTTTCTCCTCTCGTTTTTCTTTGCTTTCTTTATTTTCACAACCCTTGCAACTAATATGTCGTCTAGACAGACCCGCCGCAGTGCTGCCTCAGCCTCTTCTTCAGCAGCAGCGTCGCCCTTCGCAACCAAAGATTTGTGGGAGGAAAGGGGTCATTTACATCCGAAAGGCACCCAACCTGGGACTCCGGCCATTCATTGCTAGGGCGATAAGGAATTTGCTATGGGACCAGTTCGCAGCACAACCCGCAGAACTGAATGATACATTAGTCCGGGAGTTCTATGCTGCCATCGACAGCAGAACGGCAACATTTGTCACCGTCCGAGGAGTAAAAGTGCCATTCACAGCTGACAGCATCAACCACATGTATGGCCTATACTTTGGCCCCGATGATGATGCCCACCAGAAATTTCTAGACACCCTCGACTCTGCCGCCTATGGTGCTATCATGGCGGAGGTGACAGAAGAAGGAACGGAGTGGACAACAAGCAAGAAAAACCCAAACTCCGTAAAAAGGGGGCAGCTGCTCCAGAAGCAAAGCTATGGAACGCTTTCATCAAGAAGCGTATCCTGCCGTCTTCCCATCACACGACGGTAAACCAGTAGCGGCTCGCCCTCATCCATTCAATCATGCACGACCGGCCTATCAACGTGGGCCGTTATATGAGGGAGAGCATTTTGGATTGCACCTATCGAACAGCCTCCCGCCTCTGCCTGCCGTTCACAATAACTTCCCTATGCCGCTGTGCTGTTGTCCCCGAGGCATCCACCGACAAACTAGTCCAAGTTCGAGGCTGGACCGACAACAACATCACCAGCCTCATGGAGCTGATAGTCGCAACCCCTATCTCCTCCTTCAACCCAGCCGGCTCCCCAACAGAATCATCCGAGGAGCCTGCCCTTGAACCTGCCGCCGCCGCCACCCCGACAGACCAGTCTGCCCACATCCTTGCTGCGATACAACGGGTGGAAGAGAGACAAATGAGACTGATGACCTTCATCCGGGATTTCACCAACTCGACGGTAAACTTTATTACCAACACTTTAAATTATCCCGATGTTAATTTCCCTACTTTTCCTGCCCACTATTTCCGCATCCCCACCCCTGTCCACACACCCACACCACATGCTTCCCCACATTCCCACTCTACTGCTTCCACCCCATCACCTGCCCCGACGGCAGTTGCGAGTCCTTCGGCCGACAGCCCCGCACGTGGAACGAAGCGGCCAGCCATAGCCGACAGCGAGGAGGAACCTCTGGTTCGGAGGAATTTGGAGAGGGAGTTTACGCCTGTCAAGAGGCAGAAGCACGTGGCAGACAGAAAGCTGATGCCCAAGGCCAGCACCACCACTAGCAGCACTTGGGACAGTGGCAGCAGTTCAGACGTTCAGCTCGTGGAGCAACCTGTCCAGCCTCCTCCACAGCCCAGACGCCGCCGTCAGATCCGTGTCAGCAGCAGCAATGAAGACAGGGATTGAAAATTTAAGTCTTTTATTTTTCTTTTATTGCTGCCTGCCTTATATATTTTGTGATGTACCTGCCTTCATGTTTTTGTTTTTTCTGTCATTTTGCAATGAGGGCAATGCAACCCTCGAGTTTGGGGGTGGCAACCCTCCATCATTAATGGAGTCGTAGTACATCTTTTTATTTATTGTGTCTTTTATTTAATTAAGTTTTCAAAAAAAAAAGGATTAAACTGTTGGCTTAAAACTGTGAAGTTAACTTACCTGTCATAACAGCTCTGTCGTGGCAGCATCTTTAGGACAGTTTAAGGAGAAGTTTAGAGCCTTTCTATAGTTCTGAAAAACTTAAACACCATTGTGACTGTTATATTACTTAGATTTCTTTTAGCCAAACTAGAATAGGATGCTTAGTACTTGAATAGCCCCTAGAGGTGCCTAACACTAGCTCTAGGAAAAGAAGTTTAGCAAAAGAAACCTAGAGGTGCCCGAAACCGGCTCTAGGAAGCTAACTAGAGGTGCCCAAAACTGGCTCTAGAAAAATTTTAGCTTGAAAATAGAAGAAAAAGAAGCATGAAAATGTGTCTTCAAGAAAATAAACTTTGGCATAAAAATTCGAGTTAAAAAGTTGAATATTCTAGTGAAACTAAGAGAGTCTTAGCATATAACTGTTCACAAGCATGCACACACTACACGAGAACTATAGGGAGATTCCGGACAGATCCTAACCTTTCCGACAGGTTGCTGCCGCCGCAGAGAATGAGCGACGGGTAAGGGACAGTTCACTGTTTCACAGCCAACACAAAAATATTCATTTTTCTTTTAAGTCTTAATTGCTTGAGCGCAAGCAAAAACTTGAGTTTGGGGGTGTGTTGAGTGTGTAAAAGTTCTATTATTTACACCCTTTTTAACCCATATTTCTGCTGCATTCAAGCATCATTGCATTGCATTTAGGTTAGTTTTCCGTAAAACATCACAAATATGTAAAAGGCACGGATCCTACTAAAAATGGCTGATTTTGCAGGTTGCTGCCATCGTAGACGGAGAAGGTAGGCGCAGGGCAGAGAAGCAGAAGAGCTGAACTGGACAAGCAGACGACGAGGACGAAGCAGCCATGGAGCTGTCGTGACAGCATGATGACATCAACTTTATAAAGAGGAAAAGTAAAGTGGACCTCGATAGATAGAGAAAAATCTGCTCGTCTGTCGTGTGAAAGCCAAATATTTTTCCAAGCCCCGGATCAAAAGATATGACAAGCCAAAGCTCAAGGAGAGGAAATCCCTAAAAACAATGATGGCGGCGGAAAAGTAGGATACTTAGAGATTAAGTCTTTATTAGAATCTTACTTTTAATTAAATATGTAATCCTTGTTAACTTAGAGTACTTGAGCCCAAAGCTTATATAAGGGCATAGATTTTAACCTAGGAGACATCATAGATCATACCCCATAACCGACAACAAAAATCCCTCTGCCGTCTGCCCGTCGCCGACATGTTCTAAATTCCCCCTAGGGCCACGGGTTGTTTTGTAAAGTAGTTGCAAGGGTTGTTTTGTTTTAGGATTTTCCAAGTTCAATAAAATAAACTTCAAGTTCTCTTATTTTGGTTTTCAATATCTTGCAAGAGCATCGGGAGAGCATTGTGAGGTTATCTATTTACTTAGCATCGGGAGAGTTAAGTATACGAAAGAAATAAGAGCAAGTTCTCTAGTTTATAGTTGAACTATCTTGTGCCTAGGGATAGGGCAAGGTTAAGTGGCTAAGGAAGAATTCATACACATTGGTGTTCATCCTTCGATTCACGCCGGGAGGTATCATCAAGACGTGATCATTGACAGACTTGGACCTAGGGATAGGCCAAGGTAGATCTGGGATTCTTGCCAAACTTGAAGTACGGAGTTGGTGTGTTTGCTGCCGCGACAGCCAACGGACAGCCGCCGCGACAGGTGCTGCCGCGACGGGCACGACGACAGAACTGGAGTTCCTAAGCATTGCAATACCTGCACTACTGAGCAATTCAATACCAGCCCATTCTCTCTATCTTGATATTCCAACTCTTTTATTTACGTTTCTCTTTATTATTCTCGTGACAACTCTCAAATATTTTCTTTACTTCCGTGCAGTGAACTAAGGTGAAGCTATTAGCCCAATCCCTGTGGAGACGATATCCGATATTTCGTATCACTTTACTACTTGCGTCGTGTACACTTGCACTACAACTGCGATAGACTATTTTACACGCAACAGTTTTACATTGCTCGTGTGTGGGTTTTCTAGTGACCTCAGTATCATTAGGGAATCCTCCATTTGGTCTGCTATTGATGAACTGAGCTACCTGACCCATATGTGTTTCTAGAGACTTCAAAGTGACCTCGTGGTTTGTCATTCTCATCTCTGTTTTATCCATAAATGTTTCATTCTTCTTGACAAAGTGATCCATGTTGGCCATATATGCTCCAGTTTGAGACATGAAAGCTGTTAGGGTCTATTCTAATGTACTTGTGGATGATGCTGGCTGCTGTTGTGGCTGTTGTCGTGACAGTATTCTGGGGGCTCCTTGGTTCTGATTATTCTGGACAAGAGGATTCATGCATTTTCTGGGTTACTCCAGGAAAATTTAGGGTTCTTCCTCCAATTCGGGTTGTAATTGTTGGAATCGTAGCCTCTACTCTTATTGAAATTTCCAACATACATTCTCGTTTCCAGTTGTAGGGGACACTCCTCTGTACTGTGGTTTCCACTACAATTTTCACACATCTCATCGGCAGAAAACACCGCCTTAGATTCATTCTTCCGCTGTAGGTTTTCCACTACCTTGTTGATGTATGCTAATTGGGTTCTCACCGAGTTGTTAGATTCATGTTCCTTTACAGATACACCTCGTCTACCTCCTCTTCATTCCGTGGGGAATCGTTCGTCATTCTTTGCCAACCTTTTCAACAGAAGCATTGCATCTTCTGTCTCTTTATCCAGTAACAAACCATTGGCTGCTGAATCTATTCTCATTCGAGTGTGTACATTGGCAGCATTGTAGAATTTAATGACCTGGTTCCATATAGGTGTTGCATGTAAAATAGACTATCGCAATTGTAGTGCAAGTGTACACGACGCAAGTAGTAAAGTGATACGAAGTATCGGATATCGTCTCCACAGGGATTGGGCTAATGACTTCACCTTGAATTACTGCACGAAAGTAAAAGAAATATTTGAGAGTTGTCACGAGAATAATAAAGTAGAAACGTAAATAAAAGGATTGAATTATCAAGATAGAGAGAATGGGCTGGTATTGAATTGCTTAGTAGTGCAGGTATTGAATTGCTCAGGATCTCCAATTCTGTCGTAGCTCCCGTCGCCGACAGCATCTGTCGGGACGTCTGTCCGTGGGCAGTCGCTGCAGCAGACACACCAACTCTGTACTTCAAGCTTGGCAAGAATCCCAGATCTGCCTTGCCCTATCCCTAGGCACAAGTCTGTCGATGAAGACGTCTTTGATTATACCTCCCGGCGTGAATCGAAGGATGAACACCGATATGTATGAATTCTTCCTTAGCCACTTAACCTCGCCTTATCCCTAAGCACGAGATGGTTCAACTATAAACTAGAGAACGCGATTTTATCTCTTTCGTATACTTAACTCTCCCGATGCTAAGTAAATGGATAACCTCACAATGCTCTCCCGATGCTCTTGCAAGATATTAAAACCAAGATAAAAGAACTTGAAGTTTATTTTATTGAACTTGAAAAATCCTAAAACAAAGCAACCCTTGCAACTACTTTACAAAACAACCCGTAGCCCTGGGGGGAATTTAGAACATGTCGGTGACGGGTGGACGGTAGGGGTTTGGTTTCGGTTATGGGGTGTCGGTTATGCCCTAGGTTTAATCTATGCCCTTTATATAAGCTTTGGGCTCAAGTTATCTAAGGTAACAAGGATTACAACTTTAATTAAAAGTAAGATTCTAATAAAGACTAAATCTCTAAAGTCTCCTACTTTCCAGCCGCATCCCTATTTTGTGGGAATTCCTTTCCTTGAGCTTTGGCTTGACATATCTTTTGATCCAGGGCTTGGAAAATTATTTGGTTTCCACACGACAGACGAGCAGATTTTTCTCTATCTATCGAGGTCCACTTGACTTTTCCTCTTCATAAATCTGCTGTCACCATGCTGTCACGACAGGTCCATGACATGTTCGTCTTCTTCAGCTGCTTGTCCAGTTCAGCTCTCCTGCTTATCTGCCCTGCGCCTGCCTTCATTGTCAACCATGGCAGTTACCTGCAAAATACACCATCTTTTAGTAGAATCCGTGCCTTTTATATAATTGTGATGTTTTATTGAAAACTAACCTAAATGCAATGCAATGATGCTTGAATGCAGCAGAAATATGGGTTAAAAAAGGTGTAAATAATAGAACTTTTACACACTCAACAATAGGGAATCCGTGCATCGGGCAGTTTCGTAAGAGAGTTGCAAAACAATCCCACGCCTCGTTCATTGGTTCGTCATCTTCCTGTTGAAAAGTAGCAATTTTGTTACACAATCTTTCAATTAAAAGAGAAGGATTAAAACAAGAGAGGAATTCACGACAAAGATCTGCCCAAGTTCTTATTGAACCTGACGTTAACTTATTCCACCAGGTTTTTGATCTATCCCTCAATGAATGGGGAAATAGTCGGAGTCTCAGCACTTTCAGGCTTATTCCTGGTTGTCTGAATGATCCACAAATCTCCTGAAAGGTTTTCAAATGTTCACGTGCATCCTCTGTAACAGAACAACCAAATTGTTCGGCTGAATATATCAAGTTGAACATCACAGGTTTAAGTTCAAAGTGTCCAGCTTCCACATCTGGTGGTGTAGTCTGTAGTTCAACTTGATTATTATCCATATATTCTCAGCAAGTCTGTCATTCTACCGGGGCACCAGGTGGTTGCTGGTTGTCTTGGGGATAAGCAGGAGGATTAACATCAACCTGGGGTTGTTGTTATTGTTGTTGTTATTATTTGCCCCATTGCCTTGTCCTTCGTTCTCCATTGCTTCATGTCTTTCCTCGAGATAGCGGTTTCTTTCTATCAAGAGTAGGGCTTGGTTCCTGAGATTGTACGTCCGATCGATTTCCGAATCTAGTTCGTATTCAGGATCTTTATCGCGTCTTGATCTGCGCATAAGCAAGAGAAGAAACCTTGTTAAAAGCACATGGGAATATAACAACTAGAAATAGAAAAGAAATAAAAATAAAAATAAAAAGTGTAGTAATTAAAGGTAAAGTTATGTTGCCAGTCCCTGACAACGGCGCTAAAAACTTGTTGCGTGTAAGTAAGACTATCGCAATTAAGTGCAACTATACACGACGCAAGTAATATAGTGATACGAAGTATCGGATATCGTCTCCACAGGGATTGTAAATACTTCTATCTCTAAAAGCCTGCACAAGAAACGAGATAAATTTAATAAAGAGTTTTGAATAATCTTGAAGATAAACTAAAATAGATGAGGGAAGCAGATTGAGAAAGTAGGCTGGTATTGATTTGCTTAGTAGTGCAGGTGTTGCACTGTTCAGAGGACTTCTATTGTGTATGTCATCGCGTCTGTCGCGGCAGAGCTCTGTTGATGTCGCGGCAGCGAACAACAAATTTGTTACTTCAAGTTTGGCAAGAACCCTTGTTGTTACTTTTCCTATCCCTAGGTCCAAGTTCTGTCGATGAACACGTCTTGGATGATACCTCTCAGCGTGAATCGAAGGATGAACACCGATGTTTGTGAATTCTTCTTTAGCCACTTAACCTTGTACTTATCCCTAGGCCAAGATAGTTTAATCATAAACTGGAAAACTCATATTTACTCCTTTCGTATACTTAACTCTCCCAATAATAAGTAAAAAGATAACCTCACAATGCTCTCTCGATACTCTTATGAGATATGAAAACCATAGTAAATAAACTTGAAGTTTTATTGAATTGAACAGAAAATCCTATGAAACAGTTTAACCCTTACAACTAATTTGCGAGATCAACCCTTAGCCCTGGGAAAAGTTTAGAACATTATGGAGAAAGGAAAAGCTAGGATTTCTTATAGAATACGGCTAGGAACTAGGTTATCCTTCTCTATATCGAATTACAAGCATATATATAAGCCTTGGGTGTAAGTTTTCTTAATGGCAAAGAATACTAGTTCAAATTAAAGTACAATTCATTTGAAGACTAAATCTCTGAGTAGACTTCCTTTAATTCGCCCTATCTTCTTGCTTTGACTTTTCTCCTCAAACTTTGGGCAAGACCTTCTTTATGCTTCTGGACTCCAAAAATTATACAAGTGGTCTACAAAACATAGGCTTGAAATCCTTTATCAGTCGAGCTCCACTTTTCATTTTTCCATCTCTTCTTCCTCATTGTCGCCACCTTTGTCACCGAAGATGTCACGACAGCTCTGCAGTTATCTTCTGTTCCTCTGCTGCCCTGGATGCTGCCACGACAGGTACCTGCATGAATTGATCGAAATCAGCAGCATCTATGCAAAATTGTCCATTTGTGATGTTTATGCAAAATCTACCCAAAATGCAATTAAACATGCTTGAGTGCATCAATAATATGGTAAATGAGGGTTAAAATATAGAACATTTATGCACTAAACAGCGGGTCAGTCCAGTATGTTGTTCTCTAACACATACTCATGTATTGATTTTAACATATCCATGTCATTGACAACACTTTTTTCATCAATCAACTACATATTAGTCTTAATGTGTTATTGTTGTCCATTCTGACAATAGTACTCGACTAAGGACATTTAAGAATAACCATATTATTTTAAGGATTTTATTATAATTCATTTTATTTATGCACACAGAATTGTAACTGAAAAATAATAATGGCAATGCCTCTTTATGAATAAACAAGGTAAAAACAAATGTCATTTACAATCATCTTATGATTGGTGTTTGGGCATATTAAAGCACTAATTGCTTCAATAAAAGTATGGTGGTCCAATCGTGACCAAACCCATAGTATGATGGTCATTTACGTAGTTTACCCTTAAAAAAGTATTAAACTCTTTAGTTTTACACATCTATATATATTTCACTCCCGTTAATATATATATAAACATTTATCTTTAAAACTTTAATTTAATTTCACGAGACCTTCCACGAGAGAAGCAAAATAAAAGAATGGTAACAATTACCGACAACCATACCGAGGCAAGAACTCAAGCCACCAAATCAGCCTTGACTGGTTTCCTTTTTTCTTCCCAGTTTGAAATATTCCTTGGAGGACTCGATTTGTTATTCCTTCGAGCTTGCTTCTTTAGATGTATCTTGGTCAACCATCTGAAGCATCAGAGTGGTAGGAGGTCGGGGTTTTCGACTAATGGCTAGAGTTCTCGAGGACTTAAAGGCCATTCCGATTGGCGTACCTGAGGTTGGAGCCTATCGGTGCCCCTTTTTCAGTTGTTCTTCTTGTTTGTTGCCTATGAGTATCACCTCTTCCATCCATATTCCCACTTTTCTCTATGAGGAAACGTGGTTTGAAGGCCTTTGATGCCATTTTCGTCTCGTATTCGTTTTCCAGGCTCTTGGAGATCACGTTGGTTCCATTGGTATATGTCGACAAGTTCGTCATTCTAACATGCCCTAAGTGGGAAAGACGCCGGGCACTTTCATCCTCCCTTTGGCATTTTCTGGTGACTTCAGCCAGATGCTTCTCTCGCAACTGGGATGCACTACTTCACTGAAGGTTTTTTCAATTTACTTTGTCTTAGACCTCTGTTGTGTCCTCTTTGTTCTTACCCGAGCTTTTCTTGGTGCTTGCTTGCTCTTGGCCTTGTTTTGGCCATGACTTGTTTCAAACTTTGAATGATGAATGAAATTTCCTTCTTTAGATCAATTTTTTAGTTGCCCAATAACTGAGCTAAATAATTAAAGCTATGAATGAACTGGTGGTATTAGAGGTGATAATGAGCCTGACCGGCTCACAAGATACTCGGGCTAGGTTCGGTCAAAGCTCGACTCGAGCTCATGCTAGGTTCGAGACCAAAACAAGCCGAGCCGACCCAAACTCGACTCGAAAATCTCAGGAACAAGCTCGAAATAATTATATATATTATTATTATTACTATGGTTACTTGTGGAATTCAAAAATAAATATTTTCTTTTTGCAAATAGTTTTTCACGTGCTATTTTTCAAATCTCCAATAATATATTTAAAAGCAATTTAAGGAAAGCAACGAGCCAAGCTCAAACTTTCTACTTCGAGCTCGAGCCAAACCCACTAATACTATTTCCGAGCCGAGTCTGTCCAGGCCCGGGTTCAGCTCGTTATCACCTCTAGTACCACAAATACTCAACCTAGCATACAAATGACTAATATTTTGAATATAGAGACATCTAGTAGCAGAAAACCAATTCACATCCAAGTATAAATATGTTGTAATCAAATTGACAATGAAATGATGATAGGCTATGTAGAATAAAGCCAAAGGGCATATCAGAGCATAGAATTTGCTGAAAAATTTTACCTATCAAATGCTTGATTCTAGTGGAATTATTATCTAGTAAGAAACAAGATCAGGACTAAAAACTATTGACTAATCCATGAACTTGACAAACAATTTGCTAACAACCCAACCCGCCAAGGGTGGAGAGAAAACTCTAACCCTATATTAAAAATTGATTAGAGTTAATGACAAGATTTCATAATATTGTTAAATGCTCTTTTCACAAACTGAAACAACGATATTGCCCTTTTGATCATCTTCATTGCAGATTGGATCACCGTTTTCATTCTGTTAAAAAAAACCAAATAAGGGGACTAAAAATGAAGTAGCCTATTTAAAACATTACATTCATAATATATATATATATATATAGAAAAAAAATTATCTGCAATCCAGAATATCAGAATATCTACAATATAACCCTTTGTGTCATTTCAATGGGTGTAGCATGTAAGTTCATGTTATTCAGACTTAAGTGTAATTCTCAGTGCAAAGTGTCGGGTATATGTATAATCAAATTCTCTCAATTTTCCATGTGAGTGCATGATTTTTGACAGGTTATAAATCTTTATACCCATGTCCATCAGAGCAACATAGTAGACTACCATGATAAATTCATGTCTACTTTTGTGCTCAATTACTCTTTTAACTCTTCAATCCATGTACAATATTGAGAATACAATATACACACAATTTAGTCACAAGCAAAAATATTGTTGATTTAGAAATTCAACTGAGATAAAAAGATTACACAACATCTAAAATCTCATTAATATTTATTTACAATAAGGTCTAGAAATTAAAAGCGTACCTTTTTTATTTAGATTTTGAACCTACATAAATTGATGGAATTTGCGCATCAACATCTTTTCTTCTACCTACAACAACATTACAACAAAAAAAAGGAAAATATCATTTTTTTCGGGTAAATTATTTTTCTATTATGAGCAAGAAAAAGAAAGAAAAAGGGGAAGAAGAAACTAACTTGGAGCTGATGCTATTCATGAGAAATTAATGAATGGGATTCTAAAGCAGCTCATTCTGTTTCAATTAGGGTAAAGTTCACAAATAGTCACTGAACTTTGTTAAATTATTCAATTTGGTAACCAAACTTTCAATTGCTTCAATGTTACCATTAAACTTTTAGTTTTGCTTCAATTTGGCCATTGAGCGGTTAACCAAAATTAAAAGATGACATGACAGTTAACAAAATTTGTATAATAACACAGTTAGTCCTTCTTGTTTGCTCATACAAACAATTTAGCCCAAGTTTGAAAAAAAAATTTAATAAATTTAACCCTCATTTTTAAACATTATTTCAATTTGGCCATGTTTTTAATTAAAATTAATTTAACCTTAACCTTAAACTCAAAACCTCAAACCCTTGAATCCTAAACCAAAAACATAATATCTAAAACCCTAAACCCCATTAATGCAACACAAATTTTCCAAATCAATCACATATTTTTTTCACTAATATTTTCTCTAAATTAATAGTAATAATTTGTTATAGGCATCATGCTTACCCTCGTCGGTTCCAAACGGCGAATAAAAGTTGCATTTTAGCTTTGGATGTTAAGTGATCTTACCACTCGAGAGTTTTCTTATACTAAGACTGCCATTGTCGATTTTGCTAACGTTTGGTGTAACGCCCCAAATTTGGGTCTAGATGTTTTAGGGTTTGAATTGGACCGGTCGAGAACGGTTCGAATCTTAAAAGGGAGATTTAGGGAACACCTACTTCGGGATGCTTTAAAAATATGGAAAAATACTTAAAAATCCCCATTTATTATATGAATGATAATGGTGAAATCAATTTTGGCCAAAATGGCCATCTCCTAATCTTCATCTTCACTTGAATCGCTTTCATGATATGAAGCTTTAAGAGCGATTCCAACCTTCTTCTTCTCAACATCCTTCTTCTCAACCATTGTCTTTTTTTCTTCTCTTCCCTTCCTCATGATCTCATGGGTGAGTAGAGATCCAACAAGAGCATCAATCTTGAGAGTGTTCAAATCTCGAGCTTCAATAATAGCCGTTCTCTTGCTATCCCATGACTTCGGAAGAGAGTACAACAATTTCCTCACTAGTTTGTCTTCGGGGATGATCTCACCGAAACCCTTCAATCCGTTGACAATGACCGAGAATCGATCAAACATCTTGGAAACACTCTCATTGGGATCCATCTTGAAATTTTTGTAGCTTAGATTGAGTAGCCCAATTTTTGTTTCCTTGACATCACTAGTTCTCTCATATGTTGTCTCGAAGGTGTCCCAAACCTCCTTGGCATTTTCGATCGAAGACACCTTGGAGTGGATATCCGGACCAAGTGCACAAAATATGACATGGAGAGCTTTATCATTCACTTGCATCCTTCTTCGTTCATCTTCTGTCATTTCGGCTTTTACTTTTGGGACAAGTCTTGCTTCACTATCTCTCTTCATGGGAATGTATGGACCTTCTTGAACCACATCCCACACCATGTAGTCGGTGGACTTGATGAAGAGCCTCATTCTATTCTTCCAATATGGGTAGTTATCCATATTCAAGAATGGTGGCTTGGTGGTAGATTGGGACTCGTAGAGGTTGGAGTTGGAGGTGGATGCCATTGCTTGACTAGTTGTTGATCAAACTCTCCTAGAATCGACTCAAGAGGGTTGTAATCCTTCCAATGAGTGTGGCTCTGATACCAATTGTTGAGTTTATCACACAATTGCAAATGGCCAAGAGGGGGTGAATTGGCAATTAAAAATTTGGTAGGAGGTATGAGTGAAAAATAAAAAGTGACACAAGTGGTTAGAGTGGTTCAAGTTCTCCAAATCAACTCTACATTCACTACCTTAGTTGCCACTAAGGATTTTCAACCAATTCACTACTTGAATTCTTCCCCTTTTCTTGGATGAGAAAGTAACCTTACAAATTGATTAAGCTTTATACCCAAAGCTTAATCCACTCACTTTTACAAAGAGATGGATTTGGTAAACTCTAACAATTCCTCTCAAAGGATAAATGTTTACCCAAATATAATTTCAAACTCCCCAAACTCACAATACAAGATACGAATAAAATCACTAGAGTTGGGTACAAGAATTTGACTATGAAGAGCACTAGGGTTTGAATTTTTGCTTTGATGTTGCTTGTAGGTTCAATAGTTGTTGCTTGGTCAATTGAAGCTTGTTTTTATACCCTTGCATTGAATTCTAGCCGTTTGGGTAGTTGGGATCATCAATAGAGCCGTTGGGAGCATTTTCCCCGCATTAAATGCAGCTCTGCAGCCTACCGTATCGGTAATTGAAGAGGGCATATCGATACCTGCATCAAAGAGGAAAGAGTCGTTGTGACTTAAAACAGAGCGTATCGATACGCATAGAAGGCATACCGGTACGGTTTTAAGGGGCGTAGGTGTACGGATGGCCGTATCGATACAGTGTTTGCTCACTGGAATCCCAAGTTTGGTTTTCTTAAAGAGCGTATCGATACGCATACCAAGCGTATCGGTACGGTATAACGGTCTTTTAAAAATTGGGAAACCAACCAACTGACAAGTAACGGTCAAAAAAATAAATGCAAAGATTTTTTCAAAGATATGCTTATCGTATCGATATGGTTGCAAAGCGTATCGGTACAGTTTAATTAAAAGAGTTTCCCAGATGAATATCGTATTGATACGGGGTAACACCGTATCGGTATGCTAAGTCCATTAATATTCTAGTGGCAAAAGCCCGTATCGATACACCTAAGGGTATCGATATGCCTGGGCGTTTTTGTATAGTTTGGCTTGAAAATCAAAATTCCAGTGGCAAAAGACAGTATTGATACGCCTAAGGGTATCGATACGCCTGTGCGTTTTTGCATAGTTTGGCTTGAAAATCATAGGAAAAGACTTAGAGAATTTTTCATATATTTAAGAGCTTGTCTTGAGATATTATTTTGTTTAAAATACTTGTCAATTGTGAGACTTTAAAGAGTACTTAAAAATTTATTGTTTTGCAAATTGGTCCTTAAGTTTATACGTTATATCAAAATCAATTTTGGTTTCACAACGACCGTTTCAAAACAAGAGAGGCGAAATGTTCCAGAACGTGCCTTCTTGTTCCAAGACACCTTGGTCATTACATGCCTCCGTTCTGAAATGGACAAGGGCGTTCCGAAACGTCTGGGCCTGTAACTTCCCAAATTGCTGGTTTTTATCAAGTTTTCATCTCTGAAACCCTTCCGACACTTGTTCCAACACACATACATCATCGATAAATATCAAAGACCACCCATACGAAACACAAGCTATATCATAGCATCAATTATGCAAGTTATATAACTATATGCATGCTTCCTAGTTGTTAAAATAGCAAAAAGGCTAAAAACCACATTCACGCTAAAACCAACACTCAAAAGCCATTTACAAATCCGAATATGAAAACTAAACATGCTCAAGGTGTTTAATATCACCAAATATAACTAAGAGTAGAAATCCCTCTCATTGCCTCTTATTACACTATGGTAAAAAAACCACATACATTGTTTAGTAAAAGATTCTTGGATTCCTCTTGCTTTCTTACTGCCTTAAGTGCTTAATTCTCTGCATTGATTAAACAAATGAGCGTAAGCATAAAGCTCAGTGAGGATCGCTAAAACCAAACATTCATCAATGTGTTTTATAAAGTCAAGATAACATCATCTGCAAACTCATGTCTTCCTTTAAAACATGCTCTCTAAAGTATCAATGCACTTTTAAACGACATGCTCATAGCATCGTTAAAACCATAACAAAATCATTTGCTCATGCATTCTAGCATAATTTCCAAGCATTTCATGCTTAATCATTATTTATCAACATTATATTGGCTCGTAAGTGTTCAATCTCAAACCATATCAAAACCAACACAAATGACACAATCAGATACGCGAAATACAAGCGTTGTCCCACATGCTTTATACACACTACCAAACTACACAAGGCTCACACACGGGATTCGACCATCAACAGTTGTGACACCCGTGGTGGAGTTTAATGGTACAATCACAACCCCTCAAAACCACTCATCGATAGTTGTATAATTCCACTAACAAGAGTACGAGACTCAAACACAAGATTCACCCAGGGGATTAAACCATCCACCGTTGTGATCTTAACCTCAATCCTTAGGGTACTTGGATGGAGTATACGGTACAGTCACAACCCCTCAACATCCAAGGCGACTTTATTCACGGTGCACCCAATCATATACCCGGATAAATATATCCGATTAAAGTAACCACAAACCATTTGCATCACTTGCCAATATAATCATTTAACATCATTATTCCAATGTTTTACAAGCATAAATCACAATGTCATTTTCACAAGCATGAACATGCTTAAACTCAAATGCATTCATTTCATAAATCAAAGGATCGCCTACCAAGTGCATCCTTAACAAAATGGAATTAAACACCAGCATTATCAATGCTCAAAACATGCTTTAAAACAATAAATAAAATCACATTTAATTCAAGTGCATTTTCCAACAAGAACATAGCACATTCCGAGAGAGACTTTCGAATCACTTACTCTTGAGCTTAGCTAAGTGTTTCAAACTTACACTAAGCTACCAAGACCACGCTCTAAGCATTACAAAGCTGGAAAATCCATTTCCACTCATTGATACGTGAAATCTTGCTCGCCAACGCGAAAATACCCTTTCGAAGCCTTCAAAAATGCTTCGTTTGCTTCCGGATCAAGATCCCCTATTTTTAGATCACCAAAACAGAGATCCAAACGCATTAAAATTCATTTCAACACCGGCAACTAAACACAAACTCGTTGCTCACCAAAACTTCACCAATTTACTCATCCGAAACAACCAAAAACTCAATCGTTTGCTTCCAAAACCATGCCCAGCCAACGTACATCACTTTCAACCATTATTAAACATCAAAACACATCTAAAGACAACCTAAACCCATCCTTGTACCTCCAACAAGCATAACTTCATCATTTCACCTCCAAAACCCAACTAAAACCATGAAGAAACTCAAGGATCTCAAGGATTTCGGGATCTATATTATCAAAACCCTTTCTCAATATTATAATCAACTCAAAACTCAATTAAAACCAATCCAATACAGAGCTCATCAATACTTATCCGAAAATCAAGATTTAAAACATAATTTTGCAAGATTTTGATCTCAAATCAAAACTATAATAAAAACTCAGCCAAAAACAACATCTAGAAGCCAAAGATCCTGGGAATTTTAATAAAGAACCTAGATTGAAGGTTGAGAATGGGATTTATCTCCAATCCTTGCCTTCCTCAATGATTGACAAGTTTTTCCTTAACAAATCTTGAAGAATTGGAACATAACTCTTGGAATTTGTTTCGAAATAAAAGGGAGAGTGTTTGGGAGAAAAGAAATATGGAGAAAAGAGTTGGGAAAATGGTTTTGCTGAAATGAAAGTTAGTTACGTGAAATGAATTCTCAATTTCCCAATTAACCCATTTTAATTAAATAAAATCATTTCTATTTTAATTATCTAAATCCCTTTTAAAACAAATGTCAATTTAAGGAAGGTGTAATTGCACCATACCTCCCTAAAGACTCTAAGATTTTGAATCCTTTTTGAAATTTTGCAATTTTCCACAGTTTTGAAACTTTACATTTTGATCACTACCCAAAATGTACCACTTCCGAAGCTCTTTTGGTAAAATTGATTTGACCAATCTCTTAAACATGTTTTAAGCCATTTTTACCATATTTTTATCCTTTTCTGATATTTGATTTCCCTAAACCTCCTAATACGATTCGAACCGTTTCCGACCGGTCCGATCTGATGTCAAAAACATCTAGGCCCAAATCCAGGGCGTTAAAAAATTGATCGCTTTCAAGGGCTGCATCGACGAATCTTCTTCCTTCCCATTTTTGAAATAAAAACGAAAAAAACTAAGAGAATGGGCAGGAAGAAGATTCGTCTATGCAGCCCTTTGAATGCTCTAGAGCTCTTGGACTTAGTGGTTCGAACTACGTAGCCTCTCGGTTCACCACGGTGCAACCTCTCTTGAATCCAATCTCTCCCAAGTGGTTGCTTGATCTCCTTTAAATAAGCTTGCATGGAAACCATAGGATAAGCCTTTGAGTTTGGAATTTAAATGCGCAAGGGATAAGAGATGTGATAATCTTATCCAGATTTTGAATCCTAGGGCTGAAGAGTACAAGTTCCAACAAAAACTTTGACCATCATCAAACGTCAATTCTTTGCCAGCCGAGCTTGGCATTGTTTGGTCCATCTATGCCAACAGTTACCCATCAAATCTCTGCTTCTTTGCTTGTGTTCTTTGTCAGCACTTGTCTGCCATGTCTGTCTGCATGTGTCCTGCATCAAAACCAGCAAAATAACCCTTCACACTGGCAATGGAATAACTCTTTAACTCCTTATGAAAATGCATGATTTTAACATCTAAATGTAACTAAATGTACTTAAAGGGCAAGCAAAGACATTAAAAAATAATCATAAAAACATTGGTTTTGAGGAGTTAACACACCCATAAACCTATCTCATTGCTGTTTTCAAGTAATGCAACTAATAATATATAAAAACAAGAAAGTACCTCGGCTAAATTGTCAAGATTTCCAATGTTTGCCAACTAGCAAGTATGACATGTAACACCCCCTTCTCGGCCTGGTCGAGAACCAGGTCAGTAAGCGCTACCAATGAACAGTACGATGATTAATGCGATAAAGTTTCAATTTATAATCAATACATGAACAATGTTATGCTATAAAACATTACCGAATATACATTTTAGTCCAATTTATCCATTATGAAACAATAATTAATCATTTAGGAGCAATTCTTAACTATTACAATTTTTAGGGACTAAACTATAAATCTGATAAATTAGGGGTCCTTCGATGCAATTGATTATACCACAAAAAAAATTCAATACTTTAACAACAAGTATGTAAATTTTAATACTATTTGGAGTTCATTTACTCGTCCAATTGAATCTTCCTAATTTTCACTGACCAATATGTGAACATTGTAAACTTTCAGATTATGCCTTTTAACTAATTTAACTAACCCTGTATCGAAAAGCCTTGATGTTGTTTCGATACGGGTGCACGACGGTCAACCTTGGTTGACTTCTCCCATTACCCGTATCGATACATGTATGCCTTGTTTTAGTACGGGTTGACTTTCATTGAATTTAACTTTGACCCATTCCGATACAGGCTAGGCTCGTATCGAAACAAAGAATTCCAGTGACAAAACGTTCTGATACAGCTCCTGTAACACCCCAATTTTGGGCTTAGAAGTTTAGGGTCTAAACCGGACCGGTCTGAGAAACGATTCAAATTTAAAAGGAGGTTTTAGGGAAAGCCTAGTTCGGGATGCTTTAAAAATACAAAAAAATATCTAAAAATTTTCATTTAATATATATAAGAGAGTGGTGAAGTCAATTTTTACAAAATAAAGTTTGCAAATACTACATATCGGTGTAGTGACCAAATTGCGATTTTTGCAAAGTTTAGTAGTGACTGTTTTGTAAAGGATTGAAACTTTGAATCTTTACGGAGCTAATTTACCCAAAATATTTTTCTCCAGATTTTTCCTTAATTTGGGTGATTTAATTAGTATTTTAATTAAATAAAAGAAAGGAGAAAACTACTTTTTGATTTTTATAACTACCTTTCTCTAATTTTCCCTCATTCCTTTTTCTCTCAAAATCCTATCATCCAAAAACATTTTCTCCAGCAAAATTCACATTGATCTTCACTTCAATTGATGAGATTTCCATCATCTATTGGTTTCTAATCAATCTTGCAACAAATCCTTTTGATTTCCACATTGCATTTTCATGGAATTTTGCCCAAATCAAGGAGAAATCATCATTTAGAGGTAAGATTGTTCTTCTCCTCTAAATACTCAGATCTTTACTGAAATTTCCAAGTTTTCAATCATTTATTAAAGTTTTATAAATGGTTTTAATGTTAGAAACAAGATTTTGACTTAAAACTCAAGATTTTGGAAGAGATCTTGATGATTTTCGTTGTAATTGATTGGGCTCTATTTTGAGATAGTTCTCTAATGTATTTTGGATGTTTAATGATGTTAGAAATGAGGTTTTATCAATCCAATCCCGGATAGGTTGTGTTTCCTAAGTTTTTGCTTATGAAAATGGTGGTTTTTGAGGTGTTTTTGGTGTTCTGTTATAGCTGGAGGTATAAGGACGAGTTGAGAGTTGTTTTTGATGTTAATTGATGTTTAGAAATGATTAGAAGTGATGGATCTTGGCTGGGTTAAGTTTTGGAAGAGTTTGGAGGTGATTTCGGTTGTGTTTGGTAGCCGAAATGTTGTGGTTGCTTAGAGCAACGAGTTTAGGTGTGTTGGCTGAAGATTTCAATGCATGATGATGCATTAATCCTCTGCTTTTATGTGTCTAAAATAGGGGAGACATCTTCAGACACTTTTGGAGTTGATCCGGAAGCTTAATTGGCGTTTCGGCTAGCAAGCGAAACGAAATCGGTGAATGCGATTTGGGTTTGAAGTCCATGAGGACAAAAATACAAGGTTTGGGGATTCCACCGGAAGAGTCTAGTGTAGAAACATGGAGTTAAGGGCTATGTTTTCTAGCTTGAGTATTTCACAAGATGAAGGTCTTGTGGCTGAATTACAAGTGAAACCATCTCTGGTTCAGTTGATTAAGGATAAGCAATTGTTGGATGATTCTTTGGTGCCACATGTTCAGGATATTGTTGAGGATAGACCATCGGATTTTTGTTTTAATGATGATGGATTTCTATGTTTCGGTAGTCGCATAGTAGTGCCAAATGATGCGGAGCTGAGGCATACTATTCTGACTGATGCTCATAGCATTCCTTTTACTATGCACCCTGGTAGTACAAAGATGTATCGTGATCTGAAGGATGAGTACTATTTGGTGGGTTTGAAGAAAGATGTTGTGGAATATGTGAGTAAGTGTATGGTGTGTCAGCGGGTTAAAGCTGAGCATCAGTTTCCTTTAGGGTTGTTGCAACCGTTGAAGATTCCTGAATGGAAGTGGGAAAGGATCACCATGGACTTTGTGTCTGGTTTGCCTTTGTCACCAACGAAGAAGAATTCGGCGTGGGTGGTTGTGGATCGCCTTACGAAGTGTGCGCATTTCTTACCTGTGCATACCACGTATACTTTGGATAAGCTTGCAGAGATTGTGCGTCTTCATGGTGTGCCAATGTCTATAGTGTCGGATAGAGACCCGAGGTTCACATCGAATTTTTGGGAATGTTTGCATCAAGCTTTGGGTACGTGGCTGAATTTCAGTACTTCTTATCACCCACAATCGGATGGACAGTCTGAGCGTGTTATCAAAGGGCTTGAGGATATGTTGAGGTGTTGCGTGATTGAGTTCCAAGGCTCTTGGGAGAAGCATTTGCCTTTGGTGGAGTTTGCTTATAACTATAACTACCAGGCAAGTATTCAAATGGCACCTTATGAAGCCTTGTATGGGAGGAAGTGCAGAACTCCTCTTTACTGGGTTGAAATAGGTCAGAAGTTGGTTTCGATGTCGGCTTTGTTGAAAGGAACCATCGAGAAGATGAAGCTCATATGTGAGTGGTTGAAGGCAGCTTCTAATCGACAGAAGTCTTACGCAGATTTGAAGCGTAGGGAGATTGAGTTTGCGGTGGGTAACCGTGTGTTCTTGAAAGTTTCACCTTGGAAAATGGTGATGAGGTTTTGCTGGAAGGGTAAGTTGAGCCTTAGGTATATTGGACCATACGATGTGATTGAACGTGTGGGTCATGTTGCTTATAAGCTGAGTTTACCACAAGAGTTGGAAAAGATACATGATGTGTTTCATGTCTCTATGCTTTGGAGGTATAGATCGGATCCTTCGCATGTTATGCCTGTGGAGGAAGTGGAGTTGAATCCAGATTTGACCTATGACGAGGAGCTGGTTGAGATTCTGGATTCGGACAGTAAAGTTCTTCGAGGTAAGACCATTGAGTTGGTTAAGGTGTTGTAGAGGCATCGTGGTGTTGAGGAAGCCACATGGGAAAGAAAAGTTGACATGAAGAAGCAGTTTCCTTACCTTTTTCCTCCAAGTAAATTTCGAGGACGAAATTTCTTAAGAGGGCGAGAGTTGTAACACCCCAATTTTTGGCTTAGAAGTTTAGGGTCTAAACCGGACCGGTCTGAGAAACGGTTCTAATTTAAAAGGAGGTTTTAAGAAAAGCCTAGTTCGGGATGCTTTAAAAATATAGAAAAATATCTAAAAATCCTCATTTAATATATATAAGAGAGTGGTGAAGTCAATTTTACAAAATAAAGTTTGGAAATACTACATTTCGGTGTAGTGACCAAATTGGGATTTTTGCAAAGTTTAGTAGTGACTGTTTTGTAAAGGATAGAAACTTTGAATCTTTAAGGAGCTAATTTACCCAAAATATTTTTCTCCAGATTTGTCCTTAATTTGGGTGATTTATTTAATATTTTAATTAAATAAAAGAAAGGAGAAAACTACTTTTTGATTTTTATAACTACCTTTCTCTAATTTTCCCTCATTCCTTTTTCTCTCAAAATCCTATCATCCAAACACATTTTCTCCAGAAAAATTCACATCGATCTTCACTTCAATTGATGAGATTTTCATCATCTATTGGTTTCTAATCAATCTTGCAACAAATCCTTTTGATTTCCACATTGCATTTTCATGGAATTTTGCCCAAATCAAGGAGAAATCATCATTTAGAGGTAAGATTGTTCTTCTCCTCTAAATACTCATATCTTTACTGAAATTCCCAAGTTGTCAATCATTTATTAAAGTTTTATAAATGTTTTTAATGTTAGAAACATGATTTTGACTTAAAACTCAAGATTTTGGAAGAGATCTTGAGGATTTTCGTTGTAATTGATTGGGCTCTATTTTGAGATAGTTCTCTAATGTATTTTGGATGTTTAATGATGTTAGAAATGAGGTTTTATCAATCCAATCCCGAATAGGTTTTGTTTCCTAAGTTTTTGCCTATGAAAATGGTGGTTTTTGAGGTGTTTTTGGTGTTCTGTTATAGCTGGAGGTATAAGGACGAGTTAAGAGTTGTTTTTGATGTTAATTGATGTTTAGAAATGATTAGAAGTGATGGATCTTGGCTGGGTTATGTTTTGGAAGAGTTTGGAGGTGATTTCGGTTGTGTTTGGTAGCCGAAATGTTGTGGTTGCTTAGAGCAGCGAGTTTAGGTGTGTTGGCTGAAGATTTAAATGCATGATGATGCATTAATCCTTTGCTTTTATGTGTCTAAAACAGGGGAGACATTTTCGGACACTTTTGGAGTTGATCCGAAAGCTTAATTGGTGTTTCGGCTAGCAAGCGAAACGAAATCGGTGAGTGCGATTTTGGTTTGAAGTCCATGAGGACAAAAATACAAGGTTTGGGGGATTTAGGAGAGGTTTGAAACACCTTCCTAAATCCGGAAGTAAGTGTGGCTTGATTTAATCTCTCTTAAGTGGAGTTTGCCCCTAAAATACTTTTACATCCTAATGGGTTGTGATTGTTAAATTCCTATTGTTTTTATGCATGTTTTGGAGCATGATATTATTCTTGTAGAGATGTCATGAGATGGCATGTTGCATTGTATAGATTTGAGCTTTTGGTTTAAAGCAAATGTATGATTTATAATTCTAATTGTAGTAAGAAAACCTTTGAGTTTATTGCATGAAAAACCGTAGGTGTGATGATATTATAACACATTATATTGGCATAGAGGTTGAGAAACTTACTAGATATAATTGATCGATCAATAGGATGAGAGTGCACTATAAACTAAAAATTCGTACGTGCTCTTTGGTTAAGACAAAGGGAGATATTCCGATGATGGGCATTCCATCGGGTAGGACTTGGTGAAATACCCAAGCTTTGGGGCGATGAGAGATTCCGCCATGTGAGTATGGTGATGAGAGATTCCACCGGAAGTTGTTGCTAGACAAGTGAGTACGGTGATGTTAGATTCCACCGAAAGAGTCTAGTGTAGAAATGTGTCCGCATATCCGAGTATTGATGAGATGCTAAATGCCAATATAAATGATTAAATGGTTTTGTTACACATGTACCTTTGGTGAAATGATTTAAGCTATGAGATATGCATATGTGTTTTGTTTAGAAATGCTTTGACAATTCAAGCATGTGAATGGCCTTGCCATGAGATTTGCATTGGTTTTAATGCATGAGATAGAATGAAGGTACATGTGATTCCATTGAGTTTGCTTTGAAGTTTTTCAAGCATGAGAAAGAGATGAGCATGTAGTTTAAAAGCTTTGATGAAAGTGTTTTTCTAAAGATGCATTATTGTGTTGGTTTTCTTTAGAGCATGCCCCACTAAGCATTTGTGCTTACGCTCTCTTGTACCAATAATGCAGATAATTGAGGTGCTTTGGGAATCAAGGAAGCTAAGTTCATCCAAGGAAGTCCAAGCTCACGTATGGTGACGTTTTCATACACTATTAGTTTTGATAAATTGGCAATGGGAACCTAAGATTTGTTTTGGGAGATGTGTCAAACTCCCTAAGGTTGTGGCATGTTTGCCTTGGTTGGTTTGAATTGTAAATGGCCTTAATTGCTTGTTGGAGGTTTTTTTCCCTATTTGGTTTTGATATTAGGAAGCATGCCTCTAGATTTGCGAGTTTTCAAGTTTGATGCTATGAAGGTGATTATGGGTTCTAAATATGTTCCTTATATGCTTGATTTCTTGTTGAAATGTTTGGGAAGTCCTTTGGGTGTGTTTAAATAGGTTTATGCATGAAAAACCAGCATTAAATGCAGTTTCTGGGCAAACCGTATCGAAACACCCTCTAGTGTTTCTAAACGGGGGCCTGAAATGGCCTTCGTGTTTCGAAATGCTAAGAGATGTTTCGAAACGTTTTGGATATTGGAATGCCATGTTTCGGAACTGGTCTCGGAACCAACCCGTGTATCGAAATGGTCAATGTCGTTCCGATCCTGCGTTTCGATATAACAGGTGGGTGTTTCGAAATACGTGACCGTTGGGCACTGATTTGAATGGTGCTGAAGTTTGCAAGCTTTACATTTTAGTCCCGAATGTTGAAGTTGCAATTGCTTGAGTTTGAGATGTCCAATTAAGATGAAATTTGGCAGAGAAGCATGTAACAAGACTAAATTCATATTGGTAACCTTAAAATCAGTAAATACCTTCTAAATTTCAGAAATTACAATTTGATCCCTAATTTTGTAATAAGTGCAATTGAGTCCCTATATGTCATCCGATCGCTGTGCTTTTCTCAAGTATGTTTTATGAGTACTCACTAAGCATTAACGTGCATCTAGACAAGATTAAAAAGGAAAAAAAGGGTTGTGAACCAAGGTTGACTTTTGGGTTGACTTTGGTTTTCCCCGTGTAATCTTCGTAGTTCGGGTCAACCGTCTAGGCCGGGCTAAGGGGGTTACAACTCCAAACTGTATCGATACGTCTTGTTCCTTAGGTTCAATTATGCTTAACCTTATCAATACACGATTACCCCATATCGATACACGATTACCCCGTATCGATACGGCCTGACCTATAATGACAAATTTTTGCTGGTTTTTAATCGAATTAACCTACCAAACGATGTTCAAATGCAATGAAACTTTAGACATATTATTTCAATGCTATAAACTACTGGCATGCCAAATTTTATGATCACACGAATAAGTTTACTAGATTTTCACCTATATGAGTCATATATTCCATTTTTACTAACTCTTAGCCATACCAAAAGTCATTTTAGGGCCTTTAATAACATTGCAACATATACACATTACAAGCATACCAAAATGCGCAAAAAAGACTATATGACCAATACCAAAACACTTTCCTCCGCCTCACCAAATCAACATAGGTCATAGCCTTAGGACCGTAGTCCACCCGTATATTGAGCTCACGAATTCTATGGCATGCCAATTGTATCCAATGTCTGTCCAAATCCAAGGTTTCAATGACAAAGACAATGTTTATATTCAATATTCAATGATGATTTAATGACCAATGACTTTAATGTTATTATTATTAGTAACCATGTTTTCAATGTAAATATTTCTTGATTGCAATGTCAATGTCAACGTCCGATGGTTCATTTAAAATGTTTCAATAACAATAACTATATCGATAACAATGCACGATGATGATGCCAATAACTATGTCCGATATTTATTACCAAACTTACTGATGCTTACCAATGGATCTGTTTAACAATCCGATGCAACTTCCTTAAAAGACATATTAGCTATTTGATTGAAATCAACAATAATGGATTCGGGAAGGCTCCTTACCTAATCCTAAGACTTCGACAACACTCTCCTTGATATTCGATGCCCTTACGACTCTCAGATGACAACACCCTTATTTCTAGCTTTCGATGCAGAGAGTGAAACCTCTCTCTCCACTTCTTGAGCTAGAAAATCAATATGGAAATCATTAGGATCGATAGGATGATATCAAAATTAATATAATGATATCAAAATCGATATCTGGATTCAATATAAACAACAATGATGGTTTATCCTTGGATGATCAAAACCCTAGCTTGAGTTTAAGCTTGATACATCCATGGAACCCAATAATCGATTGAGAAATATAGCTTACTTAAACGATAGCAATGATTTGATATTAATAAATCAAAGAAAAAGTAAGCTTAGGTTTCCTCTCCAAAGGAGGTGTGTGCTTATATGAAGATGATGAAGATGACAAAGGGAGGTGCTTGCTTCTTAATGTTTTGGGTAAGCTTCACATTGCTTATTTCTTTGCTATATATATCTTTAGCCAATTTAGCTTTCCTTCATAAGAAGGAAAGCTCTAAGATCATCCCACGTCGATGCGATTTTAATTCAGGAGGGGCTAATCGCGAGATTAGTCCCTCAACTCCTACTACCATATGCTTGCCCTCAAACTTGCAATTTCCTCAACTCAGACACGAATTAGGTTTGAATATTATTCGATAGGGTCCAACGACAATAATTTAACTAAATTAGATTCCAATATAAAGTATTTAACAAGATGGTACAATATTTAGACTTTACTGGTGTGAGATTTCCGATCACCAGAACCCAATTCTAGCTAGACCGAATTTTGGGGAGTTACATGACCCTAGGTCTGTCGTCGGATAATCAGTGTATCAATGCCAAGCCGATAAGAAAATTCAAGTGCAACAATATAGCTCTAGTCTAAGGTCATAAAGTGTGCATGAAGTGCTAGCAATAAGCATCAAATTTACTCAACTCCCTTAGTCATCTTTACTACCCAAACTTAGAATTATTATCATTTTATTTTTTCTCGCCAAGGGTTTTTTCTGGCAATATTTGCAGGCTTGCTTTGTAATATTGTTTAGCGTGAGAAATAAAAGGGATTATACCATGAACCCCCACATTAATCCAGACATTACTAGGGTTTACCCTTCAACTCATACCCTAAAGTTTTTTACTTAAGAACTAATGGTGTGTTTAGTTCACTGAGTTTAAGATTACTTATGGAAATGGGATTCCTGGAATGTAGCATTTCATGCATATTACTTGAATGTTACATTACATTGTTTGGTTTATTTGGTAGGAATGTTAGATTGATGTATTTGGTTGGAGGTATATAAGAATATCTGGAAGTGAAGTTTACTAAATTAACCATGTGTTATATTTTCTTTTTACCATGTTTACTTTCAATATTAAATTAAAAAAATGTGAAAAAAATTAATAGAAATATTTTTGTTACACTATCTAAAATTTGAAAAACTATATATTTATCATATTATTAATATAATTATTGTATTAACTATTTTAAAAAAAATATAATTTGTATTTACATACCCACGTTAATGTAACACCCCTCGCCCGGTTTAGTCGTAAACCGGCTAAGGAATGTTACTTGAGGATAGAAAAACACGAATAATCAAAAACTTTTTTGCCTAACTTACCCTATGTGATAAGCTAGACTTCTAATCATATTATCACAACCCATGTTTTCATTAACAAAAGCATATATGTTCTATAACACATAACTTACATCATATGATCACTTGATAACCTAAGGCACAAGAATTTAAAGCATGAAAACATTCAAGATCATTTCCTTATCCATTTTAACATTTGAAACACCCTAAAAGCATCAAGATGAATTCTTATTATCATTCAGATCTTACATCTATACTATTCAATGTATCAAGGTATTAGTTCATAGTTTATAGGTGCAATACATTAACATAGATCAACTAAGGTTGCATGCTACAATCAATGACCATTCAAGTAGATTAAGGGCATGTAAACATAACTCGATTCATTACACTAATTCGAATTGTATAATCATATGCAACAAGGGACTTAGCACACTAACATGGACCTATTTCATGAATTATGACATATCTCATACTTATTCTCTTCGATTCGAATGGATCAAGGAATCATAAGCTCAAACATAATCACTATACATGTTAAAATGACTTACTTCACCTATCAAACAATCAAACATACTAACACGATTCAATGGCATAGTTCTTTATCACATCTCAATCCATCTATTTAAAGACAACATCCACACATTAATCAAGCTATCAAACATAGGTATATCATCAATGCACTTAACCATAAGCATATCATACCAACATATGTTGTCTAACTCGACTATGCTACCAACCAAACCATGTTATCAAGTTATACAAACTAGGATATCTCAAATATATACATAGCCAAACATAAACTCAAAATGCATGAACATGTAACTTATATCCAGGACTATGGCCACCAACTAGGAGTCTACAAAGAAACATATTCATACTTGGTTCTTAAACTTGTATTGCCTTGCCTCCAATCGAGCTAGTTTGCAATCTACGAACCGGTGGTTTGGGAAGAATGAAACGAGAGTGATAAGTACGGTTAAGTACTTAGTGAGGTAGAAACCTAAGATAGGCTAGCATATTCATTTAACATGTGTATTTTAGATCAAGGAAGGCCTAGCTCGGTTCACAAGAATAATGTGTAACGCCCCAATTTCGGGCTTAGGAGTTTTGGGTTTGGACCGGCCCGGTCGGGTTCGCGGTTCGAATATATAAAGGTGAATTTAGGAAAGCCTAGTTCGGGTTGCATTAAAAATATGGAAAATGTCTTAAAATTCTCTTTTATTATATATAAGAGTGTGGTGAAATCAATTTTACAAAATGAGGTTTGGAAGGGTGACATTTTGGCTAGTGACCAAAATGTAATTTTCGAAAACTGTGAGACTGTTTTAAAAAGGATTGAAACTTTGAATCTTTAAGGAGATATTTACCCAATGGGGGTTTCTCCAGATTTTTCTAAAATATTAAATGATTAATTAGTGGTTTTAAAATAAAAGAAAAGTGGAGGGAAGATATTTTGGCATTTTCAAACTAACTTCCTAAAATTTCATTTCCATTTTCTCCCATCTTTCTCTCAAACCAAACACATTTTCTCTAGAGCTTTTTCCTCTGATTTTGTCACCTAAATAACTCATTTCAATTCCCTTTTGATCTTCAATCATCTCTTCAACAAAACCTTTGCAATTGCTAAGTGGATTTTCAAGGATTTGGTTCCAAAAAGGGAGAAAACTCAAGTTTGGAGGTAAGAACGTCCTTCTCCTCTAAACTCTCAGTTCTTTACTGAAATTCCCAAGTTCTCAATCCTTAATTTGTGTTTTATAAAAGGTTTTAAGGTTGTGTTATTGATCTTGGCTTTTAAATGCAAGATTTGGTTGATTTTGATGAAATTTCGTATGATCTGATTGGGCAGTGTTTTGAGGTGTCAATTTGATGTTAAATGAATGTTAAATTGATGAGAAGTTGAGGTTTAATCAATGCAATCCCGAATAGGTTGAATTTCCTAAGTTTAGCTTGAGTTCTTGGTTGTTTTTGGAGTGATCTTGTTGTTCTGTTATAGCTGGGGGTATAAGGACGAGGTTAGATCCTTTTTGGATGTTGAATGATGTTTAAGGATGATTAGATTTGATGGATCTTGGCTGGGTAGTGTTGTGGAGTGGTTTGGATGCATTTTCGGTTGTGTTTGGTAGCCGAAAATGGAGTGTGGATGAGAGCAGCGAGTTTAGGTGCTTTCATTGAAGATATTAATGCATGATGATGCATTAATCCTCTGCTTTGATGTGTTTAAAACAGGGGAGTCATCTTTGGATCCTAGTGGTGGTGATCCGGAAGCTTGATTGGTGTTTCGACAAGAGGCGAAACGGAATCGGTGAGTGGATTTTGGTTTTCAGCTTTGAAACCAATGTTTTGAAGGTTTGGGAGCTTAGTTTAAGTCTAAGCAACTTAGCCAAGCTCAAGAGTAAGTTTTCGGAAAAACTCTCTTGATGATGAACCATGGATTGGTTGTATGCAATGTGGTTTGTTTGCATGTTTTAAATTCTGTTTTGAAAGCATATCTAGCATGTTTATTTGTTGAGATTATAAGCCATGTGTTGAAGGAAGCTCAAGGTAAGAGTTCCTTGTTTTTGAACATTGTTTTAATGTGGTTTGATGCTTAAAGATGCATGATGTTTATGGCTTTGTTAAATGCTTTAAGACAGTGGAATATTGATGTTAATGATGCATATTGGCAAGTGATGGTTAAGGTCACAAAGGTTGTTAAAAGTCCTTGTGTGAGCCTTGTTTATTTAAGAACAGCATGGTGGTTAAAAGTCCATGGTTGGTTCTTGGTTAAGATCACAAAGGTGGTTAAAAGTCCTTGTGTGAATCTTGTAAATTTTAAGAACAACATGGTGTTTAAAAGTCCATGGTTGGTTCTTGGTTAAGGTTCAAGGTGGTTAAAATTCCTTGTGTAAGCCTTGTTATTTAGGAACATCAAGGTTTTTAAAAGTCCTTGGATAATTATTGTTAAGGACACAAAGGTGTTTAAAAGTCCTTGTGTGGTCCTTGCCATGGTGTTTAAAAGTCCATGGGTTAAGGACACAATGGTGTTTAAAAGTCCATGTGTGGTCCTTGGAAAGTATAAGATCACAATGGTGTTTAAAAGTCCATGTGTGGATCTTATGTGGAATGTATCACTTGTTGCCAATATGACATGTTATGAACTTGAAGCATGAATTGCTTGTTTTAAATGCTTATGAGCATGTACAAATGATGATTTGAGTTAAGGTTTATAAATGTGTTTTGTAAATGAATTATTGTGTGGTTTTAAATGAGCATTCCTCGCTAAGCTTTTGCTTACGCTCTCTCTTTTCTTTAACCAATAATGCAGAGCATTAAAGTGCATTGAGGGCAGCAAGGAGGGCAAGAATCTAAGTGGTGAACTAAGCTCAAGTATGGTGAAGGTTTCTTAAACACTATTAGCTTTTGGGGTGTTTGGCAATGGGGGACCTATGTTGTTGTTTTGGGAGATGTTTTGGACTCCCTAAGTTGGTTTTATGTTGATAATAATGTTGGTACTTGTAATTGGCCTCTTGGTATGTGAGTTTTGAGGATTTGAGGATTTCATGGTTTGCTTAATAGGATTTTTGCCTATAGTATTGGGGATTTTCATAATTGATGCCATGTTGATGTTTGGTTGATGCAATTATGTTCCTTGTATGTTGAATGACTTGCTGGTATATTTTGGTTGCTTTTGTAGCATGTTTGATAGGTTAATTAGGTGTTAAACCAGCAACTTTTCTAAAATCTGGGCAGGCCGTATCGGAACGGATGCTACTGTTTCGGAACAGGGGCCTGAAATGGCCTAGGCGTTCCGAAACGGGAGGCAACGTTCCGGAACGGAAATGCCACTGCCAAGCCTCGTTTCGGAACCCGTTGCGGAACGGTCCCGCGTTTCGGAACAGGTCCTTCCTATTTCGGAACACCCGACCGTTGGGCTCGGAATTTGATGGTTAAATGTTTTAGAATGTTTGCATTTTGGTCCTGAAACATGTTTATGCAATTGTATGAGTTTAAGGTGTCCAATTGAGCTAAAATTTGACAGAGATTCATGAAAGATGATTAATTGCAAGTTGTAACTTTGAATTGGGTTAAGTCCTTATAATTTTCAGGATTTACAATTTGGTCCCTAAAGTTGTAATTTGTGCGAGTGAGTCCCTGAATGTTCTCTGATTGTTATGATGTTTGAATATGATGATCTTGTGAACATATCTAGGGTTAACGTGCATCTAGACAAGAGTAAAAAGAAAAAAAGGTCGTTAATCAAGGTTGACTTTCGGGTTGACTTTGGTTTTCCCCGTGTGATCTTCTTAATTCGGGTCGACCGTCTAGGCCGGGTTTAGGGGGTTACATAATGCTTCTACAAGGCTTGTATTCAATTGATCATATTTAGACATATATTCATATCTTGTTATTCTAACCTTTAAACATGGCAAATCAAGGTCACATGAGTACATATATCGATCTGATTTTTCAACCAATCAACTACATGTTATCAATAAGAAGTCAAATGTATAACAAACAATCAAGTTTCATGGAATAGGATATCATGTAAGCAAGCATAAAAAGATCAATTTCATTTCATGTAAACACAATTTGTAACACCCCAATTTTGGGCTTAGAAGTTTAGGGTCTGAACCGGACCAATCTGATTTTTGGTTCGAATATAAAAGGAGGTTTTAGGGAAAGCCTAGTTCGAGATGATTTAAAAATATGGAAAAATATCTAAAAAAATCCTCTTTTAATATATATAAGAGACTGGTGAAATCAATTTTACAAAATAAGGTTTGGAAATACAACATTTTGGAATAGTGACTAAAATGCGATTTTTGAAAAGTTCAGTTGTGACTGTTTTGTAAGGATTGAAACTTTGAATCTTTAAGGAGCTAATTTACCCAAAAATGATTTCTCCAGATTTTTCCTTAATTTAAGTGATTTAATTAATGTTTAATTAATTAAATTAAAAAGGGAAACCACTTTTTGGAATTTCATAACTAACTTTTCGTAAAATTTTCTTATTTATTTTTCTCTCAAAATTCCATCATCCAAACACCTTTCTCCAGCAACTTTTTCATTGATCTTTACTTCAATTGATGAGATTTCAATCACCAATTAGTTCCTAATCCATCTTACATCAAATCCTTTTGATTTCCTCATTGGATTTTCAAGATAATTGGCTCAAATCAAGGAGAAATCACCATTTAGAGGTAATGTTGTTCTTCTCCTCTAAATACTCAGTTCTTTACTGAAATTCCCAAGTTGTCAAACCTTAATTTAAGTTTTATAAATAGTTTTAATGTTAGAAAATTGATTTTGGCTTAAAACTCAAGATTTGGAAGAAATCTTGAAGAATTTTGTTGTGATTGTTTGGGCTCTGTTTTGAGATGAATCTTAAATATATTTTGGATTTCTATTGATGTGTAAATGAGGTTTTATCAAAGCAATCCGAATAGGTTATGTTTCCTAAGGTTTTGCTTATAAAAATGGTGGTTTTTGGGGTGAACTTGGTGTTCTGTTATAGCTGGAGGTATAAGGACGAGTTTAGGTTTATTTTGGATGTTAATTGATGTTTAGAAATGGTTAGAAGTGATGGATCTTGGCTGGGTTAAGTTTTGGAAGAGTTTGGAGGTGATTTCGGTTGTGTTTTGTAGCCGAAATGTTGGTTTTAAGTAGAGCAGCGAGTTTAAGTGTGTTGCTGAAGATTTTAATGCATGATGATGCATTAATCCTCTATTGATAGGTGTTTAAAATAGGGGAGAATGATCCGGAAGCAATAGAGGTGGCGTTGGAAGTTTCGGATGCTTGGAAGGCTTGTCGGCTAGCATAGTTTTGTGTGTCGGTGAGTGAGATCATGTTTTCCAACTTTGGAATGGTTTTGAAAAGAGGTTTGGGAACTTAAATTTAGGCTTGAAACGCCGGTTTAAGTTCGGAAGTAAGTAACGTTGAATTCTCTCTCAATTGTGCTATTGTTGTTTTGGAAACTATTGTTTGAACATGGTTTTTTAAGCATGTTTTAGCATGATTAATGTTGGTTTTGAAAGTCATGTATTGAAGGGTGCTCATGGTAAGAGATCCTTGGTTTAACATGTTATTAATACGATTATGTTGCATGGAGATGCACGATGATAAGCGGCTTTGATTAATGCTTTAAACATTGAATTGATGATGATATTTGATGTATATTGGAAAGTGATGTAAGTGGTTTTTGGTTACTTTAATCGGATATAGTTAGCCGGCTATAGGATTGGGTGCACCGTGAATAAAGTCGCCTTGGATGTCGAGGGGGTGCACCGTGAATAAAGTCGCCTTGGATGTCGAGGGGTTGTAATTGTACCGTAAACTCCATCAAAGTACCTAACGAGTGAGGTAAGATCACAACGGTGGTTAAAAGTCCGTGTGTGGATCTTGTGTTTTGTGTCCCTTTCTCTCGTTAGTGGAATTATACAACTACCGATGAGTGATGTTGAAGGGTTGTGATTGTACCGTTAAACTCCATCACGGGTGTGAGGGGTTGTGATTGTACCGATAAACTCCACCTTGTGTTGTTCGGTAGTGTGTATGAAGCGTGTGGGACAACGCTTGTAATCCGCATATCCGATTGTGTCTTGTGTTGAAATGGTTTGTGAACTATCACTTGAAAGCCAATATGATGTATTTGAATGTAAATGATACATGAATGCATGTGATACTTGTTAAGCATGAGCAAAAGTATATCTTCTTTTGTGAATGGTGCATAAGTGCATAGAATCTCATAAGTGCATTGAAGTCTTGTGAATGCTTGTTTTAAAAAGGCACGTAATGCAAATGTTGCTTTTGTAGTTCATGTGTTTTGCATTTGTTGAATGTATGAGATAGATAGAAGGAACATTTGGTTTTCAAAAGGCATTTTGCTTTGAAATGGTCATCAAGCATGAGAATAGCATGTTGTGAAATGGAAGTGTTTTCCAAGGAAATTGAGTTGAACTTTGCATGAAGTGTTCATGCATGGAAAGGTTTAAATGATAGCATTTTCTAGAATGTGGTTTGGGGTGAGTTGTTTAGCATTTCAAAGTTAATGGTTGGTTTTCATGTTGAGCAATGCATGATTTAAAGCAATGTTGTTTCAAAGGAAGTTTTTAAACAATGCTTTGGTTCATTGAATTGTATATACATTTAAAGAAGGTTTTATGATTCCCTGCATTGATGGTGTTTTGGTTTTGAGCATTCCTCACTAAGCATTATGTGCTTACGCTCCTTTTTGTCCATCAATGCAGATATTTGAAGTTGGGACAACAAGAAGCAAGGGGTTCAAGAAAAGCTCCACTTGAGAAGTATGTCTTGGTTTATAGCTATAGATAATAAAGGAAATGGGGGAGAGTCTTTTATGTTGTTGTGTAATGAGATTGTATATGTTGACCATGTTCGGTTTATGGTTTGAACCTTGTTGTTGATCGCTTTGCCATATTTGAATATTCTTCTTCATATGTTGTTATGCTATGCTCTATGTTTAAAAGCAAGATCATGTGTTGGATGTGGTGAATGAGTAGGTGTGCTTAATGTTTGTAATGTATCTAGTCTTTGATGTGATTTGATAGTTATAATGCTTATCATGCTGGTGATATGTTTTGGACTTATTTGAAGTGTGTTTGAGGGTGTGTTTAAGTGAAAAACCAGAGTTTTCTGCTGTTTCTGGGCAGGGTGTATCGAAACACCCTTGGCTATTTCGAAACGGGTGCTTGAAATGGCTTGGGCGTTTCGGAACGGCTAGAAGTGTTTCGAAACACTTTTGCTACTAGAAGGGTCCGTTTCTGAACTGGTTTCAGAACATACCCACGTTTTGAAATGGTCAACACCATTTCGATACGGGCGTACGACACGGGTGTTTCTATACAGGTGTCAGTGTTTCGAAACGGGTGACCGTTGGACAGTTTCTGCATGCTTTACATTTTAGTCCTGAAAGTTGTAAATGCAATTGCTTGAGCTTGAGATGTCTTTTCAAGCTGAAATTTGGCAGAGAGGCTTTTAATATGATTAATTGAGGTTTGGTAAAACTAAAATCTTGAAAGTCCTTTTATTTTCCAAAATTTACATTTTGGTCCCTAAAAGTGTATTTCTTGCAATTGAGTCCTTAAACGTTTCCGATCGCTGTGCTTTTCTCTTCCAAGGTTCTTGGGCTTTCACATAAGTTTAATGCGCACCTAGAGAAGTTTAAAAAGAAAAAAAGGGTCGTTAATCAAGGTTGACTTTCGGGTTGACTTTGGTTTTCCCCGTGTGATCTTCGTAGTTCGGGTCTAGCGTGTAGGCCGGGCTAAGGGGGTTACACAATTCATATCAGCAAGCTTTCTTATTCAATTTCATGTTTAAGCCTTGGTTTATAGTCGAGTCTAGGTAATCGAGTCGCCAACCAACTGTCCCCAAAACAAATATATGGTCATATCCCTCCTACTTTCACCAAAGACCACAACACACAACCCTCCTATTGTCGCCAAAACAAAGGGCCTTAGCCCGGTCCGTAGACCACCCAACACAAATGAGCTCAAAACTCTATGGCATGCCATCCTACCTATGACTCACTAGTTACCAAGGCATTATTTAATCGTGTGATCAAGAATCAAGGATCATATAGCAAGCTAGACAAGAATCATGGCATATTCAAGTGATCAATAATCATGTATCAAGATCAAGAGCCCTTAGGCTAATGAACCATAGTTCAATTACAAGAGAGATCATTTCATGCCATGTTTTATCAATGAACAAATCAAGACAATCAAGGCAACAAGCAAGTTCATGTTCAAACTCATTATAGGACAACTAACACATCAATTCACTTATTTTATCAAGTATACTTTAAAGTCATTTTCATGGCATCATTCAAGAACATTATAAACAAAAATAACTTGGTTAGGACCTAAGTCCTAACCCTAATGATAGCTACACTCACAACTCCAAGCTAGTCTTGTTCTTTGATAGCAATGCTCTTGTTCTTCCTATTTTGTTGCCCAACCCTTGATTCCTCTAAAATCTCTTCGAGTTCTTGATCTTGTTATTCACATACAAACATATATGAAACATATTAGAAGTCAATTCAAACAGATAAGCTCATTTACACAAATGCCAACATTAACATTCAAAACCGTTTTTCTTATTGGCAGATTGAGTATTTGTTACTAGTCTTAGCATATCCTTTTACACACATATTCAAATTTCTATTATGTTAACATTCTAGAAAGCTTATTTAAACAACTTTACAACCATTAAGGATATATATTTTTATCATTTCTTTATCAATATAGTTTATTATTTTGGTTCTAGATTTTTTTATAGAGATCAAACTTTTGTGCTGTTTGTTTCTAGTTAAACTAGACATGCCCAAGTATTTTCTATCAAAACTTAAGGTATTAATTCCATGTATTTTATTTTTGGTGAATTTTCAAAGGTCATTATCCAGAACATGGCAGTGCTGGGCAGATTACACTAATTTCTATCTTAAGCTCCTTATAACTTATTTTCTTGACTTCACCACCTAATCTTATTTTTACCAGCTACTTCTACATTTTCTCATAACCATATTTAAAACTTTTAATCATAAATCTCATGATTTATTACGGGTCAATTTAGGCTTTGTCTTTTCAACTTCTGCAAAACAGTCCTTGAACCATTTTATCTTTGCATGTGACCGATTTTGATTCTTATCATATAACCTAACTAAATTTCAAGAATCGAAACCATCATTTACTACAAGAAAATATAACATTTCAGGTTATGCATACAATTCAGCAAGATAATTTGATGAACTAGTTGAGTAGAACACTTACTTAGCTTTCTAATTTGATTTCTATGGCAAGATGATCAACATGCAAACAAGTTTTTCAAGCTTTCCTTCAGTTTTCTCCAGCAAAAGCTTTCCCTCTAAGCTCTCTCTCACAATCGGCTAAAGAGAAGAAAAGTGAAGAGGAAGAGACAACTCTCTAAAGTTAATGGAATTGAGAGATGACCAATCTTCCCCTTTTAGTTAAACTATCACTTATTTCCACTTAAGGGCGGATTGAGGAAGTCAAGTTTTCAGCATGCAAGTCCACCTTTTTGACACATAATTCAATTTAGTCACCTCCCTTTTAATCCTTTAGTTTGTTTTCTTCTTTTTATTAAGTCCTTATTAACTGAATATGACTAATAAAAAGGAAATTTTGTTTTAATTTAATTTAATTTGACCTCTTGACCACTTAATTTAAATAACTTTTAAGGTATATTTGAGGGTGTTACAGTTAACCTCTGCGAAAATAGTTTTGCATATTTTCAAATGCTAAACTTTTAATATGTTCAAATTTTTAAATTTTTAATACTTGTGATGGATTGTCAAGTAAATTAAAGTAAATAATAAAATAAATTTAAAAGTTGTATAATACTGAAAATAATTTATATCATAAGTTTAACCTACTAAAATGTTTTATAAGATGATAAACATCTTATAAATTAAAGAATTTATATCATAAGTTTGACCTACTAAAAGTTTAACTTATTAATTTTCAAGCAATATGCAATCCCAACATATAATCTATAAACATCATAAATATAATATAAATATAAATAAATTAAATATTTAAATATGTGTAACACTATTTAAATGTTAAATTAACATTGAATAAAGATATTTAATTAATTTACACCACCCATGTTTAATCATCTAATTAAATTCAAAAAAGGATTCAAGTGAAGAAAATTCATTAATATGTGGGCTATGGTCCAAATGGGTGGGAATTGACAAATACCTGAGAAATCCAAGGGAATCACATTCCCACCATTTAATGAAAAAACACTAATTTTGGGAATACAATATTACCCCTTGGAGGGAATGCTCCCCAACCAAACGTGGGTATGTGATTCCGGAAAAGATCATTCCCCTAGGTAATGATCTTTTTCGAGAACTAAACGCCCTATAAGAGGGAGCAAACCATGAAGCCTCAAGTTACTTATTACCTCTAAGGCAGAGGAGAGTTCTACATATTTTTTTCTCGCCTTGGAAAAACATTGTTGCCTTATTCATTCTTTTACCTTGGCATTGTTGTTTGTTATTTTATTCTGAGTTTAGTTTCAAGAGAACCTAAGTTTGTTTTGCAGACTAGATACATACCTCGTGTAGAGTGAAAGTAAAGTTCTCTAAGCTAGAGTTCATTTGCCAAGCGACTTGGCAATGCTAACATTTTTTCATACAAGTTCTAAAATTCTAGTTTATTCATCGTACAGATAATCTAGAACAAATTTAACTAAGTAGCAGTGTTTGCAAAAATTATAAGAACAAGTTTTTAAATCGAGGGAAATTTTTTTAGTGGTTTGGTGTGTAATTTTTAAACCCATGTGGAAAACTATTCTATATGGCAAATTGAAATTTAAATACGAATGTTATGGCATACTAATGTGAGGATGGACACACGCATACCAATGGTTTGCATTGTCATCAATGCAAGAAAACAACACATATATACAAATGAAAATAGTAAAATGCATGAACATATGAATGCAATAAAATGAAAATGCAAAGGAGTTTTAAGGGGAAGCATACTCCACTTTGGAAGTTTCTTGGCGTGTGACGCGAGTATTTCTCTTGACAAAGCTCCCACGATCATGAGCCATATGCTTCTTTCTCTTAAGGATGGGATTTAATGCTGCTGTGGAAGCTCTAATGTCACGGAGAACTTCCTTGACAATCTTAACTGGCTCTAAGGTGACAGAAGCGTCAGTGGTAGTAGATGAGGCAAGTGCGGCGGGCGTTGTGGCAGCAGATTTGGCTTGGCTTTGAATTCCTTCTTCTTCAGATTCTGGTGGTGTATCTGTTCTGGCAGATTTAACTTGTATTTGAAAGACTAGAATGGTGGCATCATATTAGATCGAGGTATAGACATAGTGGAGACTAGCTGGCATATAATCTCTAGCAAGGAGGTTGTTGCGTGTAAATAGTATATCGCAATTGCAGTGCAAGTGTACACGTCGCAAGTAATAAAGTGATACGAAGTATCGGATATCGTCTCCACAGGGATTGGGCTAATGACTTCACCTTGATTTACTGCACGAAGTAAAGGAAATATTTTAGAGAATTGTCACGAATAATAAAGTAAAACGTAAATAAAAAGATTGGGAAATCAAGATAGAAAGAATGGGCCGGTATTGAATTGCTCGGTAGTGTAGGTATTGAATTGCTTAGGATCTCCAGTTCTGTCGTCGCTCCCGTCGCCGACAGCACCTGTCGCGGCGTCTGTCCGTTAGCTGTTGCGGCAGCAGACACTAACTCAGTACTTCAAGCTTGGCAAGAATCCCAGATCTGCCTTGCCCTATCCCTAGGCACAAGTCTGTCGATGAACAAGTCTTTGAAGATACCTCCCGGCGTGAATCGAAGGATGAACACCGATGTGTATGAATTCTTCCTTAGCCACTTAACCTCGCCTTATCCCTAAGCACGAGATGGTTCAACTATAAGCTAGAGAACACGCTTTTATCTCTTTCGTATACTTAACTCTCCCGATGCTAAGTAAATAGATAACCTCACAATGCTCTCCCGATGCTCTTGCAAGATGTTAAAACCAAGATAAAAGAACTTGAAGTTTATTTTATTGAAACTGAAAAATCCTAAAACAAAGCAACCCTTGCAACTACTTTACAAAACAACCCGTAACCCTAGGGGGAATTTAGAACATGTCGGAGACAGGTTAACGACAGGGTTTTTGGTTCCGGTTCTGGGGTAGTCGGCTCTGCCCTAGGTTTAATCTATGCCCTTTATATAAGCTTTGGGCTCAAGTTATCTAAGGTAACAAGGATTACAACTTTAATTAAAAGTAAGATTCTAATAAAGATTAAATCTCTAAGGTATCCTACTTTCTAGCTGCCTCCTTGCTTTTAGGGATTTCCTCTCCTTTGAGCTTTGGCTTGACATATCTTTTGATCCGGGGCTTGGAAAATTATTTGGCTGCCACACGACAGACGAGCAGATTTTTCTCTATCTATCGATGTCCACTTCATTTTTCCTCTTCAATAACCTGCTGTCACCATGCTGTCGTGACGGGTCCATGACAGGTTCGTCATCTTCAGCTGTTTGATCAGTTTCGCCTTCCTGCTTATCTGCCCTTCGCCTGCCTTCATCGTCAACCTTGGCAGCTACCTGCAAAATACACCATCTTTTAGTAGAATCCGTGCCTTTTATATAATTGTGATATTTAATTAAAAACTATCCTAAATGCAATGCAATGATGCTTGAATGCAGCAGAAATATGGGTTAAAAGGGTGTAAATAATAGAACTTTTACGCACTCAACACACCCCCAAACTCAAGTCTTTGCTTGCCCTCAAGCAATTAAACCTAAAAAAATGAAAATTTTTGTGTTGGCTTTCAAACAGTGAACTGTCCCTTACCCGTCGCTCATTCTCTATGGCGGCAGCAACCTGTCGGAAAGGCTAGGATCTGTCCGGAATCTCCCTATAGTTCTCGTGCAGTGTGTGCATGCTTGTGAACAGTTATATGCTAAGATTCTCTTAGTTTCACTAGAATATTCAACTCCTTAACTTGAATTTTTATGCCAAAGTTTATTATTTTTTTTTAGAAGGCACATTTTCATGCTTCTTTTTCTTCTATTTTCAAGCTAAATTTTTCTAGAGCCAGTTTTGGGCACCTCTAGTTAGCTTCCTAGAGCCGGTTTCGGGCACCTCTAGGTTTTTGATTTTCTTTTACTAAACTTCTTTCCTAGAGCCAGTGTTAGGCACCTCTAGGGGTTATTCAAGTTCTAAGCATCCTATTCTAGTTTGGCTAAAAGAAATCTAAGCAATATAACAGTCACAAAAGTGTTTAGTTTTCAGAACTATAGAAAGGCTCTAAACTTTTCCTTAACCTGTCCTAAAGATGCTGCCACGACAGAGCCGTCATGACAGGTAAGCTAACTTTACAGTTTTAAGCCAACAGTTTCTGAAAATATATTTTTTTAAATAAAGGCAATTAAAAAGACACAACAGTTAAACAAAAGATGTGCTAAGGATGCCATTAGATATGGAGGGTTGCCACCCCCAAACTCAAGGGTTGCATTGCCCTCAATGCAAAACAACATAAAAACAATTAAAGAAGAAAAAAAAGAAAAGTACATCACAATTATAAAGGGCAGGCAGCAATAAGAAGAGATAAAAGAAATAAAAACTTAAATTTATGCGCTGTCCTCGCTGCTGCTGCTGACGCGGATCTGATGGTAGCGTCTGCGTTGAGGAGGTGGCTGGGCAGGTTCTGGGGCAGGTTGATCGACAGCTTTGTCAGCCTGTTGAGGGGCAGGATCTTCCTCCGGTTGGGGGACAGGGTCGTCAGCATGTGGAAGGGCAGTTGTCTCCACTAGCCTGACATCAGAACTGCTGCTGCTGCTGCTGTCCCAGCTGGTGGACATGATGGCCTTGGACAGCTTTCTCTTGTCTGCCACATGCTTGATACGCTTCACCCGTGTGAAGGCGCTGTCCAAGTTCCTCCGGACAAGGGGGCTGTCGTCAGTGGCAGCTCGCTTTGTTCCTCGAGGGGAGGTGTCTGCCGGTGGGCTGCCGGCTGCAGTTGGGGAAGGTGTGGAGGAGGCAGATTCTCCATGGGGAGAGACAGGTGGTGTGGGAGTAGGGGATGGGATATGGAAATAATGGGCGGGGAAGGTTGGGAAAGAAACATCCGAAAAATTCAAAGTGTTGGTAATGAAGTTTACCGTAGCATTGGAGAAGTCTCGGATGAATGTCATTAAGCCCATTTGGCGTTCCTCGATCCGCAGGACTGCAGCAAGGATGTGAGCATTCTGATCTGCCGGAGTGGTATTGGTGGCAGCTTCTGGGGCAGGTTCAGTGGCAGGCTCGGGGACAGGCTCCTCATCAGACTCAGCAGGGGGGGCGTTGGGATCGAAGGCGTTGAGAGGCGATACGACTACTAGCTCCATGAGGCTGGAGATGTTGTTGTCTGTCCAGCCGCTGCCCTTCTTGATGTTGTCTGCGGCTTCCTCCGGTACGGCAGCGCAGCGGCAGAGGGCGGTTATGGTGCAGGGCAGGCAGAGTCGTGAGTCTGAGCGGAATGCGCAATCTAGAATGCTGTCCCTCATGTACCTGCCCACATTGATGGGCCTGTTATGCATGATAGAGTGGATGAGGGCCAACCTCTGCCTGTTGACTGTCGTGTAGTGGGATGAGGGCAGGATACGCTTTTTAATAAAAGCGTTCCATAACTTTGCCTCTGGTAGGAGCTGCCCCCTGTTGACAGAATGAGGGTTCTTCTTACTCGTACTCCACGTCATTCCGACTTCTGTCAACTCCCTCATGACAGCATCATGGCCGGCAGCGTCCAAGGTGTCCCAAAACTGTTGATGGGCATCATCGTTGGGGCCAAAGAAGAGGCCGAAGACATGGTTGATGCTGCTGGCTGTAAAAGGTACTGTCACTCCCCTGACGGTGACAGATGTTGCCGTCTTGCTCTCGATCGCCGCATAAAACTCCCTTACTAGGGTGTCGTTAAGTTCTGTCGGCTGCTCAGCGAAATCTTCCCACAATTGAGCGGTTATGGCCTGCATGATGAACGGCCGGAGTCCCAACAGAGGGGCATCTCTGTTGTAGATGAAGCTTCGTTCTTCCCAAAGTTCCTTCTTAGCGAACGGAGATGCTGCTGCGGAAGAGGAAGCGGCAGCAGTGTTCTGTCGGGTTTGTCTTGAAGACATGTTTGGTTGCAAGGGCTGAAAATGAAAGAAAAGAGATCAAAGTAGAAGAGAATAGCAAGAGAGAAAATCTGAAGTGAGGAAAAATGAAAAATAGAAGGGGTTTATATAGCTGTCGGGGGCTGCCCATTTAATGCCGCAACGGCAGGCGGGAATAACGGAGCGGCAGATTGAATGTTGCGTCTGACACGTCTGACGGACATTAATGCTGCGTCTGCCGCACGATTCTTCGGCTACTGTGCGTCTGTTGACAGCCTGTCAACTCCGTCTGCGCCGGCAGCCGAAACGACAGGTTATAAATGGACTTTATTTTGGGCTGATGGATGGGCGGTGGGCTTGGGCCACTTCTTCTTTCTCACTTGCCTTCTTTATTTCCTACAAACTGAAATTTAAAAAAAAACAAAACATTATTCGAATAAAATAAATCTAATTCCTAATAAATAATAATAATAAAAATAAAAATAAAAGAATTAGGTTAAATTAGGGATGCCTTGTGGGGCATCACCTAAAGTAACCACTTCCTGTGTTCCTGGGGCTTCAGTCCCTTGATAGTGCTTGAGGCGTTGTCCATTGACTTTGAATTTGTGCCCGTCTTTTAGTGATTGAATTGTAATGGCACCATGGGGAAAAACTTGAACTACTTGGAATGGGCCAGACCATCTAGATTTGAGCTTCCCTGGAAAGAGTTTCAATCTAGAATTGAACAACAACACAAGCTGCCCTGGGCAGAACTGTCGTGGCAGCAACTTCTTGTCATGCCACTTTTTAGTTTTTCCTTGTAAATCCTTGCATTGTCGTAGGCCATTGTCCGTATTTCATCGATCTCATTCAAATCTAACAGCCTTTTCTGGCCTGCCTTGTCCAAGTCCATGTTTACTGCCTTGATCGCCCAATATGCCTTGTGTTCTATCTCGACAGGCAGATGACAGGTTTTCCCATAGATCAAACGAAATGGAGACATGCCCAATGGAGTCTTGAAGGCTGTTCTGTATGCCCATAATGCGTCATTCAGAAGCAAAGACCAATCTTTCCTAGTTGGTTTAACCATTTTTTCAAGAATGTTCTTTACTTCCCTATTGGATATCTCAGCCTGTCCATTGGTCTGTGGGTGGTATGCTGTCGCGATCCTGTGCTTGACACCATATTTTCTCAAGGCTGCAGCAATTACCTTGTTGTCAAAATGTCTCCCTTCATCGCTGATAATCGCTCTAGGGATGCCGAATCTAGAAAAGATATTTTTGTGCAAAAATCTTTGGACTGTTTTGGCATCATTCTTTTGAGTTGCGATTGCTTCTACCCACTTGGAGACATAATCCACTGCTAGGAGGATGTAAAGATTTCCACAAGAAGATGGAAAAGGTCCCATAAAATCAATCCCCCAAACGTCGAAGATTTCGACTTCTAAAATATTCTGCAGTGGCATCTCGTTTCTCCTCGAGATGTTACCTGTCCGCTGGCACCTGTCACAGTTTTTATAAAATTCCTGTGCATCCTTGTACAGTGTCGGCCAGTAGAACCCTGACTGCAGCACCTTGGCAGCAGTTTTATTGCCTCCTAAGTGTCCTCCATATTGTGAAGCATGACAGTGATGGAGAATGTCTTCTTGTTCTTCTTGTGGTATGCATCTCCTTATAATCTAATCTGCGCACATTTTGAAAAGAAGAGGTTCGTCCCAATAATAATGTTTAACATCATTTTGAAACCTCTTCCTGGCTTGGTAAGTAAGATCAGCAGGTAATATTCCGCTAACTATAAAATTAACGAAATCAGCATACCAGGGAAGGTTAGAAGACTTACCTGCCGCCATGGCTGTCGCGACAGCTAGTGCGGTAGCAAAGAGCTGCTCATCTGGGAAGGTCTCCAATATGTGTGTCTCATCTGGCGGTAGACTCTGTCCCGTTTCCAACCTCGACAAGTGATCTGCCACCTGGTTTTCTGTCCCCTTTTTATCTTTTATCTCAAGGTCGAACTCTTGTAATAGTAATATCCATCGTATCAACCTAGGTTTTGCATCCTTCTTTGCAAATAAATATTTGAGGGCAGAGTGGTCGGTGTGTATTGTAACTTTCGTTCCAAGAATGTAAGAACGAAACTTGTCGATAGAAAACACCACGGCTAACAGCTCCTTTTCCGTGGTGGTATAATTTACTTGGGCATCATTCAATGTTTTGCTAGCGTAATATATGACATGAAACAGCCTGTCCTTGCGCTGCCCAAGTGCTGCCCCGACAGCATAGTCACTAGCATCACACATAATTTCAAACGGTTGCGTCCAGTCTGGTGGCTGTACTATGGGGGTTGTCACTAACTTTTCCTTCAGAACCTTGAATGCTTCAGTACATTCTTCATTAAAGTCGAAGGGTCGGTTCTGCTCTAGGAGATGACATAGGGGTTTTGTAATTTTTGAGAAATTGGCAATAAATCTCCTATAAAAACCAGCATGCCCTAAAAAACTCCTAATGCCCTTGACTGTTGTTGGCGGCGGCAGCTTCTCTATGACCTCTATTTTTGCCCTGTCGACTTCTATCCCACGACAGCTAATCTTATGGCCTAAAACTATCCCTTCATCTACCATAAAATGACATTTTTCCCAATTAAGAACAAGATTAGCCTTTTCACATCTTTCAAGTACCTTTTGAAGGTTGCCGAGGCAGCTCTCAAAATCGTCTCCAAAGACGGAAAAATCATCCATGAAGATCTCAAGGAAGTCTTCTACCATGTCGGAGAATATTGCCATCATGCACCTTTGGAAGGTGGCAGGTGCGTTACAGAGGCCGAATGGCATCCTCCTGAATGCAAATGTTCCGTAGGGGCATGTGAAAGTCGTTTTCTCTTGGTCCTCCGGTGCAATAGCAATTTGGTTATAACCTGAATAACCATCAAGAAAACAATAATAAGATTTACCCGCTAATCTATCAAGCATTTGATCAATAAAGGGTAAGGGAAAGTGATCTTTTCGGGTAGCTTTGTTAAGCTTCCGATAGTCCATACAAACCCTCCAACCGGTCACAGTCCTGGTTGGGATTAACTCGTTGTTTTCATTGGTGATTACAGTCATGCCTCCTTTCTTAGGAACACATTGCACCGGGCTTACCCATTTGCTGTCGGAGATGGCGTAAATAATACCTGCATCTAACCATTTAATTATTTCTTTACGCACTACCTCCTTCATTGCAAGGTTTAACCGCCTTTGGGCATCAATAGTCGGCTTATGGTCTTCCTCTAAGAGGATTTTGTGCATACAGATTGCCGGACTAATGCCCTGGATGTCTGCTATCGTCCATCCTATCGCCCTTTTATGCTGCCTTAGCATGTCGACCAGCTGTCGTTCCTGTTCCTGCGGCAGCTTAGCAGAGATGATTACAGGCAGTGTGTTATCACAACCAAGATAAGCATATTTAAGCTGCCCTGGCAGGGGCTTAAGTTCTAAGACAGGTGGTTCTACAGTGGAGGGCTTTTGGATTAAATGGTTATCCGAAGTGTAATTTAAGGGTTCGAATAACTTACCTGGACGATGATCTAACCAGTTTACCTCCTCATGACCTTCAGTATCAGATGTATCGGATTTAGAGGGGTCACTGTCGTCTGTGCTGCCGTCGTTGCTGTCGTCGTCACTGTCGTGACAGGTCGATAGATGGCTGTCGTAGCAGTGACCAAATTTAATATCTCGGCAGCCTGTCCTGATGCAGGGGTAATCAAAGGTCACCTCGATGATGGCTTTGCATTCCTCGTCCACATCGGCATGTTTCATTGCTTGGAGAACATTCAACTTAATTTCTTGATCGTTCATGCGCATGGTGAGTTCTCCTTTTTCCACATCAATCAACGATCTTCCCGTGGCTAGGAAAGGTCGTCCGAGGATGACTGGTGCGTTCTCATCTGCCTCACAATCTAAAATTAGAAAGTCAGCAGGAAAGATAAGTTTATCCACTCTTACCAAAATATCTTCAATTTTTCCCTCGGGGTGAACGTAAGAGCGGTCGGCTAGCTGTAGGGTAACTGTCGTGGGCCGCGCCTTTCCAATACCTAGTTTCTGAAAAACAGATTTGGGCATTAGATTAACACTAGCACCTAGATCACAAAGTGCCTTACCCACAAATTTATTGCCGATTACGCAAGGTATGAGGAAGCTCCCTGGATCCTTCTTTTTCTGGGGTGGTTGTCGATGAAGAATACTCATGCAACCCTCTTGCATCCTTACCGTTTCAAATTCCCCAAGTTTAGATTTTTTAGACATTACATCCTTGAGAAATTTAGCATAACCTGGCATTTCCCTAACTGCATCTAACAACGGAATATTAATATGAACCTGTTTAAAAATATCATAAATTTTTTTGAGTTGAGATTCATTCTTAGCATGTTGTATCCGTTGGGGAAAAGGTGGTGGAGGACGATAATCAGCAATGCGTCCTTCCCACTGCATGCGAATCTGAGGACGATAATCTTCCTTTTTTTCCTCTGTCGCTTCTGCTGTCGTGGCAGGATCATCGGCAGCAGTCTGTTTGTCACCTGTCGGGGCAGCTTCCTCGGCAGGTTTGTTCAAAGCAGGGTCCTTTTCTGTATCAACTTTTTCCGGCCCTGGTAACTTTTTCCCACTCCTAGTAGTAATTGCCTTACATTGCTCATGAGGGGGTGGTCTAGCGTTTTCAGTATTGCTAGGGAAACCTCCATTCTGCCTTGGTTTGATATGCTGCGATACTTGACCCATTTGTGTCTCTAGAGATTTCAAGGTGGCCTCATGGTTTGTCATTCTCATCTTAGTCTCGTCCATAAAATTTTCCGTCTTTTTGACAAACTGATTAATATTTTCCATATATGTGCCAGTCTGAGACATAAAGGTGGCCAAAGTCTGCTCCAATACACTACTCGTGGCAGGTGGTGGCTGCTGTTGTTGTTGAGGCGGCAGGTTCTGCGGCAGGTTCTGCGGCTGCAGTTGCTGTCTCGTCAACAATCTAGGACCCCCCTGATTCTGATTATATGCTTGCGGATTCAGGGCATTGTTAGGATTACTCCAGGAAAATTTGGGATCCTTTCTCCAATTAGGGTTGTAATTGTTGGAATTGTAGTTTGGCTTGTAATTTCCAACATATTTCCCTTCTTCTATGTTTATAGGGCACTCATCCCTACTATGATTTCCCTCACAAGTGGCACAAATTTCCTCGACAGCAAACCCTCGTACTTCCTCTTCACTCAATAAGTGTTTCATGGCTTTAGTGAGGAATGCTACCTGTGATTTCATAGTGCTGTCAGCCTCATAGTCCTTGACAGCAAGTACCCGTTTACCCCCTCTTCTAGCTGTCGGAAACTGCTCCTCATTCTTAGCTAGATTCTTCAGAACTTGTAGTGCCTCGTCCGGATCTTTATCCAATAACAGTCCATTTGCTGCAGAATCAATGCGAATGCGAGTTTGTAAGTTAGCAACATTATAAAACTTAGTTACCTGATTCCAGACGGGGAATCCATGCATTGGGCAGTTCCGTAGAAGAGTAGTAAATCTGTCCCAGGCCTCGTGCATCGGCTCGTCATCTTCCTATTGAAAAGTAGCAATTTCGTTACGTAATCGCTCAGATAAATGTGAAGGATTAAAACGAGATAAAAATTCACGAGTTAGATCTGCCCAAGTCATAATAGAACCCGGTGTAAGTTTATTCCACCAAGTTTTAGCTCTATCCCTTAATGAATGAGGGAATAGCCGAAGCCTCAGTATCTCCGGACTAACTCCTGGTAGCCTAAACGAACCACAGATCTCCTGGAACGTTTTGAGATGCTCCCTAGCATCTTCTGTCGCAGAACCACTAAACTGTCCGGCGTTGTTGATCATACTAAACATGACAGGTTTAAGTTCAAAGTTATCAACATCAATATCCGGCAGCGTGGTCTCCAGCTCTACATGGTCATTCAGCATGTAGTCACGACATGACCGTCGTCCACCTGCCCCAAGCGGATCGCCGACAGGCGGTACGTCTCCTCCAGCACGTTGGTTATGGGCCATCTGCTCAAGCTGTTCTTCAAGGTATTCGTTCCTGTCCAAAAGATGGCGAATCTGTTTCTTGAGATTGAATGATCGTTCGATTTCCGGATCTAACTTATACTCAGGATCCTCGCCTCTTTTCGATCTGCGCATAAACAAGAGAACCTTGTGAAAAGCAAGAGTTGAAAAACAAAAACAAAAATAAAAATAAAAACAAAAAGTGCAATAAAATAAAGGTGTAGTTATGTTGCCAATCCCCGGCAACGGCGCCAAAAACTTGTTGCGTGTAAATAGTATATCGCAATTGCAGTGCAAGTGTACACGTCGCAAGTAATAAAGTGATACGAAGTATCGGATATCGTCTCCACAGGGATTGGGCTAATGACTTCACCTTGATTTACTGCACGAAGTAAAGGAAATATTTTAGAGAATTGTCACGAATAATAAAGTAAAACGTAAATAAAAAGATTGGGAAATCAAGATAGAAAGAATGGGCCGGTATTGAATTGCTCGGTAGTGTAGGTATTGAATTGCTTAGGATCTCCAGTTCTGTCGTCGCTCCCGTCGCCGACAGCACCTGTCGCGGCGTCTGTCCGTTAGCTGTTGCGGCAGCAGACACTAACTCAGTACTTCAAGCTTGGCAAGAATCCCAGATCTGCCTTGCCCTATCCTTAGGCACAAGTCTGTCGATGAACACGTCTTTGATGATACCTCCCGGCGTGAATCGAAGGATGAACACCGATGTGTATGAATTCTTCCTTAGCCACTTAACCTCGCCTTATCCCTAAGCACGAGATGGTTCAACTATAAGCTAGAGAACACGCTTTTATCTCTTTCGTATACTTAACTCTCCCGATGCTAAGTAAATAGATAACCTCACAATGCTCTCCCGATGCTCTTGCAAGATGTTAAAACCAAGATAAAAGAACTTGAAGTTTATTTTATTGAAACTGAAAAATCCTAAAACAAAGCAACCCTTGCAACTACTTTACAAAACAACCCGTAACCCTAGGGGGAATTTAGAACATGTCGGAGACAGGTTAACGGCAGGGTTTTTGGTTTCGGTTCTGGGGTAGTCGGCTATGCCCTAGGTTTAATCTATGCCCTTTATATAAGCTTTGGGCTCAAGTTATCTAAGGTAACAAGGATTACAACTTTAATTAAAAGTAAGATTCTAATAAAGATTAAATCTCTAAGGTATCCTACTTTCTAGCTGCCTCCTTGCTTTTAGGGATTTCCTCTCCTTTGAGCTTTGGCTTGACATATCTTTTGATCCGGGGCTTGGAAAATTATTTGGCTGCCACACGACAGACGAGCAGATTTTTCTCTATCTATCGATGTCCACTTCATTTTTCCTCTTCAATAATCTGCTGTCACCATGCTGTCGTGACGGGTCCATGACAGGTTCGTCATCTTCAGCTGTTTGATCAGTTTCGCCTTCCTGCTTATCTGCCCTTCGCCTGCCTTCATCGTCAACCTTGGCAGCTACATGCAAAATACACCATCTTTTAGTAGAATCCGTGCCTTTTATATAATTGTGATATTTAATTAAAAACTATCCTAAATGCAATGCAATGATGCTTGAATGTAGCAGAAATATGGGTTAAAAGGGTGTAAATAATAGAACTTTTACGCACTCAACAGAGGTCGACAGGGAACTCAGGGAATGCTGTCAATGTATGAGCATATATGTCCTCAAGTGTTTTCTTCATGGTATTGTCCCTGGCATGAAAATGTTGCCAAAGCATCGAGTTCTGTTCCTTAACTCTCTTTAACTTCTGAAGGATGATCTCCTAGCGTTGATATATATGGGAAAGTAGTGATGTTGAACCCACTAGCATCAGAGTCACAGGTTCCATTTTTGGCACCTTGGCCCTTGGCATAGACTCAACAGCCTTTTGCCTGCCCTTCTTCTTAGACTTCGTGGCAGTCAATTGCCTCCACATGATAGGAGTTATGGTAGTCCCCTTACTCTTTTGAACGCTATTTGAATCTAACTGTAGCACGTCGTGTGTGCATGCAAATGGTAGAGATTAGAGATGGAAAAAGTAAACTTCCACTGGTCTTACCAGCACAATTGAAGGTCTCATCGATGATGAGTTGTCCAACATTGATTTTGCGGCCAGTTATGATCGAATGTAGTAGTGCATTCTCTCCTCCGAGACTATCTCGTTGTGGGTGGTCGGCATAAGATTTGCCTTCAAGAAGTGATTCCACCTTCGCAAATGAGATTTTAACGTCATTCCTTTCACTGTTCGGTGGCCTTTTGGTGATACGTTCCATGTGGTGCCAACCTCGCAAAGTTTCTTCAACACCGTCTTCCTCTTGGCATCGTCCAAGGATTCTGTAAACTTGGTGTGTTCATCCTCTGTTCTATCGAAAGAAAACATATAATTTAGATAGCATTCATCAAAACGTACACACTTACCTCGCACCAGAAAAAAAGGGCGAATCTTTGGTTGTCAAGTGGTTGGTAGAATTTTTCCCATTTATGTGTCTTCACCACCGAGACAGATTTTGGGGAATATCCCAAGTTTGCTTCATTTTTGAACTTAAATCCCTTCTCGTAGCAGAAGGTTCTTGAGGTGAAGTTTTCTTCGTGTTTCTTGCGAATCTCCTCATTGAAAAATATCTTGAAGGGCGTGGATGAAGAAGCCAAGAGAATAAGTTGAAGAATTGGAAGGGATTTCCGAGAGGAGAAGAGTGATTCTTGTTTTTTATAAATAAACTAGAGAGAAAGTGAAATGTTTCAATCCTTGGATCGGTTAGGGTTTTTAACTAGATAAAAGGGTGAAATGTTGAGTTTTTAGTTGGGTGTTTAATGTGGCTGGTTGGGATAATGATGAGCTTTTTTTGTTTAGAGAAAAGATAAAGGATGATGCGATAAGGGCTTAAGTGATAAGATGGAGCGAGAAAAGATGAAGTGATAAGGTGATTAGAATAAAATTTTAATTTCAACTTATATCTTTGGGTGGCTAGGTTAAAATTTAAAGCAAAAATTTTCACTTTCTCTTGGGTCGAACTCTATCAAGCCTTGGGCGGCTAGGGTAAATTTTTTTCTCCTAATTTTCAATCTCCCCATGCCAAGCCCTTGCCTTGGCATTCTTCGTGGCACACGAAACCTGCACTTACTCAAAGAAAAAGTTTCAACACAACAAAGGAAAAATCAAAATTTAAAGAAAAAAATAAATGAAAAAACCTGAAAAAGAAAAACATCTAACCTTCTCTATACAACATCAAACCATGATGATGACGTTCACAGAACTTCTGCCAAGAGGACAACCGCCTAGGCATCCTTTTGACTACCATCCAAATAGTGTTTCAATCTTTTGATGTTTACCTTGAAAATTGTTCCCGTCTTCAAATCCTTGATATCTACTACTCTATGAGCATATGACTTCACAACTATAAAGGGTCTCGACCATCTAGACTTGAGTTTTTCTGGAAACAACTTTAACCTTGAGTTAAATAACAAAACACTTTGGCCTACCTCAAATTGCCTTGGCACGATCCTATTGTCATGCCATCTTTTTATTTTTTCCTTGTAGAGTCTGACATTCTCGTAAGAATGTGTTATGAATTCCTCTAACTCATTCATGTCCAATAAGTGTTTTGTACCAACAACTTTCCACTTCATATTGTGCTTTTTGTTTTCCCAATAAGCTCTATGTTCCAATTCCAATGGTAAATGGCAAGCCTTCCTAAACACGAGTCTGTAGGGAGAAGTTCCCAACAGAGTCTTAAAGGTTGTTCTGTAGGCCCATAAGAAATCCTCTAGTCTCAAGGACCAATCCTTCTTCTATGGATTCATAGTCTTCTCTAGAATGTTCTTGATCTCTTTGTTTGAGATCTCCACTTGGCCATTTATATGAGGATGGTAAGCTATGGCAATGCGTTGCTGGATTCCGTACCTGCACAAAACTCTAGAAATTAAATTACACTTAAAATGTGTACCTTCATCAAGAATGATTGCTCTAGGGGCATTGTCATATCTTGAAAACCAGCCTAGTTGGAATTAGACTCTAGTGATCGAAAATTGTGTACAATATCTTGTAACTTTCAACTCTTTGTACCCACTTTTGGATCAATGAAAGCTATGGGACCTCTTTGTAAGAAATTCAAAATAAATGTCTAATTTGGGGTTAAGTGTATCGATATAGGTTAACTCGTATCGATACGGTCTTGCTAAGGTGTTTCGATACAACCAAGCTTTTTCGATACAAGATTAACGATATTACGTAACTTACATTTTTTAGCCTATCTGTATCGATACAACTAAAAGGGTGTATCAATACGCGTCACTTGTTTTGAATCTATTTGAAGTCCAAATTGAAGGGAATTGAAGCAAGGTGCTGATTCACCTCCTTGCTTGCCTCTTCCCACGTGGAAGTCATCAAAAAAGATGACTCATGCCACAATATTCATAGTAAAAATATGATTAACTTGGAGTTAAGCAAACTCACACATTGAGGAAACATTTCTATTGGATAAAGATTAGGTGGTCAATGATTGAGGAAATTGAAAAAGAGTTTTAAAATAAAGGAAGGAAACCCTCATCTCTCACTTTTGAACTACCGGTAATCAAACTCACTCTTGTATCCCTTTAAGCTTACTCCACTATTGTTGTCTTCAACCTCCAAGCTAAGCAAGCACCTCGGTTTGTTCTTCATCCTTTGCTCGATTTCTATACTCTGTTTGAAAGACCTCAACTTGGTAATGAAGACCCATAAAACAATTTGTCGATTCTATGATTCCATAAGGTTTAATTTCGAAACTACGTTTTCAATACTTTGATGGAAGCCCATGAACTAGAGTGTTAATTTCGTTATTCCGATGTTGTTTATATGTTTGGGTAAGCTTGAAATACATGTATGAATCCTTCGAATAAATTCTAATGCAATCCCTAATATTTGTGCTATCTCAAATAGTGGAGAAGGACCCATTTCCATCTCCGAAAGAAGCTAACCATAACAGAATTAGAATCCGAGAGCCTTGTAATCAAGGTGAGTGTAGTTGTGTCAAGGGATAGGCACGATGCCATCCCGTTGCATTATTTTATGATTTTGATATGCATATGATTATGAGCTCATGTATAGCAACTATGTGGAATTCGGTTTGCAAATCCGGTAAGTTATTCATGCTCTTTTGACACGTGAAATTATTTTTATGTGGACTAATCTAAAGATGATATGGGATATGGAGCTAGGGCTCATTTGATATGTTCTATGAAAAATACATGAAATATGTGATTTTTGTTAATTAAGTTGCATTGGATACAATGGCATGCCATATGATTACGAGCTCAGTGTGACCCGGAGTTTCGAGGTTATAATCTACATGTGGTGTACAGGGATATGACTAAACTTTCGAGGTTGCGGCATATACGTGGTGTACAAGGTTATGACATGGTTTGATATGATAGAATATTCGTTCTACTGGTGTACAGGAGATCCGAGTATTCAATGGTCTTTAATGGATAATCTATATGTTATGGTCTTCAATATGGAAAAATGACAATATACAAAAATATATGGAATATGCATGAAAATGAACTTTGAACTACGTTTATGCATGTCACTTGAATATCATGACATGTGTAATGTGTTATTTGTCATATTTGTTTTGACTACCTCATTGGGCTTTGAAAGCCTAACCTATGTGTCTCATGCATTTCAGGACCTTAAACGAATCTCCGCCTCGATCGTGTGCTCCCGTTGCAAGTCACTTCTCCATTTCATCGTATGTTATCTTTTGTTTTAAACTCCTAACAAAGTGGCATATGATCCAAGCATGTTTTGTATAAGCATATGATATGATGTAATAGCCTAAGGAAATGTTGTTTGGTAACATGCTTAAAAGGGTTAGTTTGGTAAGTTTATATTGTCCAAAATGTGCTTAAAATGAGCCTAAGGTGAAAACTTAGCAAATGAGCTCCGAATGCTTTAAAATTTGACATACAAATAGAATTATGGATTTTAGACTTACTCGTCAGACGTACCGAAACAAGTCATGGCGTTTCTGTACGGCCTAAGCACAAATTGGCTTAATGGAACAGGGTGTTTTGTAACCCCCTTAGCCCGGCCTAGACGGTTGACCCGAACTACGAAGATTACACGGGGAAAACCAAAGTCAACCTTGATTAACAACCTTTTTTTCATATTAATCTTGTCTAGATACACGTTAACCCTAAGTGAGTACTCATAAAACATATTTGAGAAAGACACAACGATCGAACGACATAGAGGGACTCAATTGCTCTTATTACAAGTTTAGGGACCAAAATGTAATTTCTGTAAATTAGAAGGTCTTTACTGATTTTAAGATTACCAATATGAAATTATTCTCGTTATATGCTTTACTGCCAAATTTCATCTTAATTGGACATCTCAAACTCAAGCAATTGCAACATCAACTTTTGGGACTAAAATGTAAAGCTTGCAAACTTCAGCGCCATTCAAATCAGTGCCCAACGGTCACCTGTTTCGAAACACCCACCTGTTGTATCGAAACGTAGGATCAAAATGGAGTTGACCGTTTCGATACGCGGGTTGGTTCCGAGACTAGTTCCGAAACGAGGCATTCAGTAGCCAAATAGTTTCGAAACATCCTCTGGCGTTCCGAAAAACGAAGGCCATTTCAGGCCCCCGTTTCGAAACACTAGAGGGTGTTTTGATACGGTTTGCCCAGATTCAGCAACAAAGTCTGGTTTTTCATGCATAAACTCATTCAAACTCGGCCTAAAGACTCCCTAATCATGTCAACAAGTCATCTAGCATCCAAAGCTCATATTTAGAATTCCAAAACACATTCACATCATCAATCACGAAGTTTCACAAGTCTAGAGGCATGCTTCCTATTATAAAAACCAAATAAGCAAATAACCTTCAAACAAGCAGTTAAGGTCATTTACAATTCAAAACAACTAAGGCAAACATGCCTCAACCTCAGGGAGTTCAACACATCTCCCAAAACAAATCTTAGGTTTCCATTGCCAATTTATCAAAACTAATAGTGTATGAAAACTTCACCATACATGAGCTTGGACTTCCTTGGATGAACTTAGCTTCCTTGATGCCCAAAGCACCTCAATTATCTGCATTATTGGTAAATGAGAGCGTAAGCACAAATACTTAGTGAGGCATGCTCCAAATAAAACCAATACAACAATGCATTTTTCGAAAACACTTTCAACAAAGCTTCTAAACCACATGCTCGTCTCTTTTCCATGCTACCTTGCATACTTTTCAAGCATCTCATGCTTCGTTACATTCAAATACATTATATAGGCTTTCAAGTGATAGTTCGTAATCATTTCAACAAAAGACACAATCGGATAGGCGGATTATAAGCGTTGTCCCACACGCTTCATACACACTACCGGACTACACAAGGTTCACACTCAAGAGCAATCCCTCCATTGATGTGACACCTGTGGTGGAGTATAACGGTACAATCTCAACCCCTCAACACCACTCATCGGTAGTTGTATAATTCCACTAACGAGAGTAAGGGACACATAACACAAGATCCACACACGGAATTTACAACCACTGTTGTGATCTTACCTCAATCGTTAGGGTACTTGGATGGAGTTTACGGTACAATCACACCCCTCAACATCCAAGGCGAATTTACTTACGGTGCACCAAATCCTATAGCCGGCTAATTATATCCGATTCAAGTACATAAAACCATTTCATCACTTGCCAATATACATCAAATACCATCATCAATCCACTGTTTTAAGCATTAATCAAAGCCACTTATCATCATGCATCTACATGCATCATAACCAAAATAAAAACATGTCAAACCAAGGATCTCTTAACTTGAGAATCTTTCAATGCATGGCTTTCAAAACCAGCATTAATCATGCTAAAACTTGCTTTCAAAACAGTAATTAAACATGCATTTCATAACCAATGCATCAAACCATAACTTAGCACATCCGAGGGAGTTTTTCCAAAAACTTACTCTTGAGCTTAGCTAAGTTGTTTAGACTTAAACTAAGCTCCCAAAACCTCCAAATAATCGTTTCAAAGCTGGGAAACCATCTCCACTCATCAATTACGTTTCGATTGCTTGTCGAAACGCCAATTAAGCTTTCGAATCAACTCCAAAAGTGTCCGAAGATGTCTCCCCTGTTTTAGACACATCAAAGGAGAGGATTAATGCATCATCATGCATTGAAATCTTCAGCCAACACTCTTAAACTCGCTGCTCTACCTAAAACCAACATTTCGGCTACCAAACACAACCGAAATCACCTCCAAACTCTTCCAAAACTTTACCCAGCCAAGATCCATCACTTCTAATCATTTCTAAACATTAATCACCATCAAAAACAAACCTAAACTCGTCCTTATACCTCCAACTATAACAGAACACTAAAAACAACTCAAAAACCACCATTTTCATAAGCAATAACTTAGGAAACACAACCTATTCGGGATTAGATTGATAAAACCTCATTTCTAACATCATTTAACATCCAAAGCACTTTAAAGAACCACCTCAAAACAGAGCCTAATCAATCACAACGAAATTCTTCAAGATCTCTTCCAAAATCTTGATTTTTAAGCCAAAATCATGTTTCTAACATTAAAACCATTTATAAAACTTTAATAAAGGATTGGCAACTTGACAATTTCAGTAAAGAACTGAGTATTTAGAGGAGAAGAACATTCTTACCTCTAAATGGTGATTTCTCCTTGATTTGGGCAAAATTCCATGAAAATTCAATGTGGAAATCAAAAGGATTTGATGCAAGATTGATTAGGAACCAATAGATGATGGAAATCTCATCAATTGAAGTGAAGATCAATGCAAATTTTGCTGGAGAAAATGTGTTTGGATGATGGGATTTTGAGAGAAAGAAATGAGAGAAAATTAGGAAAAGGTAGTTATGAAAATCCAAAAAGTGGTTTTCCTTTCCTTTTATTTAATTAAAACACTAATTAAATCACCCAAATTAAGGAAAAATCTGGAGAAAAACATTTTGGGTAAACTAGCTCCTTAAATATTCAAAGTTTCAATCCTTTACAAAACATTCACTACTAAACTTTGCAAAAATTGCATTTTGGTCACTACTCCGAAATGTAGTATTTCCAAATATTATTTTGTAAAATTGATTTCGCCACTCTCTTATATATATTAAATGATGATTTTTAGATATTTTTCTATATTTTTAAAACATCCCGAACTAGGCTTTCCTCCTTGAAATTTTACCTGGAGGAAAAAATCCCACACGCTTCTTCATGTCATATTTTCTTTCCCACGTGGCTTCTTCAACACCATGATGCCTCCACAACACCTTAACCAACTCAATGGTCTTACCTCGAAGAACTTTACTGTCCGAATCCAAAATCTCAACCAACTCCTCATCATAGGTCAAATCCAGATTAAACTCCACTTCCTCCACAGGCATACATGCGAAGGATCCGATCTATACCTCTGAAGCATAGAGACATGAAACACATCATGTATCTTTTCCAACTCTAGTGGTAATCTTAGCTTATAAGCAACAGGACCCACACGTTCAATCACCTCGTATGGTCCAATATACCTAGGGCTCAACTTACCCTTTCGGCCATACCTTATCACCTTCCTCCAAGGTGAAACCTTCAAAAACACACGGTCACCCACCGCAAACTCAATCTCCTTACGCTTCAAATCTGCGTAAGACTTCTGTCAATCAGAAGCTGCCTTCAACCGCTCACAAATGAGCTTCACCTTCTCGGTGATTCCTTTCAACAAAGCCAGCATCGAGACCAACTTCTGTCCTGTTTCACCCCAGCAAAGAGGAGTTCTGCACTTCCTCCCATACAAGGCTTCATAAGGTGCCATTTGAATACTTGCTTAGTAGCTATTGTTATAAGTAAACTCCACCAAAGGCAAATGCTTCTCCCATGAGCCTTGAAACTCAATCACACAGCACCTCAACATATCCTCAAGCACTTGGATAACACGCTCAGACTTTCCATCCGACCGTGGATGATAAGAAGTACTGAAATTCAGCCGCGTACCCAAAGCATAATGCAAACATTCCCAAAAACGCGATGTAAACCTCGGATCTCTATCTGACACTATAGACTTTGGCACACCATGTAGACGCACAATCTCAGCTATGTACATCTCTACAAGCTTATCCAAGGTATACGTGGTATGCACAGGTAAGAAATGTGCACACTTCGTAAGGCGATCCACAATCACCCACACCGAATTCTTCTTCGATGGCGACAAAGGCAATCCAGATACAAAGTCCAGGGAAATCCTTTCCCACTTCCATTTAGGAATCCTCAACGGTTGCAACAACCCTGAAGGAAACTGATGCTCAGCTTTAACCCGCTGACAAACCATACACTTACTCACATATTCCGCCACATCTTTCTTCAAACCCACCCAATAGTACTCATCCTTCAGATCACGATACATCTTTGTACTACCAGGGTGCATAGCAAAAGGACTACTATGAGCTTCAGTCAGAATAGTGCGCCTCAACTCCGGATCATTTGACACTACTATCCGACTCCCGAAACATAGAACCCCATCATCATTAAAACAAAAATCCGATGGTCTATCCTCAGCAATATCCTGAACATGTGGCACCAGCGAATCATCCAACAACTGCTTATCTTTTATCAACTGAACCAGAGATGGTTTCACTTGCAATTCAGCCACAAGACCTCCATCTTGCGAAATACTCAAGCTGGCAAACATGACCCTTAACTCCACCGCCACCTTCCTGCTCAAGGCATCCTCCACAACATTAGCTTTACCTGGATGGTAATCGATCGTCAGATCATAATCTTTAAGCAACTCCACCCAATGTCGTTGCATAAGATTCAACTCCTTCTGAGACATCAGATACTTCAAACTCTTGTGATCCGTGTACACAGTACACTTCTCACCATACAAATAATGTCTCCAAATCTTCAAAGCAAAAACCACCGCAGCTAACTAAATATCATGCGTAGGATAATTGCGCTCATGCACCTTCAACTGGCGCGATGCATAAGCCACCACCTTACCCTCTGGCATTAACACACACCCCAAACCAACATAGGATGTGTCACTGTACACCACAAACTCTTTTCCTGATTCAGGCTGAACCAAGATAGGAGCTTGCGTCAAAGCTGCCTTAAGATTCTCAAAAGCTTGTTGCCTTGCTTCTGTCCGCTCATACTTGACATCATTCTGCAACAACTTCGTCAAAGGGGCAGCAATCTTCGAAAATCCATCCACAAACCTCCGGTAATATCCTGCCAACCCAAGGAAACTACGGACTTCATGAACAGACTTAGGAGGCTTCCAATTCATCACCGCCTCAATCTTCTGAGGATCAACACGAATCTCCTGAGCCGAAACCACATGACCAAGGAACACAACCTCCTTTAGCCAAAATTCACACTTGCTCAGCTTAGCATAAAGCTGATTTTCCAGAAGGGCTTGCAAGACAACCCTCAAATGACCTTCATGCTCCTTCTCGGTACGAGAGTACACAAGGATATCATCAATGAACACCACAACAAACTTGTCCAAGTATTCATGGAACACTCTATTCATCATGTCCATAAAAGCAGCAGGAGCATTCGTCAAGCCAAACGACATTACAAGGAATTCATAATGCTCGTACCTCGTTCTAAAGGCTGTTTCTGGCACATCCACATCTTTCACCTTAAGCTTGTAGTATCCTGACCTTAAGTCAATCCTGGAGAACACAGCCGCTCCCCGAAATTGATCAAAAAGATCGTCAATCCTCGGCAAAGGATACCGATTCTTGTCAGACAACTTGTTCAGCTGACGATAATCAATGCACATTCTCATAGTGCCATCCTTCTTCTTCACGAACAAAAAAGGTGCACCCCACGGTGACACACTAGGCCAAATGAAACCACGGTCAAGCAACTCCTGAAGTTGCGTCTTCAACTCCTTCAACTCCTTAGGTGCCATGTGGTAGGGAGCAATTGACACTGGAGTGGTGTTTTCATACAGCTCAATTCCAAACTCCACCTCTCGACTAGGCGGCAACCCAGGTAACTCCTCCGGAAACACTCTAGGAAACTCTGGCAAAGTTCTTATATCTTTAACGCGCACCTCCTTCGAACTTGGATTTATAACAAAGGCTAGATAAGCCTCGCAACCTTGCCGCAACATCCGACTTGCTTCCAAGGTAGACACCACATTACTAAGAAACTTTACATTTTCACCCACCACCACTACTTCATAATCATCCGCAAGTTTCAACGAAACTCGCTTGTTCTCAAAATCCACTACAGCTCGATGCTCAACAACCTCCATGTCACCACCGTCTCACCAAAAGAACTAGTCACTTGCATTCCTATTCCAAGCATCTCCACAGGTATATCAAGCGAATGTGCATGCTCACTCAAAATATAAGAATGCGTGGATCCAGAATCAATCAAAGCCAACAAGGATAAAGACTGAAGAGCAAAAGTACCTGCGATCACATCAGTGTCGTTGCGCTTCTCGCGCTGAGCATACACCCTCGCCGGTCCTCCACCCTCAGGTCGAACAGCTACCACGTGAGAAATACCCCATTGTCCTTCCTCCCTTCTCTGGAAATTCCCTCGGCCACATCCACGACCTCTCTGAGGTGCAACTACCCCAGGAGCATGTCCCTGACCACCACTGGCCAACAAAAGACACTCCCTTCTCATGTGGTCTGCCGAACCACAATTCCAACATGAGTTACCTCTCGCTGCAACAGGAGCCTGAACCTCCCTCACTGCTCGAGGACAATCTCACCTCAAATGGCCACGAGATCCACACGTCCCGCACATGTTCTGATCAGCACTCATCCTATCTCCCTGAACAGGCGTACCATGTCCTCCATTACCACGCCTAGCAGTAGACTGATACCTCCTATCTCGTCATCTATTGTTCCGTCCACCACCAGAACTATGATCATCAGCTCTTTTTCCCGAGCTAGAACTAACGCCTCTGGAAGACAAACCCAAGTTCTGCTCGATGTCCTTCGCTCGACACACAAGCACATCAAAATCTGTATATTCAGCCACAAGCATAAAAGTCTTCACATCCGTTACCAATCCATAACGGAAACGTTCACACCTATCCCGCTCATCAGGGATTAGCTTAGGTGCATACTGACTAAGGCGGACAAACTGGATCTCATACTCAGATACCGCCATGTTGCCTTGAACAAGAGACATAAATTCTCTTTTCTTCTCATCTAGGTATCGCACACCCAGATACTTCTGCTTGAGCGCATTCAGAAAGAACGTCCAAGTCACATCATTGTCCTCCATTCCAGAGATAGTGATCGTCCACCACGTATAAGCATCACCATGCAGCAGTGACACCACACAACCCAGCTTCTGCACATTATTGCAGTTCATTTGTCCCAAAATCCTCTTGGTGCTCTCCAACCAAGACTCAGACCCTTCCGGAGATAAACCTCTGAACTCAGCCCCTCCCATGCTGCGAAGACGTTCCAAAAGCAATCTAACATTAGTGTCATCCTGATGCGCAGCTCCTTGAGCTCCGGCTACTGCTGCCTGGAAGGCTCCAGCAATAGCCACAATCAACAAAGTCATGTCAGGAGCAGCTTGCCCATGTACACCTTCAGATCCAACGACCCCAGCACCAGCACTAGCATTACCAGCTCCAGCACCCTCACCACCGGGTGGTCCACCACCAGGAGGAGGAGGTAAATCCATAACATTCTCAGCATTCTCATCATTCTCATTCTGAGCCATAGCTCTTGTATTCATTCTCATCTCCCTACGTGGCCCCATTTACAAGAAAACAATGCACTGACAAAAATGCAATAAACATAATTAGGCTCAATAAGGTAAGTAATCCAAGTACTCAAGCTCTTTTTCTAAAACAAGTTCCTTTCATTAGTTGTGACTTGGCAATGGAATCCCCTAACACACTCCAACATAGCATAACATCACAATTGAAGCCATGCATCACGATGCACACAACATTCTTTTACTCAAAAGGCACATCATGCAATTACACATACATCATCCACATCACAAATCTGAATTACACGAGAACCAAGCTCTGATACCACCAAGTGTAACCCCCATAGCCCGGCCTAGACGGTTGACCCGAACTACGAAGATTACACGGGGAAAACCAAAGTCAACCCAAAAGTCAACCTTGATTAACAACCCTTTTTTATTTTTAATCTTGTCTAGATACACGTTAACCCTAAGTGAGTACTCATAAAACATATTTGAGAAATACACAACGATCGAACGACATAGAGGGACTTAATTGCACTTATTACAAGTTTAGGGACCAAAATGTAATTTCTATAAATTAGAAGGTCTTTACTGATTTTAAGATTACCAATATGAAACTAGTCTCGTTACATGCTTTACTACCAAATTTCATCTGAATTGGACATCTCAAACTCAATCAATTGCAACATCAACTTTTGAGACTAAAATGTAAAGCTTGCAAACTTCATCTCCATTCAAATCAATGCCCAACGGTCACATGTTTCGAAACACCCACCTATTGTATTGAAACGTAGGATCGGAACGGAGTTGACCGTTTCGATACGCAGGTTGGTTCCGAGACTAGTTCCGAAACGAGGCATTCTAGTAGCCAAATCGTTTCGAAACATCTCCTGGCGTTCTGAAACACGAAGGCCATTTCAGGCCCCCGTTTCGAAACACTAGAGGGTGTTTTGATACGGTTTGCCCAGATTCAGCAAGAAACTCTGGTTTTTCATGCATAAACTTATTCAAACCCGACCTAAATACTCACTAATCATGTCAACAAGTCATATAGCATCCAAAGCTCATATTTAGAACTCCCAAACACATTCACATCATCAATCATGAAGTTTCACAAGTCTAGAGGCATGCTTCCTATTATCAAAACCAAATAAGCAAATAACCTTCAAACAAGCAATTAAGGCCATTTACAATTCAAAACAACTAAGGCAAACATGCCCCAACCTCAGGGAGTTCAACACATCTCCTAAAACAAATTTTAGGTTCCCATTGCCAATTTATCAAAACTAATAGTATATGAAAACTTCACCATACGTGAGCTTGGACTTCCTTGGATGAACTTAGCTTCCTTGATGCCCAAAGCACCTCAATTATCTGCATTATTGGTAAAAGAGAGCGTAAGAACAAATGTTTAGTGAGGCATGCTCTAAATAAAACCAATACAACAATGCATTTTTAGAAAACACTTTCAACAAAGCTGTTAAACCATATGCTCGTCTCTTTTTCATGCTACCTTGCATACGTTTCAAGCATCTCATGCTTCTTTACATTCAAATACATTATATTGGCTTTCAAGTGGTAGTTGGTATTCATTGCAACAAAAGAAACAATCGGATACGCAGATTACAAGCGTTGTCACACACGCTTCATAAACACTACCAGACTACACAAGGTTCACACTCAAGAGCAATCCCTCCATTGATGTGACACCCGTGGTGGAGTATAACGGTAAAATCTCAACCCCTCAACACCACTCATCGATAGTTGTATAATTTCACTAACGAGAGTAAGGGACACATAACACAATATCCACACACGAAATTTACAACCACCGTTGTGATCTTACCTCAATTGTTAGGGTACTTGGATAGAGTTTACGGTACAATCACAACCCCTCAACATCCAAGGCGACTTTACTTACGGTGCACCAAATCCTATAGCCGGCTAACTATATCCGATTCAAGTACTTAAAACCATTTCATCACTTGCCAATATACATCAAATACCATCATCAATCCACCATTTTAAGCATTAATCAAAGCCACTTATCATCATGCATCTCCATGCATCATAACCAAAATAAAAAAACATGTCAAACCAAGGATCTCTTACCTTGAGCATCCTTCAATACATGGCTTTCAAAACTGGCATTAATCATGCTAAAACATGCTTTCAAAATAGTAATTAAACATGCATTTCATAGCCAATGCATCAAACCATAACTTAGCACATCCGAGGGAGTTTTTGTAACACCCCAATTTTGGGCTTAGAAGTTTTGGGTTTGAACCGGACCGGTCGAATTTTCGATTCGAATATAAAAGGTGGTTTTAAGGAAAGCCTAGTTCGGGATGCATTAAAAATATGGAAAATGTCTAAAAATCCTCTTTTAATATATATAAGAGGATGGTGAAATCAATTTTACAAAATGAGGTTTGGAAATATGACATTTTGAGTTAGTGACTAAAATGTAAATTTTAAAAAGTTCGTGACTGTTTTAAAAGGATTGAAACTTTGAATCTTTAAGGAGCTAATTTACCCAAGGGAGGATTTCTCCAGATTTTTTCTAGATTTTTAAAGACTCATTTAAGGTTTAATTAATGAAAAGAAAAGAGGGAAAAAGATATTTTTAGTTTCATAACTAACTTTTACCCAAAATTTTCCCATTTCATTTTCTCTCAAAATTCCCTCAGCCAAACACATTTCCACAACAACTTTTCCTTTGATTTTCACACCTAAAGTTGAGATTTCAATTCCTAAATGATTCCTAATCATTTCTACATCAAATCCTCATCATTTGCTTAATGAATTTTCAAGGATTTTGGCTCTAAACAAGGAGAAATCCACATTTAGAGGTATGAACGTCCTTCTCCTCTAAATACTCAGTTCTTTACTGAAATTCCCAAGTTCTCAATCCTTAAATTAAGTTTTATTAAAGGTTTTAATGTTGTGATCTTGATTTTGGTTTAAAATGCAAGATTTGGATTTAATTTTGAAGAAATTCGTATTGGATGATTGGCCTCTGTTTTGAGCCGTCTTTTTGATGTATTTTGGATGTCTAAATGATGTGTAATTGAGGTTTAATCAATGCAATCCCGAATAGGTTGATTTTCCTAAGTTTTTACTTGTGAAAATGGTGGTTTTTGGGGTGATCTTGGTGTTTTGTTAATGCTGGAGGTATAAGGACGAGTTTCGGATCATTTTGGATGTTAATTGATGTTTAAAAATGGTTAGAAGTGATGGTTCTTGGCTGGGTTAAGTTTTGGAAGTGTTTGGATGTGATTTCGGTTGTGTTTGGTAGCCGAAATGTTGGGTTTATGAAGAGCAGTGAGTTTAGGTGTGTTGCTGGTGTTTTTAATGCATAATGATGCATTAATTCTCTGTTGTTATGTGCTTGAAACAGGGGAGAATGATCCGTGAGCAATAGAGGTGGCGTTGATGGTTTCGGATGCTTGGAAGGCTTGTTGGCTAGCCTAGTTTTGTGTATCGGTGAGTGAAGTTGGGCTTTCAGCTTTGAAACCAATGTTTGAAGGTTTTGGGAGCTTAGTTTAAGTCTAAGCAACTTAGCTAAGCTCAAGAGTAAGTGAATGCAATTTCTCTCTTGGTTTGTGATATGAATTGGTTTCTAAAGCACTTGTGATTATTGGATGCAATGCATGTGATTTGCATGTTTAAATTTTGTTTTGAAAGTTATGAGTTAAGGTGAACATGTTGTAAAGGTTTGGAGGTTCTTCTGGTTGTTGTTGGGGCTATGTGCAGTCCGGAAGTGTGAAAGGTTAAGATGTGGTTAACATCTGAGTGTTCTGGAATTCGTGAACAGTATGTGGTGGTGTTGGGTTTGGTGGAGTTTTGTGTGAGAGTGTTCAGTGGTGGTTAAGTCTCCTGTGTTGCCTTGTGGGTTGATTTGAGAAGTTTGGTTGTGCTCTTTTCGCCGGTTGAAATTTCGAGGACGAAATTTCATAAGAGGGGGAGAGTTGTAACACTCCAATTTTGGGCTTCCAAATGTAACCCCCTTAGCCCGGCCTAGACGGTCGACCCGAACTACGAAGATTACACGGGGAAAACCAAAGTCAACACGAAAGTCAACCTTGATTAACGACCCTTTTTTTCTTTTTAAACTTTTCTAGATGCACATTTATCCTAGGTGTACTCTTGAGATAAGCATACTCAAAAAATCACAGCAATCGGAAAACAATAAGGGACCGAATTGCACAACATACGAATTTAGGGACCAATTTGTAAATTCTAGAAATTAAGAGGACTTTACCAATTTTTAAGTTACCATTATTAAATTAGTCATGTTTCATGCCTCTCTGTCAAATTTCATCTCAAACTGACATCTCAAACTCAATCAATTGCACATACAAAAATCAGGACTAAAACGCAAAGCTTGCAAACCTCAAAACCATTCAAATCAGTGCCCAACGGTCAAGTGTTTCGAAACGGGGTTAGCCCATTCAGAAACGGGGCTTCGCAGTAGCCAAAGTGTTTCGAAACACCTCTACCCATTTCGAAACACCCAGGCCAAATCAAGCACCTGTTTCGAAACATGCAAGGGTGTTTCGAAACACCCTGCCCAGAAACAGCAGATAGGCCTGTTTTAACACATCTAAACCCCATCGAACATGCTCCAAATCAATACTCAACAAAGCAACAACATGCCAAGCATCATAACCACCAACTTGCATTAAAATCTAGATACAAAACCACCCCTAGGTGCACCAACTCTTTCAACACATCCAACACTTTATCATGCTTTTAAAACAAGAAGCATAGCATAACGACATATGAATAAGAAGATTCAAACGTTGCAAGCGTTAAACCACATAGTTCAAATCATAAAACGAACTTGTTCAACATACACAATCTCATTAAACATCAACATAAAAGACTCTCCCCCCATTGCCTTTATTATCTATAGCTATTAACCGAGACATACATCTCAAGTGGAGCTCTCCTTGAATCCCTTACTTCTTGCTGTCCCAACTTCAAATATCTACATTGATGGACAAAAAGGAGCATAAGCACATAATGCTTTGTGAGGAATGCTCAAAACCAAAAAACCATCAATGCAGCGAGTCATAAAACCTCTTTTAAAAGTAAACACATTTCGATAAACCAAAGCAGTGTTTGAAAACCCCTTTTTAAACAACATGCTTTAAATCATGCATTGCTCAAACATGAAAACCAACCCTTAGCTTACAAATGCTAAGTAACTCACTTCAATGCACATCCTTGCAAAACCATCAATTTAACCTTTCCATGCATGAACATCATATGCAAAGTTAAATACAAGTTCCTTGGAAAACACTTCCACTTCACATTATACTTTTCTCATATTCGAAAATCATCTCAATGCAAGAAATCCTTGAAAACCACTTACTCCTTCAATCTATCTCATGCATTACACAAATGCAACATAGGAACCACAAAAACAACATTTGCATTACATGCCTTTTAAAACAAGCCTTCACAAGACTTCAATGCACTAAAGAGATTCCATGCACACATGCACCATTCTCAATAGAAGATAAACACTTGTTCAAGCTAACAAGTAATACATTAATTCTTGGTACATTACACACTTTCCATGCAACCTTGCATCATTTCAAGCATCTCATGCTTCATTACATTCAAAAACATTATATTGGCTTCAAAGTGATAATTCACAAACCATCATAACACAAGACACAATCGGATACGCGGATTACAAGCGTTGTCCCACACGCTCCATACACACTTCCGAACAACACAAGGTGGAGTTTACCGGTACAATCACAACCCCCTCAACACCCGTGATGGAGTTTAACGGTACAATCACAACCCCTCAACATCACTCACCGGAAGTTGTATAACACACTAGCGAGAGCCGGGACACATCACAAGGCTTACACATGGAAGATACCACAACCATTGTAATTACCTTAACCAAGCTCACACACGGGAGCAACCCTCCACCGTTGTGACACTTAACAAAGTCCACCCATGAGAGCCATCCTCAATCATGGTGACATTTAACAAGGTTCACCCACGAGAGCCATCCTCCATCGTGGTGGCATTAAACCAAGCCCACCCATTAGAGCCATCCTCCATCGTGGTGGCACTAAACCAAGCCCACCCACGAGAGCCAGCCTCTATCGTGGTGACACCAATTTCCTCAATCGCTAGGATTCTCGGATGGAGTTTACGGTACAATTACAACCCCTTCAACATCCAAGGCGACTCAATTCACGGTGCACCCAATCCTATAGCCGGCTAACTATATCCAATTAAAGTAACCAAGAACCACTTACATCACTAGCCAATATAACCATTTTACCACATTAATCCATTGTTTTTACAAGCATAACCAAAATGCCAAACCACCAATTACCATCATCACTTCACTGTTTTCAAGCATTAAACAAAGCCATTAAACAACATGCAACACTATGCATCAATTCCACAATTCCAATGTAAAAACCAAGGATCTCTTACCTTGAGCATCCTTCACACATGACTTTCAAACCAGCATTAAACCATGCTAAAATATGCTTTCAAAACAGAATTTAAACATGCAAATCACATGCATTGCATCCAA